>CM065816.1:120769714-122019714 GCA_033398695.1 Orobanche coerulescens
TGTTGAACATGGTCCGTTCCATGTTAGGCTATACTGACTTGCCGATTTACCTGTGGGGGTATGCACTCCTGACTTCCGCGTATATCTTGAACAGATGTCCTTCCAAATCCGTTCCTAAAAATCCACATGAGATGTGGGAGGGAAAGAAACCAAGTCTTAATCATATTAGGATTTGGGGATGTCCCGCCTATGTCAAGAAGACTAAGGTGGAGAAGTTGGACGCTAGGTCTGCGAAGGGACATTTCATTGGATTCCCATCTGGGACGATGGGATATCTATTCTACATGCCCGAAGATCGAAGGATCATTGTTGCTTTACAAGCACACTTCCTAGAAGATGAGTTCATTCAGGAAGGCGGAGCAGGTAGAAGTATTTCTTTAGAAGAATATAATGAAACTCCTCAGGAGACACCTGTGAAAGAAACTGGAACCGAACCTTCTGAAACACAAGTACAACCACCTCGTAGGTCTAGTAGGGGGTCTCATTTACCTGAGAGGTATGGGATTGTGCACTTGGAGGAGCTGGGACTCCATGAGGTTCCAAGTGATAGCCAAGAGACCGACCCGACGACCTATGACCAAGCGATGGTGGATGTAGACTCCGCGAAATGGCGTGAAGCTATGGAAGCTGAGATAGACTCGATGCATGTCAATCAGGTCTGGACTCTAGTAGACCGCCCCAAGGGCATAGTGCCTATTGGGAACAAGTGGATCTACAAGAGAAAGACTGATGGTGATGGCAAGGTTGACGCCTATAAGGCCAGGCTTGTGGCAAAGGGTTATACCCAGAAGGAAGGGATCGATTACCACGATACCTTCTCGCCCGTAGCCATGATCAAGTCTATTCGCATGATGCTTGCTATAGCTGCCTACCACGAATATGAGATATGGCAAATGGACGTAAAGACGACTTTCCTTAATGGATTCCTCGAGGAGGAAATCTATATGGAGCAGCCTAAAGGCTTTGTGTCCGAAGTCGATATTCAGAAAGTGTGCAAGCTCCAGCGTTCCATTTATGGACTGAAGCAAGCATCGCGTAGTTGGAACCTTCATTTTGACGAGGCAGTCAAAGATTTTGACTTCGTGCAAAATGAGGAGAAACCTTGTATATACAAGAGGGTTAGTGGGAGCAAGATCGCATTCTTAGTACTATATGTAGATGACATTCTACTAATAGGAAATGATGTGGGAATGCTCAGTTCTGTGAAAGCTTGGCTTCCGAGTAATTTCTCCATGAAAGACTTGGGAGAAGCTACCTATATTCTTGGTATTCGACTCTACCGGGATAGAGCGAAGAGAACAATAGGTCTTTCCCAAGCCCTCTATATAGATAAAATCTTAAAGCGATTTAAGATGGATGATTCTAAAAGAGGGTTCCTACCGATGCAACATGGAATAAAACTCTC
Source organism: Orobanche coerulescens (assembly GCA_033398695.1). Lineage (NCBI taxonomy): Eukaryota > Viridiplantae > Streptophyta > Magnoliopsida > Lamiales > Orobanchaceae > Orobanche > Orobanche coerulescens. Next base: position 120,771,120 of record CM065816.1, read on the forward strand.
TTTGAAGATGTGTCCTCAAAGTGAGGAACAACGAAAGGAAATGAGTAATATACCATATGCTTCGGCCGTGGGTAGCCTTATGTATGCTATGTTGTGTACAAGACCTGACATCGCGCATGCTGTAAGCGTGGTGAGTAGGTTTCAGGCAAACCTGTAGGGAACATTGATCTTCAGAAAGAACGTTCTCAAGTACTTGAGAAGAACGAGAGATATGGTTCTTATGTATGGCGGTGGAGATTTGGATGTGGTGGGATTCACTGATTCGGACTTCCAAGGACTGAAGGACTTCTCGATGTCCACTTCTGGCTACATATTTACTCTTAATGGAGGAGCATTATCTTGGCGTAGTGCCAAGCAAAGCGCGACTGCTGATTCCACCTGTCAGGCTGAGTATCAAGCAGCCTCGGAGGCTTCCAAGGAAGGGTTCTGGATTAAGAAGTTTCTGGGAGAACTTCAAGTGATACCATGTGCTGAGCTGCCTGTTCCGCTGTACTGCGACAACGACGGAGCTGTAGCGCAGGCCAAGGAGCCGAGGTTTCACAACAGCACCAAACATATTGAGAGAAAGTATCATCTAGTAAGAGAATTTGTTCGCAAGGGATACATTGTGCTGCACAGAGTAGACTCGACCGACAACGTCGCCGATCCACTAACCAAGCCACTTTCTCAGACTAGCTTGGAGCATCATCTGGAGAACATGGGTATAAGATACCATAGTGTGTGGCATTGAGTGCAAGTGGGAGATTGTTAGGATTATGCCCTCGAATGCCACTCAGAGGTTGTTGAGTGAGGGCATTGTACTTGTAATTATGTAAACCATTTATATAAGGCAAATGAATGTTTCTTTATTTACTGGTAGTTACTGGCATTCCTAACTCGTAAATAAACATATAGAAACTAGTCCGTGTATTTGAGAGCAAAACGTTCCACTCTTTATTGGATAAGGGGGCGGCACTGGAAAGGTTATAGCTCAAATACTTAATCGTTCGCAAGTCGATGAAACTTGACTGGCCGTTAAGTTTATGTGAAGACTTGTATGACGTGTTCTTTGACATGGAGAGTGCCTGTCGAACGCTAATGGTTAGTGGGAGCACACGTTATAGGTATGCTAATTGGATTAGTATACTCGAACCGACTCACCCTCGATTCGTCACACGGATTTCACTCCGGGATAGTCAATGACGGAATCGAAAGGTTGTGATAGGTATTCGTGAACCTTCGACTTGAAGATTTAGTAGGGATGTGCTTGTGACGTCAAGATTTTCATTAGAGTAGTTCGACCCTATAAACCGGAAGGCGGGGGTCCTCGACGTGCATCTTGACGGGCAAGTAGCAGGTCCTACTGAATACCAAGATAGAATTCTTTCTCCCATTAGTGAGTGGGTTATATGTCCTATGCGGTTATTGGCAGATGAGATCATAAGTCTTTGGCCAAAGCATTGGAGCTAGTTGTATTAGATACACGACAACTCGATGATCTCGATTTGCATTAACGCATGCATAGCGTCAAGTACAGATAGGGTTTGACTGACCGTGACCCTATAACTTGATCGGGACATTTGAAATAAGGGTTTATACGTATACTGGTATTCACGACAGAATGGTTCTTGAATGATCCCAATCATTCGTTCTCAGTTGGGGTACAGTGTAGGCCGCCAGGCTGGCTAGGTGGTGCTACTACTCTTTGGTTCTTCCCATTGCTGACTGAGACGGACCTACCGAGTCGCGCAATAGGATTGACGACGGAATGAATAAAGCTAATTCTCTCATTATGAATATTAGATATTGGATATCTAATTTTGGAACAATAGATGTTTAAATCGATTTATTGGATAAATTGATTTACGGCCTAATGAATTAAATAAATTACTGGGTGATTAATTTAATTCATGAATATAATTATTTCTTGGAGTAATTAATTATGTTATTATGTATTTGATATGATTAATTAATTGGATTAATTAATCAATATAAATACATCGGAACGGAATCGGAGTTTATCTGTTTGGACTCACGGGAGTCCGAAACGGACCGAACTCGCCCGACTCCTTCTAGATGGCCTCCCCTCTTTCCTTCCATTTTCCTTGGTCATAGTCTCCACATGTTGGTGGAAGACTTATGTTTTGTCAAGGGGACAAAATATCACCTAAGGTGATTTTGTCAAAAGGTGATAGATATGAGGGGATTTGATGGATAATATATAGAGAAGACCAAATCTCCTTGCTTGTAAGAGAGATAACGTTTTTGTTAAGTAGAAGGAGAGAGGAAAAGCTTTTTCCAAGGCTTCATACTATTCATCATCATCTTCACATCATTCATAAGTTTTTCTTGGAGAAAAATATTTGTGAGATAGAGAGATACTAGATTAAACACTTAGATTGTTGTAATCTTGAGTTCCTTAGCTTCTATAACCTTGTTCTAGCCGTGTCCTTGGAGGATAACGAGGTTTAGTCATTCCGGTCATTTTTCCGGCGCGTGGCAAGTAGAGACGCGGTGCTTTCGGTGTTGGATCGTTCAAGAGCTTGGGGAATAGCTCAATAGAAGGTTATCCATTTAATCATCGGACTACGAGGGTATGTTTCTCGTATCTCTTGTATTTTGTTTTTGATATTCGTATATACGTAGCTCGATTGATCCTCGTAGGGATTCGGATCGAATTAATTTTCGTTTTACCGCTTCCGCTGGGCCTTCGTTTTAGGCACCGAATCCCAACAATAATTATCTTCATAATTGAACAATACTTAAATTACCTCAAAGCCGAAGACAATATTATTTCCACGAACAACATCCCTTAATGAATACACAGTTATACGAATAATCCCGAAACAAGTATAGTCCTTTTATACCAACAAACCACCGCCCCGACATCAATGTCGACACGGTAAACCATTCTCGATATCCAACATTCCATATCACTGACCAAAGATAACTCACATATCCGTCCTTACTAAACACATTTAAACCATATACACTATGATTTAATCCAAACCAACGCATAATATACAAACCATCATCCAGACAATTTATATTTATAATATCATTGCTATATGAATTATAAATGAAATGAAATCAAAATCATTCATTAAATATTATAAACTGAACAAGTATAACTTGCCTCGATACCGATACCATGAAGCCGTTACCAAAATCCATTGCCTTCGTCTACGAGCTCCTTAGCCCTGACCAAAAGCAATCTACGAACTCTTCAATCTCAACTGCAACACAACGGTCATAATCCACGACCAAACATCTCAACCTATTGAAGTAATCAATCAACAATAATCCGATAACAATCAATAACCAACATAGCCAACCGATTATCATCATCAATCCGGAGAATCCGATTAATTCAACATTATAGATAATCATATTCCAAGAGTTTCAAATAACTCAATCATTCGATTTGAACACTTGTTCAATACATATGAACTTCCAAACTCAAAGGTGAATAATAATCTTATCAAACCCGTAATCATATTCGTATTCCTATATGAATATTGTATCAAAACACATAACTTAGGTCTAGATATGAATATTCCATATACATATCCAAAACACCAACACCTCTTAAATGTAACACCCCCAATCCGCTCAGGGATATTACACTCCATAGAACCTTTCCTCAAGGATCTACCAGACTGGTAACAAAATCGAACATCTCAAAAATGCCTTTAAGGCTAAAATGACTGAGTAGACCGATTTGGTCTTTCAATAAATACACACAACTCAATCTCAATATATGCCCACGCAGGGGTCGAATATAACAAACTCCCGTGCAACGGGGAAAGAAAGCTGCAGCGGAAAGAAAATACAATTGAACCAATACAACAACGTACGGGTCCTCTTGTGATTAGTATCGACCATCTTTCATCATCCTTCATGCCTACCCTGTGCTATGCTCCCCAAAACCTGAATGCAATACATACATCCCCCCCGATTACTCGGGGGTTAGCAAAATTCCACTATTTTGCTAGTGCAAGTACAAAGTGCAAAATAAGAGTCATACAATTCAAGTTCCAAGAATAATAATAATATAAGGAAATCCTCAGAAGGTCAATGTCATGAAAAGATATACTTCCCGAGACAGGGAGGTAGAATAACATTTTCCAAATTCGAAAGATCACAAATCGAGAGAACAATTTATAAAACCTTTTAAAATACCCTCGGGAGTTTTAATAGAAAAAAATCTAGGACTATAGAATCCTTCTCTTTCCAAAATCAACAGGGGTCACAACCCCAAAGGTTTTTATTTTCACAAAAAAACCCAACAACAATTCACACGATCAAAACCCACGTCACGTGTCCTCGACGGACATAAAATCAACACAACATAATCACCCAAGATACGCAAATCTTGGTCACACGTCCAAGATACTCGACCTGGAAAAACCATTGGATAAGGTCAGACAAATACAACACCAACTCGTGAATCCACGGCTATACCATTGGATTCCCTCGAGGCCTCGTCGGACCCCCCGAGGTGAGCAAAACACATTCACAAATCATATGCACACCAGCTTGATCACTTGCCACGGCATCTCATGGTTGGATCAATCACTTGTTGTCTCCTGACCACATGATCACATGCCATGTGTCACCGTATGTATTCTTTGGCGCTCACGGTTGGATCAATCACTTGTTGCATCCTGACCACATGATCGCAAGCCATGTGTCACCGTAGTTTTTCTTAGGCTTTCACGGTTGGATCAATCGCTTGTTACATCCTGACCACATGATCGCATGCCATGTGTCACCGTAGGCCCCGCCCACATTCACACATTCACACACATATCACAATACAACAAAGATATCTAAAAAATTCACCTAGAGGCATCAAACACTTAGCAAAACACCACGTCAAACCACAACGCACTGAAATGAAGCAATATACATACACACGCATTACCAAGTGCAACATCAACACCAAAAATATCCCTAGGATTCACATAGTCATTTACGAAAACACACCAATCACAACATACACACGAGTTTGAAAGGGAGCCTTTAACGAGGCTAACCGAATCTTTGAAAGTTCATTTTAACTACCAAACAAACACATTTAGACGATCACCGATCATCATATCCACAAAACAAGAAATGTATGGACAAGGTACTTGCCTCAAAACCACGATCGCAACGAGACAACGGATGGGATGCGGTCGAACAGCCCCGAACTCCCCAACACTATCAAGAACACGATAGTACCGCGAATACTACGAGAATAACACCAAATGAATTATCAATCACCACGAATACTCGAGTACCTATAATCCTCCGGAAGGAACAACAAAAACATGCTTACGACGAGGATCAAGACCTAAAACAATGGAGATTACAACAAACTATCGAAGGAAAACTCATTCGAACATTTGATCGAACATCAAATGTTCACTACACCTCAAGAACATCGAAATCATCCTTCGGGTTGAAACGGGCCGAAGATATGGATATACAATCCATAAAACATGTTTAATAACAACATATAACATCAATCGATTTATCAAAATTGGATAGAAAATGAAATCAAGAACAAAACTCCCAAAAAGGTTAACTCTAGAGAATCAAGAAAATACCTCGGATTAGTGATGAAGAACACGAATTGATGTTGTTAATCCACACCAAGAACTGAAGGAGGTTAAAAACTCTGAGATTGTTGATGATAAATCGCCCAAAAGTCACCCAATGAGAGGAGGAATGAGGAAGAGGATGAAATGAGCTTCTCTCCTCAAAAATCCGCTAAAAAGGGTAATCTGATTCGCGTGCCGCTGCCAGGACTGAGTTTGCCGTGGCCCGCGGCCGAAAAATTTGCGAGCAGCAACCAGTTGGTGCCGCGGCCCATCCAGTAGTGGGCCGCAGCCTGTGGTACAGCTGCGCCAGGCTGATCCTGCAAAATGTGTGTGCCGCGGCGCACACTCCCCTGTGCCGCGGCGCACACTCCCCTGTGCCGCGGCGCACAATGTTCGTGCCCAAAAAGTGATGAAAAATGACCTCCAAACATGATATAATCGATCGACGCATAATCTCAACCATTTAAAGGGCCTGAAAGGACTATCAGAACCCTCGTAGGGTGACTTCACATCAAAGAAAGTCGGTCCCAACACAACGGTAACATCAACTATCCGAAAAGAGAATGAACGCAATGGAAACCCAAAACTTTGGAATATTACGGAATGATCCAACACGATACTTGATCAAAACACCAACAAAAGTTCACAATGCGTCTAACAACATTAAACGGACCTACGAAAACACGAAATAACAGTTTCGGATGAGATTCGCAAGAATCGAACTCGAGTGCGGAAAAGTCGCTTAAAAACACGGAACTTAACAAAACGACACCGAAACGAACTCGGATGACAAAAGTGCAGAATTAATCATTCTCGTAATGACAAAACGGTCAAAATAGAGTCGCTAAGATGGACTTTTGCTAAAAAAATTACCAGAAATCGAAATTGCGGATATTACATACTACCCTCCTTAAAAGGAATTTCGTCCCGAAACTTCAAACAAGTAGGGAGAAGCAATATCCTGCCAGGAAAACTCAACGAGATACACCAGAACCGGAAACTCACGCCCAACGGCGAAACCTTACAAGCAATGCAAAGAAACATACGGCGTGAAATCACGCTTCACGACGACCATCACAACGCCACAGGTAGAGACATAGTAAAACCAACAAGTGTCAAGTATCACCAAACAGGTAGCACAATCAAATCAATTATACGAATAATCACAAAACAAAAGGCACATATTACAAGAAAACACGCACAATCGAAAAATAGAAATTAAGCACACTACTACTCGTGAGGGTAACCACGAAGAACTCCGACCATGCTGAAATTCTCAAAACCACATTAGGCATCTCGATGTCCTTTCGGAGTAGAGACGCAACTCAATCCCCAAACCTCTCAGCTAGCGTCTCGCAATGCACGGCTCGGTGTCCCAAATGACTGCAATCGAAACAGCTGACTAACGGTGAATGACAATTCTTCGCAGTACGAGACGAGACAACAATAATCGAACAAACACGATTGAACAACAATGATCGAACAATAACGATCGAATAACAATGATCGAGCAACAATGATCGAACAATAATGATCGAATAACAACGATCGAGCAACGACTCCGAAGTTCACATTTCAACTAAAGATATAATCAAAACTTGTAGAAACTAAAGGACGTTAATTTAGGACAAGGTTCACAAGAATCGAACCGAACTCGAAAAAGGCACAACGATAAACAGATTGATCCGAAACAAGGTCACAACCCGTTCGAACAATAACAACCGAGATACCGAACAAGTTCAGAAAGTATCACGAACACGAGCGAGTCGATAGAATTGAGAGAGAGAAAATGCAGAAGTAAAAAATAATACGGGTATTACATTCGACCTCTTATAAAAGAAATGTCGTCCCCGCAACTCACAACAATGGAAGTAAGGTAATAATACAAGGAGCAACCGACAGAAACATCTTTCATGGGCCTCTCAAAGCCGATCTTGATATCTGTGCTGAAGCTCGTACCCTGGAAGACTCGATAACCAATTCGCAAAACTGGATTCTGTGTCCCTCGAGTCCGCACTTGAAACGCGTTACTGGCGATGACAATTTGTACGTGCATGCCCCAGCACAATGCAGTCGAAGCACCTCGGCATACCAAATATGCAACTGCTAGGTACAATGGAAGATAACGTCGCAAAATAACATACCGGAGATGCCAACTCGGCACAATATATCAATGTAAGGCAATTCACATACACTGAATCACAGCAACGATGGCATACATTCGGCGATTTCAATGGTTCGAACGATAACCAGCACACGGTTACAAAACATCATGAAACAACCACAGATGTACACGATAGTACAAACCCAAGATTCAACAGTTCGCATAGGTGCGATAACACGCAAATCACCACGAAGCGACTAACATTCAATACCAACACACACCTCTCACAGAGGGCTAACCTTCTAACGACAATGCTAACATCATACATACATCCCCAGACTGCAAACAGGAATGATCGGTTTTAAATATGAAAACGACATTTTTGAAAACAATTTTGAAACACCAGTTGAATTTTGAGTATCATATTTCGAAAAAGTAGTGCAAACCTCGTTATCGAGACTTTGAAAAAACCATCTTGCGTTGGATAAGAATGAGGACACTTTTCTTTTAAATTAAACTTTCAGAAATATTCGACCTTCGGGTCTAAGCAAGTGCGTTTCTAATTTACTGAAATATCTAAAAATATTTTGCTCCTCAAGGTAAAAGAATTTTGAAACATATACTTGAAAATATAATCCATTTAAAAGTACGTCTCGAAATTTATTTCTAAGATACTAAGGGTTTTCAAAAAAAATCTATTAGGCTAGAATGCCCAAAAACTCATGCGTATCAACATTCGGTTACACATCTCATAGAACACGTGTCACGTCGTTCAAATTCAACACAAGACATAACTCCTCCCGGAAAACAAACAGTCGAAAAGGCATAAGCTGTGACAACACCCCGCATATAAACAAAATATGAGAGTCGAATAAACACATATCATGAGCCCAAGAATCTACATGAAGATTCCATCACTAGACAGATAATCATACAAATAACTGGTGTCACACGAGGCACAACACCAATGAGGGAGACTTACATCCACAGGTTGCACGAAGGTGATGATCGCCCCACGATACTAATCACGACCAACCAACTCAGACGACGCATCGCGACACGACTCAGTCAGACAAAATCCGACGGGACAAAACTCAACAGACAGCACTAAACCCGATAGCCTAGGTTTCCACAACCTAAGCTCCGATACCATTTATGTAACACCCCCAATCCGCTCAGGGATATTACACGCCGTAGAACCTTTCCTCCAGGATCTACCAGGCTGGTAACAAAATCGAACATCTCGAAAATGCCTTTAAGGCTAAAATGACTCAGTAGACCGATTTGGTCTTTCAATAAATACACACAACTTAATCTCAATATATGCCCACGCAGGGGTCGAATTCAACACACTCCCGTGCAACGGGGAAAGAAAACTGCAGCGGAAATAAAATACAACTGAACCAATACAACAACGTACGGGTCCTATTGTGATTAGTATCGATCATCTTTCATCATCCTTCATGCCGACCCTATGCTATGCTCCCCAAAACCTGAATGTAATACAGACATCCACCCCCCGATTACTCGGGGGTTAGCAAAATTCCACTATTTTGCTAGTGCAAGTACAAAGTGCAAAATACGAGTCATACAATGCAAGTTCCAAGAATAATAATAATAAGGAAAATCCTCAGAGGGTCAACGTCACGAAAAGATATACTTCCCGATACAGGGAGCTAGAATAACATTTTCCAAATTCAAAAGATCACAAATCGAGAGAACAATTTATAAAACCTTTTAAAATGCCTTCGGGAGTTTTAATAGAAAACAATTTAGGATTACTGAATCCTTCTCTTTCCAAAATCAACAAGGGTAACATCCCCAAAGGTTTTTGTTTTCACAAATAAAAACCAACAACAATTCACAGGGTCAAAACCCACGTCACGTGTCCTCGACGGACATAAAATCAACACAACATAATCACCCAAGATACGCAAATCTTGGTCACACGTCCAAGGTACTCGACCTGGCAAAACCATTGGATAAGGTCAGACAAATACAACACCAACTCGTGAATCCAGGGCTATACCATTGGATTCCCTCGAGGCCTCGTCGGATCCCCCCGAGGTGAGCAAAACACATTCACAAATCATATGCACACCAGCTTGATCACTTGCCACGACATCTCATGGTTGGATCAATCACTTGTTGTCTCCTGACCACATGATCACATGCCATGTGTCACCGTAGGTATTCTTTGGCGCTCACGGTTGGATCAATCACTTGTTGCATCCTGACCACATGATCGCAAGCCATGTGTCACCGTAGTTTTTCTTAAGCTTTCACGGTTGGATCAATCGCTTGTTGCATCTTGACCACATGATCGCATGCCATGTGTCACCATAGGCCCCGCCCACATTCACACATTCACACACATATCACAATACAACAAAGATATCCAAAAAATTCACCGAGAGGCATCAAACACTTAGCAAAACACCACGTCAAACCACAACGCACTGAAATGAAGCAATATACGTACACACGCATTACCAAGTACAACATCAACACCAAACATATCCCTAGGATTCACATAGTCATTTACGAAAACACACCAATCCCAACATACACACGAGTTTGAAAGGGAGCCTTTAACGAGGCTAACCGAATCTTTGAAAGTTCATTTCAACAACCAAACAAGCACATTTAGATGATCACCGATCATCATATCCACAAAACAATAAATGTATGGACAAGGTACTTGCCTCGAAACCACGATCGCAACGAGACAACAGATGGCATGCGGTCGAACAGCCCCAAACTCCCGAACACTATCCAGAACACGATAGCACCGCGAATACTACGAGAATAACACCACACGAATTACCAATCACCAAACAGGATTCAACTCGGAATCCTCGAGTACCTATAATCCTCCGAAAGGAACAACAAAAACATGATTACGACGAGGATAAATACCAAAAACAATGGAGATTACAACAAACTATCGAAGGAAAACTCATTCGAACATTTGATCGAACATCAAATGTTCACTACACCTCAAGAACATCGAAATCATCCTTTGGGTTGAAACGGACCGAAGATATGGATATATAATCCATAAAACATGTTTAATAACAACATCTAACATCAATCGATTTATTAAAATCATATAGAAAACAAAATCAAGAACAAAACTCCCAAAAAGGTCAACTCCAGAGAATCAAGAAAATACCTCGGATTAGTGATGAAGAACTCAAGGAGGTTAAAAACTCTGAGATTGATGATGATAAATTGCCCAAAAATTCGCCCAAAAGTCGCCCAAGAAGAGGAGGAATGAGGAAGAGGATGAAATGAGCTTCTCTCCTCAAAAATCTGCTATAAAAGGGTAATCTGATTCGCGTGCCGCTGCCCGGACTGAGTGTGCCGTGGCCCGCGGCCGAAAATTTGCGAGCAGCTCCCAGTTGGTGCCGCGGCCCGGCCAGTAATGGCCCGCAGCGCGCGGTACAACCGTGCCAGGCTGATCCTGCGAGATGTGTGTGCCACGGCGCACAATGTTCGTGCCCAAAAAGTGATGAAAAATGACCTCCAAACATGATATAATCGATCGACGCATAATCCCAACCATTTAAAGGCCTTAAAGGACTATCATGAACCCTCGTAGGGTGACTTCACATCAAAGAAAGTCGGTCCCGACACGACGGTAACATCAAATGATCCGAAAAGAGAATGAACGCAATGGAAACCCAAAAGTTTGGAATATTACGGAATGATCCAACACGATACTTGATCAAAACACCAATAAAAGTTCAAAACACGTCTAACAACGTTAAATGGACCTACATAAACAAGAAATAACAGTTTCGGACGAGATTCGCAAGATTCGAACTCGAGTGCGGAAAAGTCCCTTAAGAACACGGAACTCAACAAAACGATACCAAAACGAACTCGGATAACAAAAAGTGCAGAATTAATCATTCTCGGAATGACGAAAAGGTCACAATAGAGTCGCTAAGCTGGACTTCCGCCAAAACAAATTACCGAAAATCGAAATTGCGAATATTCCGACACGATCAATAAAGGATCAACAATAACCGAGAATACCCTCAACAAGGTAAACTCCAAACGATCAACAAAGGATCAACAACGACCGAGAATACCATCAACAAGGTAAACTCCAAATGATCAACAATAATGGATCTCAAAGAAACAACCCCGACTGTCGAACATACCCCTCGGGCGTATGAACAACCAGTCGCAAACCGTCGAACATACCCAACCATAAATGGAGGTTGAACGACCAAACAATATGGCTCAAAGATGGATGTCACAGTATACCCGATCCGGAAATGTGTCCGTGCATATGTCCACCCCGTATGCGGAATCCAGGATATACGTGGGACATGTACCTAATTAGCCTCACGAACTACGTCTCGTGTGCACGGTCCAATGTGGAAATACCAACACATGGCCATAGTGTGCGCAGCTAAAAATCCTACACAATAACCAATCGGCACGCAGATATGACTCCAGATATGTCACGATGCAGCATGACAATGAAACTCAAAGAATCACATATCCAATAAGGATCAAAAGACTCACCGAAGTGAACAAAGACACACGGATAATGAAAGATCGACACGACCGACAATATCCGAAACCACCCTCCTCGGATCACAATCCCCAAAGAATGATCAACACGATCAACAACCTCAACATTACAGCACTGGGATCATCATCCCTCAACGATGGACCAACACAACCAGTAATACCAAACAATAGTCCTAGGATCCACATCCCTCAACGAGAAACCAATATGAATCTTAATATACGAAACCTCAACGTACAATATATACAACAACTCAACATAATAATTATCTTCATAATTGAACAATACTTAAATTACCTCAAAGTCGAAGACAATATTTTTTCCACAAACAACATCTCTGAACGAATACACAGTTATACGAATAATCCCGAAATAAGTATAGTCCTTTTATACCAACAAACCACTGTCCCGACATCAATGTCGACACGGTACACCATCCTCGATATCCGACATTTCATATCACTGACCAAAGATAACTCACATCTCCGCCCTTACTAAGCACATTTAAACCATATACACTATGATTTAATCCAAACCAACACATAATATACAAACCATCATCCCGACAATTTATATTTATAATATCATTGCTATATGAATTTTAATGAAATGAAATCAAAATCATTCTTTAAATATTATAAACTGGACAAGTATAACTTGCCTCGATACCGATACCATGAAGCCGTTACCAAAATCCATTGCCTGCGTCTACGAGCTCCTCATCCCCGACCAAAAGCAATCTACGAACTCTTCAATCTCAACCGCAACACAATGGTCATAATCCACGATCAAACATCTCAACCTATTGAAGTAATCAATCAACAACAATCCGATAACAATCAATAACCAACATAGCCAACCAATCAAACTCAACGGCTCAACAATACCTCGATCATATACAAAACCGAACAAAACATCTCAAAAAATTACGAACCCATATCCACAATACAAGCCGCAACTCGATAATCAATATAACCAATCAATAAACCCAACAGTTCCACAATATCTTGATTAATTACAAATCCAACAATCCAAATCAATAAATCATGAACTCATAACCATAATACGATTCCACAATCCGAAAATCATATCAATAATCAAATTTATCCAATAACAAGTGTCTAAACGTTATCGATTCCAAATTCAATCTTAAATACGAGTACAAGTTTCCTCCTTGTAAATTCATAATCAAAACCAATTACCGATTATCATCACCAATCCGGACAATCTGATTAATTCAACATTATAGATAATCATATTCCAAGGGTTTCAAATAACTCAATCATTCGATTTGAACACTTGTTCAATACGTATGAACTTCCAAACTCAAAGGTGAATAATAATCTTATCAAACCCGTTATCATATTCGTATTCCTATACGAATATTGTATCAAAACACATAACTTAGGTCTATATATGAATATTCCATATTCATATCCAAAACACCAACACCTCTTAAACATTCTCATATTATCACATAATTCAAGAGTTCCTTAAGAACACGAATTATCCCGAAACCACATTCATAATCCACAAGACGACATAATCCGATGTGTTCTAACATCTTAAACAATTTCTCAATCATAATTCAAGATGTATATTATCATATTCTCCAATATATAATTAACGTAACCTCAAGAATAACTATAACACCACTATAACCATCATCATACGAAGAAAAACATCATTAATCAAATCAATAAGGATTGTATCATACTTAATTTGGAATCAACCTCATATCATGATTCATATGAAATCAACATAATCTAGAAATCCGTCTTTCCATTGGTTTGAACGAATCACAATCCTTACAACATGAAGAATCTTAATTAACATCCAAAATCACTTATCACAATTCCATTAAATCTCCTATAACATCAAGAATCGCAACAATACTACCAAGAACATCAAGAACACTATGATTCTATAATCATAAACAACATTGTTGGTCCCCTTTTCAAGTATACTCGGTACAACTTGGAAAATATTTAAGCAACAGGCTGTATAATTTTCTAATTCAGAGTGCGTAGCGGAAGTCTTAAAATAGTAGATTTGCTGTCGATACAGCAACTCGGTCTAATCTCCTGTTAGCTTGGTGCGTACAGGGTTTTGCAGTGTATACTTGTATAAATCACGGTTATGAAAACAGTAAAGGCGAAAGGTAAACAACACAGTAATTAAAGTGGTTCGAGGTAAACCCCTCTACATCCACTGGTCCTCCACACAGGAGTAGAACGTTTATTATAAATATTGCGTACACAACTATGTATTTATGATCAAACCTATCCTTGTATCGTTCATACAGATTGATACAAAGAATGTCGCTTTCAACCGTTCACACAGATTGGTTGAAGCTTCCTTCTTGACTTGCTTCTTCACACACAGTTCCAAAGCTTCGTCCTCTTATTCGTCCCACACAGGTCAGAATAACTTGTTGAGTTCACACAGAGCTCAGTTTTTATACAAGGTAAAAGGTAGGTAACCAGGTAAGAACAACAGCTTTGAATATGAAGTTCTTGAGCTGATGATGACTGTTCTTGATGTTGAGCACTGAATATCTCTTTAGATCTGATTTGCAGTAAGCTTCTGGAGATATGTTTTGCTCTGATGTATATAATGATAGCTTCTTCACTTGGTAACTTAGGTGTCTGATCTTCAACGCTCTTATGAGATATATATAGTCTTCTGAATAATATATCCGTTGAGATAGATCCGTTGGGTAAGATTCCGTGACAACTTGAATAGACCAGGATCCGAATATTGCGGGATTTGAAGATCTCTGACAGCTTCAGTATTTAAATACTTTATCCTTTCAGTATTTAAATACTTCTTTATCAAACGGTACTTGACTTTAGTGAATACTAAAGATTCCTTTTCAAACGGTCTTCAGTCCTGTTCCGATGTGAATGCTGTATCCACTTGTGCTGTAGGCATTTTGGAGTAGTCCGGCGCTGTATGGAAGGGTGCTGTATTGAGGTTTCGAGGCAGCTTCCATACTTGGCTCTTAACTAAGACTTTGTTACTGTATCTTAGTAGAGCGAGAGCTTTGCTGTATGCTGGCGCTATGATAAGGTCTTCGATACAGGATTGCAACTTCAACCGGCTTTCGATACAGGGCTTGCTGTATCAAGATTTGTTTATTTGGCAATTATCAAAACAATATTATTTTTCCCAACAATTTCCCCCTTTTTGATAATTTCCAAAACTTCTTGATCATGCCAAAGTTTCGATACCAAAACCTCTTCAGGCTAAAACAATTTCCCCTTCGATAACCACTTGTTGGTAACATGAGAAGACTTCGATACAGGAGATGTTTAATCCCACTGTTTCCTCTTTTTGGAACATATCAAAAGCAGACTTCTTGATCTTCTGTCAAATGATCTGGTCTTCAGCACTTAATCTAAAAAAAATGTGAACTGCTTGTAGGCAAGTTCTAAAAATGATAGCATCTAACAGGGAAGTGTATTACATCTTAAATTTATGATTGGCGCGCAGGCACAATCTTACATTGTGATCTAGTTGAGTACAAATTAACCTATGAACTGTTCGTAGACGAGTTCTTACAGCAAAAAAAATTATCAGTCAAAATTGATGTCCTGTAGTGAAAAAAAAATACTGTACCCGCGAATAATATAGTGTTCCCCCTTAAAAGGTACATACAGGTTTTAATTCTTACATATAAGTTCGGATTAATACTGTATTCATGGGTTGTACTGTATTCCCCCTTAATTAATGAGTAAAAGCATGAAAACTTACAGGGATTTCTGGCTGTGGCGTTCCCGATTCATGTCGACGCATGGATATCAAATAACTTTGGGTCCTAGTGTGATATTGCCCTTCGGTACCCAAATTTGCCGGGCAACAATTTGTTTGTTGTAGGCTACTTTTGGTCCATTATATCGATATCTACGTGGGGCAGGCATGTAGTCGTTGTAATCATGATAATTATAATGCATGAAAAATCGAGAATTATAGTTGTTATTCCAGTACGATTGTCGTCTCGGAGATGGAGCCATTTTCATAGATCTTGCATATTGCCTCCTGGGTCTCCAGTTGGCTTCCCAATTCTGTTGTTGATACTGTGCGGACACCTGCTGTCTCGAGGAATAACGGGGCTCTTGTATCCAATGTCTAGGCACACTGTACCGAGAGTGCTGCTGTACGGGCCTTTGGTGATTGGATACAGCCTTCTTCCTGAATGACTGCTGGCGTTTATGATATGCTTGTGGAGCATGCTGTTGAGTACGCCTTCTGAGTGGCTGTTGGTTCCACTATCTCGAATAGTAGAATTGCGGGGGTGGAATGGCAGCTTTTGCTGTTCGCGGTGCAACAGGTTCCTTCACAGAACTCGGAACTTCTTTTGATACAGGAATGGATTCCTCACTCCTGACGAATACCGTACTAGATTTTTCTTTGTTGGAGAACGAGTTGTACCCTAAGCCACGTTTATCATGAGCATGTTGCCCAGTGCTTAGGATCTCTTCCATTTTTTTAGAGGATTTCTCGAAAGATTTCAAGATTGTCTCTAATTCTCCTTCACGTTTCTCGAGAGATTTTACTTTGGCTTTGAGTAGAGCCAAATCATTTGTCTTGCTTTCAAGATGAGACTTAGTCTCATTTAGATTATGAGCAAGTTGATGATTGCTCTCCATGAGTTTTTCTAAATTGACTTTGCTGTTTTCGCAATCAACTGACATATTTTTGTAATTATTCTTCAGCAAGTCATTTTCTTCTTTCAGCTCTAAGTTAGAAATTTCAAGCTGTATGTTTTCTCCTTTCAATATCTCATGGGCCATTTGAATGTTATTAAATTCATTCATCATATTTTCAAAGGTATGAGATGCATTTATAGGAATAGTTGAGGTAGAGCTTACCTCATCATCATCGCCGTCTTCATTTTCTTCTTTAACTTCGGCCATAGAGCACACATAGGCTCTATCCTCTAGCTCATCATCAGACGAGTCACTATCAGTGACCACCTGAAGACATTCTTCGGTCTTTATTGATGCGGGCGGGGCTTTTGATTCTCCAATGAAGGCTTTGAGTTTGTTCTTCATCCTGTTTCTCCAGTCATCAAACTCGTTAATGTGAAACATAGATATCTTATTAGACATAAAGGTATCCATATTAGAAGATGGGAATTACAAAGACTGTTTTCGAAAATAAGTGTTTTTAAGGATCTAATTCAGTTAAAAATACGACTGATTCTTTTTAGAATCAACCGCTCCGATACCAATTGTTGGTCCCCTTTTCAAGTATACTCGGTACAGCTTGGAAAATATTTAAGCAACAGGCTGTATAATTTTCTAATTCAGAGTGCGTAGCGGAAGTCTTAAAATAGTAGATTTACTGTCGATACAGCAACTCGGTCTAATCTCCTGTTAGCTTGGTGCGTACAGGGTTTTGCAGTGTATACTTGTATAAATCACGGTTATGAAAACAATATAGGCGAAAGGTAAACAACACAGTAATTAAAGTGGTTCGAGGTAAACCCATCTACGTCCACTGGTCCTCCACACAGGAGTAGAACATTTATTATAAATACTGCGTACACAACTATGTATTTATAATCAAACCTATCCTTGTATCGTTCATACAGATTGATACAAAGAATGTCGCTTTCAACCGTTCACACAGATTGGTTGAAGCTTCCTTCTTGACTTGCTTCTTCACACACAGTTCCAAAGCTTCGTCCTCTTATTCGTCCCACACAGGTCAGAATAACTTGTTGAGTTCACACAGAGCTCAGTTTTTATACAAGGTAAAAGGTAGGTAACCAGGTAAGAACAACAGCTTTGAATATGAAGTTCTTGAGCTGATGATGACTGTTCTTGATGTTGAACACTGAATATCTCTTTAGATCTGATTTGCAGTAAGCTTCTGGAGATATGTTTTGCTCTGATGTATATAATGATAGCTTCTTCACTTGGTAACTTAGGTGTCTGATCTTCAACGC
Source organism: Orobanche coerulescens (assembly GCA_033398695.1). Classification (NCBI taxonomy): domain Eukaryota; kingdom Viridiplantae; phylum Streptophyta; class Magnoliopsida; order Lamiales; family Orobanchaceae; genus Orobanche; species Orobanche coerulescens. The sequence goes on from CM065816.1 coordinate 120,789,296, forward strand.
TCTTATGAGATATATATAGTCTTCTGAATAATATATCCGTTGAGATAGATCCGTTGGGTAAGATTCCGTGACAACTTGAATAGACCAGGATCCGGATATTGCAGGATTTGAAGATCTCTGACAGCTTCAGTATTTAAATACTTTATCCTTTCAGTATTTAAATACTTCTTTATCAAACGGTACTTGACTTTAGTGAATACTAAAGATTCCTTTTCAAATGGTCTTCAGTCCTGTTCCGATGTGAATGCTGTATCCACTTGTGCTGTAGGCATTTTGGAGTAGTCCGGCGCTGTATGGAAGGGTGCTGTATTGAGGTTTCGAGGCAGCTTCCATACTTGGCTCTTAACTAAGACTTTGTTACTGTATCTTAGTAGCGCGAGAGCTTTGCTGTATGCTGGCGCTATGATAAGGTCTTCGATACAGGATTGCAACTTCAACCGGCTTTCGATACAGGGCTTGCTGTACGAAGCTTTGTTTGTTTGGCAATTATCAAAACAATATTATTTTTCCCAACAATTTCCCCCTTTTTGATAATTTCCAAAACTTCTTGATCATGCCAAAGTTTTGATACCAAACCTCTTCAGGCTAAAATAATTTCCCCTTCGATAACCACTTGTTGGTAACATGAGAAGACTTCGATATAGGAGATGTTTAATCCCACTGTTTCCTCTTTTTGGAACATATCAAAAGCAGACTTCTTGATCTTCTGTCAAATGATCTGGTCTTCAGCACTTAATCTAAAAGAAATGTGAACTGCTTGTAGGCAAGTTCTAAAAATGATAGCATCTAATAGGGAAGTGTATTACATCTTAAACTTATGATTGGCGTGCAGGCACAATCTTACATTGTGATCTAGTTGAGTACAACTTAACCTATGAACTGTTCGTAGACGAGTTCTTACAGCAAAAAAAATTATCAGTCAAAATTGATGTCCTGTAGTGAAAAAAATACTGTACCCGCGAATAATATAGTGTTCCCCCTTAAAAGGTACATACAGGTTTTAATTCTTACATATAAGTTCGGATTAATACTGTATTCATGGGTTGTACTGTATTCCCCCTTAATTAATGAGTAAAATCATGAAAACTTACAGGGATTTCTGGCTGTGGCGTTCCCGATTCATGTCGACGCATGGATATCAAATAACTTTGGGTCCTGGTGTGATATTGCCCTTCGGTACCCAAATTTGCCGGGCAACAATTTGTTTGTTGTAGGCTACTTTTGGTCCATTATATCGATATCTACGTGGGGCAGGCACGTAGTCGTTGTAATCATGATAATTATAATGCATGAAAAATCGAGAATTATAGTTGTTATTCCAGTTCGATTGTCGTCTCGGAGATGGAGCCATTTTCATAGATCTTGCATATTGCCTCCTGGGTCTCCAGTTGGCTTCCCAATTCTGTTGTTGATACTGTGCGGACACCTGCTGTCTCGAGGAATTACGGGGCTCTTGTATCCAATGTCTAGGCACGCTGTACCGAGAGTGCTACTGTACGGGCCTTTGGTGGTTGGATACAGCCTTCTTCCTGAATGACTGCTGGCGTTTATGATATGCTTGTGGAGCATGCTGTTGAGTACGCCTTCTGAGTGGCTGTTGGTTCCACTGTCTCGAATAGTAGAATTGCGGGGGTGGAATGGCAGCTTTTGCTGTTCGCGGTGCAACAGGTTCCTTCACAGAACTCGGAACTTCTTTTGATACAGGAATGGATTCCTCACTCCTGACGAATACCGTACTAGATTTTTCTTTGTTGGAGAACGAGTTGTACCCTAAGCCACGTTTATCATGAGCATGTTGCCCAGTGCTTAGGATCTCTTCCATTTTTTTAGAGGATTTCTCGAAAGATTTCAAGATTGTCTCTAATTCTCCTTCACGTTTTTCGAGAGATTTTACTTTGGCTTTGAGTAGAGCCAAATCATTTGTCTTGCTTTCAAGATGAGACTTAGTCTCATTTAGATTATGAGCAAGTTGATGATTGCTCTCCATGAGTTTTTCTAAATTGACTTTGCTGTTTTCGCAATCAACTGACATATTTTCGTAATTATTCTTCAGCAAGTCATTTTTTTCTTTCAGCTCTAAGTTAGAAATTTCAAGCTGTATGTTTTCTCCTTTCAATATCTCATGGGCCGTTTGAATGTTATTAAATTCATTCATCATATTTTCAAAGGTATGAGATGCATTTATAGGAATATTGAGGTAGAGCTTACCTCATCATCATCGCCGTCTTCATTTTCTTCTTTAACTTCGGCCATAGAGCACACATAGGCTCTATCCTCTAGCTCATCATCAGACGAGTCACTATCAGTGACCACCTGAAGACATTCTTCGGTCTTTGTTGATGCGGGCGGGGCTTTTGATTCTCCAATGAAGGCTTTGAGTTTGTTCTTCATCCTGTTTCTCCAGTCATCAAACTCGTTAATGTGAAACATAGATATCTTATTAGACATAAAGGTATCCATATTAGAAGATGGGAATTACAAAGACTGTTTTCGAAAATAAGTGTTTTTAAGGATCTAATTCGATTAAAAATACGACCGATTCTTTTTAGAATCAACCGCTCCGATACCAATTGTTGGTCCCCTTTTCAAGTATACTCAGTACGACTTGGAAAATATTTAAGCAACAGTCAGTATAATTTTCTAATTCGAGTGCGTAGCGGAAGTCTTAAAATAGTAGATTTGCTTGTCGATACTGACAACTCGGTCTAATCTCCTGTTAGCTTGGTGCGTACGGGGTTTTGCGATGTATACTTGTATAAATCACGGTTATGAAAACAAGAAAGGCGAAAGGTAAACAACACAAGAATTAAAGTGGTTCGAGGTAAACCCCTCTACGTCTCGGTCCTCCACACAGAGTAGAACGTTTATTATAAATACTGCGTACACAACTATGTATTTATAATCAAACCTATCCTTGTATCGTTCATACAGATTGATACAAAGAATGTCGCTTTCAACCGTTCACACAGATTGGTTGAAGCTTCCTTCTTGACTTGCTTCTTCACACACAGTTCCAAAGCTTCGTCCTCTTATTCGTCCCACACAGGTCATAATAACTTGTTGAGTTCACACAGAGCTCAGTTTTTATACAAGGTAAAAGGTAGGTAACCAGGTAAGAACAGCAGCTTTGAATATGAAGTTCTTGAGCTGATGATGACTGTTCTTGATGTTGAGCACTGAATATCTCTTTAGATCTGATTTGCAGTAAGCTTCTGGAGATATGTTTTGCTCTGATGTATATAATGATAGCTTCTTCACTTGGTAACTTAGGTGTCTGATCTTCAACGCTCTTATGAGATATATATAGTCTTCTGAATAATATATCCGTTGAGATAGATCCGTTGGGTAAGATTCCGTGACAACTTGAATAGACCAGGATCCGGATATTGCGGGATTTGAAGATCTCTGACAGCTTCAGTATTTAAATACTTTATCCTTTCAGTATTTAAATACTTCTTTATCAAACGGTACTTGACTTTAGTGAATACTAAAGATTCCTTTTCAAACGGTCTTCAGTCCTGTTCCGATGTGAATGCTGTATCCACTTGTGCTGTAGGCATTTTGGAGTAGTCCGGCGCTGTATGGAAGGGTGCTGTATTGAGGTTTCGAGGCAGCTTCCATACTTGGCTCTTAACTAAGACTTTGTTACTGTATCTTAGTAGCGCGAGAGCTTTGCTATATGCTGGCGCTATGATAAGGTCTTCGATACAGGATTGCAACTTCAACCGGATTTCGATACAGGGCTTGCTGTATCAAGCTTTGTTTGTTTGGCAATTATCAAAACAATATTATTTTTCCCAACAAACATAATCAAAGACATGTATCATCCTCCTTAACAAAATTCCCGTAAATACCAAGAATCATGACAACAACTCCATAAACTATCATAATACGAACTAATCATCAACAACGGCATCAAAAATCCGAATTCAAGGAGAGGATTATCCGACATACCTTTTAGAAGATGAAACACACAAGTAACCACCTCAAGAATCATCAATAACTTCTCATCTCAAGCTCCAAATCCAAGCCCTTAAGCTCAAAGTCGACCTAGAAGAGCTAGCATTCATCTCTCAGTGTTGAAGGGCGAAAGAAATGAAATGAAATTATGAAAAAATGAAGTGACGGGCATCCACTTATAAAAACTTCCAACTCATTACGTATGTAACATGCCATAGTTAACGTACGTAACAACAATTTACGTACGTTATCTATCCTTGATAGCGTACATAATGCCGACCCAGAGGCAATTGTCTGAATTCGTTCAAATCCTTACGTACGTAACCATTTCTCCATAACATACCTAATACGTACGTTGACTTGCTACAATACATGTCCATTTAGCGTATGTTATACACTAATAGTAGCGTACGCTAACCTCAGCGTTGACTCGTCCATCCACATCCACGCCGAAAGCTGCCGACTGCAGGCCCACCTGTCGATCATATATCGGATCCTGCCTGATACGAACTTTACGTACGTTAACTCATCCTCTTAACGTATGTAATATCTGTGCACCTTACGTACGTTAACTATCCTTTTTAACGTACGTAATCCTTATGCGTTAGTGCACGTTAAGTATACATCGTAGCGTGCGCTATCGTGGCTGTACTTAGCCATTTTCAGCTATTCTTATCCAACGTCTCGACATAAAGAATACGAACATAGGGCATACTGAATACACATACTCCTCCCGAAAATATTCTCATACGATACCTCTGATACACGATATCCTCATATACAATTGTCGACCAATTACGACAATTATACAAATACAGTTGTCTCAGTCTTCAATTTATCTTATCCATATTGTATAGAAACCAAGCTATACAATTTACCTCATATAAAATAACACGAAAACTTTATACTGAAAATCCGGGTATTACATACTACCCCCGTTAAAATAAGTTTCGTCCTCGAAATTTCTAACCCCATCACAACAACAGATCAACCAAAAATTTTCGAACTCATCACAAAAGCAATCAATCGTCGCCACAAGCGAATAACCAAACCAACATACTTACAGGTGCGTGAAGCCGATGATCTCCCGTGATACTAGCACATGACTCCCATACGAAGTCTCAACACAACCAACACACACCAATATCACAAATAGCAATTTGAAAAGATCTCAAAAAATTTGGAATCTCCAAAAATCGGTTTGACTCAAAGGTCAGAAAATCATTTTCAAAAGTCACGCTACTACCGTACTTTTATAGCCACATAACACACACGCCCGGGTTTCACAAAACCCAAGCTCCGATACCGTCTTCTGTAACACCCCAAAACCATCTGGGATATTACAGCACCGTGGGCCCCGCGCCAGAACCCACCAGGCTAAAAACCTTTTCAAAAACGTTTAAAAACGCCAAAAGGCCGATGACGGTAATATTTTAAATACCCAAAATATTTACCAAAACATAGTTCTCAAATACCATCATCGAATACTGTTTGAAAATACAAGGCGAAATGCCAAATCTCGACAGTTTCAAAATGTACGCTAAGTCACCACTTAAACGTACCGACAAAATAGTTTAGGAAAAGGGTTTACGAAATAACCCAAGTTTTCAAAATACCAAAAAGCCATTTTGAAAGTTAAACACGAGTTGGTAAAAATACCGGAAAGCCATTTTAAATACACACGCAGCGGAAAAAGACACAGTTCAAAATATACATTTGCAGCGGAAATAAAACAACCAGAAAAGAATACTCAAATCTCAAATACATGCCACAACCAGTATCACCCGGGAAGCTCACCCATTCACGACCGCTATGTAACACCCCAAACTAGGAGGATAATACAGTGCCGTAGATCCCCAACTGGGACCCACCAGGCAATTGAAAATGAATGAATTATACAGGATAAATGTAGTACCGAACTACATTACAACAATAATTACTCCGATGAGGAGTTTAGTTACAACACACCAGGACAATACCGAATACTAGTGTATTTTATATGAAGATAAAATACACCAAACTGGATGAAACGGAGTATTCAAATGAAAGTCTGCAGCGGAAAATAAAGGACAATAACATGAATAACTGAAAGATCGGGGCCCCCTACTAGTATCACTGGGACTCCTCGACATCAACCTGCTATTCCCGTGCGTTTGCCTTGCCACGACCTGAAAAACAAAATCCCCAGCCGGGGTCAGTTAAACAGAACAACAATCCTCAAGGGTTGAAAATACACAAACATGATTTAACTGAGTTATGAAATATCCTTAATTATGAATTACGCTGAAGAGGGGTATCATAGTACGCCCGTAGTGTTCTGTGCAAGTGTACAAGACGAATGACCGGACACACCCGTCCTTGTACCTAATTAGTCTCACGGAGGTAATCTGTTACCGTGTGCACAGTCCAATGTATCACTCCCAATACATGGCCATAACGTGCCCGACTAAAAATTCCACACATCCGCACCCGGCCACGCAATATGAACCCAGAAGGTCATATGAACGAGAATGACCGTAATGAATATCAATGAATAAATAATAATCTGACCAAGTCAAGAATGACTCACCGAGATGAGAGTAATAATGAAATGAATGATAGCTCAACGAAAGAATTGGAACCGTCGTTCCTTATGACTGAAGTGATTAATTGACAATAACAAGTTTCAATATGATTAATACAATGATGAATGAGTTATGATTATGAATGATCAACAACAAAAGGTATGAATATCCTTTTAACCGAGTAAGAATTAACTTACTCAACACCGGTGACAATTATCCTTCCACGAACAATGCCCTAATTGAGATATCGGTCGCTCGAACAACCTTGAACAATTCAATAACCAACAATCCGATTAATATACGTACAAACATGAATATAACGAACTCAACACGTCGATACGACTAAACCAAGTCCATTGAGGCATTAAATCAAACACGTTGCGTCCAAACTCCGATTGTTTACAATCAAACCTCAATATACCAATACCAAATCCCCCAAGAAGTGTTTCAAACCAACAAAACATCTTCAATACGATTAATTATCCACAACGAATATCCAAATACGTGATTATAACAACAATTAGTCGAAAATCTCCAAATCCAACTCGATATTCAAAGTGTTCTTGAATAATCCCTCAATAATCCAATGAATCCTTATACAAACTCATAATCATACACATATCCCTTCATATAACATGATTATAACGTCCAAAACATCATATCTCAACACAAAATCGAAATCCAAGATGTTGAAGAAATTACCTCTAGAAGATCCAACCACTTCGATCCGAAGAACACGAGTTAAAACGAGTATCCGAGCTATATGATCGAATGGAAATGAAGAAACTCAAGTACACAAGTGTTTGATGAAGGAAGAATCCCTTTCCCCAAGCTCTCTCTGACAAAAGGAAGAAGAAAGTGAAAATGAAGAAAATGAGGAAAAAGTGTCCCGCCAAACTATAAATCACGCCGGTTACGGCCGTAACTCGGCCCTCTTACGGCCGTAACTTTCCAAGTCAACGGCCTTACGGCCAGAATCGCCAACTCATACGGCCGTAACTCGTCTTCGTCCGAAAGCTCGCCGATGGACTTACGGCCAGAATCGCCTCGAGTTACGGCGTAACCCGCCTTCGTCAAAAACACCTGCCGACAGCCTTACGGCCGTACGCACACCTTACGGCCGTAACTCGGATGATACGGCCGTATCCGCCAACCTTACGGCGTAACCCGCCTTCACAAAAATGGCCGACATCCTTCCCGCAACGTACGGCCGTATCCGGCCAAGTCTTACGGCCGTACTCGCCGACTTACGGCCGTATGCCGCAACCCTTACGGCCGTAAGTCACCCCGGTCGACAACACCAAATATACGAACACCACTTACGGCCGTATCTCATCTTCCTTACGGCCGTAACTCACCTTCGCCAAAATGCCCAGGTAGCTCTGGATCACTTACGGCCAGAATCGCCTTACGGCCGTGCATCTACGACTTACGGCCGTAGCCCAGAACCTTACGGCCGTAACTCGATGCTGGCCAAGGTGAATCAATCCGATAATTCCGATTCCTCGCTACGACTGATGAATGATCCGACATATCATACGAATGTGGAAGTGAACAAGTCTAACACGATCCAAAGATGATACTCCCAGTACAAGGCTATCAATCACAATGAAAATGATCATACTCCCGTCTCGATCTAAAAACGGAGATAAAATGACGATCGGTAACTGATATACGATTACAACATGCCAACATTGAACGCAAAAGGGTGATTCATGAATGATGAGTGATTATTAATGAGTGAAAATTACTGAGTGATAATTACAGACTGATAATTACTGAGTGGTACAGAATGAATTATAGCCGGGTATTACACGCTACTAGCTCGATATCCGAGTACCTAAAAATAAAGCCCACGACGGGGTCAGTCACAATACTCAATAATGATAACGATCACATCATCATAAATAATTACATACCAATGTAATAAACTGTAAGAATACTACCAACTTAATCTTACCGTCATAACCTTACCAACCCATGGCGACCCATATCAAATCAATCCTTACCATAATCTAGATTTCGCATTCTCAAATGACGAAATGAACTCATCAACAATCATCTGTACTGTATTCAAACAATACCAAGTATCCTCAAAACATCATCATAACTCATAAGTGTGAAATGAACCATCTGTGCCAAATCCTGTCCGTCGGATTGCACCGTCAAATTCAATCTGGATAGAATCCAATAAGACACAATATAACTGTAGATCAACTACCACAAATAATGATAACAAGTCCCAAAACATCAACGTACAGTCTGAATGCTCATACGATCAAAAACCATGATCAACCAAAACATCGACCGAGAATATCATCGACATGATAACTCCAATACGACCGACAAAGGATCAACGATAACCGAGAATACCATCAACATGATAAACTCCGACACGATCAATAAAGGATCAACGATAACTGAGAATACCCTCAACAAGGTAAACTCTAAATGATCAACAAAGGATCATCAACGACCGAGAATACCATCAACAAGGTAAACTCCAAATGATCAATAATAATGGATCTCAAAGAAATAACCCCGACTGTCGAACATACCCCTCGGGCGTATGAACAACCATTCGCAAACCGTCGAACATACCCAACCATAAATGGAGGGTGAATGACCAAACAATATGGCTCAAAGATGGACGTCACAGTATGCCCGATCCGGAAATATGTCCGTGCACATGTCCACCCCGTATGCGGAATACAGGATATACGTGGGACATGTACCTAATTAGCCTCACGAACTACGTCTCGTGTGCACGGTCCAATGTGGAAATATCAACACATGACCATAGTGTGTGCAGCTAAAAATCCTACACAATAACCAATCGACACGCAGATATGACTCCAGATATGTCACGATGCAACATGACAACGAAACTCAAAGAATCACATATCCAATAAGGATCAGAAGACTCACCGACACACGAATAATGGAAGATCGACACGATTGACAATATCCGAAACCACCCTCATGGGATCACAATCCCCAAAGAATGATCAACACGATCAACAACCTCAACACTACAGCCCTGGGATCATCATCCCTCAACGATCGACCAACACAACCAGTAATACCAAACAATAGTCCTGGGATCCACATCCCTCAACGAGAAACCAATACGAATCTCAATATACGAAACCTGAACGTACAATATATACAACAACTCAACATAATAATTATCTTCATAATTGAACAATACTTAAATTACCTCAAAGCCGAAGACAATATTTTTTCCACGAACAACATCCCTGAACGAATACACAGTTATACAAATAATCCCGAAATAAGTATAGTCCTTTTATACCAACAAACCACCGTCCCGACATCAATGTCGACACAGTACACCATCCTCGATATCCGATATTTCATATCACTGACCAAAGATAACTCACATCTCCGCCCTTACTAAACACATTTAAACCATATACACTATGATTTAATCCAAACCAACGCATAATATACAAACCATTATCCCGACAATTTATATTTATAATATCATTGCTATATCAATTTTAATGAAATGAAATCAAAATCATTCATTAAATATTATAAATTGAACAAGTATAACTTGCCTCGATACCGATACCACGAAGTCGTTACCAAAAATCCATTGCCTTCGTCTACGAGCTCCTCATCTCCGACCAAAAGCAATCTATGAACTCTTCAATCTCAACCGCAACACAATGGTCATAATCCACGATCAAACATCTCAACCTATTGAAGTAATCAATCAACAACAATCCGATAACAATCAATAACCAACATAGCCAACCAATCAAACTCAACGGCTCAACAATACCTCAATCATATACAAAACCGAACAACACATCCCAAAAAATTACGAACTCATATCCACAATACAAGCCGCAACTCGATAATCAATATAACCGATCAATAAACCCAACAGTTCCACAATATCTCGATTAATTACAAATCCAACAATCCAAATCAATCAATCATGAACTCATAACCATAATACGATTCCACAATCCGAAAATCATATCAATAATCAAATTAATCCAATAACAAGGGTCTAAACATTATCGATTCCAAATTCAATCTTAAATACGAGTACAAGTTTCCTCCTTGTAAATTCATAATCAAAACTAATTACCGATTATCATCACCAATCCGGACAATCCAATTAATTCCACATTATAGATAATCATATTCCAAGGGTTTCAAATAACTCAATCATTCGATTTGAACACTTGTGCAATATGTATGAACTTCCAAACTCAAGGGTGAATAATAATCTTATCAAACCTGTAATCATATTCGTATTCCTATACGAATATTGTATCAAAACACATAACTTAGGTCTAGATATGAATATTCCATATTCATATCCAAACACCAACACCTCTTAAACATTCTCATCTTATCACATAATTCAAGAGTTCCTTAAGAACACGAATTATCCCGAAACCACATTCATAATCCACAAGACGACATAATCCGATGTGTTCTAACATCTTAAACAATTTCTCATTCATAATTCAAGATGTATATTATCATATTCTCCAATATATAATTAACGTAACCTCAAGAATAACAATAACACCACTATAACCATCATCACACAAAGAAAAACATCATCAATCAAACCAATAAGGATTGTATCATACTTAATTTGGAATCAACCTCATATCATGATTCATACGAAATCAACATAATCTAGAAATCCATCTTTCCATTGGTTTAAACGAATCACAATCCTTACAACAGGAAGAATCTTAATTAACATCAAAATCTCTTATCACAATTCCATTAAATCTCCTATAACATCAAGAATCGCAACAATACTACCAAGAACATCAAGAACACTATGATTCCATAATCATAAACAACATAATCAAAGACATGTATCATCCTCCTTAACAAAATTCCCGTAAATACCAAGAATCATCACAACAACTCCATAAACTATCATCATACGAACTAATCATCAACAACAGCATCAAAAATCCGAATTCAAGGAGAGGATTATCCGACATACCTTTTAGAAGATGAAACACACAAGTAACCACCTCAAGAATCATCAATAGCTTCTCATCTCAAGCTCCAAATCCAAGCCCTTAAGCTCAAAGTCGACCTAGAAGAGCTAGCATTCATCATTGAGTGTTGAAGGGCGAAAGAAATGAAATGAAATTCTGAAACAATGAAGTGACGGGCATCCACTTATAAAAACTTTCAACTCATTACGTACGTAACATGCCATAGTTAACGTACGTAACAACAATTTACGTACGTTATCTATCCTTGATAGCGTACGTAATGCCGACCCAGAGGCAACTGTCTCAATTCGTTCAAATCCTTACGTACGTAACCATTTCTCCATAACATACATAATACGTACGTTGACTTGCTACAGTACATGTCCAGTTAGCGTACGTTTTACACTAATAGTAGCGTACGCTAACCTCAGCGTTGACTCGCCCGTCCACATCCGTGCCGAAAGATGCCGACCGTGGGCCCACCTGTCGATCATATATCGGATCCTGCCTGATATGAACTTTATGTATGTTAACTCATCCTCTTAACGTACGTAATATCTGTGCACCTTACGTACGTTAACTATCCTTCTTAGCGTACGTAATCCTTATGCATTAGTGCACGTTAAGTATACATCGTAGCGTGCGCTATCGTGGCTGTACTTAGCCATTTTCAGCTATTCTTATCCAACGTCTCGACATACAGAATACGAACATAGGGCATACTGAATACACAAGCTCCTCCCGAAAATATTCTCATACGATACCTCTGATACACGATATCCTCATATATAATTGTCAACCAATTACGATAATTATACAAATATAGTTGTCTCAGTCTTCAATTTATCTTATCCATACTGTATAGACACCAAGCTATACAATTTACCTCAGATAAAAAAACACGAAAAATTTATACTAGAAATCCGGGTATTACATACTACCCCCCTTAAAATAAGTTTCATCCTCGAAACTTCCAACCCTGTCACAACAACAGATCAACCAAAAATTTCCGAACTCATCACAAAAGCAATCAATCGTCGCCACAAGCGAATAACCAAACCAACATGCATACAGGTGCGTGAAGCTGATGATCTCCCGTGATACTAGCACATGACTCCCATACGAAGTCTCAACACAACCAACACACACCAATATCACAAATAGCAATTTGAAAAGATCTCAAAAAATTTGGAATCTCCAAAAATCGGTTTGACTCAAAGGTCAGAAAATCATTTTCAAAAGTCACGCTACTACCGTACTGGTAGAGCCACATAACACACACGCCCGGTTTTCACAAAACCCAAGCTCCGATACCGTCTTCTGTAACACTCTCAAAACCATCTGGGATATTACAGCGTCGTGGGCCCCGCGCCAGAACCCACTAGGCTAAAAACCATTTCAAAAACATTTAAAACGCCAAAAGACCTATGACGGTAATATTTTAAATACCCAAAATATTTACCAAAATATAGTTCTCAAATACCATCATCGAATACTGTTTGAAAATACAAGGCGAAATGCCAAATCTCGATAGTTTCAAAATGTACGCTAAGTCACCACTTAAACATACTGACAAAATAGTTTAGGAAAAGGGTTTACGAAATAACCCAAGTTTGCAAAATACCAAAAAGCCATTTTAAAAGTTAAACACGAGTTGGTAAAAATATCGGAAAGCCATTTTAAATACACACGCAGCGGAAAAAGACACAGTTCAAAATATACATTTGCAGCGGAAATAAAACAACCAGAAAAGAATACTCAAATCTCAAATACATGCCACAACCAGTATCACACAGGAAGCTCACCCCTTCACGACAGCTACTAGCTCGATCTCCGACTACCTAAAAATAAAGCCCACGACGGGGTCAGCAACAATACTCAATAATGATAACGATCACATCATCATAAATAATTACATACCAATGTAATAATACTGTAAGAATACTACCAACGTAATCTTACCGTCATAACCTTACCAACCCATAGCAACCCATAACAAATCAATCCTTACCATAATCCACATTTCGCATTCTCAAATGACGAAATGAACTCAACAACAATCATCTGTATTGTATTCAAACAATACCAAGTATCCTCAAAACATCATCATAACTCATAAGTGTGAAATGAACCATCTGTGCCAAATCCTGTCCGTCAGATTGCACCGTCAAATCTCAATCTGGATAGAATCCAATAACACACAATATAATTGTAGATCAACTACAACAAAACAATAATAACAAGTCCCGAAACATCAACGTACAGTCTGAATGCTCATACGATCAAAAACCATGATCAACCAAAACATCGACCGAGAATATCATCGACATGATAACTCCAATACGACCAACAAAGGATTAACGATAACCGAGAATACCATCAACATGATAAACTCCGACACGATCAACAAAGGATCAACAAGAACCAAGAATACCCTCAATAAGGTAAACTCCAAACGATCAACAAAGGATCAACAACATCCGAGAATACCATCAACAAGGTAAACTCCAAACGATGAACAATAATGGATCTCAAAGAAATAACCCTGACTGTCGAACATACCCCTCGGGCATATGAACAACCAGTCGCAAACCGTCGAACATACCCAACCATAAATGGAGGGTGAACGACCAAACAATATGGCTCAAAGATGGACGTCACAGTACGCCCGATTTGGATAGGTGTTCGTGCACATGTCCACCCCGTATACGGAATCCAGGATATACGTGGGACATGTACCTAATTAGCCTCACGAACTACGTCCCGTGTGCATGGTCTAATGTGGAAATATCAACACATTACCATAGTGTGCCCACCTAAAAATCCTACACAATAACCAATCGACATGCAAATATGACTCCAAATATGTCACGATGTAACATGACAACGAAACTCAAAGAATCACCTATCCAATAAGGATCAAAAGACTCACCGAAGTGAACAAAGACACATGGATAATGAAATATCGACACGACCGACAATATCCGAAACCACCCTCCTGGGATCACAATCCCCAAAGAATGATCAACACGATCAACAACCTCAACACTACAGCCCTGGGATCATCATCCCTCAATGATCGATAAACACAACCATTAATACCAAACAATAGTCCTGGGATCCACATCCCTCAACGAGCAACCAATACGAATCTCAATATACGAAACCTCAACGTACAACATATACAACAACTCAACATAATAATTATCTTCATAATTGAACAATACTTATATTACCTCAAAGTCGAGGACAATATTCTTTCCACGAACAACATCCCTGAACAAATACACAGTTATAAGAATAATCCCGAAATAAGTATAGTCCTTTTATACCAACAAACCACCGTCCGAACATCAATGTCGACACGTTAAACCATCCTCGATATCCGACATTTCATATCACTGACCAAAGATAACTCACATATCCGTCCTTACTAAACACATTTAAACCATATACACTATGAGCCCTACCAACGCACAATATACAATCCATCATCCCAACAATTTATATTTATAATATCATTGGTATATGAATTATAAATGAAATGAAATCAAAATCATTCATTAAATATTATAAACTGAACAAGTATAACTTGCCTCGATACCAATACCATGAAACCGTTACCAAAATCCATTGCCTTCGTCTATGAGCTCCTCAGCCCCGACCAAAAGCAATCTACAAACTCTTCAATCTCAACCGCAACACAACCGTCATAATCCACGATCAAACATCTCAACCTATTGAAGTAATCAATCAACAAACAATCTGATAACAATCAATAACCGACATAGCCAACTAATCAAACTCAACGGCTAAACAATACCTCGATCATATACAAAACCGAACAACACAACTCAAACAATTACGAACTCATATCCACAATACAAAAGCTGCAACTCGATAATCAATATAACCGATCAATAAACCCAACGATTCCACAATATCTCGATTAATTACAAATCCAACAACCCAAATATATCAATCATGAACTCATAACCATAATACGATTCCACAATCTGAAAATCATATCAATAATCAAATTAATCCAATAACAAGGGTCTAAACGTTACCGATTCCAAATTCAATCGTAAATACGAGTACAATTTTCCTCCTTGTAAATTCATAATCAAAACAATTACCGATTATCATCATCAATCCGGACAATCCGATTAATTCAACATTATAGATTATGTAATACCCGGTTGTAATTCAGTCATTATCATTCAGTAATTTCATTCGGTGATTGTCACTCAGTGGATTTTCACTCATTTATAATCATTCATCAATCATGTTCGTTCACCGTGTTCACCGTTCGGAAAAACTTCGAGTTGTGTATCGTTATTGTTCATTGTTTCAACTTTCCTCATATGAGTTCGACTTTGTTAGATCACCATTAATTTTTGGTGACTCCTAAAATTCTAAATCTTTGCAATATTATAGATCATCGAGTTAGCTTTCCAATGGTTCAAACGGTGAGTCAATCGGAGTCCGGACGAGAGAGTTATGGTCGTTTTAGCTCAACCGCTCATTTTTTTCAGTTTTGGCCGATCACTGCCGACCGAACTCGGCCGTGTCGTCCGACACGCCCGTGCTGCACTGGCCCGGAAATGCCGAAGTCTCTGCCTCAGGACCCGACCGTGCAGTCGCAGCACGGCCGAGTCGAACTCTTCCGGATAAGCTGTAACCGATCGCTGACACGCCCGACCGTGTTCCGTGACACGGCCGAGTCATGCCGAAGTCGCCGCTTGACGGGTCACTATCGGAAGGCCCTCCGCGCCGCGACCGTGTCAAGCAGACACGGTCGAGTCCTCGCCGGCCACCAAGGCCACAGTTGTCAAAGCGGACACGGTCGAGTCTGTCGGAGTCAACCCCTATAAATTCATTTTTGAGCATTTCACTCATTTCTTCCATCTCTTCCACCTTCATACGAGAGAGATAAGCTTGAGGGAGAAATTTCTTCATCAATTATCATTTGAGTGTGTATTTTCATCACCTTCAATCATTTGGGAAGCTTGGATACTCGATTAAACTCGTGTTCTTCGAATCGAAGTGGTTGGATCTTCAAGAGGTAATTCCTTCAACACCTTGGACTTCGATTTTGTGTTGAGATATGATATTTTGGACGTTATAATCATGTTATATGAAGGGATATGTATATGATTATGAGTTTGTATAAGGATTCATTGGATTATTGAGGGATTATTCAAGAACACTTTGAATATCGAGTTGGATTTGGGGATTTTCGACTAATTGTTGTTATAATCACGTTTTTGGATATTCATAACGGATTATTGATCGTATTGGAGATGTTTTGTTGGTTTGAAACACTTCTTGGGGGATTTGATATTGGTATATTGAGGTTTGATTGTAAACAATCGGAGTTTGGACGCAACGTGTTTGTTTTAATGCCTCAATGGACTTAGTTTTATCGTATCGACGTTTTGAGTTCGTTATATTCGTGTTTGATTCGTATATTAAACGGATTGTTGGATATTGTATAATTCAAGGTTGTTCGAGCGACCGATATCTCAATTAGGACGTTGTTCGTGGAAGGATAATTGTCGCCGGTATTGTGTAAGTTAATTCTTACTCGGTTAAAAGGATATTCATACCTTTTGTTGTTGATCATTCATAATCATAACTCATTCATCATTGTATTAATCATATTAAAACTTGTTATTGTCAATTAATCACTTCAGTCATAAGGAACGACGGTTCTAATCTTTTCGTTGAGCTATCATTCATTTCATTATTACTCTCATCTCGGTGAGTCATTCTTGACTTTGTCAGATTATTATTTATTCATTGATATTCATTACGGTCATTCTCGTTCATATGACCTTCTGGGTTCATATTGCGTGGCCGGGTGTGGCTGTGTGGAATTTTTAGTCGGGCACACGATGGTTATGTATTGGGTTCACCGATACATTAGACCGTGCACACGGGAAAGCGTTACACCGTGAGACTAATTAGGTACACGGACGGGTGTTGTACACTTGCACAGAACATTACGGGCGTACTATGATACTCCTCTTCAGCGTAATTCATAACTAAGAATATTTCATAACTTCAGTTAATCATGATTGCGTATTTTCAACCCTTGAGGATTGTTGTTCTTTGTAACTGACCCCGTTTGGGGATTTTGTTTTTCAGGTCTTGGCAAGGCAAACGCACGGGAATAGCATGTTGATGTCGAGGAGTCCTAGTGATACTAGTAGGGGGCCCCGTTCTTTCAGTTATTCATGTTATTGTCCTTTATTTTCCGCTGCAGACTTTCATTTGAATACTCCGTTTCATTCAGTGTTGTGTATTTTATCTTCATATAAAATACACTAGTATTCAGTATTGTCCTGGTGTGTTGTAACTAAACTCCTCATCGGAGTAATTATTGTTGTAATGTAGTTCGGTACTACATTATCTTGTGTAATTCATTCATTTTCATTTGCCTGGTGGGTCCCAGTTGGGGATCTACGGCACTGTAATATCCGCCTAGTTTGGGGTGTTACAGAGTTGGTATCGGAGCGTGGTTTTGAATACTACCTTCCGAGTCATGTCTCATTTGAAATCATCGTCAGTATCATTGGACTTTCGCGCCACGTGTGACCTGTGCAAATGCCGAGCTAATCAGACCGAAAGAACTGTAAGATTTCTAACGCCATGGTATAATTTCTGGCAATAGTCATTCATTCATCATTCATCAATTAACAATCCTCAAACATCATCATTCATTGTGATTAGGACGATCATGTTAACTCATTAATCACTTAATTCATTTCATTACTCGATTAATAATCGTGACGATCATGTTAATCGATTAATTACTCAATTCATTTCATTACTCGGTTGTCAACTGATGATCATATTATCAATCTTGTTAAGTTATTCAAGATAATCATTTCAAGAATTTCATCGATAATCATCTAACTTCAAGAAATCATTCATATAATCACTAAGTTAGAGCATGTATACTCATTTTCATCATCTCATGACATAATCATAACGTGCTAATCATGCGGGAAATATAATCATTATGCGACCTTCCTACTTCAAAGATGGAGAGAACTGTCGAGGATGCACGGGGAGAGGCAGTGCGGACCGAAACCCGAGAAATAATCACTGGCCGGGAAATCGTGCCTGTGACTCGGCTCGATCGTAAGATGTTCGGGTTCATCCACTCACTTTTATGTGCCATGATGACCCATGTGCGCTTGCTCAATCATCATTGCGCCACTGACCGGATTAATCGAGAGAACTCTCCCGCACGATCCACCGCTAAGGAAATTGGCCGGCAGAACTCCGCATATGTCAACAGGAAATCAATGAAGCGTAATCTATCCGAAGGCGGTCAGTCAACCTTCAAGAAGCCTCGTGTGAGTCCTATCGTTTCTGAGCGACCTCCTACGGTGCATAATCGTGCGGGATCTCATTCCCGAGCCGATTCGGCCATCACTGTTTCAATTGTGGAACGCTGGTCATTTCAGACCGAGTGTCTCAAACCGTCTATCACGTGCTATAATTGTGGGAATTTTGGGCATAAGGCCCGTTTTGCCGAAAGGACTCCAAGTCGGCTCCGCGGCATCTCGAGCCCAAGCAACCAAATGCTTTGAATCGATCGCTTTGTCATCGTCGTTTAAGACAATGGAAGCAAATAGAGTTGGAGCTCGTATTTATCAGACGGGAGCGTCCAGTTCGGGGACCGGCAAGTCCCAGATTCATATGATGAGGAGGATCGACGATCCGGTGGTCCGAATGATTTCAGGTATACTCGTAATTTTATTTCAACTTGTGTGTACCTTTTGATTCTGGTACACCGCATTCATTCATTTTCGAATCATGCTTGAATAAACTTATTTCGGGATAGTCCTATTGCTTGTGGACCTCATACCATCGGTCTACCTGACGATGGAAGAATTTTCGGAATCATACCGAATTAAGCTTAACGACCGCGATTGATTGATGGATCTAATCGTGGTGAATTTATCTTAGGACGATTTAATTTTCGGTATTAGTTGGTTTGATCGTCTTGATACTATCCTCAGTGTTTGTTAGCGTTTGGTCGCTATCTTTACAAGTTAGTTGTCGAATGTGTGCTTCAAGGAAGTAATCCCCGTTGTTCCAGAAGAAGTATTATTATGACGAAAGCAGAGAAATTCCGCAATCGAACTATTCAATCATTCATTGCATCATTTCCATCTATTGGCCTTTCTAAGACAATCGAGTCATTCAATCATTCATTGTATCATTTTCATCGATTGGCCTTTCTAGGGCAATCGAGTTATTCAATCATTCCTAGTATCATTTTCATCGATTGACCTTTCTAGGGCAATCGAGTTATTCAATCATTCATTTCATCATTTCCATCGATTGGCCTTTCTAAGGCAATCGAGTTGTTCAATCATTATTGGTATCTCTTTTTATCGATTGACCATTCTAGGGCAATCGAAATGTTCAATCATTCGTGGTATCATTGTCATCGATTGACGATGTATTTCCGCATTTAGTTATCCGTTGCCTTCACATAGAGTAGGGAATTCAGGAGTGAGTTGGAGCCGGTACGTCCCCTTTATCGAAGGCACCGTATCGGATGGCCCCGACCAGAATGCAGGAGTTGAAGATTCAACTTGAGGAGTAGTTCGAGAAAGGTTATCTCCGACCGATTGCGTCCCCGTGAGGAACACCAGTGTGATCTGTCAAGGAGAAGGATGGCTCGTCTCCTGTGTGTATTAATTACCAGGAGTTGAACAGGGTGATGATCAAGAGTAGTATCCTTTACCCCGTATTGATGATCTTTTAGATCAACTTCAGGGAGCCTCAGTATTTTCCAGGATCGACTTAATATCTGGATATCACCAGTGGTGGATTCGAGAGTCGGATATCGCGAGGACAGCGTTTCATACACGCTATGGTCATTATGAGTTCGTAGTTATGCCGTTCGGGCTAACTATTGCACATGTGGTATTCATGGGGTTAATGAATCGGGTTTTCATCGACTTTTTGGATCAGTTTGTTGTTTCTTCATCAACGACATTTTGATTTATTCTCGTAGCCGAGAGGAATACGAGGTTCATCTTCATCAGGTTCTCGACGTGTTGAGACGAGAGCAACTTTATGGAAAGTTTTCCAAATGTGAGTTCTGGAGGTCCGAAGTGACTTTCTCGGGCATGTAATTTCATCTAACAGAGTTCGTGTCGACCCTCAGAAGACGGAGACTATCCGAGATTGGCAACCTCCGAAAGATATTAAGTAAATCCGATGTTTCCTCGGATTAGTTGGTCAATTATCCAACCCACGACCTGGAGCTAGCAGCCGTGGTTTTCGCGTTGGGGATTTGGCGTCGTTGCCTTTATGGCATCACCTGTCAGATCTTCACCAATCACAAGAATTGAAGTATATATTTACTCACAAGGAGTTAAATATGCGACAGATGCGGTGGTGGGAATTAATCAAAGATTATGATATCGAGATCCTTTACCACCTGGGGAAGGCGAACGTCGCCGACGCCTTGAGTCGTAAGTCCGTTCGGGAGCGGATGCTTGCTCGTTTATCGATTCGAAGGAGCTCCAACAGAATTCCTTAGACCCGAGATCGAGGTCCTGCTACAATGAGTTCGGGGACGACTTTGTATGTTAGAGATTTCATCATCTCTTGAGGATACAATCGGGGAGAATCGGAGTTCGCCCTTCATTGTTGCGCATCCGTGAAGATGTGGCTCGGGAAAGCCACGGATTCGTGGTCCACAAGGATGGACTTTTGAGGTTTAAGAACCGGTTGTGCATACCGCGAATGACGAGTTGAAAAACTCGATTTTGAGAGAAGCTCATGCTACCCTTATTCTGTTCATCCGGGGTCTAGCAAGATGTATAAGGACTTGAAACAAAATTACTGATGGAGTAATATGAAGCGAGAAGTCGCAGAATTTGTTTCGAGATGCTTAACCTGTCAACAAGTCAAGATTGAACATCAGTGACCGACAGGTATGTTAAAACCTCTTCCTATTCCAGAATGGAAGTGGGAATACATTTCTATGGATTTCATCACGAGTTTGCCGACGAGTCGTCGTGGCATGAATACGATCTGAGCGATCGCGGACTGCTTTACTAATTTAGCTCATTTCCTTGAAATCAAGGATATGTGGTGTCCCAAGAGACTGGCCCAGTTGTTCATCAAGGAGATAGTGAGACTTCACGGTGCCCCTAAGAGTATCGTTTCTGATCGTGACGGACGATTCGTGTCTCATGTTGGAAATCATTTCATCGTGCTATGGGAACTCAGCTTAATCTCAGTACTGCTTTTCATCCTCAGTCCGACGGACAATCAGAGAGAACTATTCAGACATTAGAGGACATGTTGAGGGCTTGCGTCCTCGATTGGAAGGACGATTGGGAAGCCCAACTACCACTGATCGAGTTCACATATAATAATAGTTGACATGTCTCCATTAAGATGGCACCTTACGAGGCCTTGTACGGTCGTCGTTGTCGATCTCCTTTGTGTTAGGATGACTTGTCAGAATCAATCGGCACCGAGCCCGATATGCTTATAGCCGCCCGTGAGAAGGTAGCTTTGATCAAGAGTCGTATGTTGACAGCTCAGAGTCGACAGAAATCATATGCAGATAATCTTCGTCGACCACTAGAGTTCGAGATGGGTGACCACGTTTTGGTCAAGGTATCCCCGAGTCGAGGTATTTTCCGTTTCGGAAAACGGGGGAAGTTGAGTCCGAGATTCATTGGACCGTTTGAAATTTTGGATCGAGTAGGCGAGTTAGCTTATCGATTGATTTTGCCTCCGGCATTGAGCCGAATTCATAATGTGTTTCATGTCTCTTAGTAGCGGAAATATGTTGCCGACCCGAGTCACATACTTCAGTTCGACGAAATCGAGATCGCGGATGATCATTCGTACGAGGAGCGTCCTGTTTGAGTATTGGAGCGGCGAATCAAACAGTTGAGGGACAAGACGATCCCTTTGGTCAAGATTCAGTGGTCCAGACACAGAGTCGAAGAGGCTACTTGGGAAACCGAGGATAGTATGCGGGAAAGTTATCCCGAGTCGTTTGACCCTTAGTTTCGGGGACGAAACTCTTTTAAGGGGGGGTGTATGTAATACCCGGTTGTAATTCAGTCATTATCATTCAGTAATTTCATTCGGTGATTGTCACTCAGTGGATTTTCACTCATTTATAATCATTCATCAATCATGTTCGTTCACCGTGTTCACCGTTCGGAAAAACTTCGAGTTGTGTATCGTTATTGTTCATTGTTTCAACTTTCCTCATATGAGTTCGACTTTGTTAGATCACCATTAATTTTTGGTGACTTCTAAAATTCTAAATCTTTGCAATATTATAGAGCATCGAGTTAGCTTTCCAATGGTTCAAACGGTGAGTCAATCGGAGTCCAGACGAGAGAGTTATGGTCGTTTTAGCTCAACCGCTCATTTTTTTCAGTTTTGGCCAATCACTGCCGACCGAACTCGGCCGTGTCGTCCGACACGGCCCGTGCTGCATCTGGCCCGGAAATGCCAAGTCTCGCCTCAGGACTCCGACCGTGTCGCAGCACGGCCGAGTCGAACTCTTCCGGATAAGCGAACCGATCGCTGACACGCCCGACCGTGTTCCGTGACACGGCCGAGTCATGCCGAGTCGGCGTCGGACGGGTCACTATCGGAAGGCCCCTCCGCGCGCGACCGTGTCAAGCAGACACGGTCGAGTCCCTCGCCAGCTGCGCGCCGCGACCGTGTCAGGCGGACACGGTCGAGTCTGTCAGCCGAGTCAACCCCTATAAATTCATTTTTTGAGCATTTCAGCTCATTTCTTCCATCTCTTCCACCTTCATACGAGAGAGATAAGCTTGAGGGAGAAATTTCTTCATCAATTATCATTTGAGTGTGTATTTTTCATCACCTTCAATCATTTGGGAAGCTTGGATACTCGATTAAACTCGTGTTCTTCGAATCGAAGTGGTTGGATCTTCAAGAGGTAATTCCTTCAACACCTTGGACTTCGATTTTGTGTTGAGATATGATATTTTGGACGTTATAATCATGTTATATGAAGGGATATGTATATGATTATGAGTTTGTATAAGGATTCATTGGATTATTGAGGGATTATTCAAGAACACTTTGAATATCGAGTTGGATTTGGGGATTTTCGACTAATTGTTGTTATAATCACGTTTTTGGATATTCATAACGGATTATTGATCGTATTGGAGATGTTTTGTTGGTTTGAAACACTTCTTGGGGGATTTGATATTGGTATATTGAGGTTTGATTGTAAACAATCGGAGTTTGGACGCAACGTGTTTGTTTTAATGCCTCAATGGACTTAGTTTTATCGTATCGACGTTTTGAGTTCGTTATATTCGTGTTTGATTCGTATATTGAACGGATTGTTGGATATTGTATAATTCAAGGTTGTTCGAGCGACCGATATCTCAATTAGGACGTTGTTCGTGGAAGGATAATTGTCGCCGGTATTGTGTAAGTTAATTCTTACTCGGTTAAAAGGATATTCATACCTTTTGTTGTTGATCATTCATAATCATAACTCATTCATCATTGTATTAATCATATTAAAACTTGTTATTGTCAATTAATCACTTCAGTCATAAGGAACGACGGTTCTAATCTTTTCGTTGAGCTATCATTCATTTCATTATTACTCTCATCTCGGTGAGTCATTCTTGACTTTGTCAGATTATTATTTATTCATTGATATTCATTACGGTCATTCTCGTTCATATGACCTTCTGGGTTCATATTGCGTGGCCGGGTGTGGCTGTGTGGAATTTTTAGTCGGGCACACGATGGTTATGTATTGGGTTCACCGATACATTAGACCGTGCACACGGGAAAGCGTTACACCGTGAGACTAATTAGGTACACGGACGGGTGTTGTACACTTGCACAGAACATTACGGGCGTACTATGATACTCCTCTTCAGCGTAATTCATAACTAAGAATATTTCATAACTTCAGTTAATCATGATTGTGTATTTTCAACCCTTGAGGATTGTTGTTCTTTGTAACTGACCCCGTTTGGGGATTTTGTTTTTCAGGTCTTGGCAAGGCAAACGCACGGGAATAGCATGTTGATGTTGAGGAGTCCTAGTGATACTAGTAGGGGGCCCCGTTCTTTCAGTTATTCATGTTATTGTCCTTTATTTTCCGCTGCAGACTTTCATTTGAATACTCCGTTTCATTCAGTGTTGTGTATTTTATCTTCATATAAAATACACTAGTATTCGGTATTGTCCTGGTGTGTTGTAACTAAACTCCTCATCGGAGTAATTATTGTTGTAATGTAGTTCGGTACTACATTTATCTTGTGTAATTCATTCATTTTCATTTGCCTGGTGGGTCCCAGTTGGGGATCTACGGCACTGTAATATCCGCCTAGTTTGGGGTGTTACATAATCATATTCCAAGGGATTCAAATAACTCAATCATTCGCTTTGAACATTTGTTCAATACGTATGAACTTCCAAACTCAAAGGTGAATAATAATCTTATCAAATCCGTAATCATATTCGTATTTCTATACGCATATTGTATCAAAACACATTAACTTAGGTCTAGATATGAATATTCCATATTCATATCCAAAACACCAACACCTCTTAAACATTCTCATCTTATCACATAATTCAAGAGTTCCTTAAGAACACGAATTATCCCGAAACCATATTCATAATCCACAAGACGACATAATCCGATGTGTTCTAACATTCTAAACAATTTCTCATTCATAATTAAAGATGTATATTATCATATTCTCCAATATACAATTCACGTAACCTCAAGAATAACAATAACACCACCATAGCCATCATTATACAAAGAAAAACATCATCAATCAAACCAATAAGGATTATATCATACTTAATTTGGAATCAACCTCATATCATGATTCATACGAAATCAACATAATCCAGAAATCCACCTTTTCAATGGTTTTAACGAATCACAATCCTTACAACCGGAAGAATCTTAATTAACATCCGAAATATCTTATCACAATTCCATTAAATCTCCTATAACATCAAGAATCGCAACAATACTACCAAGAACATCAAGAACACTATGGTTCCATAATCATAAACAACATAATCAATGACATGTATCATCCTCCTTAACAAAATTCCCGTAAATACCAAGAATCATCACAACAACTCCATAAACTATCATCATACGAACTAATCATCAATAACAACATCAAAAATCCGAATTCAAGGAGAGGATTATCCGGCATACTTCTTAGAAGATGAAACACACAAGTAACCATAATCATAAATAGCTTCTCATCTCAAGCTCCAAATCCAAACCTTAAGCTCAAATTCGATTTAGAAGAGCTAGCATTCATCTCTGAGTGTTGAAGGGCGAAAGAAATGAAATGAAATTCTGAAAAAACGAAGTGATGGGCATCCACTTATAAAAACTTCCAGCTCGTTACGTACGTAACATGCCATAGTTAACGTACGTAACAACAATTTACGTACGTTATTGTTGCGAAATTCGGTGAACGCAAGTGCACGTTGTCGTAAACAAGTAATAAAGGGATGAGTAAGATATCGTTCCCACGAGGACTGACTTACTAATTACCGATTTATGTGTATTCTAATTTTATTTGAACTATCGAATTTCGAGATGCAAGTAATAATTAAAGAAAATTAATAAAAGCAAAAAATAGTAAAATCGATTGTTCGAAGAAATATAATCAAATAAGGAATTAATCTAGGATTGTGAATCCACCTCGGTTTATCCGAATTACTCTTGATTATATGAATTTAATGAATTCCCAATTTATCGAAGGTGAAGATTGCTAAAATACTCTACCGCCTCTCCCGAGGTCAATAGAATTTTCTAAGGCAAATAACACATTCTATTCCTAGGTGAATTAATTCGACAATAGGCAAAAAGTACGAAATCTCCAGAAAGGCCACGTAATTCCTATGAGTATATTCCTATCTCACAAGATAAAACGGTTCTCACCAATTTTTCCTACCAACTCTCCTCTCCCGATTCGAGTTGCGTAACCAAAACAATTCAATTATAGGCCACACAATTGAAAGCATTAAGAATAATTGGGGAAAACTCAATAAGAAAGGGAAATTATATTTTAATAAAGCATAATCAAAAGTTAATTCGTCAAAACCTCAGTTTCATCAAAATCCTAGAATAGGGTTCTAGCCTGACATGCTAGAAAATAAAAATACACAAAGAATTAAAGAAAACATAGAAATCAAACGCAGACGAAAAACTTGGATTCCTTCATTCTCTAGCTTCCGCTCTCTGCTCCTTGATGTTTTTTGCTTCTTCTTGATTCCTCGATGATTCTCGATGCTTCCCTCCTCCCCCTTTTCTTTCAGACCTTAAATCCCTATTTATAACTATCATTAGCCTCCAAAATGCGTCCGGGGATTGGGTCGAAAACAGCTCCAAAAACGGCCCAGAAACGCGGCAAATACAGCAAAACCGCCCCGTGGGCCGCGGATCAGTAAGTGTGTGCCGCGGCCCCTAACCTTCAGCGCCTATACCTGGGCGCAACATTTTCTTCCTGGGCCGCGGCTCAGCATCCTTGTGCCGCGGACCCCGGTACAGTTGGTGCGGTGCCCTGCTAGTCACCTTCATGTGCCACGGCCGGACCTTGGTGTGCCGCGGCCCCAGGCCAAAATTTGTCGTTTTGGCCCGTTTTTTGCCGTTCGAGCTTCCAGACTCCAATTTCTTACAAAACATATAAAGATAGTGCATTAAAAGCTCATTTATGCAGGTTTAGACTTAAAATGGATATAAATAATGATAAATAAGTGCATAAAAATACGCCTAACAAATACCCCCAAACTTGAGCCTTTGCTTGTACTCAAGCAAAAAGAATCAATTTCAAATAAAAAAGTATCGTGAATGATCGTGCAAATCCATAGTGCTCAACTTAATCAATACTACCCTGAAAATCTCAAAGAATAATACGAGTATCGTAATAGTGAGTCACATCAAGGACACTGATTCCACAAAGTACCCATTTTTAGTGCTAATCAATCGTTCATGAAGAAAATCAAGCTCAAAGATTAACAAGCGTGAATTTAACCGACCGTCGGTACGAAGGGTTAGAGTAAACAAGCCAACTCGCCCAGTCCCACAGTCAAGTGGCAAAAATTCAAGAGTTTTATCGTCAAAAATAATCCTCGGACAACATTCCCTTATGTATGATCATAATAAAGATTCGAGTTAACCACTAGGTTCGGATCTCGGGATGTTTCATCGGGATGATCCTAGGGTGGATTTCCATTCTCATGTATTGGGGAACCGTTTGACGTAAAAGACACTCATGGGGCACATGGATTCTTCTAGTTACTAAGTCCCCCTCTACAGCGGAGAAAAAACTCGAATAGCAATTCCCGCACGTCAAGGTTGCTGTTTTACGCGAGAGTAAACAACGGGTTACGTGAATACCCCCGGTTACTAGGCTTCCCATCATCGGCAAATGCGATATTTCTAAACCATTAGTCTATTCAGGGTTGTCGTTTTACGCGAGAGTAAACAACGGGTCACGTGAATACCCCCGGTTACTAGACTTCCCATCATAGAACATGTATAAATTCTCGACTTTTTGGGAAAAACTGTCCGACTCTAAACTCACTTTAAGTGCCCACAAGACTCATGTTACTGGACGACTAGCTACGCGAAAAGTATAACCAAACATATAGACAGTGATTTGAAAATACGTATGTCTCCTTTCTTATACGCTAAAATTTTTACAATAATGAAAAATATAGGCTTAAATGAATACTCAGAGGAAACAGATGTCGCTGACTGCAAACTCGTCCAAGACTCAACCGCTTCTTCAAAGAGAAATCAGTATCATAACATCAGTTTTACACAAAGAAGCACAAAAAATTCACGAATGCATATAAAAACAAGACAAGCAAGGCTAGCGTCAAAAATAACGAAAAATAACGAAAAATGTCAACGAATAAGTAAAAAGCAATATGAAAGTAACCCCCCCGAACTTAGGACGTACATTGACCTCAATGTACACAGAATGTAATATGCAATAAAAGAAAAGGTCAAGTACTCCCCTAATGTCAGCTCAGGAACTGGTGCCGGTGATTGTGTCCTAGCCCTCGTACTAATCTTCCTTTTTCTAGCCATGGCGAGGTTCCTGAAAAAGAAAAGAAAATAAACACCGGAAATTACACAACCTTTAAGGAACACTCACCAATAGACTTAAGATACGAGGAACGTGAATATAGAGTCAAATGAGCTTGCACCATCGTAAGAGGAAATTAAGGCTGAGCTTTCAAGTTTAAACATGATGTAAGGGTTGGGGTACAATGTAATCCGATAAGCAATTCATTGCATATGTTTTGCTCAAAAAAAAAAATTTCATTGATGCATTTTTATCAAACACCAAGTATGCATTAGTTTGGATGAAGAATAAAAATGATAATGGCTTAATCCAATTCCCAAAAACAACAACATCAAATTGATAGTCATGACAAAACGACAATTAACATCAACAATCCATAGATAACCAACAAATACCATCACAATCAATCGATAATCATCATATTCCAACTCAACCTTGATATAACTAAACATATTCAATATTGAATGAAGAACAATACCTCACTTTTCAAACCATGTAGCAATTAAGATTAAGAATGAGAGTTACCTTGCTTTGTATGGAAGAAGGCAAGAAGAAGAAGTGACAAGATGTCGTCCGAGAGTTGCGCGAAGAAGGGAAGTGAATTTACCTGGTATCGGCCGATTGAGTTTTTGAAGGAGACCTGGGCTGTTGAACTTCACAACAGGGGCCGCGGCACAGCTTAAGTGAGCTTGCGGCCCAGAGTACAGCCTGCCTGGGCGTGTTTGCTATGTCGTCATGTGCCGCGACTCAACATATGGGTGCCGCGGCTCATCGTGTAAGTGTGCCGCATCTCATTTGCTCCGTGCCGCGGCACGGAGTACAGCTTCCTGGGCGTTTCTTGGACATTTGGCGTGCCGCGGCTCAGTGCCTATGTGCCGCGGCTCAGGGACCGGGTGTGCCGCGGCTCAGTAATGTCGTGCCGTGGCACAGAGTACAGTTCGGTTGGCCTTTTTGTGTCAACTTGTGTGTGCTGCGGCTCACTCTCCTTGTGCCGCGGCTCAGGGCTGGATTTTTCCCGGGGGGTTTTTTCTGCACAGAATTTTCAAAGGAACACATCAAGAATGTGAGAGATAAGCATATCCAGGCAAATATGACGAAAAAAACAGACTCCTAAAATGAAAGAAAACACTGAAAAAATTCTACAACTAATACTCGGGTTGCCTCCCGAGAAGCGCTAAGTTTATAGTCTTCAGCCGGACCTTTTGAAAATCAATTTGCTTTTCGCAAAGACCATTTGAACTCCGCCCCGTCCGTCGAACCGTTAATATGTGTTTTAAATTTTTGACCATTGGTCTTTAACAATTCGACTTTAAGTTTGGACACCCAATGTTCTTTGCGAAAAGATTTGAACAAAAACAACTTTCCAAAGCACCCATATTGCGCATGACTTGGCACCCGTTTCACTTCCGGCTTATTCTCCTTTTTCACGAACGAACTTATGACAGGATTAGACTTTTTCGTTGGTGGGTGAACGGTTGATGAAGACGACATGTCTAAATGCCTAAGATATGCGACTCGTTCTACATTTTTCTTCGACGTCGGAGCAACTAACACGGATTCTGAACATTTCGACCGAAAACTCTCCCGGTGTGTGTCTTTCTCAAAGATATCAATTTGTGAACACTTCTTGTCCGTGCTTGGACACGGGAGAGATCGAAACACTTTGAATGTGACTTGCTCATCTTCAACCCGAAGTATTAATTTACCCTCCTGAACGTCGATAAGGGTCCTTCCGGTGGCTAAGAACGGTCTACCCAAGATAATCGGAATCTCATGGTCTTCTTCCATATCAAGCACAAATCAGCAGGGAAAATGAATTTATCGACCTTGACCAAGACATCTTCTATTACCCCTCTCGGGTACTTGATGGATCTATCGGCTAGTTGTAAAGAGACCGTAGTAGGTTTCGCTTCCCCAATTCCTAGCTTCTTGAAAATAGAAAGAGGCATGAGATTAACGCTAGCACCGAGATCACATAATGCTCTATCAAAAGACAAATTCCCAATAGTGCACGGTATAGTGAAGCTTCATGGGTCCTTCAATTTAGGCGGGAGCTTTCTCTGCAAGATTGCACTGCGCTCTTCAGTCAGTGCCACCGTTTCATATTCCTCGAGCTTCCTTTTGTTAGATAAGATTTCCTTCAAAAATTTCACATAGCTCGACATTTGTTCCAAGGCATCAGCAAATGGAATATTGATATGGAGTTTCTTGAAGACGTCAAGAAACTTGGAGAATTGCTTGTCCAATTTTTTCTTTTGCAAATGCTGTAGAAACGGGACGGGAGGTACATAGGCTGTCGGATTATCTGGAAACAGTTTTGAGGGTCTAGACATGTGTGATTCCTCAGTCGCTGAATTTTTCTTCTCCTCATCCTCACCTCTCTTTTTGTTCTGCCCGGGATGCTCACACAATTCCTTCCCACTTCCCAAACCAATGGCATTAATACTCTCTCTGGGGTTCGTCTCGGTTGTACTTGGCAAGGTACCCTCAGGTCGGGCTGTTAAAACATTTGCTATTTGCCCCAATTGGACTTCCAAGTTGCGAATAGAGGCGGAATGGTTTTGCAAGGTTGCTCCCGTACGGGTCATGAACTGACTCGTATTTGCTGCTAATTTCGCCATTGCCTCTTCTAGAGAGATTTTTGGAGCAGGATGAAGTTGCTATTGGTGTCGAGGAAACTGAGGTTGGGTAAAGTTTTGTCCGTTCTTCCATGAAAAGTTAGGGTGATTTCGCCACCTCGGATTATATGTGTTGGAATACGGATTATTTTGCCGATTCCCATTCCCCACGAACTGAGCTTGTTCCATCGGAGGTTGCTCGAAAGGGTTTCCGACTTGGCACTCTGCGCTAGGATGAGATCCGTTGCACTAATTACATGATTCAGTGGTAACATGGGAAGGAGCATGTGAAAAGGCTTGAAGTTGCTGAGTCAGTGCTGCAACTTGTGCTGATAGTGCAGATATTGGATCATTATTGGAGATTTCCATTACTCGCTTCGGGATCACTCGTTCGCAAGGCCACTGATAAGCATTTGCAGCCATCGCCTCCAATAGAGAATGGGCTTCGACCATTGTTTTCCCCATCAACGCTCCTCCAGCGGCTGCATCAACAAGAGTGCGTGTAGAAGCACTCAATCCGTTATAAAAGGTTTGAATTTGTAACCAATCTGGTAAGCCATGGTGTGGGCATCTCCGTAATAACTCCTTGTATCTCTCTCAAGCTTCGTGAAGCGATTCCATATCAAATTGCCCGAAAGTAGTTATCTCGTTCCTTAGTCTCGCTGTCTTCGATGGTGGGAAGAACTTAGCCAGAAAGGCTTGTGCTAATTCTGCCCAAGTTGGGATAGAGCCCGGCGGTAATGAATTTAACCAAAACTTGGCTTTGTCCCTGAGAGAGAAAGGGAAAAGCCGTAGACGAATAGCATCATCGGTAACACCGCTATTCTTGAAGGTGTCACATATCTCGAGAAATGAAGCGATGTGCGCGTTGGGGTCATCGTTTGCCAGTCCACAAAACTGGCTTGCTTGCACCATCTGAATAATAGCAGGCTTGATTTTGAAGTTGTTCGCTTGGATGGTTGGACGCCGAATTCCCGAAAAGTTTGCATTAATTTGTGGCATTGCATAATCACGGAGTGCTAATGCCGGTTGAGCTTGCTGAATGGGGTTGTCTATTCCGTGATTTTCTGCGTTATCGGCCATGGTGTCTTTTGCTGGTAGCTCGCGCTTTTCCTTCTTGTTTTTCCGAAGTGTGCGCTCGAGTTCGTTATCCAAATGTAGTAGGCCTTCGTTACCAAATTTTCTCATGCACTAATCAGAAATTCCTGAAAGGAAAACAAATAATAAGAATTACACAAGAATAAAAAATGTTCAAACTAAGACTAGAAATACTGAAATCGATATTAGTAAAATAATCAGTCCCCGGCAACAGCGCTAAAAACTTGTTGCGAAATTCAGTGAACGCAAGTGCACGTTGTCGTAAACAAGTAATAAAGAGATGAGTAAGATATCGTTCCCACGAGGACTGGCTTACTAATTACCGATTTATATGTATTCTAATTTTATTTGAACTATCGAATTTCGAGATGCAAGTAATAATTAAAGAAAATTAATAAAAGCAAAAAAATAGTAAAATCGATTGTTCGAAGAAAGATAATCAAATAAGGAATTAATCTAGGATTGTGAATCCACCTCGGTTTATCCGAATTACTCTTGATTATATGAATTTAATGAATTCCCAATTTATCGAAGGCGAAGATTGCTAAAATACTCTACCGCCTCTCCCGAGGTCAATAGAATTTTCTAAGGCGAATAACACACTCTATTCCTAGGTGAATTAATTCGACAATAGGCAAAAAGTACGAAATCTCCAGAAAGGCCACGTAATTCCTATGAGTATATTCCTATCTCACAAGATAAAACGGTTCTCACCAATTTTTCCTACCAACTCTCCTCTCCCGATTCGAGTTGCGTAATCAAAACAATTCAGTTATAGGCCACACAATTGAAAGCATTAAGAATAATTGGGGAAAACTCAATAAGAAAGGGAAATTATATTTTAATAAAGCATAATCAAAAGTTAATTCGTCAAAACCTCAAATTCATCAAAATCCTAGAATAGGGTTCTAGCCTGACATGCTAGAAAATAAAAATACACAAAGAATTAAAGAAAACATAGAAATCAAACGCAGACGAAGAACTTGGATTCCTCCGTTCTCTAGCTTCCGCTCTCTGCTCCTTGGTGTTTTCTGCTTCTTCTTGATTCCTCGATGATTCTCGATGCTTCCCTCCTCCCCCTTTTCTTTCAGACCTTAAATCCCTATTTATAACTATCATTAGCCTCCAAAATGCATCCGGGGATTGGGTCGAAAACAGCTCCAAAAATGGCCCAGAAACACGGCAAATACAGCAAAACCGCCCCATGGGCCGCGGCTCAGTAAGTGTGTGCCGCGGCCCCTAACCTTCAGCGCCTATACCTGGGCGCAACATTTTCTTCCTGGGCTGGGGCTCAGCATCCTTGTGCCGCGGACCCCGGTACAGTTGGTGCGGCGCCCTGCTAGTCACCTTCGTGTGCCGCGGCCGGACCTTGGTGTGCTGCGGCCCCAGGCCAAAAATTGTCGTTTTGGCCCGTTTTTCGCCATTCGAGCTTCCGGACTCCAATTTCCTACAAACATATAAAGATAGTGCATTAAAAGCTCATTTATGCAGGTTTAGACTTAAAATGGATATAAATAATGATAAATGAGCGCATAAAAATACGCCTAACAGTTATCTGTCCTTGATAGCGTACGTAATGCCGACCAAGAGGCAATTGTCTCAATTCATTCAAATGCTTATGTACGTAACCCTTTTTCCATAACGTACGTAATACGTATGTTGACTTGATACAGTACATGTCCAGTTAGCGTACGTTATACACTAATCGTAGCGTACGCTAACCTCATCGTTGACTCGCCTGTCCACATCCGCGCTGAAAGCTGCCGACCGCGGGCCCACCTGTCGATCATATCTTGGATCCTGCCTGATACGAACTTTATGTATGTTAACTCATCCTCTTAACGTATGTAATAGCTGTGCACCTTACGTACGTTAACTATCCTTCTTAATGTACGTAATCCTTATGCATTAGCACACGTTAAGTATACATCGTAGCGTGCGCTATCGTGGCTGTACTTAGCCATTTTTAGCTATTCTTATCCAACGTCTCGACATACAGAATACGAACATACGGCATACTGAATACACATACTCCTCATGAAAGTATTCTTATATGATAACTCTGCTACACGATATCCTCATATATAATTGTCGACCAATTACGACAATTTTACAAATACAGCTCTCTCAGTCTTCAATTTATCTTATCCATATATATAGATACCAAGCTATACAATTTACCTCAGATAAAATAACACGAAAAATTTATACTGAAAATCCGAGTATTATAGTAGGGAACCGGATCGCGGGAATCGCGGGTGCTTTGGACGCATCTGGACTATTTTTGGAAAAGTTGAGTAAATGGTGCTTAGGGCATGCTATGAGAGATATGCTAGCGCACGCTAGGTCGAGTACAGTGAGGTGTAAAGTCGTTAGCGCACGCTATGATAGGGCATTAGTGTACGCTAACTGTTGCATTAACGTACGTAAAGGCTATTTAACGTACGTAAGGCCGATCACAGAAAGAGATAGTGGGCTGTGAGCCCGTTAGCGCACGCTAAAACTGAAGAATAGTGCACGCTAAAGGTCATTTCCTATATATAGGACATCACCCTCATTTCATTTCTCACTTCACCCTTTGCCCATTATCCGACTTTTACGACTTGGAGAAGTTACCCCATGATACTTTCACCTCATATCAGCCTCTATATGAGATTGTTGAAGTCAAAGAACATCATGGATTAGTGTTTAAGCATCCGGTGTTGAGTTCCACCAAGTGTTTTGTCGTTTCCTTCCATATTAAGGTATGTGATGTTTTACCAACCTAGAGTTCATATTCTTAGTGATGATTATGGGCATGCTACTGAGGTTATTGATTTTGTTATGAGCATTATGAATCAAACAACAAGTTTATGAGGATTGGATTGGTTGAAGTTAGGTTTTTCGTTGGTAATAGTTGAACCTTGTTTATGCCTATCATAAGGATTTGATTTTCAAAGATTATAACCTGTCTTGATGATGATTTCGTGATGATTACATAATGGAGATGATGATTTCCTGATGATTATATGATGAACAAATTGAGTATGTTATCACCTAGACTAGGTGAATTCGAGATGATGAACGTAGGGATTGTTCTTTAAGTATAATCCAGGGTTTGTAAAGATTGTTTGGATTGGTAATCTTCATATTGTAATATCTAGAATTTCTACTACAGCTGTTTGATATTATTTTATCCGAGTTATATTGTACAACGTGGAATCTGTACAGTAGGGATAAAATAAATTAAGGACTGAGATGTCAGTATCGGTATAATTGTCGTATCTGGTCGACAGTTACATTTGAGGATATCGTGTATCAGGTTATCGTACTTTCGATATAGAGTATATCGTATAAGAATATTATTGGATTCAGTGTTTGTGTTCAGTGTGTCTTATGTTCGTTTTTGGTACGTCAAGATGTTGGACAGAAATTGCGGAAAATGGCTAAGTGCTCATTAGCGCACGCTACTGGGTACAGGTAGCGCACGCTACGAAGTATTGATAGCGTACTCTAAGATATTCTGTTACGTACGCTAAGAAGGACCCCTAACGTACGTAACGACTTGCTGGGTTAGTTCCGGAAGGTGGCCGATAGGTAGGCCTAGGTTGATTTTTATATTCAGTTAGCGCACGCTAACGTATGTTGGTTAGCGCACGCTAACATCAGATCGCCAATAATGGAATCTTAGCTTTCGGCGGGTGGACCCGGCCACTTACGACGCGTGTCCAGATAAGGTCAGCGGGTGTTTGTCATGTAGGGCTAGCGCACGCTAAACTGTATGGTTAGCGCACGCTAATTCCAGATCGGTCAAAGGAATCCCGATAATCGCGGATGCTTTCGGCATGTGGGGGCACGAGTGGTAGGTGTGCACTGTAGCAAGTCAACTTCGGATAGCGCACGCTAAGGTAAATGACTTGCGTACGCTAAGCAGGATGTTTTACGTACGTTAATGCATGGGCATTACGTACGTAAGCTAGTTTACGAAGCGAGGCAATAGCCTCTGGGCTTCGATAGCGCACGCTAACAAAGTCAGTTAGCGCACGCTAAGGCGGTAGCGCACGCTAAACATGAGATGATAGCGCACACTAATAATGAATATTATAAAAGGGGACAGAAGGGTGCTGATAAGCATTTCATCATTTTCTTCTTTCAGTCGAGAGAGAGAGAGAGAGTTGGGATATATTTGAGGTTCCCAAACAATGTATAATGATAATCTTTAACAACATTAGATTGAGAGCTTGGATTCAAGCCTTGTACTTCAAGTTGTTCATGATTCTTTGGATGGAGTTCTAGTGTTCTTCTTTTTGGTTCATCTAAACCAGGTAATCTTCGTATTCCTTCGTTAGTGGTTTGTTTTTCTTGGATGATTTCATGCAAGGAGCATGTTGGATAATCATATGATGATGTTATATGAGATTCAATGGAATTTTGATAAGAGTTTCGGATGTTAGTTAAGATTCTTCATACCATAAGGATGTTGATTCATTTAACCCGATCTAAGAAGGATTTCTGAATCTTGGTAATTATATTGGTCGATTTAGATGAGACGAATCATGATACTAGGTTGAATTCCAGATTTAGCATGATACGATCCTTGTTATCGAGTAAGTTTGATTGTTGATGTTGTTATTGATATGTGGACATTGACATGATCATTGTGATAATTATGGGGTCGTTTATCTTCAAGAGATATGGAGATTTATGTCTCCCTTCATTCGGATTCGTAGTCGCAAGATGTGAGTCGATCTTTGGAATGCATGTAACTGCACGTCATTAGCGCACGCTAATCCTACTGGCTAGCGCACGCTATCGGGAACAACTTAGCGCACGCTACGGTAAGAGATTAACGTGCGCTAAGTCAACAGGCAGGGTAATATATTCTGTTTCGGTTATGAATTCATGATGGTTTGATTTGGTTTGTTCTGACTGCGTTTATTCGAGGTTGTGTTGAACCGTTGAGTTCGATTGGTTAGTTTTGTGGGTTGTTGATTGTTATCGGATGTATGTTATTTGATTACTTCGATAGGTTGAGATTATTGATCGGCGATTATAACCGGATGTTGCGGTCGTGTTCGAGCGTGTTCGTGAATTACATGGTCAGGGCCGAGGAGCTCGTAGACGAAGGCATTGTGATTGGTAGCGGCTTCATCATCATCGTATCCGTATCGAGGCAAGTTATTACTTGCTCAGTTATAATATTTAATGAATGGTTTCAGTTTTATTTCGTTTATGATGCATATAGCGATGATTATTATTGTGAACTCTGGGTATTCGGATCGCATATCGTTCCTTCGATTCTGGGAGGTAAATCATAATGTATATGCTTTATCTCAGTTATTGGTATGTTCGAGTATTGAGGTTACATTATGGTAAAGACGAGGATATGAGTATCTATAGTTCATTGTACGTCTGGATCGCCGAGCATTGAGGATAATCGTCGGTGATGATTGTACATCGAGGTTGCTCCCGAAGGACTCGGGGCAAGTATTCCATATTGATTATGGTTTAATGGTATTTATTTTGGTCTCGTACATTTTCTTTCATGTTGTTGAACATGAAGTCGTCCTAGTAAATTGTCATGTTGTCGTGCATGTTATGTTGTTCATGTTGATGAATGTGTTGATTTGCATATG
The DNA here is from genome assembly GCA_033398695.1 of Orobanche coerulescens. Lineage (NCBI taxonomy): Eukaryota > Viridiplantae > Streptophyta > Magnoliopsida > Lamiales > Orobanchaceae > Orobanche > Orobanche coerulescens. The sequence continues at coordinate 120,827,313 of CM065816.1, forward strand.
TGTATGCATATTGTGTTGTTTATGTTGTGTATATAATCCGATGGGATTATGAGGATCTATGCTGAGGGTGCTGGATCGAATGTCCATCATGCGTTGGTTCGACGGGATCATCATGAGGATCTATACTGAGGGCGATGGATCGTTGGACAGGTTTTCCACCATGCGTTGGTTCGACGGGATCATCATGAGGATCTATGCTGAGGGCGCTGGATCATTGTGTTGATGGAATCTTGTGAATTACCAGTATTGTGTTGATGGAATCTTGTGAATTCGCATCATTGATTTTATCATGTGTTGTTGTTCATATGTGTATTGTTGGTTATCCACCTTATGATGATCTGATAGGATCATCAAGGGGATCTATGCTGAGGGCGCTGGATCGTCGGATTTCCATTGAGTATACATGATTGTTATTGTTGTGATCATATTGACGCGGTCATATGAGTATGCATTTGTAGGTCTTGTGTTAGGACCGTGTCCGTATTGCATTGTTCTGATCTCGGATTAGACTGATATGATTGTCGTGGCACTTCATATCTCAAGGTATGTCCCGTATTTTCCTTTGGTATTTGTCCTTGATGGACAATCGGTTATCGTCTTGGGATTTGATGATATTATTCGATGGATCGTATTGGTCAGAAATTGTATATTTCCGTATCGTGAGTTGGTTATGATAGTTTGAGAATCTTGAGTATTGTTTGAGGTACAATACAGATATTATGTTCGAGTTTATTGGTTAATCGAGTACAGGATGTGAAATGTGATAATGGTTATTCTGATGAGAATTACTTGAGTAAGTAAAGTTATGGCGGTAAGATTACGTTGGTCGTATTCTTATTTTGTATTCTCATTGGTATGTAATTATTAATGTGATGTGACGGTTATCATTGTTGGATATTATGGCTGACCCGTCGTGGGATTAATTTTTAGGTTCTTGGAGTATCGAGCTTGTAGCGGTCGTGAAGAGATGAGCTTCCCGGAGGATACTGACTATGACATGTTTTGTGTATTGAGTTTCTTGATTGGTTCTCGTGTTCCGCTGCTAGAGTATCTTTATGGTTGGTCTTTTTCCGCTGCGTGAGTATTCTGAAATGCTCTTTTGGTATATGGTAACTGGGGTTACTTTGGAAATCATTTTCTAAACTTTTGAGTGTCGGCAGTTTGGCCTTGCGATTTCAAATGAGTTTTTACGACGGTTTTCGATAAATGGATTTTATAAGTCTTTGTGAATTTTTAAAGATAGTGCCATCGTTGGCCTCTTGGGCATTTGTTAATGTTTGCGAAAATTCTTTTAGCCTTGTGGGTTCCATTTCGAGGCCCACGGCGCTGTAATATTTCCGGTTAAATCTGGGGGTGTTACAGAATATGGTATCGGAGCTTAGGTTGAGAAAACCTAGGCATTTGGTGTAACACTCCAAACTAGGCGGATATTACAGTGCCGTGGACCCCCGACTGGGACCCACCAGGCTAATGAAAATGAGTGAATTACGCAGGGTAAATGTAGTACCGAACCACATTACACAATTAATTACTCCGATGAGGAGTTTCATACAACACACCCAGGATGATACTGAATACAAGTATATTTTATATGGAGATAAAATATACAACACTGAGTGAAATGAATATTCAAACGGAATGTCTGCAGCGGAATAAATGAAGGAAACATAAATGACTGAAAAGACTGGGGCCCCCTACTAGTATCACTGACTCTCGCCGTCACCGTGCTCTCCCGTGCTTTAGCCTTGCCATGACGAAAAACAATATCCCCAACGGGCCGCCATACGTAACAACAATCCTCAAGAGTTGAAAATACACAATCATGAGTTATCCACAGTTATGAAATATCCTGTCGAAACATACGCAATCAAGCATGTTATATGAATCAACTAATGATACGGTTCAAAGGAATGGCGCCACACTACGTCCGGGATGGGAATGTGTCCGTGCACAAGCCACCAACGAGTATTGATCGAATACACGTGTGGTCTTGTACCTAATCAGTCTCACGAAGCCATCAACTCGTGTGCACAGTCCAATGTGAGGCCACCAACCAACACACGACTATAATGTGCCCGACATGAAAATCCTACACATACCAACCGGCACGCCAGTATGACCCGGAATGCCACAATATGACAAAAGTGACAACGAAAATGAATAATGACTCACCAAGATTAAATGATGGTGGAATGAATGACAACTTAATGAAATGATTGGAACCGTCGTTCCTTATGACTGAAGTGTTTAATTGACAATGACAAGTTTTGATACGGTTAATACAATGATGAATGAGTTACGATTATGAATGAACAACATCAAAAGGAATGAATATCCTTTTAACCTAGTAAGAATTAACTTACTCAATACCGATGAAGAATGTCCGTCCACGAACAACGTCCTAAATGAAATGTCGGTCGCTCGAACAACCTTGAATAACACAATTACCAATAATCCGATCATTACGCAAATCAAAAACGATCATAATCGACTCAAACGTCGATACAACAATATTCGAACTCGAATATATCGAAACCAACTCCAAGATGAGTATTTCAAACCATCAAAACACTTTCAATGATATCAATAATCCCATAGAAATCCATAATTCGAGATTACAACAACGACAATCGGAAATCCCCAAATTAACCGAAGTCAACCCCAAGGGTTCTTGAAATAAATCCCCAAAATAGCCGTGAAATCGGTAGGAATATATTTATCCAAGGTATATAATCCATATCTGACATATTCCAATAACGATCCAAGCTTACACGAAGAAATCGAAAGGAAAAACCCAAAAATCCGAAATTCTAGATCCAAGAGATTAATACCTTTGATTCGGTGATAAGGAGGTGATGAAGTGATGATAATCCAACTCAAAGGCTTGAAGATGATGATGGATGATAAAAGCTCGAAGAGAACTCTCCAAAATCGCCCAAATCGCCTAAAACCGACGAGAGAATGAGAATAGATGACAAATGACGAAATCTGGGCTAGACTGTCCAATTTATAGCCACTCCAGGTTAGCGTGCGCTAGCCCTTATGCGTAGCGTGCGCTAACGAGTAATTTGGGTAGTCCAGTACCCACTGTCCGAACACGGTAGCGCGCGCTACATACCTTTTTGTAGCGTGCGCTACGGCCATACCACTAGCGTGCATTAAAACCCATTGTTAGCGTGCGCTAACGAATTATCTGATGCCCAGTACTGGAGTCCAGAAACCTTCTGTCCTCTGATCTGATCTCGATAGCGTGCGCTACAACCAACGATTAGCGTGCGCTACTACATCGCTTGCGTACGCTGAAAACCACTCCTAGCGTGCGCTAGGAATAAATTAATTCACCCAAAGAGCCACTGGACTCAACCTGATCCGACCTTAGCGCGCGCTACACCGACTGCATAGCGTGCGCTACTCCGGATCACTAGCGCGCGCTACTTACCATTCGTAGTGTGCGCTACCTACAATCCCAACTGCAGTCCAGTGCCTTCTGGACTGCCTGCTCAACTACTCTAGCGTGCGCTAGTGTTGAGAGGTGGCGTGCGCTACCAACACTTAATTAGCGCACGCTAAAAAGAGTACGTACTCCTCACACACAGCACACTAAGAAATGACAATGATGGTAAACACCGCACGATTCTCCAATTAGATTGATGATGAATGACGATTGATACACGATACAATTACTCTGAACGGTGTACACAATGATTGAGTATGAGTGACAAATGATCATTAATGAGTGAAATTACTGAGTGACAATTACTGAATGATAAATACCGAATGATAATAACTGAATTACAATCGGGTATTACATACACCCCCCCTTAAAAGAGTTTCGTCCCCGAAACTAAGGGTCAAACAATTCGGGATAACTCTCCCGCATACTATCCTCGGTTTCCCAAGTAGCCTCTTCGACTCCGTGTCTAGACCACTGAATTTTTACCAAAGGAATCGTCTTGTTCCTCAACTGTTTGATTTGCCGCTCTAAAACTCGTATAGGACGTTCCTCATATGAATGATCATCGGCGATCTCGATTTCATCGAACTGAAGTACGTGACTCCGGTCGACAACATACTTCCGCAATTGAGATACGTGAAACACATTATGAATTCGGCTCAATGCCGGAGGTAAAGCCAATCGGTAAGCTAACTCGCCTACTCGATCCAGAATCTCAAACGGTCCAATGAATCTCATACTCAACTTACCCCTCTTCCCAAAGCGGAAGATACCACGACAAGGGGAGACCTTGACCAAAACATGGTCACCCGCCTCGAACTCTAACGGTCGACGACGATTATCTGCATATGATTTCTGTCGACTCTGAGCGGTCAACAAACGACTCCTGATCAGAGCTACCTTCTCACGAGCGGCTATAAGCATATCGGGCTCGGTGCCGATTGATTCTGATAGATCATCCCAACACAAGGGAGATCGACAACGACGACCGTACAAGGCCTCGTAAGGTGCCATCTTAATCGAAGCATGCCAACTATTATTATACGTGAACTCGATCAATGGTAGTTGGGCTTCCCAATCATCTTTCCAATCGAGGACGTATGCCCTCAACATGTCCTCTAAGGTCTGAATAGTCCTCTCTGATTGTCCGTCGGACTGAGGATGAAAAGAGGTACTGAGATTAAGCTGAGTTCCCATAGCACGATGAACTGATTTCCAAAAATGAGACACAAATCGTCCGTCACGATCGGAAACGATACTTTTAGGAGTACCGTGCAATCTCACTATCTCCTTGATGAACAGCTGGGCAAGTCTCTCGGGACCCCACGTATCCTTGATCTCAAGGAAATGAGCTGATTTGGTTAAGCGGTCCACAATTACCCATATCGTATTCATGCCACGAGGACTCGTCGGCAAACTCGTGATGAAATCCATAGAAATGTCTTCCCACTTCCATTCTGGAATAGGGAGAGGTTTCAGCATGCCCGCCGGTCGCTGATGTTCAATCTTAACTTGTTGACAAGTTAAGCATCTCGAAACAAATTCCGCGACTTCTGGCTTCATATTACTCCACCAGTAGTTTTGTTTCAAGTCCTTGTACATTTTGCTAGACCCCGGATGAACAGAATAAGGGGTAGCATGAGCTTCTTTCAAAATCGAGTTTTTCAACTCGTCATTCGCCGGTACGCATAACCGATTCTTAAAACGCAGAAGTCCATCCTCGTGAACCACAAATCCGGGGGCTTTCCGAGTCACATCCTCTCGAATGCGTAACAAAAATGGGTCCACACCGATTCTCCCGATCGCCTCCTCAAGTGACGATGAAATCTCCAACGTACAAAGTTGTCCTTGTACTCGCCGTAACTGCACCTCGATCTCGGGTCTCGTAAATTCTCGCCAAGTTCCTTCGAATCGTTAATCGAGCAAGCATCTGCTCCTGAACGGACTTACGACTCAAGGCGTCGGCGACAACGTTTGCCTTGCCCGGGTGGTAAAGGATCTCGATATCATAATCTTTGATTAGTTCCAACCACCATCTCTGTCGCATATTTAACTCCTTCTGAGTAAATATATACTTTAAACTCTAATGATCGGTGAATATCTGACAGGTAACGCCATAAAGATAATGACGCCAAATCTTCAATGCGAACACCACTGCTGCTAACTCCAGGTCGTGGGTCGGATAATTAACCTCGTAAGGTCTCAATTGTCGTGAAGCATAAGCAATAACCTTCTCGTTCTGCATGAGTACACATCCGAGACCCTGTCCGGACGCATCACTATAAACCACAAACCCCTCCGTCCCTTGCGGTAAAGAAAGGACAGGTGCTGAAGTTAACCGGCTCTTGAGTTCCTCAAAACTCCGTTGACACGCGTCGGACCACGTGTATTTCTTATCCTTCCATAAAAGGTTCGTCATGGGTTGAGCGATTTTAGAAAATCCCTCCACAAATCGCCGATAATAACCCGCTAATCCGAGGAAACTTCGGATTTCCTTAACATTCTTCGGAGGTAGCCAATCTCGAATAGCCTCCGTCTTCTGAGGATCGACACGAACTCCGTCTGATGAAATTACGTGTCCGAGAAACGTCACCTCGGACATCCAGAACTCACATTTGGAAAACTTCCCATAAAGTTGTTCTCGTCTCAACACGTCGAGGACTTGATGAAGGTGAGACTCGTGTTCCTCCCGTTCACGAGAATAAATCAAAATGTCATCAATGAAGACAACCACGAACTGATCCAGATAGTCTATGAAAACCCGATTCATTAATTCCATGAATACCGCAGGTGCATTAGTCAACCCAAACGGAATAACCACAAACTCATAATGACCATAGCGTGTTCGAAACGCCGTCCTTGCGATATCCGACTCTCGAATCCGCAACTGATGATATCCAGATCTTAAGTCGATCTAGGAAAATACTGAAGCTCCCTGAAGTTGATCTAAGAGATCATCAATATGGGGTAAGGGATACTTATTCTTGATCGTCACCCGGTTCAATTCCCAGTAATCAATACACAAGCGGAACGAACCATCCTTCTTCTTGACAAATAACACTGGTGCTCTCCACGGGGACGCACTCAGTCGAATATAACCCTTCTCGAACAGTTCCTCAAGTTGGTTCTTTAATTCCTGCATTTCGGTCGGGGCCATCCGGTACGGTGCCTTCGATATCGGGGACGTACCAGGCTCCAACTCAATCGTGAATTCCACATCCCTCTGTGGAGGCAAACCAGGTAACTCGTCTGGAAAAACATCGGCATATTCCTTCACTACCGGAATGTCCGTCAACATTACTGATGATTTCTCGGTTTTGGTCATATAGCACCAATAACCGACACATCCGTGATTGAGTAATCTTACTGCTTTCATCAAATTAATGACCTTACCAGAACAGCCGGGATTACCTCCCTGAAACACACATTCGATCCCATCGCCTGAAATGACAGTGATCATACGCTTACGGACACTAATGATGGCATCATGACGATCCATCCAATGAATACCCAAGATGACGTCGTCCCTCGGCAAATCTACTACGATTAGGTCCGCTGGCCATACACGACCATGAAGCTGAAACGGACAATTCTGAATCTCACGATTTCCGATAATTCGTCTACCATCAGGTAGACCAATGACATAAGGCTCACAACTAGTAACACTACCCAGACGTAGTCTACTCAAACATGACTCGGAAATGAATGAGTGCGATGCACTAGTATCAAAAAGGGTACACACAGGTTGAGATAGAATATCGAGTGTACCTGAGATCATCCGGGCCTCTGGATCGTCGGTCTTCTTCATCTCATAAATTCGGGGCTTGCCGGCCCCCGAACCGGACGCTCCCGTCTGATAGCTCTCGCTCGCTTTAGCTCTGCTGCCTTGAACGACGCTGACTGAGTGGCCTGATTCTGCACCGCTGAATGACCTGGGGCCTGAGAGGACACCGGAGTGGGTTTAGAGTCCCTTCGGCAAAAACGGTCCCTATGCCCAGCAATCCCACAGTTGTGGCACGTGACAGACTGCTTCAGAAATTTGGTGCTGAAATGACCCTGTTCCTCACAGTTGAAACAGGTGATGGCCGAACTGGCCGCTCGTGACTGGGGTTCCGCAGGTTTAGACGCCATGGGAGGTCGCTCAGAAAAAGTAGAGCCCGCACGTGGTTTCTTGAAAGTGGCACGACTCCCGCCGATCGACACGGTTCTTGGACTTCTTGCTAGCGGATGAAGGTTGCTTCTTAGCAATCTCCTTAGCAAGAAGCTCATAGGTAAGAGATTTCTCAATGAATTCGCCGTGGTGCAATTATGATTAAGCAAATGTAGTCTCATACGGGTTTCACCTCTTGTGAAATACTTGATCTTGTCCGCCTCGAGTGAATGATAGATGAGGCGACCAAGAAGTTCTCGAAATTTTTCGGCGATGGCGAGAACATCATCATCCGCCGAAAGGTCGGGAGTGAGTAATTCCGACAACTTGGCCTCCCTGAGTGGGGCCGGATAGTACCTCTCCATCATGAGAGTCTTGAACTGATCCCAAGTACATGATCCGTCTGTGGGCTTCAACGATAACCACCATGAATGAGCGCTCTTACCAAGATAGTAAGCCGCAACTGAAACTTTATGCCCTTCAGGGCAATCCACCATAGCAAATAACTTCTCGAAATGCTCAAGCCAATGGACAATATCCGCCGGCTCAGATGAGCCCTCAAAGGTAGGTGGTCGCTGGCGAGAGATATCGCTAATGATATTGCTTACACCCCTCTCTTGTCTCTGAGGTGGCGGCAGAGGAGCCTGTTGATTTTGAGTAGTGGAGTTATACATCGCCTCCATTAGTTGCCATCTGAGTCATTTGGGCCATCATGCCCTGCATAAAGGCCAGTGGGTCAACTCGAACACCCTCTGACTGAGCTGTGTCCCGGGTTCGACTCCCTGATAGCAAATGATCACGTCCAGGTGAATGAGTGGCAGCGTCACTGCTCGATGAGTTAGCATTATTCCTGGCATTCGCACGTGTATTCACACGAGTTCTCGGGATTCGGCCCGCTCCACGGCCTCGTCCTCCACGTCCTCTGCCAGCCCTTTCCATACTGAAGTGGAAAGTCATATGATGATTATATATCTCGCATGAGTATCACATTATGATGATATTATGAAGTGATGAAAATGAGCATACCCGCTCAAATACAGCGATTACATGAATGATTAATTGACGTGACATGATTATCTGATGAAATTACTGAAATAATTATCTTGAACAATTTAACAAGATTGATGATATGATCTTCAAGATCAACAACTGAGTAATGAAATGAATTGAGGGATTAATGAGTTAACATTATCGGCTTGATCACAATTGACAATGATGAATGAGGATTGTTAACTGATGAATTATGAATGAATGATTATTGCCAGAAATTATACCATGGCATCAGAAATCTTACAGTTCTTGGTCTGATTGGCTCGGCATTTGCACAGGTCACACGTGACGCGAAAGCCCAATGACACTAGTCCGATGATGATTTCAAATGAGACATGACTCGGAAGGTAGTATTCAAAACCAAGCGCTTCGATACCAACTCTGTAACACCCCAAACTAGGCGGATATTACAGTGCCGTGGACCCCCGACTGGGACCCACCAGGCTAATGAAAATGAGTGAATTACGCAGGTTAAATGTAGTACCGAACCACATTACACAATTAATTACTCCGATGAGGAGTTTCATACAACACACCCAGGATGATACTGAATACAAGTATATTTTATATGGAGATAAAATATACAACACTGAGTGAAATGAATATTCAAATGGAATGTCTGCAGTGGAATAAATAAAGGAAACATAAATGACTGAAAAGACTGGGGCCCCCTACTAGTATCACTGGGACTCCTCGCCGTCACCGTGCTCTCCCCGTGCTTTAGCCTTGCCATGACCTGAAAAACAATATCCCCCAACGGGTCGCCATACGTAACAACAATCCTCAATAGTTGAAAATACACAATCATGAGTTATCCACAGTTATGAAATATCCTGTCGAAACATACGCAATCAAACATGCTATATGAATCAACTACTGATACGGCTCAAAGGAATGGCGCCACACTACGTCCGGGATGGGAATGTGTCCGTGCACAAGCCACCAACGAGTATCGATCGAATACACGTGTGGTCTTGTACCTAATCAGTCTCACGAAGCCATCAACTCGTGTGCACAGTCCAATGTGAGGCCACCAACCAACACACGACTATAATGTGCCCGATATGAAAATCCTACACATACCAACCGGCACGCCAAGATGACCCTAATGCCACAATATGACAAAAGTGACAACGAAAATGAATAATGACTCACCAAGATTAAATGATGGTGGAATGAATGACTTAATGAAATGATTGGAACCGCTGCTCCTTATGACTGAAGTGTTTAATTGACAATGACAAGTTTTGATACGGTTAATACAATGATGAATGAGTTACGATTATGAATGAACAACATCAAAAGGAATGAATATCCTTTTAACCGAGTAAGAATTAACTTACTCAATACCGATGAAGAATGTCCGTCCACGAACAACGTCTTAAATGAAATGTCGGTCGCTCGAACAACCTTGAATAACACAATTACCAATAATCCGATCATTACGCAAATCAAAAACGATCATAATCGACTCAAACGTCGATACAACAATATTCGAACTCGAATATATCGAAACCAACTCCAAGATGAGTATTTCAAACCATCAAAACACTTTCAATGATATTAATAATCCCATAGAAATCCACAATTCGTGATTACAACAACGACAATCGGAAATCCCCAAATTAACCGAAGTCAACCCCAAGGGTTCTTGAAATAAATCCCCAAAATAGCCGTGAAATCGGTAGGAATATATTTATCCAAGGTATATAATCCATATCTAACATATTCCAATAACAATCCAAGCTTACACGAAGAAATCGAAAGGAAAAACCCAAAAATCCGAAATTCTAGATCCAAGAGATTAATACCTTTGATTCGGTGATAAGGAGGTGATGAAGTGATGATAATCCAACTCAAAGGCTTGAAGATGATGATGGATGATAAAAGCTCAAAGAGAACTCTCCAAAATCGCCCAAATCGCCTAAAACCGACGAGAGAATGAGAATAGATGACAAATGACGAAATCTGGGCTAGACTGTCCAATTTATTGCCACTCCAGGTTAGCGTGCGCTAGCCTTTATGCGTAGCGTGCGCTAATGAGTAATTTGGGTAGTCCAGTACCCACTGTCCGAACACGGTAGCGCGCGCTACGTACCTTTTTGTAGTGTGCGCTACGGCCATACCACTAGCGTGCGTTAAAACCCATTGTTAGCGTGCGCTAACGAATTATCTGATGCCCAGTACTGGAGTCCAGAAACCTTCTGTCCTCTGATCTGATCTCGATAGCGTGTGCTACAACCAACGATTAGCGTGCGCTACTACATCGCTTGCGTACGCTGAAAACCACTCCTAGCGTGCGCTAGGAATAAATTCAATTCAGTCCAGTAGCCACTGGACTCAACCTGATCCGACCTTAGCGCGCGCTACACCGACTGCATAGCGTGCGCTACTCCGGATCACTAGCGCGCGCTACTTACCATTCGTAGCGTGCGCTACCTACAATCCCAACTGCAGTCCAGTGCCTTCTGGACTGCCTGCTCAACTACTCTAGCGTGCGCTAGTGTTGAGAGGTGGCGTGCGCTACCAATACTCAATTAGCGCACGCTAAAAAGAGTACGTAGCGTGCGCTACTCCTCACACACAGCACACTAAGAAATGACAATGATGGTAAACACCGCACGATTCTCCAATTAGATTGATGATGAATGACGATTGATACACGATACAATTACTCTGAACGGTGTACACAATGATTGAGTATGAGTGACAAATGATCATTAATGAGTGAAATTACTGAGTGACAATTACTGAATGATAAATACTGAATGATAATAACTGAATTACAACCGGGTATTACATTTGGGTCGAGTTGGGTCGTGTTTTTATTGCGTCATTCGAGTTGTCGATTGACAAATGTTAGAGCCGTTAGTCTTTGTTGTTCACTCAGGCTTGTGCGTTATCGGATTTGCCAGTATCGTACTGGGCTCGTTATAACTTTTCCAAATGATGTTAACGAGATTCTCTGGAATGAGATGTATTGTGTTCTTGAGTCAAACTGATTTGGCAAACGTGTGTTTTGAAAATATCCATGTCGAGTATTTTCTAGAGTCGAGACATGTGCCAGTATCACGGGGAATCGTCGGCTTCACGATCTGTAAGTATTTGGATTTTTGAATTTCATTGAGATTTATTGCCGTTCTAGGTTGATATGTTTTGAGATTCAGCAGATATCATGCGTTACAGTATGAGATGTCAGAGTGGGACAGGATTGATGATCTTGAGAAACTATGATTTTGGAAATCAGTATGTTGGTTAGATTTTGGAACGGAATTGTGCATTTGGGGAGAAATATTGTGCATGGTTGAGAAGAACATGTAGCATGTTAATTCATTTTGAGATATATGAACTGCTTTTGATCATTTGAAAATGATACCTTTCAAAATGAATGTTTTACGGAAAATAATTTTTGGGTCGAGACCCAATCGATTTTGAAATAGTTTTGTAACTCAGGACTTGGAGTCCGAAAAGAGTTTTCTACTTTTTAAACTTCTTGTAATGCGGAACAAGATACGGGCTGAGACCCTAATGTTTCAAAAGAAAGCTTTTCTGTTTTCTAAAACTCCCGAGATTTGTAAAACTCTTTATCAATCGTTTATTTATTTTGTTCCTACCTTTTGAGGTTTTTGGTTCACTTGTTCAAATGGAACTTCTCGGGAAGTCTTTCGTTGTGTTTGATTTGTTGATTTGTTTCAATGTTTTGTCATATCATATTTGAGGTGATGGATTAAGGATTGACGTTGCGAGTAGTATGTAGAGAGGAGTTTTTATCAGAGTCTATATATTTGAGATTTTGGAACTCTATCGTGTAGTTTTCTGATGGAATATCAGTGGATATTGGTGACGAGCCGAAGTGGTATACAGGAGTATGGATATGCACAAGCATTTGCATAAATTCCATTTTATTTAATCGTGTCTATTCGAAAAGAATTTTGATCGAGAACTTGGCGCGAGCCGATTTAATTTTTAAAATTGATTTCGTGGTCTTACGAAAATTTATGTTTTGAGTTTTCAAACTCTTGAAAGAACTTTCGAAAATTGTCTTCGTGACAAGAATATATGATTTCAAACTGGCTTTGGAAATGTGAATGATGTACATACGCATTTAGTGCATCGGGCATATCATATCGAGGGTACAAGGAAAAGAGATTCGAAGTTTAGTATGGTAGATTGGTTATGCAAGGATGATTGGTTGTTTGATCGGATAAGAGAAATATACTGCGTGTTGTAGATTCATGTGCAGGATGTAAATTTGGAACTTTAGACTTTGTAAAACCGGGACATACGTGCTATGTGAGTCCATGGGTGCGGTAGTAGCGCAATCTTACCATAGTGATCTTTGAATGATTTCTTTGTAAGTGTAAATTTGGGGATGGTGACCCCATGCTGGTTGTTTTGGATATTGAGTGGTCGTTCCCACTCCTTGTATGAATTGATATGTTCGTCGATTTGCGATTCGTTATTCGTATGCCGAGGGAAATGTTCGCCAGTTGGGTATGTTTATTGAGATCTACTGTATGTGATTGATTTGTCGTTTTGAGAATGTTATTCTTTCGTATATCTGTTTCTGTGGTTCTGTGTTGATCGTGTTGGAGTTTACCGTGTGAAGGTATTCTCGATTTTCGTTGATCGTTCGCCGGTAATATTGGAGTTTATCACGTTGATGATATTCTCGAGTGTGTTTTGACCTCTGGTTGGTCATATTGGAATTTATCATGTCGATGATAAATTCGGTTGATTGTTGATTATTGTTGGTGATCATCTGAGCGTTCGGATTTTGTGTCGGTGTCTCAGGATTCGTGTCGTTTTGGGTAGTTGTTTCACAGATATATCGGATATTATTCGTTTTATCAGAATTGGAATTTGATCATGTGATCAGGCAAACAGGATTTGTCACGGATAGATTATTTCATCTGACAATGATATAATTTTGTTGAGACTCAAGGAATCGTGATTGTAAGCGTATTGGGACTGTACAGTGAGATCGCTTGCCAGTATCTCAGGAGATCGTCGACCTGCGTATTATAAGTGTACTCTCTTGGTTTTTTAGTAATGATGATGATTGATCGTTGTCGTGATGGCTTGGGATATTTTGGTTGAACGGTATGTTTGTTTGTTTTTATGACGGATTGCAAGTTTCGAGGACAAAACTTATTTTAAGTGGTGTAGAATGTAATATCTGGAATTTCTACTACAGATGTTTGATATTATTTTATCCGAGTTATATTGTACAGCGTGGAATCTGTACAGTAGGGATAAAATAAATAAAGGACTGAGATGTCAGTATCGGTATAATTGTCGTATCTGGTCGACAGTTACATTTGAGGATATCGTGTATCAGGTTATCGTACTTTCGATATAGAGTATATCGTATAAGAATATTATTGGATTCAGTGTTTGTGTTCAGTGTGTCTTATGTTCGTTTTTGGTACGTCAAGATGTTGGACAGAAATTGCGGAAAATGGCTAAGTGTTCATTAGCGCACGCTACTGGGTACAGGTAGCGCACGCTACGAAGTATTGATAGCGTACGCTAAGAGGTTCGGTTACGTACGCTAAGAAGGACCCCTAACGTACGTAACGACTTGCTGGGTTAGTTCCGGAAGGTGGCCGACAGGTAGGCCTAGGTTGATTTTTATATTCAGTTAGCGCACGCTAACATATGTTGGTTAGCGCACGCTAACATCAGATCGCCAATAATGGAATCTTAGCTTTCGGCGGGTGGACCCGGCCACTAACGACGCGTGTCCAGATAAGGTCAGCGGGTGTTTGTCATGTAGGGCTAGCGCACACTAAACCGTATGGTTAGCGCACGCTAATTCCAGATCGGTCAAAGGAATCCCGATAATCGCGGATGCTTTCGGCATGTGGGGGCACGAGTGGTAGGTGTGTACTGTAGCAAGTCAATTTCGGATAGCGCACGCTAAGGTAAATGACTTGAGTACGCTAAGCAGGATGTTTTACGTACGTTAATGCATGGGCATTACGTACGTAAGCTAGTTTACGAAGCGAGGCAGTAGCCTCTGGGCTTCGATAGCGCACGCTAACAAAGTCAGTTAGCGCACGCTAAGGCGGTAGCGCACGCTAAACATGAGATGATAGCACACGCTAATAATGAATATTATAAAAGGGGACAGAAGGGTGCTGAGAAGCATTTCGTCATTTTCTTCTTTCATTCGAGAGAGAGAGAGTTGGGATATATTTGAGGTTCCCAAACAATGTATAATGATAATCTTTAACAACATTAGATTGAGAGCTTGGATTCAAGCCTTGTCCTTCAAGTTGTTCATGATTCTTTGGATGGAGTTCTAGTGTTCTTCTTTTTGGTTCATCTAAACCAGGTAATCTTCGTATTCCTTCGTTAGTGGTTTGTTTTTCTTGGATGATTTCATGCAAGGAGCATGTTGGATAATCATATGATGATGTTATATGAGATTCAATGGAATTTTGATAAGAGTTTCGGATGTTAGTTAAGATTCTTCATACCATAAGGATGTTGATTCATTTAACCCGATCTAAGAAGGATTTCTGAATCTTGGTAATTATATTGGTCGATTTAGATGAGATGAATCATGATACTAGGTTGAATTCCAGATTTAGCATGATACGATCCTTGTTATCGAGTAAGTTTGATTGTTGATGTTGTTATTGATATGTGGACATTGACATGATCATTGTGATAATTATGGGGTCGTTTATCTTCAAGAGATATGGAGATTTATGTCTCCCTTCATTCGGATTCGTAGTCGCAAGATGTGAGTCGATCTTTGGAATGCATGTAACTGCACGTCATTAGCGCACGCTAAGCCTACTGGCTAGCGCACGCTATCGGGAACAACTTAGCGCACGCTACGGTAAGAGATTAACGTGCGCTAAGTCAACAGGCAGGGTAATATATTCTGTTTCGGTTATGAATTCGTGATGGTTTGATTTGGTTTGTTCTGACTGCGTTTATTCGAGGTTGTGTTGAACCGTTGAGTTCGATTGGTTAGTTTTGTCGGTTGTTGATTGTTATCGGATGTATGTTATTTGATTACTTCGATAGGTTGAGATTATTGATCGGCGATTATAACCGGATGTTGCGGTCGTGTTCGAGCGTGTTCGTGAATTACATGGTCAGGGCCGAGGAGCTCGTAGATGAAGGCATTGTGATTGGTAGCGGCTTCATCATCAGCGTATCGGTATCGAGGCAAGTTATTACTTGCTCAGTTATAATATTTAATGAATGGTTTCAGTTTTATTTCGTTTATGATGCATATAGCGATGATTATTATTGTGAACTCTGGGTATTCGGATCGCATATCATTCCTTCGATTCTGGGAGGTAAATCATAATGTATATGCTTTATCTCAGTTATTGGTATGTTCGAGTATCGAGGTTACATTATGGTAAAGACGAGGATATGAGTATCTATAGTTCATTGTACGTTTGGATCGCCGAGCATTGAGGATAATCGTCGGTGATGATTGGACATCGAGGTTGCTCCCGAAGGACTCGGGGCAAGTATTCCATATTGATTATGGTTTAATGTTATTTATTTTGGTCTCGTACATTTTCTTTCATGTTGTTGAACATGAAGTCGTCCTAGTAAATTGTCATGTTGTCATGCATGTTATGTTGTTCATGTTGATGAACGTGTTGATTTGCATATGTGTATGCATATTGTGTTGTTTATGTTGTGTAAATAATCCGATGGGATTATGAGGATCTATCCGAGGCCCGGATCGAATGTCCATCATGTGTTGGTTCGACGGGATCATCATGAGGATCTATCCGAGGGCGTTGGATCGCTGGGATGTGTTTTCCACCATGCGTTGGTTCGACGGGATCATCATGGGGATCTATGCCGAGGCGCTGGATCGTTGGATTACCGATTGTGTTGATGGAATCTTGTGAATTCGCATCATTGATTTTATCATGTGTTGTTGTTCATATGTGTATTGTTGGTTATCCACCTTATGATGATCGATAGGATCATCAAGGGGATCTATCCGAGGGCGCTGGATCGTCGGATTTCCATTGAGTATACATGATTGTTATTGTTGTGATCATATTGACGCGGTCATATGAGTATGCATTTGTAGGTCTTGTGTTAAGACCGTGTCCGTATTGCATTGTTCTGATCTCGGATTAGACTGATATGATTGTCGTGGCACTTCATATCTCAAGGTATGTCCCGTATTTTCCTTTGGTATTTGTCCTTGATGGACAATCGGTTATCGTCTTGGGATTTGATGATATTATTCGATGGATCGTATTAGTCAGAAATGGTATATTTCCGTATCGTGAGTTGGTTATGATAGTTTGAGAATCTTGAGTATTGTTTGAGGTACAATACAGATATTATGTTCGAGTTTATTGGTTAATCGAGTACAGGATGTGAAATGTGATAATGGTTATTCTGATGAGAATTACTTGAGTAAGTAAAGTTATGGCGGTAAGATTACGTTTGTCGTATTCTTATTTTGTATTCTCATTGGTATGTAATTATTAATGTGATGTGACAGTTATCATTGTTGGATATTATGGCTGACCCCGTCGTGGGATTTATTTTTAGGTTCTTGGAGTATCGAGCTTGTAGCGGTCGTGAAGAGATGAGCTTCCTGGAGGATACTGGCTATGACATGTTTTGTGTATTGAGTTTCTTGATTGGTTCTCGTGTTCCGCTGCTAGAGTATCTTTATGGTTGGTCTTTTTCCATTGCGTGAGTATTCGAAATGCTCTTTTGGTATCTCGTAGTGAGGTTACTTTGGAAATCATTTTCTAAACTTTTGAGTGTCGGCAGTTTGGCCTTGCGATTTCAAATGAGTTTTTACGACGGTTTTCGATAAATGGATTTTATAAGTCTTTGTGAATTTTTAAAGATAGTGCCGTCGTTGGCCTCTTGGCATTTGTTAATGTTTGCGAAAATTCTTTTAGCCTTGTGGGTTCCATCTCGGGGCCCACGGCACTGTAATATTTCCGGTTAAATCTGGGGTTGTTACACATATGAATGGTTAGAACGATACGATCATGTTGTAATAATCATGGTGAACGTAGAATTTGGATAAGATGAATTTACTTGTAGAAAAACGAGAATCATAAGTGGGGTTAATCTAGAATTCGGTTGAACGTACTTACCTTGTTATAAATTCGTTTAGATAACCGATACATGTATTAGAAAATGATGGTCAGAATTGGAATGTGGTTTGTGACGATTTGAATATGCTGAAATCCGTAGACATCAACGTGTTATCTCCATTACGATCCTTCGTTTCACATGTATTATGGTATTCGTTGGACATAGTGTGCTTTAAGTAATTAACTAGGAATCGGCCGTATGATGATAACTAGTTCGGTCACTTTTTGGAACATTTAGCAGGTTTTTGTGATAGCCTTTTTACGTAAGTTTAGTTTGTCGTTATTTACTTTTATGTAAGGCTCGATATTTGCATATAGTTGATCGAAGGGGCGGCCTTCGAGTTTGTTGAAGTCGTTGAAGTATTTATTCCTTGCCATATTTCTATGGCAAGTACTTTAATTACGTTTATCCTTGTTGATGTCGGTTATGTTGTTATGTGTCGTGCATATGTGTTGTGATTGTTTTGTCCACCATGTGTTGGTCCGACAGGATCATCATGGGAATCTATGTTGTGTGCGTTGGATCGTTGGACGGGTACTTACACCATGTGTTGGTCCACGGGATCACTATGAAAATCTATGTTGTGTGCGCTGGATCGTTGGAATACCACGATTATGTTGAGATTGACACGTTGTGTTGTGCATTGTTATTGTTTCTCGTTGGAGAGACTTGTTGTTATCATTGTTGATAATATTGATGTTATTATTCAGGGGTCGCTGAATAAATCACTGTTGTATAATTATCATACTTGTATTAGCATCGTTGTGCTAACCCCTTCGGGGGTGAACATTTGTTTTATGCTCAGGATCCAGGAGGACGGGGAAACAACCACTAGAGCTGCATGATGACGAGGGTGCAGAGTGATGTTTACGGCTGGAAGGATTTGTCCGTTGTGTTTTGTTTTAATAAAGTACTCGAGTACGTTGTCGTTTTTGGCTGTCTTTGATGTTTATTATCGGTAGTTGACCGATTTGCATTTTTCAGACTTGTAATGTAATAATAAATTTTGCTGTTGGTACATATTAATGTTGTTTTAAATTTTTTAGCCTTGTAAATCCTTATATCAAGGATTTACGGCGCTGTAATAATCCTGAATATCTTGGGGTGTTACAGAACAAAAGTGTTTATATGTACTTCCTTCGTCTCAGCTCAATTGCAATATTTGGAAGGAAATTTGTATATTTTAAGTGAATAATTGAATGTGATAAATATCTAAATTTTGTAAGTAATGATGGTGAATTTATGATGTAGATCAAAAAATAAAATATATTGACGATGAGCATGTGGTGGCGATTAATAGCGAAAGGGTTATGATTTGACGTGACTAAATATATTTGATGAAATATAGCACTTTTAAAAATATATTTTCTTGGGTGAAATATAGCAGTTCAGGCGGGACGGAAGAAGTAACATTGTTATATTTTTCTAATACTTCCTCATGTTCATATTATATTTCGTCTTGACTCTTTAATTTATTTACTATTTAAATGACGTTTTGTATTTTTCAATGGTAATTAATTGTGTTTTTTTTATTTACCCATAAAACTACTATAAATAACTAAGTAGTAATAGTTTTTAAAGACTCATTTGGATGGAGTCATTAACTAAAGTTATAGTAGAAAATTAATAATTTTTTTAATATATGTGCATGGGCTTAGGATGACAAATAATATTTTCCATCCTCCTGCTCAAATCTTTATACTTACCTTTTTTTTTGTTCATTTAAAAATTTTATATTTATCACATTTACATAATTAAATCAAACAACCATCTTTTATTTTTTAATCTACAACACAACTTACACAACTTCACTATCAATATATTTTAAAATTTGTTAAATAATCTTTCCTCAAGGAGACGGATGGAGTAAATAAGAGGGAGAAGTATTTCTGTTTGATGCCTAAGCTTTATAGTATTATTATAAGAGTTGGTGTCTGAGTTTCTCAGTGCCTGGATCATGAGAGGGATTTGTACGGTTTCACTACTTTTCCTGACAACTTCCTCTCTCTCTCTCTCTCTCTCTCTCTCTCTCTCTCTCTCTCTCTCTCTCTCTCTCTCTCTCTCTCTCTCTCTCTCTCCTCATTCTTACTGCTACTTTTACTTTCTCATCTCGGTTAAACCAGTACTAGCTAGTATCCCCCCACCCCACCCCACCCCACCCCAAATTTCATCTTTCTTAATTTGGCCTAGTGTTCTTTCTCGTCAACCTGAAAGTCTCTCTCTCTCTCTCTCTCTCTCTCTCTCTCTCTCTCTCACACACATAAATGACCACTAGGGTTAGGGAAATAAAATGTTTTACGTAATTAAACACAAAAGCAGTAAAGTTTTTTACTGGGAGAAAAAGAAGTATATACAGAGTCCGAGTCCGTGAATGTGAATGGGGATATTGGTTAATGGTTATATATAGTGATGTTAATGGTCCGAGCTACCTGGTTAGAGGTGTTCGGCGGTTTAAAACCGTCGGTTTTTTGAACAGCAGGTTTCGGTTGGCCGAAAATCGGAACCGGAATCGAACCGCTTTATGGCGGTTCACGGTTATGGTTTTGAACCGTGAACTGCCGGTTCCGAACCGAACCGGAACCGGCGGTTCACGTTTTTTTTTATTTAATTGAATTTTTAAAATTTCGAATTAAAAAAAAAAATGGGGTAAAAATTGTACTTGAGCTTAATTCAAGTATTTAAACTTGAATTTTTTAATTTTAAACATTTGAATTAAGCGCATACATATATGATATTCGTAATTTTAGAGTTTAGGATTCAAAATCAAAGTCCTCGTAGTTCATTTTTAAATTTTGAGGGGATGGGGAAACTAAAAAAAAAAGACTTGAGCTTAATTCAAATATTTAAAGTTAAAATTAAGAATTTCAACTTTGAATATTTGGATTAAGTTGCATTCATATGCCTTTACCTTAGGAATCAAAGTCCTCGTAGTTCACTTACCTTACACTTACCTTAAGGAGCGGAGGCGGAGAGGAGATGGTTCAATCACCCAAGTCAACCGAATTATTGCTAGATCCGGTATCATATGTATCATTGTATTCTTGTTCATTATAATTTGGTTCTTGTTGGCGTAACTCGGCTTTCACCCACTCATTCAATAATGCTTGGGCTTCAAGATTTTGAGGCGTTAATCGAGATCGTCGTTCATCCAGAATGTATCCTCCTACACTGAAGGCTTGTTCAACAGAAATTATTGAGGCGGGGACAACTATTATTTCCTTTGCGATCGTGACAACTATAGGAAAGATTGTAGACCTTTTCGCCCACCACTTAAGAAGATTGTTATTACCATTCGGTCCACGTTCTAAAGCTCCCAAATCAAAAGTAGTTAAATAGTTTTGAAGTTCTTAATATGCATTACTTTGGTACCTTGTTCTTTTCCGGGATAAATCTTCTTGATAGGCATTCCACTCACCAAGATCCGGAATAGCAAAACCAAAAGAAGATATACTACTACTACTACCACCACCACCACTACTACCACCACCACCACCACCACCACCACCACCACCACCATCACCACCACTACTACTACTAGAAGGAATGTGGAGAGGAGAAGAAGAACCCCTAACCAAGATCAAGACTACCGCTATAACTACAAACATATTCGCAATAAAGAGCAGATAAAGAATTTTTTGCACTTTGAACACAATCGCTAGGATTTGGAGTAATAAAATTAGTAATAGGATTAAGAAATAAAGCATTGTAGTAAAGTGTAAGTAATTTTAGCAAACCTTCCTCCCTAACTTGAGGATCTAAACGTTTAGCAACTAAAAAAATGTAGGCAAAATATTTTATCCATTTGTCTCTCATTTCTTTTATATTAAATAAATCGAAAACTTTAATTAAAGACTTGAATACAAATACAAATTTAACAAAATATTCAACAACAAGTGTAGAAGTGGGATAATAAACACCAGACAAAGACTCAATTTCCTCTTTAACAATTTTTAAAAATGCCATTAAACTAGAGCACCTCTCCTATTGACTTGACAATAAGCAAACGAGTATTTGTTCTTCATTATAAAAATTGCACAATGCAATACGATATTCATAACTATCATTTAACAAATTGTAAGTAGAGTTCCAATAATTTGGCACATCTTTCGAAAATTTCTTTCGATGCATATTATTTTTTATGCAATATATTCTCCATTTTTTACCTAGAGAAGAATGTCTAATTAAATATATTATTGCTTCACGGATAGGAGCATATGCTTCTTGTAAAACACCTAAACCATCTTGAACACATAAATTAAGAACATGATAAATGCACCTAACATGAAAAAATTTACCACCAAGAGATGGGTCACATATTGAAATAAGTGATTCTAAACTAGCTGTATTGGAGCTAGCATTATCAAAAGAAATTGAAATTTTTTTGTACTAAATTATATTCAGATAAAATTGTATGAATTTTATGCGAAATATTTTAGGCGGTATGTGCGGTATTAAAATCTCGAAAACTAATTAGACCTTTTTGCATAGTCCAAGAATCATCAATCCAAATACAAGTAATTCCCATATATGAATTTACTTCCCAATGACCACTCCAAGCATCGTAGCATATTTAAAAACATATTAGCAAAAAATAATTTTACCTTGCTAGTAGTTTTTCGAAAATCACGAGTTATGGTAGAGCGCGAAATTTTTTTTACTAGCAGGATTAAAACTTAGTTGAGTAAATTTTTCATATATTTGATTGTCGGCAAAGTTAAAAGGAAGAGATTTACCACAAACAAATCTAGCTAATTATTTTCTAGCGGTAATTGGATTAAATTTAAATAAAGAACGAGTATCTTGATTGGGGGCATTAAACGGCATCGCCGTGCCTCAGAGTTGGGTTTGATTAGACTCTATGCCAATTTTGTCAGGATGTCGACAATGTATAAGGCCATTTAGTGTCCCATAACCTCCTCCTTTTTTAAACTTGTAATTTTTCTCGCAATAGTTGCACTTGGTCAAGAAATGACCAGGACCGGAGGCAACGTCATCCATTTTAGTATAATGCACCACAAATAATGGAGATTTGAGCTCGGACAGTTTCTTTTATTTTGGTTTTGTTGGTTGCTCATCATCTTCGATATTATGAATCGATTTCGAGGCTTCAAACATTTGGTTGATTTGTTCATCGAGGAAATCTTCGGGAACATAATCTCTAAAATTCGGACTTGGAATAGAAGTAGAACTCGGAGTATGAGTAGGAGTATCACTACCACTAGCACCACCTCTTCCTCGTCGAGGAACGCCGGTGATAGCCTTCCCCTTTTCCCGGTTGAATTGGCCACTTGACATATTTGTTCAATTAAAAGTGTAAATAATACATGAGAGAATAGAAATTAGAATTAAGAATGTAGAAAGAAAGTAAATAGATAAATAGAGTTGGTGTGAGGGAAACGGAGGGTGATAGGGGGTATTGATAGGTGTTAAAATGTTTTAAAAAAGGGTTGTGACCGTTGGGAACCGCCGGTTCCCGATTTGAACCGACAGTTAGGAGCAACAAATATAAAATTCAAATTTTATTTTTTTTTAAAACCGGCGGTTCACCGCGATTTGCGGTTCGCCAAAACACCGAACCGGAACCGAACCGTCTTAAAACGGTTGACGGTTCCGATTTTGAACCGAATTACGGCCAACGGTTAGCCGAACTGAGATCAACGATTTAAAACCGCCGGTTCGCCAGTTTGAACCGTAACGGTGAACAGATTTATACCCTGTATCCATTCGGTGGACCTACTTGGTCCGATAGATTATTCTATCCTTTAATGAACCAGTCATGTTCCTTACTTGATATACCCAATAGTGAAATTTGGTATACCGGTCTGCCGGTAAATTATCGCTCATTTTTCAATTGGATATAACTCAACAATCAACATGACATTATAACTAGTCCATCTCGAACGAACCTAACCATTTAGTGATAGGGCTGGCAATTCGTACGTGTCGGGTTGTTATCGGGTCGACACGATAATAATACGACACGATAAGGCCAAACACGAACACGACCCGTTAAGTATATGCTCGACACGAACACGAACACGACACGAAAGGTTGAAAAACGGACACAACATGAACACGACATGAACACGATATTTTTCGTGTTGACACGATACGATAATGACACGATACGACACGAATCGATAAATTCAAATAAAAAAATTAGAAAATAAACTTAAAATATTTAAAATGATAATAAAATTAATGCTAAAAATATATAAATATTATCGGGTTACACGAACACGACACGACACGACACGAACACGAAAGTTATCGTGTTACACGAACACGACACGAATCCGACACGAACACGACACGAAATTAGCGTGTCCTTATCGTGTCGACACGATAAGGACACAAACACGATAAGAACAAACACTAACCCATTAATTTCATGCGTGTTCGTGTCGGGTTATCGTATCGTGTCGGAAATTGCCAGCCCTATTTAGTGATATTAATGGACCGAACTATCTGATATTCACCTGATGACAAGGCTCGAATAACCAATCTGATGGACCGCCTAGTTCTTTAACCAGTCTGCTATTTGATTCGGGACCCTACCTGACTAGACCAAATATAATAATACTGACTCGGCTCGACTCGTGAAAAATAGCTTGCTATTAGTCAAGAATCTAATATACACATGATTTTTTGTGACTACTTAAATCAGCTACTGTAATGCATGTAATGCCTCCGAATTTTACATATAGTATTATTATTAATATAAACTAGATGTCCTCCCGTACGATATACGGCGTAAAATGTTAAATATTTTATTATATTAGTAATATGTGATTGAATTTCAATATATTGTAAATTTATTAGAAAATATACATGAGCCAATATATACACACATACACATAAACTATTATTTGATTTGCTTTAATTTATAAATCTAAGGGCACATGATAGGAAAACCACAATTTAATTAAGCATAGACATTTATTTTTCATGTAGGACAACATGAGTCTTATATCTAATTTTATAAATAATAAATTAAATTATATTTATTATTATCAACTTTTATTAAAAGTATCCAACCCATATTCTTACTAATATAAATTTCTTTTATATGATTTGGCATTATTATAATTATTTTATTATTTTAC
The DNA here is from genome assembly GCA_033398695.1 of Orobanche coerulescens. Classification (NCBI taxonomy): domain Eukaryota; kingdom Viridiplantae; phylum Streptophyta; class Magnoliopsida; order Lamiales; family Orobanchaceae; genus Orobanche; species Orobanche coerulescens. The sequence continues at coordinate 120,852,193 of CM065816.1, forward strand.
AATCAGAACAAAATAATTCTAAAAATCAAATAACTATTGAAGTACAAAAGTATGGAAATAAATTAAAAATATATATTTTTTTTCAATATTCTTATATTTTTATATGGTAATATTTTAATCATCTAATATATCATTATTATATTTAAATTACTTTATATGTATACTATATGAATGTCAAATCAAAAAGTACGAAGTAAGAATTAATTTAATATATTTTTTTTATCAAAAATAAAATTGATACAAAAAGGTTATAATTGTTTAAAGTATTAAGTTAAAAATAAAAGGAATAAAATGAGAGAAATTTTTTAATTGATAGATATTATATATGGAATAACCCTCTAACTTCCCTCCCAAACTAAATATCAATTTTTTTTTAAGATTTTTAAAAAGAGAAATTATGTGGTGATGACACATGTCCTTTTTCCTGCGACTCTCTTTTAGTATTAAGTATGGATTGTATATTTGTAATATTTATATTAATATACTAATATAATTACATATCATTATACAGACGAAAGAACGTCATATATTTTTGATAAATATTTAGATTAAAGTCACATATTTTATACTTAATAATATACCATGAGATCCATAATGATATTAATTCATTAGGCATAGGGTGATAAAGTATATTATTGTGACGTATTTAAATAAAAATACAATCAACTTATTATATTTGTTTATATAATTTTTCTTTTCACAAAAAGAAGAATCAATCAAAAAATTATTTTAACTAATAATATATCTTTCTACTGGAAATTGTAAGTCTAACATGTCTATAATTCTTTTCCCAAATATTTTTAAAATAAAATAACTCAATAATCTAAAATTATTATAAGAAGGTGAAAACTGAAGTAAAAATATTGATCTTGTTAAAAGATAGATTTACTTCAGAGAAATTATTTGAAAACTATCTGATTTTTGTATTTTATATACATATAATTTAAAATTAAGATATAATGTAATAATTATTAACGAAAAACTTAAATTCAAAAAGGAATATTTTAATTATCTATATGCCTAATGAATGTTAAATCAAATATATAAAATATTAATAATAAAAAATAGAGTTAAGATGATAAAACTATTAACTTCTAAATATTGAGAGAAAAAGAAAAAGAAAAAAGAAAAAAATAATTTCCATTAACTCTCATTCAAATGTGCAAGAGTTAGTGTATTTAAAAAAAATATAATTAATCCAAAAAATCCACATAAAGACACGTATTTTATACAACTCTCTTTTAATAGTAAAGTACATAGTACATGCATATTTAATTCTCTATTAGTTTTATACATTGCATACACATTTTTAGAATTTTACAGCCCAATTATATGACGGGTTGGCCCATTCATTTATATATACCCCTTCGTCCCATATATATAGGCCACATTTGATTTTTTTTTGGTCAACTGTTTCCGATTTTGACTACAAATTAATCTTAAATCGTAAATATAAAATCTTCAATTAAATTATATAATGAAACTTTAGTACCCAAACTTTCATTATATAATTTAGTCGAACATTTTATATTTGCGGTTTAAGATTAATTTGTAGTCAAAGTTGGAATAGGTCGACCGAAAAAGTCAAACATGGCCTATATATACGAGATGGAGGGAGTATAATAATCAGTCACATTCACATTCCTCTCTATATACTAATTTTGTAATCAATTTGATACATCGAAAAAATTAAATGTTCATTTTTCAAGTCATATTCGTTGTCCAATCAAATTTCACAATTATTACACATAATTTCTTATTGTCACATAGTAATTCATTTATTTATAATTTTGTATTAAAATGAAATGGAACATATTATATGGATGGAATCTTATCACAATCACCAAATTTAAAAGTACCAATTAACGTACTTTAATTATCATATCTTTGGATCAAGACATATAATTTTGTATGCTCAATTTTGTTAATTAAAATATTTTATTGAGATTGATATTTAATTTAACATATTTTGGTTATTTAATTATGATAATTAAAATTTTGGACGTTTCGTAATTAAAATATTTAATTTTGGATTTAATTTTCATAATTATAATATTTTGGTAATTAAGACACAAGAGTGTATATTCAAATGATTAAATATATTTTTTGTAAAATAGCAATTCTAATTGAAGACTACTTAAATATTTTATAGTAAGGTTGTTATTTATTTTTTAATTTAATTTTAATTAATTAGTAACTTATCAAATATAAAATAAATTTACTAAATTTTTAACTTTTTAGTTTCTTATATGATTAATTAGTTAATTAATTAATTATTAATTTGAATATCATAAACTCATAATTAATGAATTTTAAAAGAACAACCATATAATAAATATGCAACATTCAGATAAACATATAATACATTTATAAAAATATATAATAATATCTTCAATTCCATATGTACATTCAAATTCTCAGTAGTTAGTAAAGAATTGTGTCAAACCGTCCAACTCAATAATTGGAGTGGCAAAATTATACATTAAATATGCAAAAACTAGGAAATTAAGCAAAATATAGATCTCCGAGAAGTCTCCGTTAGTGAGATAATAATCCAACAAAGTTGGAGTGAACATTATCAACACGCTAACAATAAAGTTTGTTCGAATCTTCTTTTGCAATCCACTATAGCTATGAGGCATTAATGATGGTTCTTCATATTTCGTGATCTATATAAGTAAAAATATATATCTTTAACTAAGTTTGAGTATGTATATCCATAAATGGTTAAAGTATATTATATATCCATAAATAAATGAGTGCTATATTTTTTTATGTGCTACATATTGCCATCCTTATACACATCATAATACTAAATACTATCTTTTATTTTATGTGTTTGTACTTTATGCAATATGATAAGTGTCAGTTTTATACACTTATTCGTAATTAGTACTGATATATTTTCACCCATAATTATGAGCTAGACTACTCATTTTTTTCTTTAAATTAATTAGTATTTAATAATTTTATTTTTATAGGATGAAGATGTAAATTTAGCCTTAATCGGATTGAATTACTGATTTACTCAAGAAATAACATGTTTATAACATATTCTCTTTATTGAGTTTTTATGTACTCATGTTGTATAGCTTTACGAGACGAGTTCGACAGTCTTTCCGGATTCAAAATCAGAGTTATATATCAAAAGTTATCATCCGAAGAAGATTTGGGGCGAAAACGCAAGAGTCTAAGAAATTCTAGGCTGAGAATGAAGTCTGAAACTCCATACGGGTGTACAAATAAGGTTACAGTCGTAACTCAAACAACAACTAATGTGCAAAAGCTGAAGCCATGTTACGGCCGTATCCAAAGCTTACGGCCGTAAGTCCTCTATGTTACGGCCGTAACATCTGAAATTTATGGCCGTAACTCTTGACAGATGTATGATCATTTTTAAATCTTTTATACTTTTGGTCTATTATTGAGGGTATGTCTGGATTTGATCCGCTCTAATGTAATAATACTGGAGTTTTGGAGCTATTAGATGACTTTATGTGTATAAATAAACCCCTTAGATCCATCATTTCTCATCCTTCATCTTATATTTTTTTCACTTTGTAATATTTTTCTTTGTGTGAAGAACACACTTGTGTTCTTGAGAGTGTATGTAATAGTGGTTTAGCTTATATTGTTGAGGGAGTTTATTGCTTCTTTCTCCTTTATCTACTAAGGGAATTAGTATCAATTCTTTCCCTTTTCAACTAATTATGACCACTCAAGCTTCTAATATGTTGAATAAAGCCTTCATGGGCTAAGTTATCCTTATTTGGGATTATAAACAAGGTTTGTCATGTTATTTAAGTTTGTATAAAGATATATTATGGATTACTTATTATTGTGTGTGATTTTCATTGTTTTACCAATCTTTATTTATTTGGCCAATAAATAATGATATTTATGGTCTTCATATATTTTGAAAGAAAATATATTGATTAGATCAAATGATTTTCACTCTAAGTTGTTCAAGAGGATAGAAATATACCTCTAGACCGTAGATGATTCTTTGAGTTATTTTCATAAAACTTAATGCTATGTATTGAAGCCAATCAACATAGAAATATAGTGGATTGATTCAATATATAAGGGGCGTTTTGACATTCGAAAGAGGAACCGTCTTTTAAGGAAAATCGAATCTACACAACATAATAAGTAAATACATCTTATGATCTCCTATATATCTTCTATAACTAATGATGAACTAAATTTGTAATCCCAACTATTTCATTTTACCTTTTATTAATCTTTAGTGCAATCTTTCATTTCCTTAAATTTTAGAACTATTATTGCATTTTCCTTGCAATTGTCAGACCAAACTCTTAAATTGTGTGTTTCACTCATCTAAATCTCTATAACAAATAGATTAGTAGTGTATAATTCAATATATAACCTAACTTCCTCAAAGGATCGATAAACCGGACTCCAAAAGTCCGCTTACTACTTGATACGATATCATGCACTTGCGATAGTTACACCAAAAACCGTATCAAGTTTTTGGCGCCGTTTGCCGAGGAAGTATAAATGTTATTTTAAAATATTACATTATTAAATATTATTATAAATACAAATTTTTCTTTGTTGTAGATTCTCTTGTCTATGCGAAGGACATACAATCGCGATTTAGTTTCACTAGATCCCGAGATTGAAGCCACATTCAGAAGAAGGCGAAGAGAACAAAAAACACGCATTATTTCTTCACCATCAATGGTGGACGAACCAAACCCACGTCTCCTCCAAGGAAATGATAACGAAATAATTCCTCCGGTAGGGGGAATACCCAATACTCAAAACATTCAACATCAACAGCATCCTATTGTGCCAGATATAGATGAAGACAATATGCTCTTTGGGGAATTCATGAACCCCCCCATCTTTGAGCGTGCAAGCAAATGTGATCTATCCACCATTTGGAGTGGACAATTTTCAAATTCACCCAGATGGCATCAATCTCTTCTCCAACAACAACTCATTCTATGGAAGAACCGACGAGAATCTATATCTCCATATTAACCGTTTTGTGTAGATTTGTGGAAATTTCAAATATCCACATGTAAATGACGAGACGATCAAACTGAGACTTTTTGTGCACACTTTGAAGGACAGAACAAGAGAGTGGCTAGATATTTTGCTACCATGAAGCATAACAAATTGTCCCGAATTTGTTCAGAAATTCACCACTAAATATTTTCCACCAACTAAAGTGGCGAAACTCAAATACGAAATCTCTACATTTTGCCAACAAGATTCAGAGTCATTTCAGGAAGCATGGTAGAGATACAAAGATATGCTACGAAAATGTCCTAGCCATGGTTTCAATTTGGGAGCACAAGTCAATTACTTCTATTCTGGACTCTTACCTACATGCCGAGCTAATGTCGATTCATCATCAAATGGCTCACTTGGCAACAAAACTATGAGAGAAGCTTATAATCTTTTTGAGGTTATAAGTGAACAAAGTGCAAGATGGCCAGACAAAAATATCCAAAAGAAACCAAATGGTATTTTTGAAGTGGATTCTTATTCACTTATGTTGGCAAAAATTGAAGCTTTATCAAAGAAAGTCGTGGATATGTCTTTTTCAACTCCTCAATCTCTGAAGACGGTGCAAACTCCACATGTTTTATCTCTTTCATGTGAAATTTGTGGAGCAACTCACAACAGCACTATGTGTCCCTTAGTACAATAGGAGCAGTCATTCCCACCACCAGAACAAGTGGCATATGCTCAGGATTTCCAAAAGCAAGTATACAATCTTTACGGGCCTACATACAATCCAGGGTACAAAAATCATCCAAAATTTTCTTATGTAAAGAAAAACAATTGGTTGAATACAACGCATCAAGAAAAGAAGCCCGGGTGGGAAGAAGAAATCACGAAGCTAGCCAAATAACAACTGAAGTATCAACAACGCAATGATGCTTCACTTAAAAATCTGGATACACAAGTTGGCCAAATGGCCAAAATACTTTCAGAAAGATCCTACGGCATGTTACCTAGCAATTCCGAGGTAAATCCAAGGGAGAATGTCCAGGCTATCACAACAAGAAGTGGAGTGCAGTTGCCCGAAATTTCTGTGTAAAATCATCTGGAAAAACAAAAAAAGAAACAGATTCAAGAAACAGAAAAAGAATCTGAATCAGGACCATCATCTCAAAAAGGTCCAGTTGCTGCCAAATCTTATGTTCCATCTATCCCATTTCCTCAACGGTTGAAGAATCACAAGCTTGATGCGTAATTCGGTAAATTTTTGGAAATTTTCAAAAAGCTACACATCAACATACCTTTTGACGATGCTCTAGCACAAATGCCAAGCTATGCCAAATTTATGAAAGATATTTTCTAACAAATGAAGGCTTGCAGAATATGAAACTGTCATGCTAACAGAGGAATGTAGCGCAATACTACAAAAGAAGTTGCCACCCAAGCTAAAAGATCCGGGAACTTTTACAATCCTGTGTGCAATTGGTGAAGTGAATTTTAGCAAAGCTCCTTTTGATTTAGGGGCAAGTATCAATTTGATGCCCCTGTCAATTTTCAACAAACTAAACTTGGGAGAAGCAAAAGCAACAACAGTTTCACTATAATTAGCTGATCGGTCAATCAAATATCCACGTGGGATAATAGAAGATGTGCTAATCAAGGTTGATAAATTCATATTTCCAGCGGATTTTATCATCCTTGACATGGAGGAAGATCAGGATATTCCCATTATCTTGGGACGGGCATTTCTTGCAACTGGACATGCTCTTATCGATGTCTACGAAGGAAAGCTAATTCTCAGAGTGGAAGACGAACATGTCATCTTCAATGTCCTAAAAACTTTGAATCACCCACCACAGATGATTATTGTCTAAGAATTGACGCAATTGAAGCCATGGTAAACAAGTCTTTAGAGAAGATTCTATCAAAAGATCCTCTTGAGACATGTATTGCAAATTCTCTAACCAGCATCGAAGAAGAATATCACTTGGCCGAAATAGTTAACTATCTAGAAGCACTACCACCCTTAAGAAGACATTCACATTTCGAAGAGTTGGGGACAAGCTCCGCTAAACCCCTCTCTTATTTACAAGAAGCTCCAATACTTGATCTCAAACCTCTACCCACACATTTGAGATATGCTTACTTGGGCATTTCCTCTACACTTTCGGTCATCATATCTAACATATTGACCGAACTTGAAGAAGGGAAATTACTAAGGGTATTGAGGAATCACAAAAGAGCAATTGGATGGACTATTGCGGACATTAGAGGAATAAGCCCCTCTATATGCATGCACAAAATTCTGATGGAAGATGACTGCAAACCTTCAATTGAGCATCAACGCTGTTTGAATCCAAACATGAAGGAAGTTGTGAAAGCAGAAATTCTTAAATTACTTGATGCAGGAATCATCTATATAATTTCAGATAGTCCATGGGTGAGCCCCGTACATATGGTGTACAAAAAGAGTGGAATCACAATCATAGAGAACGAGCACAATGAACTTATACCGACATGAACCATAATCGGATGGAGAATGTGCATTGATTACAGGAAGCTTAACAAGACGACCAGAAAAGATCATTTTCCACTCCTATTTATTGATCAAATGCTCGATAGATTGGCGGGACATTCTTACTACTGTTTTGTTGACGACTATTCAGGGAACAACCAAATCATCATAGCCCCAGAAGACCAAGAGAAAACAACATTCACATGCCCTTACGTAACATTTGCTTATAGAAGAATCCCATTCGGATTGTGCAATGCTCCAGCCGCATTTCAGAGATGCATGATGTCAATCTTCTCAGACATGGTTGAAAAATTCATTGAAGTTTTCATGGACGATTTCTCTGTTTTCGGAGATATATTTGATAAATGCCTAAATCACTTAGGCATGGTCTTGGAAAGATGTGAAGAGACAAATATAGTTCTCAATTGGGAGAAACGTCACTTCATGGTCCAGGAAGGAATCGTACTTTGCCATAGAATCTCATAAAATGGAATTGAAGTCGATAAGGCAAAGATCCAAGTGATTGCAAAACTTCCTCCATCAATCTCGGTGAAGGGAGTAAGGAGTTTTCTCGGGCATGCATGATTCTATCGGAGGTTCATAAAAGATTTCTCAAAAATAGAAAAACCTCTCTGTTCCTTGCTTGAGAAAGATACACCATTCCTTTTCACAAATGAATGCCATATAGCCTTTACAGCTTTGAAGGATAAGCTTACATCAGCTCCAATGATCATTTCTACAGATTGGACTATCCCATTCATTCTGATGTGCGATGCAAGTGATTATGCCGTGGGGCCGTGCTAGGCTAGAAGAAGGACAAAATGATGCAAGTGATCTATTACGCTATCCGGACTATGAATGATGCACAACTAAACTATACAATAACTGAAAAAGAGATGCTTGCGGTGGTTTATGCCTTTGATAAATTTCGATCCTACTTATTGGGATAAAAAATCATCGTCTACACTGATCATTCAGCTTTGAAATATTTGATGACAAAGCAAGATGCTAAGTCAAGTCTAATCCGATGGGTCCTACTTATCCAAGAATTCAACATAGAAATCCGAGACAGAAAGGGAACAGAGAACCAAGTGGCGGATCATCTCTCACGACTGTACCAGAACAATGCTCAAGAGAAGGAAATAAATGAAGTATTTTTGGATGAACAACTATTACAAATCTCTAATGTGCAGTAAAAACAAAATGCACCATGGTATGCAGACATCGTCAATTTCCTTGCAAGTGGAATAATTCACCCAAATTTTTCCCACCATCAAAAGAAAAAATGATTCTCCGAGTTGAAATACTATTACTGGGAAGACCCTCTGTTGTTCAGACAAGGACCTGATCAAATCATCCGGAGATTCATACTGGAAGAAGAAATGGAGAAGGTATTGGAATGATGTCATTCCTCTCACTATGGAGGAAATTTTGGTGCTTCAAAAACAACAGCAAAAATTCTTGAAGCAGGATTCTATTAGCCTGCTCTGTTCAAAGATGCACATACACTTGTCTCTAAGTGTGACCGGTGCCAAAGACATGAAAACATGTCAAAAAGAAATGAAATGCCAATGAATTTCATCTTAGAAGTTGAAATCTTCGACATTTGGGGAACTGATTTCATGGGACCCTTTCCATCATCGTTCTCTAATGAATACATCCTTGTAGCTGTGGACTATGTATCTAAATGGGTGGAGGCTGTTGCATTACCAACAAACGAAGCTAGAGTCGTGGTAAATTTTCTAAAGAAAAATATATTCACTTGCTTCGGAACTCCGAGAGTGTAACACCCCTAAACCACTCGGGAATATTACAGCGCCGCAGACCCTCTCCATGAGGATCTACCAGGCTAACTACGGAAAACACCACAATACAGTACATGCCGACATGGGTAATTAACGAACCATTAGACCAATTTGGTCTTTTACCACAATATACACATCAACCATACATTACTCTTTCTCGCAACTCATACCCACGCACGGGTTAACATAAATCAACATGCCTATAAAACGGGAAAATAAACACAACGGAAGGACAAAACAACAAGACATCACCAAATACTCAACACCGGTCTTCATGTGATTAGTATCATCTTCTTCCATCATCCTGCATAACGATCGTGTGAATTGCTCCCCAGTGACCTGCATGAACCTAGACGCAATACATACATCCACCCCCCTAATACTCGGGGGTTAGCAAAACTCCACTGTTTTGCTAGTGCAAGTATAAATACAAGGTCAAGCCTTACATATCATACTCCAAGAAACATAGAAATCGTGAATATACTTCCCGAGATAATTCACTTGATTAAAACCGTTTGAATTATGAAAGATAGGAATAAAACTATTTTACATCTTGCAAAACATTTTACGATCTCGGGAGTTTTGGAAACATTTGGGTTTAAAAATTCTCAAGCCTTTCGAAACACCTAGGGACACAACCCAAAAATCACTTTTTTCAAAATACGATTCCGATTACAAAATACGGGGTCCACGACCCAGATCATCCACATCACATACTCGCAAGAATAACCCGACGGAAACTACACCGTGTCAAACATTACCATGACAACAGTCTCACAGAACCACATCAAAGAGCACAACTTTGCAACTTGACTATACGGTCGAACTCGACACACCACAGAGTTACAATGCACAGAGCAACCATAGGACTCACGTACTCATACCAAATTATCGCAGCCAAGAGACAAATCTCACACGACACATTTACTGGTGCCATTCTAGCCAAGTACGATACCATTTGGACTGCCATTCTAATCAGACGAAATATGCGCCAAAAAATCATAGTTCTCCAACAAAACATTTCAAAGTTAACCGTTGGTACGAGACTCACGGCCGCCGCACCCCGCAGAGCACCGTCGGACATCCTTGGGTGGTTAACCCTAGTTCGCGATACGCACACACACGACAATACATATCTCTAGGGGCCCCGTCGGACCATCCCTAGGTGAACACACATAAACATCCACAATGCCACGGGAAGCCATAATTCGAATACTAGAATATGCAAACAAATGCTAGGGACTTCGCTAGAATGGCCACTTTAGTCGACGTATACCCACACGAATGTCACACAACAACAAACCAATACCAATACCAAACGACACCAAGCGCCACAACCTCCTTTCGAAGGAGTAACAACTAATATCACACAACGTCACATATTCACCGAACAATTTCACATATCAATTCACAATCCTCGACAAATAATTACGATCTACTAAATTCACTTAATATGTTCAACATCTTCCAACATACGAAACTAACGTACATATTCCGAAAGCACATCAATCCATAAAGCATACGAGTTATCTTTTGAAAGACAACAATTATCGAGAACATACCGATCCTTTTAAAAGTTCATTAAAATATTCAAATTGTAATTTGGCTCCAATACCAACGAATACGTCTACGAAACACGAAATGTATGGGCAAGATACTTGTCTCTATACCACGAGCGACGAAACGACGAACGGACATGGTCGGGTAGCCTTCCGACTTCCAAAAACGACCAAGAATTCGACAGCCCACGAATACTACGAAAACAATACCACCATGAATCAACAATACATCGAAAATATAGGGATCATCCTAATTCCTACCCAATGGAGCAATTCGTCGGACATATCAAAGCCTCACATCAACATAACCGACGAACATATGAATTTATGAAGTTCAATCAACAAAGTCTCAAGATTAACAAAGATCTCGAGTATACAACGAAGATCTCACAACAATCTGGGATAGATCGGCTTAAATTGGCCGAAACCTCACAAACCCCCAAAATTTAAGAACTAGGGTTCTAAGAAGAGATTACCTTGATTTGGACCGATAAGATGATTAGATGTTGTTAAACACCTACAAATACGCTCCAAGACGAAGCTTGATGAAGAATATCGCTCAAAATCTGTAACACCCCAAACTAGGCGGATATTACAGTGCCGTGGACCCCCAACTGGGACCCACCGGACGAATAAAAGTTAATGAATTAAATAATATAATTGTAGTACCGAACCACATTATATCATTAATCACTCCGATGAGGAGTTTCAAGTACAACACACACCCAGGGAATATAGAATACATGTATATTTTATATGAAGATAAAATACACAACATTGAATGAAACTGAATATCCAAACGGAAATCTGCAGCGGAAAGAAAAATGAAGAAATCATGAATGACTGAAACGGATTGGAGCCCCCTATTAGTATCACTGGGACTCCTTGCCGTCAACGTTCTCTTCCCGTGCTTTATCCTTGCCATGAACTGAAAACAACATCCCCCCAACGGGGTCAGTTACACAGAACAACAATCCTCAAGAGTTAAATAAACACAATCATGATATATCGTAATTATGAAATTAAGTCGAAGAGGGGCATCGTAGTATGCCCGTAATGGTATGTGCAAGTTCACAAGACGAGTGTCTGGACACACCTGCCCTTGTACCTAATTAGTCTCATGGAGGTACGTTACCGTGTGCACAGTCCATTATGTCGGTGAACCCGAACACATGACTATCATGTACCTGACTAAAAATTCCACACATTCCCACCCTGTAATACCCGAGATTTCTGACGTGTATTTGAACCTTGTGATATTGTATTTGTTGCATTTTGATCTGAGTATTATTCTCCGTATTTCATGATCCGGTGTTGTTGAGCGTATGATTTCATGAATGTGTTCAAAATTGTGATTTTGCACTTATAGAGCACGCTATCGACCAGGCGTAGCATACGCTAATTTGGGTTTCGTAGAGAATGCTATGTATGAACCTTAGCGCGCGCTATACGTAGTCAACTTGATTAAAATAGGGTGGTAGGTGAGATCAACCGCGGATCTTGGTCGGGACATGTCGGGATGAACCTGGACGGCTTTTGGAAAAATCCGAGTCAATGCTGTTTAGTGCACGCTACTGGTATGAGGATAGCGCACGCTAAATGTTGAGTACAGTGAGGTCAGTAAGCTTCGTATGGCCGTTAGCGCATGCTATATAAGTGGTAGCGTACGCTAATTTATGAACATAGCGCACGTAAAGGGATGTTAGCGTACGCTAAGTCGAGACCAGGCAGAAACAGTAGACTGTAGACCCGTTAGCGCACGCTATGGATATGGACTAGCGCGCGCTAATAACCATTTTCTATATATAGGACAGCACCCTTTTTCATTTTTCAGATTTCATCACTTCCCAAACTCGATTTCTAAAACTTAAAGAGTTACTTCCTCCCTCCTAAACCTCTCATATCATCATCCTAGCTCGAGTTTGAAGATTGTAGATCATTGGAGATTGGTGTTCAAGCTCTCGGTGTTGGATTTCTTCAAGTTCCTCCTTGTTCTTCACTATTTTGAGGTAGGTGATTCTTCACCAACTGGAGTAGTAATCTTAAGGATGTTTTGGAACATGTTTTGAGATTATCTAGTCAGTTAAATTCGTATGTAGTCGAACATCATTTTGTTAGAAGGATATTTTCGATGTTTCGGTACTTCTTCATCGTATAGACCATTAAACCTTTTAGTATTTGAACTCCTAAGCACATTCATGAAGCTACAAAACCGATTATGGCCAGTTTATGGAGATTATCAAGTTCTTATGTATTTCATAATGGAATTACACGTATTGGGGCATTGAATGGATTGAACTTAGGATATTTTCTTGAAGATGAAGATGAAGATGATGTATCAAGTGAATTTAGTAATCAAGTTCTTGCGGTGTTCTACGGAGTAATTTCGATATATTGTTGGTTCGGATAAGTGAAGAACATGATTAGAATCATTGTAAGAAGAACTATCCTGTGATGTATCGAAGAATAGGATACATTGTTCTTAGGTAGGATACTACCTGTTTTTGTCGGGTTAGTATCCTAATGTTGATTCAAATCCAAATTTATGTAGGGCAGCATAGTAAGCTCATATGTTTGAATATATCAAGCTCTTTTTGATGTTCTTGATGATTAAACCGATTATCCGGAACCGTTAGTTATACCGGTATTATTATTCGTTCAAGGTTCGGGTTTTGGTGGATTGATCGAGTGAGAGTTCTTCAGGCTGGTTGAAGATTTCTTCTTCGTAGTAACAACCCTTACCGCCATTCTAAGGCAAGTATCGTAATTGTTAATATTGGTATTTTGAGCATGCATGTGGTTTATTCATGTTGTTGAACATGGGATTTATTTCGTTGCATTGTCATGATATTCGTTATCAAGTGTTGGTATGTTCATGTTCATGGACATAGCGATTTTGCATATATGTATGCATGAGTTGTGTTTGTGTATGTTGTACGATCTATGCTGAGGGTGCTGGATCAGATGTCCGCCTCGTGTTGGTCCGACGGGATCATCTTGGGATCTATGCTGAGGGCGCTGGATCATTGGATGGGTTTTTCCACCTCGTGTTGGTCCGACGGGATCATCTTGGGATCTATGCTGAGGGCGCTGGATCGTTGGAATACCCATGTTGTGTTAATGGAATCTTGTGGATTCGCATTGTTGGATTCCGGTAGCGGAAGTCCGTATTGTGTATTCTGTTATGCATTGTGGTTGCATATTCGATTTGTTTAATATGATACTTGTACTAGCATCGTTTTGCTAATCCTTTCGGGGGTGGACATTTGTTTTGATGTTCAGGTAGCCGAGGAGCGGTAAAGCAACCACAGTACCAATATGACGACGAATGGGCTCAGTGATGTTTATTGTTATTGTGGTTTGTCTTCTTGGTTCATTTTCAGTACTCGAGTACGCGTGTCTTAATATTATTTCGATATAGTTGTATTAATTAACTCAATGGATCAGTTGAAACCGGTTTTGTATTTTGAACTTCTATGGTACTGTTGTATTATATTTACATTTCTTTTAATTAGCCTTGTAAATCCTTACTTAAAGGGTTTACGGCGCTGTAATTATGCCGAATATCTCGTGGTGTTACAGAATATGGTATCGGAGATAAGATTCATGGATATCTTGGCAGTCGGGTTTTATTTGGGTCTGTTTATGTTTTTTGATTTACGGGTCGTTCGTAACATCACTGTTCAGCCAGCGTCGTCATGTGGACCGTGGTTGTAAGTCTCCTAATCTCTTATACTATCGTTTTACTTAATTTCTGTTTTGTGAATATTGACGGGCTTTATTTTTGAAAATTTTGCCTTGGATATTGAGTAATTGTGTTTACAGTATGTTGAGGGGAGGACGTGGACGCGGGCGTGGTAATGTGAGACAAGAGGATTCAGCAACTACCCCAGAATTATCAGCTAGTCGAACCGATTCCCATTCTGGAGGACAGCAGGGATCAGCGAATGACAACACGAATCCTAACATGCCGGGAGTGCTTCAACAGGTGGTGGCTCAGATAAACCAGTTCGCTCAGGTAGTTGACTGCATGCAGACGGCGATGGGACAACAGCATAACGAGGATAATCGGGGAGACACATGGCTTACTGAGGTGGTCAAATTGCACCCGCCAAAATTTGACGGTTCTGCTGAGGCACTTACTTGGGATCATTGGCTATAGGAGTTAGAGAAGATATTTGCGGGGATTAACTGTCCCGAGGACCTGAAAGTTCCTATTACCCAGTATTTTCTGACTGGGGAGGCTTTTGACTGGTGGGAAGCTATTCGACCTGAAGATCATAATGCTGACTGGATGGAATTCAAACTAATGATGGAAGCACAATATTGTCCTCGTCCAGTTAGAGAGGCAAAAATCCGAGAGTTTTTCTCACCGCAGAGTTCGGAAGCATCTGTGACAAACATAATCAAGACTTTTAATCATCAGCTGACTTGTGTGCGACACTTGGTCAGGACGGAGGCGGAGAAGATTTTTCATTTCGATATGCGGATGAAGCCGGAGATTCAGCAGTACATGTCCGGATTCGAGTGTACTACATTGCGACAATATCAGGACAAGGTGCTGGCCTACGACATGAAAGAGGCAGCGGTGGAGAAATCGATGGAGGCAAAGAAACAGAAAGTGTCCGGCAACTTCTCGGAAAACAAGAGTGGTGGGCCCCGCAAGGGCCAGTCTTCATTTTATTCATCTAGGAAAACTCCAAACCCTTCTCGAGGTGTAAAGAAGTTCCGGACAACATCAACAGTTTCGAACGCATCAAAGAAGTGCTATAATTGTGGTCGAGCAGGGCATATTCGACGTGATTGTCCCATATTCCTTCTGTGACTTGTTTTGAATGTGGGCAAGAAGGACACCGTGCGAATTTTTGCGGAAATGTGACTAGATCATTTGGTACTCGCACTCCAACACCAGTTCCGAAAGAGATAAGTGTGAAGCAGACACAGCAGAGTGGGTTTCAGTAGCAGAATGTGGGGAAGAGAGAGACATCCAGTGCTGGGTCCGTTCCTCCGCGCTTGTACGAGATGAGGAAATCTGACGATCAGAACACTGCTGTTGCATCAGGTACGATTCAGATCCTTTTACAACCAGTTAGTGTCTTATTCGATTCAGGAGCTACACATTCTTTCATATCATTGAGCTGTGTTAATCGTTTGAAAATCTCGTGTTTATTTGATTGTGAACCTTATGTTGTGGGTTTGCCGAGCGGAGAGAGAATTGTGGGAACCCTAGAAACTAGAGATTTTCCAATGTCTATAGGAGGGAGAGACTGGCCATCGAATCTTATTTTAGTCGACATCCATGGTGACGATTTAATTCTCGGAGACGATTGGCTCAACCGTTATGGAGCTATTTTTAATTACCGAAAGGTAGTCATTTCTATCATTGCCGATGATGGATCTGAACATTTATTCAGAGTATGGATACCGGGAAGCTCGGGAAAATTGATCAAAGCAATGAAAGCAGTGAAATTACTGAAGCAGGGTTGTCACGGATTTTGGTACTACGCCATGAAGAAAGAAGAAGGAATAGAGCTCTCATCTATTCCAGTTGTGAATGAATTCTCAGATGTATTCCCTGACGAACTACCTGGGTTACCTCCACAGAGAGAAGTGGAGTTCACTATCGAATTAGAGCCTGGAGCCGCTCCTATTTCCAGAGCACCATACCGTATGGCGCCAACCGAGATGTATGAACTAAAGAAGCAACTGGAGGAATTATTACAGAACAGTTACATTCAACCTAGCGTTTCTCCTTGGGGAGCACCCGTTTTCTTTGTCCGGAAGAAAGATGGATCCCTCCGATTATGTATTGATTACAGGGAGCTAAACAAGGTGACGATCAAGAACAAGTATCCTATACCTCGGATCGACGACTTGTTTGATCAACTGCAAGGGGCAAGGGTATTCTCGAAGATTGACTTGCGGTCGGGATACCATCACTTGAGAATTAAGGAATTGGATATACCAAAATCTACTTTTAGATCCCGGTACGAACACTATGAATTTGTGGTAATGCCATTCGGACTTACCAATGCTCTTGCGGTATTTATGCAATTGATGAATCGGGTATTCTTAGAATACCTAGATAAGTTTGTGGTCGTTTTCATTGATAACATCTTGATCTATTCGAAAGACACAGAGGAGCATGCTGAGCATTTGCGTGTTATTTTGAGCACCTTGAGGAATGAACAGATTTATGCAAAACTTTACAAATGCGAGTTCTGGCTTAGGGAAGTAACCTTCCTTGGGCATGTGATATCAGCTGACGGAGTTCAGGTGGACCCGAAGAAAGCCGAAGCAATCTTGGAATGGGAAACTCCTAATAATGTGAAAGAAGTCCGAAGCTTCTTAGGACTTGCTGGATATTATCGTTGTTTTGTAGAGGGATTTTCCAAAATTGCTCATCCGCTCACTCAGCTGTTACAGAAAACTCAAAAGTTCACGTGGAATGAGAAATGCTAGGCTAGTTTGGATGAACTTAAGAGAAGACTGACGACAGCACCTATATTAGCGTTACCAGATGGAACTGATGGATTCATGGTATACAACGATGCTTCAAATCAGGGTCTAGGATGTGTGTTGATGCAAAAGGATAAGGTGATTGCCTATGCCTCTCGATAGTTGAAACCGTACGAAGTTAATTACCCGACTCATGATCTGGAGTTAGCAGCTGTGGTATTTGCCTTGAAAATTTGGCGACATTATTTATACGACACTCATTGTCAGATCTTTACCGATCATAAGAGCCTCAAGTATATTTTCAGTCAGAAGGAATTAAACATGAGGCAGAGAAGGTGGCTGGAATTGATCAAAGATTACGATTTGAAAATCCTCTATCATCCAGGCAAAGCAAACGTAGTAGCTGATGCACTGAGCCGTAAACCTGTTTCTCTTCGAGTGCTGGAAGCACTTACGTTCCAAAACAGCATTCAACGAGAACTGATCCGTGAAGGAATCGAAGTGTGGTCGCAGAGAGTCTAAGGGCAACTGTGTATGATGGAACTAACTTCGGCGTTAGTGGAAGAAATCAAATCTAAGCAGTTGAATGATTCTCTGATCCTTCGGTTATGCGACGAAGTAAAGCAAGGAAAGGCCCCAGGATTCGTGATACAAGATGATGGAGTTCTGAGATTTCAGAGTCGACTTTGCGTTTCCAATGATGATGTTTTGAAACAGACAATTCTGAAGGAAGCTCACAGCGTGCCCTATTCTATTCACCCGGGCAGCAGTAAGATGTATAAGGATCTAAAACAAAACTTTTGGTGGGGAAATATGAAGAAGGACGTAGCAGAATACGTTTCGAAGTGTTTGACTTGTCAGCAGGTTAAGATTGAACATCAGCGACCTGCCGGAATGTTGAAGCCACTTTCGATCCCTGAGTGGAAGTGGGAGGATATCTCGATGGATTTCATCACCAATATGCCAAGGATCAAGACGGGAATGAACATGATTTGGGTTGTAGTTGATCGACTAACCAAGTCGGCTCATTTCCTAGGAATTAAAGACGCGTGGGGACCCGAGAAATTGGCACGAGTATTTATTATAGAGATAGTCAGGTTGCATGGGACGCCGAAGACCATTATTTCAGATTGAGATGGTCGCTTCGTGTCGCACTTCTGGAAGGCAGTTCACAGGGCTTTGGGGACCGAGCTAAACTTTAGCACGGCTTATCATCCTCAAACGGACGGTCAGTCCGAAAGGACTATACAAACAGTAGAAGACATGCTTAGAGCTTGTGCCTTAGATTGGTCAACTGATTGGGAAGTTCATTTGCCCTTGATTGAATTCACCTACAACAATAGTTGGCATGCTTCTATTAATATGGCACCATTTGAAGCTTTGTACGGGAGAAGATGTCGATCACCCCTGTGCTGGGATGATTCTTCGGACTTGATCGGGATGGAACCGGAATTGATAGTTCAGACTCAAGAGAAGATAGCTTTGATTCGGGAAAGACTGTTAACTGCCCAGAGTCGACAGAAGTCTTATGCATATGTGCGTCGTCGCCCGCTAGAGTTCGACATTGGGGACCACGTACTATTGAAGGTGTCTCCTACACGAGGAATTTTCCATTTTGGGAGAAAAGGTAAGCTAAGTCCGAGATATATCGGACCATTTGAGATCCTCGAGAGAGTTGGGGATTTAGCATACAGGGTGGCCTTACCGCCATCGCTGAGTCATGTTCACAATGTGTTTCACGTATCCCAATTGCGGAAGTATGTACCAGATTCCAGTCATATTATTGATTTCAACGAGATCGAGATAGCTAATGACGGCACCTTCGAAGAGAGACCAATCAAGATACTTGAGAGTCAGATCAAATAATTGAGGAATAAACCAATACCCTTGGTTAAAGTACAATGGTCACGCCACGGAGTTGAAGAGGCCACTTGGGAAATAGAGGACAATATGAAGACTAGGTATCCAGAGTTGTTTTCATCTTAAGTTTCGGGACGAAACTTCTTTTTAGGGAGAGAGGATGTAATACCCGAGATTTTTGACGTGTATTTCAACCTTGTGATATTGTATTTGTTGCATTTTGATCTGAGTATTATTCTCCGTATTTCATGATCCAGTGTTGTTGAGCGTATGATTTCATGAATGTGTTCAAAATTGTGATTTTGCACTTGTAGAGCACGCTATCGACTAGGCGTAGCGTACGCTAATTTGGGTTTCGTAGCGCACACTATGTATGAACCATAGCGCGTGCCATACGTAGTCAACTTGATTAAGACAGGGTGGTAGGTGAGATCAGCCGCAAATCTTGTTCGGGACATGTCGGGATGAACCTGGACGGCTTTTGGAAAAAGCCGAGTCAACGCTGTTTAGTGCACGCTACTAGTATGAGGATAGCGCACGCTAAATGTTGAGTACAGTGAGGTCAGTAAGCTTCGTATGGCCGTTAGCGCACGCTATATAAGTGGTAGCGTACGCTAATTTATGAACATAGCGCACGTAAAGGGATGTTAGCGTACGCTAAGTCGAGACCACGCAGAAACAGTAGACTGCAGGCCCGTTAGCGCACGCTATGGATATGGACTAACGCGTGCTAATAACCATTTTATATATATAGGACAACACCCTTTTTCATTTTTCAGATTTCATCACTTCCCAAACTCGATTTTTGAAACTTAGAGAGTTACTTCCTCCATCCTAAACCTCTCATATCATCATCCTAGCTCGAGTTTGAAGATTGTAGATCATTGGAGATTAGTGTTCAAGCTCTCGATGTTGGATTGCTTCAAGTTCCTCCTTGTTCTTCACTATTTTGAGGTAGGTGATTCTTCACCAACTGGAGTAGTATTCTTAAGGATGTTTTGGAACATGTTTTGAGATTATCTAGTCAGTTAAATTCGTACGTAGTCAAACATCATGTTGTTAGAAGGATATTTTCGATGTTTCGGTACTTCTTCATCGTATAGACCATTGAACCTTTTAGTGTTTGAACTCCTAAGAACAATCATGAAGCTACAAAACCGATTATGGCCAGTTTATGGAGATTATCAAGTTCTTATGTATTTCATAATGGAATTACACGTATTGGGGCATTGAATAGATTGAACTTAGGATATTTTTTTGAAGATGAAGATGAAGATGATGTATCAAGTAAATTTAGTAATAAAGTTCTTGCGGTGTTCTACGGAGTAATTTCGATATATTGTTGGTTCGGATAAGTGAAGAACATGATTAGAATCATTGTAAGAAGAACTATCCTGTGATGTATTGAAGAATAGGATACATTGATCTTAGGTAGGATACTATCTGTTTTTGTCGGGTTAGTATCCTACTGTTGATTAAAATCCAAATTGATGTAGGGCAGCGTAGTAAGCTCATATGTTTGAATATATCAAGCTATTTTCGATGTTCTTGATGATTAAACCGATTATCCGGAACCGTTAGTTATGCCAGTATTATTATTCGTTGAAGGTTCGGGTTTTGGTGGATTAATCGAGTGAGAGTTCTTCGGGCTGGTTGAAGATTTCTTCTTCGTAGTAACAACCCTTACCGCCATTCTAAGGCAAGTATCGTAATTGTTAATATTGGTATTTTGAGCATGCATGTGGTTTATTCATGTTGTTGAACATGGGATTTATTCCGTTGCATTGTCATGATATTCGTTATCAAGTGTTTGTATGTTCATGTTGATGGACATAGCGATTTTGCATATATGTATGCATGAGTTGTGTTTGTGTATGTTGTACGATCTATGCTGAGGGCGCTGGATCGGATGTCCGCCTCGTGTGTAACACCCCAAACTAGGCGGATATTACAGTGCCGTAGATCCCCAACTGGGACCCACTAGGCAAATGAAAATGAATGAATTACACAAGATAAATGTAGTACCGAACTACATTACAGCAATAATTACTCCGATGTGGAGTTTAGTTACAACACACCAGGACAATACCGAATACTGGTGTATTTTATATGAAGATAAAATACACAACACTGAATGAAACGGAGTATTCAAATGAAAGTCTGCAGCGGAAAATAAAGAACAATAACATGAATAACTGAAAGATCGGGGCCCCCTACTAGTATCACTAGGACTCCTCGACGTCAACATGCTATTCCCGTGCGTTTACCTTGCCATGACCTGAAAAACAAAATCCCCAAACGGTCGATTACAAAGAACAACAATCCTCAAGAGTTGAAAATACACAATCATGATTATATCTCGAAGTTATAAAACAACCTATCGAAACATACTCAATCAAACAAGCTCTATGAATCAACTAACTTGATGCGGCTCAAAGGAAATGGCGCCACACTACGCCCGGGATGGAAATGTGTCCGTGCACAAGCCACCAACGAGTATCGATCGAATACACGTGTGGTCTTGTACCTAATCAGTCTCACGAAACAATCAATCTCGTGTGCACAGTCCAATGTGAGGCCACCAACCAACACACGACTATAATGTGCCCGACATGAAAACCCTACACATACCAACCGGCACGCCAGTATGACCCGGAATGCCACGTTATGACAAAAGTGACATCGAAAATGAATAATGACTCACCGAGGTGGAATGGTAATGAAATAAATGACAGCTCAATGAAAAGATTGGAACCGTCGTTCCTTATGACTGAAATGATTAATTGATAACAACAAGTTTTGATACGGTTAATATAATGATGAATGAGTTATGATTATGAATGAACAATACCAAAAGGCATGAATATCCTTTTAACCGAGTAAGAATTAACTTACAAAATACCGATGAAGAAAGTCCTTCCACGAACAAATGTCCTAAATGAAGTCTCGGTCGCACGAACAACCTTAATTCAATACAATTACCGACAATCCGATCAATATACGAATCAAACACGAATATAACGAACTCAAAACGTCGATACGACTAAACCAAGTCCATAGAGGCATTAAATCAAACACGTTGTATCCAAACTCCGATTGTTTACAATCAAACCTCAATATACCAATATCAAAATCCCCAAGAAGTGTTTCAAACCAACAAAATATCTCCAATACGATCAATAATCCGTTATGAATATCCAAAAACGTGATTATAACAACAATTAGTCTAAAATCCCCAATTCCAACTCGATATTCAAGGTGTTCTCGAATAATTCCTCAATAATCCAATGAATCCTTATACAAACTCATAATCATATACATATCCCTTCATATAACATGATTATAACGTCC
Organism: Orobanche coerulescens; assembly: GCA_033398695.1. Lineage (NCBI taxonomy): Eukaryota > Viridiplantae > Streptophyta > Magnoliopsida > Lamiales > Orobanchaceae > Orobanche > Orobanche coerulescens. The sequence continues at coordinate 120,874,722 of CM065816.1, forward strand.
AAAACATCATATCTCAACACAAAATCGAAGTCTTGAAGGAATTACCTCTTGATGATCCAAGTACTTTAATCCGAAGAACACGCGTTAGATTGATTATCCGGGCTTCACGATCGAAAGGAGATGAAGAAAATCAAACACCCAAATGATTTGTGAAGGAAAAACCCTCCCTCAAGCTTACTCTCACGGTTGAAGGTGAAGAAAAGGGATAGAAATGGTGAAATCTTTGAAAAAAGCGAATTTAAGGGAGTTGATCGCTGCCGGACACGGCCGTGCCGATCGGCACGGTCGTGTCGCACACCGGCCGGCGATTGGCAGCAGGAGACTCGACCGTGTCACCGCTGACACGGTCGCGGCGCGAGGGCCTCCCGGCGATGACCGTCCGGCGACTTCGGCATGACTCGGCCGTGCGACGACACGGTCGGGCGTGTCAGCGATCGCTCCGGCTTATCCGGAAGGTTCGACTCGGCCGTGCGGGCGACACGGTCGGGTCTGGCGAACACTTCAGCACTTTCCGGACGAGTGCAGCACGAGCCGTGTCGGACGACGGCGGCGAGTTCGTTCGGCGATGATCGCCAAAACCGAAAAATGAGCGGTTGAGCTAAAGCGACCATAACTCTCTCGTCCGGACTCCGATTGACTCACCGTTTGAACCATTGGAAAGCTAACTCGATGCTCTATAATATTGCAAAGATTTAGAATTTTTGGAGTTACCAAAAATTAATGGTGATCTAACAAAGTCGAACTCATATGAGGAAAGTTGAAACAATGAACAATAACGATACACCACTCGAAGTTTTAGAGCGGTGAACACGGTGAATGAATATGATTGGTGAATGATTATAAATGAGTGAAAATCCACTGAGTGACAATCACCGAATAAAATTACTGAATGATAATGACTGAATTACAACCGGGTATTACATACACCCCCCTTAAAAGAGTTTCGTCCCCGAAACTAAGGGTCAAACAACTCGGGATAACACTCCCGCATACTATCCTCGGTTTCCCAAGTAGCCTCTTCGACTCCGTGTCTAGACCACTGAATCTTGACCAAAGGAATCGACTTATCCCTCAACTGTTTGACTCGCCGCTCTAACACTCGTACAGGACGCTCCTCGTACGAATGATCATCCGCGATCTCGATTTCGTCGAACTGAAGTATGTGACTCGGGTCGGCAACATACTTCCGCAACTGAGAGACGTGAAACACATTATGAATCCTGCTCAAAGCCGGAGGTAAAGCCAATCGATAAGCTAACTCGCCTACTCGATCCAAAATTTCAAACGGTCCAATGAATCTCGGACTCAACTTCCCCCGTTTTCCGAAACGGAAAATACCTCGACTCTGGGATACCTTGACCAAAACATGGTCACCCGTCTCGAACTCTAGTGGTCGACGACGATTTACTGCATATGATTTATGTCGACTCTGAGCTGTCAACATACGACTCTTGATCAAAGCTACCTTCTCTCGGGCGGCTATAAGCATATCGGGCTCGGTGCCGATTGATTCTGACAAGTCATCCCAACACAAAGGAGATCGACAAAGACGACCGTACAAGGCCTCGTAAGGTGCCATCTTAATGGAGGCATGCCAACTATACCGTACGTGGACTTAAACAACGGTAATTGGGCTTCCCAATCGTCTACTAATCGAGGACGCATGCCCTCAATATGTCCTCTAGTGTCTCGAATAGTTCTCTCTGATTGTGCGTCTGACCGAGGATGAAAAGGCAATCTTGAGATTAAGGCGATTTCCCATAGCACGATGAATGATTTCCAAAAATGGGAAACAAATCGTCGTCACGATCGGAAACGATACTCTTAGGAGTACCGTGCGTCTCACTATCTCCTTGATGAACAAGCCGATCCAGTCTCTCGGGACCCCACGTATCCTTGATCTCAAGGAAATGAGCTGATTTAGTTGAGCGGTCCACAATCACCCGAGATCGCATTCATGCCACGGCGACTCGTCGGCAAACTCGTGATGAAATCCATAGAAATGTCTTCCCACTTCCATTAGGAATAGGGAGAGGTTTTGACATAACCGCCCGGTCGTTGATGTTCAATCTTGACTTGTTGGCAAGTTAAGCATCTCGAAACAAATTCGCGACTTCTCGCTTCATATTACTCCACCGGTAATTTTGTTTCAAGTCCTTGTACATCTTCTTGGACCGGATGAACGAGAATAAGGGTAGCATGAGCTTCTCTCAAAATAGAGTTTTTCAACTCGTCATTCGCAGTACACACATCCGATTCTTAAATCTCAAAAGTCCATCCTCGCGGATCACGAATCCGAGGGCTTTCCCTGAGCCACATCTTCACGGATGCGCAACAATGAAAGTCGAACTCGATTCTCTCTCGATTACCTCCTCAAGAGATGATGAAATCTCTAACATACAAAGTTGTCCCGAATTGGCTGAAGCGGACCTCGATCTCGGGTCTAAGGAATTCTCGAAGCTTCTTCTGAACTGTTAAACGAGCAAGCATCTGCTCCTGCACGGACTTACGACTCAAGGCATCGGCGACAACGTTCGCCTTGCCCAGGTGGTAAAGGATCTCGATATCAAAATCTTTGATTAGTTCTAACCACCGCCTCTGTCGCATATTTAACTCCTTGTGAGTAAATATATCCTTCAACTCTTGTGATTGGTGAAGATATGACAGGTGATGCCATAAAGGCAACGACGCCAAATCCCCAACGCGAAAACCACGGCTGCAAGCTCCAGGTCGTGGGTTGGATAATTGACCAACTAATCCGAGGAAACATCGGATTTACTTAATATCTTTCGGAGGTTGCCAATCTCGGATAGTCTCCGTCTTCTGAGGGTCGACACGAACTCTGTGAGATGAAATTACATGTCCGAGAAAGTCACTTCGGACTTCCAGGACTCACATTTGGAAAACTTTCCATGAAGTTGCTCTCGTCTCAACACGTCGAGAACCTGAAGAAGATGAATCTCGTGTTCCTCTCGGCTAAGAGAATAAATCAAAATGTCTTCGATGAAGACAACAACAAACTGATCCAAAAAGTCGATGAAAACCCGATTCATTAACTCCCTGAATACCGCAGGTGCAATAGTTAGCCCGAACGGCATAACTACGAACTCATAATGACCATAGCGTGTACGAAACGCTGTCCTCGCGATATCCGACTCTCGAATCCATGGCTGGTGATATCCGGATCTTAAGTCGATCTGGAAAATACCGAGGCTCCTAAAGTTGATCTAAAAGATCAACAATACGAGGTAAAGGATACTACTCTTGATCATCACCTGTTCAACTCCTGGTAATTAATACACACACGAGGCGAGCCATCCTTCTCCTTGACAGATCCTGCTGGTGCTCCTCACGGGGACGCAATCGGTCGGAGATAACCTTTCTCGAACTATTTCTCAAGTTGAATCCTCAACTCCTGCATTGCAGTCGGGGTCATCCGATACGGTGCCTTCGATAAAGGGGCGTCTGGCTCAACTCACTCCGAATTCCCTTACTCTATGTGAAGGCAACCAGATAACAAATGCGGAAATACATCGTCAATCGATGACAATGATACCACGAATGATTGAACATTTGATTGCCTAGAATGGTCAATCGATAAAAAGAGATACCAATAATGATTGAACAACTCGATTGCCTTAGAAAGGTCAATCGATGAAGATGATACAATGAATGATTGAATAACTCGATTGCCCTAGAAAGGCCAATCGATGAAAATGATACAATGAATGATTGAATGACTCGATTGTCTTAGAAAAGCCAATCGATGAAAATGATACAATGAATGATTGAATGACTCGATTGTCTTAGAAAAGCCAATCGATGGAAATAATACAAGGAATGATTGAATAACTCGATTGCCTAGAAAGGCGATCGATGAGAATGATACTGATGAATGATTGAATAGTTCGATTGTGGAATTTCTCTGCTTCCGCCATAATAAAATTTCGACTGGAACAACGGGGATTACTTCCCTGAAGCATACATTCGACAACCAACGACGGAAAGATAGCGACCAAACGCTAACAAGCACTGAGGATAGTATCAAGACGATCAAACCAACTAATACCAAAAATTACATCGTCCTAAGATAAATTCACCACGATTAGATCCATCAACCAATCACGGTCATTAAGTAGGACTATCCCGAAACAAGTCTATTCAAGCATGAATCGAAAATGAATGAATGCGGTGTACCAGCATCAAAAGGTACACACAAGTTGAAATAAAATTACGAGTATACCTGAAATCATTCGGGCCACTGGATCGTCGATCCTCCTCATCATATAAATGCAGGACTTAGGCCCCGAACCGGACGCTCCGTCGATAAATACGAGCTCCAACTCTATTTGCTTCCAGTGTCTTAAACAACGTTGACAAAGCGATCGATTGAAAGGCCGATTGCTTGGGGGCTGAGATGCCGCGGAGCCGACTTGGAGTCCTTTCGGCAAAACGGGCCTTATGCCCAAAATTCCCACAATTATAGCACGTGATAGACGGTTTGAGACACTCGGTCTGAAATGACCCGGCGTTCCACAATTGAAACAGTGATGGCGAGCGGCGCTCGGGAATGAGATCCGCACGATTATGTGCCGTAGGAGGTCGCTCGAAGCGATAGGACTCACACGAGTCTTCTTGCGGTTGGTGACCGCCTTCGGATAGATTACGCTTCGTTGATTTCTGTTGACATATGCGGAGTTCTTGCTCGGCCAATTTCCTTAGCGGTGGCTCAATGCGGGAGAGTTCTCTCGATTAATCCGGTCAGTGGCGCAATGATGATTGAGCAAGCGCACATGGGTCATCATGGCACATAAAAGTGAGTGGATCAACCCGTACATCTTCTCGATCGAGCCGAGTCTGAGCACGATTTCCGGCGGCCAGTGATTATTTCTCGGGTTTCGGTCCGCACCGCGCCTCTCCCGTGCATCCCACAGCTCTCTCCATCTTGAAGTATGGAGGTCGCATAATGATTATATTTCCGCATGATTAGCACGTTATGATTATGTCATGAGATGATGAAAATGAGTATACATGCTCTAACTTAGTGATTATATGAATGATTTCGAAGTTACATGATTATACGATGAAATTCTTGAAATGATTATCTTGAATAACTTAACAAGATTGACAATATGATTATCTAGGTTGACAACTGAGTAATGAAATGAATTGAGTAATTAATGAGTTAACATGATCGTCCTGATTATTAACTGAGTAATGAAATGAATTAAGTGATTAATGAGTTAACATGATTGTCCTAATCACAATGAATGATGATGTTTGAGGATTGTTAAATGATGAATGATGAATGAATGACTATTGCCAGAAATTATACCATGGCGTTAGAAGTCTTACAGTTCTTTCGGTCTGATTGCCTCGGCATCTGCACAGGTCACACGTGACACGAAAGTCCAATGATACTAGTCCGATGACGATGATTTCAAATGAGACATGACTCGGAAGGTAGTATTCAAAACCACGCTCCGATACCAACTCTGTAACACCCCAAACTAGGCGGATATTACAGTGCCATAGATCCCCAACTGGGACCCACTAGGCAAATGAAAATGAATGAATTACACAAGATAAATGTAGTACCGAACTACATTACAGCAATAATTACTCCGATGTGGAGTTTAGTTACAACACACCAGGACAATACCGAATACTGGTGTATTTTATATGAAGATAAAATACACAACACTGAATGAAACGGAGTATTCAAATGAAAGTCTGCAGCGGAAAATAAAGAACAATAACATGAATAACTGAAAGATCGGGGCCCCCTACTAGTATCACTAGGACTCCTCGACGTCAACATGCTATTCCCGTGCGTTTACCTTGCCATGACCTGAAAAACAAAATCCCCAAACGGGGTCAGTTACAAAGAACAACAATCCTCAAGAGTTGAAAATACACAATCATGATTATATCTGAAGTTATGAAACATCCTGTCGAAACATACGCAATCAAACATGCTATATGAATCAACTAACAGTACGGCTCAAAGGAAATGGCGCCACACTACGCCCGGGATGGAAATGTGTCCGTGCACAAGCCACCAACGAGTATCGATCGAATACACGTGTGGTCTTGTACCTAATCAGTCTCACGAAACAATCAATCTCGTGTGCACAGTCCAATATGAGGCCACCAACCAACACACGACTATAATGTGCCCGACATGAAAACCCTACACATACCAACCGGCACGCCAGTATGACCCGGAATGCCACGTTATGACAAAAGTGACATCGAAAATGAATAATGACTCACCGAGGTGGAATGGTAATGAAATAAATGACAGCTCAATGAAAAGATTGGAACCGTCGTTCCTTATGACTGAAATGATTAATTGATAACAACAAGTTTTGATACGGTTAATATAATGATGAATGAGTTATGATTATGAATGAACAACAACAAAAGGCATGAATATCCTTTTAACCGAGTAAGAATTAACTTACAAAATACCGATGAAGAAAGTCCTTCCACGAACAAATGTCCTAAATGAAGTGTCGATCATACGAACAACCTTAATTCAATACAATTACCGACAATCCGATCAATATACGAATCAAACACGAATATAACGAACTCAAAACGTCGATACGACTAAACCAAGTCCATAGAGGCATTAAATCAAACACGTTGTATCCAAACTCCGATTGTTTACAATCAAACCTCAATATACCAATATCAAAATCCCCAAGAAGTGTTTCAAACCAACAAAATATCTCCAATACGATCAATAATCCGTTATGAATATCCAAAAACGTGATTATAACAACAATTAGTCGAAAATCCCCAATTCCAACTCGATATTCAAGGTGTTCTCGAATAATTCCTCAATAATCCAATGAATCCTTAAACAAACTCATAATCATATACATATCCCTTCATATAACATGATTATAACGTACAAAACATCATATCTCAACACAAAATCGAAGTCCAAAGTGTTGAAGGAATTACCTCTTGATGATCCAAGTACTTTAATCCGAAGAACACGCGTTAGATTGATTATCCGGGCTTCACGATCGAAAGGAGATGAAGAAAATCAAACACCCAAATGATTTGTGAAGGAAAAACCCTCCCTCAAGCTTACTCTCACGGTTGAAGGTGAAGAAAAGGGATAGAAATGGTGAAATCTTTGAAAAAAGCGAATTTAAGGAGTTGGTGCTGCCGGACACGGCCGTGCCCGATCGGCACGGTCGTGTCGCATAGGCCCCGGCATTGGGCGACAGGACTCGGCCGTGTCTGCCCGGCCGGTCGCGGCGCGGAGGGCCTCCCGGCGATGACCCGTCCGAAGCGGCGGCTTCGGCATGACTCGGCCGTGCGGGCGGCACGGTCGGGCGTGTCGGCGATCGCTCGGCTTATCCGGAAGGGTTCGACTCGGCCGTGCGGGCGACACGGTCGGGTCTGGCGAACACCCGACACTTTCGGACGAAATGCAGCGCGGGCGTGTCGGACGACACGGCCGAGTTCGTTCGGCGATGATCGCCAAAACTGAAAAATGAGCGGTTGAGCTAAAACGACCATAACTCTCTCGTCCGGACTCCGATTGACTCACCGTTTGAACCATTGGAAAGCTAACTCGATGCTCTATAATATTGAAAAGATTTAGAATTTTTGGAGTTACCAGAAATTAATGGTGATCTAACAAAGTCGAACTCATATGAGGAAAGTTGAAACAATGAACAATAACGATACACCACTCGAAGTTTTTCCGAACGGTGAACACGGTGAATGAATATGATTGGTGAATGATTATAAATGAGTGAAAATCCACTGAGTGACAATCACCGAATAAAATTATTGAATGATAATGACTGAATTACAACCGGGTATTACATCGTGTTGGTCCGATGGGATCATCTTGGGATCTATGCTGAGGGCGCTGGATCTTTGGACGGGTTTTTCCACCTCGTGTTGGTCCGACGGGATCATCTTGGGATCTATGCTGAGGGCGCTGGATCGTTGGAATACCCATGTTGTGTTAATGGAATCTTGTGGATTCACATTGCTGGATTCCGGTAGCGGAAGTCCGTATTGTGTATTCTGTTATGCATTGTGGTTGCATATTCGATTTGTTTAATATGATACTTGTACTAGAATCGTTTTGCTAACCCCTTCGGAGGTGGACATTTATTTTGATGTTCAGGTAGCCGAGTAGCAGGAAAGCAGCCACAGTACCGATATGACGACGAATGGGCTCAGTGATGTTTATTGTTATTGTGGTTTGTCTTCTTGGTTCATTTTCAGTACTCGAGTACGCGTGTCTTAATATTATTTAGATATGGTTGTATTAATTAACTCAATGGATCAGTTGAAACCAGTTTTGTATTTTGAACTTCTATGGTACTGTTGTATTATATTTACATTTCTTTTAATTAGCCTTGTAAATCCTTACTTAAAGGGTTTACGGCGCTGTAATTATTCCGAATATCTCGGGGTGTTACACACCCGGCCACGCAATATGAACCCAGAAGGCCACAAGAACAAAAGTGACCAATGAACATTAATGAATTACAATCCGACAAGGGTCAAGAATGACTCACCGAGATGAGATAATAAGGAAATGAATGGTAGCTCATTGAATGATTGGAACCGTCATTTCTCGTGATTTGAATGATTAGTTTGATAATTACAAGTCCCGACATGATTATTACACTATGAATGAATTATGATTATGAATGCACAACAACGAAAGGAATGAGTATCCTTTTAAGCGAGTAAGAATTAACTTACACAACACCGGTGAAGAATGTCCTTCCTCGAACAAACATCCTAAAATGAGATGTCGGTCGCTCGAACAACCTTGAATAACACAATTACCAACAATCCGCTCAATATACGTATCAAGTACGATTATAACTAACTCAAAATGTCGATATAACAAATCCAAGTTCATTGGGGCATTATAACAAACACGTTGTAACCAATCTTCGATTGTTTACCAACCTCAATTTTAACCATATCAAACCTCCAAGTAGTGTTTCAATCCAACAAAACATCTTCAACACAATCAATAATCCAAAATGAATACCCAATTCGAGATTTCAACAACATCTAATCGAAAACCCCAAAATCCAAATCAATATTCAAGGTGTTCTTGAATAAACCTAAATAATCCGATGATAATTATTAACAATTCATAATCACAAGTATATCACTTCATATATCATGATTATCACATCCCAAACATCATATCCCAACTCAAAATCGAAATCTAGGATGTTAAAGAATTTACCTTTGAAAATTCAAACACTTCGATCCGATGAATTCGTGTTAAATCCACTATCCAAGCTTCTCAATCCAAGATATATGTTTAGAACACTCCTACCCAAGTGATGTGATGAAGAAAATCTCTCCCAAGAACTTCTCTCTCGGAACTCAAGTGAAGAAATGAGAAAAATGAGCTCAAAAACCCGTCCAGGTACTTAAGTACTGCCATTGTTACGGCCGTAACTCGGCCTACTTACGGACGTAACTCTGCCTACTTACGGCCGTAACATCCCCAAGTCAACGGCCTTACGGCCGTAACCATCCATCTCGTACGGGCGTAACTCGGCCTCGTCAAAAATCTGCCGACAGACATACGACCGTAACTGCACATGCCTTACGGGCGTAACTCGACTAATACGGATGTACTCGGCAAAACTTACAGGCGTATGAAGCCTTTGTCGAAACTGACCGGACACCCTGCTTGAATCGTATGGCCGTAACCGGCCAAGCCTTACGGCCGTACCTGCCTCAACTTACGGCCGTATGCCGCAACCCTTACGACCGTAAGTCCTCTTCGTCTGAACTGTCCTGAAAACAACGAACGTATGTTATGGTTGTAATGCAAACATGTTACGGCCGTAACTTGCTGCAGGATGTCAACGAACGACAATTCTGTCTACTCGACACGCATCATTGAATGATCCGACATACCATACTTGTATGAATATAATTGAGTCCAATACATGCAATAGGTGATACTTCCAACAAAAACTACCAATCACGATGATTATGACAATACTATCATCTCGATTCTCAAACGGAGATGAATGACGATCGGTAACTGATACACGGCTAAAATACGCCAACGATGAATATAAATGAATGAATCATGATTGATGGGTGATTATTAATGAGTGAAAATTACTGACTGATAATTACTGAATAATAATGAATGAATTACAACCGGGTATTAGAAAATCGTCTCTAGAGCTCACTTCCATCGGAAGGGATGAAGAACGGAGAAAAAATGACGAATTAACGCTGTTGTCCAGTATTTATACTGGACAGTTATTAGCGTGCGCTAAACACCCCGCATTAGCGTGCGCTAACGGGGTCAACACCTATAACACAGTTAGCGTGCGTGATATAACGAAAATAGTGTGCTAAAATCATTGTTAATTATAAGGTTTTAATGAATTTTATGTTGGCACACTTGGTTATTTTCTACCTATTTATATTTCGGATGCAATTTACTTCACTTGGAAAATTGTTGTTTAATTTAGGAGTTTGATGGAGTTTTTAAGCTTAAGGAACAATTTGGGCCATCAAACGGACCAAGCCAAGGTGATTTGAGCTTTAATAAAGAAACTGCCGCGCGACACTGGGCGGCCCAGTGCCAGTTCGGTGACCCAGTGTCGGTCCTGCTCCGAAAATAATCTTACTTGGGGCCCAAGAAACGACTCCAAACTGTCTTAATCAGTCCCACAAGGTATAACATCGACCCCTAGGCTGGGAAAAGGAATCTGAATAGATTTGGAAAGATAGAATCCAAGGGAATTAAAACTCAAAAAGGATAAGAAGGAAGGAAATCCAATTAAAGAAGGAAACTAAGAGACAAGGGGATATTACAAAAGGATAGGGCTGATATTATTATTCACCATCATTATTATCACCATTCGGACGGCTGGAGCAGAAGGAAAAGAGGAGGACCGAGCGCCGTTCTCACCGAGGCAAAACCGAGCCGCCACCGACGAGCGGGGAGGAAGACAACTCTGTTTAAATTTCTTTCTTCTGTCTATTATTAATTTGATGTTTTCTAAAGCCAACATGTCCGGCAAATTTTCTATTCTAGTTCTTAGTAAAGTTTGAAACCGTATTTGAATTATTCATGTTTTAATCCCGTAGCGTACTCTCAACTCGAAATCTCTTGAATTACTTTTGTGTTATTAAATTCACTACTATGCCATATAATTTCTTGATTTGGTTTGGCCAACTAGATTAGGGGTTTTATGTCTTATGCTAGAAATTGAGTTGTAATCCGTAATTGTTGCAATTTTAATTTCACAAGTAGCAAACAATTGAAATTTCTCAATTGAGTAACACAAAATCGAGATCCCTTAAGTCGAGCTTATGAACTTAATATCTTGCCTATTTCATTATTTTGGTTTTTAATGCATCTATAGAGCGAGATTTGAAGAGCTTGTTTTGAATCCACCGCATAGATAGGTTCAATTAAAGAGCTTGTTTTAATTGAATAAACTTAAGAAATAATTGGGGTCAACAGAGCTTATTGTTGGCTTCGAAATAGGAGTTCATGAGATTAGAGAAGAGATAAGCGCTGCATTAAAACTTAAATTAATTCGAAACGGTGGATAACGGAACTAAGAACTAGATTATTCCTCAATTGATATTTTCGAATTTTATTTCCTTTGTTTATTTTAATTTAATTTATTTTACGCAAATTATTTTAGTTAAGATCAGAAACAAACCCCCCTTCATTTTATTTTAATTGCTAAAAGTACGTAACCCTTAAAAAAAGCATAATTGATTTACCGTTCTCCGTGGGATCGACCCTTACTTACCGATACTACTAGTTAGTAGAAGTAAGCCAAGGAAAAATAAAAATAACTAAGTTTGACACGTAACGACAGTGTGGTCAAAATTTTGGCGCCGTTTCCGGGGAACGGTGTCAAATTAATTTTACTTATTTTGGTTAAAACTTTCTGCAATTTCGACACTGGATCACCCAGTGTCAGTACTGAAATTTTATAACGATTGTCAGTTGTGCACTAATCCGTTTGTTTTAGCTTTGCATGAATATAAGGTCCCGAGGGGATAAAGACTTACAATACTTTCTAGAAATCACCAAATGAGATCGAGTTTTCAGGCGGAAAGCAAAAGAAACCAAAGAAGCACCTGGGCATTTACCATTTTCTTTCGAAACATCACCCAACGAATCAGAGAACGAGAGCAAAATCATGGAAACAAACGCTGAAAAGACATTGAAGCAATTAGCCAACCCGGAGCTACCTCAACAACCGTTATGCATCACAATTCCGGCTATTGACAACAACAACACATTTGAATTGAAGTCGGGATTGATTCACTTGCTACCTGCATTTCATGGTCTATTAGGAGAGGATCCGCACAAACATCTCAAGGAATTCCATGTTGTTTGTTCAAGCATGAAGCTAAACGGTGTCACTGAAGAACAAATCAAGCTTAGAGCCTTCCCATTCTCATTAAAAGATTCAGCTAAATATTGGTTACTTTATTTATCGTCGGCCACCATCACAACGTGGAACGATATGGATATCTTATTTCTGCAAAAGTATTTTCCGGCCTCTCGAGCAGCCAACCTAAGGAAAGAGATATGTGGTGCAAGGCAAATTACCGGCAAAACGTTGCATGAATATTGGGAACGATTCAAACAGTTGGTATCTCGATTCCCGCAACATCAAATTAGCGAGCAACTCCTTATTCAATATTTTTATGAAGGACTTAATCTGATGGAGCGAAACACGATAGATGCAGCAAGTGGAGGAGCTCTAGTTGACAAAACTCCCACGGCTGCAAGGGCTCTCATATCCAACATGGCAGCCAATTCACAACAGTTTGGTTGTCGCGATGCACCGATCAGGATGGTGAAGGAGATACATGACTCGTCCCTTGAGGAAAAAGTAAATGAGCTAACTAGTTTTGTTAGAAAACTTGCTGTAGGTAATAACACGCCAGTCGTACCCTGTCGTCTTTGCAAAACCACAGAGCATACAATAGAGAATTGTCGGATTTTGCTTGATGAAATCGAGGCGCACGCCAATGCAATTGGAACTGAAAATTCTTATGGGAGGAAGAACAATCCATACTCGAACATATACAACCCAGGATGGAGGGATCACCCTAACTTTCGATGGAAAAACCAGCAAGAGGCGCCTCCACAAAATAGGGGACAATTCTACAAGCAGCCCGCCGAAAATCCGACACCATATTTGGAGGAGATGATGTAGACCCTTGTGGAAAACACTATGCAATTCCAGCATGACACTAAATCGAGTATCAAAATTCTTGAAAATCAAATGAGTCAACTAGCCACCACCGTGAGCCGCTTGGAGAGCCAAAATAGTGGGAAATTGCCATCCCAACCTGAGCCGAACCCAAGAAACGTGAGTGCTGTAACTCTAAGGAGTGGGAAGCAGCTTAAGGAGCCTAAGAAGATGGAGGAAGCTAAAAACGAGGAGGAAAAACCCACTGAATAGATTGACAGTGGGATACCCAGTGCAGAATCAGCACCCAGTGCAAAACAGCCGGACAGCAAGGTAAATTCTTATAAAACTACTCCTTTTGAGGCTAACGAGTTGCCTTTTCCATCTAGGGTCAAAAGGCAGCGGTCGTGAATAAAGAGAAGCAAATTCTAGACGTATTTCGCAAGGTTGAGATCAACATTCCTTTACTCAATGCAATTCATCAAATTCCAAAATACGCAAAATTCCTTAAAGACTTATGCACCAACAAGCGGAGATTGAAGGGGAATGGGAAGGTGGTAATGGGAGAAAATGTGTCCGCTGTATTCCAAAAGAAATTTCCGTCAAAACGGGAAGATCCAGGTATGTTTGATAGAAATACTGCCAATACCAAAATAGATGTTCGTGAAGGATCTCTCACGATGGAATTTGATGACCAAATCGTACGATTTAATATTTATGATGCTATGAAATTTCCTGAGGAAGATTGCTCTCTTTTTGCATTAAGCGTGATTGACCCTCTTGTCGAGGAAGTGTTTGAGTTGCATTGCAGGGGTAGACTCGAAGTGGTGCTTACTAAAAACTTGGAGGATGATAAAGAAAATGATTTTGTGGAGCTTCAAAGAGAATTACAGCTAATATATGAGAACTTATATGGAAAAAGTGAACCAGAGTTAGCCTTCAATAAATGTTATGCCACACTCTATATACACCTCCTTAAATCTAGGACCTCTTCGAGAAATAAAGATAATTATATAATTGGCGGATCGTAGCCTTGTGTATCCCGAAGGGGTAATTGAGGACGTTCTTATCCAAGTCAATAAACTAGTATTTCCAGCCGACTTCAACGTTCTTGATATGCAAAACGAGTCATCAAATTCAACACCTATTTTGTTAGGAAGGCCATTTCTAGAAAGGGAAGTTTTTCGTCGAGCCAACGACGTAAAAAAAAGGCGCTTGTTGGGAGGCAACCCATTTTTTTTAATTTTGGCATTTTTTTTCTCTTCATCGTTTTTTTTATTTGCTTGCTAGGAGTTAGTTTTTTTTAAGTAATCTTTTCTTATAAATTAGAATATTATTCTGCCCCTCTTTTAATTTTCTTAATTGCATATTTCCTTTAAAATTTTATTTTCTTTATTATTTTTACACTACTTAGTTGTTACCTTTATTATTAGTTATTTCCTTTATCCTTAAATCCCGTCCCTTTCTCCCTTCTTTCTCTACCCTCGCCCCCGCTCGGTGTAAGAAATCTATCCTCCATTCCCCTCTCTTCTGCATCCCAAACACCACACATCGCCGACCGATCGCGAACCAATGGAAGACCTCCAAACCGAGCAGCAGCACGATACTACGGCTGAACAAGAAAACGAGGCCGAGGCCGAGCAGCAGATGGTGCTAGCACAAGCCGAACAGGAGATTCGGCTACGGAGGCCGAGCTGATGCGTCGGATCGAGCAACTTGAGGAGGGGCATTGCGCACTTCAAGCCAAGGTGGATCGTTTAACCGAGCAGCTGGACGCCCTTCTCCCTCAGTAGCCCGGTGATTCCTACTCTAGTATTTTACTATTCTTTATTTTCCTTTTTCTCTTCCTTCCTTTCTTTAGAGTTGTGTACTTAATTTTAAGTTTGGGGAAGTTGGATTTGGAATGATTAATTGAATTAGAAATTGTGATGAATTTAAATTTGTGTCCTTAGCTAAATTTGTGTGATTGAATCAAGTTCGTGTATTGGGGATTTAAGTATGGCATGACATAGGAAATAGATATGATTGACTAGTTTGATTTTAATTAGGGTAGTTCACTAGTCTTGATTTTGGATTTGGATAAAAGTGTGAGGGATTCATGGCACTAGCTTTTCTTTTATTCGTGAGTTTTGAGCCATAGAGCAAAATATATATATATATATATATATATACACACACGCATATAAATAATTATACATATACATGCTCACTATTTCTTCTTGTGGGGTCGAATGTGTTGTGTTCATGCTAGAACTTAATCAATTATACATTTCAAGACTATGTTAGTGTTCTCATGGATTAAAGTGATAAAGGCAATTAGGAATAACCGACTTGGCTTATATTTTCCCACCTCGACATATTCATCATTATAAGCCCATTTGGACTTAAACCTTATTCTTTGATCCACCACATTTTATTCGCCATTATCTAATTTTTGGTGAAAATTCATCCGTTTGAACCCCTTTTTGGGATTTGGTTGTGAATTAGGTCTATAACAAGTCGAGGAAAGGACGAGGAATTATCAAAAAGTGGGTGGAGAAGTGAAATAAAAAAGGGTGCTGAAATTAAGATAAAAAAATAAAGGCCGAAACAAAAAAAATAGGGGGGCGGCCGTAAAAATACACCCCTCAAATGTAGTTAAGCCACTGACCTCAACTAATCTTTCGTGGCTATGCGATTACATGTGCCTAAAAGGGTGCTTAAGGAAAGGATGGTGATTCACTGTTTGTAGGATTTGTTATGCACTTAATTTCATGATTAATCTCGACCAACGAATCCTTTATTTATCCTTTTTATCCTACTCATACCTAAAGCCCCGTTACAATCATAAAAGCCCTTTTGATTATATGCATGAGTTCATCTAAGTAGTGGAGATTTGATTTTTGTGCAAGTATATGATAATGACATACCATGTTTTGACGTGAGTGATTGCTTAATAATCCCTATATCTACCTGAGCGAGAGTGACCCCTTGTGAGGCCATCAAATTTTCTCTCACTTGATGCTAATGAAGATATCTACTTGAGCGAGAGTGACCCCTTGTGAGGCCATCGAATTTTCTCTCACTTGATGCCAATGAAGATGTTGAAATTAGTTGAGGTACTTTAATTTTCTTCATACTTGTTCATGATTATTTATTCTCCCTTGAATATGGATATCAACTTGGATTTATCAATACATGCTTTTTAAATTTCTTTCACTCGAATTATGCTTGGGGACAAGCATTGGTTTAAGTTTGGGGAGATTTGATAGAACAAAAATAGTGTGCTAAAATCATTGTTAATTATAAGGTTTTAATGAATTTTATGTTGGCACACTTGGTTATTTTCTACCTATTTATATTTCGGATGCAATTTACTTCACTTGGCAAATTGTTGTTTAATTTAGGTGTTTGATGGAGTTTTTAAGCTTAAGGAACAATTTGGGCCATGAAACGGACCAAGCCAAGGTGATTTGGGCTTTAATGAAGAAATTGTTGCGCAACACTGGGCGGACTAGTGCCAGTTCGGTGACCCAGTGTCGGCCCTATTCCGAAAATAATCTTACTTGGGGCCCAAGAAATGACTCCAAACCGTCTCAATCAGTCCCACGAGGCATAAAATCGACCCCTAGACTGGGAAAGGAATTTGAATAGATTTGGAAAGATAGAATCCAAGGGAATTAAAACTCAAGAAGGATAAGAATGAAGGAGATCCAATTAAAGAAGGAAACTAAGAGACAAGGGGGTATTATAAAAGGAGAGGGCTGAGATTATTATTCACCATCATTATTATCACCATTCGGACGGCTGGAGCAGAAGGAAAAGAGGAGGACCGAGCGCCGTTCTCACCGAGGCAAAACCGAGCCGCCACCGACGCGCGGGGAGGAAGACAACTCCATTTGAATTTCTTTCTTCTGTCTATTATTAATTTGATGTTTTCTAAAGCCAACATGTCCGGCAAATTTTCTATTCTAGTTCTTAGTAAAGTTTGAAACCGTATTTGAATTATTCATGTTTTAATCCCATAGCGTACTCTCAACTCGAAATCTCTTGAATTACTTTTGTGTTATTAAATTCACTACTATGCCATATAATTTCTTGATTTGGTTTGGCCAACTAGATTAGGGGTTTTATGTCTTATGCTAGAAATTGAGTTGTAATCCGTAATTGTTGCAATTTTAATTTCACAAGTAGCAAACAATTGAAATTTCTCAATTGAGTAACACAAAATCGAGATCCCTTAAGTCGACCTTATGAACTTAATATCTTACCTATTTCATTATTTTGGTTTTTAATGCATCTAGCGAGCGAGATTTGAAGAGCTTGTTTTGAATCGACCGTATATATAGGTTCAATTAAAGAGCTTGTTTTAATTGAATAAACTTAAGAAAT
This sequence comes from Orobanche coerulescens, assembly GCA_033398695.1. Lineage (NCBI taxonomy): Eukaryota > Viridiplantae > Streptophyta > Magnoliopsida > Lamiales > Orobanchaceae > Orobanche > Orobanche coerulescens. The sequence continues at coordinate 120,892,304 of CM065816.1, forward strand.
AATTGGGTTAACGGAGCTTGTTGTTGGCTTCGAAATAGGAGTTCATGAGATTAGAGAAGAGATAAGCGCTGCATTAAAACTTGAATTAATTCGAAATGGTGGATAACGGAACTAAGAACTAGATTATTCCTCAATTGATATTTTCGAATTTTTATTTCCTTTGTTTATTTTAATTTAATTTATTTTACGCAAATTATTTTATTTAAGATCAGAAACAAACTCCCCCTTCGTTTTATTTTAATTGCTAAAAGTATGTAACCCTTAAAAAAAGCATAATTGATTTACCGTTTTTCGTGGGATCGACCCTTACTTGTCGATACTACTACTTAGTAGATGTAAGCCAAGGAAAAATAAAAATAACTAATTTGACGCGTAACGACAGCGCGGTCAGTGCGCTAGTCCAATAAGCGTAGCGTGCGCTAACGGGTCACGAAACCAGTCCAGTAGCCCCTGGACAGATTTGCACCTACCAATTAGCGTGCGCTAGAAAGAACGATTAGTGTGCACTAAGCAGTCGATAGCGTGCACTAACGAGACCCCAATCCCAGTCCAGTAGCTCCTGAACTGCCGCTGGACTGCCAGTTAGCGTGCGCTACACATCCGGTAGCGTGCGCTAACCACAACACAGTAGCGTGCGCTATGCCACAAGCATTAGTGTGCGCTACACCACAAAAACCAAAAAACTCGCATAGTGATCCGAAACGCCTCCAAACACATGTCCCAATAAGGCATACCCAAAACATGGCACAAAATTCCAACGATGAGGACAATACCAATCTGGTAAAAGCCATAAAACTCGACGAATCCGGAACAAAGATCTCAGATATTACATAGAGTTATCATCAGTGATAGGGGATCTTATTTCTGAAATCACCAAGTTAAGGCTCTACTGACCAAAGTTGGATTAAAACACCGTGTTGCTACCTCTTATCACCCACAAACCAGTGGACAAGTCAAGGTCTCCAATCTTGAACTGAAATGCATACTAGAGATGACAATCGACTCATCTCGGAAAGATTGATCGAAAAGCTAGATGATGTACTCTGGGCTTACAGAACAACTTATAAGACACCAATAGGCATGTCTCCATTTCATTTGATTTTTGGAAAATCTTGTCACTTGCGAGTAGAACTTGAACATCGAGCCTTCTGGGCTATTAAAAAATTAAACTTTGACGAACAGTTGGCTGGGAAGAAAAGGTTGCTGAAATTAAATGAGTTGGATGAAATCCGACTCGACTCATATGAAAATGCCAAAATCTACAAAGAGAAGACAAAAGTATGGCATGACAACCGAATTTTGAGAAGAGATTTTAAAGCAGGAGACCAACTTCTCCTTTTTAATTCAAGACTGCGTCTACTTCCGGGTAAAGCTACGATCATGGTGGACGGGCCCATACACAATCAAAGAGGTGTTTTCTCTTGGAGCTGTGGAGATTTACAATACAGTAAACGAGAGTTTCAAAGTAAATGGCCAACGGTTAAAGCCATATTTGGGAGGAGAATTCTCGACAGCAAAGTCAATCATAGCACTGGAAATGCCAAATTGATTAGACGAGAAGTCAAGCTAAGGACGTTAAACAAAGTACTTGTTGGGAGGCAACCCAATTTATTTTATTTATTTTTCGCAAAATAAGTTTGGGGGTAACATAGAAAGATTCAACAGTCGGAGCAAGGATCATATCATTAAAACATCCAATGAGTCTTTCTTGCATTATTCTCACACACACAAAAAAAATGAAAAATTTATTGGTGAAAAGAGCGACACATTAGCAAATAACAGTGTGAAAGCTATCAACTAAAAAAAAGATGGAAAATGTGTTGGTGAAAAGAGCTACATGTTAGCAAATAACGGAAAGCTATCACCTAACAAAAGATGGAAAATGTGTTGGTGAAAAGAGCTACACGTTAGTAAATAAGAGTGTGAAAGTTATCACCTACTAGTTCGAGTTATTAAGTCTATAAAAGGGATGTAGATTATGAGCAGATTTGAATTAATTGGTGGTTGAATTTCAATACACTCAATTTCGTGAACAATCACAATATTTGATAATGCCGATGAAATTCTTTTTCATATTGAGTCGAAAAGAAAAGGAGTGATCGAGAGCAACTAATAAAGGGAGTCGTGTGTTTCACGAGTGGGAAAGAAATAATCAACCTTTTGGGGGGAAACCTTGCATTTTGGAATTACAAAAATAAAACTGTGTTTTAACTTAAAAGTCATTAATATATTTATTTTGATCTTGATTCATTTTTATCTACTGTATAAAACTGGTTGTTGTGTAAATAGCATTTTGATATCTTTTTATATTTATATATATAAGTATTTTTCTTAATTTGTGTGTGTTTAATTAATTTATGTGCTATTTTTATTTTTACATTGAGTGTGAATAATAAAGGGTCTTGCTCGGGACTAGTAAGAATTCAAGTTGAGGGTGTGATAAGTGTCAGTTTTATACACTTATCCGTGATTAGTATTGATATATTTCATCCATATTTATGAATTAGTCTACTCGTTTTTGCTTTAAATTAATTAGTTTTTAATAATTTTATTTTTATAGGATGAAGATGTAAATTTAGCCTTAATCGGATTGAATTACTGATTTACTCAAGAAATAATATGTTTATAAAATATTCTCTTTATTGAGTTTTTATGTATTCATGTTCTAGAGCTTTACAAGACGAGTTCGACAGTCTTTCCAGATTCAAAATCAGAGTTATATATCAAAAGTTATCATCCGAAGAAGATTTGGGGCTAAAACGCAAGAGTCTAAGCTGAAAATGAAGTATGAAACTCCATACTAGCGTACAAATAAGGTTACGACCATAACTCACACAACAACTAATGTGCAAAAGCCGAAGCTATGTTACGGCCGTAACATCCAAAGCTTACGGCCGTAAGTCCTCTATGTTACGGCCGTAACATCTAAAATTTACGGTCGTAACTCTTGACATATGTATGATTATTTTTAAATCTTTTATACTTTTGGTCTATTATTGAGGGTATAACTGGCCTTGATCCGATCTAATATAATAATGCTGGGGTTTTGGATCTATTAGATGACTTTAGGTGTAGAAATAGACCCCTTAGATCCATCATTTCTCATCATTCATCTTATATTTTTCCCACTTTGTAATATTTTTCTTTGTGTGAAGAACACACTTGTGTTCTTGAGAGTGTATGTAATAGTGGTTTAGCTTATGTTGTTGAGGGAGTTTATTGCTTCTTCCTCCTTTATCTACTAAGGGAGTTAGTATCATTTCTTTCCCTTTTTCAACTAATAATTGCCACATCCCAAGACCGACCCGCCGTAGTATGATATTGTCCGCTCTGGGCACTCTCCTCTGAGCTGGCCCTCACGGTTTTGTTACTAGGAGCCCGCGAGCAGCTTCCCAGGAGGTCACCCATCCTGAGATTACTCTCGTCCTAGTATGCTTAACTTCGGAGTTCTCATCTCCCCAAATCCACTGGGCTCCCAAAAGGCCTCATGCTATTTGGAGGCGGGCATGCACATATAAGGCACTTCGCCCCCTCTCTGCTTGCCGATGTGGGATATCACAATCCACCCCCCAAGGGGCCCGATGTCCCCGTCGGAACACTCACACTACATGGCAGAGTGACTCCGATACCAAATTTTATAACACCCCGATATATTCGAAATAATTACAGCGCCGTAAATCCTTTATATAAGAATTTACAAGGCTAATTTGAGAAATACGGAAAATAATACAAAGTACCATTAAGGTTATAATTCAAAACCAGTTAAACAATTCAAAAGAGTCAATTATTACAAGCATTCCAAACACCAACAAAATACGCGTACTCGAGTACTGAAAAAAATAACTAGAAAACAAGACAACATCAATTTACATCACTGAGCCACTTCATAGTCATGTCGGTACTGTAGTTCCTTCCCCGTTCCTCGGCTACCTGAACATCAAAACAAATTTCCACCCCCTAAGGGGTTAGCAAAACGATGCTAGTACAAGTATCATAATACATAAATCGGATATGCAACAACAATGCATCATAAATTACATAAAACGGACTTCCGCCACTGGAATCCAACAATGCGAATCCACATTATTCCATCAACACAACAGAGGGTAATCCAACGATCCAATGCCCTCAGTATAGATCCCCATGATGATCCCGTCGGACCAACGTATGGTGGAAAACCCGTCCAACAGTCCAGCGCCCTCAGCATCGATCCCCATGATGATCCCGTCGGACCAACGCATGATGGACATTCGATCTAGCGCCCTCAGCATAGATCTCTCAATCCCTTCAGATCATCACAACATATACAAACACAAACCATGCATATACATATGCCAAATCGATATGTCCATCAACATGAACATTCAAGTAATCAATAATGAATATCATGATAATTCAAAGGAACTACACTCATGTTCAACAACATGAATAAACTGTATGCATGATAAAAAATTCCAATATTAACAATTTTCAAATACGATACTTGCCTCAAATATGGCAAGAACTAAATACTCCAACGAATGTCAACACGTCCGAAGGCCACCGTCCCTCGATCGATCACTATGCAAGGCTTGGACCTTGTTCAAAAGAAATAACAAGGAACTCAACATACTACTCGAAACTGACATATGATCACCGAATATTCTAAATTAAAATCGTGTAATAATGACGTAAGGCTGGTTCGCGGTTAGTATACTTAATGAAAACTGAGCCAGAAATAGTGATACACTTCATATGAGTCGAATGATCATATCATAGGCGAAATGCCGATGTCTATGGATTCAAGGATATACAAGTCATGAAAATCTGGACTTCAATATGGGTTTCAATTCCCAATTCCTATATGTTTGGCTCTTACGAGTTATACCACAAGTGTGACTCAAGATACAAGCATACCAAATGTACTACGCAAGGGAACGATACTACGGTGATCTAGGTTGATTTCATTGACATAGCCGATTCATTACAAGCATGAACATGAAGAATATTGTCAAATCAAACACCTCTACCAAAACATGAATTATCATCGGTGGAACATCATAGTAATTCTTAGAACCTTACTAAAATCATGCTCATAATTCAAAACGAACTTAGGATACTACACCCTAGGATTTTTATCCATCAAGGCTCGATCAACACTCTTAGCAACGAGGGAAAAACAAGGTATAACCAGGCTCCAATCTTCAAACATATGGTGCTGGATGTAATATCCGTACTTTCTATTTTTGATAATTTCCATTTTTGGGATATGTTCGTTTCGGACGACTCGCTTGTTACTGTTTTGGGATTCTGAACCTATTTTGTTCTTGGAGTTTTTCCGTTTGGTAGAGTTTCGAGGATGTTTTTACGTAATTTTATCTTGAATTATATCTTGTCGCATGTACGTTCGATTCTCGTAAAACTCATTCGTTTTCGTTGTTTCTTGGTTTGCATAAGTTTGTATGGTTGAGTTGGTCGTGTTGAAACTTTCGGTTTGTGAATCCGACGTCGTATCGTGATTTTCGGGCACTTGGGCCATTTTTGTAATTTTCTATAAGTTTAGGGAATTTCACTTTCTTTGTCGTATTACGGACTCTTCAGTGGTCGGAAATGTATTTCCTTTCACCGCTTAACTCTGTCGTCTTGAATATTCCGTGGTTGTGTTTCTAGATTCTGGCCTTGCTTCGCATTTCGACTTTTTTTGTCCTGTCGGCAGCAGTGTACTGAACAGTACTGGACTGCTGCCTGAGTAGCGCACGCTACTCCTGGTTTACTTGTGTGCGCTATCGCTACGTGGTTAGCGTACGCTAACTTGGAGTTCGTAGCGTGCGCTAACGATTTCAGCGGACTCGGCAGAAGGTTCAGTATTTCGGTACTGGACGAGACAGCGTACGCTAATTTAGCGTTAACGCATGCTAATTCCTAGCATTAGCGCACACTAATCTTGTTAGCTTGCGTACTCTAACGAGAGGACAGTAGGATGACTGCATTTCCACACCCCATTAGCGCACGCTAATTCTTGTGCATAGCGTGCGCTAAGCCTGTTTAATATAAATAGGACAGCAACAGCCCAACTTCGTCATTTTCCATCATTACTTATTCTCTTCGGCTTTGAGCGATTCCAGACGAGGGTTAGGGCTTGTTTTGAGAATCCCTGAAACCCTGAAACCCTTGTTTTGAGATTTTGGGGAAATTTTGGGGATTTCTTGTGATTTGACTCTTTTAATCCGAATTGTCATGGATTATTTCTAAACTTCAAACGTGTACTTGTAATCCTTCATTTTTATTGAGGATTTGTGGTTTTAAACTCCGATTTTTCCATTGTTCGTCACTTATAATCGACGATACCCTAGTAATGTTTGACGAATTGTTCCAGCGGGTAGAACTAGGATGTATACCTATGTTTTCGTAGTTTTAAGATTGGTTGTTTATCGTTATTGTGTTAGGATTGGATTTGTGAAGATTATTCGGGCCAAAACCTTTCCGTTCACCGTTTTTCTTCACGTCGTGTTAACCGAGGCAAGTACATGTATTACATTTCGTTATGTATGTTACGTTTTCGAAGTGAATGATGAATTTTGGTTTTCAGGTGGGTGAGTTGTGTTCCTTCCACTCAGAGTGTTCGACGGGATGTCTGGGGGTCGATACTAAGGGGTACGGCCGCGAAAGTGGACTTGGGTGCGTGTGTGATTGAACTTCCACCCGGAGCGTTCGACGGGATGTTTGGGGGTCGATACTAAGGGGTACGGCCACGGAAGTGGTATCCCACCCGGAGCGTTCGACGGGATGTCTGGGGGTCGATACTAAGGGGTACGACCACGGGATACCAGTTGTGATTTTGTGATATCGTGATGAATTGATAACTGATTTGATTGCCAATGTAGTATTCTGGAATATTTATGGCAAATGATTTCTGATTGAGATGATTGTGTAAAAATCGTATTTGTATATAATGTTGTGTAATTGTGTACTTGCACTAGCTATTCGAATGCTAACCCCTTAAATGGGGGAAATACGTCTTATGCATTTCAGGTTCCGGGAGAGCTGAGGAGCAGGCACGGGACATGCATGCAAATGATGGGTTGGCATTATTATGAGGCTCGAGTCTTTAATTATGTTGGGTCATTTATATTGTCTGAGTATTGAAATTTAAATGGTTTTATTATATTCGGTTAAAGTCCCCTGCGTGGTCAATGACATGGTATTGACTTATACTTTTCCGTACTTCTATTAAAATATTTTGGCCGAGGCCGCGGCCCATTTTTACATTAATGATTGTGTCTTTGGGATATCTCTTGTACTGAATATATGTCATGTGTTAGCCTAGTAGACCTCACGAGGGTTCTACGGCGTGTAATGTCCCATTTGAGAATTGGGGTGTTACATTTATGGTATCAGAGCCTAGGTTTTGAATGCCTAGGCTGTCGGTTAATTTTGGGTCTGTCAGTTAAGTCGTTTGAGTCAGTCGTTGAGTCTAATATCATCATGCTACCATATTTTTGTGCAACCCGTGGCTGTAAGTCTCCTCGAACTCTTATACTTCTGTAATTCGTTTTCTTGCGTTGTTCAGAATTGTGAATTGTGATACCAACTTTGTAAATTGTGAATCTTTCTGATCTTATCCTTTTCATATTTTCTTCAGTATGTTGAGAGGTCATGGTAGACCAGTTAGGGGACGCGGCCGAGGCCGTGGTCGTGGTGCTAATGATGAGGAAGGCTCACTTTCTCAGTCCTCTGCGGATTCAGCTTCTCATTCAGTTCCGTCGGGTAATAACGCCGATGCCGGGGCTATTGCCGTACTTCAGCAGTTGGTAGCCCAACTCACTCAGATAGCCCAGGGTGGACGCCAAAATCCGCCCCCGACTCTAGAGGACGAAGCTAGTAAATGGCTTCAGATAGTAACTAAGATGCACCCCCTCGGTTCACTGGTTCTTCGGACTCCCTCGGTTGGGAGAATTGGCTCTTTCAGTTGGGCAGGACTTTTGATGTCGTAGCTTGTCCCGATGACAGGAGGGTACATATTGCTCAGTACCTCCTGGATAAGGAAGCTGCGGAATGGTGGGAGGCTGTGACGCCCAGAGACCGCCAGGCCACTTGGGAGGAATTTAAGGCTGCTATGGAAGAAGAATATTGTCCACCGCCAGTTAAGGAGCGCAGAATTGTGGAGTTCTTCACCGCTACACCTCAGGATGTGCCTATTTCTCAAGCCATCATCACTTATAATCAGCAATTAAGATTTGTGAAAGATCAGGTGAGGACCGAGGCCGACAAGATCTGTTATTTAAATATACGCATGAAACCGCATATCAGGCAGAGTATGGCACCGCTCATGTGTGTCACTTTGAAGGAGTATCAGGATCGTGCTCTAGCGATCGAGATGGCCGCACCGGAATCAGAGTTGGGTACCGAGACCAAGAAACAGAAAACGGTCGGCAGTTTTTCATCCGGCAAGAGTGGCCGATTTTCGAGAGCACGATGCCTACACAGGAAGAGGCCGTTTTATCAGTGGGGATCACAGGTAATCGTTCGATCCGATCGTTTATACGGTGGCGAGTTTGTTTTAACTGCAACCAATATGAGCATTTGATGAAGGATTGCCTTTCTTCTCCCATTACTTTCTTTACTTGCCGGCAGACCGGACACCGAGCACCACATTGTGAAAGAGCCACCAGGGCTGCTAGAGCTCCGACTACCGCCACCGTTCAGAGAGAGCACAGTAATTAATCATAAGACCCCAGTTACTCATGTTCCTCAGAGTTCGGGCCGTGGTAGGGGCCGGGGTCAGCCGGACCGCCGAGCTGCATCTATTTCGAGCTCAGTCCACCCTCGGTTATATCAGATGAGGTGCACGGAGGAGACAGACGCTCCAGTGGCGTCAGGTACCACTCATATCCTTTCTCATCCAGTTTCGGTGCTTTTCGATTCGGGTGCTACTCATTCTTTTATTGCTTCGGATTGTGTGTGTCGTATTGGTATTGACTGCTTGTTTGAGTGCGAACCATTCATAGTGGGTACGCCTAGCGGGGATCGTATGGTTGGGGACCGGGAAGTTAGGAATTGTCCAGTGAGGATCGGGAGCCGAGATTGGCCCTCGAACCTTATTGTTATAGATCTTAAGGGTGAGGATTTGATCCTCGGAGACAATTGGTTGGATCGTCACGGTGCTATCATGAATTATCGGACTCGCACCATCTCGATAGTAGTTGAGGACGGCACCGAGCATACTCTCGTCGGTTGTAAACCGGGTAGATCGGGAAGTGTGATTAGCGCCTTGAAGGCGATGAAACTTCTGAATCAGGGTTGTGTCGGCTATTGGTGTTACGCTTTGCAGGCGGAGGATGGTGGAGTCGACATGTCGTCGATTCCAGTTTTCAGCGAGTACCCCGATGTATTTCTAGATGACTTGCCGGGATTACCACCACATCGAGAGGTTGAGTTTCCTATTGATCTTGAGCCGAATGCGGCTCCCGTTTCTCGAGCGCCATACCGTCTGGCACCATCGGAGATGTTATAATTAAAGAATTAGTTGGGGGAATTGTTAGATAAAGGGTATATTCGACCGAGCGCATTGCCTTGGGGTGCGCCCGTACTTTTTGTTAAGAAGAAGGATGGATCACTTTGTTTATGCATCGACTACCGAGAATTAAACAAGTTGACCATCAAAAACAAGTACCCTTTGCCCAGGATCGACGACTTGTTTGATCAGCTTCAGGGATCGACAGTCTTTTCGAAGATTGATTTACGATCTGGCTACTACCAGTTGAGGATTCGGGACAGCGATATACCGAAAGCTGCCTTTCGGATGAGATATGGCTATTACGAGTTTGTGGTTATGCCTTTCGGGCTGACCAATGCCCCAACAGTGTTCATGCAGTTAATGAACAAAGTTTTTATCGAGTATCTGGATAAATTCGTAGTCGTCTTTATCGATGACATCCTTATCTATTCCCGGAGTCGAGAGGAGCATGCTTTACATCTCCGGCTTGTGTTGGACACTTTGAGAACTGAGTAGTTGTACGCGAAGTTCTCTAAGTGTGAGTTTTGGCTCGAGGAAGTGATGTTCCTCGGGCATGTGATCTCAGCGGAGGGAGTTTGGGTAGATCCACAGAAGATAGAGGCGGTGATGGCATGGGAACCGCCCAAGAATGTGAAGGAAGTGAGAAGTTTTCTGGGACTTGCAGGCTATTATCGTAGGTTCGTTGAGGGATTTTCTAAGATCGCTAGACCGCTCACTCAGTTACTCCGAGCTTCGGAAGTTCGAGTGGACATGACGAGACGGGATAGTTTTGACGAGTTGAATAGACGATTGACTACCGCACCCGTTTTAGCATTGCCTCAGGGGACCGAGGATTTTGTGGTGTATAGTGGGCTCGGATGTGTTTTAATGCAGAAAGATAGGGTGATTGCTTATCCATCCCGCCAGTTGAAACCTTATGAGGTAAATTATCCCACGCACGATTTGGAGTTAGTTGCGGTCGTTTTCGCCTTAAAGATATGGAGGCATTATCTCTATGGGTCGTCGTGTAAGATTTTTACGGATCACAAGAGTCTGAAGTATATCTTCAGTCAGAAAGAGTTGAATATGAGGCAGCATAGGTGGTTGGAACTAATTAAAGATTACGACCTCGAGATACTTTATCATCCGGGTAAGGCTAACGTAGTGGCTGATGCGTTGAGCTGGAAACCGATGGCGTTACAGATGTTAGAGGTACTTACACCACAGAGCAGGATCCAGCGGGATTTGATTTGTCAGAATATCGAGGTTTGGGTTCAGAGAGTTCAGGGTCAGTTATGTGTATTGGAGATCACTTCGTCCTTGACTGATGATATCAAGGCGAAATAGTATGATGATCCGTTTTTAGTCCAATTGAGGGAGGATGTTAGGAAGGGGAAGGCCCATGGATTTGTAGTTCAGGATGATGGCGTTTTGAGGTTTCGCGGCAGATTATGTGTACCGAATGACATTGAGTTGAGGCAGAAGATTTTGAGTGAGGCTCATACTACGCCTTACTCCATACATCCTGGTACGAGCAAAATGTACAAGGATGTGAGGAGTAACTACTGGTGGAACAATTTGAAGGCGGACGTTGGCGAGTTTGTGGCGAAGTGTTTGACCTGTCAGTAGGTTAAGATTGAGCATCAGCGGCCCGCGGGGTTGCTACGACCACTTCCCATTTCGGAATGGAAGTGGGAAGACATCTCTATGGATTTCATTACCGGGATGCCTAGGACTCGGACTGGAATGAATATGGTTTGGGTTATTGTCGATCGACTAACCAAATCAGCTCATTTCCTGGGTATTAAGGATACTTGGGGACCGGAGAGGTTGGCACGAGTATTTATTGCAGAGATCGTGAGATTGCATGGGACCCCTAGGAGTATTGTTTCGTATCGAGATGGCCCGTTTGTATCACATTTTTGGAAAGCTGTTCATCGAGCTTTGGGGACTGAGTTGAGACTCAGTACGTCTTACCACCCTCAGACTGACGGGCAGTCAGAGCGGACGATCCAGACGCTGGAGGATACACTACTACAAAATACCAATTTAACAGCGGACAATTAACAGCGGTTATCGTAAAACCGCTGTTAAATTTGTGCGGTGGCACGGTTCGTAAATATTATGAAAAATTAACAACGGTTATTACAGAAACCGCTGTTAAATTAAGACAGTTAACGGCGGTTTCTGGCAAACCGCTGTTAAAACCCGCCAATTAACGGCGGTTATTAAGAAACCGCCGTTAATTTTTCATATTCTACGGCGGTTACTTTAAAACCGCCGTTCGTTTTCCTCTTCTAACAGCGGTTACTTGAAAACCGCTGTTAATCTTCCATTTAATTACACCCCGCTTCTTTCTTTCTTTCTTTCTTTCTTTCTTCCTTCTTTTTTCCTTTCTTTCTTCCTACGCTTGACTCCGCGACTTTTCACAGGCGACCCGCGACCTCCGGCGACCTCGTGACCCCCGCGACCTCCGGCGACCTCGTGACCCCCGCGAACTCCGGCGACCTCGCGACCCCCGCAACCTCCTCGGCATTTCGCAATCGACCACCGCGAATTATTTGGTAATTATTCCGAACTCTCTTCTTTGTTCCTATTTGGTAATTTTATCTAGTCTTTTAAGGATTGTTGTGTGATGTTTAATGTGTGTGTTTTGTGTGTATGTGCATGTATAGGTGTGGCAGTGTGTGTGCGTGCAGTGTGTGTGTGTATTATGTGTGGCAGTGTGTGTGTATTGTGTGTGTGTGTGTGGCAGTGTGTGTGTATTGTGTGTGGCAGTGTGTGTGTGTGTGTGTATCGTATTTGTTTGTGTTGTGTGTATTGTTTGTGTGTAATGTAGTTTTACATGTTATTTTCTTCTTGTTTGTCGTATAATTTAATCGATTTAGTTGAGTGTGCGTGTTTAATTATGTGTGTTGCTTTTGACAATACTATTTTGTGGAATACGAATTATTTTGGGATAGCTTTGGTTAACTTCTTAAGGATCTTCTTCCTTTGGGATAGATGTTAACTTTCGTCTTAAGGATCTTCTCCCAACAGCTCGTGCAGATAGAGTTAGCAATCTTGACAAAGCCATAAGTTGACGTAGTATACAGTTAATTCTATTTTGACAACCGTCGTTCATGTTTCTATTTTAAACAACAATTATAGGACTACCATACCTTTGTCATTCTCTCTGTCAAAACAATTTTCAAAAAGTTAGTAATCATATAGAAATGAAATTCTTCCCCTTTATACAAAACAATAGAAAATTGATGAACATAGTATGTGTAATGAGAAAGAAGAAATGGATCGAAGTTGGATGAATGCAAGTCGTGCGAGTGCGGAGTATGACAATGGAATTGAGCAATTTCTTAAATTTGCTCGACAACATCGCTTGGAACCCGATGAACGATACTTTTGCCCTTGTGTGAAGTGTATGAATGGGAGACGACATGAGGCTGACACAATTCGTGAACATCTTGTTTGTGAGGGGATAAACACCAACTATACGGTGTGGATATGGCATGGTGAAATAGTAGATGTTCCAAGGAAACACTCATGTAGATATAGATGGTGATCAATTTGAAGAAATGATTCGTGATGTCGGACAAGAATCATTTCAAAGAGCTCATGTTTATGATGCGTTGAAAAGTGATTCGAGACTCCATTGTATGCGGGGTGTGAAAATTTCACACGTCTATCTGCCGTGTTGAAGTGGTTAATTTGAAGGCAATAAATGGGTGGAGTGACAAAAGTTTCACCGAATTGCTCCATTGGTGAATGAGATGCTACCAACAGCAATACATTGCCTAAAGCGTACCTATGAGGCGAAGAAGGTTTTGTGTCCGATGGGTATGGAGTATAAAAATACACGCTTGTCCCAATGATTGCATCTTTGTCTGAAAAGAGTTTGAAGAATTACATAAGTGTCCTAGGTGTGGGGTATCACGATACAAAGTGAAGAATGATGGAGAGAACACAACAAGGACCTCCGCGAAGGTGTTATGGTATCTTCCGATTGTTCCAAGGTTCAAGCGATTGTTTGCTAATAGAGATGATGCAAAGAATCTCACATGGCACGCAAATGAGAGAAAATGCGGCAGGCTAATTCGTCATCCAATGATCTTTGCACAATGGAAGAAAATAGATCATTTATTTCAGTTTGGAGTAGCGCAAGAAACCTTAGGCTTGGACTTTCCACGGATAGAATGAATCCGTTCGGTAACTTAAGCACCAAGCATAGCTCTTGGCCTGTTTTACTTGTGATATATAATCTACCTCATTGGTTACGTATGAAACGGAAGTGCGTTATGTTGTCAATGATGATTTGGGACCAAAACAACCGAGAAATGACATAGATGTTTATCTAAGTCCGTTGATTGATGACTTGAGAATGATGTGGGATGAAGGGATTTACGTGTTTGATGGTTACCGCCAAGAAAGTTTCAAGTTGCGTGCAATATTATTTTGTACGATTAATGACTTTCTGCATATGGAAACTTGAGTGGATATAGTGTGAAGGGACATCATGCATGTCCTATATGTGAAGAAAACACAAGCTACATCCGGTTGAAACATGGAAATAAAGCAGTTTACACTCAACATCGGAGGTTTCTCGCCGCCATCACCCGTATCGTAGATTGCGAAAAGCTTTTAATGGATTCCCGAAAATGGACTTGCGCCGATGCCCTTAACAGTGAGCAAGTGTACGATCGTGTGAAGAACATAAATACTATATTTGGAAAAACTAAAAAAGGTCTCGACAAACATTTGGAAGAAGAGGTCAATATTTTTTGATCTTCCTTACTGGAGACATCTAGATGTTAGACATTGCATAGATGTTATGCATGTCGAAAAAAATGTTTGTGATAGTGTGTTGCTACCCAAAATATTATCCGGAGATAGATATTGCTGGAAAGGATGGGATAGCAAACAAATGCAAGAGCACTTCCGAGAGAAAGATAAATAACACAAGATTTGCCGGGGTTGTTAGTCCCGGGCTTGAATGCTCTCGCGAGATATTATTAATACCGATATTCGGGGATACAAATATTAATGTAAGAATACAATTACAATGAGTGTAAAGTTTCTTGTTATCTTAGCTAGTGAGCGTGTAGATTGCCGGAAGAACCAGATTTGATGCTCTGTGAGTTCTTGTAACAAAGGTGATGTACGGTCGCGGCGGTGAGAGATCGACCGCCTCTCACGGCGAGTATATAGCTGGATGTTTGGGCTTCTGGGCTTGTGAATCCCTTGGAATGCATCTAGTGGAGACTTAACATGCCGATCGTCTTCTGGATGAGAGATTTGGAGAGAGAAGTCCTGAGACGGATTCCGGTGAGATAGCCGGTAGCTTGATGATGTGTGTGTGTTCTTCAGTATTTCCGTGGATGTATCGGAATGTGAGAGAATGGACTCTGAGCGTAGGTCAGAATGAATTCGGAACTGTATATTCAGTGAACTGGGAACCTTTTTCCAGTAGGAGGAAGTTCTCTATTTATAGGGCTTGGATACGCCGGGCGATCGCCTTTACTGCAATATAATAATCGGGCGATCGTCTTTTAGCACATGGGCCTGTCCCCTCAGAGTCTGCAGGAGTTGTTGGCAGTCAACTACTCGGTCCAATGGGGAGCTTACACGCGTCCTGAGTTAGTCACATGCGGCCCTACTGACAACTTTCGGCGCACATGCCGGTAGGTGGGGTAGGTGACAGGCTTTAGTCAAAGATCTTGTCAGTTAGCAAAAGATCTTGTCAGCGCCTTTTACGGATCTGCACGTGGGTGCTTTCTGAGATCCAGTCCTTGACGGTTTTGATGGGCGATCGTCTCTGCTCGGGGCGCAGGTCGATTGCCCTTAGCCGGTTAGTAGAGCAGATCGCCAGCTGCCAAAGGGCGATCGCCCTGGGAGTCGATCGCTAGGTACCTGATGGTGGTTTGATATCTTCGACTTGGCGAGCTAGTCATAGTTTGACTGGAGTTGACTTGGTCGCTCGGCCTTATAGTCGATCGCCTGTCGGGATGAATAAATCGTGACATAACATAGTGTGATCGGCACACTTCTCAATGTTAAACACAAAACAAAGGATGGTGTCCAGGCTCGTCAAGACTTAGAGGAAATGGGTATACGTTCTCAGTTGCATCCGCAAGTAGTCGGTAAACGAACTTATCTTCCCCCAGCATGTTATACTTTATCCAGAAGAGAGAAAATCAACTTTTGTAATTGTTTACAAGGCATTAAAGTGCCACAAGGTTATTCGTCGAATATTAAGAGTCTTGTATCAATGCAAAATCTGACATTGGCCGGCTTAAAGTCTCATGACTGTCATGTTTTGATGCAACAACTTCTAGCTGTGGCTATACGTGATGTCTTGCCTAAAAAAGTGAGAAATGCCATAACTCGCTTGTGTTTTTTCTTCAATTCTATATGTAGCAAAGTGATTGATCCTTTGGTTTTGGATGAGTGGAAAAACGAGGCTGTTGTTATCTTGTGCCAATTGGAGATGTATTTTCCTCCTTCTTTTTTTGATATTATGGTTCACTTACTTGTCCATGTAGTTAGAGAGATTGAAGAGTGTGGCCCCGTTTATTTGCGATGGATGTTTCCGATTGAGCGATACATGAAGATTTTTAAAGGGTATAGTAAAAACCCATTTCGTCCAGAAGCATCTATTGTTGAGAGGTATATTGCAGAAGAAGCAATCGAGTTTTGCCAGTTACATGTCACAAACACCATCGTAGGGCTTAGAAGTCTCGACATGATGGGAAACTTAATGGAAAGGGTACACGGGTGTTAAAATATTAACCAAGAATCGCGATGAGGTGCTTCAAGCACATTTGTACGTTTTGAATAACACTGATGAGGTTCTTCCGTACTTGTCTGCTCACAAGAATCTTTTGAAGACAAAGAATCCCCGAATGAGCGAGAAATGGTTGTTGATTGAACATAATAAGACTTTTTTGAGGTGGTTTAAGGTACAAATCTCTGAAAGTGATAGCGCATCTGAAATGTTAAAATGGCTAGCTTACGGGCCGAAGTCCGATGTCGTAACTTGGAATGGATATGATATCAATAAGTACTCATTCTATACAAAGTCACAAGATGACAAAAGTTCGGTTCAAAATAGCGGAGTTAGTCTTCAAGCCGAGTCCATGCACTTTTCAAGCTCGAAAGATAAAAATCCAGTTATGGAATCGACAAGTTACTATGGAGTTATTTAAGATATATGGGAACTTGATTATGTTAAGTTTAGAGTGCCTATTTTTAAGTGTAAGTGGGTTGATAATAACACGGGTGTGGTAATCGATGAACTGAGCTTTACATTGGTAGATCTTCATAAGATAGCTTACAGCGTGAGCCTTTTATCATGGCATATCAAGCTAAACAGGTGTTTTATGTCAAGGATCCATGCAATGAAATATTGTCAGTGGTCATTCCGGGTAGAAGTGTGGATATTAATGAAACTGAAGAGTCAAGTTTTGACATTTGTGAGTTTATTCCTTTATCAACACGGATGCCGACTATCGTCGAAGAAAATGTAGCAGACGACATACATGCCATTCGAGATGATCATGATGAAGGCATATGGGAAAACGTTGTTATCTAGAGTCAAGTTAGATAGTTGATGATGAAGGCACAGTCGATTATGTTGAATTGTAGTATTAATGTTCAATTTGGTGACATTGTTAATGATAAAGTTAGTTTTGTTGAATTTTAGTATTAATGTTGAACGTTCTGTTATGAAGAATCAAGTTTTTATATTTTAGTAGTTAAGATTATTTCATTATTTGTTATTAAAAAATAATGTGTGTGCGCGTGTGTATATGCACTCTGTGTAGTGTGTATAACAATGTTTTAAAAAACGATCAGCTCGTACGAGTCGACTCGCGAGTCGTACAATAAAACTTACATATTAATAACACAATAAAATCTCATAAGATAACTAATGACAATCGAGAAATGGTCCAAAATAAAATTTTATTAATAAAATTTTACATATTAATTCAATTGTACCTTCCACAGCTAGACTTTCAACTTCCTTCTCGTTTCAACTTGACGTACTCGGCAGAAGATGAAAGTAATGGGGACACACCTGTCATAATACACAGAGCTGTTCTTGTGTCGGTTGAATGCATGTTATCTATACTTATTGAGAACTATAAGGGGAAATGGCCTCTGTGGCTTAGTCCACGTCAAGCCATTGTTTGCTCAGTGTCTGATAAATCACAAGCATATGTTGTACAGGTTGTGTTCATCTTACTGTGTTTTTCGGTTCTATTGTTTACCTGCAACTTCTCTATATTTGTATTGTCTAATTTGGGAGTTGCAATAATGCCAATACGGAGGAAGCACAAATTGAATGTGTTTCCTCTATATTTCTATTATTTTTTTTTCTGTTCGATTATATCGAGATATTACTGATCTCTCCTATGTAACTTTTGATAGGTAAAGGAGCAGATTCATGAAGCTGGATATTATGTAGATATTGATATAAGTGATAAGACCGTGAACAAGAAGGTGATACAAATTTTGCTCTAGTGCTTAATACCATGTTGTAGTTCTTCATATAACTACGTACATAGATATTACTCTTGTTCGACAAAAAGGAGTCCCATTTGAAACTGTGTTTGTTACATAAGAATGAGTTGACTATTTATTAACGGTATTAAAATGTGATACGAGATCGTCAAGTTTATTAGTCATGTCTTCTGTCGATCTATATATTACAAGTACCTATACTTGGGTTGGAGTAATCATGGAATAAAGGTACATCTTTAAGAAGTTTAAGTTGGAAAGGTAGTATTTTAAATGAAATTATGGGGGCAATATCTACGTTATATTTAAACGGAAAACCAATTGCTTACAAGCGGTGACTATCAAGAATATCTTGTGGTTAACTTGTGTATGTGGTCGTTGATATATATTTGGGTGCAGTGCAGGAAGCTCAAGATAAACTCTCATTTGTGGTTGGCAAGGAGGAGATTGAAAACGGAAGGTTGTTTCTCTGCAATTTTTTTACATTTTGCAAAATCATTTGTGGGGCATTCGTGATATTAAACATTATTACTTTATACACGTCTTTGACTTCATATTCTTATTTTGATGAGATTTGATTTTCGATCATGGTATTGTTTCCTATATTAGTATACCTCTGTTTTGTTTTGATTTGTTGGAGGGTTATTGGTATGCATGGTTGACTAAGGATATGGTGTTTGCATTTCGAGAGAAAATGTACGACATTGCCTCCCGCACCACCACCGCCACCAAAAGACCCCACATTCACCGTCTGCATGGGTGCATTATTAGTTGAGGAGACATCTACAAAGTGTGGTTACATTTTCTGCAAGGCGTGTATTAAATAAGGGTGTTTGCTTTCTGTTTCAAACAGATTGATCATCTCCTCCTCCTTTCCACTCATATCTCTGATGCTTACTAACTAATATGGTCCAGTGGACAATCTGAGGGCCAATACAGAGTACTCTGGGTATACTGCTGGTGCTCCAGTAATTCAGTGGTTCTGGGAGGTTGTTAGCGGATTCAGCAAAGAAGACAAGGCCCGTCTCTTGCAGTTTGTGACCGGCAACTCAAAGGTATTTTCCCTTACTACTTGACTCTCGCATTTGCTTTGTTGATTATTTGAAAATATTTATAAAATTGTTTATGGATTATTTGATACTTGTATCAAGAACAAAGAAGTAAGAAACAAGAATTAGCCAAAATGAACATTCCGCATTATATGGCTCGAGGAGGGTACGACTTGGTGGATATACGGGAGATGGAGAGGAAGATGAAGGAGCGTCGAGAAGTATCCAAATCTGAAGAAGATATTGTTATTAATCCTCCGTCTCCACCTACGCGTCATCAAAGGTGGAAGCTTGGTCATACAAAAAGACGGGAGGGTACGTCATCCGATGCTGCACGGGAGATTGTCGAGAGGATTGTAAGTTCTTTTTTAAGAATTATTTTTCTTGTAAGAAAAAGAAAAAGCTCCACTTTTTTATCTACATTCTTGTATTGTTTTTATCCTTCATCAACTTGTATCAGTTGTTTGCAAATTTCAAAATTTTGTAATATGGTGCCAAATTAAATTTTTGTAGGATGATTTGGAGAAGCAGTATACACAAGGTACCTTCATTCCTGAGGGACGACAGGATATATTGGCGGCTGCCATTGGGAGACCCGAGCACCCTGGTCGTGTTCGTGGCATTGGTTTTGGTGTGGGTATTCGCGATTACTTTGGACGATCATGTGGATTGACGTCTTCCGTAAGTAAAAATGTGTTGGAGCAGTTAAGGAAAGAGATCACCCTTGATGTCACAAAGACTTTGAGGAAAGAGTTCGGCCAGACAGTGGGTGCTAGTTCCTAGCGGCCTGTTGATATTCATACACCGGATGAGGTTACTCGTGTTAGCACGAAGGGGAGTTGTGCTGATGCTATTTCTGGCCCTTCCGGAGAGAGGCCTGTGACTGGAGACACTCATCGAGTTGGATTTTATGTGGAGGAGCATCCTCCCCGTCTAGTTGCTATCGGTAGGGTTATTCAGGGCGATTCGACCCTACATTGTGCTCCTTTACCAGCTCATTTGGTTAAGGTAGTGGTTGAGGAGGTCGTAGATGCCGTACCAAGTCCTGTGGCGGCCCGATGAGGTGAGAGTCGTGGGGGAAGCTTTAGGTGGATTTATTGCATGGCCACGAGATTTTATTTTCTCCAATTTTTCAAAGGTAAAAATTTTCTTTTTCTTTTTAGTAACTACCAAACATTATTGCAAAATCAATCCAATATAAATTGATTATGATTTCTAATATGGAAAAGATTAAACGCAACCAAAATGCGTAGTAACATCCTAAAGGAATGGAAACATGTAGGAATAATAATAAATAAAAATAATAAGCCCTATTCTTCTTTTGTTTTATTGACTTTATTGGAGTATATATTTAGATAGTATATATATAAAAATATTTTAACCCCTGACATGTATTGACATGTAGAATGGGACTCTCTTTATTTTCGTGTGATTAATCGTTCTTTAAAAGATTTATCGACTATGGAGTGAATGATTTGATGAATGAATATTCTTTATTCAATATAGAAGAAATTCGCACCAATTCTACTCTTTTAATATTCAAAAATAGATATAGGTTCGGTCATTATTAATGAGTTTATATAGTATTCAATAGATACGTTTATCCTTCATCCTTTACGAAGTTACAATGGAAAGAAAACAAAATAAATTATTTCAAATTTACTTGTATTTTACACTATACTATATGAAATAGGATATTCAGCGACCAAAGAAGCAGGCTCGTCAGAATGACGGGTCGAGGACCACAGATGACATCATGAGAGACTTACTTATGGCTGCGTCGAGTATGTACAATAGTCCGATATCAGTGCCGTGGGATACAGCTATCTTTGGCTGTGGTGGTGATGATGTTCCATTGTACATCGCTCACACTGATATTTTAGAGATCGTTCAAGGAAAGGAGTGGCTTAGTTTATCAGTTTTACAGCTTTGGACTATGTGAGTAATTTCCTTTATGGAATCTGTCTACATTCGTAGTATGTGTGTGTGTACAGTGTGTGTGTGTGTGTGTGTTTGTATGTGCTGTGTGTGTGCAGTGTTTGTGTGTGCAGTGTGTGTGTGTGTATGTGCAGTGTGTGTGTGTGTTTTTATTGTGTGGCAGTGTGTGTGTGTGTGAAAAGTGTGTTTGTGTGTGTTTGTGTGCAGTGTGTGGAGTGTTTTTTTTATATTAATATTTTGCTTAACAAATTAGGTATTTGTCTACTATGAATGTGGGCACGATGGACGAGGTTTTGTATGGATATTTTGATCCTCAATCCATACAAAATATGGGACAGAGGGGAGAGGAGATCTCGAGATATATATCGATGTGTATGCTTGAGTCGAAGAAGCAAATATACATGGGAGCTTACCATCATAAGTAAGATAAAAGATAGTAAATTTCAAAATATTTTCTTTCTAACAAAACTATTTCTTTTTTTTTACAACATACTGTAGTAATATGTTCTTTCTTTCAAATGCATTTATCTATGTAGGCATCATTGGCAACTTCTGGTCATCAGGCCAAGAGGAACTATTATATGGTTTTGCTCACTACATAGTAGGCACGACTCTCGCATTAAGTCCATACTCCAAAAGTAAGATTTTATTTATAATATATTTGCTTTAAAATTTTATATCAACGACTCAATATATTATTATTACTTTTTAAGCGGTTAGTGACCGCATTCAAGACCATGGATGGTATGCATACAAGTAAATCAAAGCAGGCGGTTAGTTGGATATATCCCAAGGTAATACATTTAATTACATGAGTGTAAATATGTGTGTTTGTGTGTATGAATATTTGAGTGTGTACGACAATATTGTTTTTGGAAACACGAATTATTTTGGGATAGACATGGTTAACGTCGTAAGGATCTTCTCCCTTTGGGATAGATGTTAACTTTCGTCTTAAGGATCTTCTCCCAACATATCGTGTATGAAGTGTCCGTTTGTTTGTGTTGGTTTTTTTTTCTATGCAGTGTGTGTGTGTGTGTGCAGTGGCAGTGTGTGTGTGTGTGTGCGCAGTGGCAGTGTGTGTGTGATACTAATAAATCAGTACAGTTAGAAAAAAAGAAAAATAAAAAGTACGTAGCTGCTTTACATGTACAGAACAAGAAAATGTAGCACAAGAGGTACTTCCGTATATGACAACTTCATATTCCTCGGTAGTGAGATTTCGCGGATGATACCATGGACACAAGTGAGTGAATTGCTTTCGCTGCTATCTTCATTTTGATCTGACCCCTCTGTGGAATTGGCCCTCTTTCCTTCAACTTCTTGCTGAATGAGGCGACATTGTTTATCTTCTTACTCCTCATTCTTCTGGCTTACACTTTTCAGCTTAAAACTCAGAAAAATATTTGTTGTTTGTATGTATGTAATTGATATGTGAAGTTGGAGTATGTATATATGGGTGGTTGGGGACAAATGAACAATTTTTTTTTTCTTATCTGGTATGGGGAAGACAGTGAGGAGCATGCCAGCTAATTTGTTTTGGTCTGGAAAGATTCTGTTCATCTTTTATCTTTTTCATTAGTTTTATATTCTGGCTATTTGAGGGCGGAGAGGACTTGATTTTGATATGTCAACCAATTTTGATATATCCTATTCCCATATTGCTATTTGGGATTCGTACGTGCTGCATGAGGTTCTAGACGAAGAACATATTTTGGTACCAATTTCCTTTTAGAAAGTATACTACAACATAGTATGTGCTAAGGTTGTTAGAGAAAACACTTTTTAAATCGGGTAAAAGAGACATTCTAAATCGGTTAAATAACCGTTTTAGATATCTGATGACCTGCTAAGTTTGTTTTCCTGTGAGAGTCTTGTAATTCTCAAGGTGAAGAAGAATTTGAGTCAGTTCCCTACTACCATTTGTCTCCAACATGTTAAGGTTCTTCACTTTCACGCTATTGTTTTTCCGAATGATGGCACTGAAAAAGGGGTTTTTTCAAGTTGCCCAGTGCTTGAAGATTTGGTGCTATATGGATGTGTTTTCAGTAGGGTTTGTGTCAAGTTCGATGTTTTTAATCAGAACCTCAAACGACTCACATTGACGTGTATCAGTCCAGGAGAGCAAAAACGGCCTGTTGTGCAGTGTGTGTGTGTTTGGGTTGTTTTTTTTTCTTTTTTCTGTTTGTGCAGTGTGTGTGTTGTGTGTGTGTTTATGTTTGTGTTTTTTTTTTATGTTTGTGTGTGTATTGTGTTTATGCTGTGTGCAGTGTGTGTGTGTTTGTGTTGTTGTTTTTCTTTTTTTTTTTTTTTTTTCTGTTTGTGCAGTGTGTGTGTGCTGTCTGTGTTTTTTTTTTGTGCATTGTGTGTTTGTGTCAGTGTGTGTTTTTTAACTGTGTATGTTGTGTACGTGTTGATTTTATTTACTGAAAGCGACTCATATAATTGTGTCTTATTTTGTTTTAGTGTAATAAACAAGATGGAGGTTGTGAGTGTGGTTATTATGTTATGCACTGGATGTCGACTATCGCCCGAGCGCGTATTTTGGATGGTTGGATGGAGGTAGTATATTTTTTACTTGAAGTGGTGATAAAACTGTCTACTCTTTTACATTTAAACTTTGTTTATTATACGTTTATATGTGCAGATGTTTGATGCGGTTAAAATGCCTAATTATACGTCTATATGCTCCAACATCATCAAACATCTGCACATATAAACGTATAATAAACAAAGTTTAAATGTAAAAGAGTAAACAGTTTTATCACCACTTCAAGTAAAAAATATACTACCTCCATCCAACCATCCAAAATACGCGCTCGGACGATAGTCGACATCCAGTGCATAACATAATAACCACACTCCCAACCTCCATTTTGTTTATTACACTAAAACAAAATAAGACACAATTATATGAGTCGCTTTCAGTAAATAAAATCAACACGTACACAACATACACAGTTAAAAAACACACACTGACACAAACACACAATGCACAAAAAAAAAACACAGACAGCACACACACACTGCACAAACAGAAAAAAAAAAGAAAAACAACAACACAAACACACACTGCACACAGCATAAACACAATACACACACAAACATAAAAAAAAAACACAAACATAAACACACACACAACACACACACTGCACAAACAGAAAAAAGAAAAAAAAAACAACCCAAACACACACACACTGCACAACAGGCCGTTTTTGCTCTCCTGGACTGATACACGTCAATGTGAGTCGTTTGAGGTTCTGATTAAAAACATCGAACTTGACACAAACCCTACTGAAAACACATCCATATAGCACCAAATCTTCAAGCACTGGGCAACTTGAAAAAACCCCTTTTTCAGTGCCATCATTCGGAAAAACAATAGCGTGAAAGTGAAGAACCTTAACATGTTGGAGACAAATGGTAGTAGGGAACTGACTCAAATTCTTCTTCACCTTGAGAATTACAAGACTCTCACAGGAAAACAAACTTAGCAGGTCATCAGATATCTAAAACGGTTATTTAACCGATTTAGAATGTCTCTTTTACCCGATTTAAAAAGTGTTTTCTCTAACAACCTTAGCACATACTATGTTGTAGTATACTTTCTAAAAGGAAATTGGTACCAAAATATGTTCTTCCTCTAGAACCTCATGCAGCACGTACGAATCCCAAATAGCAATATGGGAATAGGATATATCAAAATTGGTTGACATATCAAAACCAAGTCCTCTCCGCCCTCAAATAGCCAGAATATAAAACTAATGAAAAAGATAAAAGATGAATAGAATCTTTCCAGACCAAAACAAATTAGCTGGCATGCTCCTCACTGTCTTCCCCATACCAGATAAGAAAAAAAAAATTGTTCATTTGTCCCCAACCACCCATATATACATACTCCAACTTCACATATCAATTACATACATACAAACAACAAATATTTTTCTGAGTTTTAAGCTGAAAAGTGTAAGCCAGAAGAATGAGGAGTAAGAAGATAAACAATGCCGCCTCATTCAGCAAGAAGTTGAAGGAAAGAGGGCCAATTCCACAGAGGGGTCAGATCAAAATGAAGATAGCAGCGAAAGCAATTCACTCACTTGTGTCCATGGTATCATCCGCGAAATCTCACTACCGAGGAATATGAAGTTGTCATATACGGAAGTACCTCTTGTGCTACATTTTCTTGTTCTGTACATGTAAAGCAGCTACGTACTTTTTCTTTTTCTTTTTTTCTAACTGTACTGATTTATTAGTATCACACACACACTGCCACTGCACACACACACACACACTGCATAGAAAAAAAACCAACACAAACAAACGGACACTTCATACACGATATGTTGGGAGAAGATCCTTAAGACGAAAGTTAACATCTATCCCAAAGGGAGAAGATCCTTACGACGTTAACCATGTCTATCCCAAAATAATTCGTGTTTCCAAAAACAATATTGTTGTACACACTCAAATATTCATACACACAAACACACATATTTACACTCATGTAATTAAATGTATTACCTTGGGATATATCCAACTAACCGCCTGCTTTGATTTACTTGTATGCATACCATCCATGGTCTTGAATGCGGTCATGGCACTGCTTAAAAGTAACAATAATATATTGAGTCGTTGATATAAAATTTTAAAGCAAATATATTATAAATAAAATCTTACTTTTGGAGTATGGCCTTAATGCGAGAGTCAGGCCTACTATGTAGTGAGCAAAACCATATAATAGTTCCTCTTGCTGGCACAATGACCAAAAGTTGCCAATGATGCCTACATAGATAAATGCATTTGAAAGAAAGAACATATTACTACAGTATGTTGTAAAAAAAAGGAAATAGTTTTGTTAGAAAGAAAATATTTTGAAATTTACAATCTTTTATCTTACTTATGATGGTAAGTTCCCATGTATATTTGCTTCTTCGACTCAAGCATACACATCGATATATATCTCGAGATCTCCTCTCCCCTCTGTCCCATATTTTGTATGGATTGAGGATCAAAATATCCATACAAAACCTCGTCCATCGTGCCCACATTCATAGTAGACAAATACCTAATTTGTTAAGCAAAATATTAATATAAAAAAAACACTCCACACACTGCACACAAACACACACAAACACACTTTTCACACACACACTGCCACACAATAAAAACACACACACACACACTGCACATACACAAACACACACTGCACACACAAACACTGCACACACACAGCACATACAAACACACACACACACACACTGTACACACACACATACTACGAATGTAGACAGATTCCATAAAGGAAATTACTCACATAGTCCAAAGCTGTAAAACTGATAAACTAAGCCACTCCTTTCCTTGAACGATCTCTAAAATATCAGTGTGAGCGATGTACAATGGAACATCATCACCACCACAGCCAAAGATAGCTGTATCCCACGGCACTGATATCGGACTATTGTACATACTCGACGCAGCCATAAGTAAGTCTCTCATGATGTCATCTTTGGTCCTCGACCCGTCATTCTGACGAGCCTGCTTCTTTGGTCGCTGAATATCCTATTTCATATAGTATAGTGTAAAATACAAGTAAATTTGAAATAATTTATTTTGTTTTCTTTCCATTGTAACTTCAGAAAGGATGAAGGATAAACGTATCTATTGAATACTATATAAACTCATTAATAATGACCCGAACCTATATCTATTTTTTGAATATTAAAAAGAGTAGAATTGGTGCGAATTTCTTCTATATTGAATAAAGAATATTCATTCATCAAATCATTCACTCCATAGTCTGATAAATCTTTTAAAGAACTGATTAATCACACGAAAATAAAGAGAGTCCCATTCTACATGTCAATACATGTCAGGGGTTAAAATATTTTTATATATATACTATCTAAATATATACTCCAATAAAGTCAATAAAACAAAAGAAGAATAGGGCTTATTATTTTTATTTATTATTATTCCTACATGTTTCCATTCCTTTAGGATGTTACTACGCATTTTGGTTGCGTTTAATCTTTTCCATATTAGAAATCATAATCAATTTATATTGGATTGATTTTGCAATAATGTTTGGTAGTTACTAAAACGAAAAAGAAAATGTTTACCTTTGAAAAATTGGAGAAAATAAAATCTCGTGGCCATGCAATAAATCCACCTAAAGCTTCCCCCACGACTCTCACCTCATCAGTCGCCACAGGACTTCGGCCCGGCATCTACGGCCTCCTCAACCACTACCTTAACCAAATGAGCTGGTAAAGGAGCACAATGTAGGGTCGAATCGCCCTGAATAACCCTACCGATAGCAACTAGACGGGGAGGATGCTCGTCCACATAAAATCCAACTCGATGAGTGTCTCCAGTCACAGGCCTCTCTCTGTAAGGGCCAGAAATAGCATCAGCACAACTCCCCTTCGTGCTAACACGAGTAACCTCATCCGGTGTATGAATATCAACAGGCCGCTGGGAACTAGCACCCACTGTCTGGCCGAACTCTTTCCTCAAAGTCTTTGTGACATCAAGGGTGATCTCTTTCCTTAACTACTCCAACACATCTTTACTTACGGAAGACGTCAATCCACATGATCGTCCAAAGTAATCGCGAATACCCACACCAAAACCAATGCCACGAACACGACCAGGGTGCTCGGGTCTCCCAATGGCAGCCGCCAATATATCCTGTCGTCCCTCAGGAATGAAGGTACCTTGTATATACTACTTCTCCAAATCATCCTACAAAAAATTAATTTGGCACCATATTACAAAATTTTGAAATTTGCAAACAACTGATACAAGTTGATGAAGGAGAAAAAACAATACAAGAATGTAGATAAAAAAAGTGGAGCTTTTTCTTTTTCTTACAAGAAAAAATAATTCTTAAAAAAGAACTTACAATCCTTCATAGCTTATATGTGCAGATGTTTGATAATCTTATTTTCGAATGCTTCATAGCTTATCTTTCCTTGTGAAAACCTCCCGGGGATATTTTGATACTTGATTGTCATATTTGATTCACGATTATTACTTGCTTGTTATATTTCGTATGATTTGATACTTGCACTAGTAAAACGGTGGAGTTTTACTAACCCCCGAGTAATCGGGGGGTGGATGTCTGTTTTGCGTCCAGGTACATGCAGATTTAGGGGAGCAGTCACAGGATTGGCATAAGAGGATGACGATCTGCAATACTAATCATGAGTCGAGAGTTATTTTGATTTTTGTTGTGTTGTCAGAGTTGATTTCAGTCTTCCGCTGTATTGTATTTCGACCCCTGTGTGGGTAATCTTATTTAAGTTAGTTTTATCGATTGGGTTGTGTGACCTCATCGGTCTGTGTATTCACGTGTAAGTGACCATATCAGTCTGTATCATTTTATTGTTTGACCCTGGTCGGGCAAGCATTTGGTTGTTTATGGATGTTTAGCCTGGTAGATCCTTGTGGAAAGGGTCTAAGGCGTGTAATATTCCCATATGGTTTTGTGGGTGTTACAATACTAAGGGGTACGGCCACGGAAGTGGTATCCCACCCGGAGCGTTCGACGGGATGTCTGTGGGTCGATACTAAGGGGTATGACCACGGGATACCAGTTGTGATTTTGTGATATCGTGATGAATTGATAACTGATTTGATTGCCAATGTAGTATTCTGGAATATTTATGGCAAATGATTTCTGATTGAGATGATTGTGTAAAAATCGTATTTGTATATAATGTTGTGTAATTATGTACTTGCACTCGCCATTCGAATGCTAACCCCTTAAATGGGGGAAATGCGTCTTATGCATTTCAGGTTCCAGGAGAGCTGAGGAGTAGGCACGGGACATGCACGCAAAGGATGGGTTGGCATGATTATGAGGCTCGAGTCTTTAATTATGTTGGGTCATTTATATTGTCCGAGTATTGAGATTTAAATGGTTTTACTGTATTCGGTTAAAGTCCCCTGTGTGGGCAATGACATGGTATCGACTTATACTTTTCCGTACTTCTATTAAAACGTTTTGGCCGAGGCCGCGGCCCATTTTTACATTAATGATTGTGTCTTTGGGATCTCTTCTGTACTGAATATATGTCATGTGTTAGCCTGGTAGACCTCACGAGGGTTCTACGGCGTGTAATGTCCCATTTGAGAATTGGGGTGTTACACTGGATTCATAAGATCTTTAACTAGTCCAATGATTTCCGAAGCAAGCTCAAAATATATCTAAGAACATAAATTCCAGCTTGGTAAACCGTAACATACCTTAAACGGAGGGAAAGCTTGAAATAACTTGATGAACTCCACGCCCAAAAGCTAGAACACCAATCCTCAAAGCTCTTTTGCCTTCAATGGTGATGTTAAGAGGCTGGTATGCAGGTTTAGGATGGAGGGAGTAACTCTTGAAGTCTCAAAAATCGAGTGTGGGAAGAGGTGTAAACTGAAAAATGAAGTTGGATGTTGTCCTATTTATACGACGTCCTCTGTGTTATCTTGAAATTAAAGATTGATTGACACTATTCTCGTTACAAAACTCATGATCCCATAGGTATTACTTTTCTGAACCATGTATTTTGCTCTATAATTCTGACTGGTGATGTGAACCCGTCCTGCGATATTACTAAGGGTCATCTTAATAAAGCCAAGTTCAATCGTACTCGTTAGAATACTTTGAAGTTGATTATGAGATCTTAAGGATTCACTTCAACGCCTCAATGACCTTTCCGTTGTTTCTCGATGTTTCAAGGATCGTTCTAGACTCATTGATCGGAGATTTATAATTCTTATTTCGAATATGATATTTTTGGATCATTTAAAATATAAATGGAGTACCACGAGGGTGTCAATAGAAACAAAGGTTGACCTTTCTGGAAGGGGTTGTGCGCGAGGGCTGACTTTGATCAGTCACCATATATTATCGAGTTAGATTTCCAATGGAACAAACGGTGAGTCATTCCAAGCATGACTGAACAAGCTATTGCCAAAACAAGACAAGGATGTCAGTCTATCGCGGAAAAATTACGGCGCTGCCCCCATAACCGACCTACGTACTTCTTTTTGGGTTATAAACCCGTTTCTCAGCCATTTTCATGGAAAACCAGCGAAAAGCACAGAGGGCTTCGACCCTCACCTTGGAATCCCTTTTCGGCCTGGTTTCGGGCAGTTTAAACGCGTAATCAACGCCCGAGAATTAAATTAGCAAGTCATCTTCAGCCGATTTCAGCGATTTTCGCCGAATTGGAGGTAATTCAACCCTGCTTGTTCTTCGAGATTCTAAATTTATTCTTGTTTAGGATTCGTAAATGATTATATATTGAGTATCCTGGGACTGTTCTTATGGATTCTAGCGGAACGGAAATTAAATCTTTCGTTCGAATCATCGAATCGGATACCGTCCCAGAAGTCTCCGATAAAAGTTCCCTAAGGGGTTCAATTAAGGTTTTCGATGTTATTTCGATTATAATAAGTAGCCCTAATGTCGATTAACTCATATTTCTCATTGTATATCGGAAACTTCTGAGTTTCAAATCGCAATTACAAACCGTTCGAAATGTTCTTGTCCCAAAAATCGCTAGGCAAGTATTTGATCATGCTTTATGTATAAATTGCCATTGAATATGTATAAACCATGATTTTTGTATGGTTTTGTTCCTGTTCTGAATTCAGCAGCTCTACGTTGATATTTTGAAATGATTTGAAAATGATCTTTCAATCAAATTAATGACTTTTAGTGTTTGAAAATGATTTTTGAAATAATCTATTTTTTTCGAAAGGATTTTGAAAGAGTTTTTGAAATGATTTGAGAAAAGTTTTTGTACTTGATGACTGATCTTGATTATTGTTTTATAGAATAATACACTTTATAAATTTTTTATCGAGGATGCCTCGAAAAGTTATTTCAAATGAGATTGAAAAGCAAGGTTGCTGAAAATTTGGAATAATGATCTGAGAATTGCATCGCTGAAGTTATGTGACAACGTACTGTGAAATGTGGAATGATATGATTAGAATATAATATATTTGAAGGTGTACCAATGTTATGAAATTGTGTTTTATTGTCGAGTAAAGCCGGGGATTGTCCTGACGAGGGCTCAGGTGTACGATGGGGGTAAGAACCTCATATCACTCGACGGGTTATACAATCGGGGACTGCCCTGAAGAGGGCTCGGGGATACGATGGGGTGCGAACCTCGTATCGGTATAGCTCATGTTGTTATTGAAATGTGATATATTTATTATTCTGGAATAATGGCGTGACATGGTACTGCTTATGCTTTTGGATTGTGATGTTGTTGATGCGTTTTTGCACAACGATGTCATTGTCACAATACTGTTGAGGTGCAGGTACTTGGTGAGAATATCTTTCTTCTTGATATACTAATATAATCAGTCATCACAATATTTCTTTTATTGCACGTTATACATATTCCGATTATCAAGTAATTGCACCGGCTATTTGCTGAACCATTCGGGGGTGAATACCTATTTGCGTATTCAGGTACAGATCTTCATGGTGAGCAAGCATAGGAGGGGCACGAGGACGACTAGCAGCAGTGATATTTCCGCAGGTAGTTGTTGCCGTTTTATTCGTGTGTTTTGATCTTGATTTGTAGATGTACTCGCGAGTACTGTTATTGTTGATGTTATGCCCGTGTGGGGGCTTGGGTATTGTCTTGGAGTTGTTATCTGCATGTTGAGTTAGATGTGTTGTGTTGTCGACCTTGACCGTTGACATCTTTTGTTTTGGTTTAATGTTCGACCTGATTGGTCGTTGTGCGTATGTATGTGTTTTAAACAGGTCTTGCTTTGTGGATTCCCGAAATAGATCCACGGAGCTGTAACATTTCCGACCCGGAATGGGGTTGTTACAGAAAGTGGTATCGGAGCATAGGTTTATGAATACCTAGGCCGTCAGTTATTGGGTCTGGTTTGTCGTGCCGTGATGTCGGTTGTTGTCTGTGTTAAGAAATATCACTGGCTGCCATCGTCTCATGCGACATGTTGTAAGTCTCTCTAATCCTTAATTTCTTTTCTAAACCCGTTTTAGTCCCTTTTCTGAACCTGTCTGGACTTTGTATTGACATAAGGGGCCATTTGTGAACTGTATTTTATTGGAATCGTACCACTGATTTTATTCTAATCCTATCTGAATTCCTTGAGGAACTAAGGGAATCTGTTTGTACTTTGATCTCATTCGAACTGTGTTCAATACTTTTCCTTTCCTTATACGTTTGGGGAATTTGTGTATACTGGCGCATGGTGATGGTTACTAAGAATAAAATCCCTTGAGAACAGGAATAAATCACGTTGATCTTTAATTCGAATTCAAAACCTATGAGATTCTACTCGTTGGACTGGAGATTCCAGATCTCAATGAGATAAGACAAAATCCTCCGAGATAGCAAAGTCACTGTCGGGTTGAAATGCTCAGCGGTACTTAGGCTCGTGTTTTTATTTGAATATGAGTAAGATATTTTCACAACCCATGTTATTACTATTTTCCATTAAGATAACAGCAAAAGTTTTCAAAAACTTTGAAAAACAAACATGCGTGCCATTTTTAAAAAATAAATATAATTTTAAAATTTTGAACTAGATATTCTTATGAGAATCAGTAAATTTAATTTTGGATTTGGATGTATGACGTGCAGACTTAATATGCAGATTAATTTATCTTGCAATACAATTTTGATGAGATGTATCTTTTAAGTTCTTTTAGAAACAACGAGATTAAAAAATGGTATCATTTTGAAAAGATATCGGAACTTCTCGACGATAGACGGCGAGTTTTTGTACTTTTCAAACCGTTTGTTTTCAGAGTTAAAATAGAGAATTGATTTATGCACTAAGAAATCCTCGATGGGAGTATATACGTACAAAAATAACATTTGAATATAAAAAGATTCTTTTTGAAAACAAATATACGAGCCCATGTACCGGGAGTAAGAGATGCATCATAGCTACAACGTGTAAAAGGATCACGTCAACGGTTGAGCACAGATTATTTACGTGCAACATCGTTGATGTGTAACGGCTAGAACAATGAGTTAAAAATTGGAGTTTTGTCTTCTCATCGCTCCAGTCGAGATGCAACATATTAACATTCCAACCCGTTGCGGATGATTCTCTTTTTGGTGCTTTAAACATTTTTCTCCTTTACTTTTCTTGAGAAGTAAGTTCTTTTTACCTAACTGAAATCTTTAAGATGAGATCAGATTTTATTGTACCACCCACACTTTGATACGTTGTTCTTGTGTGCATCGAGTTGAACCTCGACGACATATGTCCTTGGTGTCCCTTCATTATTGGCATGTCAGGTAGAGATCCGATTGTGGGAAATCGCGAGATTCACGATTGCCCTGTGCGTATCTAAAACAAAAAATGATTTCCATATTCTACTGACGTTGAGGTACTGGGCGAGGATTTAATCCACGATGAGGACCATGTGGACAGTATAAATCGGTCATGAATAGTGGAAAGAGAACCAAGTACTTTTGGGGAAATGATACGAGCAATGAAAGCAATGATATTGTTGATGCAAAGCTATACTATCCACGGATGCTACGTGACGAGGCTTGAGGGTAGCAAATATTAACTATACTCGATATCGGAGCGAGTCGGTTGTCAGAATAATCCCGAAGCCATGTTACAGCCGTTATACATCACCTATTATGGCCATAATGATGGCGGTTATCTGAAGACTCTAGAAGCCGTGTTACTTCCTTAAGGAATCTTTACTTATGGCCGTAACAGAACAACATAATTATGAATTGTAATGCCAGCTTCTTCCCGCCAGTCTCCTTTTCTTTTGATTCATCTTCTTTTCTTCGGTTTGCTGGCCTCGATGACTAATATCTAAGAGATTTATATAATACACCAAATATGAATGCCACGAGTTTGTGATTATACCTTTTTGGCCTAACTAATACTTTGGTCATATTTACAAACCTGATGAACCTGCAACCATTCTTGCTATAACACCGTATAAGCTTATACTATATGAATAAGAGTAAATTGCTATGTAAAATTTCAATAGATATTATTTTCATGGTGACAGCAAGAACGTTTTAAATTTTTGGTGAAGGACGTGATTTTTAATTTTCTTTTCAAAAAAAATCAAACCCTGTCACCTAAGGGATTTTAATCTTATTCGGACTTTTTGAAACTAACCTTATGGTAAATCATGCAAGTAAGGTTTGATAATTTTATTGTGGTACGGTGATCCAGTCAGGACAACGAGATTGAAAATTCTTTCTTGAGTCATCTTAGGAAAGTAATATTAATATATGATGATAAATACGGACATTTTATTTCAGAATATCGATGTTTGTGTTAGAATTTTTTCGAAAAGAACATGTGAATATAAACCTATGGAGGGAATCATAATCGGGATCTTGTTGTTTGATTGTTCAAGTGAAAATATGATGTAATATTATTTAGACCTATTTTTCCCGATATTCCCTTTTGTGCATATAATGCCTTTCTCGTTCCACATATGGAGCCAACCAATTCATATATCAGGCGGAACCTTTAATTTGAAATCTATTCTTATCCTGATATTGTTCGTCCTCTTTTATTCACAACTTGTGTAGATGTCGAGTAAACCTCAGTAATAGATCTATCCTTGAGCCTTTATAGGTAAGAGCCTAGAAAGAACACAGACGACCATAAGATACGAGACTCCTGGGAACTTATCGCCCGCCAAGAAAGTCTTGGCGAATGTTTCGAACTCGACGCCTGTTGCTATAGGGCCGAGAGCTCAGCCCTTGTGTTGTTAAAATAATAACCTCGTTGGAATATTCTAAATCTACCTATTTAACCTCAGAGGTTACTTCTTCATTCGACCATTGCTTCAGAGCATTTTTATCATTTTGCGCATTATTTGAACTCGAGAATCAAATCATGAGCTGCCAGCGACAAGATTGATGATAAAGCTGTTTACGGGATATGGTCATATCCTGTACCCAGACTGAGGAGTCATCCCATACAGGATGTAATATTCAAACTTGTTTTCTATGTTGATTTTCATCATCGAAAACCTCCCTCAATTATTTCCCTGTGATTTCACCCTGAATTGAGCTTGAAATTCTGTTTTCCATCAGCACGATAGACTTGTAACATTTTTCCCATTGCACCCAAAGTTTCAGGATGAAACTTCTTTTTAGGGGGAAAGAATGTGAGACCCCAGATTTTTACTCCTAAATAACTTCTAATTTCCAACCCGTCTTATGAATCCTTTTGTCGTTTTGTTGAACTTGAAAGTTGCCATTCTTCATTATTAACTTATCGTTCAACTTTCGGGATTCTGAATGTCGGCACATATCGATTATACGACGTCTTCCGTGTTATCTTGAGATTAATGATTTATTGGCACTATTCTCGTTGCAAAACTCATGATCCTATATGTATTACTTTTCCGAACCGTGTATTTTGCTCTATAATTCTGATTGGTGATGTGAACCCGACCTGCTATTCTCTAAGGGTCATCTTAATAATACCAAGTTCAATCGTACTCGTTAGAATACTTTGAAGTTGATTTGAGATCTTAAGGATTCACTTCAACGCCTCAATGATCTTTTTGTTGTTTCACGATATTTCGCGGACCGTTCTAGACTCGTCGATCGAACGGTGACTGGATCATTTTATGGACCTCGAGATTTACAATTCTATTTCGAGTATTATATTATTGGACTATTCAAAATATAAATGGAGTACCACGAGGGTGTTAATAGAAACAAACGTGGACCTTTTTGGAAGGCGTTGTGCGCCAGGATCGACTTTGATCAGTCACCATAAATTAAAAATCTAAATATTCTAAGATCTTACAGCATTGTATATTATCGAGTTACCTTTCCAATGTGACAAACGGAGAGTCATTCCAAGCCCAAATGAATAAGTTATGGCCAAAACAAGACAAGGATGTCAGTTTATCGCGGCGAAATTACCGTGCTGCCCCCATAACCGACCTACATACTTCTTTTTGGGTTATAAATCCGTTCCTCAGCCATTTTCATGGCAAACCAGCGAGAAGCATATAAGGCTTCGGCAATCACCTTTGAATCCCATTTCGGCCCGATTTCGGGCAGTTTAAACCCGTAATCAACGTCCGAGAATCAAATTAGCAAGTTCTCATCAGCTGATTTCAGCGGTTTTCGCCGGATGGGAGGTAATTCAACCTTGAACCCTTAACTTGTTCTTCGAGATTCTGGATTTATTCTTGTTTAAAATTCATAAATAATTATATATCAAGTATCCTGGGGCTGTTCTTATCGATTCAAGAGGAACGGAAATTAAGTATTTCGTTCGAATAATTGAAACCGGATACCATCCGCGAAGTTTCCGATAAAAGTTCCCTAAGGGGCTCAATTAATGTTGTTGATGTTATTTCGATTAGAATAAGTAACCTTAATGTTTATTACCTCATATTCCTCATCATAGGTTGGAAATTTCAGAGTTTCGAATCCCAATTACAAACGGTTCGAAATGTTCTTGTCCCTGAAGTCGTCCGACAAGCATTTGATCGTGCTTTATGCATGAATTGCAATTTAGTATATATAAACTGTGATTTTTGTATGGTGTTGTTCCTGTTATGAATTCAAAAACTCTATGTTGGTATTTTGAAATGATTCAAAAATGATCTTTCAATCAAATTAACGACTTTTAGTGTTCGAAGATGATTTTTGAAATAAACTAATTTTTTTCGAAAGGATTTGGAAAGTGTTTTTGAAAATGATTTGAGAAATATTTTCTGTAGATAATTGATGAATGATATTGATTACCGTTCTATAAAATAATACCCTTTATAAATGAATTATCGAGGATGCCTCGAAAAGTTATTTCAAATGAGATCGAAAAGCAAGGCTGCTGAAAATTTGGAATAATGATCTAAGACTTGTGTTATTAAAGTTAAGTGACAACATGTTGTGAAATGTGGAATGATATGATTGGAATATGATATTTTTGAAGATGTACCTACTTATGTATTCAGGTACATATCTTCATGACGAGCAGGCACAGGAGGGGCAGGAGGACGACTAGCACCAGTGATATTTCCTAGGGTAGTTGTTGTCGTTTTATTCGTGTGTTTTGATCTTGGTTTGTATATGTACTTGCGAGTACTGTTATTATTTATGTTATGCTGTGTGTGGGCTTAGGTACTGTCTGGAGTTGTTATCTGCATGTTGAGTTGGATGTGTTGTGTTGTCGACCTTGCCTGTTGACATATGTTGTTTTGGTTTTATGTTCGACCTGATTGGTAGTTGTGCGTGTGTAAGTGTGTTAAACAGGTCTTGCCTTGTGGATTCTCAAGTGGATCCACGACGCTATAACAGTTCCGAGCCGGGACGGGATTGTTACCGTTCGAGTCAAATCACATAACAATTCACATCCATAGAATCTATCGGACAATCAATATTGCAACCATAAGGGTTTCATACCCCAGTTGATATATATATATATCAATATAATGAAAAGTCAAAAAGTGGAACGTACTCTCGACAACCACCACTAGAATAAAAAAACATATCCTTTGATTCCCGTAATCACGGAGAGGAGTTTTTCAATATATATATATATATAAATATAAACACCCAAACTCACATAAACATCCATTCATAGTAAAATGATACACACTTGATCATGTAAGGATTTGCGAGGAATATAATTCGTGTGGCAAGGTACTTACCTCGGTAATCAATTCCGAATACTTCAAAGAACACGGATCGATCGGAAAACCCCAAAACCTTGTTGCTAGAATATGAAGACGATGATGAATGGAAGGGTTTCAACACAAGCTCTTCACAAGGAGTTCGACCCTAATACCATATAATCAATCAATCAACAATTATGCGCGGAAAATAATTGTACAACACCCGAATCCCCACTATGACATTCTAACGAACATCTAAAAGGCGTTAAATTGGTCGGAATCGACCAACCGGAGAAACACTAACAACTACACCACAGAATAATAAAGAAACTGGTAGAGTACAACTATATCAATGACAATGGATCACTAATATAAGCTAACTCGGATTAAACGAACAAAATCAACCCAAAATCCCTAAATCCCCAAAATTAAGGTGTTAGGAATCTTACCTTGATTCGGACGATATGAGAAGATCAAGAGATGATTAATCGATGTTAGGGACTCAAAAATCTCATTGACGGATGATTTCCTCGAATATTCATTCGATCCCCATGCCCTAGCCGCGGAAGAGAAAGAGGTGGAGTGAGAAATGAGTGAAAACCCGTCTGTCAAGTCATAATATACCCACAGAAACGCACGAGCAGACAAGCATGAGCAGCCGGTCGTGCGTGACTCGTGCGCCAATATCATGTCCGAGAACAGCCCAGAGACGCACGACCATAATACTTGAGTATCCGGCGTGCGCCGGTTAGTGCAGCCTCTGCTGCGCCACACGAGTGCGACACGAGATCCTTGTCGTGCGGATTGCTCGTGCATGCCTGCTCCAGGCATCCCAATGCTGCACGAGCGTCTAACCGTGTGCTCGCACGCCAAGCTCGTGCACCCTGCTCGTGCGCGGGCGATGCTCACTGCCCGGACTCTGCTGCACCGCACGAGCAGCTGTCTAGGTGGCCTTCTCGTGCAGACCCGATCGAGGCATTCTAGCCGTAGTGCCTCGTCGACTCGACTCTCCGTAATCACACGGGAACTAACAGGACAAAACACTCATATGGGGTCTTAGCCACGAATTCGAACACTAATCAGGAACTAGAGGAACATAGTGGAAGGGAAGAATATAATGGAAAAATAATATAAATGATACATCGAGTACAAACGAATCACAACAATCGAGAGATACGAAAATAGGAAAAATAGGGTTATTACATTCTACCGCACTAAAAATAAGTTTCGTCCCGAAACTTAAAACAAAGAGTGGCAGACAAACAAAGAGAAACCACCAATCTGCTTAGCTCCAAAACGTCACGAGCAATGTGTAAACGTGACATCTCTCGAAATGCAATGGACCGACTAAAAAAGTATCTGGTACACGATTCGGGGCGATAAACATATATATGAACACGATGAATCGAAGTGGAGGAGTATGAGTGCGAAAATAAATGCCCCAAGAGTTAGGAAATTTACAAAATGGCTCAAACTTTCTGAAACCACGTTTTGAGCTTAAGCAACAACATCCAAGTTTGCAACACGTATGAAAATGTTAATTGAACGTGACAACTAAACGACAGTTTCGAACAATATTTGTAAGGATCGAACCCAAATGCAAAAAAAACGGGTTTCTATAAACAGCTCCGAAACTCGTTCGGGTGGTAAACGATACGGAACAAAATAGTTTTAAATTATCGGAAGGATTACAAAGGAGTCGTAAATAATAAAAAATAACCCAAAATAGAAATTACTAAAAAAGAAGAAAGTACGGTTATTACATTCCCACATACTAAGAAGAAGTTTTGACCTCGAAACTTAGAACAATAAGGATTGGAAATGTAAAGCAATAAAATAAAAATAATCAAATTCACAGTTGTCAGAAATAGCAACGATTAAGACATATTACAAAATCTTCACTTTCCAACATTACGCTCTTCAGGAAGAGAAGTAGAGGTTCGGGACACCCTCCGCTGATTTGCTTTGCTCATTGATAGAGTGGCGTTCTTTGTATTCTCGGAGACTAACTCACAATACTGTATTCGATGACCCCCACGTCTGCACTGGTAGCAATTGAAGGGTGGAGAGGACAATTTGCAAGAACATGCCCCTGGACGTTGCAGTTGAAGCACCACACTGTCTTACCAAAAATCAACGATACCGGCTTGGAACTTCCAGTGTTCACACCTGACCGTGAAGACGATGAATTCGAACGACGTGGGGGGTTTGGGAATCTTAGTTCCTTTGCCACCAAGGAATTTTCCAGATGTCTTATGTTTCTTCGCCTCGCTCGTAGGCTCGATCACTGAAGAGACTTCATAGGATATCGTCTGATCTTGGTACTCCTTCATCGTAGCATGAATCGTTTTCGTACCAATCACATCATTACTTCCACAACTATTGTCACGTCCACGTCCGCCAAGGATCGACATACTAAGACATATAATACCATCCAACACAACCTAATAAACAATCGCATAGTAACACCATAATTATCCACACA
The DNA here is from genome assembly GCA_033398695.1 of Orobanche coerulescens. Lineage (NCBI taxonomy): Eukaryota > Viridiplantae > Streptophyta > Magnoliopsida > Lamiales > Orobanchaceae > Orobanche > Orobanche coerulescens. The sequence goes on from CM065816.1 coordinate 120,932,398, forward strand.
AGGCTCGTAATAAAACGCTAAAGATGCATACGAAACTAGGAAAGACGTACGACCGTAGCATTCAATATCTTACGGCCGTAACTTGCTGCTGAATAGCAATAATTCAGCCAGCAGCCCTGAGTGCCCAAAATAGTGATGGCAACACAAAAATGAAAACAAATCGAGAAGCGTGCATACTAATATGAGTCTGAGCGCTCTCATTATACCCGAAAACGACAATAGACGGGCCGCAGAACAACTAGAACTTGCAGAGCGCAAATACTAGAAATCAAATTCTAATCCCCCAATGAGGACAACAATATTATGCACATAAACAATATGACTGGGTATCGCACCATCACGCGAATTATGAATTCAGGCATTATCGCCTTAAGTAATAATATCGATACTATGTATGCACTTTATGAAAACAATCCTTTGAGAAAGAACGAAGTCAACTTTCGCCCAAAACTTGTAAAAACTATTCTTTTACTGAAGGGGAAGTTTTATTCCACAAGTCGACTTTGAAAACCATATTTTCATAATGCATAACAGTTTTTGTTTTTAAAATTTCAGAGACGTCCTATCTAATTTAAAACATTTCAAAAATTGGACTTGGATCCAAATACAAAACTTAAGATCTTTCCTCTTCTTCCAAATGTTTGATCGTAAGTAGATTTTTCACCGAAGTACGTGACCTTTTGTCAAGATGATGTCAAATATGTAGGTTTTTAAAATGTTTGAAAAATCAAAACACCACTTTGAATACGCCAAGAAGGCCAAAGGCGATAATATATTTTAAATACTTGCACTTTCCAAAAAATTAATTTTTTAAATACTGACATGGAAATTACATTGAAAAGTTCAAGACCCAAATTTTAAATACTCAACGATTTCAAAATGTACGCTAAGCCACCACCTATACGTATCGATAAAATAGTTTATGGAATCATTTTCCAAAATATACCCATCACAAAATGCCGGAAAGCAATTTCAAAACACACATGCAGCGTATCATGTCAACAATTAAAAGTACATTGCAGCGGAATATAACTATCAATAATTTATTCGATTCCCAAAACACATGTCATAACCAATATCACCCGAACCATACGCACATTTTATATTGAACCAATAATTCCAAAGACAGGTTCCAGCTCTTCGCACAGAGATGAACAAGGTAGCACAACACAATCACAACATATAGATGAGGAGACTTACAACCGGGAGACTTACGATCACGGATTGCCTGAAGATGATGCCGGAACCATAATACTAATCACAACTCTGATGCGTGCGACTTACACATGACATGGACTCAACCCAATGGCCTAGGTTTCTCGCAAACCTAAGCTCTGATAGCATATTCTGTAACACCCCCGGTTCGAACCGGAAATATTACAGTGCTGAAGACCCTTCTTATAAGGATGTACCAGGCTATACAACCTTTAATTACAACGACACAAATGACCACCGAGGTGAAGAGGTAAAACAATGGACCGATAAAGTCGCTCGACAACACAAAAGACCATCACGTTCAACAACTCAATATCAAGACTAAGTTTTTAATGCGTAGGAAAAACAATAATTTTAATTTCACAACATAACTCGCACTCATGCAAGGGTGATAAATCAACAAGGACAGCCCTTGATTACAATAGAGATAAAAGAAAGAGACTTCGACTTCTGTGTGATTAGCATCGCTGCCCTTCATCCTTTGTCAAGCTGATCCCAGGACCGCTCTTGAGCTGCAAAATCTGAGCACATAATAGGCACCCACCCCCCAAATTTTGCTAGTACAAGTACATAATATACAAGCTATACGAGAAATATTCACACCAACCAAAATGTGTCACAAAATGGGTCACAAACCACAAGATCCAACATCATCACAGGGTATACGCATACACAAGAATAACAGCCATTCGTAAAAATTGCATCTTCTCAAAGAGAAGTAAAAATACAAACTCTAAAAATGTCCCATTGAGTCAAGAGAATTAGTTCAATCCTTTGGAATTATCTATGAAAATCATTTTAGTAAAATAATTGAAAAATGTCGTTGTTGACTCGGGTCGATTTAAATGATTCAAGAAGATTAGAAAATCGATCGAAAACACTTTAGAGAATAATTTCAGAATCTCTTGGTGTCCTTGACCCAATACGCGCTCTCTCAGCGAATTCCTGCTTAAGACCATCAATTACTAGTTAACCCTCGAGATCTCGTCAAAAGTCCTTGGTCGCTTAATCCTTGATTTTCTTACTGATACCAATATTTGTGGAACATGTTTGAAAATGATTTAAAGGCAAAAATTCATTCGGTATCAGGGTCTTAGCTATCACACAAGTATCCTCTGCTCTGAAGCCTACCAGGAGCCTCCAATGAATCATTTGTGCACTGACGTTTGCTACACTGTGGTGGCCGCACCCTTGTATATGTCGCTGCGCCGGCGCCACTCACACTAGAGCCGCCCTTTGCAACACGCATTTAGGCAAGACCGTCGTTCCACCATCCACATGAGCCGCTCTTTGCAGCATGTACAGAGCGGAGTACACAACCCCGCCCCCTGCGTCTTCAGATACGACGTACCATATAAGCAAATATTTACATTGGTAAACCACACAAGATTCAATCAACATTTCATGCAATCTCAACCACATACGTGTTAGGAATACTTGTTAGATTTTGATGATATCATCATCCCTGTACTGTTAATTATTCAAATGTATGTTTTAAGTACTCGGAAATTGTAAAGAAGAACTAAATGAGTATCTTCTATAGGCCTTAGAAAATTAGGCTAAGTCTTGATCAAATATTGATCAGTACAAAATCGACTAAGTATAGATTGCCGTTTATCAGAGAAATTTACAGGCAATTTCATTATCAGAGAAGTTTTGGTCAACGTAAAACATCATAAAGGTTTGACCAAAACCTAGCTGTAGTTAAGTTCTGAAGAAGGCGCTACATCAGACAATTTTGGTCAACGCAGAATTCAGAGAGGTTTGACCAAAACCCATCTACAGTTGAGTTACCAGATGAGAACTGGTCAACAAATACCAGCTGAAGTTTTACCATCAGATCAGAGAACATTCATCAGGTCAGAGAACTTCAGATCAGAGGACTTCACCTCAGAGAACTTCAGAGCAGAGAACTTTATCTCAGAGAAGTCTATAGCAAAGAACCTTATCTCAGAGAACTTCTACCAAGATATATCAGAGAAGTTTCACATCAGAGAAGGTTGACTGCACATCAGGCAGGCTTGACCAAGAGATATCAAATAGGTTCTGAGTGAGATATCAGCTAAGTCCAAGTAAATCAGTCCACATTAGCAAGAGTTGAAAGTCAACAATTACGGAAAGCCACATGCAGATGTAAGGAGACAAACTGGAAAGATTCTCATAAAGCTAGGAATAAAATATTCATTGAGATTCGCGTTCTGAGACTTATGATTATTCTAATCAAGAATAACGGCACTAACAAAGAAAATATTTCAAATGGTTGGAATTGAAAAGGGGAATCAAGCCGTGCAACAAAATGATAAGATAAATAAAGAAGTCCACTCTCCAACAGACGGATTTATTACAGTGATGCAACGTCTATGAATAAAGTTCAAAGGATCGTACTATAAATATCTGAAGATATGAATTGAACAAAGTACGATGCGAACAATACTTACAAGCTAACAAAGTAATCAAAGCAAACAAAGCAAAGAGATCAATAGCATTGTGAAGAGCAAGCTTAAACAGTCATATTCCTAGAAGCTCTTTAGTTGGAGAAGACAAACACTTTTGTCTTAAAAACTGAGTAAGGGGTACTTCTGTAAACGAGGTTTCAGAATTTTCGCGACTGATAAGGCATCCACGGGTTCTTGATTGGAAGGTGATAGAAAGCTTGAGAGTTGTTGATCCATCCAAGGGTTTTCGATCAAGAGGTGCTAGGCAGTTAAGGGAGTTGCAACGGCCATGGATTTCCACTAGTTGGAAGCTGTTGTAACAAGGAAGAAATTCATTGTAACCTTTATCACTGGTTGACACTTATAGTGAATTTATCTACAACTGGTTTGGAGATAAGTGGACGAGGATTATCCCACCTCTGAAACCACTATAGGTGCTTGTGTGATTTTCTGCTTTAAACATCATACTTAACTCCTGCATTCATATTAACTGTTCCATTAGAAAGTTATCTGCAGTCGACATTAGTTATCTGTATCGTCATTAGCTGTGTCTTCCGCATTATCTGTCTGCAGACGACATAAATCATCTGTACTTATCACAACTGAGAAACTCAACTGAGATTCAGGAAAGAGTTTAATAAGTCCATTCACCCCCTAAACTTATACCTGACGACTTGTGACTTACAAGTGGTATCAGAGAGGTTGGTTCAATTTTTACAGAACCAGATCCATATATCTGAGCATATATACATTAATATCTAATTTAGAATGGAACACGTGCAACACATGCACTCTAGATTACCAGTATTCTCTGTTGATGAATATGACTTATGGAAAATAAGAATGCAGGCTCATCTGTCATCCATTTATGATGATATGTGGTGTATCATTGAGGAAGGTCCTTTCATCTTTGAGAAGGATAATACACCAGAAGAAATTGCTGCTGGGAAGCCAGAGAAGATTCCCAAAAAGAGGACCGAGATGTCCCCTGAAGAGAGAAAGCTGGCCAACCTAGACAACCGTGCCAGAGATATCCTGTACCAGACTCTTGACAAAGCAACCATGGTCAAGATCAAGAATTGCAAAAATGCAAAAGAAATTTGGGACACATTAGCTGTAATGTGTAAGGGAACTGAGCTGATAGAAGAAAATAAGTTGTCAATTGCCACTCAAAAATTTGACAACTTCAAGATGAAGAATGGTGAATCAATTGACCAAGTGAACACAAGATTCACTGAGATCATAAATGAAATAAACACCCTTGGAAAGACATATGGCAACAGGGAGATGGCCCTAAAAGTTTTAAGGTCTCTCAATCCTGAATGGAGAATCAAGGCTGTGGCCATGAGAGAGTCAAAGGATCCCAACAAAATAAAGATACATGAGCTGTTTTCTAATCTGAAGAAATATGAGTTCGAGATGCCCTGTTCATCATCTAATGAACCTGCAGAGAAAGGGATATCATTTGCAGCAGAATCATCTACAAAGAGCATAGCTGAAGCAAGTGTTGGGATTCCGGAAACAAAACAAAATACGCAGCGAAAAAAAAAACTAATCCCAAACAGGATCGATCAAGTAACGTATATACGAAAATGAAAAGATGAAGATAAAAGGATCAAAGTCCCATACCCTTGAAGCCTTTGATAATATCTTCGTAAGTTGATGTTGTCCACAAACCTGAGCACGAGCACGAAATCCCTTCATCCCAAACACCAAAAACATGATTTCTCTATGTCACCACGCGTCGAAAGTTGCCCAAAAAATCACCAAAACTCCGTTCTTGAAAGAACACGACTAGGAAGTTTCAATGGAATTTATTTTTCTATTTTTCTTAATTTGTTTCACCTCAAAGATGAACCAAAAATTGAGGAAAAATCTCTCTCCCCTCTAATGTCTCTCTCGGCTGAACCAAAACAAGAAAAATGGAGTGAGTGAATTTGTTGTTGTGTTTGTTTTGATATATGTATTATATCTCACAAAAGAGATAATATATTAAGGAGAAAGAATCTCCACATATCATCACATAACAACAAGACATCACATGCAAGGAAAAGCAACTCCATGTGAGGGGAAGACGGGGAGGGGGGGGGGGCTACTTGGGGGTTTCTAGGAAATGAGCCGAGTCACTCGGCTCGTGTACCGGACGTCCGTCAAACGACTCCGTTAAATACACTCCGTTTAATCTCCAATGTATTTATGTAACTTAATTAATCCAATTAATTAATTATATCAAATACAAAATATATTTTTCTAAGAAATATTATTTATGAATTAAATTAATTACCTAGTAATTTAATTTTAATTCATAAGACCGCCATTTATTTATCTAATAAATCATAATTAGATATCCAATATCTAATATTAATAGAGAGATGGTAAATTCATATTTATCCGACAACGATCCTGATGTGCGACTCTGTAGGTCTGTCTCAGTCAACATTGGGAGGAACCAATGAGTGCGGGCAACACTTAGCCAGTCTAGCGGGCCACACTGTAAACCTCGACTGAGGACGAATGAAGGGATCATTCCAGAACCATTATATCGTGAATACCGTATACGTATAGACCCTTCATCAAATGTCCCGGTCAAGTCTTCGGGTCACGATAAACGTTGCATAACAAACCAAATGCCAAATAAGGCAAAAACTAAAGGGTGCATTTAAACATAAAATAAAAGCAATACAAACCTCTGATAAAAAAGATATACCTTGGTTATATTTCTTGTGATAATTTGTTAAATACATATCATGTAGGCCATATATAAAGAAAAATCTCCTAAGACAAATGCTTAACTACTCTGCACCCTCGCCTTGGCCGGCTGCCTGGAATGACTGCCCCACGCCCTCACCGGCCCCCCTATGTCCGCATCTCCACAACCTCATTGGCCTCCCTCAGGTCATCGACGTCCATGGGCTCTATCTATAGATTGACCTCTAGGCTCTTGATGTATGTGTGAACTTCCTCAATCGATTTACCCTCTTTCACGAATTCCAACATCTCATAACATGTAGAGATGTAGTTGAGGTTGAGCAGTTTCTCGTACTCGACCATCTTTTTGAAGGCCTCTGCCCCATCACTCATCCCATTGGCATACCATTGTCCTTGCAGGTGTTGATCTGCTTGGTCATGCGTTCAGTTCGGGCGTTTGTGTCCTTACGGAAGCTCTCGTGCTCGGCCCGGAGTTCCTCATATTTTTTATGGAAGGCCTCGGCTCACTCAATCATCTCCATGGTTTTCTCGCTCCAGAGGTCGGTCTCACTCACCCAGTTCGCCAATGCCATGGCCTTCTTCTTCAGAATTGATACTTCATCCCCCAAAGACCGAATGAAGGAGGGCTAGGCATGGTGTTCCTGTCGAAGAGCCTGAAACTTAGTTGCCATTTGCTTATGCTTCTCGATGATGTCCTAAAGGTCCCCCACGGCCTTGCCATATGTGCACAGAGCACGACCCAATTGAGCATTGCCGAACTGAATCTGCTCGGCCACATCCATGTCATTTATCACCAACTCCATCTTCGGTGTCCACCGTTGAATGGGAACATGACTGGATTCCACCACCGCTCGTGGAGCCATGTCGAGCATGTCGACCGTGGGGTAGCAGCCTTGATATAGTTGAGGAACCAACGGAACCTCCAGCCTTTTATATCAGTGCAGGGGTCCTCTCTGTCCTTGTTAACAGGGAGGTAGTCCTCCTCCAGGTCGATGACGACCTCTTTGCCCACTGCTCATCAAGTCTGGATAGGGCTCAACATCTGGGGGAGTTCATGGGCTGGCGAGACCTCCGCCTTTACGCTGGCCGCCAGGTCGGTGTCCCCCCTCCTCTGCTTGCTCTGGCCACGTCTCCTTCTCTCAGCGGCTAGCCTCTCGACATGCTTAGCATGGGCCTCCCGCCCTCCGGGGGCGGATCTAGCCCCAGAACATGGATAAAAAATTGCAGAAGAGTCACCGATCATGCAAGAAAAAAGGGAAATGAAGAAAACACTTGACAGGGACAAATTCAGACATGGTTCGTGGATCGGTTGATCAAAGAATGTCTTCCCAAGGATTCTCCTTGATTGACAAGAGATATGACTTTCTCTACTCTAGCAGAAGTTCCAGTAGCTCGTCAAAACGGTTGTCAAACTCAAAAGAGGTCGCAACCGCGAGGATATGATCTGCATAAAAAAAATGATGAGCGTCAGCCAAAAACCCAAACAGAACCACAAAAGATGAATACTTACGGATCTTGGATATAAAATGCTCGAGGACCCTCAACCGCTCATCCATGACATCGGGCTCATCATCCTCATCCGGGCTCATCTAATCCCTACTAACATAGAACCACTGCTCATTCCAACTGTGGATGGTCTCCGTCACGTCAACCACCCCCTTATGCATTGCGTATCGGGCACTCAAATAAAACCAACCCGAGCGGGATCTATCGACCTCCATAGAAAAAGGCTATTGAACTCCTCAATGGTTGTCTAGAACCACCCCTTCAGATTAAATTTGAATAAGCCCACAAGCCGAGCCCAGGCATTAGGGTGGACCTACGCGATTGGGAGGCTCTACCACCTCAGAAAGCGATACAGGATCAGAGGGAGCGGGAACCTCAGACCCGCCATCAACTAAGGGTAGTACATGGACTTGCAGCCAATTGGTGGTTGATGTGGCCTCTCGTCAGGATACAGGACGAACAACCAGAATGCCGCCGGAATCTTGAAGCTCTGTCGCTACACCGCCAACTGCTTGTCCGTGATGACACTGCAAATCGAGGCTGAGTACCATGCTGCCTCCACAAAATGGAGCGGCTGTGCTCGGATACAGAATCCATCGGGAGCAACCTGCTCGGTTCCCACACCCGTCGCTCCAGAGGCTGCCACCAGTGGCACCGCCGCCTGCCCCCAAGGATTCCGGCAAACCTGCTAACTCGCATCTGCCATCTTCCTCTTCACTCCTATCTACCGGGGTGGCCCCCAAGGGCATATCGACGACCCCATCCGGTCTGGCAACACAGGCATATCCACGGCCCTCTTCTCCTCTCGGTCCGATGAAAAAGATGAAGAAAAGAGAAAGCTCACCATCGTCCGAACTCACTGGAAATCGTCGAAGTCTCTCTCTCTCTCTCCGCAAAACTAAAAAATAATGCAAGGGAAAAGAAGAAGATAGAAAAAGACAACCCTTATTTATAAGGGGAAGGACGGCATTAATTTCCCATCACATGGCCGCGTCGATTCGAGCACAAATCAAGGACGCGTGGACGGCGCCGTCCTACCAAATCCCACCACGCGTCCCTCGACGTTACACATTCAAATTTGAATTCGAACTCGAGATCCGTAACAATCGCCCGTTGGAATTCGACTCGCTTGCACAGAACCTCCCCCAAATCCTGTTCGGCCCAGCAGCACATCGACCCCAAACCCGACAACATATGCGCGGCTCTATCTCGAGGGCCTTAGATGATAGCTGAGCCCCTTTGGCATATACCCACACATCCTCTTTCAGCTCAGCCAACCCGATACATCCGAACCCATGACCGATCACACGAGTCCGGTTTAACTGGCCAAGCAAGGATGCCCTAGTCGGGTGGATCAGGAACTCAAGTAAACCATGACCGAGCAGAAAAACAGAAGGCAGAAGGCCGACCCCAGTGACGGCCCCAAGCCAACCAGACAACGGATAACCATCGCCAAAATGCATATGGAACAGGCACATAAGACATTTATTTAAATTTGTCCCGCTTCTTCCCAAAGTTCCCTCAGATGCTGCCACGCGTCTCTGAAACAATTCCTCCTTCTGACAGGTGTTTTGAATGTTTCTCAATATTCCCCAGCTACCACCCTACTGATTGGCCAGAGTCCGCTATACATAGAGAATGTCCGATAGATGGGGACTTTTAAAAAATTCCCACTAAAAAACTACACTTATATTGTAATACGCCTAAGTACAATAGACTGACCTGAATGTTCACCTTGGCTCTTCATGTAAAAACGCCATAAAATCACTAAAATCTCATACTTTCACATCCATTTGGAATTTAACGTCTAATTCTTATTTATTACGTGGCTTCGATTTATCTATTGCTAAGTAGAAATCAGCACACGTCATGTTGACCAAACAAGGTATCAACAGAATATATGCAGTGGAAATTTGTCCGACTCACGTAAACTTTCCGTACAAGTAAAAATTCAGGTAGACGAGCCAATATGGCAAAAAAAATTTACTAGAGAAACTCGTTCAAGACATACAACGGAAAATATAACAACAAAGTGAAATAAATAAAAGACTCCTTAATAAGAGTAGACCTAAAGCTAATTAGTACGGCTTATCTAAAAGAGATGCGAGAAACAATTTGACGCTCATGAAATCAAACGCTGATGAAAAATAATCGTTCAACAAAATAGCTCCGTGCGATAAATGAGAATTTTTGCTCTTAAAATCTGAATCATCTGATGTGTAAATGGGAGCTCTTCCAATACTCTATATAGCCATTTGTGCGTATAAAAACGAGCCAAGAATCCTGCTATGTATATCTATAACTTTCCATTATATGAATGAATGCTTATGCTATGTTTTTTGGTTTAATTTCAGTACATTTCAATTCAGTTGAGTGCAGTTCAATTCAATTCAGTTAAACTCAGTTCAACACATTTTAATTCAATTCAGTTCGTTCAACTTTAGAATCAATATTATTAACTACAACTATTATTTTATAATCATTATTATTATATTATCAATAATATTTTGTTAAATAGTTATTATAATAGTTTATTTTAATATTATTGTTTTGTTGTTATACTATAGATACTAATTATTATTTTTTATAGTACAATTAATCACTATAAGTATTATTGGTATTAATTAGTATTATCCATAAGATTAAATATAATAATAGTTATTATTATTATTATTAATATTATTATTATTAATATTGTTGTTATTGTTGTTGGAATATAAGTAATAAATACTAGTGCTGTATATATTGTTATCAAATCTTATTATAATGTTTAATAATTATTATTATTATCAATATTATTAATAGTATTACATATTTGTAGTATTATTAATAATTGTATTTATTATTATTATTGATATCAATATTATATATAATTCGTATTATTGTGACTATTATTATTATTAAATTTATTGCTATTATTATAATTATGATTATAGTATACATAATTTATTATTGTTGTATCTACTATTATGTGGTATTATTATTTTTTATATTGATATTCCAATAATATTATATATAATTTTCACCATAACTATTATTACTGTTACTATTATGATTATTTTTTTTTGTTGTTGTTGTTGTTGTTGTTGTTGTTGGTGGTGGTGGTGTAATATATGTTATTATTGTTGTTGTTATGTATATGTGTATATTTTATCTAATATTATTAATAATAATAACAATAAATATTATTATTCTTTATATTATTATTATCAACAATATTATATATAACTGTGGAATATCTAGTGCAAGTATATCGATTATAAAACCCCATTTCTTGAACAATAATGTAAGCATAACATCATTTCACAAAATTCAAGACTAGTATTCCGGAATAACTAAATTTTATAATATCACATTTCAAATATATGTGTGATTAACCGCGGAACCGCACCAGAAGCAACAGAACCATTTGAGGCCCCGTCGGACCCTCCCAGAGTGGTTAACCCAAAAATATTTACGGAACCGCACCAGAAGCAGCGAAACCCTCTGAGGACCCGTCGGTCCGCTCCAGAGTGAACATATACACTTACACAACACATATATATCACTTTCAAACTCAAGAAAAAAATATAGTTGCCTTATATGGCCAGGTCTGTAAAGCGGATCCGTTGAAGTCTTCGACGTCCGATTTTCCATGCCTAAATAAGATATTGATGTTCCTCTATCAACAACTTATTCTACCGATATTACGACGACGTTGGAGCAAGATCGGTATTTGCGCCGTTTGTGCGGAAGCGTAAATACAAAGTGCGAAAAATAAATCACACAAGGATTTATAGAGGTTCGGCCAAACGTGCCTACGTCCTCTCTCGATGTATCTTTTTCTATAGGCTTAAGATCAAAACCTCTGCACCTCTCTTCTATCGGTCGAGGGATTACCATTACAAGCTCGTCTTCTGTCGGTCCGAGTAAAACCGTTCTCTTACTTGTCTTTTTGCCGGTCCAAGTTAAACCATTTTCCTTTTCTATTGGACAAGAAATCAACCACTCCAGCTTAAATCGGTACTAGATAAACCTCACTAAGATAGCGATTGTGATTCTAACGATCCCGGATCCTTGATCCAAATAACACCGAATCCAATCGTATCTTTTCTTTTTCTCACCCGTGTATGATTTAGTGTATCACACTCAATCACTCTAAATTAAGCTCAAGAACAACAACTATAATGTTTACAATGATATCTCAAGTATATATGAATTGCTCAATGTTGTTGTGTGGATTGATACCAACTCACTTGGTATTTATAGCCTTCTTCCACAAACTAGCTGTTACTGCCAGTTGATATTAGCGTGCGCTAGGCTTCTTCCTTAGCGTGCGCTATCGCGTGTATCTGCCTTAGCGTACGTTATGCATTGCATGTTACGTACGTTAAAGCCTTCCAGTTTCAATCCAGTGGCTACTGTCTCTGACTGTTAGCGTGCACTAATACTTCCATGTAGCATGCGCTAATCTTGCATCATTGCATGCGTCGTGTATCCATTTATACTTTTTGACTTGCATCAGATTCTTCCCAACGGATTGATTGACTTGATTCAAACTGATATTTAGCGTGCGCTAAATATCACTTGTTGTGTGCGCTAAGCTTACTTCACTGCATACGTCACTCTGTGTTTGAATCTCTTCACAACGGTAATATAGGCTCGATAGCGTGCGTTAGTAATCATGGGTAGCGTGCGCTATCCTCATCAGGTGACTTCATTTCAGGTAACTTCAAACTTGTCAGTTCTCCAGATAACTCCCGTTAGCGTGGGCTAGCCTTGATACGTAGCGTGCGCTAATGTAGTCCAGATTGCAACTTTTTGCATCTTCGTCTGCTTCGTTGATTTGCTTCGCCTCTTTGTTGTTTTGTTTTGGTTAGCAATTTAATCATCAAAACACTATTTATTAATATGTGGAATAAATATTCCAACAATCTCCCCCTTTTTGATGATTACAAAACAACCCTTGAATTGGATAAAACCTGTAATATATATATATATATATATCAAAGTGTTCGGCTTTGATCGTTTCGTTAGTTTCTCCAATCCTTTTCCTTTTTCATTTTCGATTTCTTCGTTTCGTATTTTTCAACTCATTCGTTTCCACCCCTTTTTGTATGCTTTCTTCTCCTTTTCGACTTCTTCGATTTTTTTTATTTTTTCTCCTCCTTTTTATTTTTTATATTTCTCGTCATATCTTTCATGACGCTTTTATCCGATTCAACTTTTTCTCCCCCTTTTTGTATTCAGTAAAAAGTGTAAAAAATATAAAGGATACCAATTTGAATATGCATGATACTAAATGATGAATATAAACAAATATGCATAAATAGGAAATAAACTCCCCCTGAAAATATTGTCTCTCCCTTTTGTAAAATATCAAAAATTAATTTTTGGGGATCCAACCGAAAGTCGGTTTTTGTTTTGAGATATAAACGATATTTGAAACAATTGTTCCTTTAGGAACCTAAATTTTCTTAGTTTTTATCGTCCGTCTTGGGCTTTTGCAATTCGAAATGTGGTGCCCAATTTTTAAACATTTTTCACAATGGGGTATTTTAAAATTTACGGATTCATTTTTAGAACGTGGTTTGAATTTTAACCCCTCTTTATTTAACGTGTATTTTTGAACCGAGAGCATATTTTCAAATTTCTCTTTCCCGAGAGAAAATTTCTTCGTTAAATTTTTGAGCTCGGTTTGATAAAATATTTTCATTCTCAATACATTTAGAATGATCAATTTCAATAAACTTTCCCTTTTCAAGAATTTTGGAATTTTCATTTTCCAAAGATTTGTATTTAGATTTAAGGGATTTTATCTCATTTAAATCATTTTGATAATCGGTATGTAATAACTCGAATGCTTCAAAAAGTTCATCGTAAGAATTAATTACTTGACTTTCGACGTCGATATCGTCGAATGAACTCCGGGCCATGAGAGCGAGATTATTTTGATTTAGAAAACCTTCATCTATATCTTCGTCACTCCATGTTGCAATTAAAACTTCTTTGGGTTTTACACGACAATTCTTCGCAATGTGGCCTGGTTTACCACATAATCGACAAGTGTTGTCGAATTTTTTAGATTCGCCCGCTTGGATGTCTTTCTTTCTCCAGTTTAATAAGTGTTGGAACTTATTAATATTTTTGGCATAATATGTCGATTCTTCGTCGCTTTCGTCTACCGGGATTTCTCCTTTAGATCTTGATATCTTAGCTTCATGGCTATCGATCTCTCCTTCGGTTTTGGTTTGACATTCCGAGATTTTAGAACTATATCGTAGTTGATAAGAGAACCAACAAGAGCACTAAAATCAAGAGTATTTAAATCTTTTGATTCCATTATGGCCGTAACCGTACCGTCCCATTCTCGAGGTAGTGATCGGAGAATTTTCTTTACTTTATCACTACTCGAAAGTGGTTTTCCGAAACATGCTTATCCATTTGTGATGACCGAAAATCGATTGAGCATTATAGTGATGGATTCGTCGTCCTTCATTTGGAATAACTCATAATCGTGAAGGAGCATGTTTATCTTCGTCTCCTTGACTTGAGACGTACCTTCGTGTGTTACCTCAAGCATTTTCTAAATTTCATTGGCACTATCACACGATGATATCCGGTTGTGTTCTTCCGGATTTAAGGCACAATATAAGAGTTGAGTTGCCTTACAATTGTAATGGTCATTTTTCCAATCGGAATCGTCATATTCTTCGAAAGTTTTAATCGTACCGTTGGAATTCGTCGGAATTTTCAGACCAAGACAAATCACATTCCAAAGCTCGATGTCATACGATTGGATGAATATTGACATCTTTTTCTTTGTCATAAAGTTCGAGCCATCAAAAAATATTGGTCAATTGAGAGCAAGGCCTTCGACTGGAGCAATTTGGAACGCCATTTGGATCGACTCCTCGGATGTTAAGCCATTTATTGGAGGTACCGCTCCGATACCAATTGTTGGAGCAAGATCGGTATTTGCGCTGTTTGTGCGGAAGCGTAAATATAAAGTGCGGAAAATAAATCACATAAGGATTTATAGAGGTTCAGCCAAACGTGCCTGTAATACCCTCGCCTTTAATATTGTATTTCATGATTTAAGTTAAGTATTTTCGCACCATATCTGTGATGTTGTAGCAAGTACCGACGAATTATGTTAAATTGGATTCATGGTCATTCATACTATATTAGTTGTTGGGTGATATTGCGAGAATTCCATTTATGCTTGTTATAGTACTTAACGTACGTTAACATGTATTCTTAACGTACGCTATGTAGGCCGCCTTACGTACGTAATATCAGTACGTTAACGTACGTAATGCGGAAGATCCTCCAGCAATCCGCCTTTCGGCGGATGGGGTCGAGCAAGGGTAGGTGGTCGGGAGTCGATCGCGACATCCAAGTCAACGGCTATTACGTACGTAATAGCTGCCTGGTTACGTACGTAACGAACTGCGTGTTTTTAGACAGGGAGATTTGATGAAATTGGTTACGTACGTAATGATCATGAGATTACGTACGTAAAGGCTGTAATGTACGTTAACCACGTTCGTTAACGTACGTAATGTCAAGTTCAGATTATAAATGTATGACTTGCCATTCACTTCCTACTCGACCTCTTTCAATCTCCCAACTTAGGAACGATTCCTTTCCCTTCCAACTTCATTTCTAAGCCTTCCTAACTTGTGTTGGAGCTTCAACACTGGATTGGTGACTTGGAGAGCTAGAGATTGAAGTGTATTCCTTGGAGTGTTTGTGTTGTTCTTCACTTTAAGGTTGGTCTTTCTTTAACTCATATCAATTCCATGCTTATGATGATGTTAGTAGATAAATACTTCACATAATGTTAGTTTAAACTAGTGTAAACATGATAAGTTAATTGAATCATACTCAAACCAAGTGAAGATTAACTTTGAAGGTATTAGTGTTACTTCTTGATGTAAATAACTTCATAATGTGATTGTGTTGATAATGATATACATAAAACCTGAGGTATAGCATGATAATCGGAAGTTGATTTTAGTCTCAACACTAGGAACATGTTAGGGATGATATCCTTAATGATTAAAAGTGAGAAATGTTAAATTTGTCTTGAACATTCTATTGATTCTTGAAGGTAGTATGGAACCATGATTTTTGGCCTCTAAAACCTTTGTAATAAAATTGCTGGAAAGATGATATTAACCCTTTGTAGATGATCTTTGTTAGATGAATGAAGTTACTTCAAAAATCTCAAGTATTCAATGATATAACTAGGCTTTCAATAAATTCTTCAAAGTAAAACAATGAATGTGGATAGAAGGAAGTTGTAATCTTCATATGTTCGAATCTATCGATTTCGTTAAAGGACGTTAATCGCTACATTGATAGGTTGATAATGTTCTTAAGAGAATTGTGTTGAATATGATGATACAAATGCGGTAGATGAATAGCCGAATTCCATTTCATTAATCCATGCATGTCAAGAGGCGTAAATTAAGATGATGTTCTTAATTCACTAAAAACTTAAACTTATGTTTCATATAGTAATCAAGTTTTGAATGAAATCGTTGGTAAATAATGAAGAATGTAATTAAACACAACTTATATCGTAATTGGAAGTGTCGATGATTTGAAAAGATATTTTCACGATATTGCATTAATGATAAACTAGACATCAAGAATTTGACATTAAGGTTAGAATATGTAATGATCATGATAAACACACGATGATTTGTAATAAGAACATTAAAATGATCGATAGGATAATCGATTTATTCAAGTAAATTTATGAATATTGTTTATGCGATAATACCATTATCGCATTTAATGTGTTGTTGAATGAATTATATTTCATTCAAGGTCGCTTGTTCACGTGAGTATTGTTAGACGAGGATACCGTTCGTTTGACCATTCGAGGAAGGATTATTCGTCTACGGAATTGAGGCAAGTTATCTTGCTTGGTTATAATGATGTGTGGATTCTTATGATGATTATGCATTTCGTGTATATGAAACACCTATAAACTTGTGTCTTGTGACTTGAGGTTGTTCTTGATGATGTCCCGTTTTCATCATGGGATTGTATACCCAAATTCATACTTTTGGACCCTTGATATCGTTGAGCTTTGTTGACACTTCGGTGAGTTGTTCGATTTCTTTGAAAAAGTATAATTCATTGAGTTTCGTTGTCATGTTGTATCGTGACATCTCTGGAGTCATATCTGCGCGCCGATTGGTTATGTGTAGGATTTTTAGCCGGGCACTTGATGATCATGCGTGGAGGTTTTTCCGCATTTAGATCGTGCACACGAGACGTAGTTCGTGAGGCTAATTAGGTACATTGTCCCACGTATATTCTGGATTCCGTATACGAGGTGGACATGTGCACGGACACATTTCCGGATCGGGCGTACTGTGACGTCCGTCTTGAGCCATAGTATATGGTCGTTCGTATATTTGGTTATCTTCGACAGTTGGGACTGATTGTTTATAGGCCTTCGAGGTATATTCAGTAGTCGGTGGATTTCTTTGAAATCAGTATATATATGAATTGTATAATGTCATGAGAATTATTATCATGTATAGCTGACCCTGTGGTTTGGGGCGAAATACTTGTATTTCAGGGCGAGAAAAGGGCAAGGCACAGGAGGAGCACAATGGCGACGGAGGATTCTGATGTATGCTATTTCGGGGGCCCCGAGTCTTTTGGTTGTTCGGTTATGTTTTAAGCGTGACTTTCGTTTTATTTTTGTGTCGGATGAATGTACTAAAACTTGTTAGGTACTGCCCATCGTCATATGGTCTGTACCTTGTTTGGATCCTGCGTATGTTTGCTTGTATTTAAAAATATGAATAACTCATACTCCACATCGGGGTTTTGATAAATATTGTGGTACGGTGCCACATTGTCAGATTTTAAGTGTATATTGTGATATTGCCTGGTGGGTCCCAGGAGGGATCCACGGCACTGTAATGGCCACTGTTTTTGGGCTGTTACAGAAGATGGTATCGGAGAGTGTGTTTTTATTTTGAGTCATTGTAGAATCGAAATAGCATCAAGAAAACTTCGTGCCACGTGTAACCTGTGCAAGCGCCTGACCCGTCGAATACGGTATGTTCTCATGAACCATAATTTGATTACTGGCATGATATTGACGATGTATTGGTCTCCTTACTTATCTTGGCATCTTGCTACCATGAGGCAAAATTCATCTGTTCGAAGAGAACCTAAATTAATTATGTGATTGGAATTGTTTCGACTTAATGTTGATATGATATTGAGTGTGTAACACTTGTAGTGCCAGTGATCCTTTACAACTGCTTTGTGGGATAGGAAATTCCCTGTTGTTATTAACTTAGCATGAATTATGATTGATAAATCAAACTGTACTTGTGACTTGATTCTTTCAGTATGGAAAGGAACCTTAGAGGCCGTGGCAGAGGGGGACGAGGCCGCGGAAGAGGCCGAATTCCGATACCACGAGCTAACAGACGCGCGGATGTGGAACAGAGTTCCGCAGGAAGTGATTCGCCTTCTCGGGACCAATCGCACCACACCGGAGAGAATGCACGTGCCGATCCTTACACCGTGATGCAGGGCATGATGGCCCAGATGACCCAAATGGGTCGGCTGATGGAAACTATGCAAAGGAATACTACTGGTCAGCAGCAGGGACAACAGCCTCCGCCTCTGGTGCCTCGAGGGATCGTGAGCCGGATTATTAGCGACATATCACGTCAGCGACCTCCGACTTTTGAAGGCTCATTTGAGCCTGCCGACATTGTACACTGTATAGAGCATTTCGAGAAACTGTTCGAGATGGTGGAGTGCCCAGAGGAAAATCGAGTTGCTGTGGCAGCCTACTACCTCAGTAAGAGTGCCCATACTTGGTGGCTTTCTGTGAGGCCTGCCGAAGGCGAGAGTACTTGGGAGGAATTCAAGAATCTTATGCTAGATCGTTACTATCCTGCACCCCTCCGTGAAGCTAAACTGTCCGAATTACTAAACCCCGACCCATCGGAAGACGAGGATGTGTTAGCAATTGCTGAAAAATTCCAAGCACTTCTCCCTTTTGCTACGTCAGTTGTCCGTTCGGAAGCTGATAAAATCAAATATTTCCTCAAGAGGCTTAAACCCCGAATGAGAATGAAATTACTCAATCACCACTATACGACCTTACCGGAGTTTATTGAGAAGGCTTTGGAGTATGAACTTACCGCGAAGGAGATTTCTAAGAAGCAGCCTCAGTTTTCCAACAAGAGATCCAGAACTGCACTCCAAGGAGACAAAGAACCGGGGTATTCAAGAAACCCCACTGTACCAAATCCTTCAGAGCGTCCACCGATCGCACCGAAACCGGCAGGAACGCACTCTCGGGCAATCAGCTCACCTGTCGTGTGTTATAACTGTGGGGACCAGGGGCATATCAGCTCCAAGTGTCCGAAGCCGGCCGTTGCCTGTCACACTTGCGGGAAGAACGATCATCGCGCTCGCTATTGTCGGGGTGGACTCGGGCGTGCCCCAGCAGCATCTCTTGCTCCAGTACAGTCTTCTGTTCAGGAACGTGCTCCTCCATCCGCTTCTTACCAGACTACCGGGGCGAACAAAGGGATGGGCCGTGGGAATCAAGTTGGTACACCTGCTTCCGGGGTTGCAAAACCCAGAGTTTACGAGATGAAGAAAGCCGATGATCCCGAAGCCAGCATGATTGCAGGTACTCTCGAGATTCACTCTCAACCCGTTTGTGTTCTTTTTGATACTGGTGCTTCACACTCCTTCTTGTCTAGTTCTTGTTTGAGTCGTTTGCATTTGAATCGTGTTATCAATTGTGAACCTTATGTAATTGGTCTACCCTATGGTAGAAGAATTATTGGGAGTCGTGAAGTACAGAACTGTCCGATTAGCATGAACAATCGTGAGTGGTTGTCTGACTTGATTGTGGTGGATTTACCTAAAGATGATGTAATCTTGGGTATTGACTGGATGGATCGTCACGATGCCGTCCTTAGCGTCCGTAAGCGAATGGTGACCGTCACATCGGATGATGGCGTCGAGTGTATTTTCCGGGGTGATAATCCCAATCATTCTGGGAGAGTCATCAGCGCTATGAAGGCTATGAGATTACTGAACCAGGGATGCATTGGTTATTGGTGTTACATGACTAAGACAGCTGACCGGCCAGTCAAATTGATTGATATTCCAGTAGTTCGAGACTATCCGGATGTATTCCCAGACGAGCTTCCAGAATACCCCCACAATGAGAGGTGGAATTCACCATTGAGTTGGAGCCAGGACGCCCCGCTCAAAGCACCGTACCATATGGCCCCGACCGAGATGCAGGAATTGAAAAGACAACTCGAAGAATTAATCGAGAAAGGATATGTTCGCCCAGCATCCCCTTGGGGGCGCCGGTGTTATTAAATGCGGAAGAAGGACGGATCGCTGCGTTTGTGTATCGATTACCGGGAGCTGAACAAAGTAACAATTAAGAACAAGTATCCTTTACCTCGCATCGATGATCTATTGGATCAGCTCCAGGGAGCCGCTGTATTTTCCAAGATCGACTTGAGGTCCGGGTACCACCAATTGCGGATTCGAGAGTCTGACGTCCCGAAGACAGCTTTTCGCACTCGCTATGGGCATTATGAGTTCGTTGTCATGCCATTCGGACTGACTAATGCACCTGCAGTATTCATGGAATTGATGAATCGGGTTTTTATTAATTATCTGGATCGTTTTGTAGTCGTTTTTATTGACGATATCTTGGTCTACTCTCGTGATCATGAGGAGCATGAGTGTCACCTCCGCCAGGTTCTCGATGCGTTAAGGCAAGAACAACTCTATGGAAAATTTTCTAAGTGTGAATTCTGGATGTCTGAAGTTATTTTTCTGGGTCATGTGATATCAGCAGAGGGAGTAAGAGTAGACCCACAGAAGACGGAAGCTATCCGAGACTGGCTACCCCCGAAGAACGTGAAGGAAGTTCGTAGTTTTCTAGGTCTAGCAGGCTATTACGCATTTATCGTGGAAGGATTTTCCAAAATTGCTCAACCGATGACTAATCTGTTGAGAAAAGATAAGAAGTACTTGTGGTCGGAAGCATGTCAGCAAAGTTTTGATGAACTCAAAGGTCGATTAATTTCAGCACCTGTTTTGGTACTACCTAGAGGAACGGAAGGATTCGCGGTATACAGCGGTGCATCGAGGCAGGGCCTTGGCTGCGTGTTAATGCAGGACGGGAAAGTGATCACCTATGCGTCCAGACAGTTGCGTCCTTACGAGGTCAACTACCCGACTCATGACTTGGAGTTAGCATCCGTAGTGTTTGCTTTAAAAATCTGGCGCCACTATCTGTATGGAGTTACCTGCCAGATTTTTACGGACCACAAGAGCCTGAAGTATATTTTTACCCAGAAGGAGTTGAATATGAGACAAAGGAGGTGGTTAGAGCTAATCAAAGACTATGATATCGAGATCCTTTATCATCCAGGCAAGGCAAACGTGGTTGCCGATGCCTTGAGCCGCAAGACGGTGCAGGAGCAGATGCTAGCTCGTTTGACCGCCCAGAGGGAGTTGCAATTAGAGTTCATGAGACCAGAGATTGAGGTCTGGATACAACGCATTCAGGGACAACTGTGCATGCTTGAGATTTCACCATCCATTGATTAGACGATCAGGACGAAACAGATGTCGCACCCATTCTTATCCAGAATTCGAGGAGAAATCAATCAGGGGAAGGCCCCTGGATTTGTGGTTCACGAGGATGGAGTGTTACGCTTTAAAAATCGAGTGTGTGTACCAGCAGATGAAGAATTGAGGAATACTATTCTGAAGGAGGCTCATGCTACCCCGTATTCCATACACCCGGGATCAAACAAAATGTATAAGGATTTGAAGCCGTATTATTGGTGGGGTAACATGAAACGGGAAGTTGCCGAATTCGTTTCGAAATGTTTGACCTGTCAGCAGGTCAAGATTGAGCATCAACGACCAGCTGGCATGATGAAACCGCTTCCGATTCCCGAGTGGAAGTGGGAAGACATATCGATGGACTTTATTACTAGTTTGCCGATGAGCCGTCGAGGCATGAATACGATTTGGGTGGTTGTGGATCGATTGACTAAATCAGCCCACTTTTTGGAGATCAAGGATACTTGGGGCCCTGAGAAATTGGCCCAATTATTCATCAAAGAGATTGTGAGACTGCATGGCACCCCTAAGAGTATTGTATCAGATAGGGACGGACGGTTCGTGTCGCACTTCTGGAAGGCGGTTCATCGTGCTATGGGTACACAGTTGAACTTCAGTACGGCTTTTCATCCTCAGACCGACGGTCAGTCTGAGAGGACAATTCAAACTCTAGAGGATATGTTGAGGGCATGTGCTCTCGATTGGAAGCCTGACTGGGAAGCCCAACTGCCGTTGGTAGAATTCACATACAATAACAGCTGGCACGCCTCGATCATGATGGCACCTTATGAGGCGTTATATGGTCGTCGTTGTAGGTCCCCTTTGTGCTGGGACGAATTATCTGAATCTATTGGTACGGAACCTGATATGTTATTGGCAGCCCGCGAGAAGATTTCCCTGATCAAGAGCCGTCTATTAACGGCCCAAAGCCGCCAGAAATCATATGCATATAATCGTCGACGACCACTCGAGTTTGAAGTTGGTGACCATGTACTGGTCAAAGTATCTCCTACTAGAGGTGTTTTCCGATTCGGGAAGAGAGGCAAATTGAGCCCAAGGTATATTGGTCCGTTTGAGATCCTGGAACGAGTAGGCGACCTAGCCTATCGTTTAGCATTACCACCAGCTTTGAGTCGGATTCACAACGTATTCCATGTATCTCAGTTAAGGAAGTATGTTGCTGATCCAAGTCACGTTATTCAATTCGACGAGGTCGAAATAGCCGACGACCATTCGTATGAGGAACAGCCTGTGCAGATACTCGAGAGAAGAATTAAACAGCTGAGGAACAAGACGATTCCCTTATTAAAAATTCAGTGGTCAAGACATGGAGTCGAGGAAGCTACGTGGGAGACTGAAGATAGCATGCGAGAGAGATACCCCAAACTGTTTACCCCTTAGTTTCGGGGACGAAACTCCTTTTAAGGGGGGGAGTATGTAATACCCTCGCCTTTAATATTGTATTTCATGATTTAAGTTAAGTATTTTCGCACCATATCTGTGATGTTGTAGCAAGTACCGACGAATTATGTTAAATTGGATTCATGGTCATTCATACTATATTAGTTGTTGGGTGATATTGCGAGAATTCCATTTATGCTTGTTATAGTACTTAACGTACGTTAACATGTATTCTTAACGTACGCTATGTAGGCCGCCTTACGTACGTAATATCATTACGTTAACATACGTAATGCGGAAGATCCTCCAGCAATCCGCCTTTCGGCGGGTGGGGTCGAGCAAGGGTAGGTGGTCGGGAGTCGATCGCGACAGCCAAGTCAACGGCTATTACGTACGTAATAGTCACCGTTACGTACGTAACGAACTGCGTGTTTTTAGACAGGGAGATTTGATGAAATTGGTTACGTACGTAATGATCATGAGATTACGTACGTAAAGGCTGTAACGTACGTTAACCACGTTCGTTAACGTACGTAATGTCAAGTTCAGATTATAAATGTATGACTTGCCATTCACTTCCTACTCGACCTCTTTCAATCTCCCAACTTAGGAACGATTCCTTTCCCTTCCAACTTCATTTCTAAGCCTTCCTAACTTGTGTTGGAGCTTCAACACTGGATTGGTGACTTGGAGAGCTAGAGATTGAAGTGTATTCCTTGGAGTGTTTGTGTTGTTCTTCACTTTAAGGTTGGTCTTTCTTTAACTCATATCAATTCCATGCTTATGATGATGTTAGTAGATAAATACTTCACATAATGTTAGTTTAAACTAGTGTAAACATGATAAGTTAATTGAATCATACTCAAACCAAGTGAAGATTAACTTTGAAGGTATTAGTGTTACTTCTTGATGTAAATAACTTCATAATGTGATTGTGTTGATAATGATATACATAAAACCTGAGGTATAGCATGATAATCGGAAGTTGATTTTAGTCTCAACACTAGGAACATGTTAGGGATGATATCCTTAATGATTAAAAGTGAGAAATGTTAAATTTGTCTTGAACATTCTATTGATTCTTGAAGGTAGTATGGAACCATGATTTTTGGCCTCTAAAACCTTTGTAATAAAATTGCTGGAAAGATGATATTAACCCTTTGTAGATGATCTTTGTTAGATGAATGAAGTTACTTCAAAAATCTCAAGTATTCAATGATATAACTAGGCTTTCAATAAATTCTTCAAAGTAAAACAATGAATGTTGATAGAAGGAAGTTGTAATCTTCATATGTTCGAATCTATCGATTTCGTTAAAGGACGTTAATCGCTACATTGATAGGTTGATAATGTTCTTAAGAGAATTGTGTTGAATATGATGATACAAATGCGGTAGATGAATAGCCGAATTCCATTTCATTAATCCATGCATGTCAAGAGGCGTAAATTAAGATGATGTTCTTAATTCACTAAAAACTTAAACTTATGTTTCATATAGTAATCAAGTTTTGAATGAAATCGTTGGTAAATAATGAAGAATGTAATTAAACACAACTTATATCGTAATTGGAAGTGTCGATGATTTGAAAAAGATATTTTCACGATATTGCATTAATGATAAACTAGACATCAAGAATTTGACATTAAGGTTAGAATATGTAATGATCATGATAAACACACGATGATTTGTAATAAGAACATTAAAATGATCGATAGGATAATCGATTTATTCAAGTAAATTTATGAATATTGTTTATGCGATAATACCATTATCGTACGAATGTGTTGTTGAATGAATTATATTTCATTCAAGGTCGCTTGTTCACGTGAGTATTGTTAGACGAGGATACCGTTCGTTTGACCATTCGAGGAAGGATTATTCATCTACGGAATTGAGGCAAGTTATCTTGCTTGGTTATAATGATGTGTGGATTCTTATGATGATTATGCATGTCGTGTATATGAAACACCTATAAACTTGTGTCTTGTGACTTGAGGTTGTTCTTGATGATGTCCCGTTTTCATCATGGGATTGTATACCCAAATTCGTACTTTTGGACCCTTGATATCGTTGAGCTTTGTTGACACTTCGGTGAGTTGTTCGATTTCTTGGAAAAAGTATAATTCGTTGAGTTTCGTTGTCATGTTGTATCGTGACATCTCTGGAGTCATATCTGCGCACCGATTGGTTATGTGTAGGATTTTTAGCCGGGCACTTGATGATCATGCGTGGAGGTTTTTCCGCATTTAGATCGTGCACACGAGACGTAGTTCGTGAGGCTAATTAGGTACATTGTCCCACGTATATTCTGGATTCCGTATACGGGGTGGACATGTGCACGGACACATTTCCGGATCGGGCATACTGTGACGTCCGTCTTGAGCCATAGTATATGGTCGTTCGTATATTTGGTTATCTTCGACATTGGGATCGATTGTTTATACGCCTTCGGGGTATATTCAGTAGTCGGTGGATTTCTTTGAAATCAGTATATATATGAATTGTATAATGTCATGAGAATTATTATCATGTATAGCTGACCCTGTGGTTTGGGGCGAAATACTTGTATTTCAGGGCGAGGAAAGGGCAAGGCACAGGAGGAGCACAATGGCGACGAAGGATTCTGATGTATGCTATTTCGGGGGCCCCGAGTCTTTTGGTTGTTCGGTTATGTTTTAAGCGTGACTTTCGTTTTATTTTTGTGTCGGATGAATGTACTAAAACTTGTTAGGTACTGCCCATCGTCATATGGTCTGTACCGTGTTTGGATCCTGCGTATGTTTGCTTGTATTTAAAAATATGAATAACTCGTACTCCACACCGGGGTTTTGATAAATATTGTGGTACGGTGCCACGTTGTCAGATTTTAAGTGTATATTGTGATATTGCCTGGTGGGTCCCAGGAGGGATCCACGGCACTGTAATGGCCACTGTTTTTGGGCTGTTACAGTGCCTACGTCCTTTCTCGATGTTTCTTTTTCTATAGGCTTAAGACCAAAACCTCTGCACCTCTCTTCTATCGGTCGGGGAATTACCGTTACAAGCACGTCTTCTATTGGTCTGAGTAAAACTGTTCTCTTACTTGTCTTTTGTCGGTCCAAGTTAAACCGTTTTCCTTTTCTATTGGACAAGGAATCAACCACTCTAACTTTCTATCGGTACTAGATAAACCTCACTAAGATAGTGATTGCGATTCTAACGATGCCGGATCCTTGATCATAATAACACCGAATCCAATCATATCTTTTCTTTTTCTCACTCATGTATGATTTTGTGTATCACACTCAATCACTCTAAATTAAGCTCAAGACAACAACTATAATGTTTACAATGATATCTCAAGTGTATATGAATTGCTCAATGTTGTTGTGTGGATTGATAACTCACTTGGTATTTATAGCCTTCTTCCACAAACTAGCCGTTACTGCCAGTTGATATTAACGTGCGCTAGGCTTCTTCCTTAGCGTGTGCTATCGCGTGTATTTGCCTTAGCGTACGTTATGCATTGCATGTTATATACGTTAACGTCTTCCAGTTTCAGTCCAGTGGCTACTGTCTCTGACTGTTAGCGTGCGCTAATACTTCCATGTAGCGTGCGCTAATCTTGCATCATTGCATGCGTCATGTATCT
The DNA here is from genome assembly GCA_033398695.1 of Orobanche coerulescens. Lineage (NCBI taxonomy): Eukaryota > Viridiplantae > Streptophyta > Magnoliopsida > Lamiales > Orobanchaceae > Orobanche > Orobanche coerulescens. The sequence continues at coordinate 120,958,946 of CM065816.1, forward strand.
GTTTATACTTTTTGACTTGCATCAGATTCTTCCCAATGGATTGATTGACTTGATTCAAACTGATATTTAGCGTGCGCTAAATATCACTTGTTGCGTGCGCTAAGCTTACTTCACTGCATACATCACTCTTTGTTTGAATCTCTTCACAACGGTAATATGGACTCGATAGCGTTCGTTAGTAATCATGGGTAGCGTGCGCTATCCTCATCAGGTGACTTCACTTCAGGTAACTTCGAACTCGTCTGTTCTGCAGATAACTCCCATTAGTGTGGGCTAGTCTTGATACGTAGCGTGCGCTAATGTAGTCCAGATTGCAACTTTTTGTGTCTTCGTCTACTTCGTTGATTTGCTTCGCCTCTTTGTTATTTTGTTTTGTTTAGCAACTTAATCATCAAAATACTATTTATTAATAAGTGGAATAAATATTCCAACAGACGTAATTAACGACTATCAATTATCCAGAAATTAATATGTTAACAAATATTATTTTGTAATATTATTCTTCAAAATAATATCTAATAATTTTGGTAGTGCAATAACAATATAAAATAATTTTGCAACCTTTTTTGTCAAAAAGAACTCTGTATTAATTTAATACGGAAATTTAATCCAAATCATCATTTTAGAAAACTCATGCTCCTCATATTGAAAAATATTAATATTCAATTTTATTAATTTTTCGAGTCTTGAATACAATTATATTCAACCCGTTTGATATATACGAATTTATATTACGAAAAATAGGGTTGACTCGGAAACAGATTGATCAATAAAGGAACTTTATATTAGAATATATCTCAGCTACAAATTTAATGAAACAGTATCGAAAATCGACTTGCAGGTTCAAACATATACATGTTCAAGTTAGATGACTCGATCAACTTTCAAAAGAAATGTTGCTGGAAGTGACTGAAAATAGTAGGGCTGACTCACTGAAAAATAACTCGTATCATCTAAGTATTCTGACTCAATACTGACCGTACAAACTGTGTTCGTACTTATATATATTTTATTTACAAAATTCTGGAGATGTATTTTTAAAATAACTTACAGTTTATGAGATAATCAACTTCAATGATGGCAACCCAATCTGGAATCCTCGGACTCACTGGAGAATTTCGTTGGATACCTACAGGTTTTCGCCTGGAATAGGCTGCCCAGGCTCTCTAGGACTTTGAGCATTCTGGAGGACTTGGATATCTCAACGCCAGAATATAAAAGTATATGCTGGAAGAGAGGTAAAGTTTCTATGGAAATTGATAAATTTGACGAGAAAATACGAAAGTCGAGAGAACAATTCATAGGCTTAATGTTGGGTAGTCAGTCAAAAGCCGCGCCTTGACTGGGCATCATGCATGATGACCCGCACCTCATGCGCACGGGATTCTAGAACGCCTGCGAGCTCTAACGCACATCATGATGCACGGTGCTCGGCATCTGGCAGTCTCCACTAATTCGATCATAACTTCTTCGTACGGACTCCGCTTGTTCTCTGTTTGGACCTTTGAAAAGCTAACTCAATTATTTGTTATATAGTTAAGTTTCAAAATTTTTGGAGCTCATATGTGATAGTGGTGTTCAATCAAGTCGATCTATGTGCCCAGCACATTACACAAAATGTTCAATCTTATATCTACCAACACTCACCATACTCATTCGTATATTAAATGGTCCAAGACCATAATTATACTTAAAATCTATCCGTTATAAACACTAATCAATAAAATAGCGTTACTCAGCATAAAATAATTTTCAAAAGGCAAAATTCTGATTCAAAATTCTCGGGTATTATATTATAGGTCCAAAACTACTCCATCAAGTGGGGAGTCACTGTAGATTAAACTGCCATTAATTCTCTTTAATCATTCAGCTGAAAGATCACCTCCATAAATAGTCTCCTTTAATTCGGACGTTACACTATGGAATGTGAAGAGTCATATCTGTGTCAGCTCAGTAGTTCAAGCAGCTGGGTTAGTTAGCCCCAGTAGTTCAAGCAGCTAGGTTAGTCAGCTCAGTAGTTCAACCAAATAGGTTACTTAGCTCAGTAGTTGAGGCGCTGGGTTCTCAGCTCAGTTTAGGCATTTCATTATTATTTTTTCTATTCAGTTTAATTCAGTTCAGAAATAAATGATTAAAGTTGGACATTTAATTGAAATGGTGAAGAGGTAAAGTGGGATATGAAAGGTTATCCCATATTGAAAAATTAAAGCCTCCTTCACTAGCTTATTAGCAACACAGTGTATGAGCAATTCAACAAGCTAGTAATATACACTAGTGGACCAGCAATGCGAAGCCCAAACACGCGCCGCCACCGCCCACCAGCCGGCTCAGCTCAGGCGTGGGCCTTGGTCCTTGATTCTTGGTTCTTGGTTTTTAATCTTTGCTCTGGACGGGTGACTTGGGCCTTGGGTCTTGGGAGTTGGGAGTTTGGGTTGTGACTATATTAATTTTTTTAGCAGCCAAGTCCAATGAAGCCATCCAGGTTAGAGAACCCAGCTGCCTCAGTAACCCAGCTTCCATCAGCCAGGTTTGATAACCCAGCCGCCTTAGTAACCTAGCTGCCATAAGCCAGGTAGTGTTGCCACATTTTAACCGGAACCGGCGGTTCCGACCCAGATTCAACGGTCCGGATAGGAACCGGAACCGCTGTGCTGCACGGGCCGATTACGGGTCGAAGGTTTCTGGGCCCATGAACCGGCGGTTTTCGCCCGAACCGGCAGTTTTCCGCCCGAATAGGCGGTTTTCCGCCCAAATTCAAAATTCAAATTTTGAAATTTTTATTTAAAAAAAAAACATTTCAAATTTTTATTTAAAAACAAAACACATTTCAAGTTAGTTGAGACGAATTTAATATTAAAATTGAGCTCAAGCCCTTTATTTATTCATTCTTTTTCCCCTCGTAAAAAAGATATTGTATCATTGTAACATTGTAACATAAAGAATTTCTAAATTTCTAAATTATTTAATAACTTATTATATTTTTATTAAATTAACTTAAGTAATTTTAAAATTTCAACACTTATAAATTACAAAATTTAGAAATTTCAACATAAATCATTTAATTTAGAAAAAAAGAAGATATAAACAATATTACAAATATTATAAATTACATAAAAAATACAAAAAATAAAATTAACAGAACCGCCGGTTCAAATCGGGAACCACCGGTTTTCGGCCCGGACCAGAACTGGCGGTTTCGGGCCCAGGAACCGGCCCTTCTACATAATACTCGGGCCAGTTCGGGCCCGGAACCGGCGGTTCACGGCCTTGTGGCAACACTAAATCCAAGTTCTGCCGTAGCTGCTGCTGTTGCTGCCAAAGCTGCTGCCAACGTTCATGCTGCACCTACTATTGTAGTGCAGACTGAGAGACACGATTTTCGGGTGTTGAGTTAAAGAGATGGCAGCAAAGATGTTGTTTTATCTCACTACCTTGGGGCTTATCCTCTTGTGGTCAATGAGATGGAAATTGATCGTACGAAGCTTTTTTCTTACGATCAGTGGTGTAACAGCGACTTCATGTGCTGTAATACGATTCTAAACCGGTTGATTGATTCCCTGTACAACGTGTATAGTAGATTAAGACATCTCAAGAGCTCTGCAATTCTTTGGAGACAAAGTACAGACCGATGATGCTGGAGCCAAGAAGTTTGTGATCCGACGCTACCTGGATTTTCAGAGGACAGACTTCAAAAACGTTAATGAACAAGTCTAACAGTTTCAATAATTGTGCATGAATTCAATGCTGAGGGTATGATTTTGCTGAATTGAATGTGGAGAATCACTGCGTCTGGTATGTTGATACTGAGGCTACTCGTCATGTTTGTTCTGATAAGGACATGTTCTCTTCATACTCTGTTACTAATTGTAGGAAATTATATATGACAAAGTCTGCTTTTTCTGTGATTGCAGGTGTGGGAACGTGGTCTTATAGCTGTCATCTGGCAACAAGCAACCACTTAAGGATGTACTGTATGTCCCAAACATCCGGAAGAATGTAGTATTAGGCTCTATAGTTAGTCATAGGTTTATACTAGTTTTTTGACTGATAAATGTATTATGAGCAAGTTTGGAATGTTCCTTGGTTGAGGTTATATTGAGAGGGGATTATTCAAACTTGTAAGTTGTGAAGGCAAGAATAAAAATAATAATGGAAATGCTTCTTCTTCTGTTTACTTGCTCATGTGTTCAGATTTATGGCATTCTAGATTGGGACATGTTGGTCTTAAATCGACTAAAAGACTAATTAATCTAGAATTGATTCCTAAAAACCCATGTTGAAGTTAACAAGAAATGCGAAGTATGTGCTAAAGAAAAAATGGCTAAATTGCCTTTTCATTCGGCGGAAAGGAGTACTACTCTTCTAGAATTAATTCACACTGATCTGTGTGACTTAAAATTTGTGCAAACTAGAGGAGGTAAAAAATACTTTGTCACTTTTATATATGATTGCACAAGATATTGCTAGATGTTTCTTTTGAGAAGTAAAGATGAATCAATTAAGGCCTTTAAAATGTATAAAAATGAGGCTGAAAATAAACTGAATTATAAACTAAAAGAAGTTCAAAGTGACCGAAACGTTGAGTATGTAACACTATTTGAACAATTATGTGCTGATTCAGGCATAATTCCTCAAACGACTGCTCCTTATGCTCCTCAGTCAAATGGAGTTGCTAAACGGAAAAATCAAACCCTGAAAAAAATGATGAATGCGATTTTATTAAGTTCAGGGTTACCACAGAACATGTGGAGATGCTATTCTTATAGCTGACTGTAATATCCAACTGTAATTTTTATCTGTCGTTATATTACTCGGATAATTTGAATGTCGTGGATCATTGCATTTAGTATATGACTATACTGTTGAGATGTTATAGAATTTATATGAAGCTTATTGAAAATGATATACCGTCACGGGAGTAATAAAGTAAATGACAAACGCTCGTCGTACGGGGAAGAAATGCGATTTTACTAATTAGAAATTATCAAATTCCGCCTCTCAATACCTTGGAGAATATACTTTTAAGCCTAAGAAACACATCTAAATCGAAAATGACATAAGATATCAAAAGAAAAACGAAATATTATATAAATAAAGTGATATAAAGGCCGAAAGTGCGTGAAAATGGGTGAATTTAGGCTCGGGACCAGTTATGTCATGGCGGAACGCAATGAGTTCGACACGAATCGTCGTTCCGCTTCCGGAAACATATTATAATAGGAATTCTGAGCGTCGGGTCACATGATGGGCGCGATAAGAGCTTCGCCGCCATGTGTGGTGGGTCCCGTAACTCCTCCCGGTTCGAAAGTTATGGCTGTTTGAAGTTCGGGCATAGAATTTGGTTCTACTTCTGGGTGCGATCATACCAGCACTAATGCACCGGATTCCACTAGAACTCCAAAGTGAAGCGTGCTTGGGCGAGAGTAGTATTAGGATGGGTGACCCCCTGGGAAGTCCTCGTGTTGCACCCCCTTTTTTTGCCGTCCAACGCTGCTCGATTCTCTTTCTACGCTTGATTTTTCGTTTTCTTAGGAATTCTCCACGGTGATCCTTCCACGTACGGTCTAAAGAAGCCTTGGATATGAAGCTTATTGAAAATGATATACCTTCACGGGAGTAATAAAGTAAATCACAAACGTCCGTCGTACGGGGAAGAAATGCAATTTTACTAATTATAAATTATCAAATTCCGCCTCTCAATACATTGGAGAATGTATTTTTAAGACTAAGAAACACATCTAAATCTAAAATGACACAAGATATCAAAAGAAAAACGAAATATTATATAAATAAAGTGATATAAAGGCCGAAAGTGCGTGAAAACGGGGGAATTTAGGCTCGGGACCAGTTATGTCATGGTGGAATGTAATGAGTTCGACACGAATCACCGTTCCGCTTCCGAAAACATATTATAATAGGAATTTTGAGCATCAGGTCACACGATGGGCACGAGAAAAGCTTCGCCGGAATGTGTGATGGGTTCCGTAGCTCCTCCCGGTTCGAAAGTGATGGCTGTTTGAAGTTCGGGGCGAATCTACCATAAGAGAATAGAATTTGGTTCTACTTATGGGTGCGATCATACCAGCACTAATGCACCGGATCCCATCAGAACTCTGAAGTGAAGCATGCTTGGGCGAGAGTAGTACTAGGATGGGTGACCCCCTGGGAAGTCCTCGTGTTGCACCCCCTTTTTTGTCGTCCAACGCTGCTCGGTTCTCTTTTTACGTTCAATTTTTCGTTTTCTTAGGAATTCTCCACGGTGATCCTTCCACCTACGGTCTAAAGAAGCCTTGTATATGAAGCTTATTGAAAATGATATGCCGTCACGGGAGTAATAAAGTAAATGACAAACGCTCGTCGTACGGAGAAGAAATGCGATTTTACAAATTAGAAATTATCAAATTCCGCCTCTGAATACCTTGGAGAATATATTTTTAAGCCTAAGAAACACATCTAAATCGAAAATGACATAAGATATCAAAAGAAAAACGAAATATTCTATAAATAAAGTGATATAAAGGCCGAAAGTGCGTGAAAACGGGGAAATTTAGGCTCGGAACCAGTTATGTCATGGCGGAACGCAATGAGTTCGACATGAATCGCTGTTCCGCTTCCGGAAACATATTATAATAGGAATTCTGAGTGTCCGGTCACACGATGGGCGCGAGAAGAGCTTCGCCGGCGTGGTCAAGAGTTATAATGATGTATTTTTGTTATTTTAGTTGTGTGACCTTATCGGTCTGTGTCATTACCCCGTTTGACCCCGTCTGGTCAAACAGTTGGTCGTTTAATTATGCTCAGCCTGGTGAATCCTTGAGTGTAGGGTCCACAGCGTGTGATATTCCCAGATGGATTTGGGGGTGTTGCACCAAAAGGCACTAACATCCATGGACCTAATAAACAAAGGGGACCTACTTAATTTGTTATTCACTTCATGTTTGATGGTTAGATGTTATTTGGAGAGTTGCAATTTTGACCTAATCTGGTGGTGTAGCGTACGCTACATAGTTTGATTAACATACGTTAAGCTCATGCCTTAACGTACGTAATTCATTATCCATTGCGTACGTTAAAGAGGGAATCAGATATCAGTTGACTTCCACACGTGAATCTGTTATCCGTTTCCATGCACGTGAAGGGTGTTGGGTTGTCGAGTTGGTCAGAGTCAACCATAATTAGCGTACATAACACCTTTGATTTAGCTACATAAAACTTTAGGGTTAACGTACCTAACTGGGTTAGCGTACGCTAATATTTTTCGATAGCGTACGCTACTGATGTATAGTCTATTTAAAGACACAACCTGTTTTTCATTTCTTCACAACTTCAACCCGACTTTCTCTCCATATATCGTCCCCCTGCATCCCTGAACCGATATCAACCTTCTCCAACTTGTTTTGAGCCTTGTATCTTGGAGTGGAGCTCATTGATTTGAAGTTTAGAAGGTGTTCATGAGCTTGGAGTGTGTTTCTTGTAGTGTTGAGGGTTGTTCTTCATTTCTGTAGGTATGTTATGCGATTACCCTTTGTATTTTTTGTTTGTTGATGTTAATGATGTGGTAGATTGCACCTAATGTTGAATTAATCTAGTAAATCATGTTGTAGTTAAACTTTTTAACATTTCTTGATGAATATGATAAATCAGGGTTTGGAGTAGATGTGTTCTTGATGTTATAGTGATAGTAACCATGTTTATAAACATCATGCTCATCTTCTTGGACGAAGTAATCTCAGTAGAACATTGATAATCAGTTACCTTCATCATAGTTAGATTTAATCGATGAAATTGTTATCATAATGGTGTTAAAACACCATATTAGGTATTTACTTACCTTGTGAAGAACTTGACAATGTTAAAGATAGGATTATGTTCTCTTGTTCAGAAATCTTAGAAGTTTTAACATCATTATGGTTCAGCTTCACAAGTCTTTGAGGAATGATAACGATATTGATGAATACAACAATAACTTTTTATTAATCTAATGTGTTGATAACTTAAGAATGTGTTTGATCATCATGCTAGAATGGATAGTGTTTTTAAGAAGGAGATGTTGATTGTGAATAATAAAGTCATAATAGTTTGAGTATCGAATTCCTTATGATTATCCTTGTATACCAGTAGATGTTGTAGAACATAAGAAATTGATTAAACCGATTTTATTGGTGAATTGAAGATGTTTTGTTCATAGAAATGATAAGAGTATTAAAGGACATTTTGGTATAGCAATCCGATTGTGGAAGACAAACTAGATGTATTGGAACCCTTCATTAATTGGTAGGATATTCATTAGAGTGGAATGGATTATTCGGGTAGGTTGCGGGCGTCGTTTCCTACGAATTGATATTAATATTATGTGGATATGTTATTGAATGAATTACGTTTCGTTCAAGGTGTAGGTCACAAGTCGTCCAGGAATAAGTCTAGAGGGGGGGGGGGTGAATAGACTTATTGAAACTCTTAAACTCTTTTTCTCAAAGAGTAAGTTTCTTCAGCTGATAGATAAAAAAATGACTTGGAGTCGTTTGTTCTTAATACGTGCGGAAGTCAGCTGATGACGAATACAAAACAACTAATGAAACACTAAATAATGAATGCAGCAGTTAAAGTATGATGCTATAAAAGAGTAAAATACACAGGAAATTATAGTGGTCTCAGAGGTGGGGTAATCCTCTACTAATCCACTTTTCTCCAAACCAGTTGGAGATGAATTCACTATAATTTTCAACCAGTGATAAATATTACAGTGATTCAACCAAACTACAACAGCTTCCAACCAGTGGAAATCCGTGCCGTTGTAACACACTTGACTGCCTTGCACCTCTTGATCCTCGATCCTTGGATGCCTTTACAGTCTCGAACTTCAACCAGTGAAGTACCCCGAACTCAGGATTTAAGACACGAGTTTTTGTCTTCTCCAACTAAGAGCTTCTTCAAGTATGAACTTTTTAAGAACCACTCTTTTCACGATGCTGTATTTCGTTTTTAGATTGCTTGAATGCTTTGATCGCTTGAAAGTATGTTCGCACCGGTTGTAATTGTTGTATATATTTGCTCAGCTTCAAATCTTCGAATATATATAGGTCACGATCTCTGAGCCATTGCAAATCTTTTCAACAAATCCGTCCGTTGGAGAGGTAGACTTCATTGTTTTCTTTCTGAACATTGCAAGGCTGAATTCCCATAATTTAATCCATCTTTCGACCGTTGCGAAGACTTTGCATGTGAGGCGCCGAATCTTTTGAATATAATACATTTAAATGTCTTCAAGGTAGGCCTAGATGAATTATTTAATTCATATCCTTTGCGGGAATCTCTCCAATTTGTCTCTTCACGTTGCATGTAACTTTCCGTAATACTTGACTTTTCAACGTATGTTGACGTGGACTTGGAGTACTTGGCTGATCTCGAGTAGGCTGATGTAAAGTAACTTCTCTACAGTCTGGACCTCTCTGATGTTCACTGTTTGGAACTCGTCTGATCAGATGACTTGTCTAAGGTTACTTAACTGCAGTCTGGTCAAACATCTCTGATAATTTTTGTTGACCAGATCTTCTCTGGTATGACTCGGTTGTACCTCTCTGATGAACTTAGCTGTTCTTTTTGTACTTAGCCGATTTTTAGCCTAACTTATTTTGGCCTATAGAAGATACTCATTTGGTTCTTCTTTACATTTTGCCAAGTTTTACACTTAACATAATTTGGCCTATGGAAGATACTCATTTGGTTCTTCCTTACATTTTTGCCAAGTAATAAACATTTGAATTATATTAATGACATCATCAAAATCTAACAAGTATTCCTAACAAATTCCCCCTATTTTGATGATGGCTAAACTTTAAGCAAAAATTCAAATAAACAAGTCTGCACTTGAGTGCAAGACACAAACTAAAATCAGTCTAATTTTTGAGACAACTGAAAATTGTCATTCAAAAGACTATTATAAAATTTTCTGAATTGATTACAAATACACGTCTGAAATTTATAAGAAAATTTTACAAGTACAGAAATAAATAAAAGTCATCTGCCTCTGCCTTTGCCTCTTCGGATAGGCTGCTTGGCAGGCCTGTAAGGTTTAGCTCCGATTGGTCTTGTCTTGACTGGGGCAAGACCATACTTCATCCTTACGACGAGAGCTGTAAAATCTTGCTCTTCTTGTGATGAAAACTTATTCTCAATACACAGCTTCTTGATTTTTCTCTGAAGTGCAAGTTCATCCAAAGCATTTCCTTTCACCAAGGTGGGAGGTTCTTTGGCACAGAACATAGGGATCATGGGATATGCATTGTGTGCCACAACATGTTTTACAAGAATAGTCCAGAGTTGTGGATGAGCTTCTTCCATGAAGTTGATGAAGATCTGCTGTGGGGAGAGATTATCATCCTGGAGTATTTCCCAGATGTAGTAGTCTCTGATGAATTTTTTCATTGTGGATCCCCACATGGATAGAGCTTCCTCTGGTATAAATTTTTCAACTTACCACAACTCCTTGCCTTCCCACTCTAGAGTAGGCTCAAATCCTCCTCTTGTCCTCCTCTTCTTGCTTGCAGACTGATCATCAACCTCTTCTCCCTTCCTTTTAGCTGAGGATGTCCCCGCAGTGATCAACTGGACATCCTGCCTCTTCTTCGTTCTAAGCTCCTCCCTTATCTCTCCTTGAATGTTGCCTTCCCCCTGTATCCTATCTTCCCCCTTTTTGCCAGCATCAACCAAAGTGGTCAGCTGCTGCTCCATTCTGTGCATCCAGTCAGACATGCCAAATGGCATTCTGTTGTTTGTAGGGGGAGGAGGCTGAGGGACTTCCCGCTGTAGCAAAGTATCAATCTTGGCATTGATGGATTGGAGATCAGGGGTGACCTGAGATGCAAGCAACTCTCCAATAGTGTCCTTTACTATTTTCCTTATCAGCTCGATCATCGCAGGTGAGATCTGCGATGGTGGAGAGTGCTCGCCTGAGCCTTCTGCAAATGATCCACTAGACTACAGTCTTTTCAGGTGTCCCTGATCTGGAGTCCTCAGCCAACTCTGCGTCCAGGCTGGTATACCGGCAGGCGCCCCAGCCTTGTTTGCAGCCTCTAATTCTGGCTCTTTCTCCGGCTCCTTTTCTTTCTCTTATTCTTCCTTTTCTAATTTCTTCTCTTGATCTTCCTCCTTTTCTTATTCATCAACATTCTCCTTTTCTTTTTCAGCCAGTTGTTCTCCTCCTTCATCCTTATCATCATCATCATCATCATCATCATCATCATAATCATCATTCTTTTCATCTTTATCATTTTCTCCATCATTCTCATCATCTTTTCCATCATTCTCATCATCCTCCTTTCCTTTATCATCCTCTTGATCTACCTCTTCCCCTTCTTCTTCTCCTTCATCCACTAATTCCTCTGTTTTTTCAACTTCTTCCTCTGTTTGTTTTTCAACTAAAATATTTTCTCCTCCTTCTCTTTCTTCCTGCTCCTCTTCTTCGTCATCTATAACAATGACCTCCTCTTCTTCTTCTTCTCCATTCACTTCTTCAATCCTTATTTCTTTTTCTTCTTCCTCCTCATCTTCTTTCCCAAAAGATCCATCAAAGATACTGTACATTATAGAAAGGATGAATTGGTCCATGTTGGTTTTGAAATTTGACATGAACCAATTCTCCTGGAGGATCAAAACTGTGTCTGATACTTTGCAAAAGTGTATCAGTACATCCTCTGTGGCTTGGGGATATTCCCAACCACTGGTTTCAATATAGGTTTGAAGTTTAGCAAATGACAGTGATTTAAAAAAATTCCACTCTTAAAAAATATTAACAAAAGAGTGTTTTAGAGCTTGTGGTTTAACTAACTGTAATTGCTCTATGGACAGGTTGAAAAGATTGTTGTCCAACAGGTTAAAGGTGTAGTTTGCTTCAGGGATTGAGATAATTAAACCTACTTCTTCCTCCTCTGAAATGAATGCTGGAGTGAGGACAGGGACGATCTGAGTTTCCAGGCTGCCCAGAGAGGGTTCTTGGGAGAGGGTTCCGGTGAGGAGTGTATGAATGATGGCTCACCAGGGGCTGGTCCCCTTCTTTGAACCGGACAGTAATCGGTGTGTTGTCTGACTCCGACTCTGACTCGGCTGCAGTTGGGTTGTCATCTGCAGGTCGGTCCGACTCGTCTGATGAAGGACATTTGTAGGGCGGTGAATCAGACAATTCATTGAGCATCCGAGCTGCTCTTCTGTTGCCTCCCAACTTCCTCAACGTCTCTTGGTCCAGATGACCAAGTCTCTTGTTGATCTGGAAGGGGTCAGTACTTCCCTTCGCCACACCTATCTTTTCAAGGATCCAACTCAGATGCATTCCAAATGCCAGCTTGGATCTCAATCTCTTCTCATCAGCAAGCCATTCGGCTTTGTTGACCTCACGAACAAACTGTCTGAAGATGTAGTCAGCCCAATCAATCGCCTCGTCTTGAATGAGTGCTCCCAGCACTGTGAATTTCGCTGATGACAGTTGGTCGTAACTGCTGGCCATACCCATAATAATTTTGTTGGTAATATCCAACATATACCGATACTCCTTTTTAATCTCGCTCCTTTTGGCAGTGAGTTTTAGCTTCGTCGGTTGGTCAATCGCCTTAATCTTTAGCCAAATGTCGGCTTCTGTCTTCTTGAGAGCTTCGACGGCTATGCCACGGTGCCTCATACCAAAAACTTTACGAATCGACTTCGGCGAGATGTCGACTTGAATTCCGCCGACAGTCCTCCTGATTCCTTCTTCAACCACATGGGCTTCGCGATAGAAAGTGATGACGTACTCCTTGTATAAGTGTTTGGGACTGATATACAGAAATGGGTAGATCCCATTTTTCATCATCGAGTGGATAAGGAAGAGTACGTCGTTGTTATCCAGATTTCCTTCCAAAAGACCTTCGAAATCAACGACCAGAGAAAAGATGATCTGGTCTTTGACCGCCTTCATGTTAACGCCTTCAAAATAAGATTCCATTCCTGCAAATAAGAGATTTTCAGTGTATTTGGAGTTCAAAGGATTTTTGCTCTGTAACTTTAGGGTTTGAAAGACTGGTAAGCGTAAAGGTAAAGTGAAGGGTTTTCCGTCCTTAGAAAGAAGATGAAACGACGTTGGGATTAAGTTATTATTTATTTTGAATCGGTGGCTCGCCTTTTGAGATTCTTTTTAAATTTGAAATTTTAATCGGTGGTCCAGGTTTTGATTTTAAAATTGGACGGTTAGATTTTCATTGGTCACCGTGGAGGTCGATTTATCAAGTGATCGCCACGTGTATTTAAATGCCACTTGCGAACCAAAAATTAATATAATATTATTATACATATAGCAGATAATAATAAAATATTCAGAAGTCAGTTAAGTTTAGAAAACTTAGCTGGTTGACTGTTGACTGTTGACTGCTCTGCCTCAGGTGAGTTGACTCCTTGGACTTCTCACCTGAGATTTTGATCAGCTAGGTTCCTTTGTCCGTCCTTTGTCCCTTTTGTCTGCATCATCTAGGATCTGATTCCTTTAATCAGCTGGGTCCGTCCTTCCTCTGATATGCTTCAACTTGATTTTTCTTCTGTACTAGATTCCCAATCTAGTAGGCCAAGTTCTCTGCTCAGCTCCAAGAATCTTTCTTCTGGCAAAGGTTTGGTAAAGATGTCAGCTATTTGGTAGTCTGTGCTGACTCTTTCAACTCTAACTCTCTTTATTAAGCACGTGGTCTCTAATGAAGTGGTGCTTAACATCAATGTGCTTGGTCCTCGAATGCAAAACCGGATTGTTGGTTATTGCAATAGCACTATTGTTGTCACACCAGATAGGGACTTCATTGGCAATGATATTGTAGTCCCTTAGCTGCTGTCTGATCCATAAGATCTGGGCACAACAACTACCTGCAGCTAGGTATTCTGACTCTATGGTAGAGATAGAGTTAGAAACCTGCTTCTTGCTAAACCAGGATATCAGTCTGGTTCCTAGGAATTGGCACGTTCCACTAGTGCTTTTCCTATTAATTTTGCATCCTGAGAAATCTGCATCTGAATATCCTGACAGCTCGAAGTTATCGTCCTTAGGATACCATAGTCCAACATTGACCGTAGACTTAAGGTATTTAATTATCCTCTTTGCTGCATCTAGGTGCGACTGCTTAGGCTTCGATTGAAATCGCGCACAAACTCCTATGGCATAGGATATGTCTGGCCTGCTTGCAGTGAGGTATAGAAATGATCCAATGAGTCCTCTGTAGTGGGTTGAATCCACTGATATTCCTCCCTCATCTGCATCTAGGTGAGTACTTGTGCTTATAGTAATTCTTGCTGGTTTGGCGGATTCCATTCCAAATCTCTTCATTAGATCTCTGGTATACTTAGCTTGGTTGATAAAAATTCCGTTTTCCATCTGCTTAACTTGTAATCCGAGAAAGAAGTTAAGCTTTCCCATCATACTCATCTCAAATTCTCCTTGCATGAGGTTAGAGAATTTCTCACACAGCTCTGGGTTGGTTGAGCCAAATATGATGTCATCCACATATTTCTAGACTATCAATATGTGGCCTTCGTGCTCCACTCTAAATAGGGTCTTGTCCACCTTTCCTTTGCAAAAACCATTCTTCTCAAGAAACACAGACAGTGTTTCATACCATGCTCTTGGTGCTTGCTTAAGTCCATAGAGAGCCTTCAACAGCTTGTAGACTTTGTCTCCTTTGACAAAACCTAGGGGTTGCTCTACATAGACTTCTTCTTCTACAATGCCATTTAGAAATGCACTCTTTACATCCATCTGATAGACTTCAAAATTCTTGAATGCGGCATATGCGAGGAATAGTCTGATGGCCTCTAATCTTGCAACAGGTGCATAGGTTTCATCAAAATCTATTCCTTCACACTGTGCATATCCTTTAGCAACAAGTTTGGCTTTATTCCTAACAACAGCTTCGTCTTCGTCACTCTTGTTTTTGTACACCCATTTGGTGCCAATAACCTTCTTGTGATCTGGTCTGTCTGTTAGTTCCCAATCTTTGTTTCTTTCCATCTGCTCCAGTTCCTCTTGCATGGCATTGATCCATGAATAATCTTCCAAAGCTTGTTCTGTTGTCTTGGGTTCTATCTGAGACGTGAAGCATGAGAACATAGCCATTCCTGCGGGTAGAGTAGACTGTCTTGTCTTAACTCCATCAGTCAGCTTCCCGATGATTTGCTGGATTGGATGGTCTTTGAGCCACTTGGGGATATCATCTTCTTCTGGGTCTGTTCCCCCTGTTGAATTGCTCTGGTGGATTTCTGCATCAGCTGGGATCTGGTCTCCTTGTTCTGCAGCTAGATAAGCTACCGTCTTGTCATCTGCAGGTTGGGTCTGATCCGCAGATGAGTCTTTATCATCTACAACTGGGTCTTCATCAGTGACAACTGGATCAGGTAGGTTTGGTGTTCCTATCTGATATGAAGTTGGGTCTTCAGCAACTATAGTTGTGTCTTCAGGCTGATCTGCAGGTGAGTCTACCATTCCAGTGTTATGTACAATGACTTCTTCAAGGGTTGCTGATTTGAGCTTATTCTCAATTAGCTCAACTTGCTTCCTGTACTCAACAGTAGATTCATCAAATACAACATGGGGTGTTTCCTCCACAACTAAGGTTCTTTTATTGAAAACTCTATATGCCTTGCTACTGTCTTAGATAGAAAACAGGAGTTAGGTGTTCCTATGTTCCAATCTATCATGTAGACATCTCTCCTTCTGAATCCTTGTAGCTTCACCTCTACAGATAGAATATCTATCACCATACATTTCCAAATGGTGAAGACTACTAGATTCTTCTCATCGCAAAATTGGCTTATGCTCAGGAGATTATACTTGAGCCCTTTGACATAGTGAACTTTGGATATCACAATATTTCCTCGGTGCAACTCTCCAAAGCCCTTTGTTTGTCCTCTAGAGATATCTTCAAAGGTTACATCAGGACCTCTTTCTTTGGTGTATTTGGACAGCATCTTTTTGTTCCCGGTCATGTGCCTCTATTTGGAAACCATTCTTCACCTCCAAAGTTTGAGTTTGTGGAGATGTGGTTGTAGTCCTTCCACCTTTTCTGCAATCAAACAAGCAGAGATTTAGGTACCCAAATCTGTGTGGGTCCTCTAGGGTTAGCTGGTTTCCTGGAGAATTGATTTCTCCCTGGAGTGTGAAAATTGTTATTATTATTACCCTTATAAGGTGTGTAAGTTCGAGGTCTGTATCTCCTGTTGGGATTGTATACTGGATATTCCTCAAAATATTGATAGTGTGGGCCATTTCTAAACCTTGGCTGAGACCATTTATTAAATCTTTGAGGTCTCCACACTTGTTCATTTTGGAAATTAGGATAACCTTGAGGTTTCCATCTGCCCCTCCCTTTTTGAAATCTGTTTTTAGGGAGTTGTTGATAATAGTGGGCATGTTGTCTGGGCTGCTGCTTCTGCCTGGGCCATTGCCTACTCGCTTGTCTAGGTGACTGCCTTGTGTACCCTGGCTGCAGCCTAGACTTATGACTTGGCTGTTGCCTATTTTTAAATATCGGTTTGTATGTAGGCTTAGCAGTCGAGACAATTGTTTCTCCCTTGACGAAAGTGGTTTTGGAACTAGAGGGAGTGTGAGAATCATATCTAAGGCCTGATCTGGAATATAGTGGCCTTTTATTCATACACAGTTCGTCCAGAGTTGAAGACGCCTTCAGGGAGGTTATTTCCTGCGCCTGAGTCTTATTTTCCTGAGTCAGCTTAGTAAATTCGGCTTTGACATGAGCAAGTGCAGCTGATTTTTCTTTAAGTAAGACAGTTAGTCGATTTATCTCAGCTGTAGTGACATCAGCCTGGTTTTGCAAGTTAGCTGCAGTTATCTCAACTGTATTCAGTTCTAGGCTGAGTTTTTCAAAATTATTTTTCAGCTGCCTATTCTCATATTGCATCTGAGTCTTCTTTGCTGATACAGATAGGTGTGCAGATTTTAGTGTTTCAAAATCTTTAAATAGCTGATTTACAGATTCGTGCAGATCCATATCTTGTGACATGGCTGAACTATTATTTGAACCAGAGGGTTTTGATGTTACCTCTTCATCAGCTAGGTTGGCCATCAGACAATCATACTGTTCATCATCATCTGAGAAGAATCCACTGCTTGATTCTACATGCTCCTGATCTTCTCCGATGAGGGCATTCCTTCTGTCTTCTTTTCTGCCCACCTCCTTCTTGCTCGTGTCCTTCTTAAGATCAGGACAATCGATCTGAATGTGTCCTGTCTTATGACAGTTGTAGCACTCCACCTTCCAGCTTCCGGCTTTCTGGTTCCTTCTAGGATTCTCCTTATAAT
This sequence comes from Orobanche coerulescens, assembly GCA_033398695.1. Taxonomy (NCBI): domain Eukaryota; kingdom Viridiplantae; phylum Streptophyta; class Magnoliopsida; order Lamiales; family Orobanchaceae; genus Orobanche; species Orobanche coerulescens. Next base: position 120,976,266 of record CM065816.1, read on the forward strand.
TTTTCTTGTATTTGGAGTAGTTTTTCCGGAAGTTGCTGAACCTCTGCATTATGAACGCCATTTCTTCCTCAAAATCTAATGGATTTGGAGGCTTTACATCAGATAAGCTCTTGGCGGGGGACTCGGCTGCAAAGGCTATTCCCTTCTCTGCAGGCTCAGTTGAGGATGAACTTGGAAGCTCGAACTCATAAGCCTTCAGATCAGAGAACAGCTCTTGGATCTTTATCTTATTGAGGTCCTTGGATTCTCTCATGGCCACTGCCTTCATGCTCCATTCAGGATTGAGAGATCTTAGAACCTTCAGCGCCATTTCCCTGTTGCCATAAGATTTGCCGAGGGAGTTGATCTCATTGATAATCTCAGTGAACCTTGTGACCACTTGGTCTATAGATTCACCATTCTTCATTTTGAAGTTGTTAAATTTTTGAATAGCAATTGACAACTTGTTTTCTTTGATCAGCTCCGTTCCTTCACACATTAAGGCTAATGTGTCCCACATTTCTTTGGCATTTTTGTAATTCTTGATCTTGAACATGGTGGATTTGTCAAGAGTTTGATACAGCACGTCTCTGGCCCGATTATCAAGATTGGCCAACTTTCTTTCTTCGGAGTCAGATCGGTCCTCTTCTTTGGGATCTTCTCTGGCTTCCCTGCTGCGATCTCCTCTGGAGTGTTGTCCTTCTCGAAGGCGAATGGACCGTCCTCTATGATGCACCACATGTCATCATGGATTGAGGATAAGTGTGCCTGCATCCTTATCTTCCAAAGATCATACTCGTCAACTGAAAACACAGGTAGTCTAGAATGCATGTGTTCCATTATAAAATGAGAGTAAAGATATATCTCTGATATAGATCTGGTTCGTAAAATAAATGAACCAACCTCTCTGATACGACTTGTAGGTCACAAGTCGTCCAGGAATAAGTCTGGGGGGGTGAATAGACTTATTGAAACTCTTAAACTCTTTTTCTCAAAGAGTAAGTTTCTTCAGCTGATAGATAAACAAATGACTTGGAGTCGTTTGTTCTTAATAAGTGCGGAAGTCAGCTGATGACGAATACAAAACAACTAATGAAACACTAAGTAATGAATGCAGCAGTTAAAGTATGATGCTATAAAACAGTAAAATACGCAGGCAATTATAGTGGTCTCAGAGGTGGGGTAATCCTCTATTAATCCACTTTTGTCCAAACCAGTTGGAGATGAATTCACAATAATTTTCAACCAGTGATAAATATTACAGTGATTCAACCAAACTACAACAACTTCCAACCAGTGGAAATCCGTGTCGTTGTAACACACTTGACTGCCTTGCACCTCTTGATCCTCGATCCTTGGATGCCTTTACAGTCTCGAACTTCAACCAGTGAAGTACCCCGAACTCAGGATTTAAGACACGAGTTTTTGTCTTCTCCAACTAAGAGCTTCTTCAAGTATGAACTTGTTAAGAACCGCTCTTTTCACGATGATGTATTTGGTTTTTAGATTGCTTGAATGCTTTGATCGCTTGAAAGTATGTTCGCACCAGTTTTAATTGGTGTATATATTTGCTCAGCTTCAAATCTTCGGATATATATAAGTCACGATCTCTGAGCTTTTTCTTCATAGCCGTTGCAAATCTTTTCAACAAATCCGTCCGTTGGAGAGGTAGACTTCATTGTTTTCTTTCTGAATGTTGCAAGGCTGGATTCCCATAATTTAATCCATCTTTCGACCGTTGTGAAGACTTTGCATGTGAGGCGCCGAATCTTTTGAATATAATACATTTAAATGTCTTCAAGGTAGGCCTGAATGAATTATTAATTCATATCTTTTGCGGGAATCTCTCCAATTTGTCTCTTCACGTTGCATGTGACTTTCCGTAATACTTGACTTTTCAATGCATGCTGACGTGGACTTGGAGTACTTGACTGATCTCGAGTAGGCTGATGTAAAGTTAACTTCTCTGCAGTCTGGACCTCTCTGATGTTCACTGTTTGGAACTCGTCTGATCAGATGACTTGTCTGAGGTTACTTGATTGCAGTCTGGTCAAACATCTCTGATAATTTTTGTTGACCAGATCTTCTCTGGTATGACTCGGTTGTACCTCTCTGATGAACTTAGCTGTTCTTTTTGTACTTAGCTGATTTTTAGCCTAACTTATTTTGGCCTATAGAAGATATTCATTTGGTTCTTCTTTACATTTTGCCAAGTTTTACACTTAACATAATTTGGCCTATGGAAGATACTCATTTGTTTCTTCCTTATATTTTTTCCAAGTAATAAACATTTGAATTATAATAATGACATCATCAAAATATAACAAGTATTCCTAACATAAGGTTGCTTGTTCGATTGAGTGTTTACCCAAGGATACTGTCCGTCTGATCATTTGGAGAAGGACTATCTTTCACCTACGGAGTTGAGGCAAGTTATCTTGCTTGGTTATAATGATAATTAGATTCTTGTGATGTTTATTCGTTTCATGTATATGAAATGTTTATGAATTTGCGACTCGTAATTTGATATTGTCCTTGACGTTGTTCCGTTTTTCATCACGGGATTGCATTCCCAAGTACGTCACTTTGAATCATTGATCTCGTTGGTCCTGATTGTCACTTCGGTGAGTTTTTATTGATCCTTAGTCGGATATGTGATTTGTTGAAATTATTGTCATATTGTATCGTGACATATCTGGAATCATATCTGCGTGCTGATTGGTTATTGTGTAGGATTCTTAGTCGGGCACTTATATAGTTATACGTGGATGTTTTCCGTATTGGACTGTGCACACGAGACGTAGTTCGTGAGGCAAATTAGGTACATTGTCACACGTATATTCTGGATTCCGTATACGGGGTGGACATGTACGCGGACACATTTCCAGATCGGGCATAATGTGGTGTCCATCTTGAGCCATATTGTTTAATCATCCATAGTCCATGTATGATTGGATATGTTCGACGGTTTTGGGACTGATTGTTCATACGCCCGATGGGTATGTTCAATAGTTGGGATGTTTTCCTTGAGATCAAATATATGTGAATTGTATAATGTGGGGAGAATCATTTATCATTTATATCTGACCCTGTGTTTTGGGCGAAATACTTGTGTTGTATTTTCGGTCAAGGCAAAGGCAAGGCACGTAATGAGCACGGTGACGACGAAGGGTTCGAAGGATACTAGTTCGGGGGACCCATGTCTTTGTATCCGGTTATGTTCAAACCATGTAATGTTACTTTAATTCCGCTTTATTTAACTTATTGTCTGTTTGTATTGATATTTGAAGTATATTCCATCTTCATATGGTTTATACTTGTATTTCGGATCCTGTGTATCATAAGGCCATTGGCCATACCATTAATAAACTCCTAATCGGAGTAATGACTATTTATTGTGGTTTGGTATCACAAAGTAATACTTATTTAATCTGTATTTTGATATCGCCTGGTGGATCCCAGTGTGGGGTCCACGGCACTGTATCCGCCTTTTGGGGTGTTATAGATGATGGTATCGAAGAGTCTTGTTTTCTCTTTAAGAGTCGTTATAGAATGAACTAGTATCAAAATACCTTTGTGTCACGTGTGACCTGTGCAAGCGCCTGACCCTACGAGCCAAATACGGTATGTACATTACGAGCCATGATTTAATTACTGGCATGATATTGATATCGGAATGGATCTCTTTGTTGATCTTGTTATTTCGAGGATATGTGGCAGGATTATCTGATTGATAATTCGAGGTAAATGCTGAATTGATTATATTATTGAAATTGATCGACTCGACGTCGATGTAATATTCTGTGTGACACTCGTGGTGTCGATAATTCATTGTGAACTGTTTTCTTGAACATGTAATTCCTTGCTACTATTAACTTAGCATGAATTTTGATTGGTATCATGAACTATACTTATAATTATCATTATGGTTTGATTCTTTCAGTATAGAAAGAAATCTGAGAGGCCGTGGCAAAGGGGGACGAGGCCGCGAAAGCGGCCGAATCCTGATACCACGAGTCAACAAACGCACGAATGTGAAGCATAGTTCCGCAGGCAGTGGTTCGCCTTCTAGGGACCAATCGCACCACACTGGGCGTGAGTATGCACGTGTTGATCCTTCCGTTGTGATGCAGGGCATGATGGCTCAGATGACCCAGATGGGTCAATTAATGGAAGCTATGCAGAGGTCCACTACTGGCCACCAACAGGGGCCTCCCTCCACCTCCTGTGCTTAGCAGACCCGTGAGTCGGATCATCAGTGACATTTCTCGTCAGCGACCTCCGACCTTTCAAGGCTCCTCTGAGCCTGCTGACATTGTGTATTGGATTGAATACTTTGAGAAATTGTTCGAGATGGTGGACTGTCCCGAAGAGAATTGCATCTCCGTAGCAGCTTACTATCTTAGCAAGGGCGCTCACACCTGGTGGCTTTCAGTGAGGCCAACTGATGGTGTATATACTTGGGAGGAATTTAAAAACCTCATGCTAGACCGTTACTATCCAGGGCCACTCCATGAGGCCAAGCTGTCAGAACTGCTGAACCCAAACTCGTCTGAAGACGATGATGTACTATTTGTTGCCGAGAAATTTCAAGCACTCATTCCTTTCGCCTCTTCGACTGTCCGAACAGAGGCCGATAAGATTAAATATTTTCTCAAGAAGCTTAAACCCCTAATGAGAATGCAGCTGTTGAATCACCACTGTACAACCCTACTGGAATTCATTGAGAAAGCTCTGGAGTACGAACTCACCGCTAAAGATATTTCTAAGAAGCAACCACAGTCCAACAACAAAAGATCCAAGAACCAGAACCAGACTGAGAGTAACCGGGGGACATTCAGGAAGCCCCAGTCATTGCCAAACCCTTCTGATTGACCACCCATGGCGCGAAGCCAGCCAGATCGCACTCTCGAGCGGTCCCCTCATCTGTTGTGTGCTATAACTACGGAGACCAGGGACACGTCAGCTCTAAATGCCCGAAGCTGGCCGTCGCATGCCATAATTGTGGGAAGAATGGGCATCGTGCTCGTTTTTGCAGGAATGGACCGGGACGTGAACCAATAACGTCTCATGCTCCAGTTCAGTCTTCTGTCCAGGACCGTGTACCTTCGTCTGCTTCTTATCAGACTACCGGGGCAAACAGGGGAATGGGCCGTCGTAATCAAAGTGGTACACCTGGTGCCGGAGCTGCGAAACCCAGGATTTACGAGATGAAGAAAGCTGACGGTCCCGAGGCCAGCATGATTGCAGGTATACTCAAGATCCACTCTCAGCCTGTGTGTGTTCTTTTTGATACCAGTGCTTCATACTCCTTTATATATACTTTTTGTTTAAGTTGTTTGCCTCTAGACCATGTTATCAATTGTGAGCCTTATGTGATTAGCCTACCTGATGGTAGAAGAATTATTGGAAATCGTGAAGTCCAGGACTGTCCAATTAGTATGAACGACCGTGAGTGGTTGTCAAATCTGATTGTAGTCGATTTACTTAAGGATGATATAATCTTGGGTATCGATTGGATGGATCGTCATGATGCCATACTTAGTGTCCGCAAGTGGATGGTAACCGTCACTTCTGATGATGGTTTCGAGTGTATTTTTCGAGGTGATAATCCCAGCCATTCCGGGAGAGTCATCAGCGCTATGAAAGCAGTGAAACTGCTTAATCAAGGGTGTGTTGGTTATTGGTGCTACATGACCAAAACAGCAGATCGACCACTTGAATTGGCCGACATTCCGGTAGTCCGAGACCACCCAGACGTATTTCCAGACGAGTTGCCAGGCTTACCTCCACATCTTGAGGTAGAGTTTATTATTGAGTTAGAGCCAGGAACGTCCGCACTTTCGAAAGCACCGTATCGTATGGCTCTGATTGAGATGCATGAGTTGAAGAACCAACTTGAGGAGTTGACTGAGAAGGGCTACATTCGACCTAGTGCATCCCCTTGGGGAGCACCAGTGTTATTTGTACGGATGAAAGACGGATCTCTGCATTTATGTATTGATTACCGTGAGCTGAATAGGGTAACCATCAAGAACAAATATCCTTTGCCTCGTATTGATGATTTATTGGATCAACTTCAGGGAGCTCCTGTGTTTTCTAAGATCGACTTGAGGTCTGGTTATCATCAGTTGAGGATTCGAGTCTGACATTTCGAAGACAGCCTTCCGTACTCGCTATGGGCATTATGAATTCGTGGTGATGCCATTTGGATTGATTAATGCACTGGCTGTATTCATGGAGTTGATGAATTGGGTTTTTATTAACTATATGGATCGCTTTGTAGTCGTTTTTATTGACGACATTCTGATTTACTCTCATGACCACGAAGAGCATGAACGTCATCTCGACCAAGTTCTCGATGCGTTGAGGCGGGAACAACTTTATGGGAAGTTTTTTAATGTGAATTATGGATGTCGGAGGTTGTCTTTCTTGGGCATGTGATATCAACCGAAGGAGTGAGAGTGGACCCACAGAAGACAGAAGCCATTCGAGATTGGCTACCTCCGAAGAACGTGAAGGAAGTTCGTAGTTTCCTCGGCCTAGCAGGTTACTACTGACGGTTTGTGGAAGGATTTTCCAAAATTGTGCAACCGATGACTAACCTACTGAGGAAGGATAAGAATTATTTGTGGTCAGAAGAATGTCAGTAAAGTTTTGATGAGCTCAAGAGTCGATTGATTTCAGCACCTGTTTTGGTTCTACCAAAAGGAACGGAGGGATTCGTGGTGTATAGTGACGCGTCGAGACCAGGGCCTTGGATGTGTACTGATGCAGGATGGGAAAGGGATTGCCTATGCATCGAGACAGTTACGACCCTATGAAGTTAACTATCCGACCCATGACTTGGAGCTAGCAGCTGTGGTGTTTGCTTTGAAAATATGGCATCACCATCTGTATAGAGTTACCTGTCGGATCTTTACTGATCACAAGAGCCTGAAGTACATTTTTACTCAGAAGGAGTTGAACATGAGACACAGAATGTGGCTAGAATTAATCGAAGATTATGATAGTGAGATCCTTTATCATCCGGGCAAGGCAAATGTGGTTGCCGATGCCTTGAGCCGTAAGACAGTGCAGGAGCAGATGCTTAACCGCTTGACAGCTCAGAGAGAATTGCAGTTAGATCTTATGAGGCCACAGATTGTAGTTTGGTTACAATGTGTTCAGGGACAACTTTGCACACTTGAGATTTATTCGTCTCTTGATGGTATAATCAGATCGAAGCAGGTTACGAAGCCATTCTTATCTCGAGTTCGGGATGAAGTAACTCAAGGGAAATCCCCTGGATTTGTGATCCACGAGGACGGATTGATATGCTTCAGGAATCGAGCGTGTGTACCCGCAGATGAAGAGTTGAGGAACTCTATCATGAGAAAGGCCCATGCTACCCCGTACTCTATTCACCTGGGGTCTAGTAAGATGTATAAGGAATTGAAACAATATTATTGGTGGGGGAATATGAAACATGAGGTTGCCGAATTCGTTTCGAGATGTTTAACCTGTCAACAGGTTAAGATTGAGCACCAGCGACCCGCAGGAATGCTGAAACCGCTCCCGATTCCCGAGTGGAAATGGGAGGACATATCGATAGATTTTATCACTAGCTTCCGACGAGTCATCGAGGAATGAATATAAGTTGGGTGATTGTAGACCGTCTAACCAAATCAGCCCACTTTTTGGAGATTAATGACACGTGGGGTCCCGAGATATTGGCCCAACTATGTATTAAAAAGATTGTAAGGTTACATGGTACGCCCAAGAGTATTGTATCGGATTGTGACGGACGATTCATGTCGCACTTCTGGAAGGCAGTTCATCGTGCGATGGGCACGCAATTGAATTTCAGTACGACTTTTCATCCACAAACCGATGGTGAGTCTGAGAGAACTATTCAAACTCTAGAGGACATGTTCAGGGCATGTGCTCTTGATTAGAACGGCGATTGGGAAACCCAGCTACCTTTGGTGAAATTCACTTATAATAACAGTTGGCATGCTTCGATTCAGATGGCACTGTATGAGGCATTGTATGGCCATCATTGTAGGTCCCCTTTGTGTTGGGACGAACTGTCAGAATCTCTGGGTACAGAACCCGATATGTTATTAGTAGCCCGTGAGAAGATTACTCTGATTAGGAGTCATTTGTTAATGGCTCAAAGTCGACAGAAGTCCTACGCAGACCACCGTCGATGACCGCTAGAGTTCGAGGTTGGTGACCATGTGGTAATGAAGGTGTCTCCTACCCGAGGTGTTTTTCATTTTGGGAAGAGAGGCAAGTTGAGCCCGAGGTACATTGGGCCGTTTGAGGTTTTGGAGCGTGTAAGTGATCTGGCCTATCGACTGGCTTTGCCATCGGCTTTGAGTCGGATTCACGTGTTTCATGTCTCCCAACTGAGAAAGTATGTTGCCGGTCCGAGTCATATACTTCAGTTCGATGAGATCGAGATAGCAGAGGATCATTCGTACGAGGAGCATCCCATACGGATACTCGAGAGAAGGATCAAATAGTTGTGGAATAAGAAGATTCCCTTACTGAAAGTTCAGCGGTCACGACATGGAGTCGAGGAGGCTACGTGGGAAACCGAGGTTAGCATGCGAGAGAGGTATCCCGACTTGTTTACCCCTTAGTTTCGAGGACGAAACTCCTTTTAATGGGGGGAGTATGTAATATCCAACTGTAATTTTTATCTATCTTTGTTTACTCGGATAATTTGAATGTCGTGGATCGTTGCATTTAGTATATGACTATACTATTGAGATGTTATAGAATTGTGTTACTTAATTTGTTATTCACTTCATGTTTGATGGTTAGATGTTATTTGGAGAGTTGCATTTTTGACCTATTCTAGTGGTGTAGCGTACACTACATAGTTTGATTAACATACGTTAAGCTCATGCCTTAATGTACGTAATTTGTTATCCGTTGCGTATATTAAAGAGGGAATCAGACATCAGTTAACTTCCGCAAGTGAATCTGTTATCCGTTGCCATGCACGTGAAGGGTGTTGGGCTGTGGAGTCGGTCAGAGTCAAATATAATTAGCGTATGTAACACCTTTTATTTAGCGTACGTAATTGGCATGTGAATTTGAGTCAGTAGCCACTGTAAGATGGTTACGTACGTAAAACTTTAGGGTTAACGTACGTAACTGGGTTAAACCAAACCAAACCAAACCAAACATACCCAGTATATCCCGCTCAGAGCAGGGTCTGGGGAGGGTAAGATGTACGCAGACCATGCCCCTACTTATTACTGTAGGGAGGCTATTTCCGTGAAGACCCCTAGCTTAGTGCACAGCAAAATATTGAGTGAAAAATACAAAGGGAAGCATATGATTCGAAAAAACCTCAATACCATACCTGAGCCCATGGATTAATCCATATGGGACTTACCTAAGAAAAATTTGGCTACTTCACTCCCGATGAACGCTGCTCAAACAGAAGAGAGGTTGACTCCACGCACAGCTCCCTGTCAAAAATACACCACACGCAAAAGGCAATAGGATAAAATATACAATAAAAGTAAAAATGCAATGCTCTAGGTCAAAGCTAACCGAGACAACCCAATCCGGAGGCTCTCAACTACAGCACCACTCCCAACTAAAGAATCCACAACTCTGATCTGGCGTCTCTAAGTGCACCTATCAATAGTCATGATCTCGGAAAGGTTTAAGGCCTTCAAATCTAATCTCAGCTGCTCCTCCCACGTTCTCCTCAGTCTGCCTCTCCTCCTCTCCTCGACAACCAATAAACTCTCGACCCTCCTCACTAGAGCAGATGCCTGCCTCCTGCGGACGTGGCCAAACCTTCTCAATCTCCCTTCCCTAACTTTTGCTGAAATGGGCGCCACTTCTACCGCGTTCCTGAAGACCCCGTTCGAGATTCTATCTAACATTGTGTTCTTGAGGTTGAAGTGTGTTTCTTGTAGTGTTGAGGGTTGTTCTTCATTTCTGGAGGTATGTTATGCGATTACCCTCTGTATTTTTCGTTTGTTGATGTTATGATGGGGTAGATTACACCTATTGTCGAATTAATCTAGTAAATCAGGTTGTAGTTAAACTTTTTAACACTTCTTGATGAATATGATAAATGGGGGTTTGGAATGGATGTGTTCTTGATGTTATAGTGATAGTAACCATGTTTATAGACATCATGCTCATCTTGCTGGACAAAGTAATCTCAGTAGAACATTGATAATCAGTTAACTTCATCATAGTTAGATTTAATCGATGAAATTGTTATCATAATAGTGTTAAAACACCATATTAGGCATTTACTTACCTTGTGAATAACTCGACAATGTTAAAGATAGGATTATGTTCTCTTGTTCAGAAATCTTAGAAGTTTTAACATCATTATAGTTCAGCTTCACAAATTTTTGAGGAATGATAAGGATATTGATGAATGCAACAATAACTTTTTATTAATCTAATGTGTTGATAACTTAAGAATGTGTTTGATCATCATGCTAGAATGGATATTGTTTTTAAGAAGGAGATGTTGATTGTGAATGATAAAGCCATATTAGTTTGAGTATCGAATTCGTTATGATTATCCTTGTATAGTAGTAGATGTTGTAGGACATAAGAAATTGACTAAACCGATTTTATTGGTGAATTGAAGATGTTTTGTTCATACAAATGACAAGAGTATTAAAGGACATTTTGGTATAGAAATCCGATTGTGGAAGACAAACTAGATGTATTGGAACCCTTCATTAATCGGTAGGATATTCATTAGAGTGGAATGTATTATTCGGGTAGGTTGCGGGCGTCGTTGACTACGAATTGATATTAATATTATGTGGATATGTTATTGAAAGAATTACGTTTCGTGCAAGGTTGCTTGTTCGATTGAGTGTTTACCCAAGGATACCGTCCGTGTGATCATTTGGAGAAGGACTATCTTTCGCCTACGGAGTTGAGGCAAGTTATCTTGCTTGATTATAATGATGATTAGATTCTTGTGATGTTTATACGTTTCATGTATATGAAATGTTTATGAATTTGCGACTCGTAATTTGATATTGTCCTTGACGTTGTTCCGTTTTTCATCACGGGATTGCATTCCCAAGTACGTCACTTTAAATCGTTGATCTCATTGGTTATCGTTGTCACTTCGGTGAGTTTTTCTTGATCCTTAGTTGGATATGTGATTTGTTGAAATCGTTGTCATGTTGTATTGTGACATATCTGGAATCATATATGCGTGCCGATTGGTTATTGTGTAGGATTTTTAGTCGGGCACTTATATAGTCATACGCGGATGTTTTCTGTATTGGACTGTGCACACGAGACGTAGTTCGTGAGGCTAATTAGGTACATTGTCACACGTATATTCTGGATTCCGTATACGGGTGGACATGTACACGAACACATTTTCGGATTGGACGTACTGTGATGTCCATCTTGATCCATATTGTTTAATCATTCATAGTTCATGTATGATTGCATATGTTCGACGGTTTTGGGACTGATTGTTCATACGCCCGAGGGGTATGTTTAATAGTCGGGATGTTTTCCTTGAGATCTAATATATGTGAATTTTATAATGTCGGGAGAATCATTTTTTATGTATATCTGACCCTATGTTTTGGGCGAAATACTTGTGTTGTATTTTAGGTCGAGGCAAAGGCAAGGCACGGGACGAGCACGATGACGGCGAAGGGTTCGAAGGATACTAGTTCGGGGGCCCCATGTCTTTGTGTCTGGTTATGTTCAAACCGTGTAATGTTACTTTAATTCCGCTTTATTTAAGTTATTGTCTGGTTGTATTGATATTTGAAGTATATTCCATCTCCATATGGTTCATACTTGTATTTCGGATCCTATGTGTCATAAGGCCGTTGGTCATACCATTAATAAACTCCTAACCGGAGTAATGACTATTTATTGTGGTTCGGTATCACAAAGTAATACTTATTTAATCTATATTTTGATATCGCCTGGTGGGTCCCAGTGTTGGGTCCACGGCACTGTAATAGCCGCCTTTTGGGGTGTTACACTGACTATATTCTGAATAAAGTACCAAAGGAAAAGATAAAACTCCATATGAGTTATGGAAAGGCGCAAGCCTTCTTTCAAATATCTTAAAGTATTGGGTGTTTGGCGAAGGTTGAAGTACCTGAACCAAGACAAGTAAGAATTGATCCAGAGACAGTTAATTGCATATTCATAGGTTATGCAGACAATAATAGTGTATATCGATTTCTAATTCATAAATCCAAAATATGCAATTAGAAATCGATATACACTATTATATGCATGAGGGAACTGTCATTGAGTCTAGAAATGTTGTTTTCTTTAAAAGTATTTATCCTTGCAAAGAGAGGATTGTGTAAAACTCAAAACAAAAGAACTCTTGAAACTGCAAATAGTTCAAATCCTAAGAATGAAGAGCCAAGACAGAGTAAGAAAGATTGAAAATCTAAGGCATCTGGTCCTAATTTTTTTGACTTATGCAATTGATGATTATCCAAAGATTATACAGAAAGCTTATACTAGTCCCGATGCTCCATCTTGGAAAGAAGATATTTATAGTGAAATGGATTCAATCATGCAAAATTATACATGGATACTGGTTGATCTCATACCAGGATGTAAGCCTTTAGGATGTAAATGGATCCTAAAGAGGAAATATGAATATAATTGGTCAATATACAAGTTTAAGGCCTGCCTTGTTGCCAAATGGTTCAAACTGAAAGAAGGTTATGATTTCTTCGACACATATTCACAGTAACCGGAAAAACTTCCATTAGAGTTTTTATTGTTATTTCTGCATTATACAATCTCGAGATTCATCAAATGGATGTGAAAACTATGTTCTTGAATGGTGAGTTAGAAGACAAAATTTGTATGGAGCAACCTGATGGTTTAATTTCGCCTAGTCAGGAGAAGAAAGTGTGTAAACTTTTAAAGTCATTGTATGGGCTAAAACTAGGTCCTAAACATTGCATATAAAGTTTGACATAACCATGTTGGCAAATGGAATCAAGATTAATGAACGTGAGGAATGTCTGTATATTAAAGGCATACCTGAATCATTTATCATAGTTGTCTATATGTAGACGATATGATGATCATGGGTAGTAGCAATGAAGTAATTGTGAATACAAAAAGGATGTTGAGTCAAAACTTCGACATGAAGAATGAGTTTAGCTGATTTAATTATTAAAATTAAAATTAGCAGAATGTCGGAAGGTATTTTCCTGTAACAATCTCACTATGTTGAGAAAGTGCTCAAGAAATACAACACTTTTGACAGCCCACCTATAAAAACTCTTATTGATACTAGTATTCACTTAAGTAAGAATACGAGTGATCTTGTGGCTCAGGTTGAATATTGAAGCAAAATCGAGAGCTTGATGTACATTACGGATTGTATAAGGTCAAATTTCGCATTTTTTGTGAAAAATTGAGCACATTCACGAGTAATCCGAATAAAGAGCACATGAATACATTGACTAGGGTTTTATATACTTAAAGTACACCCTAAGTTATGGGCTATTTTGTAGTAATTATATTGTAATATTGGAAGAATATACTTATACTATTTGGATTTCAGATACGAAAGACTCTTACTCTACAAGTGGGTATGTATTTACTACTGGGGTGGAGATCTGTCTTGGAAATCAAGCAAGCAAACTTATATAGCCTGTTCCACCATAGAATCAGAATTGATAGCTTTAGATAAAGCCAGAGAAGAAGCTGAATGACTTCAAAACTTTCTTGAGGATATTCGATGCTGGAATAAGCCCGTGCCCAGTGTTATGATCCATTGCGATAGCCAAGCTGCAACTGGAAGAGCGAGCCTTATGTAATGGTAAATCTAAACACAATCGTCGGAGACATAATATCGTGCGAAAATTAATAAAAAATGGAGTTATAGCTATTGATTATGTAGTCAAATATTAATTTAGCGGATCCACTCACAAAACGTCTGAATATAGATCAATTTCACAAACTTCCAGAGGGAGTGTTGTTAAAATCCACATCTTGAAAGAACGATCAAATTGGTAACCCAACCTTGATGACTGGAGATTCCAGAAACCTGGTTCAATGAGAAAACGAAGTTATGAAAGTTTGATTGAAAGCAGTTATTATAAATCCATCATACAGAGCAGTATAAGTACTAAGTCCTGTGATTGTGGTGAGGTTAAGTCTCTAGACTTTTAATAGTTCCTTGTCCTTGAAAAGGAAAAGTATTGCAGGATACTTTATAAAAGTAGAACATATATCTAAGTGTAAGGACGGGCCGGCTCAAATAAACACTTAGGAAACCAAGATGTTGTCGATAGTCAAAACAGACACAACGATGAGAATGGAAGGTGTTGAGACATTGTAGTAGAAGTGTCGTTGACTCAGTATACACCAAGAAGGCCTAGTTCAAGGCATAGTGTCCACTAAGCCACCGGTACATCCAATGACATATTACTATGGAAGGTTCAAAGCCACAAACTACCGTTCCCCATGCAACAACATTTGCCGGAAACTGAGTGTGTAAGTGTGTGTTTATGTATATATTTATTTCCACTCATTGGGGGGATGGTTGGAAATTGATTTTAAAAAAAATGAGTTTTGACTTATTTTGAACCAATTTAATGATAATAAATTTTTTAATTAGTAGGACTTAAATATTAAATATTAAATTATGAATCTACATTTCGAGAAGATAAACATAGAATTTTATTTTTTTCAAAATCTATTTCCAATAAGTGAGAAATAAATGATTGAAATTGACCATTTAATTAAAATGGTGAAGAGTTAAAGTGGGATATGAAAGGTCCATATTGGAAAATTAAAGTCTTCTTGACTATCTTATTAGTAAAAAGGTGTATGGATAGTTGGACAAGCTAATAGTATATACTAGTGTGCCAGCAATGCGAAGCCCACACACGCGCTGCCGCGCCCTCCCCGCCCGGCTCGGGCTTGTACTCGGGCACAAGCGTGAACTTTGGTTCTTAGTTCTTGGCAATTGGACTTTGGCCTAGGGGCCTTCGGCTTGGGAGTTTGGGATGTGACTATACTAATTTTTTTACAGCCAAGTTCAATGAAATCAGCCATATTAGAGAACCCAGTTGCCTTAGTAACCTAGCTGCCATCAGTCAGGTTTGAGAACACGACTACCTCAGTAACCTAGCTGCCATAAGCCAGGTTCGAACCTGGCAGCCTTAACTGCGCTGAGAACCCAGCTGTCTTAACTGAGCAGTGAACCCAGCTGTCTCAACTACTGAGTTGAATAACCCAACTGGCTAAACTATTGAGATGACTACCCCAACTGACTGAATTACTGGGCTGACTAACCCAGCTGCGTGAACTACTGAGCTGACATAGAAATGATTCTTCACACTCCATAGTATAACATCCGAATTAACGAAGAGTAATTATGAAGGTATCCTTTTAGTTGAAGAATTAAAGAGAATTGATGACACGTTAATCTAGTCACTTTAATTGAAGGTATCCTTCACGCCGGGATGTTGGTCATCTCTGGCCGGCGTATCGCCGGAATAATAACATTTTTCCGCTGCATTCATCCCTCCCCATTAATCTAACAATAGTATTGCAGTTTAGCGGCCTATTTTGCAGGTTTCCCGAACGGATTTTCAAGCTGCCCGAAATCTTCCCGTGCTACTCCCAGGTGCTGTCGGCCGTCCGTTCGCCTTTCCCACCCAAGAGACCAGCTCGAGTCTCAGGAGGCACGTTCGTATAGAGTCGTGCCGGGTTTGGTTCACGAGTCGATCGGTTTCCAGCTTTCGAGGCTTTTCTTGTCGAAGTCTGGTATCATTGTACTTTTCTGCTAAATTTTATTTTTCGTCAGCCATATATCTACTATTTACTGTGATTTTTATGCGGTTTTCTTGCTTTTAAATTGTCTTTTACATTCTCATCATATTTTTATTTTTGTCTACACTACCATATTTTATTTTTCGTAGTGCGTTTGTGTTTTGTGTTGGTCGATGTCGCGCTGTTTGCGGGTTGGTAGTTGCAATTTGGGTATCTTGACGGGTAAGCTTTTGGAGCTCGTGGATGTTTTGGGTAAGAGAAGGGTTGATGTGGCTTGTATTTAGGATACTAGGTGGAAGGGGGCACAGTCCAGGAAGGCGAACGGGTATAAATTGTGGTATTCAGGCCTTGCTAACTCGAGTAATGGTGTGGGTATTCTTTTGTCTAAGGAGCTTAAGGATAACGTCGTGGAAGTGAAGAGGTGTAACGATAGGATTATGTCCATTAGAGTGGTGGTTGGGGAGAAGGTGGTTAACGTGGTTTGTGCGTATGCCCCCCATATTGGTTTGGGTGTGCTTGTTAAGGAAGCTTTTTGGGTCTGTTTAGATGAGTTGGTCGGGTGTATTCCGGATGATCAATTTATTGTTTTAGGGGACGATTTCAATGGTCACATTCGTGAGGGGGTGGATGGTTACCATAGTGCGCATGGGGGTTTCGGCTTCGGAGTTAGGAATGCAGGAGGTTCTGCTCTGTTGGAGTTTGCCACTGTGCATGAGTTGGTTATTGCTAACTCTATTTTTCAGAAGAGAGATTGTAATATCCGCGTTTTCTATTTTTAGTAATTTCTATTTTTGGTGTATTTTCGTTTCGGACAACTCGCTTGGCACTGTTTTGGAATTCTGAATCTATTTTGTTCTTGGAGTTTCTCCATTTGGACGAGTCTCGATGATGTTTTTACGTAAATTCCTTCTTGAGTTATATTTGTCGCATGTGTATCCGATTGTCGCTAAACTTGTTCGATTTCGTCATTTTCCTATTTTCATGAGTTCGTATGGTTGAGTAGAGCATGTTGTGAGTTTCGGATTGTTAATCCGACGTTGTATCGTGATTTTACGGACGTTTGGGCCGTTTTTGTAATTTCCTATAAGTTTAGGGAATTTGTTCCTTGTTCGGTTTTGATCGTGTACCTCGGACCGTTTTGGGTTACTGGTTATTGTTTCTCGTTGTGTGTATTTTCCTCGGGTGTTGGGTCGGCATATCGTGTTTTGGGTGATCGTCTTTTTCATTTTGGTAGCGTTGTTTTACATCTGAATCTTGTCTGTCATACTGAGCAAAGCGGCGCAAGACCCGCGGCATTTTGCGCCGTGTCGTGCGCCGTGTCGCCCAGTCGAAACCTGTCAGAAACGGCGCAAGACCCGCGGCATTTTGCGCCGTGTAAGGCGTGCGTCGTGTCGCCGAAGTCGCCCGACGGCAACACGGCCCGAACACGGCGCTATTTGGACCGTTTGTTGCGCCGTGTTACATCCCGGTATATATAGACAGAACACGGGTTTTGACCCCATTTTCACCCTTCCTCTCGTCTCTCGCTCCTCGGTGCGATTTTGGGCGATTCAACCGGATATTGTTTTTTCATCTTGTAACTCGAATTGGACTTTCCAACACGAATCAATCATCTTTCTTCCGCCTTTCCATCGTTGAAATTGAGGTAATTGGTCATTATACCTAATTTTAGGGTTCTTGGCTAAAATTCATTTTCCTTTCGTTTTTGCTACAATTGATGATGAATATTTGTTGGGTAATCGTGGTGTTATGTTTTCCTAGAACTTTAGCGGATAAATTCCAAGTTTTTCCTCCGTTGATCGAACTTGAACTCTATGCCTCAATAGTGTTCGGATTGTCCCTTAGGATAGAACATCGATTAATTCATGATTTCTCGGTGGAATTGTAGTTGATTGAGTCTCTATTGTTGTTAGGACTGATTTGTGAAGATTGTTCGGACCGAAACCCTTCCTTTCGCCGTTTCCTTCACGTCGTGTTATCTAAGGCAAGTACATGTATTACATTTCGTTATGTATATTGTGATTTTCGAAATGAATGATGAATGGTGATTTTTGGGTGCGTGAGTTGTGTTCTTTCCACCCGGAGTGTCCGACGGGATGTCTGGGGGTCGATACTAAGGGGTACGGCCGCGGAAGTGGACTTGGGTGCGTGTGTGGTTGAACTTCCACCCGGAGTGTCCGACGGGATGTCTGGGGGTCGATACTAAGGGGTACGGCCGCGGAAGTGGTATCCCACCCGGAGTGTTCGACGGGATGTCTGGGGGTCGATACTAAGGGGTACGGCCACGGGATACCAGTTGTGATTTGTGATATCGTGATGATTGAAAATTGATGTGATTGCCAATGTAGTATTCCGGAATATATATGTGGCAAATGACTGACGTTTGGGATGATTGTGTAAAAACTGTATTTTGTATATAATGTTGTGTAATTGTGTACTTGCACTAGCTATTCGAATGCTAACCCCTTAAATGGGGGAAATGCGTCTTATGCATTTCAGGTACCGGGAGAGCTGAGGAGCAGGCACGGGGCACGCACGCGAAGGATGGGATGGCTTGATGATAGTGGCTCGAGTCTGTAATGTTTATTTTTATGTTTTGTCATTGCATATGTCGAGTATTGGAGTTAAACTGTTTATCCTTGAACTTGGTTTAAGTCCCCTGCGTGGGCAATGAATTGATATTTACATTATGTTTTATGTACTCCGTTGAAATGTTTTGGCCGAGGCCACGGCCTTATTTACTTTTGAGTGCATCTTTTGGGGTTTTCATTGTGGTTATGTGTCATGTGTTAGCCTGGTAGACCTCAAGAGGGTTCTACGGCGTGTAATGTCCCATTTGTGAATTGGGGTGTTACATTTATGGTATCAGAGCTTAGGTTTTGAATACCTAGGCTGTCGGTTAATTTTTGGGTCTGTTAGTTGCGTCATTAGAGTCAGTCGTTGAGCCTAATATCATCATGCTGCCGTCTTTTCGTGCGACCTGTGGCTGTAAGTCTTCTCAAACTCTTATATTCTGTATTCGTTTTCTTGCGTTGTTCGGAATTGAGAATTATGATTACCAACCTTGTAAATTGTGAATCTTTCTGATCTTGTTCTTTTTGTATTTTCTTCAGTATGTTGAGAGGTCGTGGTAGACCAGCTAGGGGATGCGGCCGAGGCCGTGGTTGGGGTGCTGATAATGAAGAGGGCTCACTTTCTCAGTCCTCTGCAGACTCAGCCTCTCACTCAGTGCCGTCGGGTAATAATGCCGACGCCGGGGCTACTGCCGTACTTCAGCAGTTAGTAGCCCAACTTGCTCAGATAGCTTAGGGTGGACACCAGAATCCGCCCCCGACACCTGAAGAGGAAGCTAGTAAGTGGCTTCAGACGGTGACTAAGATGCACCCTCCTCGTTTCTCGGATCTTGACTCCCTCGGTTGGGAGAATTGGCTCTTTCGGTTGTCCAGACCTTTGATGCCGTAGCTTGTCCGAAGACAGAGGTACATATTGCCCAATACCTCTGGATAAGGAAGGCTGCGGAGTGGTGGGAGGCCGTTGCGCCCGAGAGATCGTCGGGCCACTTGGGAGGAGTTCAGGCTGCTATGGAAGCGAATATTGTCCACCGCCGATTAAGGAGCGCGAGAATTGTGGAGTTTTTCACCGCTACACCTCGGGATGTGCCGATTTCTCGTGCCATTATTTCCTACAATCGCGGTTAGGTTTTGTGAGAGATCGGGTGAGGACGGAGGTGACAAAATCCTTTACTTTAATATGCGCATGAAGCCGCATATCGTGCGAGTATGGCACCGCTCATGTGTGCCACCTTGAAGGAATACCGAGATCGCTCTGGCGATCGAGATGGCTGTCCCGGAATCTGAGTCGGTTTCGGAAGCTAAGAAGCAGAAGACCACTGGCGGGTTCTCGGCCGGTAAAGGTGGTCAGTTTTCGAGGTCTCGTTCTGTTCCTACACCCGGGAAAAGACCGTTCCAGCAGGCTGGGGGATCTCAGGGTAATCGTTCAGTCCAGTCCGTTGCTTCTGGTGGCAGGGTTTGTTTTAACTGCAACCAATATGAGCATTTGATGAAGGATTGCCCTTTTCCTCCAGTTATTTGTTTTACTTGCGGGCAGACCGGGCATCGGGCGGCTCATTGTGAGAGGGCCACCAGGGCCGTTAGAGTCCCGACTACTACCGCCGATCAGAGGGAGCACAGCGTTCCAGTTACTCATGTTCCGCAGGGTTCGGGCCGTGGTAGGGGTCGGGGTCAGCCGGATCACCGTACAGCGTCGAGTTCGGGTTCAGTTCACCCCCGATTGTATCAGATGAGGCGTACAGAGGAGACAAATGTTCCAGTGGCGTCAGGTACCACTCAGATCCTTACTCATCCAGTTTCAGTGCTTTTTGATTCGGGTGATACCCATTCCTTTATTGCTTCGGATTGTGTGAGTCGTATTGGTTTTGACTGCTTGTTTGAGTGTGAGCCGTTTGTAGTGGGTACACCCAGCGGGGATCGTATGGTTGGGGACCGGGAAGTTAGGGATTGCCCAGTGAGGATCGGGAGCCGGGATTGGCCCTCGAATCTCATTGTTATAGACCTTAAGGGTGAGGATTTGATCCTCGGGGACGATTGGTTGGATCGTCACGGTGCTATCATGAACTATCGGACTCGTACCATCTCGATAGTTGCCGAGGACGGCACCGAGCATACTCTCGTCGGTTGTAAGCCGGGTAAATCGGGAAGTGTGATTAGCGCCTTGAAGGCGATGAAACTTCTGAACCAGGGTTGTGTCGGCTACTGGTGTTTCGCTCTGCAGGCGGAAGATGGTGGGGTTGACATATCGTCGATTCCAGTTGTTAGCGAGTATCCCGACGTATTTCCGGATGACTTGCCGGGATTACCACCGTTTCGGGAGGTGGAGTTTCCTATTGATCTTGAGCCGAATGCGGCCCCTATTTCTCGAGCACCGTACCGTATGGCGCCGTCGGAGATGCTAGAGTTGAAGAATCAGTTGGGAGAGTTGTTAGATAAAGGGTATATTCGACCGAGCGCATCGCCTTGGGGTGCGCCTGTACTTTTTGTTAAGAAGAAGGATGGGTCGCTTCGTTTATGCATCGATTATCGAGAATTAAACAAGTTGACCATCAAAAATAAATACCCTTTGCCCCGGATTGACGACTTGTTTGATCAGCTTCAGGGGGCGACAGTCTTTTCGAAGATTGACTTGCGATCGGGCTACTACCAGTTGAGGATTCGGGACAGTGATATACCGAAAGCTGCCTTTCGGACGAGATATGGACATTACGAGTTTGTGGTTATGCCTTTCGGGCTAACCAATGCCCCAGCAGTGTTCATGCAGTTGATGAACAAAGTTTTTATTGAGTATCTGGACAAATTCGTAGTCGTCTTTATCGATGACATCCTTATCTATTCACGGAGTCGGGAGGAGCACGCCTTACATCTCCGGATTGTATTAGACATTTTGAGAGCCGAGCAGTTGTATGCGAAGTTCTCTAAGTGTGAGTTTTGGCTCGAGGAAGTGATGTTCCTCGGGCATGTGATTCTGCGAGGAGTTCGGGTAGATCCGCAGAAGATAGAGCGATGATGGCTTGGGAGCCGACTAAGAATGTGAAGGAGGTGAGGAGTTTTCTGGGCCTTGCCGGCTATTACCGTCGATTTGTTGAGGATTTTCTAAGATTGCTAAACCGCTCACTCGGTTGCTTGAAGACTCGAAATTCGAGTGGACCATGAGACGAGACGAGTAGTTTTGATGAGTTGAAGAGACGATTAACTACCGCACCCGTGTTAGCATTGCCTCGGGAACGAAGATTTTGTGGTATATAGTGATGCTTCGGGCCTCGGGCTCGGATGTGTTTTGATGCGAGAGAGATAGAGTCATTGCTTATGCGTCCGCCATTGAAACCTTACGAGGTGAATTATCCCACGCACGATTTGGAGTTAGTCTGCGGTCGTTTTCGCCTTAAAGATCTGGAGGCATTATCTTTATGGGTCATCTTGTAAGATTTTACGGATCACAAGAGCTTGAAGTATATCTTGATCGTAAAGAATTGAATATGAGACAGCGTAGGTGGTTGGAACCGATTAAAGATTACGACCTCGAGATACTTTACCATCCGGTAAGGCTAACGTAGTGGCCGATGCGTTGAGCCGAAGCCGATGGCGTTGCGGATGTTAGAGGTACTTACACCATAGAGTAGGATCCAAATGGATTTTATTTGTCGGGATATCGAGGTTTGGGTTCGAGAGTTCGGGTCGATTATGTGCGTTGGAGATCGCTTCGTCCTTGATGAAATCAAGGCGAAGCGATATGACGATCCGTTTTGGTCGATTGAGGGAGGATGTGAAGAAGGAAAGCCCCGGATTTGTGGTTCACGATGATGGAGTTTTGAGATTTCGCGGACTATGCGTCTGCAGTGTTGTTGAGCCGAGACAGAAGATCTTGAGTGAAGCTCATACCACGCCTTACTCCATACATCCTGATACGAGTAAAATGTACAAGGATGTGAGGAGTAACTACCGGTGGAGTAATTTGAAGACAGGCGTTAGCGAGTTTGTGTCGAGGTGTTTGACTGTCGGCGAGTTAAGATCGAGAATCGGCGACCAGCTGGGCTTTACGACCACTTCCTATCCCGGAGTGGAAATGGGAGGATATTTCTATGGATTTCATTAGGTATGCCTAAGACTCGGGTGGGATGAACATGATTTGGGTCATTGTCGATCGGCTAACCAAATCGGCTCATTTTCGGGTATTAAGGACACTTGGGGGCCGGAGAGACTTGCACGAGTATTTATTGCGGAGATCGTGAGGTTACAGGACCCCTAAGAGTATTGTTTCGGATCGTGATGGCAGTTTATATCACATTTTGGCAATCCGTTCATAGAGCCTCGGGAACCGAGTGAGACTTAGTACATCCTACCACCCTCGAGCAGACGGACGATCGAGCGGACGATCTGAGACGCTAGAGGATATGTTGCGAGCCTGTGCTTTAGATTGGAAGGATGATTGGGAGTCGCACTTGCCATTGATCGAGTTCACGTACAACAATAGTTGGCACGCCTCGATCAAGATGGCACCATTCGAGGCATTATATGGGAGGAGGTGCAGATCGCCGTTGTGTTGGGACGATGCGTCCGAGCTGATTGGTACCGAGCCTGATATGGTAGTTGAGACGAGAGAGAAGATTGCTCTGATTCGCGATAGATTGGTGACGGCCCAAAGCCGACAGAAGTCTTATGCCGATACACGTCACCGGCCGTTAGAGTTTGAGGTGGGAGACCATGTGTTGCTTAAGGTGTCGCCGACACGGGGAGTTTACCGCTTCGGTCGTAAGGGTAAACTTAGTCCGAGATTTATTGGGCCGTTCGAGATCCTAGAGAGAGTCGGAGACCTTGCATATCGGTTAGGTTTGCCGCCGTCCCTGAGCCACGTGTATAGCGTATTTCATGTTTCCCAACTTAGGAAGTACGTACCGGACCCTAGCCATATTATTGATTTTGGAGAGATCGAGTTGGGGCCCGACATTACCTTCGAGGAGAGGCCGATTCAGATCTTAGAACGTCGGGTGAAGCAACTCAGGCACAAAACCATTCCTTTGGTTAAAGTGCAGTGGTCGCGGCATGGATCCGAGGAAGCCACGTGGGAAACGGAGGAGAGTATGAAGTCGAGATACCCCGAATTATTCGTGTTGTAAGTTTCGGGACGAAACTTATTTTTAGGGGGAGATAATGTAATATCCGCGTTTTCTATTTTTAGTAATTTCTATTTTTGGTGTATTTTCGTTTCGGACAACTCGCTTGCTTTGTTTTGGAATTCTGAATCTATTTTGTTCTTGGAGTTTCTCCATTTGGACGAGTCTCGATGATGTTTTTACGTAAATTCCTTCTTGAGTTATATTTGTCGCATGTGTATCCGATTGTCGCTAAACTCGTTCGATTTCGTCATTTTCCTATTTTCATGAGTTCGTATGGTTGAGTAGAGCATGTTGTGAGTTTCGGATTTTTAATCCGACGTTGTATCGTGATTTTACGGACATTTGGGCCGTTTTTGTAATTTCCTATAAGTTTAGGGAATTTGTTCCTTGTTCGGTTTTGATCGTGTACCTCGGACCGTTTTGGGTTACTGGTTATTGTTTCACGTTGTGTGTATTTTCCTCGGACTGTTGGGTCGGCATATCGTGTTTTGGGTGATCGTCTTTTTCATTTTTGGTAGCGTTGTTTTCTGTCCAGAATGCTGTCTGTCATACCTGAGAAAAACGGCGCAAGACCCGCGGGATTTTGCGCCGTGTCTGTGCGCCGTGTCGCCCAGGGGGTCGAGCAACCTTTGTCAGAAAGCGGCGCAAGACCCGCGGCATTTGCGCCGTGTGCAGTGCGCCGTGTCGCACGAGGTCGCCCATTGACCAGAACACGGCCCGAACACGGCGCTATTTGGACCGTTTGTTGCGCCGTGTTACATCCGGATATATAGGACAGACACGGGTTTTGACCCCATTTTTCACCCTTCCTCTCGTCTCTCCGCTCCCTCAGTGCGATTTTGGGCGATTCCAACCAGATATTGTTTTTTTTCATCTTGTAACTCGGAATTGGACTTTCCAACACGAATCAATCATCTTTCTTCCGCCTTTCCATCGTTGAAATTGAGGTAATTGGTCATTATACCTAATTTTAGGGTTCTTGGCTAAAATTCATTTTCCTTTCGTTTTTGCTACAATTGATGATGAATATTTGTTGGGTAATCGTGGTGTTATGTTTTCCTAGAACTTTAGCGGATAAATTCCAAGTTTTTCCCCTCCGTTGATCGAACTTGAACTCTATGCCTCAATAGTGTTCGGCGGATTGTCCCTTAGGATAGAACATCGATTAATTCATGATTTCCTAGTGGAATTGTAGTTGATTGAGTCTCTATTGTTGTTAGGACCAGATTTGTGAAGATTGTTCGGACTGAAACCCTTCCTTTCGCCGTTTCCTTCACGTCGTGTTATCTAAGGCAAGTACATGTATTACATTTCGTTATGTATATTGTGATTTTCGAAATGAATGATGAATGGTGATTTTTGGGTGCGTGAGTTGTGTTCTTTCCACCCGGAGTGTCCGACGGGATGTCTGGGGGTCGATACTAAGGGTGCGTCGCGGAAGTGGACTTGGGTGCGTGTGTGGTTGAACTTCCACCGGAGTGTCCGACGGGATGTCCGGGGTCGATACTAAGTACGGCCGCTGAAGTGGTATCCCACCGAGTGTTCGACGGATGTCCGGGGTCGATACTAAAGTACGGCCACGGGATACCAGTTGTGATTTGTGATATCGTGATGATTGAAAATAGATGTGATTGCCAATGTAGTATTCCTAATATATATGTGGCAAATGACCGACGTTTGGGATGATTGTGTAAAACCGTATTTTATATATAATGTTGTGTAATTGTGTACTTGCACTAGCTATTCGAATGCTAACCCCTTAAATGAGGGAAATGCGTCTTATGCATTTCAGTACGGAGAGCCGAGGAGCAGTACGGGCACGCACGCGAAGGATGGGATGGCTTGATGATAGTGGCTCGAGTCTGTAATGTTTATTTTTATGTTTTGTCATTGCATATGTCGAGTATTGGAGTTAAACTGTTTATCCTTGAACTTGGTTTAAGTCCCCTGCGTGGGCAATGAATTGATATTTACATTATGTTTTATGTACTCCGTTGAAATGTTTTGGCCGAGGCCACGGCCTTATTTACTTTTGAGTGCATCTTTTGGGGTTTTCATTGTGGTTATGTGTCATGTGTTAGCCTGGTAGACCTCAAGAGGGTTCTACGGCGTGTAATGTCCCATTTGTGAATTGGGGTGTTACAGAGATGAGCACCTCATCACCTTCGGTAGTGGGGGGCACAACATGAAAATTGACTACCTTCTTTTGCGCAGTCGTGATGCTAGGGCGTGCGTGGACTGCAAGGTGTTTCAGAGTGAGGCCTGTGCTTCTCAACACCGGCTACTGGCTATGGATTTATCCAAGGGAGGTCGTGTTGTTAGCAGGGCTAGAGAATCTAGACCTAGGATTCTCTGGAAGGATCTGAAGGGCGAGAAGGTGACAGAATTCAGGGAGTCTCTAACCCGCGAAGGAGTTTTTTTGCGGGGGGGGGGGGGGGGGATGCTAACCTTATGTGGACCAGCATGGCCAATGCTATTAGGAGTGTGGGTGAGAAGGTGGTAGGGGTTTCTTCGGGCAGGTCTAGTAGACCTAGGGAGGCATGGTGGTGGAATGAGGAGGTCCAAAAGAAGGTTAAGGCTAAACAAGCACTATTTAAGGAGCTTTTGTCGATTAGTGCTGGAAGGAGAGAATCCTGAAGATTGTAGCGTACAAGGTGGCGAAAAGAGAGGCTAAGAAGGCAGTGGGTAAGGCTAAAGGTGAGGCATACGAGGAGATGTACAAGCGCCTAGACACTAAAGAAGGAGCGAATGCTATTTTTAAACTAGCGAAAGCTAGGGATAGAGGGCAGCGCGACCTGGGCCCCGTTAAGTTTATTAAGGCTGATTTGGTCCAAGTGTTTGTGAACGATGTGGCTATTAAGGAGAGGTGGAATAGGTATTTTTTGAACTTTTCAATAAGGCTAGGGGAAGCGACTCGGTGGTGCAAGGAGTTAGTCTATATTCTGCTCGTTCGTTTAGTCCTTGTGAGAGCATCAGCAAGGAGGAAGTAAAGGGTGTCCTCATGAAAATAGATAGATCTAAGGCTGTAGGCCCGGATCAGATCCCTATTGAGGTGTGGCTTTGTCTGGGGGAAGTTGGAGTTCAGTGGCTAGCAGAGCTGTTCAACATCCTCCTCAGAGGTTCTAAGATGCCGACGGAGTGGAGGCGTAGTATTGTCGTGCCGTTTTTCAAGAAAAAAGGTGATGCTCAGAGTTGTAGTAACTATAGGGTTATTAAACTCCTCAGTCATACTATGAAACTTTGGGAAAGAATGGTGAGGGTTAGAAGAGAATTTGAGATTTCAGAGAACCAATTTGGCTTCATGCCGGGGAGGTCCACGACTGAGGCCATTCATCTCGTCAAACGACTTATGGAGAAGTTTAGAGAGTGGCGTAAGGACATCCATATAGTGTTCATTGATCTAGAGAAGTCTTATGACAGCATTCCGCGCGATGTTATTTGGAGGAGCCTAGAAGAGAGGAGGGTGTCGTTTCCGTTTGTTAGGGTGATCCAAGACATGTACTCCCAAGCTAGAACTTGTGTTAGGACCCCAGTTGGTGACACCCAGTATTTCCCGGTTGAGATATGTAACATCTGCGTGCTTTATTAATTATATATATCTTGTTAATGATCGTATTATGTTGAGAGTTGGTTTGAAAAAGTTCCATATCATACTGTTTGGTGCTTGTAACGGTGTGTATATTGGAGTTGGAATTGGTATGTTGGTTGTTAGTGATTGTCGAGTCATGTGCTTGTCAGGATGTGTTCGTTCTGACCACCTCCATAGTGGCGATATTGAGAAATAGCAGTTAGCGCACGCTAGACTGTGTTGCTAGCGTGCGCTAATCATGTTTTGGTAGCGCACGTCAATTGGCCATGGTAGCGCACGCCATTATGGCCGGTCGGTGCATGCAGAGGGTTCTGGACTTAACTCGAAAAACTAGCAGGTAGCGCACGCTAACCCTTACGGGTAGCGCACGCTAGCGCGGCCAGTGTAGAGAGTTCTGCATCGCCTTTCAAAGGCGGTGGGCTGCCTTTTAGGCCCGATAGCGCATGCTACGTCTTACCAGTAGCATGCGCTAATCGCGTCCAGTATAAATAGGACAGCGTAATTCATTTATGCCATTTCATTCCTTCTTCTCTCCTCCTTCGGCAGCTGGGCGATCGGGGCGTAGGAAGGTGCAGGTTTTGGCCAGTTTTCACTTCCCAATAATGTTTTAGAGATCCTGGAACAAAGTTAACAATATCTTAACAGCTTTCATCGTTCGAATCAAGGTAAATCCTTTGAAACCCGAGTTCTTCATACCTTAGGTTTTTCTTGAGGTTTTATGCTCTAAAGTCCAGATCTAGCCGTGGTTTTATTGGGTTATGATGCTGTAATTATAATCCTTTGCTTTTCTTTGAAGTTTACGGATTGAGTTTTGAGTTTTCTTCCGTAAACATGTATGATCCGAGCTGACCCTATAGTGTCTGTTTGATTATCCCGAAGGGCAGAACTTAGGGTAAACCTTTCCGTTTTCATCGTACTGTATTTGATATAGTGCTGTGTTGTGCTAGGACCTAATCTTTGAGGAAAGTTCGAGCAGCAGGTCCTTTCGTTCATCGTCTCCTGTACCATTGTAATTGAGGCAAGTACTTTGATTGAGTTTGATGTACTTCATGTGAATATGTGAAAAAATGTGATTTTGTGAAAAGTGGTACTTTTAGAAAATGTGGTTTGTGCCATGTGGTTGAGAGTGTGTGAACCGAGTTAAAACCAGTGTGGGTCCCCTGGGATCCATTAGACTGCGAGTATCTGCGGATCACTCGGTGGGGTTGTACAACCAGGGAGAGCCTGACGAGGACTTTCTAGGGTGTGTATCTCGCAGGAGGTACATGGCCCGTATAGCTCGGGAGATTGTTTTGAGATGATGATTATGGTATGGTATTTCGGAATACATGATGGCACAGTGATTTGGTTATTTATTCATTTGTTGTACATATTCATAAATCGTTGTAGTTGCACCGGCTATTTGCTGACCCCTTTCGGGGTGGATATACATGTTGTGTATTAAGGTAGAGATCTTAGTGGCAAGCTAGCATGAGAAGGGCACGAGGATGACGAGCAACACTGATGTCACGTGTCATTGTGAGTTGGTGGTTGTTTTGGCATGGTTAGAGTCACGTTTTGGTTTTGTACTCGCGCGGGTACTGTCATATATGTTTTTGTGGTAGTGTCCGAAGTCGATGAGGGCAGGAGTGTTGCCAGGCCGTGTTACGCTGCAATGTGTGGCTTCTCTCGGGAAGTGCAAGTCCGCACCATTCGGGCGTGGGTGCGCGGTGGGCATGTTCAAGGGATGGCTTCTGGCAGGGAGTGAATGCCAGTTTCATGGTGACCAAGAGAGATACTTCGGCTAGCCTCTCGACTGAGGATACTTGTGGTTAATGTATTGATGTTGGTTATGGTTGATGTGTTGGATCAGTTCTGAGCTGTTGTTTTTGCTGTGATCCAACAGAATCTTGTGTTGGTATGTTTTGGTGATGTATGTCGTCGTGAAACTTGACGTTGGTTTTGTTTGTGTGAATGTTTCATTTCTATTGATGGTTATTGTCTTTTATGTTGGTCTAGCCTGGTAGGTTCTCCAAAAAGAATCTACGGCACTGTAATACCTCTGTAAATCACGGGGGTGTTACAGAATTTGGTATCGGAGCTTAGGTTTATGGATACCGAGGCTGTTGCTGTTTTGGGTCTGTCAAAGTTGAGTTGGTCATTTGTTTGTGATATCACTGGGTTGCTGTCATCTCGTGCGACCTGCGCTGTATGTCTCTCTGAACTCTAATTTCTTCTGCCCAGATTATTTTGGTCTGTTTCGAACAGGCTTGGATTTTGAGTTCCCGTTGTGAATCGTGTTCCATTGAGGTTGTGTTTATTGTTTTCCTCCTTATACGTTTAAGGAACTGGTGCATATTGATGTAGGGAGAAGGTAAGTCTTTCATTGTAAGCTCCCTCCTATTTGTGTGGTGTTTGTGTTGTGTACTCGAGTAACCCTAGGTTGAAGGGCTGGAATTTGTTGATGGTATTAGGATTGTTAGGATGTGCATGAGTATACTATACGGTCCGAGTGGAGATGGTTACATAATATATGTTGGAAAACCAGGAATGTTATTCATTCCTAGATTCCATGAGATTTTTAAGTATCAATTTTATACACTGTGTGAGTATTTTGAAATGGATTTCGGTATTTTGCAAATGGAGTTTTATTTTGTAAAACTGATTCCCTAAACCGAGTTATGGCATTTTGGCCTTGAACGTTTTGATGATATTTTTATGACGATATTTGGTGTTTTATAAATGACTTTGTGAGTATTGGAAAGATATTACCGTCATCGGCCTTTTGGTCATTTTTTGAACGTTTTTGAAAAATAGTTTTTAGCCTGGTGGGTTCCGGCGCGGGGCCCACGGCGCTGTAATATCCCAGGCGGTTTTGGGGATGTTACAGATTATGGTGAAACGTCTATAATGGCTTTTGAAACACTTTCAAATGGTGACAAATCTACGATTTAATATTGCTATATCAAATGAGTAGGTATTCGGTAGACAATCTTTCTTTTCAATCAAACAACTAGTAGAAGGGGAAGAACTTTCATTTATCTAAATCCGAGGTAGATTTTTGAAATATTTTCGGATTATAGACGTTTCTGAAAATTTTAAAAGTATAAATTGTTTTGTGCATTATTTAAAAATGATTTCAAAATTAAAGTGTAAAATAAAACTTCCTCTTCTAAGGTATTCACGAGTTTTAGGCGAAATGTGACTCGCCCCTTATTTGCAAAGGATTATGTCTCGGACATGATATTGTTACTCCTATTAGTAGACCGAAAGTTGATTTTAAGCATGATACGTATGTGTAGGTATTCTCACCCTTGTATATAGTATACGTGCCTCCCAAAATTCGATGTTCTAGTGTTGCCTACTCTGAGTACTCGGAGATGTTGATTGTGTTCGGTGGCGTTACTGTACGAAAGAGTATTACAAGTCTGGGTATATCGAATCTTGATGGAAGTGGTTATGTTGGCGATTGTGGGAGCAATGATGTGATCCAAACAATAACGATTTATGATGCGGTGGAGGAGTACTAAGGTCGGTCAATGCCGTACGAAGCCTCCTCAGCAACTGAGTTGACAAGTGGGGCAAGCATATAGAAGACATCTGGAAGATTCTAGGCAATAGTGCTAAGAATTGCATTTGGGGTGATGGTATGAACGTTCGTGTTAATGGCCTTTCGAAGATTCCTCGCGTGATGTCGTATACTTACAAACCGATGTGTTCGGATTTGCACACTGTCGCTTATTAGTAACCTTCGGTTCTGGTGCTATTTGAGAGGTGTTCATGACTGTTTTGCTGAATCAAGGTAGTTAGCACACACTACCTTGTGGATAGTGCAAGCTAATGCGAGATGAAGAAACTACCGCATTCAGCTGAGAATTCAGTGGCGCACGTTATGCGGTTATGTAGCGCACGCTAAGGTGCAGCAACGAGCGCACGCCACAGATAGAGTAACGCGCGCTAACTAGTAGTTCGAGGGTGGTGCAAGGGCTATTATATTGAGACTGAAGGTCACAATAGCGCACGCTAATGCTTGTAATTAGCGCACGCTAATCTCTCTGGTATATAAACTGGACAACAATCGCGATTCCTCATTTCCGCTCTTTTCTTTTCTCCGTGGGTGACATCAGGATGTGAATCGAAGGTGACGATGGTTCGTGATCTTGACCGATCTTGTTTCGTTCAAAGATGTTTTGGGGTATAACATTTTCTAACTCAATGTCCTTTGTCGGATTGAGGCAATTCTTTGATTTTCCTTTGAGTTGATATTTGTGAATTTTGTTCTTGATCTCATTCCCAACTCGATTCTGATGAATCAATTGATGTTAAATATTATTGTTGGTCATGCCTTATGAATTTCATACCCATAACTCCGACTCTTTTAATTTGATTGATTCTGAGAAAACGTGAACAATTAACGCGGATCAAATGTCAGTAAATTCTTGGTGAGCAAAACAAGTGATCAAGGGACGTCTCTTACGCCAGATGATGGCAAGTGACGCTTTCTTAATACGTTCGAATTGTGGATGCTCCCGACAATTGTGGTTTCCGTCATGTGCTGGTTTCAAGATTTTGTAATATAGCCCCATTGTTATTGAATATTGGGCCATATTTCCTTTGGTAACTCATGATGCTATCCGAGCAAACCGTATCTATTGTGTTGTGCTTCATTCTGATTTCAACCTGTGCCATTAACTGGATTACGTCACTACCGAGAAATCCTCGCGATATTAGCAGTCATTTCGCATTCTTCGGGATGCCTAGAGATTTGGTCATCCGAAACACCCGAGTTTTGACTTCTTTTCCACCCTAACTCGCTTTTGTTCGATGATATATTCTGTAATTATTCCGTTCTTTGATTTTTATCGTTCGAACGAGTTATGATGTTGTTTCAGATGAATTAGTTCACAATTGTGACTTTTCCCAAGTTCAGTTCAATTATTGTGAGTCCTGTGTGAAATGAATTGTAATCCTTACAAGTTCATTTGATGTCGCGGATTGAGGTGTGAACTTTGGAGTTGTTGTTCGATTATTATCGCCCCGTTGTTATTGCTTAATCAATATTATTAAATTATTGTGCTTCGATTGTTGTTGCCCGATCTTGCATCGTGATTATCGAGCATCTCATTTCTTTAAGGTTCAGGTATCTGTTCCAATATGTGATTTTCCAAACCTTTGAAGTTGTTGGAATTATATATTTGTTCAGTGTTAAACCCGCATTTTGATTGTTGTACTATTCAGATTATTAACCATAGTGGTTCATGATCATTGCACTTCATAAACGTTCTTGCGTATTGAATCAGACGGCAGCGGCTTTATAAGACATGGAGTTTCGTACCCGATGTTGGCAACAGTTATCGTGTGTTACCTAAAGTACCTTGCCTTGATTGTTTCATAATCTAAGTTTTTGGGACGAATCTTATTTCGAAAGAAGTGCGAGTAATAATTTTATTACCCATTAGTTCCTTTTCTTTCTGATCCAGTTTTCATTTTTTTCGATTCGCTAGTCTCGACGACCGACATCTGAGAGATGGTCATCATGCCTTGACATCAAGTGGGAATACCGAGAGTCCGTCATTGTATATTTTAGCTGACCAATATTTTGGTTGTATTCATGCCATCGATTTAACTCGATCCTTATCGGAAGCCTTTATGAATTTATCATCAAAATTTCATCACTATTATTATTGTTTTGGGCGGCGAGGGATAATGGACACTAAATGACGGCGCCGCCATAATAGTGGCTACTAGAAACAACTGCAGCACCTCCAGGACCACCGACTTAAAATCGGTCTGGTGTGTATATAAGACCTTGAGAGGAATTCTCACATTAGACGTTAACCGAGAGGGAAAAGTTGAATAACCTTGTGAGTATAGATCCTACTAAGCATACTCGTTGTTTAGAGCATATCAACTATCTTGAGGCCGTAGCGCAATTTCATCGAGATGCAAGTCAGGCTGCGCAGAAAGTAGCTACCCGAGAATGCGAGCATGCTGCGCAGCTAGAAGCTCAGTTAGCCGCAGCACAACGTACTATTCGATAGAGAGGCCCAATACACTCAGGCAAGAGAAGCCCTCCAGGATCAGGTGGAGCAAGAGAGAGCAATGATACGGGCCAACACCGAGGAGATCCTCGCTATCCTCCCACCGGCCCCAATCCCAGTAGTGGGACAAGAAGTCGTAGAAGACGAAGAAGATCTCTAGAAATATCCCAAAGAGGACCTGGAACAAGAGGTCGAAGATAACTCTGTTGTCGTTAACCCATGAGCTGTGCTCAATGGGGGTATGCCGTGTATCGATGTTTTCATAGATGTGCATTGGTATAATGTTTACAGTTTGAGAATAAATTGGGTATAGATACGATTGGTGACGCACACATATATTTTGACGACCCCCCTTTCCTGTTTCAAGTTTCGAGGACGAAACTTCTTTTAGGAGGGTAACGGTGTAACATCTACGTGCTTTATTAATTATATATTTTGTTAATGATCGTATTCTGTTGAGAGTTGGTTTGGGGAAGTTCCATATCATACTGTTTGGTGCTTAGAATGATGTGTATATTGGAGTTGGAATTGGTATGTTGGTTGTTAGTGATTGTCGAGTTATGTGCTTGTTAGGATGTGTTCGTTCTGACCAACTCCATAGTGGTGATATTGAGAAATAGCGGTTAGCGCACGCTAGACTGTGTTGCTAGCGCGGCCAGTGTAGAGAGTTCTGCACTGCCTTTCAAAGGCGGTGGGCTGCCTTTTAAGCCCGATAGCGCACGCTACGCCTTACCAGTAGCGCGCGCTAATCGCGTCCAGTATAAATAGGACACCGCAATTCATTTATGCCATTTCATTCCTTCTTCTCTCCTCCTCTGGCAGCTGGGCGATCGGGGCATAGGATGGTGTAGGTTTTGGCCAGTTTTCACTACCCAACAACATTTTAGAGTTCCTGGAACAAAGTTAACAATATCTTACCAGCTTTTATCGTTTGAATCAAGGTAAATCCTTCGAAACCCGAGTTCTTCATACCTTAGGGTTTTCTTGAGGTTTTATGCTCTAAAGTCAAGATCTAGCCATGGTTGTGTTGTATTATGATGCTGTAATAATAATTCCTTTGCTTTTCGTTGAAGTTTATGGATTGAGTTTCGAGTTTTCTTCCATAAACATGTATGATCCGAGCTGAACCTATAGTGTTTGTTTGATTGTCCCTAAGGGCGGAACTTAGGGTAAACCTTTCCGTTTTCGTCGTACTATGTTTGATCTAGTGCTGTGTTGTGCTAGGACCTAATCTTTGAGGAAAGTTCGAGCTGCAGGTCCTTTCGTTCACTGTCCCCTGTACCATTGTAATTGAGGTAAGTACTTTGATTGAGTTTGATGTACTTCGTGTGAATATGTGAAAAATGTGATTTTGTGAAAAGTGGTAATTTCAGAAAATGTGGTTTGTGCCATGTGGTTGAGAGTGTGTGAACTAAGTTAAAACCAGTGTGGGTCACCTGGGAACCATTAGACTGCGAGTATCTACGGATCACTTGGTGGGGTTGTACAACCTGGGAAGGCCTGACGAGGACTTTTTGGGGTGTGTATCTCGCAGGAGGTACAGGGCCAATACAGCTCGGGAGATTGTTTTGAGATGATGATTATGGTATGGTATTCCGGAATACATGATGGCACAGTGATTTGGTTATTTATTCATTTGTTGTACATATTCATAAATCGTTGTACTTGCACCGGCTGTTTGCTGACCCCTTTCGGGGTAGATATACTTGTTGTGTATTCAGGTACAGATCTTAATGGCAAGCTGGCGCGGGAAGGGCACGAGGATGACGAGCAACACTGATGTCATGTGTCATTGTGAGTTGGTGGTTGTTTTGGCATGGTTACAGTCGTGTTTTAGTTTTGTACTCACGCGGGTACTGTAATATGTGTTTTTGTGGTAGTGTCCGAAGTCAATGAGGGAAGGAGTGTTGCCTGGCCATGTTACGCTGCAATGTGCGGCTTCTGTCGGGAAGTGAACGTCCGGTGCCACCATTCAGGCATGGGTGCGCAGTGGGCATGCTCAAGGGACGGCTTCTGGCAGGGAGTGAATGCCGGTTTCACGGTGACCAAGAGAGCTGCTTCGGCTTACCTCTCGACTGAGGATACTTGTGGTTAATGTATTGATGTTGGTTATGGTTGATGTGTTGGATCACTTATGAGCTGTTGTTTTTGCTGTGATATAACAGAATCTTGTGTTGGTATGTTTTGGTGATATATGTCGTCGTGAAAGTTGACATTAGTTTTATTTGTGTGAATGTCTCATTTCTATTGATGGTTATTGTCTTTTATGTTGGTCCAGCCTGGTAGATTCTCCAAAAAGAATCTATGGCGCTATTATACCTATGTAAATCACGGGGGTGTTACAAGACAGGGCTACACTAGGGGTCAGCGCTAAGCTCTCTTCTTTTCGCTCTAATCCTTGACGTCATTTCACGGGGGATTCAGGATGGCATCCCGTGGTATATGCTTTTTGCTGACGACATTGTGTTAGTGGCGGAGTCGAGGAGGGAGGTGAATTAGAAGTTGGAGCTATGGAGGTATAAGTTAGAATCCCAGAGCTTGCGTGTGAGCCGGTCTAAGACCGAGTATCTCTGGTGTAACATTAGTGGTGAGGCCAACGAGGAATATGTAGAGGTAATGATTGTGGATCAGATCGTACCCCGTACGGATAAGTTCAAGTATTTAGGTTCGATCATTCAAAAAGAAGGTGAGTGTTAAGATGATGTCACTCATCGCATCAAGGCGGGGTGGCTAAAATGGAGAGCAGCGACAGGGGTCCTGTGCGACAAGAAATTCCCTCTAAAGTTGAAGGGTAAATTCTATAGAGCAGCAATCCGACCTGCAATATTGTATGTCTCCGAATGTTGGGCGATGAAGAAGTCGCTTGAGAGCAAGTTGGAAGCGGCTGAAATGAGAATGTTATGTTGGTCGTGTGGTCGCACAATGTTGGATAGAATCTCGAACGAGGTTTTCAGGAACGCGCTAGAAGTGGCGCCCATTTCAGCGAAAGTTAGGGAAGGGAGATTAAGATGGTTTGGCCACGTCTGTACGAGGCAGGCATCTGCTCCGGTGAGGAGGGTCGAGAGTTTATTGGTTGTCGGGAAGAGGAGGAGAGGGAGATCGAGGAGGATGTGGGAGGACCAGGTGAGATTAGATTTGAAGGCCTTAAACCTTTCCGAGACCATGACTGTTGATAGGTGCTCTGGGAGGCGCCAGATCTGAGTTGCAGATTATTTTGTAGGGAGCGGTGCTGTAGTTGAGAGCCTCAGGGTTGGGTTGTCTCGGTTAGCTTTGACCTAGAGCATCACATTTTTTACTTCTATTATATATTTTATCCTATTGCCTTTTGCGTGTGGTGTATTTTTTATAGGGAGCTGTGCGCAGAGTCTACCTCTTTTCTGTTAGAGCAGCGTTCATCGTGAGTGAAGTTGCCAAAGTCCCTTTAGGTAAGTCTCATGTGAATTAAGCCATGGGCTCAGGTATGATTTTGAGCTTTTTCGTATCATATGCTTATTCGTAAATATCACTCAATACTTTGTTGTTCACTAAGCTGGGGGTCTTCACGGAAACAGCCTCCCTACCGTAAAAAGTAGGGGCATGGTCTTCGTACATCTTACCCTCCCCAGACCCTGATCTGAGCGGGATTTACTGGGTATGTTTGGTTTGGTTTGGTTTTGTGATGACACTTTAATCTGTAGTAACTCCTCACTTGATTGAGTGGTTTTGGACCTGTAAAAGGGGCCTTATGCATTTTATTTCGTACCACGAACAACAATGAAATACGAGCATACATCAACCTATTGCAGCATATTTCCTTCTTGCTTTTCGTGCCCAGTTTCTAGCAGTTGAATGTTTACCAGAGTTCTGAGTTTTGGAGAGCACCTAACTCAGAAACGTAGTAATTGTATCTTAGGGACATCTTGCCTAAGCCTTATGCTCTTATACAGCGGCAAAATTATCTTACGAAAAGAGTTCTACTCGCCTCTGCTTATTTATATTTCTATATACCTTTTAATTTACTAGAATTATAGTAGGTTACCTTTTATTTATAATTTTATTGTAATTACATTGTTGGAAATTCACAAAACCAATATGATATATACCTTTAAGAACTCGATTGTGGAGACTAGAAGTCCGACCACTATGCATATGAGTCGGATGCGAAAATTCATCCGATCAAACTCTTGTTCTTCTTTGAAGGTAAACAAAAAATCCCCAAAATTATTCAAACATAATTTCTCCTAAATCCTTGATATGTGTTGAGCTTAGTAGACTTGAATGGTCTAAAGGGTAGTGAATTTAACTAAGGATTTTGTGTTCTACAAGTTATCTCAAACCTTTTAGCAAACAAGGATTTTTTGTTGTTGTTTTGGGGAAATATTTGAAGATCGTGGGCATTGAGTTGCCATATTTTATTTAGAAATTATCTTAGAGTATGTTTGTACTTCTTTTGACTGGTTTACTTTGGTAGAAAGACTTTTATTGTGAGCTTGGGTAATATGTTATATATATGGACACTAAGTGCACGACAAAGTACCCAAGTGAGAAATTTATAATAATTTTGAGTAAAAGTTGTTTGGTATGATTCTTACGGTATTGTGTTATCGTAATTAAGGGTTCGGTACCAAATATTACTTTCAAAGAGGCCGGATGCAAGCTAACTTCACCAAACCCACTTCCGGTGAAGGCAAGCACTATATGTATTGTGCTGGTATCATTTATGCAACACACACACACACACACATACATACATACATACATACATACATACATACATACATACATACATACATACATATATATATATATATATATAGAGAGAGAGAGAGAGAGAGAGAGATAGGGTGTCCGTAGATTATATGTTGTATGTGTGTTTATGACCCTGGTAAGGTCCAATGAGATCTCGGTATGACCCGAATATGGGGCCTGAGGAAGTGTGTGTGTGTGTGTGTATGTGTTGATTACTCTGGAAAGACCCGACGATACCTCAGGATGGTCCGCATGTGGGGCCTCGGGAAGTGTGCATGTGATCTATGTATTTTGAGAGTGTTTGATAATCCAAGTGCTTGAATGTATTACTATATACATAATTCTTTATGACATGTTAGAATTCCTGTCTTGTTTGCATAGCAATTACAGGCTAATCCTTTTGAGGAAGGATACATTTTATGTGTTCAAGTATTGGTGACAAGGGGAGCAATCACATGATTGGCACGGTGATGATAGTACTCTCCAGCGACACGAGATGTGGGAGTCTTGAGTCATCGTGTCAATTCTATTTTGGCTTATAATTCATGTATTCGAATGCATGCTGCTCTTTGGGACATTTTGTACATTTGTAAGACTTTAAGGCGATTTGGGTTGTATTGTCACAATTGCCATATATCTTATAAATATTATCTTTTGTGTATGACTTACTCTGGATGTTGGGTATTGTGATTATGTTTTGTATACACTAGTGAGTTCTTCCGGAAGGACAGTACTTGATGAGGAAACTATTAACATAATAGGTGCTTATGCTCCTCAACTGGGCTTAGGGGAGACAATGAAAGAGAAGTTTTGGGAAAATCTTGAAGACATGATAACGGGAATACCTCAGGGGGAGAAATTATTTATAGGTGGTGATTTTAATGGTCATGTGGGAAGAGAGGCATCCGGTTATGATAGGGTGCATGGGGCTATGGTTTCGGGTGTATAAATAAAGAGGGGAAATCAATCTTAGAGTTGTTGATTGCGTATGGTCTTATCATAGCCAACACCCTGTGTAAGAAGATAGAAGAACACTTAATCACCTATAGGAGTGGGACTAATAAGATGCAAATTGATTTCTTTCTCTCTAGGAAAAGTGATCATTTATGAAGATGTTCATAAAACTGCATTCCAAACTAGATACGGCCACTACGAGTTTGTAGTGATGCCTTTTCACTCACGAATGCTCCTGCGGCATTTATGGATTTAATGCACAGAGTATTTCAACCCTATCTCGACCAATTTGTAGTAATTTTCATCGATGACGTACTCGTGTACTCTAAGACGTAGAAAGATCACGAGAGACATCTTAAACTAGTGTTGGATATACTAAGGCAGCACAAGTTGTACGCTAAGTACAGCAAGTGTGAATTTTGGTTGAGGGAAGTAGCGTTTCTGGGCCACATTATTTCTGGAGAAGGGATTGCAGTAGATCCATCTAAAATAGAGACTATTATGAATTGGAGGAGGCCAGAAAATGTAACTGAGATCCGAAGTTTTCTTGGACTTGCGGGCTACTACCATAAATTCATCAAAGACTTCTCGAAGATAGCGGGACCCCTCACCCA
This sequence comes from Orobanche coerulescens, assembly GCA_033398695.1. Classification (NCBI taxonomy): domain Eukaryota; kingdom Viridiplantae; phylum Streptophyta; class Magnoliopsida; order Lamiales; family Orobanchaceae; genus Orobanche; species Orobanche coerulescens. Next base: position 121,015,620 of record CM065816.1, read on the forward strand.
GCTAACCCAAAAACAAGTAAAATTTGAATGGATAGATAAATGCGAGTCAAGTTTCCAGGAACTCAATAAGAGACTTACCACCGCACCGATACTGACACTTCCAGAAGGAACCCAAGTATTTGTCGTATATAGTGACGCCTCAAATGATGGCCTCGGTGCCGTACTAATGCAGAATGGTAAAGTTATCGCATATGCTTCCTGGCAACTGAAGACGCACGAGAAGAATTATCGAACACACGACCTCAAACTTGCTGCAATATTATTCACCTTAAAGAAATGGCGACATCATTTATACGACATTGAATTCACCGTGTTTACGGATCATAAAAGTCTCAAGTACCTATTTTCTCAAAAGGAACTTAATCTCCGACAGAGAAGATGGGTAGAGATTTTGAAAGATTACCATTGTGAAATTCAACACCATCCAGGAAAAGCGAATGTCGTGGCCGATGCCCTCAGTAGAAAGGATAGAGTGGCCCGACTCTTGGTTCGAAAATGGCAAGCTCTTGAGAAACTGAGCTACCTAAAACCCATTCATGAAGGTATTCATTTAATTTGTGCCAATCTTACAGTTAGATCGAATTTATTGGACAATATTCGATTAGCTCGAGAGAGAGATCCAAAACTTCAAGAGTTTAAGGACAAGATCGCTAAGGGCGAGAAACCCGAGTTTACAATTTCCAAGGATGGAATTGTAAGGTTTAAGGGATGGTTATGCATACCTCATGACGAGGAGCTCAAAAGACGGATTCTAGAAGAAGCTCATTGCTCGAGATATACGATACACTCAGTAGGTATCAAGATGTACCGAGACTTGAAGAAACACTTTTGGTGGGTGAACATGAAGAATCAAGTGGCAGAATTCGTGGCGCGATGCCTTACATGTCAGAGAGTCAAAGCTGAGCATCAGCGACCCTCAGGACTACTACAACCACTAGAAGTCCCTGAATGGAAATGGGAAATGGTAACCATGGATTTTATCACGGATTTGCCGACCACATAGGGTTTTGTCAGTCGGGTTGTAATAGCCCCACAATAAAGGATATTAACATTACTGTAAATCCCGTGAGGGTTTACAAAGCAAAATAGTGATCAACCTTTTTAAAAGTAAATCACCAATTTTATGTAATGAAATTTTAAAGATCGTAATATTATTACATGTCATGATTCTTTCTTGAGATTGTTCTCCCCCTTGTTGATTTCCCTATGTGGTTGTGGTACTTGGCCATTTACTTGATCCGGGTCGCTTGTCCGGGAAGAAACTCACCTATTGTGTTTTACTATGCATATATTGAGATTAATTCTCCCAACACTGATTTTCTGATGAGTAGCAGTACTTGGTCATTTATTGCTCCCGAGTCGCAAGCTCGCGAATGTGCTTAAGGGTTGCACTGAAAATTTCCTGACACCTTACATTTGATATGTGCTGTGTAATATCCGCAATTTCGGATTTCCGGTAATTTTCATTTTCCGGCGGAGGTCCGTTTCGACGACTCGCTTTTGACCGTTTCGTCATTCTGAAAATATTTAATTCTGCACTTTTTGTCATCCGAGTTCGTTTGGTCTTTGCTTTGTTGAGTTCGGTGCTTTTTAGCGACTTTTCCGAGCTTGAGTTCGGTTCTTGCGAATCTCGTTCGAAACTGTCGTTTGGGGTTTTTCGTAAGTTCATTTAACGTTGTTATACGTGTTGTGAGCTTCGGTTTGATTATTCGTTGTCGTATGGTGATTTTCGGGCATTTGGGCCATTTTCGTAATTTCCCAAAGTTTGGGGTAATTACCTTCCGTTGTCGAATTTCGAGCCTTCGGGTGGTCGGAATCGTGTGTTCTACTAGCTCTTAGATTCGTCTTTGTGAGTACTTCGTAACCGTATCTTCGGTTCGTATTCGTGTTCGGGTTTCGTGTCGTTTTGTTGAATTCGGGATTACTAAACGACTTTTCTAAGTATGAGTTCGACTTTGTTAGATCACAATTAATTTTTGGTAACTCCAAAATTCTGAATCTTTGCAATATTATAAAGCATCGAGTTAGCTTTCCAATGGTTCAAACGGTGAGTCAATCGAGTCCTGGACGAGAGAGTTATGGTCGTTTTAGCTCACCGCTCGTTATTGGCGATCATCGCGGCCGAACTTCGGCCGTGTCGTCCGACACGGCCCGTGCCGTGCTCGTCCGGATAAGCGGAAGTTTGCCTCAGACCCGACCGTGTCGTCCGACACGGCCCGTGTCGTACTCGTCCGGAAATGCCGGACCGATCGCTGACACGCCCGACCGTGTTCCGTGACACGGTCGAGTCGTGCCGAAGTCATTGTCGGACGGTCACTATCGGGCGACGCGACCGTGTCTAGCGTGACACGGTCGAGTCACCGCCGCCGTGGTCGGCTATTTAAGGGCCTGGACCGAGTCATCCGGCCATTTTCACCCTTTTTCTTCGTTTCTTCGCGTTTCTTCGTCAATAATGGATGGATTTGGATGGATATGACATAGAGCAACATGTTTTGGAAGTTCTAATCATTGATTAACATCATCTTCCACCCGGATCGAAGGTAAGAACACCTAAACTTTTGGTTTTTGGATGTTCTTGAGGTTTCTTGGTGTTTTGGCCGATTTGCTTCGTTTTGATTCATATTATTGTTAGAACTTGATTGTAAACTCGTAATCATTCAATACCCTTGAAGTTTTGTGGATCGGATTTGAGTATTTCTTTGAATAATCGATTAAATTGGACTACGCCCTCAAAGTGTCCGATAAAATGCTTCAATGGGTAGAACTTGGGAAGTTCCATACGTTTTCGTAGATTTGTGATTGAATTGATATCGTTGTGACTTAGGAACGAATTCTTGTGAAGAACTCGAGTCGGAACCCTTCCGCTCGTTGCCTTCTTTGGGGTCCGAGCTTCCCGGTCGAACCGTGTTCTTCGGAGCGTTCGGTAGCGGTTATTAAGGCAAGTATCTTACTATACGACTTGTATCTTGCGACTAGTAATCACGTATGAGATTTATGATGATTTTGCGTGCCTTCGTAAATATGTTCCGTTTGAGTTGGTTGTATTTTCCAAATTTGAAGGCTTTGTGATAATAGTGTTATATTGGTATACGTGTTAGGCGTTGTGCCATTTGTGCAGGATTGCGATGTACATATGAGATGGTTGTACACGTGGTTGTGCAATGTATTGTGTACCGAATGTGTGTTATGTTGGTTAAATGTCGTTGATTGATGATAGTTGTTGCGAATGTTGAGGTTGTGTTATGTGCGTGCAATGTATGATTTTGTGGTGATCAAGGTGATTGATTAATTATGCTCGTTGTTGTATGTAATACGAATGTGATGTGCTGTAACGCTAAGTTCACTCGTGCGGGTTCGACGGGGCCTACGAGGATTCATGGCACAGTCCATGGGATCGGAACTTAGTGTGTGGTGCCGAGGTCCAATCGTGCGGGTGCAGCGAGGCCTACGATGATTCATGGCACAGTCCATCGAATCAGACACAAGACGCTCCAACCGTGCGGGTTCGACGGAACCTACGGTGACACGTGACACAGTTCACGGGGTCGGGACTGCTTGTTGTGATTGTTGTGTTTGCTCAATCCGTGTGGGTTGTTGAACCTACGGAGACTCGTGGCAAGCGATCACGGAGTCATGAGCATGATTGATTGTTGTGATTGTTGTGTTTGCTCGATCCGTGTGGGTTGTTGAACCTACGGAGACTCGCGGCAAGCGATCACGAGTCATGAGCATGATTGATTGTTGTGATTGTTGTGATTGGTTAAGTCCGTGCGGGTTGTTGAACCTACGGAGACACGTGACAGGATCACGGTGTCACGAACTATGTTTTGTAAATCAAACTTTTTGTAAGAAAGTTTTAAGAAAAGAATGTTGGGCCGAGCCCCATGAGATTTATGGAAATGTTTTCGTACTGTAAATTGTTGTAATACAATTTTGAGATTTGGGTTAAGACCCTAAGATTTTCGAAAGGTTTTGAAATTCTAAAATTTCCGAGGTGATAATTTTATTTTCGAATGCTTCATAGCTTATCTTTCCTTGTGAAAACCTCCCGGGGAGATTTTGATACTTGATTGTCATATTTGATCCACGATTATTACTTGCTTGTTATATTTCGTATGATTTAATACTTGCACTAGTAAAACAAAGGAGTTTACTAACCCCCGAGTAATCGGGGTGGATGTCTGCTTTGCGTCAGTACATGCAGATTCAGGGGAGCAGTCACCGGATTGGCACAAGAGGATGACGAGCTGCGATACTAATCATGAGTCGAGAGTTGTTTTGATTTTTGTTGTGTTGTCAGAGTTGATTTCAGTCTTCCGCTGTATTGTATTTCGACCCCTGTGTGGGTAATGTTATTTAAGTCAGTTTTGTCGATTGGGTTATGTGACCTCATCGGTCTGTGTATTCACGTGTAAGTGACCATATCGGTCTGTATCATTTTATTGTTTGACCCTGGCTGGGCAAGCATTTGGTTGTTTATGGATGTTTAGCCTGGTAGATCCTTGTGGAAAGGGTCTACGGCGTGTAATATTCCCTTATGGTTTTGGGGGTGTTACATTTATGGTATCGGAGCTTTGGGTTTGCGAAAACCTAGGCTGTCGGGTCGTTTCAAGTCGTGTTTTGTCGAGTAATGTGTTGTCTTGTCGTTCGAGTCGTCAGGTGACAAGTTGAGTTGTGCGTGGTCACAACGTGTCGGTTATGTTGTCGGACGAGATTAGTATCGTGGGCGACTGTCACCTCCGTGCGACCTGTGGATGTAAGTCTCCTCCTTTATGCGTAACACCTGTGTATCTCGATTTTATCTTAGTGAGTTAATTGCGGTGTATAATTTTATTTACACAGTATTGTGTAATGTAGTTGTGTTTAATACTTGTGGCACATGGTATGTGTATAGAACTGGGCACGTTATTGTTTTATCTTTGAACCACCGGGTGGGGTGGTATGTTGTGAAGGTTGTAAACCTCGATGGGTTTCGAAAGGTACCAACGGTAGAGTTTGTGAGAAACTCCGATGAATGATTTTTTCTTTGTGTGTTTAAACTTGATACCACGAGATGCATTTGATTGAATTGGCGACCCTGGTTGCCATTTGAGTATGTGGTCTTAAATTGACTGTTTTGGAATGTTGTAATTTATGTTCGCTATGGGTAACTTTAAGAATATTTTCTGAAGGACTTTACAGTTTGAGAATTTTTGTAGAAATCGATTTTTGGAAAATATTTTGGTGGTTCGGTCAAACCACGGTTTATACGGATTTTTAAAATTTGTAAATTTTGACAAATGGGCCGTGTATTTTCAAATGACACCATCAGACGGTATTTGAAAAATGTGTTTAGAAGTACTTCGGACATTGTAAAATATCGCCGTCGTTTTGTTTATGAACTAAAGGATTTTGGGAAATCTTTATTTTGCGTAACAATTTTTGGTTTTCGGAATTTGGAACTTCTTATGTCCATGTGTTGGGGCTAAATGGTTGTGATAAGTTTGTAGTATTGTTGTGCTCGCCGGAGAATGTTTTAGTGTTTTCTAAATATTGAGATACATGGTTTTGATTAAATGACCGAGGTATTAAACGAAGTGCTTTCAAAATTTCACCCAAGAAAATCTTTCGAACTCGCGAAATTTTTTTATATTATCATTCGAACAAATACCTCGATAAATTTATTTTTTTAATATTACCGGTGTTGGACCACAATGGTATGCTTAATGTTTTAACCATGTATCTTTGTAGTATAGGTCGTTCATCGTTGTCAATGTGAACGTGTGAATATTGCATTGTCTTTGCGATTGTGGGCTTATGTCGATTATGTGAGGTTTGTTTTATCTTGTTATTCGATTGGTTGTCCGCTCGGTATGCTAAGGGGTCGAGGTCGAGGCCGTGGCAGTGGTCGTGGTCGTGGTCGTAATCGAGAGCACGAGAGGGCGACTCCCTCCTTGCCGAGTACCAATCAGCTCAGTACAGATCAGGGACATTCGACTAGCGTTAATATTGACGTTAGCGCCGCCACCATCCTTCGTCAGGTGGTTGACCAGTTAGTGCAGATGAATCAGGCCGTACGTCGGGATGAGAATCCAAATAGCGATAACGGAACTAGTAAGTGGTTACGAGATGTGATGAAGATGCAGCCGCCCCGTTTTGTGGGTTCGTCTGACTTGTTAGGTTGGGAAAACTGGCTCTTCCAGTTGGACAGAATATTTGATGCTGTAGCTTGTCCGGATGATAGGAGGGTACCCATTGCTCAGTACCTACTCGACAAAGAAGCTGCAGACTGGTGGCACGCCGTAGTGCCTGCAGATCGTACACCTACATGGGCTGAGTTTAAGACTGCCATGGAGGCAGAGTATTGCCCGTTACCTGTTCGTGAACGCAGGATCGTTGAGTTTTTCTCGGCCACGCCCCAGGATGTGTCGATATCCCAGGCGATAGTCGATTTTAATCGACAGCTGGCTTATGTTCGTGATCAAGTGAGAAGTGAAGCGGACAAGGTCCGATACTTCAATATGCGCATGAAACCCCATATCCGTGAGAGTATGGCTCCGCTCATGTGTACCACCTTGAAAGATTATCAGGATCGAGCTCTAGCCATCGAGATGGCTGTTTCCATGTCAGAGGGTAGCTCAGAGGTAAGAGGCATAAGACCTCGAGTAACTTTTCAATAGGCCAGAGAAGTGAGATCCGTGAGCCTGTTGCTTCACAGTTTCCTTCTGGGAGCACTCCTCGTTCGGTTGACCAGTCTAAGAATCCTACTCACGAGCCGAGTAAGACAAGCGACGTGAAGTTATGTTTCAATTGTAGCCGTGTGGGCCATACTCGTAAGAATTGTCGCTCGCCGCAAGTTAACTGTTTCAAATGTGGACACGTGGGACATCAGGCGGTACACTGCGAGACCGTCGTTGAGATGTTCGGAAGCCTGGATCCCGCCCCTACGCGTGGAGAGCTCAGTGGTGCCCAGTAGCATAGTTGCGTGTTGTATTTGTGTTGTAATTCGAGTAGAGATTGATATTTGTTGCGTGAACTTTTTGGTTTTGTTGTAGTCTACCCTGATGTTTTATTTTAAGTTTCGGGACGAAACTTCTTTTAAGGAGGGTAGAATGTAATATCCGCAATTTCGGATTTCCGGTAATTTTCATTTTCCGGCGGAGGTCCGTTTCGACGACTCGCTTTTGACCGTTTCGTCATTCTGAAAATATTTAATTCTGCACTTTTTGTCATCCGAGTTCGTTTCGGTGCTGCTTTGTTGAGTTCGGTGCTTTTTAGCGACTTTTCCGAGCTTGAGTTCGGTTCTTGCGAATCTCGTTCGAAACTGTCGTTTGGGGTTTTTCGTAAGTTCATTTAACGTTGTTATACGTGTTGTGAGCTTCGGTTTGATTATTCGTTGTCGTATGGTGATTTTCGGGCATTTGGGCCATTTTCGTAATTTCCCAAAGTTTGGGGTAATTACCTTCCGTTGTCGAATTTCGAGCCTTCGGGTGGTCGGAATCGTGTGTTCTACTAGCTCTTAGATTCGTCTTTGTGAGTACTTCGTAACCGTATCTTCGGTTCGTATTCAGGTTCGGGTTTCGATGTCGTTTTGTTGAATTCAGGATTACTAAACGACTTTTCTAAGTATGAGTTCGACTTTGTTAGATCACAATTAATTTTTGGTAACTCCAAAAATTCTGAATCTTTGCAATATTATAAAGCATCGAGTTAGCTTTCCAATGGTTCAAACGGTGAGTCAATGAGTCGGACGAGAGAGTTATGGTCGTTTTAGCTCACCCGCCGTTATTGGCGATCACTGCCGGCCGAACTTCGGCCGTGTCGTCCGACACGGCCCGTGCCGTACTCGTCCGGATAAGCGAAGTTTGTCTCGGGACCCGACCGTGTCGTCCGACACGGCCCGTGTCGTACTCGTCCGAAATGCGGACCATTGCTGACACGCCGACCGTGTTCCAGACACGGTCGAGTCGTCTTGAAGTCATTTGTCGGACGGAGTCACTATCGGGCGGCGACCGTGTCTAGCGGGACACGGTCGAGTCACCGCCGGCAGTCGGCTATTTAAGAACTGGACCGAGTCATCCGCCATTTTCACCCTTTTTCTTCGTTTCTTCGTTTCTTCGTCAATAATGGATGGATTTGGATGGATATGACATAGAGCAACATGTTTTGGAAGTTCTAATCATTGATTAACATCATCTTCCACCGGATCGAAGGTAAGAACACCTAAACTTTTGGTTTTGGATGTTCTTGAGGTTTCTTGGTGTTTTGGCGATTTGCTTTGTTTTGATTCATATTATTGTTAGAACTTGATTGTAAACTCGTAATCATTCAATACCCTTGAAGTTTTGTGGATCGGATTTGAGTATTTCTTTGAATAATCGATTAAATTGGACTACGCCCTCAAAGTGTCCGATAAAATGCTTCAATGGGTAGAACTTGGGAAGTTCCATACGTTTCGTAGATTTGTGATTGAATTGATATCGTTGTGACTTAGGAACGAATTCTTGTGAAGAACTCGAGTCGGAACCCTTCCGCTCGTTGCCTTCTTTGGGGTCCGAGCTTCCCGGTCGAACCGTGTTCTTCGGAGCGTTCGGTAGCGGTTATTAAGGCAAGTATCTTACTATACGACTTGTATCTTGCGACTAGTAATCACGTATGAGATTTATGATGATTTTGCGTGCCTTCGTAAATATGTTCCGTTTGAGTTGGTTGTATTTTCCGAAATTTGAAGGCTTTGTGATAATAGTGTTATATTGGTATACGTGTTAGGCGTTGTGCCATTTGTGCAGGATTGCGATGTACATATGAGATGGTTGTACACGTGGTTGTGCAATGTATTGTGTACCGAATGTGTGTTATGTTGGTTAAATGTCGTTGATTGATGATAGTTGTTGCGAATGTTGAGGTTGTGTTATGTGCGTGCAATGTATGATTTTGTGGTGATCAAGGTGATTGATTAATTATGCTCGTTGTTGTATGTAATACGAATGTGATGTGCTGGAACGCTAAGTTCACTCGTGCGGGTTCGACGGGGCCTACGAGGATTCATGGCACAGGTCCATGGGATCGGAACTTAGTGTGTGGTGCTGAGGTCCAATCGTGCGGGTGCAGCGAGGCCTACGATGATTCATGGCGAGTCCATCAATCGGGACACGATGCGTCAACCGTGCGGGTTCGACGGAACCTACGGTGACACGTGACACGAGTTCACGGGGTCGGGACTGTTTGTTGTGATTGTTGTGTTTGCTCAATCCGTGTGGGTTGTTGAACCTACGGAGACTCGTGGCAAGCGATCACGGAGTCATGAGCATGATTGATTGTTGTGATTGTTGTGTTTGCTCGATCCGTGTGGGTTGTTGAACCTACGGAGACTCGTGGCAAGCGATCACGGAGTCATGAGCATGATTGATTGTTGTGATTGTTGTGATTGGTTAAGTCCGTGCGGGTTGTTGAACCTACGGAGACACGTGACAGAGGATCACGGTGTCACGAACTATGTTTTGTAAATCAAACTTTTGTAAGAAAGTTTTAAGAAAAGAATGTTGGGCCGAGCCCCATGAGATTTATGGAAATGTTTTCGTACTGTAAATTGTTGTAATACAATTTTGAGATTTGGGTTAAGACCCTAAGATTTTCGAAAGGTTTTGAAATTCTAAAATTTCCGAGGTGATAATTTTATTTTCGAATGCTTCATAGCTTATCTTTCCTTGTGAAAACCTCCCGGGGAGATTTTGATACTTGATTGTCATATTTGATCCACGATTATTACTTGCTTGTTATATTTCGTATGATTTGATACTTGCACTAGTAAAACAGTGGAGTTTTACTAACTCCCGAGTAATCGGGGGGTGGATGTCTGTTTTGCGTCCAGGTACATGCAGATTCGAGGCGATCACGGATTGGCACAAGAGGATGACGAGCTGCGATACTAATCATGAGTCGAGAGTTGTTTTGATTTTTGTTGTGTTGTCAGAGTTGATTTCAGTCTTCCGCTGTATTGTATTTCGACCCCTGTGTGGGTAATGTTATTTAAGTCAGTTTTGTCGATTGGGTTATGTGACCTCATCAGTCTGTGTATTCACGTGTAAGTGACCATATCGGTCTGTATCATTTTATTGTTTGACCCTGGCTGGGCAAGCATTTGGTTGTTTATGGATGTTTAGCCTGGTAGATCCTTGTGGAAAGGGTCTACGGCGTGTAATATTCCCTTATGGTTTTGGGGGTGTTACATGCTGCCACTGATGATGCCTGATTATGTTGCTTTGGATTTACATCTACCTATTGAGTTTACATGATGCAGTATCAATATCTAAGATTATGTAATTATATTACCTCACCATTTTGTACTGACCCATAGTTGGGCGTGTATACTTACATACTATGTGCAGGACCTTCCAACACACATGGCTAATATTCTTAACACATGGCTAGATCGATTAACATCATGTGTTAAGAATATTGGAATGGTTAATGAATTTAATTTTACTTTTTAAAATTGAATATCATAGGATCGATCTACGTTCCGAGTAGATGATCGTGGTTTATTTACTTTCTCTAAACCGATTCCTGGTGAGTGGGAAATAGTGAATTAAAGTTTGTCACTTAATTGTGAATAAATGAGGGATGACTATCCCATATTGATTAATGAGCTATCATTATTCAAGTATATTAGGAGTTTTCTTTATTCATGTATTGATTAATAGCACATGTGAATGGGCTTAAAGTGTGCGCGCGCTGAAGCTGCCCGCCCACCTCACCTCGGCCTCGGCCACGGCCGCAGCCGCGAGCCACGTGCCGTGGACCTTATACCTTGGTCTTGGCCTTGGATCTTGGATCTTGGCAATTGGTCTTTGGGTGGTCTTTGAGCTGTTCTTTGGGCCTGGTCGTGGGCTTGGCCTTGGGCCTCAACAATGTTGTTTGGCTCGTATGTGCACATAAGGATGTCTAGGTACATCCCTCGAGCGGACAAGAAGATGAATACAGTCCAGGTGCATCCTGACTGTTCAAATTCAGTCAAATCGCAGAGTAACCTCCCAGGTGAAATGAGGAGGAGTAAATGGCTGTTTGAATTATGTAACTCCTGACATTTTGAATTTCGAAACTCCTGTATCAATGCAGCATAAATGCCTGCATTATGACAGCCATTAGTGGATGTGTTAAATCCCTGCAGCGTGAGATGGCCTACAAATAGGCATGCATCTCATTTGTATCAGTACACGCAATAATCGGAAATACAAAGCATTTCATACGTTTGCTTTCTGCATACTCTGCATTTCATAAGTCATCTTCGCCCATCGTCCTTATTTTTTCCAGTTCGTTGGAGCTCGTGGGTTTGTGGTGCTACTACCTCCGAGACGCAGCCATTTTATCTTTGGAGGCAATACGTCAGAATCGAGAGCACTACCAGGGCATATTTTATCTTGCGGATTGAGGATTCCTCGACTCGGCATTAGTTTACAGTTTTTTAATTTTTTTCTGTAATTTCAATTCAGTACTGAGTTTTGTATTTTCTGTTTTTTTTCAAGTTGTAATTTTATTTTCTAGTTGTAATTTATTTTTGCCCGGGAAGTTAGTTTTACGAAGTACATTTCAAACAAGTGCAAGACGAAATATACTTGCTGTTTTACTAAATCCTACAATTGGAGATGTCGACTGCTGCTTCCACCGACTCAAGCACCACTGTTGTCTTTACCTCTGCCACTGCATCAACCTTGGCGAATACTGTTGCTGCGACTATGTCCAATCTGATGAGCTCAACCACCTTAGCAACAACCCTATGGGTGTTTTCGAACCCATTTTTGACAACTGGTGGATCCACCTCGAGTGGCACCGTTGGTTCCACTTTCAGTGGTACCATAGTATTCATGTTAGGATCTACTGTTGGAGCCTATGGGTTTAACACAAGTGATTCCTTTTTTGGAACAACCTCGGGTCCAAGGATGATGCCTACCGCCGAGAAGACGCCAAAGTTTGGTGGAGCCGGCTTTAAAAGGTGGCAACAAAAGATGTTGTTCTATTTGACAACATTGGGCTTTGCAAATTTCCTTAAGGAAGATGAGCCACCAGCACCAAGTGCTCAAGAGACAAGTTTCACTGTCCGAGCTGCCTATGACAACTAGCACAATAGAGATTATCTTTGTAAAAATTTTATTCTAAATTCTTTAGAGGATAATTTGTACAATGTATACACTATCGTAAACACATCAAAAGAGATGTAGGATGCACTTAAAAAGAAGTACTGTAGTGATGATGCAGGTATGAAGAAGTTTGTAGTCGCCAAGCATTTGTACTACAAGATGGTTGATTCAAGACCAATCATAGAACAAGTGCAAGAGTTCTAACTTATTATTCATGACGTTAATGCCGAGGGGATGGTCATGTCTGATGCTTTCACTATTGCAACTGTGATCGAGAAGTTGCCCCCCAGTTGGAAAGACTTCAAGATCTACCTCAAGCACAAGCGAAATGAGATGACTCTTGAAGACTTAATTTTGAAATTGCGCATCGAGTCAGATGTGCGCAAGAATGATCATAAACCAAAAGGCTTGATCGATGCTAAGGAAAATCTGTTGGAGCAAGGCGGTCCCTCCTAAAACGAGCCCGCCCAAGTGCTAAAAACAAGGACAAGGGGAAGCAATCAGCCAAGAAGTTTGATGGTGATTGCTTCAACTGTGGCAAGCATGGGAACGTGGCGAAAGACTACCGCAAGCCGAAGGTCAGCAAGAAGAAGAAACATGTTGCCAACATCGCCGAGATTAACGACGAGTGGCAAGAGGACGATCTTGCTGCTGTGGTCACTGAGGAGGTCAACCACGTTGAGAACCAAGGTGGTTAATACGTCGACACCGGTGCGACCACCCATGTTTGTGCTGATAGGAGCCACTATAAGACCTATCAAGCTGTTGAGGGGAGGAAGCTCAACATGGGGAATCCATTTTCATCTGAGATTGTCAGAGTTAGAGAAGTGGCCCTCAAACTAATGTCCGGACTAACACTCACCTTGAAGAATGTGCTTCATGTCCCTGACATTCGAAAGAACTTGGTCTCGGGCTCTATACTAGTTAGTAAGGGGTTTAAACTTATGTTTGAGTCAAATAGTGTTATCATAAAGAAGTTTGATAGGTTTCTTGGTAAGGGTTACATGTCGGAGGGACTTTTTAAACTTAATGCTTTGGCTATGCGCCGTGTAATCAAGCCTATTAATGCTAATGAAAATGCTACTGCTTCCTCTGATTTGACCGAGTGTTCAGATTTATGACATTGTAGATTAGGTCATGTAAATCTAAATGCTATAAAAAGATTAGTAAACTTAGATTTACTAAAATTAAATGAAGTTAATACTCAAAACAAATGTGAGATTTGTGTGGGGGCAAAAATGACGAAGCTACAATTTCATTCGGTAAAATAGAACACAAAACCCCTTGAATTAATTCACACAGACTATTGAAGCCTTTAAGAACTTCAAGAATCAAGCCAAGACCCAACTAAGTTGTCGTATCAAGATGGTTCGAAGCGATAGAAGAGGCGAATATGTAGCCCCGTTTGAGGAATTATGTAACGAGAGTGGTATAATTCATCAAACAATAGCTCTATATGCACCACAATCTAATGGCGTTGCTGAACGTAAGAATCGAACACTTAAAGATATGATGAATGCCTTTTTAATTAGTTCAGAGTTGCCCCAGAATATGTGGGGGGAAGCTGTCTTGACAGCCAACTACATATTGAACAAGATTCCACACAAAGGTAAGGTTGTTACTCCTTATGAGTTTTGGAAAGGTAGAAAACCATCATATAAATATCTCAAAGTGTGGGGGTGTTTGGAGAAGGTTGAGGTGCCTCTACCTAAATAAGTTAAAATTGGTCCTAAAACGGTCGATTGTATCTTTATTGGGTATGCACTGAACAGCAGCGCTTATCAGTTTGTTATCCACAAGTCAGAAGTACCTGATATGACCGTGGGAACAACAATTGAGTCAAGGAATTCTATATTCTTTGAAAACATATATACTTGTAAGGACAATGATAAAGTTGAAAATAATTCTAACAATAGAGTTGAAGATGAAGCAACAAGTTCAAAATCTGCAGATGTAAATCCAAATTCACGTAAGTAATCGAGATCTAATCTAGAAGATGTTGAACTAAGACGTGGTAGTAGGGTTAGGATACCAAAGACATTTGGACCTGACTACATAGCATTCATGTTGGATGAAGAACCAACACCGATCAAAGTAGATTATGCTAGACCAGATGAGTTGCTCTAGAAAGAAGCTGTTTAGAGTGAAATTGACTCAATTTTGCAAAATCAGACTTGGGTATTGGTTGATTTATCTGAAGATTATAAGCCCTTAGGATGCAAATGGATCCTTAAAAGAAGTACAAGGTACATGAGTCAATTGATAAGTATAAAGCTCGTTTAGTAGTCAAAGGTTTCAAGCAGAATGAGGGTACGATTTTTTCGATACCTATTCACCTGTAACGAGGATTACGTCTATTCGAGTGCTTCTCACAATTGCTGCTTTACACAATCTTGAGATTCATCAAATGGATGTTAAGACTGCTTTTATGAACAATGATCTGATTGAAGAGATCTATATGGAACAACCTAAATATTTTGTAGTACCTAGACAAGAGAAAAAGGTCAGCAAACTAGTTAAGTCTCTATATGGATTGAAAGAAGCTCCATTACAGCGGAACTTGAAATTTGATAATGTAATGTTATCAAATGGTTTTAAAATAAACGAGTATGATAAGTGTGTTTATATTAAAAACACTAATACCGGCTATGTTATTATATGTCTTTATATAGATGATATGTTAATCATGGGTAGCAGTACATAAGTGATTAATGACACTAAGAATATGTTAAAAAGAAATTTTGACATGAAAGACATGGGGCTAGCCGATGTGATTCTTGGAATGAAAATTTTAAGAAAAACTGAAAATCATCTTGACACAATCTCACTATGCCGAGAAAGTTCTCAAGAAGTTTAATGCTTTTGATAGCTTGCCTGGTAAGACCCCAATAGAGTTAAATATTCACTTGAGAAAAAATCGATGGGAACCCGTTGCACAAGAAGAATATGCAAGAGTCATTGGGTGTTTAATGTATCTTACAAATTGCACTCGACCCGGCTTAGCTTGCACTGTGAACAAATTGAGTCGTTACACGAGCAATCCAAGCAAAGAGCATTGGAAAGCTCTTGTTAGAGTTTTGAGGTACTTAAAGTATACTTAAAACCTTGGTCTACACTATTCGAGATACCTCCCGGTACTTGAAGGGTACTGTGATGCCAATTGGATACATGATACGAAAAGTTCATTTTCTACAAGTGGTTACGTGTTCACCATTGGGGTAGAGTTGTCTCATGGAAGTCCGCAAAACAAACGTGTATAGCGTGGTCCACCATGAAATAAGAATTCATAGCTTTGGACAAAGCTGGTGAAGAAGCCGAGTGGCTCAGAAACTTTCTAGAAGATATTCCATGTTGGTCAAAGTCAGTGCCTGCAGTGATGATTCACTGTGATAGCCAAGCAACTATTGGTAGGGCAAGAAGTCACATGTATAATGGAATGTCTAGACATATACATCGACGCCATAATACCGTGAGACATTTGATCAAAAGTGGGGTTATCTCTATTGACTATGTAAAGTCATTGGATAATCTAGCAGATCCGCTAACCAAAAGGTTAAACCGTGATCAAATGAATAAATTACTAGAGGGAATGGGTTTAAAATCTAAAAATTGAGAATTATCATAGTGGTAACCCAACCAAGATGACTGGAGATCCCAATAACTTGGTTCAATGGGAAAAATAAGCTATGAGAGTTTGTGTGAAACACTCTTCTAAGTTTATTCCTTATAGAGCAACTGAGAAAGGAAAGCTTGCATAGTGGTGAGGTTAAGTCTATGACTTTTAATGATTTCTAAAGACATCGAGGAGATAGAGTATGGTAAGACACTCGGTAAAGAATCATCTATATAAGTAAAAAGTGAGGGACGCTTCATGAAATACACTTATGAATCCAGAGGGGTATCTAAGGCCCACAAATGACACAACACGTGAGAACGGATGAGGTTGATGTGTTCAAGTGTTAGCACCATTGTCTCGGTGCACACCATGGGGGAATATTTCAACGCATCACGCCACTAATCCGCCTATGTATCCGATGGTGTTAAAAGGTTCAAAGCCACGAACTACCTATCCTTATACTTTAATGCCTCTTGAGGACTGAGCTTGTGTTTGTACATTGCATTTGGCTATTTTCACTCATGTGGGGGATTGTTGGAATCGTTAATAAATTTAATTTTATTTTGTAAAATTAAATATCATAGGATCGATCTACGTTCCGATTAAATGATCGCGGTATATTCACTTTCTCTAAACCGATTCCCAGTGAGTGAGGAATAATGAATTAAAATTTGTCACTTAATTGTGAATAAATAAGGGATGACTATCCCACATTGATTAATGAGCTATCATTGTTCAAGTATATAATGAGTTTTCATTATTCATGTATTAATTAATGGCACATATGAATGGGCTTAAAGCCCACACGCGCGCACATGCGCGCGCCGCTGCCGCCCGCCCACCTCGCCTCCGCCTCGGCAGAGAGCCGCGTGCCGTGGACCCTAGACCTTGGATCTTTGGGTGGTCTTTGGGCTGTTCTTTGGGCCTGGTCGTGGGCTTGGCTTTAGGCTTGCTTAAAGAATTTTTGGACTAGCTCGACAATGTTGTTTGGCTCGTATGTGCACATAAGGATGTCTAGGTACATCCCTCGAGCGGACAAGAAGATGAATACAGTCCAGGTGAATCCTGACTGTTCAAATTCAGTCAAATCGCAGAGTAACCTCCCAGGTGAAATGAGGAGGAGTAAATGGATGTTTGAATTATGTAACTCTTGACATTTTGAATTTCGAAACTCCTGTATCAATGCAGCATAAATGCCTGCATTATGACAGCCATTAGTGGGTGTGTTAAATCCCTGCAGCGTGAGATGGCCTACAAATAGGCATGCATCTCATTTACATCAGTACATGCAATAATCGAAAATATGCAACATTTCATACGTCAGCTTTCTGCATACTCTGCATTTCATAAGTCAGCTTCGTCCTCACTTCATTCTAGTTCGTCGGAGCTCGTGGGTTTGTGGTGCTACTACCTTTGAGGCGTAGCCATTTTATCTTTGGAGGCGATACGGCAGAACCGAGAGCACTACCAGGGCGTATTTCGTCTTGCGGATAGAGGATTCCTCGACTCGGCATTAGTTTATGATTTTTCTAATATTTATATAATTTCAATTCAGTATCGAGTTTTGTATTTTCTGCTTTTTTGTTTCGTGTTGTAATTTTATTTTCCAGTTGTAATTTATTTTCGCCAGGCAAATTAGTTTTACGAAATACGTTTCCATCAAAGACATGATCCAAAAAGGATGGAAAAATTTAATATATTACTATTTTGGGTGTTTGAAAGAATACTTTTAAATTATAAAAATGTGAATCATGAGATGTAATAAATATCACGATCTTTTAAAATTTCTTTATGTTAAATTGATGATTAACTTTTAGATATTTTTTTTGATACATAGGTGATCTATATTTCGTATGACTAATACTATGAGAAACAGCTTCGGCCTCTCAGAACTACTTCTAGTTAAACCGCGAGATAATGTGATTGGCTAACAATTAAATATACTCCACTTCCGCACACAATGAGTTATCCCCTAAGTGATTGCTCCATGCTGGACCCCGATAGATAGGCATGCCGGGTCTCTATAATCCAACCGCAGTTTCCCACCGAGATCAAGCCTCCCACACTGCCGCTTGAAGCACATGATATTATAACTATTCGCCAGCTGTCCCGGAGGCTAGGACCTAACCCTTAGTCAAAGACTAAGGGATCCTTGAGCTTTAAGAAATTCAATTCCAAAGTGTTGTCATTAAGAATTGAACCTCTGACATCCAATTAAATTGAAAGTCAGGTGGCCACTAGATATTTGATCATTATATTGCCTTGTAAATCCCATGAGGAATTTCGGCAGTGTTAATATCCTTTTATTGTTGAGATGTTACACGGTTAGTTTAGTTGGGGTTAGTACCATTAGCCTACCAACGTCTTCGTGCAACCGGTGGATGTAAGTCTACCTATCTGCAAACCCATGTTTCATGTGAATGTATTTGTTGAAGCATCTCTTCCATTTTGTGGTGACCACGATGCATTAAAATTGGCATACCCCCAGATAATGGTAGTTTGTAATACAATTTTTTTTTTATGATTATTGTACCTTGTACAGATATAACTTGGTTCAGATCTTATAAACATGTTCATTTCTAGAAGACCTAGATATAGAAGGGGAAATGGAAGCGGACGCGGTCGTGGTCGGGTTGCCCGATATTATCAAATATTTCTAAAGAAGAGACAGTGGCAATAGAGAACAATCCATTTATGTTGAGAGTCACGCCGAGAAGAGTCTAGTTCCGGGACACGTACCACAATGCAACAAATATTGGCACAAATCACCCACTTGACTAACGAAGTAAACTGAGGGCAAGGTGCAGTGAGGGCACTACCACCGCCGCCATCAGCATCGGGAATTCACCGTTGGTTATAGAAAGTGGCGAGAATGAACCCGCACCAGCGCTTGGAGTAATATGAGATACCCCTCTTGACTTTTGGGTAGCTTAATCTGAAAAGGTGCTGTATGGTTGCAGTGAGTCCAAGGGAAACTGTGTGTGATGGAATTAACTTCGTTTAATCGAAGAAATCAAATCTAAGCAATTAGATGACCCTCTGATGATTCGATTACGTGACCAAGTGAGCAAGGGTAAAGCCCCAGGATTTGTAATTTATGATGATGGAGTTTTGAGATTCCAAAATCGATCTTGTGTTCCCTATGTTGATGATTTGAAGCAGACAATTATGAAGGAAGCTCACAGTACGCCCTACTCTATTCACCCGGGCACCAGTAAAATGTATAAGGATCTGAAGCAGAATTTTTGGTGGGGCAACATGAAGAGAGATGTGGCGGAATATGTCTCGAAGTGTTTAACTTGTCAGCAGGTTAAGATCGAACATCAACGACCCACCGGGATGTTGAAGCCACTTCTGATTCCTTAATGGAAGTGGAAAGATATATCGATGGACTTTATCACTAATATGCCGAAGACCAGAACAGGGATGAACATGATTTGGGTGATAGTTGATCGCCTAACCAAGTCGGCTCATTTTCTGAGCATCAAGGATACTTGGGGACCAGAGAGGTTGGCACCACTACTACAAAAGCAGCATTTACTGACACTTAGTTTCTGACAATTTATCAAAACTGTCAGTAACTTCAGACATTTGACTCATTTTTTGTTTTTAACATAATTGTGTCATAAGATACTGACACTTAAGTATCAGTAACTTGAGTATCAAAATTTACTGACACTTAAATATCAATAGTTAAGTATCAAGTTTTACTGACTTTTTAGTGTCAGTAATTTTTATGTTTTACTAATTTTTCGGTATATTTTAGTTATATTCTATAAATATTTTAGAAATATTTTAGTTATATTTTAGAAGTATTTTAGTTATATTCCTCACTCCTCTCCTCCTCTCCTCTACCGATTCCTTTTCTCTCTCTCTGTGATTTTCGGCATTTCTCTCTCTAAACTCACTGTAAAATCCCGATCTCTCCGTTTCTACACACTCAAGAAATGCTCAATCTGAATCAAAGCGCGCACACACCTGTACACGAACACATATATTCACTTTTGCACATCATGATGGTCAGAGACTGAGGCAAATTGACAAAATGTTAGGGTTCCGCTCCGGTTCCCGACTATCCCACGATGTCGAACGCAAATGGCGCCTGTAGAGGTCTTCGACTGCGTGACGATGAGAAACAGGGTCACAAACAGGCCTGCTAGGTTTCAGGGTCCTGGTCGGCAATTGGCTTTTGGGTTTTGGCTCTAATTTTTGGCACACGACGTCTACGGAAAGGGCAAGATGGAGGTTCAATTCATGTGGTTTTTGAATTTCTGGCTCAAGGTAAGGCAGAAGTTATGGGATGATAATTTTTTTTATTTGGGTCAGATTTATGATGTTTGAAGGGTGTGTTTATGTGATTGAATTTGAAGTTTCGTGTTTGGTGGCTTTCTGAAAACTGAGATGTGGGTTAAGCTTACAAGTGATCCTGGCACCAGAAGGTTTCTTCAGCAGCCCGATTTTGTGAAGATGGAAGTTAACAATGAGGCTAAATGTCTCCTAAAATAGGTCTTCTCTGTTATATATTCTTCAATTACCTTACTTAAGTGTTTTATGCTCAAATTTTGCTGAAATTATGGGTCGATGCAAGAGTGCTTATGGTTTGTGGGTTAATATGTGTTGAAATGATGAAAAGTCGTTAATGATATGCATCTTTTGTGTGTACACCAATCACTTGAATGTGATTTTCTTAGTATTTCACGGCTTATACATACGTGATGAACTGCATGATTGCTATTCTGGAGACTCTCTAAGTCCCGCGTCACTTTCCCCTCATTTTATTTTCGATTTACTGTTGTTAATTTTGTATTTTTTATTTTCAAAATGTGTCAACAATTTGTCATCTAGATTATATTACTGTGAATTGATTATCGTATTTTATTTGTGTTCAACTACATATACTTCTTATAAGTAGCCGTCGGTGAGCACCATAGTCATATTTTAGTAGCGGTTTGCTCTTTGCTTTATTTTATTCTTATATTTTGTGAATGAATTATAGCAGATGAATGAAAAATAGTCAGATTTTCTGCATATTGCATATCCTGTCGTTGGTTGTTATTGTCTTGTAAAACTTTGTAAGGACCTATAGCTAATCTACTGAGCTTCAGCTGACCTACAAAATAAATTATACAATTAATATAAGGATTTTTGATTTTAAAAGTATTGTGCAAGGAGTAATGTACTTCATATTTAAGCCTAATAATCGATTCTTCTGCAGCTGCATATAAAGATACTACATGCAACTATGCAAGTATTTTGGTACTTGGTGTTTTTGCTTATAAAAAGGTATATCTTTAATTTATTCTCATAGCATGATATTTTAAGTCATTTATTGAATGCAGGTTGTAAAAGTTTTTCAAGTTCATGCTGTATCATTCTGTTTCATTAGCAAATGCACTGTATTTTATGTGTTTGGCTTCTTGAATATTAAGTGGTCCTGCTGCACTATGAATCTTGGTGGAAACAGGATTTGCATCTCATTTTGTATGCCTATCACAGTGATAACAGGGGGAGTTCAAAATATGACTTGTAAACTTATAATAGGTTTCGTGAAGACCTCTGAAGGCCTATAATCCATATCATCTAGGGTGCCTGTCCCAAGTTTTCATAGTTACAATGAAAATAAGAAAAAGGACATGAGATGCGTTAGAATAAAAATGGGAAAAGATAAACAACAATAATTTGCATTTTCTTTTTGACGTGTCATAGGCTTTTAGTTTGGTGCATAATTCTTGAACTAGTGGGTAATGACACTCATGAATTGTTTTTGTAGTCTCCCTTTAGTTCTATGATCTTTAACATTTGGAGGTATGTTTATCAGTCTTATTTATTGCACAAGATTCTAACCAATCCTGTATAATTCTATTTTGTTTTCAACTTTTTAATCTGGTTCAAGGTAGTTGTATCAACGCCTAAGTGTTGTGCTAAAAAACTAACCAAATATTATGTGTTTTAGATACATAACAATAGTAATGACTCTTTGTACTTTCTTTTTATAGATTGTGCCTTCAGTATCCATTGGCTTCACCGCATACGACATTATGAAGTCTCGGCTAAAATACCATGACGACAGAAATCGGGATAAGTTGTAGGTATTTATGTGTCTGTTTATTAGCTAATGTATATGTTGATTGATGATGTTGTTATGTGTTCAGTTACATGTAGTGCTAGCAAGCAGTAGAGTATGTTAACACTTAACCTCTCACTTTTATATTTTCTCATGCACAATGGAGGAAGCTCCATATGTTTCTCATGAAGAATAGAGAAAGAAGAATTATGAGAAGAGAATAAAAATGTTGCTCATGCATAATACAGAAAGAAGGATCATGAGAAGGGAATACAAATCTACAATCTGTGAAAGGGAACATGTATCTAATTCTCAATATGTTTTTATTTCATTTTTTACTTATATAATGCTTTTGTAATATCGTTGAGAATATAACATTGGATAATTTTTAGGCTGGGTCTAATCACGGATTACGACATTATTGGGATAAGCCTGTAACGCCCCCAAAACCATCCGGGATATTACAGCGCCGTGGGTCCCGCGCCGGAACCCACCAGGCTAAAAACCATTTACAAAACCAATTCAAAAGCGCCAAAAGGCCGATGACGGTAATATTTTAAATACTCAAATATTTTCAAAAGCATAATTTTGAAATACCGTCATAAAATACCATTTGAAAATACAAGGCGAAGTGCCAAATTTCGACAGTTCAAAGTGTACGTTAAGCCACCCCTTAAACGTACCGATAAAATAATTTGGGAAAAAGAGTTTGACGAAAATAATCCAAGTTCGTAAAATGCCCAAAAGGCCATTTTAAAATACACACACGAGTTGGTAAAAATACCAAAGAGCTATTTTGAAATATACACACGCAGTGGATAAAGATACCGAAAAGACATTTTGAAATGTACACACGCAGCGGATAAATGTAGTTCAAAATACACATTTGCAGCGGAAATGAATAACCAGAAAAGAAATACTCGATACTCCAAAACATGCCACCGCCAGTATCACCTCGGGAAGCTCATCCCTTCACGACCGCTACTAGCTCGATCTCCAAGTACCTAAAAATAAAGCCCACGACGGGGTCAGCCACAATACTCAATAATGATAACGATCACATCATCATAAATAATTACATACCAATGTAATAATACTGTAAGAATACTACCAACGTAATCTTACCGTTATAACCTTACCAATCCATAATAATCCAATCCTTACCATAATCCACATTTCGCATCCTCGAATGACGAAATGAACTTAACAACAATTATCTGTATAGAATTTCAAAAATACCAACAATCCTCAAAACATCATCATAACTCATAATCATGAAATAATTCATCCGTGCCAACTCCTGTCCATCGGATTACACAATCAAAACTCAACCTGGATAAACCAACAGTACACAACATATCTGTAGATCAACTACCATATGATAATGATAACAAATCCCGAACATCGACGTACAGTCTGAATGCTTATACGATCAATAACCAGATCAACCAAAACATCACTGAGAATATCATCGACATGATAACTCCAATACGACCAATAAAGGATCACGATAATTGAGAATACCATCAACAAGGTAAATCTCGAACGCAATCAATGAAGGATCAACAATAACCGAGAATACCATCAACAAGGTAAACTCCAAATGATCAATAAAGGACCAACCATAACCGAGAATACCACCAACAAGGTAAACTCCAAATGATCAACAATAATTGATCTCAAGAAATAACTCCGACTGTCGAACATACCCCTCGGGCGTATGAACAACCAGTCACAAACTGTCGAACATACCCAACCATAAATGGAGGATGAACGACCAAACGATATGGCCCAACCATAAAATGTTGGTCTCGTCGGGACGAGACGGGCCCGAGCCTTCGGTATTAGTTTCCTAGGACTAGAGGAGATTGCTAGAATTAATTAAAGACTATGATTTGGAGATTCTTTATCACCCAAGCAAAGCGAATGTAGTGGCCGATGCACTGAGCCGAAACCCATTTCTATTCGAATGCTAGAGACTCTCACCTCCCAGTCCAGCATTCAACGAGAGTTGATTCGTGAAGGAACTGAAGTATGGTTGCAAGGAGTCCAAGGGAAACTGTGTGTGATGGAATTAACATCGTTTAATCGAAGAAATCAAATCTAAGCAATTAGATGACCCTCTGATGATTCGATTACGTGACCAAGTGAGCAAGGGTAAAGCCCCAGGATTTGTAATTTATGATGATGGAGTTTTGAGATTCCAAAATCGATCTTGTGTTCCCTATGTTGATGATTTGAAGCAGACAATTATGAAGGAAGCTCACAGTACGCCCTACTCTATTCACCCGGGCACCAGTAAAATGTATAAGGATCTGAAGCAGAATTTTCGGTGGGGCAACATGAAGAGAGATGTGGCGGAATATGTCTCGAAGTGTTTAACTTGTCAGCAGGTTAAGATCGAACATCAATGACCCACTGGGATGTTGAAGCCACTTCTGATTCCTTAATGGAAGTGTAAAGATATATCGATGGACTTTATCACTAATATGCCGAAGACCAGAACAGGGATGAACATGATTTGGGTGATAGTTGATCGCCTAACCAAGTCGGTTCATTTTCTGAGCATCAAGGATACTTGGGGACCAGAGAGGTTGGCACCACTACTACAAAAGCAGCATTTACTGACACTTAGTTTCTGACAATTTATCAAAAGTGTCAGTAACTTCAGACATTTGACTCATTTTTTGTTTTTAACATAATTGTGTCATAAGATACTGACACTTAAGTATCGATGGCAGTATCAATTCTTGACACTTAAATATCAATTGTTAAGTATCAAGTTTTACTGACTTTTTAGTGTCAGTAATTTTTAGTTATATTTATAAATATGTTTTACTAATTTTTCGGTATATTTTAGTTATATTCTATAAATATTTTAGAAATATTTTAGTTATATTTTAGAAGTATTTTAGTTATATTCCTCACTCCTCTCCTGCTCTCCTCTACCGATTCCTTTTCTCTCTCTCTATGATTTTCGGCATTTCTCTCTCTAAACTCACTGTAAAATCCCGATCTCTCCGTTTCTACACACTCAAGAAATGCCCAATCTGAATCAAAGCGCACACACACCTGTACACGAACACATATATTCACTTTTGCACATCATTATGGTCAGAGACTGAGGCAAATTGACAAAATGTTAGGGTTCCGCTCCGGTTCCCGACTATCCCACGACGTCGAACGCAAATGGCGCCTGTAGAGGTCTCCGACTGCGTGACGATGAGAAACAGGGTCATAAACAGGCCTGCTAGGTTTCAGGGTCCTGGTCGGCAATTGGCTTTTGGGTTTTGGCTCTAATTTTTGGCCGCACACGACGTCTACGGAAAGGGCAAGATGGAGGTTCAATTCATGTGGTTTTTGAATTTCTGGCTCAAGGTAAGGCAGAAGTTATGGGATGATAATTTTATTTATTTGGGTCAGATTTATGATGTTTGAAGGGTGTGTTTATGTGATTGAATTTGAAGTTTCGTGTTTGGTGGCTTTCTGAAAACTAAGATGTGGGTTAAGCTTACGAGTGATCCTGGCACCAGAAGGTTTCTTCAGCAGCCCGATTTTGTGAAGATGGAAGTTAACAATGAGGCTAAATGTCTCCTAAAATAGGTCTTATCTGTTATATATTCTTCAATTACCTTACTTAAGTGTTTTATGCTCAAATTTTGCTGAAATTATGGGCCGATGCAAGAGTGCTTATGGTTTGTGGGTTAATATGTGTTGAAATGATGAAAAGTCGTTAATGATATGCATCTTTTGTGTGTACACCAATCACTTGAATGTGATTTTCTTAGTATCACACGGCTTATACATACGTGATGAACTGCATGATTGCTATTCTGGAGACTCTCTAAGTCCCGCGTCACTTTCCCCTCATTTTATTTTCGATTTACTGTTGTTAATTTTGTATTTTTTATTTTCAAAATGTGTCAACAATTTGTCATCTAGATTATATTACTGTGAATTGATTATCGTATTTTATTTGTGTACAACTACATATACTTCTTATAAGTAGCCGTCGGTGAGCACCATAGTCATATTTTAGTAGCGGTTTGCTCTTTGCTTTATTTTATTCTTATATTTTGTGAATGAATTATAGCAGATGAATGAAAAATAGTCAGATTTTCTGCATAGTGCATATCCTGTCGTTGGTTGTTATTGTCTTGTAAAACTTTGTAAGGACCTATAGCTAATCTACTCAGCTTCAGCTGACCTACAAAATAAATTATACAATTAATATAAGGATTTTTAATTTTAAAAGTATTGTGCAAGGAGTAATGTACTTCATATTGAAGCCTAATAATAGATTCTTCTGCAGCTGCATATAAAGATACTACATGCAACTATGCAAGTATTTTGGTACTTGGTGTTTTTGCTTATAAAAAGGTATATCTTTAATTTATTCTCATAGCATGATATTTTAAGTCATTTATTGAATGCAGGTTGTAAAAGTTTTTCAAGTTCATGCTGTATCATTCTGTTTCATTAGCAAATACACTATATTTTATGTGTTTGGCTTCTTGAATATTAAGTGGTCCTGCTGCACTATGAATCTTGGTGGAAACAGGATTTGCATCTCATTTTGTATGCCTATCACAGTGATAACAGGGGGAGTTCAAAAAATGACTTGTAAACTTATAATAGGTTTCGTGAAGACCTCTGAAGGCCTATAATCCATATCATCTAGGGTGCCTGTCCCAAGTTTTCATAGTTACAATGAAAATATGAAAAAGGACATGAGATGCGTTAGAATAAAAATGGGAAAAGATAAACAACAATAATTTGCATTTTCTTTTTGACGTGTCATAGGCTTTTAGTTTGGTGCACAATTCTTGAACTAGTGGGTAATGACACTCATGAATTGTTTTTGTAGTCTCCCTTTAGTTCTATGATCTTTAACATTTGGAGGTATGTTTATCAGTC
Source organism: Orobanche coerulescens (assembly GCA_033398695.1). Lineage (NCBI taxonomy): Eukaryota > Viridiplantae > Streptophyta > Magnoliopsida > Lamiales > Orobanchaceae > Orobanche > Orobanche coerulescens. The sequence continues at coordinate 121,042,333 of CM065816.1, forward strand.
TTATTTATTGCACAAGATTCTAACCAATCCTATATAATTCTATTTTGTTTTCAACTTTTTAATCTGGTTCAAGGTAGTTGTATCAACGCCTAAGTGCTGTGCTAAAAAACTAACCAAATATTATGTGTTGTAGATACATAACAATAGTAATGACTCTTTGTACTTTCTTTTTATAGATTGTGCCTTCAGTATCCATTGGCTTCACGGCATACGACATTATGAAGTCTTGGCTAAAATACCATGACGACAGAAATCGGGATAAGTTGTAGGTATTTATGTGTCTGTTTATTAGCTAATGTATATGTTGATTGATGATGTTGTTATGTGTTCAGTTACATGTAGTGCTAGCAAGCAGTAGAGTATGTTAACACTTAACCTCTCACTTTTATATTTTCTCATGCACAATGGAGGAAGCTCCATATGTTTCTCATGAAGAATAGAGAAAGAAGAATTATGAGAAGAGAATAAAAATGTTGCTCATGCATAATACAGAAAGAAGGATCATGAGAAGGGAATACATATCTACAATCTGTGAAAGGGAACATGTATCTAATTCTCAATATGTTTTTATTTCATTTTTTACTTATATAATGCTTTTGTAATATCGTTGAGAATATAACATTGGATAATGTTTAGGCTGGGTCTAATCACGGATTACGACATTATTGGGATAAGCCGTAGGTATTTAAGTGTTTGTTTCTTAGTTAATGTCTATGTTGATTAATGATGTTGTTATGTATTCAGTTACATATAGTGCTAGCAAATAGTAGAGTATGTTAACACTTAATCACGGGGGATGTGTTAAGTCTATGTATAGCGTTTGTGATACAGTTGATTCATTTGTACTAATGTGAACATTACTGTTTTGTAGGATGAAGATGATGGAATGCAGTGCTGTTGAAGGAAGGCTTGTTGTACTCCGATAATAATATGAAATTCTGATAAAGTTTTGGTCATTTGTAGCTTGCCTTTAAATTCTTTGTAAGGTAGACCATGCAAGGCTAGTTGTAGACCATGTAAGGCTTGTTTTTCATATGTTTGTTGACTGTGATCGCCATGATTAATCAGGCCATAGGAGCCTCTAGTGTTCTTAGCCAAGAATGCAAGTCCGTGGTTGACCAATATGGTTAAAATATTATGGATCTTCTCTTTACGGAGGTAGGAACCAACTATATATTTACAAATGTTTTCTTTTTGTCGTGCACGATCTTTTTTTGCCAAGTGCAATTTTTCTTGTTTCGCTGTTATGTTTATTTGTTTGTTGGACCGAATTGTGATTCATTTTGTTGCAAGTAAAGCCACAGAAAATATGCTCCGAGGTCGGGTTATACACATTTGATGGAGCTCGTGGTGTGAGGTCAGATATGATTTGCTCATATTTGCAAAGTCATAAATCTGAATAAAAAATCGGGTTAATTATATAAATGACTGACAATAAGCCTATTTCCCTGCATCCGAATACGAAGAAGTGATGGCATCTCTAAGGTATGCTCTATTTCCCTGCATCTACTTGGCCATTGTTCTCCAAAGAGTTATATAGACTCTCATCACGTAAATATGCAAAGTGATTTTTGATGGCTAAAGCATAGACAATAGTTGACATGTGATGGTGTTTTTGACTTGTTCTCAGTTTTCAATTGTCAAAGACTGCAAATATTGTTATCAAAGAAAATGACTGTATGTCATCCAAATATTTATTTGCATTTATTACTTCAATTAATTAGATATTCTAACATTTACTGTGATGATTTTTGTGGGCAGGGTTCTTATCAAGTTGCTAAATGGAATGGCACAAAAGTTTCCGTAAAGATACTTGACAAGGATGGTCATGCAGACCCCGACTCTATGTAAAGTTTCTACTAGTGTTGGTCTTAGTATTCTGATGGCTGAAAGTGTGTGTGTTATGTGCAGGTCTGGTAATGTATGTATAAGAATGTTAAGAGTGAATTCTGGCTGCCTAGTCTTCAAACACACAGAATGCTGCTGCAGCTGTGTATTTATAGTATTTTGGTTTCGTCATAGGGGATGTTTTATAAGTGAATTGTCTGTTTGACAATTTTAATTTTTGGTAAAAAAAATTCATGTAATTAAACAAAAAATGTAGTTAAGATAAAAATAGAATTGAGATAAAAATAGATTTTTTTCACAAATCTGAACATATACTGACACTAAAATAGTGTCAATAATTATTTTTACTCACACTTTATATTAGTGTCGATAATGCTAAAGCCAGAACATACTGACACTAATGTTTAGTACCAGTAAAAATAATTATCGACACTATTTTAGTGTTAGTAAAAATAATTACTGACACTATTTTAGTGTCGGTATTTACTGACACTTGTATTACTGACACTAAAAATTAGTGTCAGTATTTTCTAGCTTTAGCATTACTGTCACAATTATAAAGTGTCAATAAAAATAATTACTGACACTATTTTAGTGTCAGCAAGGGGATATTTGTACTAGTGCACGAGTGTTTATTGCGGAGATAGTCCGATTGCATGGTACACCGAATACCATTATTTCTGATCGAGACGGTCGCTTCGTGTCACATTTTTGGATAGCGGTTCATAGAGCCTTGGGAACCGATCTGAACTGTAGCACATATTATCATCCTCAGACTGATAAACAGTCTGAGAGGACTATTTAAACAGTGGAGGATATGCTGAGAGCTTGTGCCCTAGATTGGTCGATTGAGTGGGAAGTTCATCTACCGTTGATTGAATTCACTTACAAAAATAGTTGGCATGCTTCCATTAAGATGGCACCTTTTGAAGCGTTATACGGGAGGAGATGTAGATCACCCCTGTGTTGGGATGATTCATCAGACTTGATCGGGACAGAACCAGAGTTGATAGTACAGACTCAAGAGAAGGTAGCCTTGATTTGTGAAAGGCTGTTGACTGCCCAGAGTTGGCAGAAATCTTATGCAGACATGCACCGTCTCTTGTTGGAATTTGGAATTAGGGACCACGTGCTTTTACAGGTTTCTCCTACTCGGGGAATTTTTCGTTTTGGGAGGAAAGGAAAGCTAAGTCCGAGATATATCGGACCATTCAAGATTCTTGAAAGAGTTGGAGAATTGGCATACAGGTTGGCCTTGCCGCCATCGTTGAGTCATGTTCATAATGTGTTTCACGTGTCTCAGTTATGGAAGTACATCACAGATCCCAGTTATGTAATTGATTTCAGTGAGATCGAAGTCTCTAAGGATGACACGTTCGAAGAGAATCCAATCAAGATACTCGAGAGTCGAGTCAAACAATTGAGGAATAAACCAATCACTTTGGTTAAAGTTCAATGGTCGTGACACAAAGTTGAAGAAGCCCCTTGGGAGATAGAGAATAGTATGAAGTCTAGATACCCAGAACTATTTTCGTTGTAAGTTTCGGGACAAAACTCCTTTTTAGAGAAAGAGCATGTAATATCCGGATAATTGTTGAGTATTTTCATCTGTATTTGAACCTTGTAATATCGACTTTGTGGTATCTATAATCGAAGTATGATTTTTCCCGTATTCGTATTCCAAACAGTCATGATCGTATTAGGAAGAACTTGCTAATTTATGCATGCAGCTACGTCATAACGTACGCTAGCAAATGAGCTTAACGTACATTATGAACTAAGGATAGCGTACGCTATGGACGAAGCATAGCGTATGTAACAGGCAGCCAGGCGGATAAGGTTGGTTGGCATATGGGCCATCTTGAGACGGGGACAAGGATAAGATTCCCCGCATGGCCCGGACAGCTTTTTGAAAACAGCAAGTCAACGAGGTTAACGTACGCTAAAGGACTAAGATAGCGTACGCTAAACAGAGGTTATTACGTACGAAAGTGGTAATGGTTAACATAAATTAAGGAGGGCAGAAATGAGGCAGTGGTAACGCACGCAAAATATTTCAGATAGCTTACGTTAAGGCCATAATGTATGTAATGCTGTGAGGATAACGTACGTAGAGGTCTGAGTTTTTATAAATATGGCAGCACCCCATTTCATTTCAACTCGTTTCTTTTCATTTCTTATCCTATTTCTGAGAGTCCATAGAGATTTCTCACCCACACATAATCCTTATATAGCCTCTGTACCTGGTTTAGAAGATCGTAGACATGTTGGATTGGTGTTCAAGCCTACGGTGATGAGTTCTACCGATCGTTTTCATCGTTATTCTTCGTGAAAGGTATGTTGATACTAAACACAACTTTGAATTCGGTTTCTTGAGTATGTTCTGAGATTATTACGTTTCAAGGATGTCGTAGTAACCAAATATCATGTTTTAGAAAGATTAGTTTGGTTATACTTGGAGTGTTCTTCGTTGTTAAGAGATTGTGAAATGAACCTTGGCGTGTTGAACCCTAGGACATAGTTTCTGAGATTGTGGTATGTTTTGGTCGAGTTGTATACAATGCCATTTTGATATCATCACCTATAATCAAAGTGTTCAAGAATATGAATTCTAGGAGTTTCACCAAGAATATTTCGTATTTCATAAGAGGTGTTTGAATTGATAAACTTCGATATATTCTTGGTTAGAATGGATTGATTATGTTGAGGATAATAAAATTGAACCAAGAACATGGTTGTTTTATCTTTCTTCGAGAATTTGTTAGTATTCGTATGATCATACCTTTGATACGAATTGTATGAATGACCGAACCATGAATGAAGATTGAAGTATAGAATTATATTGGTTTGATGAATATCTTTGCAAATCCTAGACACCAGCATTGTACCCCAATGTGTTTGTAAGTATAACGTACGTTAAGAGCCATGCATTACGTACGTTATAGCATCAGGTGAGACGCTGTCGTCTGATCAAAGAACTTTGTCAAATACAAGCTTAGCGTACGTTAGGCATAGGAGCTTACATACGTTAAGGCACAGACTCAACGTACGTTACGTTTGAGTATATAATGTCTGTTATGAAGAGAATCAGATAGGATCTGAAGTTTTGGCAACTTTCGGCTATAGTTTAGGATGTTAGATGTTCGAACGTTAGTTATATGACGTAAGATGAACTCTATATTATTTCTTTTGTTTAAGGTCCGGGATTTGCAACGTGATTGATCGAAGGGGCGACCTTCGAGTGTATTGACATCCGTCGAAGTATTATCCTTGTCGTCGATTTAAGGCAAGTACCTTAATTATATTTATTCATATTTATGTTGGTTATACTGTTGCTGTATTGTGCATATCTGTTGTGATTGTTTGTCCACCATGCGTCGGTCCGATGGGATCATCATGGGAATCTATAGCTTTGTGCGCTGGATCGTTGGAAAGGTATTTCCACCATGCATTGGTCCGATGGGATCATCATGGGAATCTATAGCTGTGTGCGCTGGATCGTTGGAATACCACGAGTATGTTGAGATTGACATGATATGTTGTACATTGTTATCGTTCCTCGTTGGAGAGACTTGTCATGGTTATTGTTAATATTGTTGACGTTATTATTCGGGGATTGTTGAATAAATCATTGTTGTATAATTATCGTACTTGTACTAGCATCGTTGTGCTAACCCCTTTGGGGGTGAACATTTGTTTTATGTTTAGGATCCAGGAGAGCGGGAAAACAACCACTAGAGCCGCATGACGACGAGGGTGCAGAGTGATGTTACGGGCGGATTATTTTGTCGTATGTTTGTGTTTTTTTAATAAAGTAATCGAGTACATTGTCATTTGCGATGATTGGATTTGGTCATGTATTAATGTTTACCGTTTGACATTTGTCTTTCAGTAATATTTTCAGACTCGTGTTATATTTTATTTTCGCTGTCGTTGTTTGTTGGTATTTGTTATTGTCTTTTCATTTCCTCAGCCTTGTAAATTCTTACTAAAGGATTTACGGCGCTATAATATTCCTGAATATATCGGGTGTGTTACATGTGGCGTCAACCTCGAAATGCAACTTAGTGGGCAAGTAGTAGTCTCTACTGAATACCAAGATAGAATTCTTTCTCCTGTAAGTGAGCAGGTAAATGTCCTGTGCGGTTAATGGCAAATGAGATCATAAGTCTTTGGCCAAATCATTTAGAGCTAGTTGTATCTGATACACGAAAGCTCGATGATCTCGATTTGCATTAACAGAATGCATAGAGTCAAGTTACAATAGGGTTTGACTTTATCGTGACCCTAATACTTGACCGGGACATATGATTGAAGGGTTTATACGTATACGGTATTCACGACATAATGGTTTTGAATGATCCGATCATTCATTCTTAGTTGGGTTATGGTACGGAGTACTAGACTGGATAAGTGTTATTCGTACTCTTTGGTTCCTCCCATTGCCGACTAAGACGAACCTATGGAGTCGCGCATAAGGATATTTGATGGATAAAATATGTATTTATTATCTCTTCATTAATATTGAATATTGGATATCTAATTTGATTTATTTGATAAATCATGCGGTCTTGTGAATTGAAATTAATTACCGGGTGATTAATTTAATTCATAAATAATTATTTCTTGGAAATATATTATTATAATTTTGTATTTGATAAAATTAATTAATTGGAATAATTAATTAAGTATAAATACATTTGAGATAAAACCAAGTGTACTTAACGGACTAGACACGCAAATATCCGGTATACGAACCGAGTGGCTTGGCTCGTTTTCTCACCTAGACAACATGTGCCCCCCCACCTTCCACTTAACTTCCATGTATTTTCTTCTTCATGTGAGGTGTGTTAGTATAGTAATAAGCTGAGGATATCTCATCATTTGATCTCATATTGCTATATTATATATGTTAGTCTTTCATTTGATGAAGACCAAGAAAAACACAAACACATAGTTCAGCCGTGAGGTAAGGTTGGGAGGGAGAAAAATTTACTTTCTTTTTCTTGTTCATCTTAGAGAGAAAGAAAAGGAAGAAGGGAAGAGAAGAAAAATATTGTGTTGATTCCTAGCTGTGTTCTTTTAGAACGAATTGATATACTATTTTTTCGATCAATATCCGACGCATGTGAAGTAGAGACATTCGGAATTTTCAGTGTTGGATCATTCAACAAGCTACAACGAATTTTCAGTGTTGGATCATTTTTGGGGTTTGGTTTTATCCGGTTAGATCGGTTTATTTTCCACTGCATATCTCGATTTTAATCACCGAATCCCAACGAGCCGGTGTGTCACGATGCATGCGGCGATCCCGGCTAGTGTGTCCCGTCATGCCGCGGTCCCGGTCTTGACCATGAGTGCAGGTGGCGGATCGCGATCCAGTGCCACGATCTTGGTTTATGGGACCGCGGTCCAGGCCATTTTTGGACCGTTTCGTCCTTGTTTTCTTCGTGTATTGCTGGAAATTTATTTCCCGTTTTACCCGGTTTGAAGTTAAGGCCTCAGAACTTTATAACTTATCGATAGTCGATATTTAGTACATTTTATATATTATATGTGCTTATGAATGCTTAAATGGTTAATGCATCGTGGTTGGTACAGCCGTACTAGATCAATTAGATTGATGATTCGATTATGGTTGCAATATTCATAATACGACTTGTAGGTCGTGCCTTCTTATTATCTTGTTGTACTTTCTCTTCTCATCTTACTCCCCTCGAATGTAACTCGAGTTTTCTATTATTAAATGTAAATATATAGTTTAGAATAGTTCTTGCTATAAGAGGAAGACGAAGGAGACGAGCTACTTACAAGGAATTCAAGAAGAAAGGCATTATTGAAGATTACACCGAACGACCTATTGATATTAACGAACATCATAATAGGATCTATGGCTATACCACACCACACCATATTGTTCATGTGAATGTATGAGATGCATCATATTTACATTGCATATGATTGTATGAGATGCATCATATTTAAATTAGCATATGATTGTATGAGATGCATCATATTTTTATTTGCTTAATAATCATTATTTCCAAATAAATCTAACTCATTAAAACTTTTACATGTATGTGATACATAGTAAATATTTTGGGATGATCAAATTTTGATAAAATAGTTTTATTAAAATAAATTGATATGAAACATAAGTCTCAAGAGCCAACCATTTTCAAAACACTCGACAAACTTTCAATCGTTTCTAAAATGGGTCTGCCAAAACGGGGTGTATGGATTTTATCTTAAGGAGGCGAGATAAACAAGCTTACACATATGTTTTAAATGGTTAAGACTTATATAAGTTATACAAAACGGTTTTAGACCTATGGCTTATTTGGAATTAATACGATTAAAACGACATGAGATGTCATCTCAAATGGTAATATAAAGTATTTTTTAATTACAGGGGACATGCCAAAGCTGTGTCTGTGGTTATTTGATCGTTAGATTACAATTCATATATGTGTATGTGATACATAATATTTGAGACTAACATGTTGACATAAGATGTCATCTCTATTGATAAAAACTAAACATATTTTATGTGCGAGGGACATGCTAGAGATGTGCTTGCAGTTACTTGATCGTTAGATTTTAAAATCAATATATCTCACGAATAGCCTTCCATATTAAATATTGTAGAATCAATGGCGTCAATCAATACAAACTCATTGCTATCAATTCTTGACAAAGAAAAACTTTCTGGTACTAATTACCTTGATTGGTCAAGGAACTTGAGAATTGTTCTCAAAGCTGAAAAGAAGCAGTACATTCTTGAAAACCCAATTCCTGATGAACCGGAATCAACCGCCACCAAAGCTCAAAAAGATGCTTATAGTAAGCATATGAATGATTCTTTGGATGTGACATGCCTTATGCCAGAAACCATGAACTCGGAGCTGCAGATACAGTTCGAGGGCATGGAAGCTTATGAAATGATGGGTCAGCTTAAGGAAATGTTCCAAGAGCAAGCCCGTCAGGAGAGGTTTGCCACTATGAAGGCATTGAATGGTTGTAAAATGTCTTCAGGTACTTCTGTGAGTGCTCATGTCCTTAAGATGAAGGGCTACATTGAGCATCTTGAAAGGCTATGAGCTCTTATCAGTCAGGAACTCGCTACAGATATGATCTTAGCATCACTGGCTTCAGAGTACGATCAGTTTGTAGTAAACTTAACATGCATAACATGGACAAGACTATTACTGAGTTGCATGAGATGCTAAAACAAACTGAGACAAACATTAAGAAAGTTTTCCTAATGTTTTAATGTTTCAAAAGAAATGGAATAAAAGGAAAGGGAATAAGATGGTACTGAAAGATAAAGGTAAGGGCAAAATACAAATGTTGCCTAAACCCAAGCCTAAACCTTTCAAGAAGTCATCGAAACAACTCAAAGAGGGGACTTGCTACCACTGCAATGAAACTGGTCATTGGAAAAGGAATTGCAAGGTCTACCTGGAAGAAATGAGGAAACAGAAGAGCGGTGAGACTGCTGCTTCAGGTATTCTTGTTATAGAAGTCAATTTATCTACTTCTTCATCATGGGTATTAGATACCGGTAGTGAAGCTCACATTTGTGTCAATGCGCAGGGGCTGCGAAATAGTAGACAACTGGCAAAAGGTGAAATGGACCTACGTGTTGGAAATAAAGCAAGAGTTGCTGCTATTGCCGTAGGGACTTGTGATATAAAGCTACCCAGTGGACTTGTATTGGATCTTAATAATTGTAATTTCATTCCTGCTATGGGTAGAAACACTTGCATTGATTTGGAAAGTTATAGCTGTTAGGAGTATGCCGCCGAATGCCACTCAGGGGATGTTAGAGTGAGGGCATTGTAATTATTATTATGTAATTCATTATCTAAAGGCAATTGTATGTTTCTTTATTTACTGGTAGTCACTGGCATTCCTCACTCGTAAATATATATATATATATATAACTAGTCCGTGTATTTGAGAGCAAAACATTCCACTCCTTATTGGATAAGGGGATCAGCATTGGAAGGATTTATGGCATAAATACCTAATCGTTCGCAAGTCGATGAAACTTGACTGGGCGTTAAGTTTATGTGAAGACTTGTATGACGTGTTCTTTGACTTGAATAGTTCCTGTCGAACACTAATGGTTAGTGGGAGCACACGTTAAAGGTATGTTGATGATATTAGTATACTCGAACTGACTCAGCCTTGATTCGTCACACGGATTTTACTCCGGGACAGTCAATGACAGAATCGAAAGCCTATGATAGGTATTCATGAACCTTCGACTTGAGGATTTAGTAGGGATGTGCTTGTGATGTTAAGATTTTCATTAGAGTAGTTCGACCCAGAAAACTGGAAGGTGGGGGTCAATCTCAACGGGCAAGTAGCAGGTTCTACTAAATACCAAGATAGGATTCTTTCTCCTGTTAGTGAACAGATATATGTCCTATGCGGTTATTGGCAAATAAGATCATAAGTCTTTAGCCAAAGCATTGGAGCTAGTTGTATTGGATAAACGAGAGCTCAGTGATCTCGATTTGCATTAACTCATGCATAACGTCAAGTACAGATAGGGTTTGACTGAGGGTCAGCCTATAACTTGATCGGGACATTTGAAAGAAGGGTTTATACGTATACTGGTATTTACGACAGAAAGGTTTTTGAATGATCCCAATCATTTGTTCTAAGTTATGGTACAGTGTAGGCTGCCAGGCTGGCTAGGTGGTGCTACTACCCTTTGGTTCCTCCCATTGCTAACCGAGATGGACCTACCGAGTCGCGCAATAGGATTGACGAGGGAATGAATCGAGTTTATTCTCTCTTTATAAATATTAGATATTGGATATCTAATTTATTAGATATTGGATGTCTAGGATGTCTAAATTATTTATTGGATAAAATAATTTACGGCCTACTGAATTAAATAAATTACTGGGTGATTAATTTAATTCATAGATATAATTATTTCTTGGAGAAATTAATTATATTAATTCGAATTTGATATATTTAATTAATTGGATTAATTAATTGATATAAAATACACCGGGACAGAATGGAGTTTATCTGTTTGGACTCACGAGAGTCTGAAACGGACTGAATTCCTCCGGATCTTCTAGATGGCCGATCCCTCTTTTTCATTGTCTTTCATTTGGTCTTTATTCCACCTTACATGGTGGAAAACCAAAGAAAAACTATGTAAAGGAATTTTATTTTATTATGAATAAAATATTGAGGGATGACTTATCATATTAGGTGAAGAAAATGAAAGATAAAAGACCTCTCCCCATTGTTTTACTTCATCCGTGAGTATAATATCAAGAGAGTGAATTTTGGCTTCTTCATTCTTCATTTTATTTTCTAAGAGAAATATTAAGAGAGAGATAATTTGATAAATATACTTGGAGTGTATTCATCAAATCATATAGCTTCATCATCCTATTATAGTCGTATCCTCGGCAAATAATATGGTGGTTGTTATTCTGGTTGACTTCCGGCGCGTGGCAAGTAGAGGCAAGGTGCTTCGGTGCACAGGATTTCAAAAGGCTTGACGAATCAAATTCGTGAGGAAGATCACGTAAAGCTTGGGGAATCACATTTGTGAAGAATACCATTTAATCAACAGACTTCAAGGATATGCTTTCGGATCTTCCTTTGTTTAATTTTATATTCGTATATACGTAGCTTGATCGATCCTCTTATGGGATTCAGATCGAATTAGATTCGTATTTTTTCTTCCGCTGCGCCTTCGTTTTAGGCACCGATCCCAACAGTGGTATCGAAGCGTAGGTCTTGCGATCGTATATACGATATTTAGCATCTGGAATGCTTGATTGTGTGTTCTTATGATTTTCAATTGTTCATCTAAAACGTTTTTTCATGATTTTATGTTACAATGTAAATCTATTTTTTTTTTTGAAAAACTGATTTAATTGTGTAATATAAAAATTAGAAAATATTATTTTTATATTCGGGACGAAAACACGAGCTAAAAAAATTGTTGGACCCATTTCTGGGTCACGGACTACCCGGCAGAAGTTGGTCAATGCTGGGTCAATTTGGATTGGGCCCTGCCGGCCGCGATCTTGGCCAGGCCTTGTGTTTTCGGCTCCGTTTTTTATATTTCGTTCGGTAAATTAATTTCCCTCAAATTAAATTTGATTTAATTTGACTAAATATTATTATGGCAATTTTATTTTAAGGGAATTAATTTAATAAAATATTTAGTTTGTCCGAAACAAATTAAAATTAACGGTTATGTGAATTAATAGGATTAATTCTAATAGTTGGATTAATTTTTGTTGATTAGATCAATATTTAGATTAATCAATATTGTCATTTATTTTAATGTGTTTGATGCATTATATTTGAATGGTGATGTGGTTCATGGACCTAATTTTGTATCGTTCGGTTTTATTCAATTGGGTTGTAAATACCGCTTTGAGCCTATTATTTTACTAGAACAATTTGTATATGATGCAATTTATCAAATGTAAATTTTATATGTAATGACAAATAACGGAGGAAGATTAGTTCGAGAAGATAAAAATTCAAGACCAAAAAAATAATGACAAATACCGGAGGAAGATTAGTTCGAGAAGATAAAGATTCAAGACCAAAAACATGTAATTAGATTACAACGTTTTTGTTATAGGAACGGTCCATGAACTACATATTGGTATCAATTAGGTTGTGAATATTTATTCATATGGTATGAATGCTACAAACACGCTTAAATGAGTTAATGTGAAGAGTGTAACGTTAATCGCGAAAATTCTCTCACGATTAATTATTAAGTTTAAAAGGTTTCAATGTTTTCCTTCCCTCCATCGAGCTTTCGGAAAATTGAAATCCAAACCGGATGTGCTATGCTTTCGAGTTATCGGGTAGTCTTTCGGGGAGGACCGATAAATTACCGAGAGCGTATTGGATGCCTTCAGTTGGAAAAAATTTTATTTCTAGAAACCTGCTCGGTTGCCGGATAAGATTTAATTGTGAAACTGATTTGCGTCGATGGTATAAACTTAACTTGTTCGCGAACTATAGAAACCGTATAGGTTGAGGGGAGTGAACAAGGGGAAAAATAAGATCGAATCATCCATTTGGTGGGTTGATGTTGGACACCACTTTATGAAGATTAATACACTAGAAACATGTTCGGTTGCCCTCTATTAAAATTTATAAAGAACTCGATCACCACTATGAAGTAAAGAAAATAAATACTTATAGATTTCACATGGGAGTGTGTTATTCCGATAAAAATAGTGGGAGCTGGGTAAAATAATTGAAAAGACCTTAAATTCTATACTCATATCATAATTAAACGAGTCACTAATAAAATCTGTCATACTTAATGCAGACAAACATCAACTCTCAATATGACTATGAACCCACTCGCGATACTACTCGAAAAGAACACCTTAATTGGCCCTTACTTTGTGGACTAGCTCCACAATATGATGATAGTCCTCAGTATAGAGGCACTGGGATACGTCTTGGAGACGGACATTCAGGTGCCTCCGGTGCAGACTAGAGCCAATCAGGAAGAAATTGAAAACCACGAAAAGTGGGTTAAGGATGATATAACAGTCCATGCCTATATGATGGCTTCTATGTTTAATGATCTAAGAGAGCTCATGAGAAAATGACTTCTGCTAGGCAGATTATATCTCACTTAATTGAGTTTTATGGTGAGCATAGTCGAACTGCTATATATGAGATATCCAAGCAACTCTTCGGTGTTAGGATGAAGGAATGTGAGAAGGTTGGGGACCATGTCCTCAAATTGATCTCTATGATCTAGATATTGAAGGCTCTTGATTTTAAGATGGATACTTCTCTCCAGACCGACCTTATCCTACAGTCTCTTCCTGATTCCTTCTCATAGTTTGTTATGAATTTCAACTGCAATGAGATTGCTTGCAATTTAGCAGGGTTGATGAACAAACTCGTAACCGCTCAGTCTCAGATGAAGATTCCACGGATGAAGGAGTCTGCCCTTGTAATTTCTTTTGGACCTCGGAGGTCCAATAACAAGAAGAAAAGGACTTAGAAGCAGACGGGACCATAAATCAAGGACCTTGAAGGTAAGGGCAAGGCCCCAATGGTTCCAAAGAGCAAGAAGAAGGACACATGTCTCAAATGCGGTGAGCTGGGCCACTAGGCTAGAGACTGTCCGATTCTTCATGGCACTTCAGGTACAGAACTTTTAGCTTTGGAAATATATTGTTCTGCTATTGTATTTTCTACTTCTTCGATACTGGATGCAGGTGCTAGTTCTCACATTTGTATCGTGAATCAGGATCTAGAACAAAGTAGGAAGCTTGGAGCTGGGGAAGTGATGATTACTATCGGAAGCGGGCATATTGTTGAAGCCACTGACATAGGATCACTTCTTTTGGATTTGGAATCCAGATTTGTTTTAAAATTAGATGATGTACTTGTCTTGCCCAAGGGGCATAAAACCATTGTATCCATTTCGGTCATGGATCTTAAAGGCTTTTCATTTTTCATTGGTGATGGTTCCTGCAAAATTTATTTTAGAAATAAACTAGTAGGCACTGCTACATTGTTAAATGGACTGTATCATCTAAACCTTAGTAACAAAGTCGTTGTGAATACTATGACTAGGAAGCATGGTAGGGATAAAGCCAATCAAGTTTTGAAATAGCATCCTAGACTTGGTCATGTTGGTGAGACCAAGGTTTACAAAATGGAAAAGGATGGACTTATGGGTCCATTGGGATCAGATCCCTTTCCAACTTATGAATCTTGCCTTAAAGGCAAAATGACTAAGTCCCCATTCACAGGGACTTTTGGAAGATCCGCTGATAAACTTGGATTAGTCCATACCGACGTATGTGGTGCTTTAGAAGCACCATGTGACGGATATCAGAATTTCATTACGTTTACGGATAATCATACTAGGTATGGTTATGTATACTTAATGAAACAGAAATCCGAGGCCTTTGAGAAATTCCAGGAATTTAAGGCCCTAGTCGAAAAACAAACTGGTAATCATATCAAAGCACTTCAGTCGGACCAAGGAGGCGAATATATGAGTATAGAGTTTGGCGAGTTCCTTAAGGAGCAAGTAATAGTATTACAACTAACACCTCCAGGAACTCCTCAGTTAAATCGTGTGTCAGAAAAAAGGAACTGAACCTTGTTGAATAGGGTCCGTTCTATGCTTTGATATACTGACTTACCAATTTATCTATGGGGGTATGCACTCCTGACTGCTTCTTATCTTGAATAGATATCCTTCCAAATCCATTCCTAAAACTCCACATGAGATGTGGGAGGGCAGGAAACCAAGTCTTAATCACATTAGGATTTGGGGATGTCCCGCCTATGTCAAGAAGACTAAGGTGGAGAAGTTGGAAGCTAGGTCCGTAAAGGGATGTTTCATTGATTCCCATATGGGACGATGGGTTATCTATTCTACATGCCTGAAGGTCGAAAGATCATTGTTGCTTTGCAAGCAAACTTCATGGAAGATGAGTTCATTCAGGAAGGCGGAGCAGGTAGAAGTATTTCTTTGGAAGAATACAATGAAACTCCTCTGGAGACACCTGTGCAAGAAATTGGTACAGAACCTTCTGAAACACAAGTACAACCATCTCGTAGGTTTAGTAGGGTGTCTTATTTACCTGAGAGGTATGGCCTTGTGCACCTGGAGTAGCTGGGTCTCCATGAGGTTCCAGGTGATAGCCAAGAGACCGATCCCGCGACCTATGACCAAGCGATTGTGGATGTAGAACCCGTGAAATGGAGTGAAGATATGGAAGCTGAGATAGACTCGCTGCATGTCAATCAAGTCTGGACTCTAGTAGACCGCCCCAAGGGCATGGTGCATATTGGGAATAAGTGGATCTATAAGAGAAATGGTGATAGCGATGGCAAGGTTAACACCTATAAGGCCAGGCTTGTGGCAAAGGGTTATACCCAGAAAGAAGGGATTGATTACCACGATACCTTCTCGCCCATATCTATGATCAAGTGTACTCGCATGATGCTTGCTATAGCTGCCTACTACGATTATGAGATATGGCAAATGGATGTAAAGACGGCTTTCCTCAATGGATTCCTTGAGGAGGAAATCTATATGGAGCAGCCTAAAGGCTTTGTGTCTGAGGTCAATATTCATAAAGTGTGCAAGCTTCAGCGTTCGATTTATGGACTGAAGCAAGCTTCACCTAGTTGGAACCTTCGTTTTGACGAGGCAGTCAGACAGTTTGACTTCATGCAAAATGAAGAGGAACCTTGTGTATACAAGAGGATTAGTGGGAGCAAGATCGCATTCTTAGTACTATAGGTAGATGACATTCTACTAATAGGAAATGATGTGGGAATGCTCGGTTATGTGAAAGCTTGGCTTTTGAGTAGGTTTTCCATGAAAGACTTGGGAGAAGCTACCTATATTCTTGGAATTCGGCTCTACCAGGATAGAGCGAAGAGAATGATAGGTCTTTCCCAACCCCTCTATATATATAAAATCTTAGAGCGATTTAAGATTGTGATTCTAGAAGAGGGTTCCTACCGATGCAACATGGAATAAAACTCTCCTCGAAGATGTGTACTCAAAGTGAGGAACAACAAAAGGAAATGAATAATATACCATATGCTTCGTTCGTGGGTAGCCTTATGTATGCAATGTTGTGTACGAGACCTGACATTGTGCACGCCATGAGCGTGGTAAGTAGGTTTCAGGAAAACCCAAGTAGGGAACATTGGACTGCTATAAAGAACGTTCTCAAGTACTTAAGCAAGACTAGAGATCTGGTTATTATGTATGGCGGTGGAGAACTGAATGTGATTTTCTTCACTGATTCAGACTTCCAAGGATAGAAGGACGATGCGATGTCTACTTCTGGCTACATATTTACTCTTAATGGAGGAGCAGTATCTTGGCGTAGTGCCAAACAAAGCGGACTGCTGATTCCACCAGTCAGGCTGAGTATCAAGCAGCCTCGAAGGCTTCCAATGAAGGGTTTTGTATAAGAGTTTCTGGGAGAACTTCAAGTGATACCATGTGTTGAGCTGCCTGTTCCGCTTTTCTGTGACAACGATGGAGCTGTAGCACAGGCCAAAGAGCCAAGGTTTCACAACAGTACCAAACACATTGAGAGGAAGTATCATCTCATGACAGAATTTGTTCGCAAGGGATACATTGTGCTGTATATAGTAGACTCAGCCGAAAACGTCGCTGATCCACTGACCAAGCCACTTTCTCAGATTAGCTTGGAGCGTCATCTGGAGAAAATGGGTATTAGATACTATAGTGTGTGGCATTGAGTGCAAGTGGGAGATTGTTAGGAGTATGCCCTCGAATGCCACTCAAGGGATGTTAGAGTGAGGGCATTGTACTTGTTATCATGTAATTCATTATCTAACGGCAATTGTATGCTTCTTTATTTACTGCTAGTCACTGGCATTCCTGACTCGTAAATATATATAGAAACTAGTCCGTGTATTTGATAGCAAAATATTTCATTCCTTATTGGATAAGGGGATTGGCACTAGAAAGGTTTATGGCTTAAATGCCTAATCGTTCGCAAGTCGATGAAACTTGACTGGGCGTTAAGTTTATATGAAGACTTGTACGACGTGTTCTTTGACTTGGATAGTGTCTGTCGAATACTAATGGTTAGTGGGAGCACACGTTAGGTATGCTAAGGAGATTAGTATACTCGAACCTACTTACCCTCAATTCGTCACACGGATTTCACTCCGGAACAGTCAATGACGGAATCAAAAAGTTGTGATAGGTATTCATGAACCTTCAACTTGAGGATTTAGTAGGAATGTGCTTGTGACATTAAAATTTTCATTAGAGCAGTTCGACCCAGAAAACTGGAAGGTGGGGGTCAACCTCGATGTGCATCTTGACGGGCAAGTAGCAGGTTCTACTAAATACCAAGATATGATTCTTTCTCCTGTTAGTGAATAGGTATATGTCCTATGCGGTTATTGGCAAATGAGATCATAAGTCTTTGGCCAAAGCATTGGAGCTAGTTGTATTGGATACACGAGAGCTCAGTGATGTCGATTTGCATTAACTCATGCATAGCGTCAGGTACAGATAGGGTTTCACTGAGCATGACCCTATAACTTGATCGGGACATTTGAAAGAAGGGTTTATACGTATACTGGTATTCACGACAGAATGGGTTTTGAATGATCCCAATCATTCGTTCTCAGTTACGGTACAGTGTAGGCCACTAGGCTGGCTAGGTGGTGCTACTACTCTTTGGTTCCTCCCATTGCTAACTGAGACGGACCTACCGAGTCGCGCAATAGGATTGACGACGGAATAAATCGAGCTTATTCTCTCTTTATAAATATTAGATGTTGGATATCTAATTGATTAGACATTTGATGTCTAATTAATTTTGGGATATTGGATGTCTAAATTAATTTATCGGATAAATGAATTTATGGACTAATGAATTAAATAAATTACTAGGTGAATAATTTAATTCATAGATATAATTATTTCTTGGAGAAATTAATTATATTAATTCGTATTTGATATATTTAATTAATTAGATTAATTAATTGATATAAATACACCGAGACGGAGTGGAGTTTATCTGTTTGGAGTCACAAGAGTCTGAAATGGACCGAATTCCTCCGGATCTTCTAGATGGCCGATCCCTTTTTTTCTTTGTCTTTCATTTGGTCTTTATTCCACCTTAGATGGTGGAAGACCAAAGAAAAACTATGTAAAGGAATTTCATTTTATTATGAATAAAATATTGAGGAATGACTTATCATATTAGGTGAAGAAAATGAAAGATAAAGTAACTCTCCCGATTCCTTTACTCCAGCCATGAGTATCAAATCAAGAGAGAGTGAATTTTGTCTTCTTCATTCTTCATTTTATTTTCTAAAAGAAATATTAAGAGGAGATAATTTGATAAATATACTTGGAGTGTATTCATCAAATCATATAGCTTTATCATCCTATTCTAGCCGTATCCTCGGAGGATAATAGGGTGGTTGTTATTCCGGTCGACTTCCATCGCGTGGCTAGTAGAGGCACAATGCTTCGGTGCTCGGGATTTCAAAAGGCTTGACGAATCGGATTCGTAAGGAAGATCACCTAAAGTTTGGGGAATCGCATTTGTGAAGAACACCATTTAATCAACGGACTTCAAGGGTATAATTTCGGATCTTCCTTTGTTTAATTTTATATTCGTATATATGTAGATTGACCAATCCTCTTATGGGAGTCGGATCGAATTAGATTCGTAATTTTTCTTCCACTGTGCCTTCGTTTTAGGCACCAAATCCCAACAATAACTTTACTATTGAGAAAAGTGTCGTGTACATATTTAATAAAGGTATTTTTTTATGGAAATGCCTTGATGAGTGGGAGATTATATCCCATAAATTTGAAAGTTCCAAATCTATCTATAACTTGAATGTCAAAAGACTTAAATCAAATGATTTAAACCAATCATATTTTGGCATTGTTGTTTTGGCCATATAAACGAGAAATGTGTAACCAAACTCCATAATGATGGAATCTTGGACACTTTTGATTTAGAATCATATGATACATGCGAATCTTGCTTATTAGGCAAAATGATCAAAGCTCCTTTCACGGGCCATACTGAGAGAGCTGCAGATTTATTGGGCTTAATACATACTGATGTATGTGGACCAATGAATACAAATGCTAGAGGAGGTTTCCAATACTTCATAACGTTCACGGATGACTTAAGCAGATTCGGATATATCTACTTAATGAGTCATAAGTCTGAGTCGTTTACGAAATTCAAGCAATTTGAAAATGAAGTACAAAATCAGTTAGGCAAAACTATTAAAGCACTACAATCAGATCATGGTGGTGAATATTTGAGCCATGAATTTGACAATCATCTCAAAGATTGTGGAATTGTTTCACAACTAACTCCACCTGGAACACCTCAATAGAATGGTGTGTTGGAATGGAGAAATCGAACCTTGTTAGACATGGTTAGATCGATCATGGGTCAAGCTGATCTTCCAATTTCTTTTTGGGGTTACGCCTTAGAGACTGTTGCGTTCATTTTAAATCGAGTACCATCTAAGTTAGTTCAAAGCACACCATATGAGATATGGACAATGAAACAACCTGTTTTGTCTTTCCTTAAGATTTAGGGTTGTGAAGCTTATGTGAAGCGACTTATCACTAATAAATTATCACCCAAATCGGATAAATGTCTTTTTATTGGATATCCTAAGGAAACTAAAGGATATTACTTTTACATCCCATCAGAGAACAAAGTGTCTGTTACTCGATCGGGAGTATTCCTTGAGAAGGAATTTATTTCCAAGAAAAATAGTGGGAGTAAAATAACTCTTCATGAGATGAGAGAGCCACAAATAGATACTGAACCGTTAGATAAAACTGATTTAAAATCACATAGAGATGTTGAGACCACTTCTTCTATACCAGCTCCACGTATATACATTATCATCGTGAACCTGAGAGATATGGATTTCTCATCACAGATGACAACAATGCGGAACTCATGGATCTGGACGAGTCCACAACCTACAATGAAACGACTACTAGCATTGAATGCGAAAGTTGGCTTGAAGGGATGAAATCTGAAATGCAATTCATGTTTGATAATCAAGTATGGACTTTGATTGATCTTCCTAAAGGTTCCAAATAAATTGGTTGTAAATGGATCTTTATAAAGAAAAACGACATGGATGATATTGTACAAACATACAAATCACGACTCGTGGCGAAAGGATACAGACAGACTCATGGTATTGACTATGATGAAACCTTTTCGCCAGTCATAATTATTAAATCAATTAGAATTATACTTGCCATATTAGCATATTATGACTATGAGATATGGCAAATGGATGTCAAAACCGCTTTTCTTAATGGGAAGTTAGATGAGGATGTGCATATGATATAACCCGAAGGTTTTGTCGATCCTAATAATCTTAGTATAGTATGTAAGCTTCTAAAAACCATTTATGGTTTGGAGAAGGCATGCTGGAGTTGGAATCTTCATTTTGATTAAAAAAATCAAAGAGTTTGGTTTCATTAGAAATCAAGACGAACCTTGAATACAAAAAGATTAGTGGGAGCGCAATTATTTTTCCAGTACTCTATGTGGATGATATCCTACTCATTGGAAATGACATCCCTACTTTGCAAAGTGTTAAGCTTTGGCTAAGTAAATGTTCTACAATGAAGGACTTAGGGGAAGCTGCATATATACTGGGTATAAGGATTTATAGAGATAGATCTAAAAGGCTTCTTTCCCCAAGTCAAAGTTCAATTGTTAACAAGGTACTGAAACGGTTCAGTATGGTTAATAGTAAGAAAGGGTTCTTACCTATGTCACATGGCATAAAGCTCAGTAAAACTCAAAGTACTTGTTCGAAGGAAGAGAGAGATAGAATGAGCTTGATACCTTATGCTTCGGCTATAGGATCTATCATGTATGTCGTGATATGTACTAAACCGGATGTATCATTTGCATTGAGTGCAACCAGAAGATACCAATCTGACCCTGGTGAGGCTCACTGGACCGTAGTCAAAAGCATACTTAAGTACTTGATAAGTACTAAAGATATGTTCTTGATATATGGTGGTCAAGAAAGTTTCACCTCATTCGAGAGATTGTCACTCGTGGTGATGTGAGGATATGCAAAGTTCATATGGATAATAACATATCGATCTTTTAACCAATACGCTTTCTCAAGCGAAGAATAATGGTCATATAACGGCTATGGGTCTTTTGTTTATGTATGTATAGGACTAAGAGCAAGTGGGAGATTGTTAGTATAATGCTCTAAGTCTACTATTTAATAATAATGTGGAGACATTTATTATTATATAATATTGATTATATTATTGAATTAATATTCTGCTTACGATCATCAAGTATGTGATTTGATAGTAAAGCTCGTTAAAGCATTAAAGAATATTTATTCTAGATATCCCTAGTAATATGATTACTAGTATGATTATGATACGATGGCTATGTTTTACTCGTCATGAACAAGAGATGTTATATCACGTCATAGATACATGTAGAGACATCGTATTGGATATGACCTGACAAAGAGAATTATATATGGATTAAGTCAGTGTAATTCCTCTGATTGTTATATATTATTTAAGTCCTTATTACCTAAAAACACTATAGTTTCCTATATAATGAGTATCGTAGTTTAACACAATACCAATGTCTTCTGTAACAATGGACCATACAGTTTGTGATTAGATACGGTACGATTTATGCAGAGGGAAGTAGTTTGTCCAGAGGGGACTTGTCCCTCCTATAAAATGGAGAAGATATCCACGGGCCCTTGATAAGTTAAATTGTTTAAATGCATGGCCATGCTCAAATTGATCAATAAAGAGTTGTTGATAAATATTTGAATTGGACAATTGTAACTTGAGATCAAGAATATTAATTAAGCTATATAAGGTCGACTTATCCATGCCTTATGCTTAACTAGGATATCGCGCGACGAGAGGATTAAATATTATACAGTAATGGGATTTCATTCGTGTTGTCAAATTAATTCTTTTAATGCGGGTAGTCATAATGTCTAGCTAGAGGCCACTTATGATTTATGAGTCATAAAAATTGTTTTATACTCATTGCTATATTAATTAGAACCTACAGGGTCACACACTTAAACGAGCAGAGCAGCTATTTTGTTCCTGTTGATAATAAGTTGGTGAAAGGGTTGGTGAACCTTGTTGACTCAAAAAGTATTTTGATGATAATTGTATTCAAAACATTTAAATAGATCTCAGCACGTTGTTATATTGAAGAAGAAAACTGGACTTAGCGCACACTACCTATACAAGAGTAGCGCACGCTATCGAGGATTTTATACAGCCAAGACAACTCAGCTGCAGTCCAGTGAAGTTACCTGATGGATAGCGCACGCAAGATCTTCAACATTTGCGCATGCTAAATTACTAAATTTAGCACACGCTATACAACATTATTTACGCACGCTATCGCATCATAAGTCAGAGGATAGTAAGGTCTGGAAAGAAAAAGGAAAAAGGACTTGCGCACGCTACGGACAATTATTTACGTACGCTACTATAAGGACTTAGCGCACGTTACTCTTCATGTCTTGCGCACGCTACCGGATATCATGGTTAGTAGTCCAGTGGCCACTGGACTCAAAATGAGAAGGCATTTATGTACGCTACACAGGGTAACGTACGTTACTGATGAAATAATATAGCGCATGCTACACAATATACATTAGCGCACGCTAAATCAGTCAAAAGTATTACCATTGGATTTTCCACCGTTAGAAAAGCAGGAGTCAAAGAAGATCCGTGAAATCTGGAAAAGCTGGAATTAAATATTACTAGCGCACGCTATGCATAATTGCTAGCACATGCTAAAATCAAATTTAGCCGTTGGATAAAGATACGTTGGGGAGACAAACCAACACTTTCAAAGTCAAGATTGAAGACCTGTTGACCAACCGATAACGCACGCTACGAGTACATGAATAGCGCATGCTAGCCATATAATTTTACCATTGGAACAGTTTTGTGACCGTTCAGAAAGGCAAAGTCAAAGAAGATTACGCACGCTAGAAGGTATTATTAGCGCATGCTAATAATACGAATTTCAGTATTTGGAGAATGGCTGACACCTATAAATACCCATAGGACTTGGGTATCAAACACACAACTTCAAGCATACAAGCATACAAGTATACAAGCAATCAAAGCATACTTGAGCTCAGTCTTATATCTTTTATTGCATTCTAAAGTTGTGAGAAGAAAGATACAAAGAGTGATATACCTTGTAATATTTATTATACTTTGTATTCTTTCATTTTGGTTACGCGTGTTGCATCACTCATACTTGAGCTTTAGAGAAACGAATCAAGAGTCACTAATACGGTGTTATTAGGATCTTTTGATCTGGCATTGTTAGGATTATACTCCTATATTCGTAAGTGAGGATTATCTAGTTTCTATGGAACACTAGATAAAACAAAGTTTAATTGTTGAGAGTGGTTGTGCTTGGACCGATAGAAGACAAGCGGTTGTAACGGTTGTGAACTCGGACCGATCAAAGACGAGTCAAGTTTGTGGTTGTTCTTGAGCCAATAGAAAAAAAGTCGGAGAGAGGACGTAGGCAAGTTGCCGAACCTCTATAAATCTTTGAGTCTTTTATTTTCCGCACTATTTTCGGTTATCCGCGAAAAGTTCTATATTCCGCATCACCACTATTCAACCCCTCTTCTAGTGGTGAATTTATCTCTTCAGTTGGTATCGGAGCGGGTCTCTTTTTAAAGGTTTAACCACCTAAGGAAAAAAGATCCGCAAATGGCACTTCTTGGTCAAATCGAAGGAAATGCTCTCAATCGTCCTCCCTTCTTCGACGGTTCCAATTTCATGACATGGAAAAAGAAAATGGCTATCTTCGTTCAAGCCTACGATATTGAAATTTGGAAAGTTATTGCTCTTAGTCCGAAGCTTGCAAAGAAAGAGGATGGATCGTTGAAAAAGTTCGACGAATTCAATGACGAGGATTGGAGGAACACACACGTCAACTCACGAGCTACTCAACTTCTCTATTGCGCCCTTAATCCCGAAGAACTCAATAGGATATCGTCCTACGAAAGCGCAAAGGAAATTTGGGAAATTCTCGAAGTCACTCATGAGGGAACCACCCAAGTCAAGGAGACCAAAATCAACATGCTACTTCATGACTACAAGCTCTTCTCCATGAAAGACGAGGAAACAATCACAAATATGTTGGATCGATTTTCGGCTATAACCAATGGTCTTGCATCTTTCGGAAAGCCTATATCGAGCAGCGACAAAGCCAAGAAAATTCTTCGCTCGTTGCCACGAGAATGGGATGCTACGGTTACCGCGATCATGGAATCCAAGGATCTCAACAAACTTGAGTTTAGTGCCCTCATCGGGTCATTCATCAACTATGAGATCGTTCTCAAGTCTAGAGGTACTAAACCAAAACCTCAGGAAAGAGTAGTCGCATTCAATGTTGATAGCGATGTTGAGGAAGATGTTCCCAAAGATGAAGACGACGAGGAACTTGCTCTCTACGCCAAGAACTTTAGAAGGTATAAAAGCCTAATTCAAAAGAGGGGAAGTTTTCTTGGTCGGGATGGCAAACCGTAGCAAAAAAAGAGTGGCTATGCTCCTATAAAGATGTTCAACAATAATTGTCGGAAATGTGGTCAAGCCGGTCACTATGCCAAAGAATGCCGAGGATCCTCTTCAAAGCCTCAAATGGAAAGATTCAAAAAGAATGAGGTCCTAATCTCTTCTTGGAGTGATGACGAGGAGGAGATTGAAAGATCTCTAGACGCGAATCTCGCATTCATGGCACTCAACTCCGAAAGCAATATCGAGGTAAGTTCTAAACTCAATGATGACGAATATGATTTTTTTGATTTTTGCGATTCACAAGAAGTTCATCATGACGATGAGTTATTAAGTGCGTTTGAATCCTTGAACACGGAGTATGACGAGATGGTTAAATTAAATATCTCCTTAAAGAGAAAAATAAAATCTCTAGAACTCGAAAATTCATCTCTTCAAAACAAAGGCAAAACTACTGAGCGCGACCATACCTTAAGCCTTGAAAAGGAAAATGTTTTGAAAATCGAGTTGACGAAAACTCAAAAGGAGCTAAAATATATTTTGAACAAATTTACTCTCGGAAACGAGAAATTCGAAAAGCTTCTATCTATTCAAAAATCCCCTTTGCTAAAACACGGTCTTGGTTTCGATCCATTTAAACGGGAACAATCCCTTATCAACCTTGACAAAATAAAGAAAACCGAAACCGAGAACTCAAAATATCCTTTCAAACAATGAGTTCATGATGTTAATGTTCGTTCAAAATTGAGAACCATCAAGGTTAAACAAATATGGGTTCCTAAAGGGACAATTGTTCCAAATGCTATAAGCATAGTTAACTTTGGAGGACCCAAACGGGCTTGGATACCGAAACAACCGAGAAATTCTACTTTTGTAGGTACCGGCACCAAAGAAAAACAAGTGGTACATTGATAGCGGATGCTCAAGGCACATGTGCGGCTCCGAGGACTTATTTGAAGACCTCGAATATCAAAAACAAGGACATGTGACCTTTGGGGATAATCAAAAGGGAAAAATCAAAGGCATCGGTAAAGTCGGTAAGGAACCTTCTCCCTCTATCAACAAAGTATTGTTTTTTGAAGGTTTATATCATAATCTTCTTAGCGTTTCACAACTTTGCGATGAAGGTTTTAAAATTCTCTTTGAGCAAACTCATTGCACGGCATTTAGAAATAATAAAATTGCATTCATCGGTTTGAGATGTGGAAACATCTACATTGTTGATCTTAATGATAAAAGTTCATTCAATGAAAAATGTCTTATTACTTTGGATGATAATGCATATTTATGGCATCGAAAATTGGGGCATACATCTTTACCTATTATTTCCATTTTATCTAGACACGACCTTGTTCGTGGATTGCCCAAACTCAAGTTTGATAGAAAGCATTTGTGTGAATCTTGCATAAAAGGGAAACACACTCGAGAATCTTTTAAACCAAAATTCGAGGTTTCCACTAGTCGCGTTCTTGAACTTCTGCATATGGATTTGATTGGACCATCTAGACATGTTAGTTTAAATGGCAAGCTTTACACTTTGGTTATTGTTGATGATTTCTCTCGATTTAGTTGGGTTAGATTTTTAGCGCATAAAGATGATGCATTTTCCGAGTTTTCTAAATGGTGTCGTTTGGTATCAAATGAGAAAAATCTCTCCATAATTTCTATTTGCACCGATAACGGAGGTGAATTTGATTGCACTCCGTTTGAACTCTTATGTGACAAATACGGGATTAACCATAATTTTTCGGCTCCTAGAACGCCTCAACAAAATGGAGCTGTTGAAAGGAAAAATCGATCTTTGGAAGAAATGTCGAGGACTATGCTTAATGAATACTCTCTTCCATGATACTTTTGGGCCGAAGCAATCTTTACGGCATGCTATGTGATTAATCGGGTTCATGTTCGTAGAACTCATCTTAAAACCCCGTATGAATTATGGAAGGGCAAAAAGCCAAATATAGCTTACTTTCATCCTTTTGGTTGCAATGTATTTATCTTAAACAATGGTAAGGATAACTTGGGCAAGTTTGATGCTAAATCCGACTCCGGAATATTTCTTGGTTATTGTACAAATAGCAAAGCATACCGCGTTTATAACATTAGAACCAATAAAGTTGAAGAATCCATTCATGTTAAATTCAATGATATGATGTCACCCCCGATAAAGGTAGAATATTTTGATGATGCAGGTAATTTTCTGGATCCCTCAACCGAAGTGAAGAAAATTTCAAAAATCCCAACGAACACAATCGTTGATTTACTGAAAGATCGGAAGAACATCAAAGACTATCCAAATGATCTCGTAATTGGAAATATTGAAGACTATGTTCAAACCCGAAGGAGAACCACCGAATATATGGCTCATTGTGCTTTTGTATCCCAAATAGTTCCCAAGAATATATCCGAGGCTCTTGATGATGAAAGTTGGGTGATGGCAATGCAAGAGGAGCTTGTACAATTCATGCACAATAATGTATGGAATTTAGTTCCCGCTCCTAAAGATAAAACAATTATCGGAACTAAATGGGTGCACAAAATTAAGAGTGACGAAGACGATTATCCAATTCGAAATAAATCTCGTTTGGTCGCTCAAGGGTATAATCAAGAAGAAGGTCTTGATTACGAAGAAAGTTTTGCTCCCGTGGCTCGACTCGAAGCCATCCGCTTGTTATGTGCATTTGACGCCCACAAAAAGATCAAACTATTTCAAATGGATGTGAAAAGTGCATTCTTGAATGGCTACATTCAAGAAGAAGTCTACGTCAAATAATCTCCCAGTTTTGAAGATCATCAATTTCCAGATCACGTCTACAAGCTCAACAAGGCACTCTACGGGTTGAAGCAAGCACCCCGAGCATGGTATGATCGCTTAAGTCAATTTTTAATTGCAAATGACTATAAAAGAGGCAAAGTCGATAATACCTTGTTTGTGAAAATATTGAATGATGATATACTTGTTTGCCAAATTTATGTTAATGACATTGTATTTGGAGCTACTAATGAATTGTTGTGCCAAGATTTCTCTAATCTTATGAAAGGAGAGTTCGAGATGAGTATGATGGGAGAATTAATGTTCTTCCTCGGGCTTCAAATCAGGCAATGCAAAGATGGAATCTTTATCCATCAAACGAAATACTCAAACAATCTCCAAAAGAAATTCAAAATGGAAAGTAGCAAGGTGATTTCTACGCCAATGTCTTCATCATTAAAGCTTGAAAAAGATGAGAATGGCAAATCCGTAGATCAAAAATTATATCAAGGTATGATCGGATCTTTGTTATATTTGACTGCATCTAGGCCAGACATAATATTTGCTACATGTTTATGTGCTCGATTCCAAGCTAATCCCAAGGAATCACATTTAATTGCTTATAAACGCATTTTTCGTTACTTGAAAGGAACTATTGGACTAGGTCTATGGTATCCTTCTTGCTTCGATTTCAATTTGATTGCATACAGTGACGCTGATTTCGGCGGATGCAAAATTGACAAAAAGAGTACTAGTGGTACGTGTCATTTTATTGGATCATGTTTAATATCTTGGGGAAGTAAAAAGCAAACCAGTGTAGCATTGTCTATAGCTGAGGCCGAATATGTTGCTGCAGGGAGCGCCTGTGCTCAGGTGTTATGGATTAAAAATCAACTCCGCGACTATGGCATATATTTTGAAAATATCCCTATTCTATGTGATAATACTAGTGCGATTAATCTGAGTAAAAATCCTGTGTTGCATAGTAGAACTAAACATATAGACATTAGACATCACTTTATACGCGATCATATGCAGAAGAAAGATATATGTTTAATTTTTGTCGGGACGAAGGACCAACTTGCTGATATTTTTATAAAACCTCTTCCCGAAGAATCATTTAATTCTATTCGTTTACAACTTGGTATGGGACATCTAGACAATTTTTTAAATAAGTTTTCTACTCAAGAAATCAAAATCCTTGAATCGTTCCATTCGCTAGCGCACGCTAGCTTCATTTTTCTTAACGTGCGCTAATTATCATTTTCGATAGCGTTCGCTAACCGTCTATGCTCATCGTGTGCTAATAAAAACTTTTCATATTCCAAATTGGCTACTGGACAGTCCAGTGAGCTTCCTATTTTCACCTAACGTACGCTAACCTTTCATAACTAGCGTACGCTAATTATAACAACCCGGTCCACTATATAAACTCCTTACGGCCCAGAAACACTTTCACTCTATCTTAACGTACGCAAATGCAAAACCCTTTTCACCAAAAACACTAGCCGACGAATTCGAACCATCAAACCTCTGATTTCTCCCTCAAATCTTCAAATTTCTTCCAGATTTATGTCAAGCAAGGGACGTCAAGCGATGAAAAAATCCTACAAAAACCTAAAACGCCCTCGCAATGCCGAATACGATGCGACCCGATTTGTCTCCTACCCCACATCGAAGGTGTTCTTCGATATTCTTCCTCAAGAGAATCTTATTGACTGCTACTTCTTCAACCTCAGCAGTCTCGAACGGGCTAAGGTCAGTATCCGTGAGTTTTTTGAAGCTTTAGGGATAGCCTGGTTTATTGAGTGTAAGGAATCGTTTATCCTTCTTGTGTCCGCGAATTCTATGCTAATATGCATTTGAGTGACGGTGATGGTGGTTTTGTTCTCGGTAGTCTGGTGAAAGGAACAGTGGTGAAGATTTCTTCGGAAATTTTTCACAAATTATTTGGTTTGACAAAGGATGGTTTTGATTGTTGTGGAAAGACAATTGACAAAGAATCTCTTGTGTCTCAGAAATATGTCGCCGACTTTCTGTGCTCGAAAATGGTCATCGAGGTTACGGATGATGTTTTCGAAAATAATGATTTTGGAATTCACATTCGCTTGTTGTTGGCTGCACTAACTAAGTGCTTGATGCCGAAGGTTAACACCCAACACAAGTTAGTGGGAGTGGACAAAAATGTGGTATATTGAGTGTTGAAGGACGACAAGGTGGATTTTACCGGAATAGTGTCGAGTTGGATGAAGGCAAAAGGGGACTCATTTCGCTCAAAACATTACATGTCGAGGACGCAGAAATCAGGGCTGCCTTTTGGTTCTATACTCACGGTGATCTTCCGTCACTTTCATGTCGACTTGTCTAGTGAGGTATCCGTTCCCGTGTCTCGAGGACACGAGATTAGCGATCTCACCTTCAAATCTATGCACTACGTTGAAACATTCAATAGAGGTTGGGTGCTATTTCCGTATCTTCTAGAAGACGATCAAGTGCCGAAGGGGACGCGAACACCAACTCCGGCCGAACGTGTGACACATCGAGGACCCCGTACACTTCGGGAGATGCAAATCGGAAAGTTTGTTCGTCACTCGAAGACAAAAGGCAAGCGACCGATGAGAGACTCCATCACAGAAGAAGAAGAGAGTGATCTTTGTGCTCGGATGCGGAGCATCGAGACATTTTAAATGGAAATTCGAGAGGATGTTCAGTCTCTTCGCTCGGAAGTCCGGGAAGTTCGTGGGCTGATCTCTGATTTCATCCGATACACACATCCGTCATTCTAATTCCCATCCCCCTCTTCCGATCCAGCACCTTAGAGTCTGGGAATTTGATACTTGATGTAGAAACTTATCTTTCGAATGACTTTTATGTCTCATGCCTTGAACTTTTATGTATTGCTTGAACTTCGTTTTAATGGAATTTGCATTTCTCTTCATTTGGTTGGTTGAAGTTTGGCATTTGCTGTTTACGTGTATTGCTGTTTACGTGATTTTGTTTTCGCTCATGACATTTTGTTGGTATTATTTGTTAAAAATGCAACGATTCAGGGGGAGTTCCTTTTTGTTTATGTCAAAAAGGGGGAGAATACTCCAAAAACCGAAACACACTAATATATAGAACAAGTTACCTTGATTCGAAGTTTTTTAAAAATGTTTTTGCAGGTATAAATTAAATGTTTTGACATCATCAAAAAGGGAGAGATTGTTGACTCAAAAAGTATTTTGATGATAATTGCATTCAAAACATTTAAATAGATCTCAGCACGTTGTTATATTGAAGAAGCAAACTGGACTTAGCGCACGCTACCTATACCAGAGTAGCGCACGCTATCGAGGATTTTATACAGCCAAGACAACTCAGCTGCAGTCCAGTGAAGTTACCTGATGGATAGCGCACGCAAGATCTTCAACATTTGTGCAAGCTAAATTACTAAATTTAGTGCACGCTATACAACATTATTAATGCACGCTATCGCGTCATAAGTCAGAGGATAGTAAGGTCTGAAAAGAAAAAGGAAAAAGGACTTGCGCACGCTACGGACAATTATTTACGTACGCTACTATAAGGACTTAGCGCACGTTACTCTTCATGTCTTGCGCCACTAGACTCAAAATGAGAAGGCATTTACGTACGCTACACAGGGTAACGTACGTTACTGATGAAATAATATAGCGCACGCTACACAATATACATTAGCGCACGCTAAATCAGTCTAAAGTATTACCGTTGGATTTTCTACCGTTGGAAAAGCAGGAGTCAAAGAAGATCCGTGAAATCTGGAAAAGCTAGAAGTAAATATTACTAGAGCACGCTATGCGTAATTGCTAGCGCACACTAAAATCAAATTTAGCCGTTGGATAAAAAGACGTTGGGGAGACAAACCAACACTTTCAAAGTCAAGATTGAAGACCTGTTGACCAACCGATAACGCATGCTACGAGTACATGACTAGCGCATGCTAGCCACATAATTTTACCGTTGGAACAGTTTTGTGACCGTTCAGAAAGGCAAAGTAAATGACGATTACGCACGCTAGAAGATATTATTAGCGCACGCTAATAATACGAATTTTAGTATTTGGAGAATGGCTGACACCTATAAATACCCATAGGAGTTGGGTATCAAACACACAACTTCAAACATACAAGCATACAAGCATACAAGCAATCAAGCATACTTGAGCTCAATCTGATATCTTTTATTGCATTCTAAATTTGTGAGAAGAAAGATACAAAGAGTAATATACCTTGTAATATTTATTATACTTTGTATTCTTTCATTTTGGTTGTGAGTGTTGCATCACCCATACTTGAGCTTTAGAGAAACGAATTAAGAGTCAATAATCCGGTGTTATTAGGATCTTTTGATCCGGCATTGTTAGAATTATACTCCTATATTCGTAAGTGAGGATTATCTAGTTCCTATAGAACACTAGATAAAACAAAGTTTAATTGTTGAAAGTAGTTGTGCTTGGACCGATAGAAGACAAGCGGTTGTAACGGTTGTGAACTCGGACCGATCGAAGACGAGTCAAGTTTGTGGTTGTTCTTGAGCCAATAGAAAAAGTAGTCGGAGAGAGGACGTAGGCAAGTTGCCGAACCTCTATAAATCTTTGAGTCTTTTATTTTCCGCACTATTTTCGGTTACCCGCGAGAAAGTTCTATATTCCGCATCACCACTATTCAACCCCCCTTCTAGTGGTGAATTTATCTCTTCAAACCCTTATCCATGTAGAGGACTATATAAGAGTGTCTTGTGATAGCCCTCACACAAGACTAAATCACAAGTGAAGACATATTTGTGCAGAACATATTCAAGAGTTGAATAATCAAAAAAATCAAGAACATATCTTCATATCTTTGAAGATTGATTCTTTGACTAAGAAAGTATTTACAATACTCATCTAATATTCATCTAATCTTATGAATTTGATATTTAATAACATATTGAATAAGACTCATAGTTGTTATTTTAGATCAAAGTTCAAGAACATTGGAATAACATTATTGGTGTTCTTGTCCTTACCATTATCAAGAACATACCTATATTCAAATTGATTTAAGTGAACTCTTTAATGAATCGGAGCTAGCAATTCATTAGATGCTCGGGAGTTATTCGTTGTGTGGATACCATAGAGGACGCTCGCTTCTTGCAACGTCTCTGTAAGGCTCGATCGAAAACACGCTACAAGAGGTAACAATCTTGTTCTTCGTACTTTGTTAATATACTTGGATCCTCGGAGGGTTTTTACATACTATATTATACTTCCGCTGGTCTATTTCGATATATGATTAGATCATTAATCTTATTAGTTCGATAAAAACCCAACACAAGGTTCCTATGTTTTCGATTAACGAATTTGATGATTGGATAATTAGGATAAAAGCACATCTTGCCGCCATGCACGAGGAGATGATTTTTGTCATCCAAGATGGCCCCATCAAGATAATGAAGGTTAATCTCGACACGAGGATAGAAGGACAACCTCATGCAGAGATGCTCGAGAAGGAGCACGATCAATGGACGACCGACGATCGCAAGCACGCAAATCTTGACAATGTAGCTAAGAATGCGCTGTTTGTCACTCTTGACAAGGGCACATTCTCGAAGGTAAAAAGCTGTAAGACAGCCAAGAAAATCTGGGATAAACTCAAGATGATTTGTGAGGGAACTGAGCTTTCAAAAGAAAACAAAATTTCAAAACTCACTGAGCAATTTGAATCATTTGAAATGAAATCTTCTGAAACTCTTGAGGAGTATGACCTCAGATTCACTGGCATTGTCGGTGAACTTGAAGCATTGGGTAAAGTGTATACCCAAAAGGAGAAAAATTTAAAAAAATTTATATCACTCCCTGTCCAATGGGACATAAAAACCACAACTATGCGTGTGTCATGTAATCTCAATGACATTTCTACTTTTGACCTCTTATCTGACTTCAAAGCTTTTGAGTATGATATTGACAGGAGAGAGAAGACCGAAGAGTCACCTGCTAGGACTACAGCACTAGCCGCTATATCCAACAGGAGACACAGCATGCCCAGCACATCCAAATGTCCCCACAAGAATGCTGACAGTGACGATGACATCCTGTCACAAGATGAAATGGCCCTTCTCATGCACAAATTCAAAAAGTTCATCATACAGTCTGGAAAGACTGCATACAGGCCCAAGCCTTTTCACAAGGTAAGTTCCGAATCTTCTCCATCTGGTGATTTTAATCTTTGCTACAACTGCAGGAAACCAGGGCACTATATATGCAAATAATTGTCCGTATCCTAAAGTCCAAAAGTTTCCGAAAGCCGAGCAACAGGAAAAGATGAAAGGAGGTGTGCTTGGAAGAACAAGCTCAAGGCCCTGATCAGCAAATCAGAAGCCTCACCCGCACCAACCAAGACCGAGGAATGTCTTCAGGCAGTCATTGACAGTGACTCGTCCGATGATGAGCTCGAAGATAAAGCATACATGTGCTTTATGGCCAAAAAATAGAGGACGATGAAGATAGCGATGATGAGATAAGCTCAGCATCCAATACTCTTGTAAATGCATCTCATACTTTCAAAAATATAATGAATGAATTTAAAAACATTCAAAAGGCCCATGAGACATTGAAACGAGAAAGCATACAGCTCGAAATTTCTAACTTAGAGCTGAAAGAAGAAAATGACTTGCTGAGAAATAATTACGAAAATATGTCCATCAATTGTGAAAACAGCAAAGTCTCACTTGAAAAACTCATGGAGAGCAATCAACAACTTGCCCATGATCCAAATGAGACCAAGTCTCATAATGAGAGCAAGACAAATTATTTCGCTCTACTCGAATCCAAAGTAAAAACCCTCGAGAAAGGAGAAGGAGAACTAGAGA
Source organism: Orobanche coerulescens (assembly GCA_033398695.1). Classification (NCBI taxonomy): domain Eukaryota; kingdom Viridiplantae; phylum Streptophyta; class Magnoliopsida; order Lamiales; family Orobanchaceae; genus Orobanche; species Orobanche coerulescens. Next base: position 121,076,937 of record CM065816.1, read on the forward strand.
CCATCTTGAAATCTTTTGAGAAATCATCTAAAAGGGTGGAAGAAATTCTAAGCGTCGGGCAACATGGTCATGATAAAAGTGGCTTAGGATACAACTCATTCTCCATTTAAGGGAAAACTAGGACAGTGTTTGTCAGGGGTATGAAACCCATTTCTGTACCAGAAGCGACCCCGAGTCCTATAAAGGTAACATCTGACCCGTGTACAGCAAAGGCTGACATTACGCCACCAAAGTCATATCATCGATAGCGGAACCCTCAGCCTCAAAGACCTATAAGGCGTAACCAACAGAATGCTCCCCGAGCATATCATAAGTGCCAACATCCATTCAGAAAGAAGGTTGTATCCAAATATCAAAGGCCTGCATAGCAGTACTACCAACAGTACAGCGCACCTAGATATTGGATACATGAGCCTCATTATCCATCGAGAAAGCAGATCGTCGTGCAATATCAGCAACAGCTTTGGAAATCCAACTAGAGACCCAGGAGGCAAGCTGTAAGGCCTAAGAAAATGGATCCACCTCCAAGACGGCATTCATACTGGATTAATAATAATAACCCTCGTTTTTACATGCATCATAATTAGCAAGGTTACAGTGGCTACATGCTTGCACCACGTAGACATCGCAAGAACAGACCAAAAGTAACCTACAACAAGCCAATTGCTGTCAGGAAAATTTGGGTACCAAAAGGTACTAACATCCATGGACCCAACAATCAATGGGGACCTAAATATAATTAATTTCCTTGCTTACAGGACATCAAAGAGAAGGACATTTGGTACTTCAACAGCGGATGTTCTTGGCACATGATAGGAGATAGAAGTAATCTGTCATATTACGTAGAAGGTCGCAGTCCAAAAGTGCGCTTCAGTGATAAATCCAAAGGAAGAACAAGAGGGAAGGGAACCCTGCTTGTAGGAAAATTCAAAGTCACCGATGTAGCTTATGTTGAAGGCTTACAATATAATCTACTTAGTATTTGCCATTTCTGTGACAAACAGTTCTCGATGAAATTCTATATAGATCACTGTAGAGTCAAGAACATTCTGACCAAATAAGTTCTGCTCACAACAAGCACATCAGGTAATATGTATTTCTGACTGGATGCCTACGAGCTCCACAATTCCGTGTTTTGTTGCCAAAGGCACTGCAGATTAAATCTGGCTATGGCACAAGAGGATGTCACATATCAACTCCAAGATGATCAACAAGCTCGCTAGACAGGGAATGGTTAGAGGTTTGCCCAATGTTTCATTCCAAAAAGACAGTGTATGCGAACCCTATTAGAAAGGCAAATAAGTCAAAACCACCCTGAAAAGCAAATCATACATGTCCACTCACAGAGTTCTGGAAATGCTACATATGGATCTCTACGGTGATGTAGACCCTGTAAGTTTTGGAGGTAAGAAATATTATCTCGTTATTGTTGATGATTATTCCAGGTATGCTTGGACAATCTTCCTGAACAAGAAGAAGGAAACCACATCAAAGTTGCCTAAGAACCTGAGAAAGCTTCAGAATGAGAAAGGGTTGAGTATAATGTCCATTCATTCTGACAGAGGTACTGAATTCACTAACCGCTTTATAAAGCAATACTGTTGGATAATGAAATACATCACGAATACTCAGCTGTCCGAACACATCAACAAAATGGTGTTGCCGAGCGAAAGAACAGGACGCTCAAGGAAGCAACAAGAACCATGATCACCGCAAGCAAGTTGCCGCAGCAGTTCTGGGGCGAAGCAACAAATACAGCATGCTATACACAAAACCGATGTATCATCAACAAGCATCACAACAAAACATCATATGAGGTATGGAACAACAAAACTCCATTAGTTTCGGACTTTCACATATTCGGATGCAGGTGTTATGTTTTGAACAATGGGAAAGATCAACTTAGAACCTTCGATGAGAAACCGAATGAAGGAATATTTGTAGGATATTCCTCTGTCAGCAAAGCTTTTAGGATCTTTAACAAATGGAAGCTGAAAGTCGAGGAATCAGTACATTTAGTGTTCGACGAACCTCACCGTGACCCTAAAGGAGTAGAAGATCTTACTCAGAATATCCAACAACTCTCCATTAATGACCCTCCAACTGCAATAGAGCCTGTCGTCGACTTAGAAATCAACCCCGCAGCTGTAAGAACAGAGGTAGTTGAAGCTGATGCTGTATAAGCTGAAGCTGAAACTACAGCAACTCAATATATAGTACCGGACGCCGAAATAGAACCCGACAGAAGATGGTTGAGAGATCACCCACAGGAGTTGATTATAGGAAACATTGATGCTGGAGTATCTACCCGTAGGATAATATATAGTAGACAAGAAAATATACTGTGTGCGCAAGAAGTACCTGAATCTGAGATTCATTTCCTGTATGGAAATCTAAAGCAGAACTTAGAAGACTTGACATGTGCATTCTAGCTGTATTCTTAGCTTAATACGAACCTATTTCTACCAAAGAAGGTCGAGAAAATTCCTACTGGATTACATCTATGGAAGAAGAGATTAATGGTTTCGAAAGAAACAATGTATTGTATCTAGTACCCAGACCTGAGCATCAATCCGTAATTGGTACCAAATGGGTATTTAGAAACAAGAAGGATAAGAACGGACTTGTTATTAGAAACAAATCCCGTCTAGTCGCACAAGGCTACAGACAGGAAGAAGTCACAGACTACGATGAAACATTTGCCCCTGTAGCCAGACTAGAAGCCATCAGGATATTCTTAGCTTTGTCCGCCCATAAGAGCTTTATTGTATATCAAATGGCCGTAAAGAGCACAATCCTGAATGGGGACCTAGCCGAAGAAGTCTATGTTGAACAACCACCAGGGTTTGTTAACACAGAAGGCGGAGACCTTGTATACAGACTACGAAAATCTCTGCATGGACTTAAGCAAGCACCTAGAGCGTGGTATGAAACCCTGTCCCTGTACCTAACCAATAATGGATTCTAGAAAGGTGCTGTGGATAAAACTCTATTTAAGATACATGAAGGTGATGACCTCTTAATGGTTCAAATATACGTAGATGATATTATATTTGGTTCTACTAAACTTGCTTTGTGTCAAAGGTTCTCTCATCTCATGCAAAGTAAATTTGAAATGAGTATGATGGGGGAACTTAGTTATTTCCTAGGATTGTAGGTAAAGCAGTTGCCTACAGGAATCTTCATCAACCAAGATAAGTACAGCAAGAAGCTACTCAATAAGTTTGGGATGAGTAACTCCAAATCCTCATCAATCACCATTAGCACTTCCGTGCAAATTAGTGCTAACGAAGCTGGAAATCCGGTTGATCAATCACTCTACAGGAAGCTTATAGGCTCACTCTTGTACCTAACAGCTAGCAGGCCCGATATCCAGTTTGTTGTAGGAGTGTGTGCTCGGAATCAAGTAGCACCTAAAGAATCACACTTCACAACAGCCAAACAAATCCTTAAGTATGTTAAAGGAACAGTCGATGCAGGACTGTGGTATCCTAAGGAAGGTGGATTCGATTTGATTGGCTATAGTGACTCAGATCTCGGAGGCTGCAAGCTAGATAGGAAGAGTACAAGCGGTACTTGTCACTTTATTGGACCTAGACTTGTGTCCTGGTTCAGTAAGAAATAATTGGCAAACTCGCTTTCAACAGTTGAAACGGAATACTATGCTGCTGGAAGTTGCTGTATGCAAATTGTCTGGATGAAACAACAGTTATCAGATTATGGAATCATTGTCAAGGAAACACAGATCATGTGCGATAGCATGAGTGCAATTGCAATAACGCACAATCCTATATTACACTCGCAAACTAAGCATATTGATATGAAGCATCATTTCATCTGGAACCATGTTGAGAATAAGGATGTTCGGATCGAGAAAATTCATACAAACATTCAGTTAACCGACATCTTTACCAAACCTCTCAGCACCACCAGAATATGTATGCTTCGAAAAGAATTGGGAATGCTACAGCCTAACTCCATGTAAGTTTTTATGCTTTTACTAATCAATCGAGGGGGAATGCTATAAGACCCAACAATACAGTATCCACCGTTAATTAAATGTACACTCAGAACAGTCAAACAAGCACTGTAGGACAAAAAGGCACAAAACCTTCCTACATCTGACGTTTGCATTAATTAAGGGGGAATACCGTATGACCCATGAATACAGTATTAATCCAAACATTGCTGTAAGAATTGAATCCCGTATGTAGCTTTTAAGGGGGAACGCTGTATTATTCGCGGATACAGTACATACACTATGGAAAGTCAATTAATATTTTATTATTATTCTATTCGTAATAAAATCATTTTAGTACACATGCTCTGTTTCAAATTCAAACGTGTTATCATTTAATGCTTAACATGACATATGGACTTTATTATCTCAAACACCGTGATTTTAATTAATTCAAACCGCCATTTAGTGCAATGAGGGAAGTCGAATTTTCAAAAGTGGGACCAGTTATCATTTCAAAAACAGATGGATAATATATACAAGTTAATCTCAGTTCATCCTGTTCGTTGTTTTCAAAGACGGTTTCCATCCCTTAAATGTGACTGTTTACTCTTTTGTAACCCTAATCTTCCCTGCACACTATAAAAGGACTGTTTCTTGCTCCCTTCGACTCTTTACGCTTTCTGCAAATTAAACGAGTTTAAGAGCAGATAGTCTACATCGCTTACTGCATTTTACTACTTTCTTTGCTTCCTCACTTACTTTTTCTTCAGTAATTAATGGCATCATCTCAGACATCTTCTCTGTCCCTTAAGAAAAGAGACTCCAACATCAACGGGCGAATCTTTGCCATATCCATCGTCCTTGAAAGAATCCACATCGAATCCGAGGATGCTGACGCTATGGAACTCATTGTTTCCAGAATCCGGCAACAAGGCCTCTACTGCCTTGGAAGTCATCACACTGAGCTCTATGATGAGCATCTTGTCGAGGAATTCTATATCGACGCTTCTGTCAGATTCTTCTCTCTGAAAAGAGGAGGAGATGTATCCAATATTTTTGCTACCATCTGTGGAGTTCAGATCTACATTGACCGGGAGCTTTTGTCAAACATTTGCACGCTGCCATCTTATGGCCTAACAATGGAAAAACTTGATGCCTTTGGGTCAAAAGAACTCCTCACTGCATATTGGGGACTAGCATTGGCGATGCTTCGAATAAGAACGTCCATCCATCCTGCCACAAAAAGAGATTTTGTTTATCTTTTGTTTACTTTCATGATTTCTGTTGTCGTGTTGTTGAGAACAGGACTGGCGCATTCGAGATGTGCACAAACCTTCATTTCAGAATGATGGTCGCCATCATGTCTGGTGAATGAGTAAACTGGTGCCAGATCATTCTGAAGAGGCTACAGGAAGAGGCTTCTAAACCTGCTACTCAGAAGAAGTCGTTTGGCCTGATACTCAACAATATTCTCACCAAGTGTGATTTGCCGCAATCAAAAGGTGCCAAGAAGATTGGCCCTGGCAAGTACATAGGCGGAAGCAAGCCATCTGCCTACAACAGAGACAGACTCATTGCAACAAACTTTGCGAGATATTTGCCCCTTTCTGGTGATCAAAGGGATGACACTCTGAAGTCCGGGAGTGAAGAGAAACCGAAGAAGAGAAAGAGAACATCTCACAACATATCACATCTTGCTGTCGAGAAGCGGAATAAAAAGCTAAGGAAAACTTCAAAAGCTAAGGCTACAGAGGTTACAACGATCTCTGTAGACATCCCTACATCGGCACAACCCGCTGAAACACACCCACAGGGCGCAACCTCTGCGGAAAAAATAATTCTTGCATGTGCTGCAGATCCCGAGCCTCTAGCGGCTATGACGGATGATCAATTATTTGCCAAGTTAGAAGGAATCGGCGAATCGGCTGTCCGTTCGAAGCCGAGAGCCACCTCTCCTGTAAGGGAACCCACACCCATACAGGATCCCTCTCCAACAGGGTACCAACCCCTGTTCGGGATACCTCTCCAAAACAGGCTCCCACACCTATTGCGGATCCTATTCCTACAATAGGCCCACATACTGTACGGAGTCCCTCCCCCACTGCTGTCATTAACGAAACTATCCTTCAAGTGCAGATTGAGCAAGCATTTGAATGTTTTATACAATGGAAGTCTGGCAGGGTTGCACCTTATGACGTCACGTACAATTGGAAAGGGTGGAAGGAAGAAGAAGCTTTTGTTCTGGAAGTCACGGATATTCAAGACATCCAAGTTTGATTCAATGGGATAATGACTTTGCCGAGAGCTGATCAGAATTTATTATCTGGAAAAAGAACAGGCCTGATTGAAGAGAAAGTCCAAATCCGATGACACAGTTCCTAACAGCCCCGAATCTGATCCCGACTCAGACGATGATGACGACGCCCTACAGGCATGTTTGAGAATGAGTCGAGAGGAAGCTCACGAACAAGAACTGTCCAGAATGCAAGACCAACAGGGTCAGGGGACCTCAGAAAGACATCAGTCCCCTCACCAACAAAAACAGGAAGATGCCGACAACGTACATGAGGAATCAATCCCTCCCGTACAGCATGAAGCTTCATAACAGAAAGCTCAAAAAGAATAAGCCCGCGCCATCCCGCAAGAGGAATCAGTCCCTCTTCCGGAGCAAGCAGAAGCTGAGAGTCAGCAGGAGGAATCAGTCCCTCCTGTATGCATAACTACAAAAACCCAACAGGAGCAGGAGGAATCAGTCCCCCTATCTCCAAGACTGACGATGTTTCCCAACCATCTGCCAAACCTGCGCCTGATATCCCCGCATCACCAATCTCTATCAGCTCCAAATCCGATGAAGGATTTCTTCCCGACAAGAGACCACGTCCTCATGTGGCCATGCGTCAACTCAATGGAGCAGAAGATTAGAAGATAGCGCACCCCGACTCTCTGTGAATAAAGGCCCGGATAAAGAAACTTCAAGCAATCGGCCGCCAAACAGTGTTCATGCAGGATGCCGTAAAGGCACTGCATGATGTTGGCAAAGACCTTGATTGGATGAGATAAACTGCAATTGATGATATGACTGGCTTGAAGTGAGAAATTACAAAAGTTGAAGAAGAATTTCGCATAGTGCCTAGTGCATTACGGCAAGCACTCGCTCAACTTCAACAGCGCCAGGAACAAATTCTCAAGCAAGAGCAGGAAAATCTTCGGATATCTGAAGCCAAGACTGTCGCTGCCCTACAAGAAACTGGCTCCAGGCTCACATGACATGATAAAAAGATCGATGACATGTCTCCGGTGCTCAGTTCTCTGATTGACAAAATCTTGAGTATAGAGACCAAACAGGACAACACGATGAAGCTCCTAGAAAGCATTGATGCTAAGGTCACTTACCTTGATGATGCCAAAAAGGGGGAAGAAGCGAGAGAGGCTGGAAGGCAATGGAGGCTTGAGAGAGAAAAAGAGATTAATGCTGCATTAGAGGACAACATTGATGTTGCAATAGGCCGTTTTGCCTCGCCTGCACAAGGATACAGGGTAACTGGTTATCGACCAGAGTTCCACAATGTACCTTGGAAAAATAATGTGCAAAGACCATCGGAGATTCGTCTGCCTACCAAACGTCAGCCTACAACTGATGAAGTGAAGAAATGGAGGAAGAACAAACTGATGAGATACTTTGTTAAGCTCATAAGGGAGTCTGCCATCTTCAATAAGTGCAAGACACTGGCGGAGGCTGCAGATGAATTTGCAAGGATGCTGGAAAAAGGGTTGCTCTCCATGCAAATTTATATGAAATCAAGGCACCGAAAAGGTGATCGGCTCACTAACTCCAACGATTGGATACTTGCCTTCGATAAATCAGCTGAAGGAAGATTGATCTATCTAGATCGAGGCAAGCATTCCCTGGAGAATTGGTGGAGAGAAGCCGACAATGATCCTGACAAGAGGCCTTAGAGACACACTCATTACAGGAGTTATCATGGATGATCCTTTATCATTGTAATTAGCAGTATGCAATCTTTGTATCTTTCTTCTTCAATCATTTTAATCTTTTGATCTCAATCAATAAATTCAATTTTTGCTTGAAAGATTACAGCTCGAAATCTACGCTTACTATTTTACTGTCTGATTACGAATTTAATTTATTTGTTGTAAACAATGAGTATAAGAACTTGGTAAGTATCAAGCTATAAGAACTAACCTACGAACAGTTCATAGGTTAAGTTGTATTCAACCTAGATCAAACTGTAAGATTGTACCTGCGCACCAATCATAAGTTTAAGTTGTAATACACAACCCTGTAGATGTTTACGAATTCCTAGAACTTGTGTGCGAGTAGTTCATATTTTTAGACTAAGTGCTGAAGACCAGATCTTTCGACAAAAGACCAAGAAGTTAGCCTCTCTGGATCAAGATGTTATCTTTAAGAGGTTTTGGCATTATCAAAAGGGGGAAATTGTTGGGATAAACAATCCTATACCTTATTTTGATAATTGTCATCATACAGCAAGTTGTCTAGCCATCATACAGCAAGTTGTCTAGCCATCATACAGCAAATTGTCTCAATAAATCGTAAGGATTCAAAATATCGCTAAGTATGGAAACTATCTGGAATCTCCATACATCATTGGAGATAGCCTACAATGTTGAAGTCTACAGCTACATCATTAAAGACGTAACATGTTGGATACACCATACATGCTGAAATTTTTAGGAAAACAAACACTTATCCAATAGGACTAAAGAACGTTGTGAAGGAATCTATTTTATTCACGGAAGTCAAAACGCCGTTTGAAAGAAGTATTTAAATACTGATCGGATAAAGTATTTAAATACCAACCAACAAGGATCTTCAGATAAGGAGCAAAATACGGATCTAGTATCTTGAAAGTCAATCAACCAATCAGAATGGATCTTAGCTCACCAACCAGCCAACGGACATATTTATAATGGATCTATTCCAAAGTTATAAATAAGCCATGCAAGAGGACATTGCAGACACTCATATACTGATATATACACAAATGAACACGGAAAGACTGAACGACAACTCAGAAGAGATTATTGTCAATCAAGCTTACAAAGAGCAAATATATTTCTTCGAGCATATATCAATATCTGAGAGAATAAATATACTCAGTCAACGTGAACAGCACATCATCAGCCTAAGATCATCAAGTGTTCAAGCTGCTATTCAAACCAGTCATTTCACCATTATTACCTTTGAGTAATCTTAGCCTTGTATGGACTAAGGAAAAGATATTCTGACCTGTGTGGGACGAATAGGACGAAGCTTCAATCTGTGTGAGAAGAAGCAAGTCAAAGAAGCCTACAACCAATCTGTGTGAACGGTTGAAAGCTACAGTCTTTGTATCAATCTGTGTGAACGATACAAGGATATGTTTGATTAAAGTCACTTAGTTGTGTACGTAGTGATTTTAATAAACATTTTACTCCTGTGTGGAGGACCATTGGACATGAGGGGTTTACCTCGAACCACTTTATATTGTGTGTTATTTACCTTCTGCCTTTATTGTTTTCCTTTAAGTGTGATTTATATATAAGTATATATTGCAAAAGCATGTACGCACCAAGCTAACAGGAGAAAGCCTAGTTGTTGTATTTACAGCAACTCACTTAAACAAACTTCCGCTACGCACTGACATTCGAAAATCGTACAGCTTGTTGTACTAACACTTTCCCAAGCTGTATACTATATACTTAGTGGCCAATAGAATTTTGATGCAGCTGAGATTTCAATTTCGTATATGCTCTGATCAGGGGAAATTTCTCGTTTGTGCTTCTGATCAGCTTGCTTTTCTTCGTCCGTCCTTATCTGCTTCTGCATTAGGTGAGGTATGTCACCTGTAGTTGATATCAGCTAGCTTTTCCTTATCTATGCTTTGGATCCTCGTCTGCTCTGATCAGGTGGCTTCCTTGTTTAGATCATCTCAGGTGACTTATATTCGTCTCATCTGCTTCAGGTTAGATGACTTTTATCATCTGTTTTTCAGCTAAGTACTAGATTCCCAATCTAGTAGTCCAGGATCCCTTCTTAGTTCCAGAAACCTTTCTACTGGTAAAGGCTTTGTGAATATATCAGCAATTTGATATTCTGTGCTGACTCTTTCTACTCTTACTCTTTTGTTGAGCGCGTGATGTCTAATAAAGTGATGTTTGACATCTATGTGATTTGTTCTTGAATGTAAGACTGGATTGTTGGTTATAGAAATTGCACTATTGTTGTCACACCATATAAGAACTTCATTTGTTGTGATATTGTTATCACTTAGCTGTTGTCTGATCCACAAAATTTGAGCACAACAACTACTTGCAGCTAGGTATTCTGACTTAGTTATGGATATTGATTTAGATACTTGCTTCTTACTGAACCATGATATAAGTTTGGTTCCAAGGAATTGACATGTTCCACTGGTGCTTTTCCTGTCGATTTTGCATCCTACAAAGTCTGCATCTGAATATCCTGAAAGTTCGATGTTTTCATCCTTTGGATATCATAAACCAACATTGATTGTGGACTTAAGGTATATGTTTATCCTTTTAGCTGCTTCATGGTGACACTGCTTTGGCTTGGACTAGAATCCTGCACACACTCCTACTGCATATGAAATGTCAGGTCTGCTTGCAGTGAGGTATAGAAGTGAACCAATTAGACCTCTGTAGTGTGTTGGATCCACTGGAATGCCTCCTTCATATGCATCAATGTGTAGGGATGTGCTCATAGGAACTCTTAGTGGTTTGGCTGAGTCCATGCCAAATATTTTGTTTAATTCCCTTTTATACTTTGCTTGGTTGATGAAAATTCCATTGTCAACTTGTTTGACTTGAAAACCAAGAAATTTAGCTTACCAATCATATGCATCTCAAATTCTCATTGCATGAGATTTTAGAAATTCTCACACAGCTCAGGGTTGGTTGAGCCAAATATAATGTCGTCCACATATATTTGAACAAGTAATATGTGGTCTTCACGTCCAATTCTGAAGAGTGTCTTGTCCATCTTTCCTTTGCTAAATACATGCTTCTCCAGAAATATAGATAGAGTCTCATACCATGCTCTTGGTGCCTGCTTGAGTCCATATAGAGCTTTCAGAAGTTTGTATACTGTCTCCTTTGACAAATCCAGGTGGTTGCTCCACATAGAATTCTTCATTTAGTACTCCATTGAGAAATGCACTTTTCACGTCCATTTGGTAGACATCAAAATCATTAAATGTTGCATATGCAAGGCATAGTCTGATAGCTTCTAGTCTTGCTACAGGTGCATATGCTTCATCAAAATCTATTCCTTCACACTGAGCATATCCTTTTGCAACTAATCTGACTTTATTCCTAACAACAGCTCCATCTTCATCACACTTGTTTTTGTACACCCATTTGGTGCCTATGACTTTCTTGTGATCTGGTTTGTCTGTTAGTTCCCAAACATTGTTTCTGTCTATTTAGTTTAGCTCCTGTTGCATTGCAATTACCCATGTGTAGTCATCCAGGCTTGATCTGTTGTTTTGGGCTCCATTTGAGACATGAAGCAAGAGAACATTGCCTCTGCTGGTTCTGTAGATTGCCTGTTATAGTGGTTCTGGAGGTGGGGTAATCCTCTACTAATCCACTCCTCTCCAAACCAGTTGGAGATAAATTCACTATGACTATCAACCAGTGATAAATATTGCTGTAAATTTCCTAGTCACAACTGTAATACCCGGTTGTGAATTCATTTATTATCACTCAGTATCTGCCACTCAGAATTTTTTTCATTCAGTAATAATCATTCATCATTCATATTCAGTCAACTATGTTCAACATTCGGCGTATTTTGGGATCATCACTGTTTGAGATCGGGCCGAGATTATTGTCATCATCATCATCATGTTTTGATTTTCAGTTTGAGAGGTAGCGCACGCTACCCATTGTAGTTAGCGCGCGCTAATGAGGTGCATGTAACGCACGTAATGATTCAGTATTAGCGCACGCTAGCGCAAGTGAGGCGCATCCGAGTAAGGTACTGGGCTGATTTGGGAAATTCGTAGCGCACGCTACGAGTGGTAAGTAGCGTACGCTAACTATGCTGGTAACGCACGCTAAGACTTCAGAGTAGCGCACGCTAGCGCGCTCAGATCAGAGGACAGTAGGTTCTGGACTCCAGGATTTTGGACTCGAGAAATGCTGCTCGTTCTACATCCTTCTTAAAAATTGGACCATCTGACATAGAATCTGAATTTCTCGACCGGCGATGTTTTCGGTGTTTTCCTTTTTCAACGGCATCTACACTTTCAATTTGTGACCTTTTATCAACACTTCCGGGACATGGAAAATATTTGAACACTTGGAACGTCACATGCTCCTCTTGAACCCGCAAAGTTAATTCTCCTTTTTCCACGTCAATAAGGGTTCTGCCGGTCGCCAAAAATGGTCGTCCCAAGATAATCGGGATATCTTCGTCTTCCTCCATGTCAAGAACGATAAAGTCCGCTGGAAAGATAAATTTATCCACCTTTACCAAAACATCCTCAATCACTCCCCTCGGATACTTAATCGATCGATCCGCTAATTGCAAGGAGACCGTCGTCGGCTTTGCTTCCCCAATTCCCGTTTTTAAGAAGGATTTTGGATATCAACTATCGAAAAATTCAGATTCTATGTCAGATGGTCCAATTTTTAAGAAGGATGTAGAACGAGCAGCATTTGTTCAGCGGCCGGTAATTTCATTAAGGACGTTGATCGTGGAAGTACCTTCTCGCCTTCGGTTTGAGGCAAGTTTTATACTTGTACTAGTCAATGAGCTAATGTCATCATGTATGTGTATGAATGTGTTGTATCATTCCGAGACTTAGTCTCTTCATGAATTCATTGATATCTAGAGATCGTTCGATACGATACCTTCCGGCAATTTTTCCAAATGTTATTGTTGTTCGTTAACGGCCGATTCAAGGCATTGTAATACTCATTATTAATGTCATTGTCGATAGCCGGTTCGCGGTATCGATGTATCGATTGTTGTTAATATAGATGTCAATTTAAGACATCGTTGAGATCATTGTTATTCCTGTTTGGATCGTCATTAAAACTGTACAGGCCGATTAAAGGCATTGGCTTATTCATTTCTCACCTTCGTCGTCGGTAACCAATTAAAGGTGCCGAGGCATCCTTCGTATCATTGTCATCGATTGGCCGTTCTCAGGCAAATCTAAATGTTCAATCATTCACTGCATCATTGTTATCGATTGACCTTTCTAAGGCAATCGAGGTATTCACTCATTCATCGTGTCATTATTATCGATTGGCCGTTCTCAGGCAAATCGAAGTGTTCAATCATCCGCTGCATCATTGTTGTCGGTTGGCCGTTCTAAGGCAATCGAGGTGTTAATTTGGGACTGACAAGGACGGTGTCTATCCGTGTGTTACTATCATCGTATTGGCCGACTCAAGGCAGCACACTATCACTCATTGTGATACGGCTGGATGCCGTGGCTTCGGCCCTAATTGTGATACGGCTGGATGCCGTGGCTTCAGCCCTAATTGTGATACGGCTGGATGCCGTGGCTTCGGCCCTAATTGTGATACGGCTGGATGTCGTGGCTTCGGCCCTCATTGTGATACGGCTTCGTGCCGTGGCTTCGGCCCTAATTGTGATACGGCTGGATGCCGTGGCTTCGGCCCTCATTGTGATACGGCTTCGTGCCGTGGCTTCGGCCCTCATTGTTACAGCTTCGGGCTGTTTTGACTTCAGGTGTTTGTGATATTGTTAATTTCCGCTGAATGACTTTCAGCCCTTTTGAAATGTCTTGGTGTTTTCATTGGAGCCTTTGGGCATTATGATTCATATTAAATTCAGTTCTGGTTTGGTTCCTGTCGTTTAATTCATTGTGGTATTCTGTGATTATGATTCGCCGTTGGGCATTTATGTTCTAACCTGTCGAACAGGTATTAATAGTATGTCGTGGGCATAGTAGTTCACGAATGCTCGGTTCTTACCTTGGTTTGTGAGCATCTCGTATTCTTATCATCATTGTACCGTTTCATTCTGCCTTTGGATGCATATCATGTTATACATGTATTTGATGTTCATCATCTGGATGACTGACCCCGTGGGGGCGGAACATGTTTTTCATGTTTTAGGTGCTTGCGAGGAGAGAGTTGAGACACAGGGGCATGATGATGGCAACGAGGCATTCTAGCGATACTAGTTCGAGTTGTTCATGTTGGTCAGTCGGTTGGAGTGTTCTCCAGTTTGTCAGTCATTGTCATTTTGTATTACCCGAGCAGATGCTCGTGGATGTTGTATTTTACTCTTGGCCATGTAGGCCCATCGTTGTCGTTGAAATTCCTTATCGGAATATTGTGTCAGATATCATGGTAGGGACTATGATTTACCCTTGTTGTTTAATTTAATGTATTTTACTCATGCTCGCCTGGTGGATCTCCTGGCGTGGGGTCCACGGCACTGTAATAACCCAATAGGATTTGGGGGTGTTACAACAACAGCTTCCAACCAGTGGAAACCCATAGCCGTTGCAACTCCCTTTGGCTGCCTAGCACCTCCTGATTGAAAACCTTTGGATGCCTCAACAACTCGCAAGCTATCTATCACCTTCCAATCAAGAACCCGTGGATGCCTTATCAGCCTCAAAACTTCTGAGAACATCGTTCCAAGAAGTACCCCTTACTCAAACTTTTAAGACAAGTGTATTGTCTTCTCCAACTTAAGAGCTTCTCAGTATATGAACTTTGGAAACTGGCTCTTCACGTTGCTATAGTTCGCTTTGATTGCTTAGATTGCTTTGAATGGTTTGTTCGCTTGTAAATATTGTTCGCATCGTACCTTGCTCAATATGTTCTTCAGATATTTATAGTATGAATCTTGAGCTTCTTCATAGTCGTTGCATCTTTTGTAAAAAATCCGTCCGTTGGAGAGTAGACTTCATTGTTTATTGGTTCACCTTTTTGCACGGCTTGTCTCTTTCTTCAAATCTGGCCGTTTGAAGAATCTTCCTGTTGCGCCGCTTTTCTTGATTACTATATTTAGAAAGTCTTCTGGGTGCCAAGATCTAGGAATAAACTATTCCTTAACTTCCAGGAATTACTCACTTTGTCTCTTTGAATTTACGTCCGCATATCTTGCCATCATTCTTGACTTTTCAATGCTTGTTGTCGTGGACTGAGCTTCTTCTCTGATACTATAAACTTGGCTTGCAGATATAGTTTGGTCAACCTCCTCTGATATTCTGTTTGACCGAAAACCTCGATTGATAAAGTACTCGTCTGTATCTCAGCTGATGTTTTGTGTTGACCAGACCTTCCCTGTTAAGAAGTCGTCTGCGGTCAATTTTCTCTGATATACTCTGTTGACCAGAACTCGCCTGATATATCGCCTGATTATATCTCGGCTGTGGTTAACCTTCTCTAATCTATTGAGTTGACCAAAACTCGGCTGAAGTTATCTCGCCTGATGATTACTTGTCTGAACCTCGGCTGCTACAGTGTTTTGGTCGAACCTCTCTGTTATTACAGTTAACCAAAACTCGGCTAATAATAAACTCATCTGATATTTTGACAGTTCTATACTAAGCCGATTTTCTACTGATTAACTTTTTGACCATACTAAGCCTATTCAATGGCTTAGAGAAGATATTCATTTGGTTCTTCTTTACAATGCCAAGTACTTAGAGCATACATTTGAAGAAATCATGAACACATGGATGACATCATCAAAATCTAACAAGTATTCCTAACAGCTTTGACATCTCATATCGATCCATTTGGCTGTGCTCCCCGTAAAGCTCAGTCAGATAAGCCATTATCTACCTAGCAGAAGTCATTTTATCGTGTGCTCTTTGTAGCTCATTTGTCATTGAGCCCATCATGATGCCACGGACACTAACATCATCTTAGACCCATTTTTCTTGGGCATCAACCTCTTCCTGATTTGCCCTAGTCCAAGTAGGAGCTGTTGGGATGTTCGCCTCAAGGACGTAACATAATATCTCCATACTAAGGATTATCCTCAAATTTTAAAGCTAGTATACAAAGTTTGACCTGATTAGATTGTTCTTTTCAAGGATTATACTGAGTGGATTCATAGTCATTTTTAGAGTATTATTTCTACGGAAAATGAAATAGAGTATATTAGAATTACGTTAACTATGATCTGAGTTTAGAATTAAGGACTTTATATTCATAACTCGGCTCCCACTAATTTTATCAGACCACGCTCTCATGTGGAATTCAGAAGTTATCATTTGATTTACTTCTTAATGGTGATCAATGTCTTTATAAATTTAATAGATAGCAACTCATATAGTTTCTTGTTTATTAAACTCTATAAGTGGTGTCCAACACTAACCCATCTAATGGATGGTTTGAACTTCCTTTACCCCTAGTTCACTTTCCTCAACCCATATGTTATATATGTCTCGCTTAACTATTTAAGTTTGAACCATCAACTTTATCAGTCTGGCAATTGAATCTTATCCGACAACCCATACGGTTTCTAAAGATAAAATTTGTCCCAACTGAAGGTATCGAATGCACACTTGGATTGTATCCACTTCCTCCAAATACACTACCCTGATATACTCGAAAAGGTAGTATACCGATTTAGTTTCTAATTTCCGAGCGTTGGATGGAGGGTATGATACCTTGCATTATTTAGTAACTTAGTGTTTGTTTGCTTGTGGCAGAATTGGGTGGTCGTAGTTACACTTTGTACATTAGTCCAGTTTAACAATTGTGTTGTATCTATACATTCATTCTAAATGAATATAAATAAAATGCAACCTAATTGCTAACAACATGCAACTCATGGATTTTCCTAAGTATTGGGACAATATACTCTATTTATTTTACTACCTGCACATGTACGTATTAGTTATATAAAGTGAAGAGCAAGGTCCTATTCTACAAGTACTAATTACTTATATTGTATTAAGTACTAGATCATACTTTCAATTTTATCTAGATGATCGATATTTTAAGAAGTTTAATATCTAATCGAAACGAATTTAATATAACTAACGGTAATTAAAATGAACAGATTTATGAGTTCAGAAGATAGATTCCAAGGCTAAATTTCCATTGATTGCTAGCTTTAATCGGAATTGATTCAACTAGAGTTCTACGTGTCTTCCCAATATGAAAGTCATAACAATATTCTAAAGTCCCTCTGGAGATGCACTAAAATATAGATTAAACAACCTATAATGACGTCTCCATCAACTATAGATGATATAACTCCAAAAACGTCATAAGACCAAATATCATCACAATTAATCACCGGTTTCTCAATCTCGTAAATAATTATGTCAAATACTCGAGATTTATTAATGCCCACATCTCTCGAATTATGAGAAATTAAGTTAAACATATAAAAATATTTACCAAGTGTTCAAACATGAATTAAAATCAAGCATTTGAAAAGAAAATCACGATAGTTAAATATAATCATCAATCGTCAAAAATTATATCAATTCAATGTACTCCCATGCCCGGAATAAAACAAATTTAGCCAAACATAGTTAAAAGAGAAAAATAATGTATGATGATGTTCAACATGCTCCAACTATAGAAAACAACAAGACAAAAAAAGTAAAATATAGGGAGAAGGTAAAACTGGGCTGATTTCTTGGTTGTTCTTGATCCTATCCTTAAAGTAGCTTCTCTTTGATGCCTTGATTCCTCATTAATGTGGTGTTTTTAGCTTCAAATTCCTACTATCCACCTTGATGCCCAGAAATCCAGCCTATAAGAGTTCTAAAATGGTTGTCAAAAGTAAGTAAGACACCCAAAAATTCCACAAAACGCGTCTGCCATAGTTCAGCGACAAAGGTTGTACCAAATGACACGGTCATGTCATACTACTCTAGAAATGACCAAGAATTGCCAGTAACCTAACACAGCCTGGTCCACGGCCGTTTTAATAACCCTATTTTCCTCATTTTCGTATCTATCTATCGATTGTTGTGATTTGTTTGTACCAGATGTATCATTTATAGTATTTTTCGTTATAAACTTTCCGTCCACTATGTTCCTCTGGTTACTGACTAGTGTTCGAATTCTGGGAGAAGACTCTATATGAGCATTTTGTCATGTTAGTTCCCGAGTGATTGGGGAGAGTCAAGTCAAAGAGTCAATATAGTTGGAATGCCTCGCTCAGGTCTGCATGAGCAGGCCGCTCGGACAGCTGCTCGTGCAATGCAGCAGAGCCTGGGCAGTGTATCGCCCGCGCACGAGCAGAGTGCACGAGCGTGGCACGCGAGTGCATGCACATACGCTCGTATGGCACTAGGATGCCCGGAGCAGGCGTGCACAATCAAGCCGCACGAGCAGGTGCTTGTGTCGCACTCGAGCGGCGCAGTAGAGGCCAGGCAGTGTGCAGCACACGACCCGGCGCGCGACCGAATGCCCGAGCATTATGGTCGTGCGCCTTTGGGCTGTTCTTGGACATGATACTGGCACACGAGTCACGCACGACCAGCTGCTCATACGTGTCTGCTCGTGCGTCTCCACGGATATGTATGACTTGACGCACAAGTTTTCACTCATTTCTCACTCCACTTTTTTCTATTCCGCGGCTAGGGCATGGGGATCGCATGAATCTTCGAGGAAATAATCCGTCAATGAGATTTTTGAGTTCCTAACATTGATTAATCATCTCTTGATCTTATTATATCGTCCTAATCAAGGTAACATTCCTAAAACCGTAATTTTGCGGATTTAGGGCTTTTGGTTGATTTCATCCATTTAATCCGAGTTAGCTTAAATTAGAGATGGACTATTGTTGATATAGTTGTACTCTTCCAGGTTTTTTGTTATTCGGTGATTTAGTAGTTCTGGTTGGTCAAGTCTGACCAATTTAACGTCTTTTAGATGCCCGTTAGAATGTCATAGTGGGGATTCGGTGTTTTATGATTATTTCCCACGTACAATTATTAATTGAGTGATGATATGATATTAGGGTCGAACTCCTTGCAAATATCTTGGGGTTTTCCGATCGACCCATGTTCTTCGAAGTATTTGGGAGTGATTACCAAGGCAATACCTTGCCATACAAATTATATTCCTCACAAATCCTTGCGTGATCAAGTGTGTATCATTTTATTATGAATGGATGTTTATATGAGTTTGTGAATTTATATATATAAATATATTGAGAAACTCCTCCGCTCCCTGATTACGAGAATCAAAGGATATGTGGTTTGATTCTAGTGGTGGTTGTCCAGAGTACGTTCGACTTTGTGACTTTTCGTGATATTGATATATGTGAACTAGGGTATGAAACCCTTATGGTTGCAATATTAATTGTCCGGTGGATTTTGTGGATCTGAATTGTTATGTGATTTGCCTCGAGCGTATTATAGGTCAGAAGTCATCAGGAATAAGTATAGAGGGGAGGGGTGAATAGACTTATTAAACTCTTTCCTGAATCTCAGGTGAGTTTCTCAGCTGTGATAAGTACAGATGACTTATGTCGTCTGCAGACAGATAATGCAGAATACACAGTTGATGACGATAGATATAACTAATGTCGACTGCAGATAACTTTCTAATAGAACAGTAAATATGAATGCAGCAGTTAAGTATTGTAACACCCCGAGATATTCGGAATAATTACAGCGCCGTAAACCCTTTAAGTAAGGATTTACAAGGCTAATTTAAAACAAATGTAAATATAAGACATCAATACTGCGGAAATTCAAGTTTACAAAACTGTACAACTGGTTCAACGAGTAATTAATACAACCATATCGAAATGATATCAATACGACACGTGTACTCGAGTACTGAAATCAAAACAAGAAAACAAATCACCAACAACAACAAACATCACTGAACCCCTTCGTCGTCACGTCGGTACTGTGGCTGTTTCCCTGCTCCTCGGCTACCTGAACATCAAAACAAATGTCCACCCCCGGAGGGGTTAGCAAAACAATGCTAGTACAAGTATCATATTAAACAATTCGAATATGCATCAACAATACATAACAAGATACACCACACGGACTTCCGCTACCGGAATCCGACAATGCGAATTCACAAGATTCCATTAATACAGCAAGGGTATTCCAATGATCCAGCGCCCTCAGCATAGATCCCAAGATGATCCCGTCGGACCAACACGAGGTGGAAATAACCCGTCCAATGATCCAGCACCCTCAGCCTAGATCCCAAGATGATCCCGTCGGACCAATACGAGGTGGACATCCGATCCAGCGCCCTCAGCATAGATCGTACAACGTACACAAACACAACTCATGCATACACATATGCCAACTCATTATGTTCATCAACATGAACATACAAACACTAGATAACGAATATCATGACAATTCAACAAAATAATTTCCACATTCAACAACATGAATAAACCACAAACATGCTCAAAATACCGATTTTAACACATTACGATACTTGCCTCGAAGATGGCAAGAACGAAACACTTCAATGACCTCAACACACTCGAAGGTCGCCTCCTTCGATCAACGTAGCAAGCTCGAACCTTAACAAAAGAAATGATATACAAATCATTTCAAGTCGAACGATTGCCTAACAATTCGGTCTACGGCCAAAAAGCTCAAAATATACAATCTGCCTGGACTGCTTAGCGTGCGCTACGTACTCTACGTAACGTGCGCTAAGCCTGCCTGTTAGCGTACGCTATCGTATAATCCTAGCGTACGCTAGCCACGGACTGACAGTTTGACTCGGCTGATATCATAACGTACGTTACGTACGTATCGTGCGTTAACTTATCCCCGATAGCGCACGTTAACTTACGTATGTTAGCGTGCGCTAATCGTGCATGGCAGATTACTACTGACATAAAAATGGGTTGAATGGTGATGAACTCATGAATTCTATGGTGATAAAACAAATCATCCTCAAGCATATCATGCTAATAAGGTTTGTCGAAGTTCTATGATTATGAGATACAAATATACGGATAATCATCTCAACATCATAATTCATCTTCGATCTTCAAGAAAATATTCTAAGTTCCGTTCGTCTTACGTTCCAAAACGCATGATTCCAATGTGTAAAACGTAACAACTGGGTAGTATCCGTCTACTGATCACAAATCGGTTTGAAAATGCTTAGGAGTCCATATACTAAAAATGGTTCAAAGGTTCCTACGATATATAGTGCCGATACGTCAAAAGTATCCTTCTAACATGTGATGACCGATTATAAACGAAATAACTGGCTATCAAAACATGATCAAACGTCCTTAAGAGCATTACTAATATCGGTGAAGAATCACCTACCTCAAGGTAGTGAAGAACACGGAGGAAATCGAAGCAATCCAACACCGAAGGCTTGAACACCAATCTCCAATGATATACGATCCTCAATCACGAGCTAGGATGTTGATATGAAGTGTTTAGGATGTAGGAAGTTATACTCTAAGTATAAGAATTCAGATATGGGAGAAGAAAGAACTGAAATTACGAAAAGGATGTTGTCCTATTTATAGGAAATGATTATTAGCGCGCGCTAGTCCCTGCTCGTAGCGTGCGCTAACGGCTTCCTGACTTCACTGTAATCGGCACTTAGCGCACGCTATTCTCATGTCAGTAGCGTGCGCTAAGGCATTGACTCGGTTTTTCCCGAAAGCCGTCCAGGTTCATCCCGACACAATCCGACAGGGGTCCCCGGCCTGATCTCACCTACCGCACGTCTCAATCAAATTGACCACGCATAGCGTGCGCTAGTGTTCCTTTGTAGCGTGCGCTATTGAGTCCATGTTAGCGTACGCTACACATAGACGATAGCGTGCGCTACATGCGCAGAATTACAATTTCTAAATCACATACATGAAATCATACGCTCGAAAATATCGGATTATGAAATACGGAGAATAATACTCAGATCAAGTATAACAATTACAATATCACAAGTTCCAAATACATATCAGAAATCTCGAGTATTACATCCTTCCTCCCTAAAAAGAAGTTTCGTCACAAAACTTAAGATGAAAATAACTCTGGATATCTAGCCTTCATACTATCCTCCATTTCCCAAGTGGCCTCTTCGACTCCGTGTCGTGACCATTGTACTCTAACCAAGTGTATTTGTTTATTCCTCAATTGTTTGATCCGACTCTCAAGTATCTTGATTGGTCTCTCTTCGAAGGTGCCATCATTAGCTATTTCGATCTCGTCGAAATCAATGACGTGACTGGGGTCCGGTACATACTTCCGCAATTAGGATACGTGAAACACATTGTGAACGTAACTCAGCGATGGAGGTAAGGCCAACCTGTATGCTAAATCTCCAACCCTCTCGAGAATCTCAAATGGTCCGATATATCTAGGACTAAGCTTGCCTCTCCTCCCAAAACGGAAAATCCCTCGTGTAGGAGACACCTTCAATAGCACATGGTCCCCAGCGTCGAACTCTAGAGGACGACGACGTACGTCTGCGTAAGACTTTTGTCGACTCTGGGCAGTCAACAGTCTTTCTCGAATCAAAGCTATCTTCTCTTGAGTCTGAATTATCAATTCCGGTTCCGTCCCGATCAAATCCGAAGAATCATCCCAACACAGGGGTGATCGACATCTTCTCCCGTACAAAGCTTCAAATGGTGCCATCTTAATAGAAGCATGTCAACTATTATTGTAAGTGAATTCGATCAAGGGCAAGTGAACTTCCCAATCAGTTGACCAATCTAATGCACAAGCTCTAAGCATGTCTTCTACCGTTTGTATGGTCCTTTCGGACTGACCTTACGTTTGGGGATGATAAGCCGTGCTAAAGTTGAGCTCAGTCCCCAAAGCCCTGTGAACTGCTTTCCAGAAGTGCGACACGAAGCGACCATCTTAATCCGAAATAATGGTCTTCGGCGTCCCATGCAATCTGACTATCTCCGCAATAAATACTCGCGCCAATCTCTCGGGTCCCCATGTATCTTTAATCCCTAGGAAATGAGCCGACTTGGTTAGTCGATCAACTATAACCCAAATCATGTTCATTCCCGTTCTAGTCCTTGGCATACTGGTGATGAAATCCATCGAGATGTCCTCCCACTTCCATTCAGGGATCGGAAGCGGCTTTAACATTCCGGCGGGTTGCTGATGTTCAATCTTAACTTGCTGACAAGTCAAGCACCTCGAAACGTACTCTGCTACGTCCTTCTTCATATTCCCCCACCAGAAGTTTTGTTTTAAATCCTTATACATCTTACTGCTGCCCGGGTGAATGGAATAGGGCGCGCTGTGAGCTTCCTTCAGAATAGTCCGTCTCAAGTCGTCATCATCGGGAACGCAAAGTCGACTCTGAAATCTCAGAACTCCATCGTCTTGTATCACGAATCCTGGGGCTTTTCTTTTCTTTACTTCGTCACATAATCGAAGGATCAGAGAATCGTTCAACTGCTTAAACTTGATCTCCTCGACTAGTGATGAAGTCAGTTCCATCACATAAAGTTGCCCTTGGATTTCTGGCGCCCATACTTCAATCCCCTCGCGGATCAGTTCCCGTTGAATACTGGTTTGGGATGTAAGTGCTTCCAACACTCGAAGAGAAACAGGTTTACGGCTCAATGCATCGGCTACTACGTTTGCTTTCCCCGGATGATAGAGAATCTCCAAGTCGTAATCCTTGATCAATTCCAGCCACCTTCTCTGCCTCATGTTTAATTCTTTCTGACTGAAAATGTACTTTAGGCTCTTATGATCGGTAAAGATCTGACAATGAGGGCCGTACAAATAATGTCTCCAAATTTTCAGTGCAAAGACTACAGCTGCTAACTCTAGATCATGAGTCGGGTAATTGACCTCGTATGGTTTCAGCTGCCGAGAAGAATAGGCAATCACCTTATGTTTTTGCATCAACACACATCCCAAAACCTGATTTGAAGCGTCGCTGTACACCATGAATCCATCAGTTCCATCTGGTAATGCTAATATAGGTGCTGTCGTCAGTCTCTTCTTAAGTTCATCAAAACCAGCCTGGCATTTCTCATCCCACTTAAACTTTTGAGTTTTTTGTAACAGCTGAGTGAGCGGACGAGCAATTTTGGAAAATCCCTCTACAAAGCGGCGATAATATCCAGAAAGTCCTAAGAAACTCCGGACTTCTTTCACGTTATTAGGGGCTTCCCATTCCAAGATTGCTTCGACTTTCTTCGGGTCCACCTGAACTCCGTCAGCTGATATCACATGCCCAAGGAAAGTTACTTCCCTAAGCCAGAACTCGCATTTTGAAAGCTTGCATACAGCTGTTCCTTCCTCAAGGTGCTCAAAACCACACGCAAATGTTCGGCATGCTCCTCTGCGTCCTTCGAATATATCAAGTTGTCATCAATGAAGACGACCACAAATTTATCCAAGTATTCCAAGAATACCCGATTCATCAATTGCATGAATACCGCAGGAGCATTGGTAAGTCCAAATGGCATTACTACAAATTCATAATGCCCGTACCGGGATCTGAAAGCAGATTTCGGTATATCCGATTCCTTAATTCTCAACTGGTGGTATCCTGATCGCAAGTCAATCTTCGAGAATACCCTTGCCCCTTGCAGTTGATCAAACAAGTCGTCCATCCGAGGTATAGGGTACTTATACTTGATCGTCATCTTGTTGAGCTCCCTGTAATCAATACACAGTCGGAGGGATCCGTCTTTCTTCCGGTCAAAGAGAACGGGCGCTCCCCAAGGAGAAATGCTAGGTTGGATATAGCTCTTCTGTAACAATTCCTCCAGTTGATTCTTGAGTTCATACATCTCGGTTGGCGCCATGCGGTATGGTGCTCTGGAAATAGGAGCTGCTCCAGGCTCTAATTCGATAGTGAATTCCACTTCTCTCTGCGGAGGTAACCCAGGTAGTTCGTCTGGAAATACATCTGAGAACTCATTCACAACTGAAATAGACGAGAGCTCTATTCCTTCCTCTTTCCTCATGGCATAACACCAAAGTCCATGACATCCTTGCTTCAGTAATTTCACGGCTTTCATTGCTTTGATCAATTTTCCCGAGCTTCCCGGTCTCCATCCTCGGAATAAGTGTTCAGATCCGTCATCAGCAATGATAGAAATGACTCTCTCTCGGTAATTCAGAATAGCTCCATAACGGTTGAGCCAATCGTCTCCGAGAATTAAATCGTCACCGTAGATGTCAACTACAATAAGATTCGATGGCCAATCTCTCCCTCCTATAGACACTGGAAAATCTCTAGCCTCTAGGGTTCCCACAATTCTCTCTCCACTCGGCAAACCCACAACATATGGTTCACAATCAAATAAGCACGAGATTTTTAAACGATTTACACATTTCAAGGATACAAAAGAATGTGTAGCTCCGGAATCGAATAAAACACTAATCAAGTTGCAAAAGGATCTGAATCGTACTGATGCAACAAGAAGTGTTCTGATCGTCCGATTTCCTCATCTCGTACAGCGCGGAGGAACGGACCCGGACTCGATGTCTCTCTCTTCCCAACGTTACCTGCGGAAATCCACTCATTGTATGCGGTTCACACTTATCTCCTTCGGAACTGATGCTGGAGTGCGAGTACCAAAAGACCTAGTAGCTACTCCACAGAAATCCGCACGGTGTCCTTCTTGCCCACAATCGTAGCAAGTCACAGAAGATGCGGGGCAGTCATGTCGAATATGCCCTGCTCGACCACAATTGTAGCATTTCTTTGATGCGTCCGGAACTGTTGATGTAGTCCGGAACTTCTTTCCACCTCTGGAAGGATGTGGAGGTTTCCTAGCCGAATAAAAGGAAGACTGGCCCTTGCGGGGCCCACCACTCTTGTTTTCTGAAAAGTTGCCGGTCACCTTCTGCTTCTTTGCCTCCACTGATTTCTCCACCGCCGCCTCTTTCATGTCGTAGGCCAGCGCTTTGTCTTGATACTATCGCAACGTAGTACACTCGAACCCGGACATGTACTGCTGAATCTCCGGCTTCATCCGCATATCGAAATGAAAAATCTTTTCTGCCTCCGTTCTGACCAAGTGTCGCACACAAGTCAGCTGATGATTAAAAGTTTTGATTACTTCTGTCACAGATGCTTCCGAACTCTTTGGTGAGAAAAACTCTCGGATCTTTGCCTCTCTAACTGGACGAGGACAATACTGTGCTTCCATCATTAATTTGAATTCCGTCCAATCCGCATTATGATTCTCGGGTCGAATAGCTTCCCACCAACCAAAGGCCTCCCCAGTCAGAAAATACTGGGCAATGGGAACCTTCCGGTCCTCGGGATAGTTAAGACCCGCGAATATCTTCTCTAACTCCTTGAGCCAGTGATCCCAAGTAATTGCCTCAGCAGATCTGTCAAATTTTGGCGGCTGCAATTTGACCACCTCAGCAAGCCATCTGTCTCCCCGGTTATCCTCGTGGTGCTGCTGTCCCATCGCCGTCTGCATACGGTCGACTACCTGGGCGAACTGGTTTATCTGCGCCACCACCTGTTGAAGCACTCCCGGCATGTTAGGATTTGCGTCGTCATTCGCTGATCCTTGCTGCCCTCCAGAATGGGAATCGGTTCGACTAGCTGATAATTCCGGGGTAGTTGCGGAATCTTCCTGTCTCATGTTACCCCGTCCGCGTCCACGACCGCATCCGCGTCCACGACCACGTCCGCGTCCAAGTCCTCCTCTCAACATACTGTAAACACAATTTCTCAATATCCAGGACAAAGTTTTCGAAATAAAGTCCGTCAATACTCACAAAACAGTAATTAAGTAAAACGGTAGTATAAGAGATTAGGAGACTTACAACCACGGTCCACATGACGACTTTTGGCTGAACAGTGATGTTACGAACGACTCGTAAATCAATAACGTAAACAGACCCAACTTAAAACCCGACTGCCAAGATATCCATAAATCTTAGCTCCGATACCATATTCTGTAACACCCCGAGATATTCGGAATAATTACAGCGCCGTAAACCCTTTAAGTAAGGATTTACAAGGCTAATTTAAAAGAAATGTAAATATAAGACATCAATACAGCGGAAATTCAAGTTTACAAAACCGTACAACTAGTTCAACGAGTAATTAATACAACCATATCGAAATGATATCAATACGACACGTGTACTCGAGTACTGAAATCAAAACAAGAAAACAAATCACCAACAACAACAAACATCACTGAACCCCTTCGTCGTCACGCTTGCATCTTGTGTCGTTTCCCTGCTCCTCGGCTACCTGAACATCAAAACAAATGTCCACCCCCGAAGGGGTTAGCAAAACAATGCTAGTATAAGTATCATATTAAACAATTCGAATATGCATCAACAATACAGAACAAGATACACCACACGGACTTCCGCTACCGGAATCCGACAATGCGAATCCACAAGATTCCATTAATACAGCAAGGGTATTCCAATGATCCAGCCTCAAAGATAGATCCCAAGATGATCCCGTCGGACCAACATGAGGTGGAAATAACCCGTCCAATGATCGAGCGCCCTCAGCCTAGATCCCAAGATGATCCCGTCGGACCAACACGAGGTGGACATCCGATCCAGCGCCCTCGGCATAGATCGTACAACGTACACAAACACAACTCATGCATACACATATGCCAACTCATTATGTCCATCAACATGAACATACAAACACTAGATAACGAATATCATGACAATTCAACAAAATAATTTCCACGTTCAACAACATGAATAAACCACAAACATGCTCAAAATACCGATTTTAACACATTACGATACTTGCCTCGAAGATGGAAAGAACGAAACACTTCAATGACCTCAACACACTCGAAGGTCGCCTCCTTCGATCAACGTAGCAAGCTCGAACCTTAACAAAAGAAATGATATACAAATCATTTCAAGTCGAACGATTGCCTAACAATTCGGTCTACGGCCAAAAAGCTCAAAATAAACAATCTGCTGATCATGAAGGCGTGCGCTACGTATTTCTACGTAACGCGGCGCTAAGCTCGCCTGTTAGCGACGCTATCGTATAAGCTTCAGCGACGCTAGCCATGGATCGAGCGGTTTGACTGGCCGATATCATAACGTGCGTTACGTGCACGTATCGCGGCGTTAACTTATCCCCAATAGCGCACGCACTTACGTATGTTAGCGCGGCGCTAATCGTGCATGGCGACATTACCGACAAAAATCGGTTGAATGGTGATGAACTCATGAATTCTATGGTGATAAAACAAGTCATCCTCAAGCATATCATGCTAATAAGGTTTGTGGAAGTTCTATGATTATGAGATACAAATATACGGATAATCATCTCAACATCATAATTCATCTTCGATCTTCAAGAAAATATTCTAAGTTCCGTTCGTCTTACGTTCCAAAACGCATGATTCCAATGTGTAAAACGTAACAACTGGGTAGTATCCATCTACTGATCACAAATCGGTTTGAAAATGCTTAGGAGTCCATATACTAAAAACGGTTCAAAGGTTCCTACGATATATAGTGCCCATACGTCAAAAGTATCCTTCTAACATGTGATGGCCGATTATAAACGAAATAACTGGCTATCAAAACATGATCAAACGTCCTTAAGAACATTACTAATATCGGTGAAGAATCACCTACCTCAAGGTAGTGAAGAACACGTAGGAAATCGAAGCAATCCAACACCGAAGGCTTGAACACCAATCTCCAATGATATACGATCCTCAATCACGAGCTAGGATGTTGATTTGAAGTGTTTAGGATGTAGGAAGTTATACTCTAAGTATAAGAATTCGGATATGGGAGAAGAAAGAACTGAAATTACGAAAAGGATGTTGTACTATTTATAGGAAATGATTATTAGCGCGCGCTAGTCCCTGCTCGTAGCGTGCGCTAACGGCTTCCTGACTTCACTGTACTCGGCACTTAGCGCGCGCTATTCTCATGTCAGTAGCGTGTGCTAAGGCGTTGACTCGGCTTTTCCCGAAAGCCGTCCAGGTTCATCCCGACACAATCCGACAGGGGTCCCCGGCCTGATCCCACCTACCGCACGTCTCAATCAAATTGACCACGCATAGCGTGCGCTAATGTTCCTTTGTAGCGTGCGCTATTAAGTCCATGTTAGCGTACGCTACAAATAGCCGATAGCGTGCGCTACATGCGCAGAATTACAATTTCTAAATCACATACATGAAATCATACGCTCGACAATATCGGATTATGAAATACGGAGAATAATACTCAGATCAAGTACAACAATTACAATATCACAAGTTCCAAATACATATCAGAAATCTCGGGTATTGCAAGTATGATGTTTAAAAGCAGTAAATCACACAAGCACTTATAGTGGTTTCAGAGGTGGGGTAATCCTCTACTAGTCCACTTCTCTCCAAACCAGTTGGAGATAAATTCACTATAATTGTCAACTAGTGATAAAGGTTACAATGAATTTCTTCCTTGTTACAACAGCTTCCAACCAGTGGAAATCCGTGGCCGTTGCAACTCCCTTGATTACCTAACACCTCTTGATGGAAAACCCTTGGATGTCTCAACAACTCTCGAGCTGTCTATCACCTTCTAATCAAGAACCCGTGGATGCCTTATCAGTCGCGAAACTTCTGAAACCTCATTCACCCTTACTCAGTTTTTAAGACAATAGTGTTTGTCTTCTCTAACTACAGAGCTTCTCAGAATATGAGTGTTTAAGCTTGCTCTTCACGATGCTATTGATCTATTTGATACCTTTGTTTGCTTTGATTACTTTGTTCGCTTATAAGTATTGTTCCCATTGTACTTTTCTCAGTTCATATCTTCAGATATTTATAGTACGATCCTATGAGCTTTCTTCATAGTCGTTGCATCACTGTAACAAATCCGTCTGTTGGAGAGTAGATTTCTTTATTTATCTTATCATTTCGTTTCACGGCTTGATTCCCCTTTTCAATTCCGACTGTCTGAAATACTTTCTTTGTTAGCGCCGTTATTCTTGATTAGAATAATCATAAGTCTTCAGAACGCGGATCTCGAGGAATATTTTATTCCTAGCTTTCCGGAAATCTTTCCAGTTTATCTCCTTACGTCTGCATGTGGCTTTCCGTAATTGTTGACTTTCAACTCTTGCTGACATGGACTGAGTTACTTAGACTTGGCTGATATTTGATTGAGCATCTATCTGATATCTCTTGGTCAAACCTGCCTGATGTGCAGTCAACCTTCTCTGATGTGAAACTTCTCTGATATATCTTGGTAGACGTTCTCGGAGATAAAGTTATCTGCTCTGGACTTCTCTGAGATAGAGTTTTCTGCTGTGAAGTTCTCTGATATAAAGTCCTCTGATCTGAAGTTCTCTGACCTGATGTATGTTCTCTGATCTGATGATCAAACTTTAGCTGATATTTATTGACCAGTTCTTGTCTGATATCTCGACTTTATATGGGTTTTGGTCAAACCTCTATGATATTATGCGTTGACCAAAACTTGTCTGATGTAGCCCCTTCTTCAGAACTTAACTGCAGCTAGGTTTTGGTCAAACCTCTCTGATGTTTTACATTGACCAATACTTCTCTAATAATGAATTGCCGATAAATTTCTCTAATAAACGGCAGTTCTATACTTAGTCGATTTTGTACTGATCAACGTTTGATCAAGACTTATCCTCTATTTATAAAGCCTATAAAAGATACGCATTTGGTTCTTATTTACAATTGCCGAGTACTTAAAAACATACATTTGAATAATTAACAGTACAAGAATGACATCATCAAAATCTAACAAGTATTCCTAATAATTCCCCCCTATTTTGATGATGGCAAAAGCCCATCCACGAGAGTAGCTAGGCATTCAAACTAAAGCATTTCAAATGTAAACAGGTCTGCACAAAATTAGGTGCAAGACAAAAATCAAACCCAGTCTGTTTTGAGACAATTAGTGGTTGTCATTCAAGTGACTATTATAAATTTTTATTGATGTAACATTACGGTACAGTTGAATGAAACAAAATACAAGTAATAAATTTACAAGTATTACAGAATTTACAAGTAAATTACAAAAATAAAATTACAAGTAAATAAAAAAAATTATCGTCCTCTCCCTCTTCCTCCTCCTCTGATCTCCTGCCTTGCAGTAGGGAGTGACCTCAATGGTTTGGCTACAATTGGCTTCTTAAATACTGGGTCTATCCCATACTTCCTCTTGACTACCAATGAAGCAAACTCTTGCTGGTCAGGAGTTGTGAAGTTATTTTCCACGCAAAGTTCTCTGATTTCTTCCTGAAGAGATAACTCATCAAGTTCATTATTCATATGTGTAGGAGCTTCTTCAGGTATGAAATTAGGGATCATTGGGTAGGCGTTGAATCCTTTTGTATGTTTCTTCAAAATTGCCCAGAGTTTTGGGAAGTTCATATCCATAAAATTAATGAAGGTTTGTTGTGGGGAGCTTTCTTTGTCTTGAAGCATCTCCCAGAGATAATACTTCTCTATAAACTTCTTCCTTGCACTCCCCCACATGTGTTCTGCATTAGCAGGCATGAACTCTTCAACATATTAAAGCTCCTTTCCTTCCCATTGATATCTTACCTGTGGATCATGTCTTGTTCTCCTCCTCTTGGCTACAGGTGGATCTGATGGTGCAGTTACTTCTTTTCTCTTTAGATGAGAGGTTCATACCTGAATGAGAAGAGGGTCTTGACTTATTTTTGTTCTTGCCTCCTCTCTGACTTCCCCCTGCCTATTTTCTCCTCCTTTGCCTTTTTCTTCACCCTTATCTTCCCCCTTTTTACTAGAATCAATAATAGTAGCAACCTGCTCCTCTACTCTAGTCATGAAATCAGACATGCCGAGAGGTATTCTGGAGTTAGTGGGTGGTGGGGAAGGGTGCTTCTTGTTGATCAGGGTATCCAACTTGGAATTTAGGGACTGCAGTTCAGGCTTGACTTCAGTTGATAGAAGCCTGGCAACTGTTTCTTCAACAATGCCTCTTATCAGCTCAGTGATATTTGGGGGTAGCTGATACATAGGTGGCTCTGCACGAACAAAATTTTCTCCTGAATCCTCTTGTGCAGTTGGTCTCTAAGCAATGGATTTAGCGGAAGAGATCTGCCTGTCAGCTGGTGCCTGATCAGATGGGGTCTTCTCAGGAGTTCCTGATTTGCCATCCGATAAGTCCTCGTCTACAGGGGACTTTTCCTTCTTCTCTGTATATGACTTCTTGTTTTCAGAGGGGGTATTCTCAGGCTGTTCCCCTTGGTTGTCTGATTCAGCTTCCGGAGCATGATCAGGTGATTGTTGATCCTGATCCTCATCTTCATCTCTTCTTTCTTCTTCCTTCTTTTCTTCATCTTTTTTCTCCTCCTCATCTTCTTCTTTCTCTTTTTTCTCTTCAAATTCTTCGTTTTCCTGTTCTGTTTCTTCCTTTTCAACTCCTTTTATTTCTTCTTTTCGACTTCTTCTTCTCCTTTTTCTGTTTCCTCCTTTTCAACATCTTCAATTCTGATTTCCTTTCCTTTTCCTCCTCCTCTTTCTTCTTCCTTTTAAACTTCCTCCCCAAGTGTTTTTCCTGCTGAAATGCCCTCCATGATATGGAGGACGAACTGGTCCATATTTTGTTTAAAATTAGATATGAACCAGTTCTCAATATCCTGAGGATGTCCCTAGGTACTCCTTTCAACAAACTATTTTAATTGAGTGAAGGTAAGAGATTTTAAATCCTTCCACTTGTCAAATATATTGAGAAAAAAAATTTAAGAGCTTGTTGTTTTACCAGCTTTAATTGATCTATTTTCAGGTTCAGGGGATTGTTCTCCCTGAGGTTTAGGGAATATCCAGCTTCTGGTATTTCTATTGTCAGTTCTGCTTCTTTTTCTTCGGTCATGCTAGGAAGAGTCAGAGGTGGAATCACTTCAGCCATCAGCTTGGACTGATCTGGTTGATCTTCAGTAGGAGCAGGTGTAGTGATGATATGCATCTGTGCTGAAGTTTCTTCAATTGGCTCTGGTGCAGGTGACTTTACAGTCTGCACTGCTTCTTCTTCTTCTCCTTCAGATGTTGGGCCTCTGTGCCTCTTTGGTGACTACTCTTGAGATTAGGTGAGATGGACAACCTCCTCCACTGCAGGTAACTTCCTTTTCAACTTGACTAGAGGAGTGTTGTCGGAGTCGAGTCATCTGCAAGTGACTTCTCTGTTGCAGGTGAATTTTCGACAGAAAGTGACTTCTTCAATACAGATGGAGTTGAGGTGATCTCCCTTGCAGGTAACTCATGGGGTGTCTGATCTGCTGCATCAGAGCGAACTTTGTCCGAGTCTGATGGCACTCTATAGGGAGAGATTCCAGTGGTCATCTCCATTAAGATCTTGGCTACTTTCCTCTCAGCTCCTAGCTTCTTCAAAGTTTCTTGGTCCAGATGACCAAGTTTTTTGCTCCCGTGGAAAGGGTCTGCAGTTCCTTTTGCCTTTCCGAGGAACTCCAAGATCCAACTAATCTGGGTTCCATAATCCAGCTTTTGCTTGAACTTCTTCTCCTCTGCAATCCAGCTTACTTTTTTTACTTCGCGGATTAACTTCCTGTAAATGTATCCAGGCCAGTTAATCCTTTGGTGCTGGATAAGAGCTCTTAGCACAACAAATTTGGCAAATGATAGCTGGTCATAACTGCCCGCCATGCCCATAACAATCTTATTGGTCATGTCAAGTACATATCTGTAATCTTTCTTCAGGTCTCCTCTCTTCGCTGTGAACTTGACCTTGGTGGGTTGCTCTGGTAATTTGATCTTGTACCAGGTTTCAACAGAGCTTTGTTTTA
Source organism: Orobanche coerulescens (assembly GCA_033398695.1). Taxonomy (NCBI): domain Eukaryota; kingdom Viridiplantae; phylum Streptophyta; class Magnoliopsida; order Lamiales; family Orobanchaceae; genus Orobanche; species Orobanche coerulescens. The sequence continues at coordinate 121,110,616 of CM065816.1, forward strand.
GGGCTTCGACTGCAATGCCCATGTTCTTCATGTTAAATGCATCAGCAATGGTCTGGGGAGTGACAGTGACTTCTTCTCTAAAGACCGAACTCGTGATGCAATTCTCGGTGACTTGTGCTTCCTTGAAGAAGCAAATAATAGCTTCCTTGTACAGGTGCTTTGGGTTAATGTCCAGAAAGTGATAGATGCCGTTCTTCTTCATCAACCGGATAATATGTCTTATTTCGTCGATGTCCGCCATGTTTGTCTCCAACAAACCGTCGAAATCCACTACAATACTGAAAATAATCTGCTCTTTCACCATTTTTAGGTTGACTCCTTCGAAATACTGAGTAGAGTCCATTTCTGCAAAGAAAATTAAGGTTCTGATTTATTGAAGTGAATATTCAGAAATTTTTCTTGCTTTTGAAAATTAGGGTTCGTTATCTTGAAGACGATAATGTTTTGTGAATTGGTTTCGACCATCTTATATAGCCATTTGAAAAGACGCTTTGAATTTAATAATAAAATAAGTAAGTGGCAGTCCAATTTTTGAGAAGTTAAAATGACGGTTGAATTTGATTGGACGTCGTGGAGGTAGTGTTATCATGTGTTTGTCCAGATGTAAACAAATAATATAATGATTATAAGTCGGTCAAAGAGTTAGAAACTTAGACCGTTTGACTTCTTGTCTGCTCTGCATCAGGTAAGTTGTGTCGCCTGTGATTGATATCAGCTAAGTTTTCCTTGTCTAGTCCAATCAGGTAGCTTTCTTGTCTGGTCTCCACATCAGGTAGCTTTTCTGCATCAGGTAGCTTTTCCACATCAGGTAGCTTTTCGTCGTCTGGTCTCCACATCAGGTAGCTTTCTTTCCGTTTGCTCTGATCATCAGGTAGCTTTTTTGTATATACTAGATTCCCAATCTAGTAGACCAAGTTCCCTGCTTAGCTCTAGAAACCTTTCTCTGGTAAAGGTTTTGTGAATATGTCAGCAATTTGGAATTTCGTGCAAACTCTTTCCACTCTAACTCTCTTATTTAGCACATGGTCTCTGATGAAATGATGTTTGACATCAATGTGCTTTGTCCTTGAGTGAAATACTGGATTGTTTGTTATTGCAATTGCACTATTATTGTCACACCATATTGAGACTTCATTTGCAGTGATATTGTAGTCCCTTAACTGTTGTCTGATCCATATGATTTGTGCACAACAGCTGCCTGCAGCTAGGTACTCTGACTCGGTTGTAGATATTGAGTTTGATATTTGCTTCTTGTTGAACCATGATATCAGTTTGGTTCCTATGAATTGGCACGTTCCACTGGTGATTTTCCTATCAATCTTGCATCCTGCAAATTCTGCATCTGAGTAACCTGATAATTTAAAATTATCATCATCGGGATACCATAGACCGACATTGATTGTGGACTTAAGGTATCTGATTATCCTCTTAGCTGCTTCCTGGTGAGACTGCTTCGGCTTTGACTAAAATCTTGCACATACTCCCACTGCATATGAAGTGTCAGGTCTGCTTGCAGTGAGGTATATAAGTGATCCAATAAGTACTCTGTAGTGGGTTGGATCCACTGAAGTGCCTCATTCATCTGCATCAAGGTGTAGGGATGTGCTCATTGGTACTCTTGCTGGTTTAGCTGAATCCATGCCAAATCCTTTGATTAAATCCCTTGTATATTTAGCTTGATTGATGAAGATTCCTTTGTCCATTTGCTTGACTTGCAAACCAAGGAAGAAGTTTAGCTTTTCCATCATACTCATCTCAAATTCTCCTTGCATGAGACTTGGGAATTTTTCACATAGATCGGTATTGGTTGTTCCAAATATGATGTCATCCACATATATTTGAACAAGCAATATGTGGTCTTCATGTTCCACCCTGAATAGGGTCTTGTCCACTTTTCCTTTGCTGAATCCATTCTTCTCCAGAAACACAGATAATGTCTCATACCAAGCTCTTGGTGCTTGCTGGAGTATATAGAGCTTTCAAAAGCTTGTATACTTTGTCTTCTTTAACAAATCCGGGGGGTTGCTCCACATAGACTTCTTCTTCTAGTACTCCATTGAGAAAAGCACTTTTTACATCCATTTGGTAGACTTCACAATCCTTGAATGCTGCATATGCAAGGAATAGTCTGATAGCTTCAAGTCTTGCTACATGAGCATATGTTTCATCAAAATCTATTCCTTGACATTGAGCATATCATTTTGCAACGAGTCTGGCTTTATTCCTAACAACAGCTCCATCTTCATCACATTTGTTTTTATACACCCATTAGTGCCTATGACTTTCTTGTGATCTGGTGTGTGTGTTAGTTCCTAGACATTGTTTCTTTCCATCTGGTTGAGCTCTTCTTGCATTTAAATTATCCATGAGTAGTCCTCTAGAGCTTGATCTATTGTTTTGGGTTCCATTTGGGACATGAAACATGAGAAAATTGCCATTCCTGTCGGTTCTGTGGATTGTCTAGTTCTGACTCCATCAATTAGGTTTCCAATAATTTGTTGAATGGGATGATCTTTGAGCCATTTGGGAATATCATATTCAGGGTTTGTTCCCCCTGTTGAGTTGCTTTGGTGAACTTCTTCTCTCTCTGCATCATCTTGGTTCTGGCCTTCTTGATCTGTAACAGGATCAGCTACGGTCTTGTCATATTCAGGTGGGAATCCTGTCTGCTCTGCAGGTGCGTCTTTGTCAGCTACAGTTGGGTCTTCTGCTGTAGTTAGATTAGATAGATTTTGGGAAACTATCTGATCTGCAGTTGGGTCTTCAGGCTGGTCTGTAGGTGAGTCCATCATTCCTATGTCATGAATGATAACTTCTTCTAGGGTGGCGGATTTGAGCTTTTTCTCAATCGATTGCACCTATTTTCCGTACTCAACAGTCGACTCATCAAACACAACATGAGGTGTTTCTTTCACAACTAATGTTCTTTTGTTAAACACTCCGTATGCCTTGCTTATTTGTGAGTATCCCATAAAGAGACCATCATCAGTTTTAGCATCAAAGGCATTCAGTTAGGTTTTACCATTGTTGTGGATGAAACACTTACAACCAAATATATGAAAGTATGCAATAATTAGTGTTCTGCCATTCCAAACCTCATAGGAAGTTTTGCCATGTCTCCCTACTATCATACTCCTGTTCAGAGTATGGCATGCTATATTGAAAGCTTCAGCCCATAACCTCTTTGGCAGTTCAGCTTCAGCAATCATTGACCTGGCAGCTTCCTTCAAGGTTCTGTTTCTTCTTTCAGCAACACCATTTTGCTGTGGTGTTCTTGCAGCAGATACTACATGCTGGATTCCATTCTGATCACTGTACTCAGTTATTGCCTTGTTGAGAAATTCTCCTCCTCTATCTGATTTGATCTTGATGATGGAGAGAGATTTCTCATTCTGAATCCTCCTTAGCAGCTCATGTAACTTTGTTAGTGTTTCACTCTTTTTATAGAGAAAAACAACACATGTGAATCTTGAGTAGTCATCTACTACTACTAGGCCATGCTTCCTTCCACTCAATGTACTTAGCTTGATGGGGCCAAAGATATCCATATGAAGTAGATCTAGAATTCTAGTGGTGAGAGCGGTAAGTTGAACTGGTTTGAATGATGCTCTGGTCTGCTTTCCTTTCTGACATGCATCACAGAGAGCCTCTTTCTTGAATACTTCTTCTAAAAGTCCTATGACCAGCTTTTGAAAGCTTATCTTGTTTATGGCTTTGAAGTTCAGGTGACATAATCTCTTGTGCCATAGCCATAAATTTTTAGCAATTGTCTTAGATGAAAACATGTGTTTGGAGTGCCTGTATTCCAATCTATCATATAGATATCTCTTCTTCTGAATCCTTGTAGCTTCACTTCTCCAGATAGGATATCAATCACCATGCATTTCCAAATGGTAAAGACTACTAGGTTCTTTTCATCACAGAATTGGCTTATGCTCAATAGGTTGTATTTGAGCCCTTTAACATAATGTACTTTGGATATGTTTATATTTCCTCTGTGCAGCTCTCCAAATCCTTTTGTGTGACCTCTAGATCTATCTCCAAAGGTTACACCTGGACCTCTTTCTTTGATGTAGTTTGAGAGCACCTTCTTATTCCCTGTCATATGCCTTGAGCACCCAGAATCTGCAAACCATTCTTCACCTCCTATTGTTGAACTTGACGAGATGTGGTAGTAGTCCTTTCACCTTTTCTACAATCAGACAAGCAGAGATTTAAGTACCCAAATTTGTGTGGGTCCTTTGGGGTTAGTAGACTTTCTGGATAATCGGTTTCTCCTTGGATTATAAAATTTATTTTGTCTACCCCTATAAGGTGTGTGTTGTCTGGGTTTATATCTTTAGTTAGGATTGTGTACTGGATATGCCTCATAAAATATGTGTTGTGGGCCATTTCTAAATCTTGGCTGAGACTATTTATCAAATCGTTGGGGTCTCCACACCTGTTCATTTTTGAAATTTGGATAACCTTAAGGTTTCCATTTGCCTCTCCCATTTTGAAATCTATTTTTAGGGAGTCTTCGGTAATAGTTGGCATTATGTCTTGGCTGCTGCTTTTGGCTTAGCCGTTGCCTAGTCTCCTGTCTAGGTGGCTGCCTTGTGAACCTTGCCTACTGCCTAAACTTTTGACTGGGTTGCTGCCTATTTTGAAATACGAGTTTATATGTAGGCTTAGATGCTTGGACAATTGCTTCTCCCTTGATAAAAACGGTTTTTGAACTAGAGGGAGTGTTGGGGTCATATCCAAGGCCTGATCTGGAATAAAGTGGCCTCTTTGTTCATACACAATTCATACAGGATTATAGATGCCTTGAGGGATGTTATTTCCTTAGCTTGTGTATTACTTAGCTGTGTCAGTTTGGCAAACTCAGATTTAACATGAGCAAGTGCAACTGATTTCTCACTGTTTAAAATAGTTAACCTTTTAATTTCAGCTACGGTATTATCAGCTGAGTTTTTCAATTTGTTTTAAGCCTGTTTTTTAGATTCAAATTTGATTTTTGTTAACTCTAGGCCGATTTTTTCAAAGTTATTTTTCAGCTGCCTATTCTCATCTTGCAGCTATGTTTTCTCGGCTGTCACAATCAAATGTGCAGATTTTAATTTTTCAAAGTATTTAAGGAGCTGATTGACAGATTCATGTAAGTCAATATCTTGAGACACATCTGAGCTGTTATTATTTGAAATTGAGGATTTAGATGTTACCTCTTCATCAGCTAGGTTGGCCATCAGACAGTTATAGTTTTCATCATCATCGGAGAAGAATCCACTGCTAGATTCTACTCTTTCTTGGTCTTCTCCAAATTGTCCTCTTTTCTGCCCACTTCTTTCTTGCCTTCATCCTTCTTAAGATCTGGACAGTCAAACTGGATATGTCCGGTTTTGTGGCAGTTGTAGCACTCCGCCTTCCAGTTGTCAGCTTTATGGTTCCTCCTTGGATTGTCCTTGTAATTCTTCTTGTATTTCGAATAGTTCTTCCTGAAATTACTGAACCTCTGCATGATGAAAGCCATTTCTTCTTCAAAATTCAGAGGATTGGGGGGAATTACTGTCAGGAATATGCCCCGAATGTCACTCAGGGGATGAGAGAGTATGGGCATTGTACTTGTAATTATGGAATAATTAATAAAATGCAATACGATTCATTCACTGTTTATTATATTTCAAATGCATTCTTAATTTGGTAAACATTGAAGTGAAGTCCATATAAAGAAATCGAACATTCCATACTCATTATCGGATAAGAGAAAATGCACTGGAAGTGTTTAAAGTTTATTTACGTAAACCGTTCGCAAGTCAATAAACTTAAATGGGCATTAAGTTTTGAGTAAGACTTGTATAACTGATGCTAGGACGTGTGCATTTCTTGATAGCATAGTTATAAGTATATTGGTGAGACCAGTATACTTGAACACGACACATACTTGATTCATCACACCGTATTCACTCTCGGAGAGTTGATGACGAATCAAAAGCATGTGATAGTATACGTGGACCTTTGACTTGAAGGTTCAGTAGAAGATGTGCATGTGACGTTTAGTTTGTCATTAGAGTAGTTAGACTCATTTGCTTAATTGATGAGTAAACCTCGAAGTGCGGACTATACGGGCAGGTAGCAGTCTTTACTTTACGCCAAAAAAAGGATTCTATCTCCTGTTAGTGAGCAAGCGAATGTCCTATACGGTTAATGGCAAATAAGATCAGTATTTCTCCAAAGCATTCTGATCTAGTCGTATTAGATACACTAGTAATCAGTCGGTCTTGATTTGCATTAACACATGTATAGTGTCTAGTCAACAGTAGGGTTGGACTTTACCATGACCCAAAGACTTGACCGGGACATCTGATGAAGGGTCTATGCGTATATGGTATTCACGACATAATGGTTCTGGAATGATCCCTTCATTCGTTCTCAGTCGGGGTTTACAGTGCGGCCCGACAGACTGGCTAAGTGCTCCTCGCACTCATTGGTTCCTCCTAATGCCGGCTGAGACGGACCTACAGAGTCGCGCATGAGGATCGTTATTGGATAAATATAAATTTATCATCTCTCTATTAATATAAATAATGGATATCTGATTATGATTTATTATATAAATAAAATGGCGGTCTTATGAATTGAAATTAAATTACTAGGTAATTAATTTAATTCATAAATAATATTTTTTAGAGAAATATATTTTGTATTTGATATAATTAATTAATTGAATTAATTAATTTATATAAATACATTGGAGATTAAACGGAGTGTATTTAACGGAGTCGTTTGACGGACGTCTGGTACACGAGCCGAGTGACTCAGCTCGTTTCCTAGGAACCACCAAGTACCCCCCCCCCCCCTTCTTCCCTCACATGGAGTTGCTTTTCCTTGCATGTGTTGTTGTTGTTATGTGATGATATGTGGAGATTCTTTCTCCTTAATATATTATCACTTTTGTAAGATATAATACATATATCACAACAAACACAACAACACATTCACTCACTCCATTTTTCTTGTTTTGGTTCAGCCGAGAGAGACATTAGAGGGGAGAGAGATTTTTCTTTAATTTTTGGTTCATTTTTGAGGTGAAACAAATTAAGAAAAATAGAGAAATAAATTCCATTGGAACTTCCTATCCGTGTTCTTTCAAGAACGGAGTTTCGGTGATTTTTCTAGGCAACTTACGATGCGTGGTAACATACAGACATCGTGTTTTCGGTGTTTGGGACGAAAGGATTTCGTGCTCGTGCTCGGGTTCGTGGACAACATCAACTTATGAAGATATTATGAAAGGCTTCAAGGGTATGGGACTTTAATCCTTTTATCTTCGTCTTTTCATTTTCGTATATATGTTGCTTGATCAATCATGTTTGTGATTCATTTTTATTTTTCCACCACATATTTCGTTTTGTTTCCATAATTCCAACAGTGCAATCGGAGTAAGTTCAATGATACCATATTTACAATTTTTTGTGCATTTTGAATGTGACCGGTTGATGTGATTTAGAATCATTATTGGTATAATCGTAGGTTTAAATTGTTCGTTGTAACATCACATTTTGAAAACAAGCCGAACGGAGATAGGACTCGGCGGCCAGTGGTGGCGAGTCAACTGCCCGGCGATGCACAGCGGGAGTGGCCGAACAGTACTTTGCCGGACAGCGAGCGTGTGACTCGCTCCAGCGGGTCACCCTCGGCCAGCCCTTTTTTCGGGCTCTGTTTGCAGACTGGGCCCGTTCTGACTTGTCCGGGACTTCGTTTAGTCTCTGTATTACGTTGTAAATTTTTTCCACATTTTAAATTGGATTTAATTTGATTAAAATGGATGTTTGGAATATTATTTTAAATGGGAAAGATATTAAACGAAAATACTATTTTTGGCCGGATTACTTCGAACGAATTGAATGATGATTATTAGTATTAATTGGGTTAATACCATTAAAATTGAATAGATTAATTTTTATATTGATTGGATTAATACATTAATTGATTATTCCATTTTAATGCCATATATATTAATTGGATTAATATAGTAGAAATTGAATAGATTAATTTTATAGATTAATTGGATTAATTTATATTAAAATTAATTGTTTAATTTCATTGTCGTTACATGTTGAATGGAATCCTTATGTGATGGTGATATAGCTCGTGGACTTAGTTTTGATTTGTTCTTGCATGAATACCTATTTTTCGTCCCTTCTTATTTTTAGGTCGAGTTGGTTCGGTCGTTGTCTCATGGTTTACCCTGAAAAGAGATTGCAATAAGGAAAGATGGGATTGTGCCGATGCAAGCTCGTCCTTACAAGTGCTGAGATCTTTGACTTGGATTTCTATGCCAGGGAAGCCGCCATTCATTTTGACAGAGGAGCCGGTCACTTATTTTGCTGGAGGAGCCGATCATTCATTTTTCTAGAGGAGTCGGTCATTCATTTTGTCAGTGGATCCGGTCATTCATTTTTCCAGAGGATCCATTAATTCAATTTGACCGAGGAGCTAGTCACCCATTTTGCCGGAGGATCCGATGGCCTATTAGGTCAATTCCCCAGTTGGAAAATGGCCACGGGTAATAGACGGAAGTGTGGGTTTCAGGGGGTGACCTAATTTGGCGGGCGAAAATAGCATCGGGCATATTTCTGGATGGGCGAATAGCCCAACCATTGGAACATCCTACAGCCCCAATAGGGCTCTAGGTAGTTTTTTCCAAGGTTGGGTGCGACAACGTCTTTCTTAAGGTTTAGCTAGTAGTATCCTTGTTGGATTGGCTTAAAGGTGAGTGCCTGGCCTTCAGAGTGGTTGCCATATATATCCTCGTGCACCTCTCTGAGGGCATATTTCGACTCTGATTCAGACAGGCACATCATAAGTGGGACCAAATAGCCTCGCTTGTACAAGGTGCCATCCAGGATGGTAAACCATGCTGATTGAGTTCAGACTATTCGGGCTTCAGACCGGTCCTCAGGAAAGACGCCGCTCTGAATATATTGAGCTATGGGTTGCATCTATCCCTGCGGTCCCGACTGGTCGGCTGTCTGAATTACTGCCATGTCTATGGATGACAAGGCATGATAGCCAATACTGACCTCATTCATGTGTTTGGCTCCAGTGTTGGATGCCAGTTTTGCTAAAGAGTCAGCTTGGACATTTTCCGATTGGGGAATATGTTGACCGGTGCCCTGAATATCCTCTAGCCGAGATCGAGCTAGGTAGAGGTACTTTACTATCTTGGGCTCCTTGTCCTTGTAATCGCCATTAATTTGGTTGACAACCAAGTGAGAGTTGCTTAATATGGTGACACGAGTAAGGCATAAACAAGTTGCCATTTCCAGTCTAGCTGAGAGGGCCTCATCTTCGGCCTCATTATTTGTGGCCACGAAGCCTAAAAGAACGGCAGAGCAGAACAACCTTTGATCCAAACTGGCTAGTACTGCCCCTCTGCCTCCTCGGTTGGTGATCGACGACTTGTCTACGTAGAGCGGCCATCTTTCGAACCAGTTGTCGTATTGAGTGATTATCGGGCTAAACTCAGCAATGGAGTCTGTGAGGGCCTGGCCTTTAGTGGCAGTTCGAGATTCAAAGACTATGTCAAGCTGCCCGAGCCCAGCAGCCCACTTAATCATCCGATCGAAAATGTCGGGTCAGTGAATGGTTTGTTTTAAGGGATAGTTTGTCAAGACAACTATCCGGTGCTCGAGGAAGTGGCCTTCACTCACGCGGGGACATTATGAGGGCATAGGCCAATCTTTTCATAGGGGTGTACCTGAACTTGGTGTCGTGAAGGGCCTGGATGACGTAGTAAACCGGATTCTACATCGAATATTCCACCCGTATGAAGGTGGCGCTGATAGCAGAGTCGGATACAGTAAAGTACTGATAAAGATGCTCTTTACGGGCCTGGTTGCTTCAGGATTGGTGCTTCGGCCAGGAATTCTTTGGTCGCTTTGAATGCTCTTTAACAATGGTTGGTCCACTGGAAATCCATGTTTTTTTATCGCCTCGAAGAAAGTCTTACATTTGTTCGTTGATCGAGAAAGAAACAGTTTAGCACAGCTATTCGGCCTGTGAGACTTTGAACGTTTTTGACCGAATTGGTGGAACAAGCTCGGTCAGTGCTTTGATCTTATTGGGGTTGGGTTTGTTCCCACTTTGGTAGACCATATAGCCGAGGAATTTTCCAGACTCAATCCCAAATGAACATTTTTTTAGGTTCAACATCTCGTGTAAAACAGCAAACATTATATTAAGATCGTTACATTGGTATGTTGCATACAAAGATTTAACAAGCATGTCATCTACATACACTTCCATTGTTTGGCCTATCAGATTACAAAATATCTTATCTACAAGGCGTTGATAGGGAGCCCCTGTATTTTTGAGTTTGAATGTCATCATGCGGTAGCAGTATAACCTTGGGCCGAGTAAAAGGAAGTGTTTTCTTCATCATGGGGATGCATACTGATCTGGTTGTATCCGAAATATACATCCATAAAGCTCATCAATTCATGGTCGGCCATTGCGTCGATCATGTAATCAATATGGGGTAGGGGGTAGCTATCCTTCGGGCAGGCTTTATTTAGAATAGAGAAGTCGATGCAGAGCCGCCACAACCCGGTAGGCTTCTTTATTAAGACCGTGTTATCTACCCAAGTCGGGTATCTGGATTCACCAATAAACTTATTGTCAATCAGCTTTTTTGCTTCTTCTTCCAACCCCTTCTGCCTCTTGGGACCCAATTTTCTTTGTTTATGAATGACCGGCCGGAAGTTCGGGTCAATATTCAACCGGTGGCAGGATTGTTCCTCGATGATGGGTTCTTTCCTAGGCCTTCGGCCCCAATCTCTATCCCAGTCGAAGGCTAATTCAGTGGCCCAAACGGACCCTGAACCTTCCGCTATGGGTTCCTTTATGGAAAGGTGCTCTGATACGAGTTTTCTCCATATCCCCAGCCAATCCTTCGGGGAAACCCTCGAAGGCATTTATCTCACGAGCCCAGATGCTAAGAGTGCATTCCCAGGTTGTGCGCTGGTCCCCCTGATGGATCCTGAAGCCTTCCAGTGAGCGGAATTTTATGCAAAGGTGGTAAGTAAACTGAATGTCCCTCAACCTAGACATTAAAGGTCGGACTATGCTGGCATTGTAATCGTTGTGCACGTCAATGATCTTGAAAGTTGTGATTATTGTCCTTTTGATCAATCCCTGGCCAAACTCCAGGGTAAGGTCGATCTCCCCTAGCCTAGTGGTACTACAGTTGGCAAAGCCATAAATGTGTACGACCGGGACACATGACTAGTCTATCTTCGTCCTCTGTAATGTGTAGAGGTAGATGATGATGGTGTAGGCTCACGAATCGACGAACACTCGGTGCTCAGCAATCCTGATTATTGGCAAAGTGATGACGAGAGCGTCTGAATTGGGATGGACTAAGCCATCGGAATCAGGCTCATCGAAAGTAGATTACCTCACTCCACTATCGTCACATATTATGATCAAAGTAGATACGAGGTCCAGACACTTCTCAGTGTTATGACTCGCAGACTCGTAATACTTGCAGAAACGGGTCTGGTCCATTTCCTATGGATCCTTATAGATTGGCCTAGGGACTGGGAGCAATCTCAGGCCCTTGATCTGATCGAATATGGCCACAGCCCCCACCGAATAGATCTAGGCGTAGCTGGCCATAAGCTCGGTCTGATGTTCCCTAGAGTTACAGGTAGCCTGACTAGTTATGGGGAGGTTGTCCCCTTACTTTCCCAATACGGTTCTTGATGATTCTCACGCAGGGGATCACGACTTTCTTACCTTTTCTTGCTCGACTCCATTTGATCAGATGGCATGACTAAGACTGGGTCCTCCATGGCCGTCTCAGCGGCAATATGAGAGCTAGTGTGCTCCAAGAACTCGCGGTAACTACGCAAGGTGTTCTGGCACACCGTCTAGTGAAAGAATAAATGTTTCAGAAGGTCGGCTTGAGCAATAACAGCCAGCATCATCAGACATAGGCTCCGTTTCCAAGATTTTCTTATTGAAGCAGGAAATGTAGTTTTCAGGGATTCATTTGGTCCCTGCACAATAGAAGCAATAGAGGAGCGCGGGGCAATGCATAGCTGAGACCCCATGAAGTGGGATTGGAACGCCGCGTGCAGCTGAGCCCAGATGTTGATAGAATGATGGTGTAGCAAGAGGTATCACCTGTGAGCTCGTTCTCCTAAGGTTAAGGGGAACATTCGGCACCTAAAAACATCTTCGGACCCATGTAGGTCCATCCACAAGTTGTAATGCCCCAGTTGGGCATTGAGATCGCTCTCTCCATTATATAGGACCTTCAACTTTTCCGGGATAGGTTCCGCAAAAACGTTAGGGGCGAGGGGGCTCTCCTGAGTGTCTAGCCATCTTGAGCTTGGGGACGGTTGTTGTTTGTTTTCAAGCTCGGTGAGGCGCTGCTTGAGGGACTCAATCTCATTTGAGTTGACGCACGTAGGATAGACGGTTAGTCTTGGCTTCGGCTCGATGCCGACTCTGGACAGTCCGAGCCGGTACCGTCTTCTCAACTTTTCTCTTGCCTCCTAAACACTCAAAAGCCAACATGGGAGGGGAGGCAGGGTGCTTCCGAGATGGATGAGGGCTCTCCCCGTGACCCTCCGCCTCTCCTTCAACGACCTATGAGCGGCCCTCTTCTTGTCCCACCGGGCAGCAGTCGGGCGGGTCATCTGAGACTAGACTGTTGGAACATTTTATTGCACACAAATATATTAAAGGATTTTGATGATGTATTGATAATCAAAGAGAAACAATCATTAGATATCAACGGTCGAAGACTCAAGAGTAGGACAAAAACAAAAGGAAAGAAAATAAAAAGAAAAGGAAAGAAAAAAAGAAACAAAAATGCGCAATCATGAATTTAATGAAATGATTAAAGCAAAAGAGGAAGAAAACAGTAAACCAAAAGTCAATGGAATAATTATTTCAAATGGACACTTTTGTCCGTGATAATAAATTCTATGGTGAATACGCAACGCACCAGAAGTAATCACAGAGCTGGACAGATAAGCGAAGCTAACGTATGCTATCAGCATATTAACGTATGCAAAAGATTAAGACAGAAGAAACTGGTCGATGTCATTCATTTTGTGATTCCGGAAACAAAACGAAATACGCAGCAGAATAATAAAAAGAATCCCAAACAAGGACCGATCAAGTAACGTATATACGAAAATGAAAAAGACGAAGATAAAAGGTTTAAGGTTCCATACCCTTGAAGCCTTTCATAATATCTTTGTAAGTTGATGATGATGACGAACCCAAACACGAGCACGAAATCTCTTCGTTGCAAACACCGAAAACCCGATGTCTCTACTTCACACGTATCGAAACTTGACCTGAAAAATCTACAAGAATCCGTTCCTTCAAGAACACGGCTAGAGAAACTTGTAGGAATTTTTTCTCTCTTGTTTTTCTTTCTTTTCTTCCACCTCAAAGATGAAAAAAAATGAACTAAGAAAAAATCTCCCTTTCCTCTCTAAACTCACGGCTGAAGTGTTACACATGAGAGTTGGTGGTGTGTTGTTTTTTATAAGATGTCATGTGATCTTAAGTTGACAAAAAAATTGATTTAAAAAAGATCACTTAATTAAATCAATAATTAAGAATCTTAAGTAACATGACAAAATCAAAATCAAAGACTCACCATGTGAGAAAAGAATGTGGGGGGCGGCTTATTAGGAAATTTTCAAGAAACGGGCCGAGTCACTCGGCTCGTGTACCGGACGTTCGTCAAACGAATCCATTAAATACACTCCGTTTTATTTCTAATATAATTATACTTAATTAATTAATTCAATTAATTAATTATATCAAATACAAAATATATTTCTCTAAGAAATATAATTTATGAATTAAATTAATTACCTAGTAATTTAATTTCAATTCATAAGAACGCTATTTATATTCAATATCTAATATTAATAGAGAGATGAAAATTCACATTTATCCGTCAACGATCCTGATGCGCGACTCTGTAGGTCCGTCTCAGCCGGCATTGGGAGGAACCAATGTGTGCGGGCAGCACTTAGCCAGCCTAGCGGGCCTCACTATAAACCCCAACTGAAAATGAATGAAGGGATCATTCAAGAACCATTTTTTCGTGAATACCATATACGTATAGACCCTTCATCAGATGTCCCGGTCAAGTCTTCGGGTCACGGTAAAGTCAAACCCTACTGTTGACTAGACATTATACAAGCGTTAATGGAAATCAAGACCAATTGATTACTAGTCTATCTAATACGACTAGATCAGAATGCTTTGGCCAGAGACTTGTGATCTTATTTGCCGTTAACCGTATAGGACATTCGCTTGCCCACTAACAGGAGATAGAATCCTTTCTTGGCATACAGTAAAGAATGTTACCTGCCTGTATAGTCCGCACTTCGAGGTTGACTCAGCAATTAAGCAAATGAGTCTAACTATTCTAATGACAAAATAAACGTCACAGGCACATATCTCACTGAACCCTCAAGTCAAAGGTCCACGTATACTATCACAACCTTATGATTGGTCATCGACTCTCCAAGTGTGAATACCGTGTGACTGAATCAAGTATGAGTCGTGTTCGAGTATACTGGTCCCACCAATATACTTATAACTATGCTATCAAGACATGCACATGCCCTAGCATCAGTTATACAAGTCTTACTCAAAACTTAATGCCTAATTAAGTTTATCGACTCACGAATGGTTTACGTAAATAAACTTTAAACACTTCCAGTGTATTTTCTCTTATCCGATAACGAGAGTGGAATGTTTGCTTTTATTTATATGGACTTCACTTCAATGTTTACCAAATCAAGAATGCATTTGAAATACAATAAACAATGAATGAATCACTTTTGCCTTTTATTATTAATTACATAATTACAAGTACAATGCCCCTTCTCTCTCATGCCCTGAGTGGCATTCTAGGGCATATTCCTAACAATCTCCCAATTGCACTTAATGCCATACATCATGGTATCCAATACCCATGTTCTTCATATGTCTTTCCAAGACGGCCTGAGATAACTGCTTAGTCAGCGGGTCAGAGACATTGTCTTCTGAGTTTACTCTTTGCAATGAAACATATCCTTTCTCAACCATCTCTCGAACGATGTGATACCTATATGCTTGGTGTTGTGGTGAGCCTTAGGCACCTTGGATTGGGCGACAACTCCATCATTGTCACAGTATAGTGATATAGGGAGCTCCGCGTTAGGCACCACTTGAAGTTCTCGCACAAACTTCTGCATCCAAAATGCTTCCTTGATCACCTCTGAGGCAGCTTGGTACTCTGCTTGGCAGGTGGAATATGCAGTAGCGCTTTGCTTGGAGCTTCTCCAAGATACTGCTCCTCCATTGAGAGTAAAAAAATACCCAGATGTCGACTTAGAGTCGTCCTTGTCTCCTTGAAAATAAAAATCAATGAATCCAATCACCTTCAGTTCTCCACCACCGTAAGTAAAAACCGTATCTCTAGTTCTTCTTAAGTACTTAAGAATGTTCTTGATGGCAGTCCAGTGTTCCCTTCCCGGGTTTGCTTGAAATCAACTTACCACACTCACAGCGTAGGATAAGTTCGGTCTCGTACACAACATAGCATACATGAGGCTACCCACTGTCGAGGCGTAGGGTACCTTACTCATCTCTCTCTTGTCTTCCTCACTTTGAGGACACATTTTCATGGTGAGATGAATTCCATGTCGCATGGGAAGGAACCCTCTTTTAGAATCATCCATCTTCAATCTTCTCAGGATTTTATCTATATAGAGGGCTTGGGAAAGTCCTATCATTCTTCGCGGTCTATCTCTGTGAAGACGGATCCCTAGAATATAGAAAGCTTCTCCCAAGTCTTTCATGGAGAACGATTTAGAAAACCAAGCTTTCACAGTGCTGAGCATTGCTACATTATTTCCTATAAGTAGAATGTCATCTACATATAGTACTATGAACGCAATGTTGCTCCCACTGACTTTTTTGTAAACACATGGATCCTCTTCGTTTTGCACGAAATCAAATTCCTTGACTGCTTCATCAAATCGAAGGTTCCAACTCCGAGAAGCTTGCTTCAGCCCATAAATGGCTCCTTGCAGCTTACACACCTTATGAATATTAGCTTTGGACACAAAACCGTTAGGCTGATCCATGCAGATTTCCTCCTTGAGGTATCCATTTAGAAAAGCCGTTTTGACTTCCATTTTCCATATTTCATAATCGTAATGGGCAGCAATGGCAAGCATCATGCGAATCGACTTGATCATAGCTACGGGCGAGAAGGTATCATGATAATCGATCCCTTCCCTTTGGGTGTAACCCTTTACCACAATCCTGGCCTCATAGGCATCAACCTTGCCATCCCCATCAGTCTTTCTCTTATAGATCCATTTACTTCCAATAGGCTTCATGCCAGTTGGTAGATCTACTAGAGTCCAGAGTTGATTAGCATGCATCGAGTCTATCTCAGCTTCTATAGATTCTTGCCGTTTATCAGAGTCCACATCCACTACCGCTTGGTCATAAGTGACAGGGTCGTCCTCACGGCTATCAGGTACGTCGTGGAGACCCAGTTCCTCTGCATGTGTATAGCCATACCTCTCAGGTAAGTGAGACTCCCTATCATACCTTCGAAGTGGAGGTTGTGTTTCAATAGGTTTGGTTCATGATCCCTGATCAGATGTCACCTCAGGACTTTCTTTGTGCTCTTTCAAAGAGACATTTCTACCCGAGCCACATTCCTGAATGAATTCATCATCAAGGAAGTGCGCTCGTAATATGGTCTTCAGGAATGTATAATAGATAACCTATTGAATCCTCTTGGTATCCAATGAAACGTCCCTTGATGGACCTCGCTTCCAGTTTGTCCACCTTAGCCTTCTTGATATAGGCTGGACAACCCCAAATCCTTATGTGTTTAAGACTTGGTTTCTTACCCTTCCACATCTCATGCAGAGTGATAGGAATGGATTTGGAAGGACATCTATTTAGGATATAGGCAGTGGTAAGTAAGGCGTACCCCTATAGGTAAATCGGTAAATCAGTATAATTCAACATGGAGCGGACCATGTCCAACAAAGTCCGATTTCTCCTTTCTGAAACACCATTTAACTGTGGGGTTCCTGGAGGCGTAAATTGTGAAACTATTCCATATTCCTTAAGGAACTCATCAAACTCGGTGCTCATATACTCGCCACCTCGGTCTGATCTGTAATACCCATACTTTTTATTGACTGTTTGACCTTACCGTTCTTCCTGTTTTGTCGCTCTGTAGACTCTTTGTGATGGCGTCGGCGTTGATCTAGAGTTTCATGCCTTGTTTGGATCATGATCGTGCTGTTTAGACCTTTCGGAAGTGTTCTGGGTCAGGAAGGTAGCGCACGTTAGGCCTATGCTAACGCACGCTAATTCTGTGTGAGTAGTGCACGCTAGTTTTGAGCCTTAGTGCACGCTAACGGATTGAGTCGGCAGAGGCAGTGAGGTTTCAGACTTTCTGGAGTAGCAGGCATCGCACGCTAGGCAACGTCTAGCGTACACTATATGTGTTGCGTAGCGCACGCTAATGCTCAGTGTTAACACACGCTAGCGGACTGAGTCAGTGAACTGAGATTTTGGCAGGACACCAGTTAGCGCACGCAAAGGATGTTTCGTAGCGCGCGCTAACGTCTTATGACAGTAGCCACTGGACTACCAGGTGACCCGTTAGCGCACGCTAATATTGAGGCGTAGCGTGCGCTAGACTGGGACAGTATATAAGGGGACAGTCAACCCCTGCACTTGTCATTTCACATCATTTCCATTGTTCCGATCGGGAGAGCTCGGGAGAGGCGAGTTGGGGCAATTTGAGGTGGTTTTTCTTCAGATATCATCATCTTGGGTTGGATAACAAGGATTATACAACATCTAATACATTCCTATCCTCCGAATCAAGGTAAAAATCCTTAGAACCCTATTTTTGGGAATTTTGGGGTTTTTCTTAGATTCGTTCGATTTATCCAGTTTGAGGCTTGAAAATATTGAGATTATGATATATCTACCCTGTATACATGCCTTCCCTACTATTTTACGGATGGGTTTGTGCCGTGTTCGGACTTGTAAGGGTTTGGGTGATTTTCCAAACTCCAGTTGTTTACCCTTATATTTTCGTGAATCGTAAATGGGTTTTGGGAGTTTCTACGTGAATTATGAGTATGGATTATTGATTATCATATCCCTTACGAATCGTTTAGGTGCCGGAAGTGCGTTCTTGGACCTACCGAACTCATACTCCTTTCCGTTCAATTTCTCGATGTCTCAAAGGCAAGTATATATTTATGATTGTACGTTCTCGACTTTGAAAGTAAAATATATTAATGGCATGATTATTTATATCCACTCTGGGACAGGCCGACGGGTCCCCTGAGGGTTTTGTAGCCTCTGGTGCGATTCCACGGATAATATGAATGAACCACTCTGGGGCGGGCCGACGGGTCCCCTGAGGGTTCCGTAGCCTCTGGTGCGGTTCCATGGTATTCATATATGTATTGATGTGATGCTATGAGATTTAGTTATTCCGGAATACTAGTCTTGAATTGATGAATTGACGGTTACATTTACTTTATTGTCGAGGAGTATTGTCTTTCATACTTGATATACTTGCACTAGCTATTCGACGGCTAACCCCTTTATGGGGAAAATACTTTTTATGTATTCCAGGTTCCAGGAGAGCGGACAGGCAGGTATCGGGTCGGCATGAAGATGATGGGCAAGCGTGATACTGTGTTTTATCTCCAGTTATGTTTAGTGTTCCTCCATTCAGTGTCATTGTACTGGAATGGTTATTGAATACTCGAGTATTGTTTTCCATCTTCCTTGATGTTCTGGCCTGTATGCCGAGGTTTTGATTTTGTACTGTGATGTATTTGGATACGTTGGACATGGTTTGAATACCCTTTGTATCGTCTTTCATTTCATTGTATTTATATCTTCTCGGTTAAGTTTTTACAGTTCCGCGCATGAATAGCCTTGTGGGTCCCATGGCGGGGCTCACGGCGCTGTAATATACCCTGAATAACTTGGGGGTGTTACAGAATATGGTATCAGAGCTTAGGTCGATGGATAACTAGGCTGTCGGTCTTTTGGGTCGATTGAGTCATTGTTTGTCTACAGTATCACTACTTTGCCATCATCACAGTGCGACCGATACTTGTAAGTCCTCTCACTCTTCTTGTATTTTTCTTAATCGTATCGTTATTAGCTTGGTATTCTTGGGAATCGGTCACTTCGAGAATGTGCAATTTGGTTTATACTTACGCACGTGTGTGCCCTTCAGAATGTTGGCTGACAGGAGACAGAGTCGTGGCCATGGTCACGGACGTGAACTCTTCCTTGAGACTTTGTTTGGGAGTCGCATGCTAGTATCACGGGAGATCATCGACTTCACGCACCTGTAAGTATACTGTCTTGGTTATTCGCTTGTGGCGACCGACGATTTCCCTTGTGATGAGTTTGGATATTTTGGTTGATTTGTTGCTGTGACGGGATTGCAAGTTTCGAGGACGAAACTTATGTATTTGGATATCCCGACTTTTAGTGCGTAATATCTGGATTTCGGTGTTAATTTTTCGCGTTATTTTATCTGAGATGTACTGGATAGATTGGTGTCTATACAGTATGGATAAAATAATTGGAAGACTGAGACGGATGTATTAGTATAATTGTCGTAGTTGGTCGACAATTACATTCAAAGATATTGTGTATCATGTTATCGTACTTTTGATATTGGGTATATCATATGAGAATATTATTAGGCTGTATATATGTATTCAGTGTGTCGTGTATATGCATCTAGTATATCAAGACGACGGACAAGAATAGCGGAAAACGGCTAAGTATAGCTACGTTAGCGTACACTACAAGGTATGCCTAGCGCGCGCTAAGATATATACTTAGCGTACGCTACGGTGCATACTTAGCGCACGCTAAGAGGTTTGAGTTACGTACGCTAAGGAGGACCCCTAACGTACGTAAGATATTCTGTATAAGGCCCGAAAGGTGGCCGACAGGTAGGCCCAGACTGTTTATTATCGGCGATTAACGCACGCTAATGCATGTTGGTAGCGCACGCTAATTTCAGATCGTCAATAGGGAATCTTAGCTTTATTGGTTGCTTTCGGCGTGTAGGACCCGGGCATCTTCAAGGAAGGTACAGGTTGTCGGGTCAACGACGATTAGCGCACGCTACTAAGCATTTCACTGTAGCAGGTCAATGCCTGTTTGCATACGCTAACGCATGGGCATTACGTACGTTAGATGAATTTCGAAGCAATGCAGTAGCTTCTGTACTGCCCGATAGCGCACGCTATCAAGGAAGGATAGCGTACGCTAGTTCGGTGGCGCACGCTAAATATAAGGTCTAGTGCGCGCTAGTGATGTGTTTTATAAAGAGGATAGACGAGTGCTGAGAGGCATTTTATCCATTCTCCTTCCTTCAGTCGATAGAGAGAGCCTTGGGAGATACTTGAAGTTCCTAAACATTGAGAGATGATCCTCTTAAACAAGATTAAGATGGAAAGCTCGGATTTAAGTATTGTTCTTGAAGTTTTTGATGATTCTTGGAATGGAGTCAATTGTTCTTTTTCGTGGTTTGTCCATACAAGGTAATCCTCATATCCCTTTGATAGTGGTTCGTTTTTAAAGGATTACTACTTGGGAGGGAGCATGTTGGGATCTTCATGTGATAATGTTATATGAGATTTATTGGAATTGTAATAAGAGATTTCGGATGTCGATATGATTATTGACGTCTTCTTCATATGATGATAATGGTTTTGTTGCGATTCCTGAGGTTATATGAATGGCATGATGCAGAAAATGGTAACATAGAGATATATACCTCGGATATGTTGTTCTAAACGTGATTTCGGATATTTCATATTCTTGAAGAACTCTAGAATTATACGAAGTGATGAAAATTTATAAGAAGTGTTGATGTTTTGAATATGAATATGGAATATTCATATCTAGAGCTAAATTATGTGTTTGAAATAATATTCGTATGGGAATACGAATGTGATTATGAGTTTAATGAGACTATTATTCATCTCTGAATTTGGAAGCCCATACGTAGGGAGCAAATATTCAAGTCGAACGATTGGATTGTTTGATAACCTTTTTAATATGATTATCTATTATTTTGAACCAGTCGGATGGTTCGAATTGATGACGGTCATAGGTAAATTTTAACGATGGATTTACGAGAAGGGAACCTTGCCAATTCGTATTAAAGAATTGAGTTTGGAATTGATAACATTTAGACCCTTATTATTGGTCCGAATTGGTTGCTGATATGATCATCGGATTTCGGCTCGTATTGTGGACATGGATTCGTGAGGGTCTGAGTTGGATAGTTCAGACTGTGGTTAATCGAGATATTGTGGAACCGATGAGTTTGTGGCCTGGTTGTATTGATATTGATCGTCATCGAACCTGTTGATTATTAATCCTTCGTTTTACAATAAGATATGATGTTTGATCGTGGATTATGACTGTTGTGTTGCGGTTGAGGTTGAAAAGTTCATAGATTACCTTGGTCGGGACTGAGGAACTCGTAGACGAAATCAACTGAATTGGTAACAGCTCGTTGTATTGATATCGAGGCAAGTTTTATACTTGTACTAGTCAATGAGATTTATGTTATCATATATGTGTATGAATGTGTGTATCATTTCGAGACTTGGTCTCTTTATGATTTTGTTGACATCAAGGAATTGTTTGATACGATACCCTTCGGCAAATTATGCCAAATATTATTGTTGTTCGTAAATGTCCGGTTTAAGGCATTGCGATACTTGTTGGTAATATATTTGTCTATAGCCGGTTCGCGGTATCGACATATCAATTGTTATTGTTGATTGATGTTCCATTGACATATTGTTGTCGATAGCCGGTTCGCGGCATCGACGTATCGATTGTTATTGTTGATTGATGTTCCACCAAGATATTTTTGTGAATCGTCGTTATTGATATCAGTGTTTTTCTATTGATGTTGTTTTGGCCGATTGAAGGCATTGACGTATTCGATTATCATCTTCGTTATCGGTAACCGATTAAAGGTGTCGAGACATCCGTTGTATCGTTGTTATCGATTGACTATTATAAGGTAATCGGTATATTGAATTGGGACTGTCGAGGACATTTCCCATCCGTTGTATCGTTGTTATCGATTTGCCGTTCTAAGGTAATCGAAGTATTGAATTGGGACTGTCAAAGATAGTTCACATCCGTTGAGTCATTATTGATTTGAAGTTCTAAGACAATCGAGGTATTGGATTGGGATCGCCGAGGACGGTGCCCATCCGTGAGTTATTATTGTCGTGTTGGACGACTCAAGGCCGCACACTATCATTCTTGTGAACTCGGTTGTTAGGAAAAACAATCACCCTGTATCGATTCAGCCGGGATACCCGATCCCTGTATCGATTGTTATTTGTTATTGAGAAGGTTTTGACATATATGCCAAATACAGTAAAGGAAAACTGTATCGAAGATTCAAGGATTTATCATGTATCGAAGACCCGTCAATCGGATAAGTGAAGCTCGTCAAGATGCCTTGAAGACTTGTGAAAAGATCAAGTATGGAAACTGTCTCGACATCCTAAATACAGTCATTCTCCATACAGTTCACAAAAGGACAAGAAAGAACACAAGTCAAGTTCCGTTGAACAAAGAAGTATTTAAATACTCAAGGATAAAGTATTTAAATACTGTCAGTCTTCAGATCTTCAGAATCCCGCGAAATCCGGATCATGTCATATTCCCGTTGAAGGAAATCTTATTCAAACGGACATCTCAACGGATACTTTCTTCAGAGGCTATATATATCCTTGAAGACATTGAAGATCAGATACCCCAAGTAATATAACTCTCAAAGCTATCAAAGTTATCATCTGAGCAAACATATCTCCAGAGCAAACTGCAAGTTAAAACGAAAGAGATATACAGTGCTCAAACATCAAGAACAGCTATCATCAGATCTTGATATTCAAAGTCACTGTTCTTACCAGTTACCTAACCTTTTACCTCTGTGTAAAAACCGAGCTTTGTGTGAACTCAACAAGTTATTCGACTGTGGGACGAATAAGGACGAAGCTTTGGAACCGTGTGTGAAGAAGCTAGTCAAGAAGGAAGCTTTAACCAATCTGTGTGAAAGGTTGAAAGTGATATTCTTTGTATCAATGCGGTGAACGATACAAGGATAGGTTTGTTTATAATTACGTAGTTGTGTACGCAGAATTATTTAATAAACTTTTACTCTTGTGTGGAGGACCGGTGGACGTAGAGGGTTTACCTCGAACCACTTAAATTATCGTGTTATTTACCTTCGCTTTTACCGTTTGAAATTACTGTGATATATTAAGTATACACCAAACACTTTGTTGCTGTATCCACGGCAACTAACTGTATCCAAGACTTCCGCTACGCACTCAGATTTAGATTCCATACAGTTTGTTGTTTAAACTACTTTTCCAAACTGTATCCAGTATACTTAAGTGGCCAACAAGTGGTATCGGAGCGGTTGATTCTAAAAAGAATCAGTCGTATTTCTTTTAACCGAATCAGATTCAAATCACTTATTTTCAAAACAGTTTCTTTCATTCCTATATTATCAGTATGGATACCTCTATGATTAACAAAGTCCCTATGTTCTCTATTAACGAATTTGACGACTGGAGAATTAGAATGGAAGCTCATCTTGCAGCAATGCACGAAGAGATGATCTTTGTTATACAGGATGGTCCGATCAAGATTATGAAGGTCAATCCAGCCGCAAGGATTGAGGGCCAAGCCCATGCTGAAATGCTCGAGAAGGAATGCGAGCAATGGACAACCGATGAAAGGAAGCGAGCCAATCTGGACAACGTGGCTAAGAACGCGTTATTTGTCACTCTTGACAAAGGCACGTTCTCAAAGGTAAAGAGCTGCAAAACAGCCAAAGAAATCTGGGATAAACTCAAGTTAATTTGTGAGGGAACTGAGCTCTCAAAATAAAACAAAATTTCAAAACTCACTCAGCAATTCGAATCTTTTGAAATGAAACCAACGGAAACACTTGAGGAACTTGACCTCAGATTTACTGGTATTGTTGGTGAACTTGAAGCGTTGGGCAAGATTTACACCCAAAAGGAGAAGAACTTAAAAATTTTCGTATCTCTCCCGGCCCGATGGGACATTAAGACCACACTATGCGTGTATCATGTAATCTTAATGAAATATCCACTTTTGATCTCTTCTCGACCTTAAAGCATTTGAGTATGACATTGACAAGAGAGAAAGTCAAGAATCTCCTTCAAAGGTCACAGCTTCCGCCAACAGACGAACCGTCGACACAGCATGCCTAGCTCGTCAAGCCCGGTCACAAGAGTGCCGACAGCGACGACGACATCCTGTCACAAGATGAAATGGCGCTTCTAATGCACAAATTCAAAAGTTTATCAAACACTGGAAAGACTCCCTACAGCCCAAACTCACAACAAGGTAAGTACCGAAACATCATCCGATGCTAACTCGTGTTATAATCAGGAAACCGTGCCATTATGCAAACAAATGTCCTCATCCCAAAGTCCAAAGGTTGCCGGAGGCCGAGCAACAAGAGCGAGATGAAAGAAGACGTGCTTGGAAAGACAAGCTCAAGGCCCCGATTGGAGAATCGAAGCCTCCCCACACCATCCAAATCAGCGAATGTCTTCGGTGGTCATCGAGAGTGATTCATCGACGATGAGTTCGATGATAAAGCATACATGTGCTTTATGGCTAAAGATGTTCCGTAAGGTGAAGACAATGACGATGAGGTAAGTTCAACCTCGCTTATTCCATCTAATGCATCTCATACTTTCGAAAATATGATGAATGAATTCAAAAACATTCAAAAAGCCCATGAGAGTCTAAAATCGAGAATATACACTTCAATTAACAAATCTAGAGCTGAAAGATGAGAATGACTTGTCAAGATAAACTATGATAATATGTCTCTTGATTGTGAAACCAAAGAAGGTCGATTTTGAAAAACTCATGGAGAGCAATCATCAACTTGCTCATGAACTAAATGAGGTTAAAACCCATAATGAGAGCAAGACAAATGATTTGGTTCTACTACAAACCAAAATTACAACTCTCGAGAAGCGAGAAACTGAACTTGAGACCATTCTGAAGTCTTTTGAAAAATCGTCCAAAAGAATGGAAGAAATTGAGCACCGGGCAACATGCTCATGATAAAAGTGGCTTAGGATACACTCATGTTCGAATAAAGGTAAAACTAGTACGTGTTCGTCAAGAGTGTGGAACACATTCCAGACGGAAGATGTTCCTAGTCCCATAAAGGAACTCGTGCATCGAGAAAACCAAGAGATGCCATTCCGCCTCCACAACTCTACATTCGAGACAGTGGAACCAACAACCACTCGTAAGGCGTAATCTACAAGATGCTCCCCAAGCATATCATCAAAGCCGAAAGTCATTCGTAAAGAAGACGGTATCCAACCACCAAAGGCCCGCATGCCAGCACTCAAGATGCTGCACCTAGGTATTGGATACAGGAGCCCCGTTATCCCTCAAGACAAAGCAGATGCCGTTCGGTATCAACAACAAGATTGGGAATCCAACCGGAGACCCGTAAGACAAGCCGTTAGGCCTAGGAAAATGGCTCCACCTCCTAGACGGCATTCGTCGAATAATAATAATAATCCTGAATTTTACATGCATAGTAATTATCATGATTATAACAACTACGGATATGCCCCGTAGATACCGCAATACCGTACCGAGTACATCCTACAAGAAGCCAATTGTCGTCAGAAAATCTGGTACCTAAAGGAACTAACATACATGGACCCAAAATCAAAGGGGACCTAAATCTACCTAATTTCTTTGTTACAGACATTCTAGAGGAGGATACCTGGTACTTTGATAGTGGATGCTCTCGTCACATGACCGGAGACAGGAGCAAGCTATCTGATTTTGTAGAAGGTCGCGGTCCAAAAGTTCGCTTCGGTGATAAGTCTAAAGGAAGAACAAGAGGGAAAGGAAACCTACTTGTCGGGAAATTCAAAGTCACCGATGTCGCATATGTTGAAGGCTTACAGTATAATCTACTTAGTATTAGCCAGTTCTGTGATAAACAGTTCTCGGTGAAGTTCTATATAGATCGCTGTAGAGTCAAGAACACCCAAACCAAGGAAGTTGTGCTTACAGGAAGCAGATCAGGTAATATGTACATTGCTGACTGGAAGCCTATGAGCTCCTCAATTCCATGTTTTGTTGCCAAAGGCACTGCAGATCTTAGCTGGCTATGGCACAAGAGGATGTCTCACGTCAACTTCAAGACGATCAACAAGCTTTCAAGATGGGGTATGGTTAGAGGTTTGCCAGATGTGTCATTCAAGAAGGACAAATGTCATGGACCATGCCATAAAGGCAAGCAAATCAAGTCAACCCTGAAGAGCAAATCCTACCTTTCAACCCAAAGAGTATTGGAAATGCTACACATGGATCTCTACGGTCCTGTAGACCCAGTAAGTTTGGGAGGTAAGAAATATTGTATGGTTGTTGTTGATGATTATTCCAGGTATGCTTGGACGATCTTTCTTAGCAAGAAGAAGGAAACAACATCAAGACTGCCCGAGCTCCTAAGAAAGTTGCAGAATGAAAAAGGATCGAGTATCGTGTGCATTCGTTCCGACAGAGGTACTGAATTTACTAACCGCTTTATAGAGCAATACTGTTCGGAGAATGGAATACAGCACGAGTACTCAGCTGCCCGAACACCTCAACAAAATGGTGTTGCCGAGCGAAAGAATAGGACGTTGAAAGAAGCAACAAGGACAATGATTGCCGAAAGCAAATTGCCGCAACGCTTTCGGGGTGAAGCAACTAACACAGCGAGCTACACTCAAAACCGATGTATCGTCAACAAGCACCACAACAAAACAGCTTACGAGGTATGGAACAACAAAACTCCATTAGTTTCGTATTTTCACATTTTTGGATGCAGGTGTTACGTATTGAACAATGGGAAGGACCAACTTAGAACATTTGATGAAAAATCGATGAAGGAATATTCGTAGGATACTCCTCCGTCAAAGAAAGCTTTAATCTTTAATAAAAGGAGGTGACGATCGAGGAATCGATTCATGTAGTGTTCGACGAACCACACCATGACCCTACAGGAGTAGATAATATCACTCGGGACATTCACCATCTATCTATCTTGGATCCACCTACACCCATAGAACCCGTAGTTGATTTAGAAATCAACCCCGCACTGTAAGAATCGATGTGGATGAAGTCGACGCCGCATGTCAAGCCGTACCCACGTAAACTTTCGACACAAGACGGGACCCCGAACTAGAACCCGACCGAAGATGGTTGAGAGATCATCCGCAAGAGCTGATCATTGGAAACATTAATGCAGTGTTTCTACTCGTAGGAGAATACAGAGTACACAAGGAAATATACTTTGTGCCCAAGAAGAATCTAATGATGAAGTCTCACGGTTTCCTGAATGGAAATCTCAATCCGAACTTAGGAGACTCAATATGTGCACTATCGCCGTATTCTTAGCCCAAATCCAACTCGTTTCACCATAGACGCTCTTAACAACTCTCATTGGATTACATCTATGGAAGAAGAGCTTAACGGTTTGAAAGAAACAATGTATGGTATCTTGTACCTGAGACCGACACACCAATCGGTTATAGGAACCAAATGGGTATTTCAAACAAAAAGGATGGAAATGGACTTATCATAAGAAACAAATCCACTAGTAGCACAAGGCTATTGTCGGGAAGAAGGAATCGACTATGATGAAACCTTCGCCCTGTAGCGAGACTAGAAGCCATCAGATATTTTTAGCCTTTGCCGCCCATAAGAATTTTATCGTATACCAAATGGACGTCAAGAGTGCTTTCCGAATGGAGAGCTTTGAAGAAGTTTATGTTGAACAACCACCGTGGTTTGCCAACACAGACGGTATCAATCTAGTTTACGGCTAAGGAAAGCGCTGTACGGACTTAAACAAGCCCCCTAGAGCCTCGGTACGAAACCCCGTCCCAAAGATTCAACCAATAACGGATTTGAGAAAGGTGTCACGACAAAACATTGTTCAAAATACAGAAGGAGATGACCTTCTAATGGTACAAATTTATGTCGATGATATTATTTTTGGTTCAACTAACCTTGCTCTATGTCAAAGGTTCTCACATCTCATGCAAAGCAAATTTGAAATGAGTATGATGGGGAACTTAGTTATTTCCTAGGTTTGCAGATAAAGCAGATGCCTACAGTATATTCATCAACCAGAGAAATACAAGAAGGAGCTTCTCAACAAATTTGGAATGAACACTTCCAAATCCTCGCCAACCCCATGAGCACTTCCGCAAATTAGTGCCGATGAAGCCGGAAAGCCGTTTGACCAATCACTCTACAGAAGCTCATTGGTTCGCTCCTGTATCTAACGGCTAGCGTGCCCGATATCCAGCTTGTCATTGGAGTGTGTGCGAGATACCAAGTTGCACCTAAGGAATCACACTTCAATACGGCTAAACGAATCAAATACGTTAAAGGAACAATCGATGCAGGATCGTGGTATCCTAAGGAAGGCGGATTCGATTTAGTTGGATACAATGACTCGGATCTCGGAGGTCGCAAGCTAGATAGGAAGAGTACAAGTGGAACTTGTCACTTTCTTGGACCTAGACTCGTATCTTGGTTCAAGAAGAAGCAATTGGCAAATTCTCTTTCCACGGCCGAATCAGAGTACTATGTCTTTGTAGCCAGATGCGCATCCTTGGATGCAAAGAACAAATGTCGATTATGGAATCGATGCTAGAGAGACTCCAATCATGTGTGATAGCACGAGTGCAATTGCAATCACGCACAACTCGCTTTTGCACTCGCGCACTAAGCATATCAACATGAAGCATCATTTCATCAGAATCATGTCGAGAACAAGGATGTTCGCCCGAAAAAGTCCATACAGACATCCAAACCGGCCGACATCTTCACCAAGCCTCTCGACACAAAGCAAGATTCAACATGCTAAGAACAATTGGGAATACTACAATGGACTCCCTGTAAGTAAATTTACCGCTTTTACTCAACAATTGAGGGGAATGTCAGAAGACCCATGAATACAGATTCAACATTAATTATCTCGTACACTCGAAACATCAATACAAGATCAGAGCGAACGAAGGCATATGAATACTACAGTGATGTGTGCAATAATTAAGGGGAATATTGTAGGACCCATGAATACAGATTAATCCAACTATTGCCGTATGGAATTTAAAACCTATTAGTACCTTTTTAAGGGGGAACGTCAGATCGACGCGGAGAACGGACATACTATAGGATTTTGATTCAAGATATAATATAATATTATTTCCTTTTTAAAATAATTTTTGTCCATGTGCCCTGTTTTATGTCAAACATCATGTTCATTAAATGCCTTACACGACATCTGGACAATCGAATCTCAAAAGCCGCGATGTTTTCAATTGATTATTATTTTTAAACCGCCGTTTTAGGCATTTAGGTATTCAACCTATGTCGAAGTGGGACCCGCAGATTTTAAAACTCATTAATGGATTAGCGTATCAGCTTATACTAAATCCATCCCGACCGTCGATTTCAAAACGGTTCCCATCCCTTAAAATCGACCATTCGTACTGCAAACCCTATTTCGCCGCCTAAGTATAAAAGGATCAGATTCGCCATTAGAGACTCTTTACGCATTCTCGCAATTACAAGAGATCTCAAGCAAATGTTCTACATATTCTCTCGCATATTCATCGCGAATTTCTACCGTTTTCTTACACCTTCGCTTTAAGAAAACATCCATGGCTAGTCAATCTTCATCCCCTGCTCAAGAAGACCTCCAACATCATTGATGGACGGATCTTCTCGAAAACCGTCATCATCGAGCGTATCATCTCTGAAACCAACGACACCGAACCGATGGAGTATATCATTACTCGTCTTGAACAACAAGGTCTTTATCGCTTTGGAAGCAAAACCGCCGACAAATACGACGCTCATCTGGTTGAGGAATTCTACCTCAACGCCGCCGTTCGTTTTCTCTCACTAGCCCATGGAGGACATGTTGCCGACATCACCGCAATATCCAAGGAGTGCAAATCTGCATAGATAGCGACCTACTTCGAAAATCTACAGCCGCCCGCCGACGGCCTGACCATGGACCACTTGAGACGTTTGGGTCTCAAGGGCTGATTACCAAGTTTTATGGACTATTTACCGGGTCCAAAGTGGTTGATATGGTGACAACCACGTGCCACAAGAAAAATTTTCTTCTTCATTTCGTTTATCTCCACGATTTCTGTTCCAGATCATTGAAAATCGAACCGGTGCGTTCGAGATGTGCACGAATCTTAGGTTCGAATGATGGTAGCTATCTTGACCTGTGAAAAGGTCAACTGGTGTCAAATCATTTTGAAACGTCTTCAGAAGAGGTGTGCAAACCGCCACCCAAAAGAAATCGTTCGGTTTAATGCTAAACTACATTCGACGAAGTGCGGAGTCAAGCAATCCGCCGATGCTAAGAAAAACACTCACGGATATATTTAGGAGGCGTCAAACCCTCTGCCTATAACCAGAGCACAATGCATGCCAACCACCCGAGAACACATCACATGCCTATTTCTGACAAACCCAGAGACGAAACCGTGAAGGTCCCTGAATTGGAATCTTCAAAGAAGAAGCGCAAGCGTTCTCACAGCAAGAAGCACTCTGATGAGAAGTCGAAGAAGAGACTCGGAGGCTCTCAAAAATCAAAGCCAAACACTCCGAGGATGTCTCGCCCGTGGCGCAACCCATCGATATAGCACCCTGTGGCCCAACCTCGCGGAAGAGGTGTCTCCTACCGCATCGACAGTAGATCCCGAGCCCTTGGCGGCTACGACGGATTTAGAGACATCTCGCTAACATTCAAGACGTTAGCACGCTTCACGCCCATTCGGAGCTGTGCTACTTCTCCTCTACGGGATTCCACACCCGACAGATCCAATTTCCTTCGGGCACCATCCCCGCAAGGAGTCCATCTTCCGTGCAGATCCCATACTGCACTCTGGAATCCTCGAAACAGCGTCTGCACATGATTCAAGTCCCTCCCCGACTCAATTATAAATCAAACACTTCTTTCAAGACAAATTGAACAGCGTATTTAAAGATTTCTCGCAATGGAAAAGCTTTAGGCTAGCTCCGCATTTACACTGCATAACTGGAGCGAATGGAGCCACGAAGAGCGATTTGTCTCCGAAGTAACTGACTCAACTGAAATTGAGGCACTGCTTCGATGGGACAACGCTTCTTGCAAAGATCTCATTGAAAGCCACCTGTTGCACAAATCCGACGCCAGAAGAAAAGGAAAGAAGAAGTCAGAGGACTCTCCCATCAATCCAAAAGACGATTTACGACCACGACTCAGACGACGACGACGATGCTCTTCAAGCAGGTCTGAGATTGAGCCGTGAAGAGGCTGAAGCCCAAGCCACCTCTCCACCCAAAAACGACGAAGGGCCATCTACCCAAGCTAATCCACCTTCACCACAGCCGGAGAACATTCCCGACCAGGAGGAATCAGTCCCTCCAGTCGTGGAAGATCAAGAAATTTTGGAACAGGCACCCGAGCCTGTTGCGACCAAAGAAGCCAGTCCGACAACCCAACAGGAGGATTCAGTCCCGCCTGCATCCTTATCTGCCGAAGAACCTTCGCCACAGGACGCTTCTGAACCAACTGTCGCCATTCCACAAGAAGCTACTCCCGCCCCTGCAACCTTGGAATCCGAGGACGGTAACGAACCTGAGGATGTCCAACTTACTTCACGACCATCCGTGAACGTAAGAAGGTTAAATGGTGCTGAAGACTTCGCCCAGCCTGACTCTCCTATCTCTGCTGCACGCAAAGAGCGCCTGCAAGCTCTTGGCCTTCAGACTGTATTTATCCAAGATGCAGTTAACGCTCTCTCTTCCATAGAAAAAGCTCTGAACTGGATGCACACCTCTGCAGTTGAAGAAATGACAACCCTTCAACACGAAGTATCTCGAGTTGTCGAAGCATTCATCATCCTGCCAGAAGTGTTAAAGCAAGCCTTGAAAATCATGGAAGATAAACAAGCGCAATCTTTGAAGGAGGAAGCTTCAAGACAAGAATTGCCAAGCCAAGACCGCTGTGCAATGATAGAGAACAGCCTCTCGCCTACGTGCGCATGACAAATCCATTCAAGAGATGTCGCAGACTCTTTCCTCCCTCGTTGAAAGAATAAACAAGATCGAGACCAAACAGACGCCGCTCTTGAAATCCTGCAAAGTCTTGATGAGGCCAAAAAGTGGGAAGAAGCTCGAGAAGCCGCAAGGAGAATAAGACTACAACAGAAAGGGAATTTGAGGTCGCTCGGAGCAAGATCATTGCCGATTTGAACAAGCTAGCACCTCAACCCCAAAGTTTTAGAATTTCGGGCTCTAGACCGTAATTCCATGACCCAAATGTCCCTTGGCAAAATCTTGTTCAAAGACCTTCGAAATACGTCGCCAACCAACCGCAACCCAACCGCCGAAGAAGTGAAGCACTTGGAGGAAGAATGAATCGATGAGATATTTTGTCGACTCATCGGGAATCGCCATCTTCAAAAATTATAAGACATTGGCGGAAGCGCGGACAAATTTTCAAAGATGCTAGAAGAAGGTAAGCTCCCTCTCCAAATCGAAATGAAATCAAAACATAGAAGAGGAGATCGGGTCACCCATCCAGAGGATTGGATACTTGCCTTTGATCGTTCTTATGAAGGAAGAGCAATTTACCAAGAACGAGGCAATGATTCACTTCAAAATTGGTGGCGCGGCACCGAGAATGAGCCAGGAAGGAGACCTTGGAGGCATGCGGATCAAAGATAAAGAGCTGAAATTTATATTATTGTTGTTTTTGTAATTTCTATTCGACACAAACTTTGTACTCAATCTTTTTGAATATCAATAAAACAGTTTGTTTGTCTTGAAAGATTACAACTCGTAATCTACTGTGTTTATGTATGTTTACTTAAATTGTTTGATAGGAATCTCAAGTTAGATAAACTTGATTGAAAGATTAAAGTCATTTAACTAGTCTACGAACAGCTTCATAGTTTCATTGTAAACTTAGAATACATTGTAAGATTGTGCTGCGCGCTACCATAGGCTTAAGTTGTAATAAATCTCAAATCAGATCGAACGTGCCTGCGAGCAGTTCATTATTGTAGACTAAAGTCACTAAGTCAGACCTATTGACAAAAGACCAAGAAATCTGCCAGAAGTCATCAAAAGAAGAACGCTTCATGAAGAAGGTTTTGGCATCATCAAGAAGACTCGAAGAGTTTAAGTTAAGACTTGGCAAATTGTCAAAAAGGGGGACATTGTTAGGAAAAACAATCACCCCAGATCGATTCAATGGGATACCCGATCCTGTATCGATTGTTATTTGTTATTGAGAAGGTTTTGACATATATGCCAAATACAAGAAAGGAAAATCGTATCGAAGATTCAAGGATTTATCATGTATCAAGACTCGTCAATCGGCATAAGTGAAGCTCGTCAAGATGCCTTGAAGACTTGTGAAAAGATCAAGTATGGAAACTGTCTCGACATCCTAAATACAAATATTCTCCATACAGCCTACAAAAGGACAAGAAAGAACACAAGTCAAGTTCCGTTGAACAAAGAAGTATTTAAATACTCAAAGATAAAGTATTTAAATACTGTCAGTCTTCAGATCTTCAGAATCCCGCGAAATCCGGATCATGTCATATTCCCGTTGAAGGAAATATTATTCAAACGGACATCTCAACGGATACTTTCTTCAGAGGCTATATATATCCTTGAAGACATTGAAGATCACATACCCCAAGTAATATAACTCTCAAAGCTATCAAAGTTATCATCTGAGCAAACATATCTCCAGAGCAAACTGCAAGTTAAAACGAAAGAGATATACAGTGCTCAAACATCAAGAACAGCTATCATCAGATCTTGATATTCAAAGTCATTGTTCTTACCACGGTTACCTAACCTTTTACCTCTGTGTAAAAACCGAGCTCTGTGTGAACTCAACAAGTTATTCTGACCTGTGTGGGACGAATAAGGACGAAGCTTTGGAACTGTGTGTGAAGAAGCTAGTCAAGAAGGAAGCTTTAACCAATATGTGTGAAAGGTTGAAAGTGATATTCTTTGTATCAATCTGTGTGAACGATACAAGGATAGGTTTGTTTATAATTACGTAGTTGTGTACGCAGTAATTATTTAATAAACTTTTTACTCCTGTGTGGAGGACCAGTGGACGTAGAGGGGTTTACCTCGAACCACTTA
This sequence comes from Orobanche coerulescens, assembly GCA_033398695.1. Classification (NCBI taxonomy): domain Eukaryota; kingdom Viridiplantae; phylum Streptophyta; class Magnoliopsida; order Lamiales; family Orobanchaceae; genus Orobanche; species Orobanche coerulescens. Next base: position 121,145,008 of record CM065816.1, read on the forward strand.
AATTACTGTGTTATTTACCTTCTGCTTTTACTGTTTGAAATTACTGTGATATATTAAGTATACACCAAACACTTTGTTGCTGTATCCACGGCAACTAACTGTATCCAAGACTTCCGCTACGCACTCAGATTTAGATTCCATACAGTTTGTTGTTTAAACTACTTTTCCAAACTGTATCCAGTATACTTAAGTGGCCAACATCGGTAATTTTTTGATCGTTGAGGGTTGAGGATTTCCATATTGTTGTTCGTGTTAATCGGTCCCTAGGGATTGTGATCCCAGGATGATCGTCTTGGATTTTGTTGGTCGTGTCGATCTTTCATTATTCATGTATCATCGTTCACTTTGGTGAGTCGTATGATTCGTATTGGATGTGTTATCCTTTGAATTTTGTTGTCATGTTGCATCGTGACATATCTGGAATCATATCTGCGTGCCGATTGGTTATGTGTAGAATTTTAGCCAGACACGGTGGTCATGCAAGGATGTTCCCTCATTGGACCACGCACACGGGACGTAGTCCGTGAGGCTAATTAGGTACATTGTCCCACGTATATTCTGGATTCCATATACGGAGTGGACATGTGCACGGACATATTTCCGGATCGGGCGTACTGTGATGTCTCTCTTGAGCCTTATTGTTGTGGTCGTTCATAGTCCATGTTGTATCGGATATGTTTGACTGTTTGTGACTGGTTGTTCATACGCCCGAGGGGTTTGTTCGACAGTCGGGGTTATTTCTTTGAGATCCATTATTGTTGATCGTTTAGAGCTACCTTGTTGATGGTACTCTCGGTCGTTGTTGTTCCCTTATTGATCGTGTTGGAGGGTATCATGTTGATGGTATTCTCGATTATTGTGGATCTTTCGCCGATAGCATTTGAGTTTATCATGTCGATGATATTCTCAGTTGGTTTATGGGTTGATCATTGTTATTGACAATGTGAGCATTCGGATTGTACATCAGTGTTTCGGGACTTGTTGTCATTATGTTGTGTGTTATTGGTTTTTGTCCCTATTGAGCATTATCGGTACAATCCGACGGCCAGGATTTGGCACAGATAGTTCATGCTACACTTATGAGTTATGATAATGTTTTGAGAACCCTTGGTATTGTTGAATGCAGTACAGACAATTGTAGTTGAGTTCTTTTCGTAATTTGAGATGCCCTTAAACATATCAATCGTATGCCGATACTCGTCGTCGACCTTTGGAATTCGATTTTGGAGACCATGTCCTACTCCAGGGTTGGAGACTTAGCTTATCGCTTGTCGTTGCCCCCTGTGTTGGGTCTTGTTCATATCGTTTGTCATGTATCTCGGTTGAGAAGGCATATGCCGGATCCAAGTCATGTTTTTGACTATAGTGAGATTTACGTAACCAAGGACGTTACCTATCCAGAGAAACCAGTGAAGCTTCTTGAACGTCGTGAGAAGCAGCCTTAGCACCAAACCATCCCATTGGTTTTAGTACAATGGTCGATACATGGAGTCGAGGAGGCGACTTGGGAAACGGAAGAGAATATGCGATCAGAGTACCCCGAACTTTTTATTTCTTAAGTTTCGGGACGAAACTTCTTTTTAGAGGGGGAGAATGTAATACCCGTACATTTTATTGACTGTTTGACCTTACCGTTCTTCCTGTTTTGTCGCTCTGTAGACTCTTTGTGATGGTGTAGGCGTTGATCTAGAGTTTCATGCCTTGTTTGGATCATGATCATGCCGTTTAGACCTTCTGGAAGTGTTCTGGGTTAGGGAGGTAGCGCACGCTAGGCCTATGCTAACGCACGCTAATTCTGTGTGACTAGCGCACGCTAGTTTTGAGCCTTAGCGCGCACTAACGGATTGAGTCGGCAGAGGCAGTGAGGTTTCAAACTTTCTGGAGTAGCAGGCATCGCACGCTAGACAACGGCTAGCGTACGCTATATGTGTTGCGTAGCGCACACTAGTGCTCAGTGTTAACGCACGCTAGCGGACTGAGTAAGTGAACTGAGATTTTGGCAGGACACCAGTTAGCGCACGCAAAAGATGTTTCGTAGCGCGCGCTAACGTCTTATGACAGTAGCTACTGGACTACCAGGTGACCCGTTAGCGCACGCTAATATTGAGGCATAGCGTGCGCTAGACTGGGACAGTATATAAGGGGACAGTCAACCCCTGCACTTGTCATTTCACATCATTTCCATTTATCTGATCGGGAGAGCTCGAGAGAGGCGATTTGGGGCGATTTGAGGTGGTTCTTCTTCAGATATCATCATCTTGGGTTGGATAACAAGGATTATACAACATCTAATACATTCATATCCTCCAAATCAAGGTAAAAATCCTTAAAACCCTATTTTTGGGAATTTTGGGGTTTTTCTTAGATTCGTTCGATTTATCCGGTTTCAAGCTTGAAAATATTGAGATTATGATATATCTACCCTGTATACATGCTTTCCCTACGATTTTACGGATTGGTTTGTGCCGTGTTCGGACTTGTAAGGGTTTGGGTGATTTTCCAAACTCCAGTTGTTTACCCTTGTATTTTCGTGAATCGTAAACGAGTTTCGGGAGTTTCTACGTGAATTATGAGTATGGATTATTGATTATCATATCCCTTACGAATCGTTTAGGTGCCGGAAGTGCGTTCTTGGACCTACCGAACTCATACTCCTTTCCGTTCAATTTCTCGATGTCTCAAAGGCAAGTATATATTTATGATTGTACGTTCTCGACTTTGAAAGTAAAATATATTAATGGAATGATTGTTTATATCCACTCTGGGGCAGGCCGACGGGTCCCCTGAGGGTTTCGTAGCCTCTGGTGCGATTCCACGGATGATATGAACGAACCATTCTGGGGCGGGCCGACGGGTCCCCTGAGGGTTCCGTAGCCTCTGGTGCGGTTCAACGATATTCATATATGTATTGATGTGATGCTATGAGATTTAGTTATTCCGGAATACTAGTCTTGAATTGATGAATTGACGGTTACATTTACTTTATTGTCGAGGAGTATTGTGTTTCATACTTGATATACTTGCACTAGCTATTCGACGGCTAACCCCTTTATGGGGGAAATACTTTTTATGTATTTCAGGTTCCAGGAGAGCGGACAGGCAGGTATCGGGTCGGCATGAAGATGATGGGCAAGCGTGATACTGTGTTTTATCTCCGGTTATGTTTAGTGTTCCTCCATTCAGTGTCATTGTACAGGAATGGTTATTGAATACTCGAGTATTGTTTTCCATCTTCCTTGATGTTCCGGCCTGTATGCCGAGGTTTTGATTTTGTACTGTGATGTATTTGGATATGTTGGACATGGTTTGAATACCCTTTGTATCATCTTTCATTTCATTGTATTTGGACCTTCTCGGTCAAGTTTTTACAGTTCCGCGCATGAATAGCCTTGTGGGTCCCACAGCGGGGCTCACGGCGCTGTAATATACCCTGAATAACTTGGGGGTGTTACATGACCGAAGTGCCTTCATATGATATCCAGTCTGTTTTTCAACTAGGGCCTTAAATTCCTTGAATTTAGTATTCAGATTTATATTTTATCAAGTACACAATCCCATACCTAGTATGATCATCTGTGAACGTTATGAAATATTGATATCCATCTCGGGCTATTTCTAAAGCACCATAAATGTCGGTATGTACCAATCCAAGTTTTTCAGCAGGCCTTTCAAATGTCCCTGTGAAGGGGGACTCAGTCATCTTGTCTCTAAGGCAGGATTCACAAGTTGGATAGGGTTCTTCACCTAATGAACTTAAAAGTCCATCTTTCTCCATTTTGTGAACCTTGGTCTGACCAACAGGACGGAGTCTAAGGTGCCACTTAAGAGCTTGATTAGTATCTTGTCTACCATGTTTCCTAGTTATAGTGTTCACTGCTGATCTATTTTGCAAGTTCAGATGATATAAACCATTCAACAATGTAGATGTGCCAACTAATTTATTTCGAAAATAAATTTTACAACTACCATTGCCAATGAAGAAACAAAATCCTTTCCGGTCCAAGACTGGAATGGATACAATATTTTTATGCCGCTTGAGCAAAACCAGTACTTCATCCAACATCAAAATAAAACCCGATTCTAAACCCAGTAGGAGTGATCCAATATCGGTTGCCTCGACATTTTGTCCGCTTCCGACAGTGATCATCACTTCCCCATCTTCAAGCTGCCTACTTCGTTCCAGATCCTGATTCATTGTACTAATATGAGAAGTAGCACATGAATCTAGAATTTATGAAGCAGAATATACAGTAGCGGAACAATTGGTTTCAAAAACAAAAACTTCCGTACCTGATGCGCCATTTATCTTTGGAAAAGTCCTACGCTAGTAGCCCAGCTTACCGCATTCAAGACATTTGTCCGCCTACCTTCTTAACCTTTAGGGCCATGCCCTTTCCTTTATGCACCCCTTTCTTGGGTTTATACTGCTCGTAGGTCTTTTTCTTTTTGTTCTTGGACCTCCGAGGCCCAGAAGAAAACACAAGAGTAGCCTCCCTCGGTTTAGTCTTCAAGTTAGACTGTGTCGTCACTAGTTTATTCATTAGCCCAGCTAATGTTCATGAAATCTCATTACAGTTGAAATTCATTGCAAACTGCATGAAGGAGTCAGGGAGAGATTGAAGGATGAGATCAATCTGAAGGGATAAATTCATATGAAAGTTGAGCACCTCGAGCCTCTCAATCATAGAGATCATCTTGAGGATGTGGTCTCCCACTTTCTCCCCTTCCTACATCCTAGCAGTCCTACAGTGCTCTCTATAGAGTTCGGTGAAGTGTGCGAGAATCTACCTAGCCGAAGTCATTTTCTCCTGCGCTCTCTGCAGCTCATTAGTTATTGAGCCCATCATAAAGCCACGGACCAGCACGTCATCCTTGACCCATTTTTCATGGACGTCAAGCTCTTCCTGATTACCCCTTAGTTCGGATTGGAGTCGGTGGAATGTCCACTTCCAAGACGTATCCCAGAGACTCCATGCTGAGTATAATCATCAGATTCCACAACGAGTCAACAAAGTTGGGGCCAGTTAGGAGATTCTTTTCAAGTAGTATTGCAAATGGGTTCTTGGCCATTTTTAGAGAGATATTGTTTCGTTTCTCTGCATTGATTTAAACAAGATTAAATTAGTGGCTTGTTTTATTATGACCGAGTATAGAATTTTGTTGGGATTCGGTGCCTAAAACGAAGGCCCAGCGGAAGCGGTAAAACGAAAATTAATTCGATTCGAATCCCTACGAGGATCGATCGAGCTACGTATATATGAATATATAAACAAAAAACAAGAGTTGTAAGAAACTCACCCTTGAAGTCCGTTGTTAAATAGTATCCTTCTCTTGAGCTATTCCCAAAGCTTTACTTGAATTCTCTACGATCCGAAGCACTCCAAGCACTTGAATGATCCAACGCCGAAATATCGCGCCTCTACTTGTCACGTGCCGGAAAAACGACTGGAACAACAACACCTTGCTATCCTCCAAGGATACGGCTAGAGCTAGGTGATGAAGCTATTGATTATAACACTCTAAGTGTTGTAATGTTTGATCTCTCTATTTTTCTCTCAAATTTCTCTAAGAAAATGAAGAAGAAATGAATGAAGAAGATGAAGATGAGTGATGAACTCAAAGTCACTTTCTCTCTCTCTCTCTCTATATATATCATACGTATGATGCCAAGTGAATGAGATTGAGATGAAAGTCTTCCTATAATACTATATACACACCAACCACTTTCACAACTCATCTCACATGAGAGATGCCATTCAAGTCATTATCATTCATTAAAGAATGAAACAAGAATCAAATGGAAGGTGGGTGGAAATATGGGGGGCGGCCCATGTAGAAATCGGACGAGTTCGGTTCGTTTCGGACTCCCGAAAGTCCAAACAGATAAACTCCGATTCCGTTTCAATGTATTTATATCGATTAATTAATCCAATTAATTAAACATATCAAATACAAAATAATATAATTAATTTCTCTAAGAAATAATTATATACATGAATTAAAATGATCACCTGGTAATTTATTTTATTAATTAGGCCGTAAATTAATTTATCCAATAAATCAATTTAGACATCCAAAGTCCCAAATTAGATATCCAATATCTAATATTCATAATGAGATATTAAGCTCGATTCATTCCGTCGTCCATCCTATTGCGCGACTCGGTAGGTTCGTCTCAGTCAGCAATGGGACGAATCAAAGAGTAGTAGCACCACCTAGCCAGCCTGGCGGCCTACACTGAACCCCAACTGAGAACGAATGATAGGGATCATTCAAGAACCATTCTGTCGTGAATACCAGTATACGTATAAACCCTTCTTTCAAATGTCCCGATCAAGTTATAGGGTCACGGTCAGTCAAACCCTATTTGTACTTGACGCTATGCATGCATTAATGCAAATCAAGATCATTGATCTCTCGTGTATCCAATACAACTAGCTCCAATGCTTTGGACAAAGACTTATGATCTCATCTGCTAATAACCGCATAGGATATATAACCTGCTCACTAACGGGAGAAAGAATTCTATCTTGGTATTCAGTAGGACTTGCTACTTGCCCGTCAAGATTCACGTCGAGGTTGACCCCCACCTCCCGGTTTATAGGGTCGAAATACTCTAATAAAAATCTTGACGTCACAAGCACATCCCTACTAAATCCTCAAGTCGAAGGTTCACGAATACCTATCACAACCTTTCTGTTCCGTCATTGACTGTCCCGGAGTGAAATTCGTGTGACGAATCGAGGGTGAGTCGGTTCGAGTATACTAATCCAATTAGCATACCTATAACGTGTGCTCCCACTAACCATTAGTGTTCGACAGGCACTCTCCATGTCAAAGAACATGTCATACAAGTCTTCACATAAACTTAATGCCCAGTCAAGTTTCATCGACTTGCGAACGATTAAGTATTTGAGCTATACAGTGCCGACCCCCTTATCCAATAAGGAGTGGAACGTTTTGCTCTCAAATACATGGACTAGTTTCTATATGTATATTTACGAGTTAGGAATGCCTGTAACTTCCAGTAAATAAAGAAACATCCATTGCCTTATATTAATGATTTACATAATTACAAGTATAATGCCCTCACTCAACATCCTCTGAGTAGCATTCGAGGGCATACTCCTAACAATCTCCCACTTGCAATCAATGCCACACACTATGGTATCTAATACCTATGTTCTCCAGATGACGCTCCAAGCTAGTCTGAGAAAGTGGCTTGGTCAGTGGATCAGCGACGTTGTCGACTGAGTATACTCTATGCAGCACAATGTATCCCTTGCGAACAAATTCTCTTACGAGATGATACTTCCTCTCAATATGTTTGGTGCTGTTTTGAAACCTCGGCTCCTTAGCCTGCGTTACAACTCTGTCGTTGTCGCAGTACAGCGGAACAGGCAGATCAGCACATGGTATCACTTGAAGTTCTCTCAGAAACTTCTTAATCCAGAACCCTTCCTTGGAAGCCTCCGAGGCAGCTTGATACTCAGCCTGACAGGTGGAATCAGCAGTCGCATTTTGCTTGGCGCTACGCCAAGATACTGCTCCTCCATTAAGAGTAAATATGTAGCCAGACGTAGACATCGAGTCATCCTTTAGTCCTTGGAAGTCCGAATAAGTGAATCCCACCACATCCAATTCTCCACCGCCATACATAAGAACCATATCTCTAGTCCTTCTTAAGTACTTGAGAACATTCTTTACGGAAGTCCAATGTTCCCTACCTGGGTTTGCATGAAACCTACTCACTACGCTTACATCATGCATAATGTCAAGTCTCGTACAAAACATAGCATACATAAGGCTACCCACGACCGAAGCATATGGTATATTACTCATTTCCTTTCGTTGTTCCTCACTTTGAGGACACATCTTCAAAGAGAGTTTTATTCCATGTCGCATCGGTAGGAACCCTCTTTTAGAATCATTCATCTTAAATCGCTTTAAGATTTTATCTATATAGAGGGATTGGGAAAGACTGATCGTTCTCTTCGCTCTATCCCGGTAGAGCCGAATTCCAAGAATATAGGTTGTTTCTCCCAAGTCTTTCATGGAGAAATTACTCGAAAACCAAGCTTTCACAGAACTAAGCATTCCCACATCATTTCCTATTAGTAGAATGTCATCCACATATAGTACTAAGAATGTGATCTTGCTCCCACTAACCCTCTTGTATACACAAGGTTCCTCTTAATTTGGCACGAAGTCAAACTCTTTGACCACCTCGTCAAAACGAAGGTTCCAACTACGCGATGCTTGCTTCAGTCCATAAATGGAACGCTGAAGCTTGCACACTTTCTGAATATCGACTTCGGACACAAAGCCTTTAGGCTGCTCCATATAGATTTCCTCCTCGAGTAATCCATTAAGGAAAGCCGTCTTTACGTCCATTTGCCATATCTCATAATCGTGGTAGGAAGCTATAGCAAGCATCATGCGAATAGACTTGATCATAGCTACGGGCGAGAAGGTATCGTGGTAGTCGATCCCTTCTTTCTGGGTATAACCCTTTGCCATAAGCCTGGCCTTACAGGCGTCAACATTGCCATCACCATCAGTCTTTCTCTTGTAGATCCACTTGTTCCCAATGGGCACTATGCCCTTCGGGCGGTCTACTAGAGTCCAGACCTGATTGACATGCATCGAGTCTATCTCAACTTCCATAGCTTCACGCCATTTCGCGGAGTCTACATCCACCATCGCTTGGTCATAGGTCATTGGGTCGGTCTCTTGGATATCACTTGGAACCTCATGGAGACCCATCTCCTCCAAGTGCACAAGCCTATACCTCTCAGGTAAATGAGACACCCTACTAGACCTACGAGGTGGTTGTACTTGTGTTTCTGAAGGTTCGGTTCTAGTTTCTTGCACAGGTGTCTCCTGAGGAGTTTCATTGTATTCTTCCAAAGAAAAACTTCTACCTGCTCCGCCTTCCTGAATAAACTCATCTTCTAGGAAGTGGGCTTGTAAAGCAACAACGATATTTCGATCTTCTGGCATGTAGAATACATAACCCATCATCCCAGACGGGAATCCAATGAAACGTCCCTTCGCGGACCTTGCTTCCAACTTTTCCACCCTAGTCTTCCTGACATAGGCGGGACATACCCAAATCCTAATATGATTAAGACTTGGTTTCCTACCCTCCCACATCTCATGTGGAGTTTTAGGAACGGATTTGGAAGGACATTTGTTCAAGATTTAAGCGGTAGTCAGGAGTGCATACCCCCACAGGTAAATCGGTAAGTCAGTATAGCCCAGCATGGAACGGACCATGTTCAACAAGGTCCGGTTCCTTCTTTCTGACACATCATTTAACTGAGGAGTACCTGGAGGTGTTAGTTGTGAAACTATTCCATTTTCCTTAAGGAACTCGTCAAACTCCGTATTTATATACTCGCCACCTCGGTCCGACCGAAGTGCTTTGATATGATTACCAGTTTGTTTCTCGACTAGGGCTTTGAATTCCTGGAATTTCTCAAAGGCCTCGGATTTATGTTTCATTAAGTATACATAACCATACCTAGTATGATCATCTGTAAATGTAATGAAATATTGATATCCGTCACGTGATGCTTCCAAAGCACCACATACATCGGTATGGATTAATCCCAGTTTATCAGCGGCTCTTTCAAAAGTCCATGTGAAGGGGGACTTAGTCATTTTTCCTTTAAGGCAAGATTCACAAGTAGGGAAACGGATCCGATCCTAATGGACCCATAAGTCCATCTTTTTCCATTTTTTAAACCTTGGTCTGACCAACATGACCAAGTCTAAGATGCCATTTCAAAACTTGATTGGTTTTATCCCTACCACGTTTTCTAGTCATAGTATTCACAACTACTTTGTTGCTGAGATTTAGATGATACAATCCATTTAACAATGTAGCAGTACCCACTAGTTTATTTCTGAAATAAATTTTGCAGGAACCATCACCAATGAAAAATGAAAAGCCTTTTCGGTTCATGACCGGAATGGATAAAATGTTTTTGTGCCCCTTGGAAAAACAAGTACATCTTCTAAAGTTAAAACAAAATCGGATTCTAAACCCAAAAGAAGTGATCCTATGTCGGTCGCCTCGACACTATGCCCGCTTCCAACTGTGATCATAACTTCTCCAGCTCCAAGCTTCCTACTTTGCTCCAGATCCTGATTCACGGTACAAATATGAGAACTAGCACCGTAATCCAAAGATTCAAGAAGTAGAAAATACAAAGAGTGCAACAATTTGTTTCCAAAACTAAAAGTTCTGTACCTGAAGTGCCATGAAGTATCAGACAGTCTCTAGCCCAGTGGCCTAGCTCACCGCACTTGAGACAAGCATCCTTCTTCTTGCTCTTTGGAACCATCGGGGCCTTGCCCTTACCTTTAAGGTCCTTAACTTGTGGTCCAGTCTGCTTCTTGGTCTTTTTCTTCTTATTCTTAGACCTCCGAGGTCCAGAAGAAATCACAAGGACAAATTCCTTCATCCGCGGAGTCTTCATCTGAGACTGAGCGGTCACCAGTTTGTTCATTAGCCCAGCTAAGTTACACGCAATCTCATTGCAGTTGAAGTTCATAAAAAACTGTGAGAAGGAGTCAGGGAGAGATTGCAGGGTAAGGTCAGTTTGGAGAGAAGTATCCATTTTAAAATCAAGAGCCTCCAATCTCTCGATCATGGGTATCATTTTGAGGACGTGTTCCCCAACCTTCTCACCTTCCTTCATCCTTGCACCGAACAGTTGCTTGGATATCTCATATCTAGCGCTCACGTGCTCACCATAAAGTTCGGTTAAGTGAGATAGAATCTGCCTAGCAGAAGTCATTTTCTCATGAGCTCTCTGAAGCTCATTAGACATAGAAGCCATCATGTAAGCACGGACTTTTACGTCATCCTTAACCCATTTTTTGTGGTTTTCGATCTCTTCCTGATTAGCTCTGGTCCACACAGGAGGCACCGGAATGTCCGTCTCCAATACGTATCCCAGTGCTTCTATACTGAGGACAATCATCAGGTTGCGAAGCCAGTCCACAAAGTTAGGTCCAATCAAGGTGTTCTTTTCGAGTAGAATTGCGAGTGGATTCATTGTCATATTGAGAATAATGTCTGCATTAAGTACGACAGATTAATTAGTGACTTGTTATATTATGATCTGAGTATAGAATTAAGGTGTTTTCTATTCTTGTTACCCAGCTCCCACTATTTTTAATCTGAGCATAGAATTAAGGTCTTTTCTATTCTTGTTACCCAACTCCCACAATTTTTATCGGAATAACACACTCCCATGTGAAATCCGGAAGTATCGTCGCTCTACTTCATAGTGGTGATCGAGTTCTTTCTAAATCTTAATAGAGGGCAACCGAACAGGTTTCTAGTCTGTTAATTTTCATAAAGTGGTGTCCAACACCAACCCATCTAATGAATGATTCGATCTTCTTTTTCCCCTTGTTCACTCCCCTCAACCTATACGGTTTCTATGGTTCATGAAAAAGTTAAGTTTATACCATCGACGCAAATCAGTTTCACAAATGAATCTTATCCGGCAACCTATCAGGTTTCTAGGGATAAAATTTGCTCCAACCAAAGGCATCCAATGCGCTCCTGGTAATTTATCCGTCCTCCCCGAATGACTACCCCGATAAGTCAGAAGCATAGCACATCCGGTTTAGATTTCAATTTCCCGAAAGCTCGATAGAGGGAAGGAAAACCTTGAAACCTTATAAACTTAATTATTTGTTGTGGGATAATTTTCGCGAATAACGTTACACTGTGCACATTAATCATTTAAGCGCGTTTGTGGCATTCATACAATATGAAACAACCATTCACAACCTAGTTGCTACCAACATGTGGTTCATGGACCGTTCCTAGAAAACAAAAACTCTGCAATCTAATTACAAGTCTTCATCTTAAATCTTCGTCTTCTCGAAACGGATCTTCCTCCGGTCTTCATCATTACATATACATTTTACATTGAAAATTGCATCCTAGATATAAATATTTCTAGTAAAATAAATAGGCTCAAAACGGCCTTTACAACCCAATCGAATAAAACGAATGATTCAAAACTAAGTCCACGAACCACATCCCCATTCAAAAGTATTCATCCAATAAATACTATATAAATGGAAAGCGTAGAGATACATTGATCCAATCAACAATATGAACCGATCCAATCGATTCTAAATGAATTAATCCAATTAAGTCAAACCATCAATTTTAACTTGTTCCGGACGAGAAAATATTTCATTCAATTAATTCCCCTAAGAATAAAATCACCATAATTAAATCTTAGTCAAATTAAATCTAATTTAATTTGTGGGAAATTAATTATCGCACGAAATATAAAAAACGGAGTTGGAAAATACGGTCGGGCCAAGCTCGGGACACTGCCCAGCAGGCTGCCGAGCAGGGCCTCCACAGTCATCGGCCAGGGGCACACATGCCGCCGAGCATGTCCGTGCGGCTGACAAACCGCGGTCCAGTAGTGGCAGAGGCGCGCCGGGACGACTCAAGTCAGCCGGGCACGCGTTTACGTTTTTGGCTCGTTTTTCGCCCCGATTCCAAAAATAATATTTTTCTAATCTTTTTATTACTCATTTAAATCAGTTTTTCAAAAGAAAAATAGATTTATATTGTAACATAAAATCATGAAAAATTAATTTCTAGATGAACAATAGAAAATCAACGATTAATACGATTATGATTCCAAATCATATACTGTAACACCCCGAGATATTCAGAGTATATTACAGCGCCGTGGACCCCCACATGGGACCCACCAGGCTACAAACAAGAAAACTCCACTCGACTAACCATCCCGGTTAGCGAGGACACACATTTAATTATAAGACATAAAAAGTTACGCCCGGAGCAACCGGCGAAATGATCATCAACCAACAATGTAACAATTTAAAAGTAGTACAACACGGAGTTTGAATTTGAAAAGCCTAAGTACTCGCGAGTACACTCTATAAGTTTATAATTATTAGAACAATCAATTCAAAATGGACAAGGAAATAGAAAGACCCAAATGCACATGTCAACGACCACGGCCAACGTCCTCGTCTTGTCCAGTGCCCGCCGTCCGGATGATCATAACTCAAATCCATAACAAGAATTTCCCCAAAACGGGTCCCGGAGGGTTAGCAATTACGCTAGTACAAGTAATCAAGGCAAACCAATCGCTTACACATTTCATAGTACATGCACCAATATCATTTCGAAGACCAAAATAAGACATGTCTTTTCCGGAAACAAACAGTCAAAATTAATTTGCCTAGGACTGGGACGAAGCCACGAATCCCACTCGAGGCCTCTAAGGACCCTCCCGAGCTGGCCACATTCATAAAACAAGTCAAGCACCACACGTCACCTAGGACCGGGACGAAGCCACGAATCCCACTCGAGGCCTCTAAGGACCCTCCCGAGCTGGCTAGCGAATCAAACTCATGAATCCAGGACGAAGCCATATATTCCCTCGAGGCCCCGTAGGACCCTCCCGAGGTGAGTAAAGCACACACAATATACATTACCATTTCACATTAAGCATAAAGGTTTCCAAGAATTACTTGCCTTGAATATTTTGATGACGCAACGAACGGAAAGGATAATCACCGACGAACACTAGGAATCAACGGAACCAAACCTAACGATTCGAAGAACATAATTACAACCAACTCTAGTCGAATACGGAAATGGAATACACCCGAAAACCCGCCTACGATTCGTGTATATTCGCACAAAATAATAACGAGGGCGGACCACAACCAAACCCTCTCGGTTCAAAAACTATGAAAATATACTCAATCCGTAGGAAAATTTATGATAGCAACAAGATTAATCATATTCATCAAGAATCTATCAACAAAACGGAAAGAATCGGACAAAAACCCCAAAATCCCCAATTATTCGAAAGTAGGGTTCTAGAGATGTTACCTTCGGAGATTCAAGTACTAAGATCCGTAGAACACGCGTTGGATTGATTGTCCGGGCTTCACGATCGAAAGGAGATGAAGAAAATCAAACACTCAAATGATTTGTGAAGGAAAAACCCTCCCTCAAGCTCTCTCTCTCGGTTGTAGGTGAAGAAAAGGGAAAGAAATGAGCTGAAATGCTCAAAAAATGAATTTATAGGGGTTGACTGCCCTGCCGGACACGGCCCGTGCCGATCGGCACGGTCGTGTTGCACAGTTGGCCGACAGGGACTCGACCGTGTCCTGCTTGACACGTTCGCGGCGCGGAGGGCCTTCCGATAGTGACCCGTCCGACAGCGACTCGGCATGACTCGACCGTGTCCTGGAACACGGTCGGGCGTGTCGGCAGTCGGTTCTGGCTTATCCGGAAGAGTTCGACTTGGCCGTGCCAAACGACACGGTCGATTCCTGTGGGCAGAGACTTCGGCATTTCCAGACGAGTACGGCACGGTCCGTGTCGGACGACACGGCCGAGTTCGGTCGGCAGTGATCGGCCAATAACTGAAAAATGAGCGGGTGAGCTAAAACGACCATAACTCTCTCGTCCGGACTCCGATTGACTCACCGCTTGAACCATTGGAAAGCTAACTCGATGTTCTATAATATTGCAAAGATTTAGAATTTTTGATGTCACCAAAAATTAATGGTGATCTAACAAAGTCGAACTCATATGAGGAAAGTTGAAACAATGAACAATAACGATACACAACTCGAAGTTTTTCCGAATGGTGAACACGGTGAACGAACATGATTGATGAATGATTATAAATGAGTGAAAATCCACTGAGTGACAATCACCGAATGAAATTACTGAATGATAATGACTGAATTACAACCGGGTATTACATACACCCCCCTTAAAAGAGTTTCGTCCCCGAAACTAAGGGTCAAACAACTCGGGATAACTCTCCCGCATACTATCCTCGGTTTCCCAAGTAGCCTCTTCGACTCCGTGTCTTGACCACTGCACTTTGACCAAAGGGATGGTCTTATGCCTCAGTCGTTTCTCACGATGCTCCAAAATCTTCAAAGGACGCTCCTCAAAAGTAATATCTTCAGCAATATCAATCTCGCCATAATCGATGACGTGACTAGGATCCGTAACATATTTCCTCAGCTGGGAAACATGAAAAACACTATGAACATGACTCAAGGCCGGGGGTAACGCCAAACGGTATGCTAACCCACCGACTCGCTCGAGAATCTCGAAGGGTCCAATAAATCTCGGACTCAACTTCCCCTTCTTCCCGAAACGGAAAACTCCTCTCGTGGGCGACACCTTCAGCAAAACGTGGTCTCCCACCTCGAATTCTAAAGGTCTACGACGGACATCGGCATATGACTTCGCCGACTGGGCCGTCAACATCCGTTCTCGAATTAATTCTATCTTCCGCCTCGTCTCTAAAACGACATCCGGCTCGGTCCCGACTAAATCGGACGCCTCATTCCAACAAATCGGTGACCGACATCGCCGCCCATAAAGTGCCTCGTACGGTGCCATCCGAATCGGCGTGTGCCAACTATTGTTGTACGTGAATTCGATCAACGGCAAATGCTCCTCCCAGTCGCTGCTCCAATCGAGAGCGCACGCACGCAACATATCCTCAAACGTCTGGATAGTGCGTTCCGACTGTCCATCTGACTGAGGATGGAAAGAGGTACTCAAATGCAAACGGGTACCCAATGCCTTATGCACCGCCTGCCAAAAGTGCGATACGAAACGGCCATCACGATCCGAAACGATAGACTTCGGAGTACCGTGAAGCCTCACAATCTGTGCGATAAATATACGGGCCAACTTCTCCGGGCCCCAAGTGTCCTTGATGCCCAGAAAATGTGCCGACTTGGTCAGACGATCAACAATCACCCAAACCATATTCATGCCCGATCTCGATCTCGGCAAACTCGTAATGAAATCCATCGATATATCTTCCCATTTCCATTCCGGAACGGGAAGTGACTACAATAACTTAGCCGGTCGCTGATGCTCGATTTTGACCTGCTGGCAAGTCAAACATCTCGCCACAAACTGTGCGACCTCCTCCTTCATATCATTCCACCAGAAGTTCCTCCTCAGGTCCTTGTACATATTACTCGAGCCAGGATGAACGGAATAGGGTGTGGAATGGGCCTCACGCAAAATACCCTGTCGCAACCCTGGATCGTTCGGCACACAAAGCCGACTCTGGAATCTCAAAACACCATCCTCGTGAATCACAAACCCAGGAGACTTTCCTTTAAGAACGTTCTCTCGGATTTGAGTAATCATCGGATCCTCTAATTGCTTCAGTTTAATTTCATCGATCAAAGACGACGAAATTTCTAAGGCACAAAGTTGCCCGACAGATCCAGGCAGCAAAACCTCAACATCTAACTCTGAGTGGCATTCGAGGGCATACTTTTAACAAATTTAAGGGCTTGTATAATTCTTATCTCAGCTCCCACTAATTTTATTGGAATTACACACTCCCATGTTATAACCCGAAAGTCATGGTTAGATCGACTTCTTAGTGGTGATCGAGTTCTTTACAAATTTTAACAGACGCAACCTGTCAGGTTTCTTGCCTATTAATTTCTATAAAGTGTTGTCCAACACCAACCCGTCCAACGGATGATTCGATATTCTTTTACCCCTAGTCTTCATGCCATCAACCTATCAGGTTTCTTGGCAATCCAGACTATTTAAGCTGTTGACCATCAACGTCTATCAGTCTGACTATTGAATCTCGCCCGGCAACCTATCACGTTTCTAGGGGCGAAATTTATCACCAACCGAAGGCATCTAATGCACTCAAGAATTTTTCAACCTCTACCAAATGTACTAGCCCGATAACTCGGAAGCATAGCACACCAGCTCGGGTATCAATTTGCTACGAGCTTGATGGAGGGTAGGAAACCTCGTAACCTTTTTCAAACTTAGTCGTGTTGTTTGTCGGGAGAATTTCGCAATTAATATTACACTTTGCACATTAATTCATTTATAAGCGCGTTTGTTTGTCAATCATTCAAAATGAAAAACAGTAAATAGCAACCTAGTTACTACCAACATATAGCTCATGGACTTTTTCCTAAGTACTGGACCAAGCGAATGACCCAATAAAAAAACCAGTCTTCGATTCTTCATCTTCTCGGTCGGTTGTCTTTGGTCTTCGTCATAGCCAAATAAATAATTACATTATTGAAAAAATGCATCCTATACAAATTTTTCTAGTAAAAATAAATAGGCTCAAAACGGCCTTTACAACCCAATCAAATAGAACAAATCAAAAACTAAGTCCGCGAGCTATACCACCATCACATAAGGATTCACATACCATGTAACGGTAATGAAATTAAATAACTAATTTAATATATTAATCCAATTAATCTATGAATTTAATCTATTCAATTTCTACAATATTAATCCAATTAATATTTAATGGCATTACAATTAAATAATCAACTAATATATTAATCCAATCAATATAAAATTAATCTATTCAATTTCAACGGTATTAATCCAATTAATACTAATAATCGTCATTTTAATTCGTTCGAAGTAATCCGGCCAAAAATAATATTCTCGTTTAATTAATTTTCCTTAACACAAAAATATTCCTAATATTAATTTAGTCAAATTAAAATCCAATTTAAATTTCGGAAAATAAATACAACGAAATATAAACTTAAAACGGAGTCCCGGACTATCCGGTATTAGGCCCAGCTCGCGGCCCAATTCAAAATCGGGCCAAAACCCGAGAGGTGTCATGGTCGAGCCATGCTCGGGAGACTGGCCGAGACCCTATCGGCAGCCTGGCAATGGCCGTCAGAGCAGATCTTCATGCACCACCGCAGCCGCTTTTCTTTTTTTTCGGCTCGTTTCCAAAAACGTGATGTTACATCGAAAAATTTAAATATCTTCGATTATACCAAAAATCATTCTAAATCATAAACATCAACTAAAAGCATTCAAAATGCACAAATAATCGTATATACGGTATCATTGACCTCGTTCTGATACCACTGTTGGGATTCTAGAAATAAAACGAAATACGCAGCAGAATAATAAAAAGAATTCCAAACAAGGATCAATCAAGTAACGTATATACGAAAATGAAAAAGATGAAGATAAAAGGTTTAAGGTCCCATACCCTTGAAGTCTTTGATAATATCTTCATAAGTTGATGATGATGACGAACCCGAACACGAACACGAAATTCCTTTGTTGCAAACACCGAAAACCCGATGTCTCTACTTCACACGCCTCGGAACTTGATATGAAAAATCTACAAGACTCCGTTCCTTCAAGAACACGGCTAGGGAAACTTGTAGGAATTTTTTCTCTCTTGTTTTTCTTTCTTTTCTTCCACCTCAAAGATGACGAAAAATGAACTAAGAATAAATCTCCCTTTCCTCTCTAAACTCACGGCTGAAGTGTTACCCATATGAGTTGTGGTGTGTTGTTTTTTATAAGATGTCATGTGATCTTAAGTTGACAAAAAAAATTGATTTAAAAAAGATCACTTAATTAAATCAATAATTAAGATTCTTAAGTAACATGACAAAATCAAAAACAAAGACTCACCATGTGAGAGAAGAAGGTGGGGGCGGCTCATTAGGAAATTTCCAAGAAATGGGCCGAGTCACTCGGCTCGTGTACCGGACGTTCGTCAAACGAATCCATTAAATACACTCCATTTTATTTTCAATGTATTTATACTTAATTACTTAATCCAATTAATTAATTATATCAAATACAAAATATATTTCTCTAAGAAATATAATTTATGAATTAAATTAATTACCTAGTAATTTAATTTCAATTCATAAGACCGCTATTTATTTATCCAATAAATCATAATTAGATATCCAATATCTAATATTAATAGAGAGATGATAAATTCATATTTATCTGTCAACGATCCTGATGCGCGACTCTGTAGGTCCGTCTCAGCAGGCATTGGGAGGAACCAATGAGTGCGGGCAGCACCTAGCCAGCCTAGCGGACCGCACTATAAACCCGACTGAAAACGAATGAAGGGATCATTCAATAACTATTTTGTCGTGAATACCATATACGTAGAGACCCTTCATCAGATGTCCCGGTCAAGTCTTCGGGTCACGGTAAAGTCAAACCCTACTGTTGACTAGACACTATACATGCGTTAATGCAAATCAAGACCAACTGATTACTAGTGTATCTAATTCGACTAGATCATAATGCTTTGGCCAAAGACTTGTGATGTTATTTGTCATTAACCGTATAGGACATTCGCCTGCTCACTAACAGGAGATAGAATCTTTTATTGTCATACAGTAAAGACTGCTAAAACGTTATTATTGACTCGAGCCGTTTTGATTAGTTTTGAAAAATCGAATGGAAATACTTTTAGAAAATAACTTTAAAATTTCTCGGGTCCTTGACCTAGTATGTGGAAAATAATTTTATAGGAAAACCATTTCAACGTTATTCGAGGTCCTCGACCCGATTTGTAGAACACTATCACAAGAACAATCATGTCAACATCTCATGGGGTCCTCGTTCCAATCCACAGAATATCATCAGAGGAATAATCATCTCAACATCTCATGGGGTCGTCGACCCAATCCACAGAACATCATCACAAGGACAATCATTTCAACATCTCACGGTGTCCTCGACCCAATCAACAGAATATCATCAAAGCACAATCAATGTCACATCCTCTCATTTCGACAAATCCTGCTCAACACCCTTGATTAGTTAACCCTCGAAAATCTCATCAGATATCCCTGGTTAATTAATGTAATATCCGCAATTTTCGATTTTCGGTAAATTTCTTTTTTCGACCGGAGTCCGTTTTGACGGCTCGCTCATGACCGTTTCGTCATTCTGAGAATGATTAATTCTACACTTTTTGTCATCCGAGTTCGTTTCGGTGTTGTTTTGTTGAGTTCTGTGGTTTTTAGCGACTTTTCCGCACTTGAGTTCGATTCTTGCGAATCTCGTCCGAAACTGCTGTTTCGAGTTTCCCGCAAGTCCGTTTAACTTTGTTAGACGTGTTGTGAACTTCGGTTTGGTTATTCGATCACGTATCGTGATTTCCGGGCGTTTTGGGCCATTTTGTAATTTCTTGAAAATTACGGGTATCCATATCTGTATTTGTCGTCTTGACCGTTTTCTTGGTCGCGTATGATTAATTATTGCATTACGTTTTCATCTCGAGTCGTTGACGTCGTCCGCGAACTTTTCGCCGTGTCCGCTTCGGCGTTTTCGAAATCGAGGCGTCGGGTCGTGGCGGCCGAGCAAGCCGCCGACGGTGCGGGATCGCCGGACGAGTGCCGACATCGCCGAGCAGCACGGCAGAACCGGCGTAAGCGCACGCTTACGGCCGGACGGCCGCGCTAGCTCGGCAGTGTAGCGCACGCTGCCGAGTCGGCCAGACGCTATCGGGCACGGACAGAGGTATTCTAAGGTTCTCGACTCGGCCAGATCGGCGGTAGCGCACGCCATCGCCGGCCGTAGCGCGCGCTAACCGGCAGGGGTAGCGTGACGCCGCGGCCGACTAGCGACGCACGGATGAGTTGTCGATCCGGTGGCTCTCGGCCAGTGCCGCTAAGCGCGAAGCTTCCGGCCGTAGCGCACGCTAGCGGGAGTCGGGCGTCGAGTCACGGTCGGCAGATTTGGTCGGTGGTGCCGGTCGTGCGGGCCATGGCCGAGTGTGCTCGGCCGACATCGCCGATAAGCGCACGCTAGGCCGGGAAGGCTAGCGCACGCTAGTTCCGGCCAAGATAAAAATGACAGATCGGCGACTTTCTCCGTCATTTTTCATTTCATTTCTCTTCGGTCCATGCCGGGTTTCGGAGGAGACGAAACCATGTTGTTGAACAACAAATCCATGAAGTTCTTGGGGTTATATCGTTGATCAATCATCCTATAACATCCTTCGATCCAAATAATCAAGGTTAGATCTTTAGAACCCTACTTTTGGGTAGATTTGGGGATTTTCGTTTTGTCCGATTCGTTCCGTTTTGTCGATTAATTCATGATGAATATGATTAATATTGTTGATATTCTTAGTTTCCCTACGGATTCATGGTATATTTCGTGATTTTTACGGAATCGAGAGGGTTTGGTTGTGGTCCGCCCTCGTTGTTGTTTATATACGAATATACATGAATCGTAGGCGGGTTTTCGGGTGTATTCCAATTCCGTATTCATTTAGAAATGGTTGTGATTGTATTCTTCGAATCGTTAGGTTCGGTTTCATTGGTTCCTAGCGTTCGTCGGTGACTTCCTTTCCGTTCGTTGCGTCGTCAATAATTCAAGGCAAGTATTTTTGGAAACCTTTAAGCTTAACATGAAATGGTGATGTATATTACTTGTGTGTAACTCACCTCGTGTTGGCCCGACGGGGTCAAGGAGGGAAATCTATGCTGCCGCCCTGGATTTCACGAGTTTGTTTAGCTAGCCGCCGCGGAGGGTCCTTAGAGGCCTCGTGCGGGAATCTATGATATTACTCATTCCCAAGGCGATGCATGTGCGTGTTTTGTTTTATAATATAGCCAGCGCGGGAGGGTCCTTAGAGGCCTCGTGCGGGAATCTATGATATTACTCTGTTCCCAAGGCAAATTGTTTGACTGTTTGTTTCCGGAAAAGACATGTCTTGTTTTGGTTTTCGAAATGATATTGGTGCATGTACTATGAAATGTGTAAGCGATTGGTTTGCCTTGAATACTTGTACTAGCGTAATTGCTAACCCCTTTGGGGACCCGTTGTCGGGGAAATTCTTGTTATGGATTTCGTTATGTTCAAATGCATTTAGCGGCTGGGATGGTACGAGGATGTTGGCCAAGGTTGTTGACATGTGCAATTGAGTCTTTTTATTTACCTCTGTCTCTTTTGATGTGGATGTTTTCCAAATTGTAAACTTATAGATTGTACTCGCGAGTACTTAGGCTTTTCTTTTCGGATTGTGTTTGGACTTCGTTGGAGTTACTGTATTTGTCGGTTGATGTTTATTATGCCGGTTGTACCGGACGTGTTGTTTTATGTTCTTGTTGTTAATAGTTGTTTCCTTGCTAACCGAGATGGTTAGTCGAGTGGTGTTTTATTGTGTTAGCCTGGTGGGTCCCATGTAGGGGTCCACGGCGCTGTAATACACCTCGATTATCTTGGGGGTGTTACAGAAAATGGTATCGGAGCTCTAGGTTTATGGATACCTAGGCTTGTTGGTTATTTGGGTCTAGTTGTGTTTTGTTTTGCACATTGTCACACCGCTGCCGGCATCTCAGTACATCCAGTGCTCGTAAGTTTTCCTTACTCAATTCTCTTGTTTTCTCGTATTGAAATTCCACTTCTCGAACTGTGATTGTCTCTCTCGTACTTATTGTCGAGTTGTTTCTCGATCCCTCCAGTTGTGTACTTTTGATTCTAGTATTGCGCCGTCCTTTGTCTCTCTGGAGTATGTGCGCCGTTCTGGGCTTGACCGTTTGTCGTTTTGCGAGCCTTCCATCGCTAAACTTCCTAGCATTGGTGGGATCGTTGGTGATTGAAAGATCCGAGTTTTGCTCCGTGGTATATTGTGAGAGGGCTTGACTCTCTAGTCTTTTGCTGTGTGATGGAATCTGCGTTTGGTAATTGCGATATACTAAATGTATGTTGAGCCGAATGTACCGATGAGTTGGACACCGAAGGGTGCAGTATGATGTAGAAGTTTTGAACATTGATATGTTCCGGTATAGGTATTGATGGCAGAGTTTGTTGAGAAACTCACATAGCTGGTTTCGACATATGTCCAAATCGGTGATCTGTGGTTCTGTTGTCAAACTTGAAGAGATAGTTTGACATATGCTTGGAATTAGTATTCCCGAGTTGCGCTTGTTGAACTAGTGATTTTTGAATGTCGTATATGAGTGTGTTCGGGAATTGTTGGTACTTGGCTAATTATTGTTATTTACAACCAATGTGTTTCTATTAATAATAATACATGCGGCGTGCATGCTTGAAAATCTCTGAGATTTGATCGTATTGTGGGTTTTTGAAAAGTGACATGAATTTGGGCGAGCCAGCCTTGTATTTTCAAATAAAAACTTGCGTCGTATTTAAAGGTCGTGTTTCAAAGTGTCTGGGACATTTTATAAAATGCTACCGCTGTTAAGCCCATGTCGTCTTTGAAAGGGTCTTGAAAACGATTTTTAACTTATCGGTTTTATTTTCGAATAACTAAAGTATACGATTTTAAAATCAGATTAGCCTGGGGAAACCTAGGCTGTCGAGTCAAGTTGTGTTTGTTGAGTTTTGTCTCGTCGGATTTTGTCTGACTTAGTCGCATCGCGACGCGTCGTTTGAGATCATTGGTCGTGATTAGTATAGAGGGGTGGTCGTCACTTACGTGCGATCTATGGATGTAAAACTCCATTCCTTGTGTTGTGCCTCGTGTGACACGAGTTATTTGTATGATTAGTCGTTAAATGATGGAATCCTTCTGTGGATTTTGATTTCACGATATGTGTTTATTAGACTCTCGTATTTGGTTTATACGAGGAGTGTAAATCACCTTCTTGATGTATTTTCGTACCGTATTTTATCCGTTGCGTGAGTTCTTTCAAACGGCTTTCGATATTTTGCAAATTGAGTTTTATTTCGTAAAACCGATTCCTTGAATCAAGTTTTGGCATTTTGGCCTTGAATATTTCATGATGGTTTGACAAATGATTTTGCGAGCTTTGGAAAAATATTACCGTCGTTGGTCTTTTTAGCATTTTCGAAATAACATGGGAAATTGTGCTTAGCCTGGTAAATCCTTGTGAGGAAGGTTTACGGCATGTAATTTTTCTGGTGTGTTCTGTTGTTGTCTCTGTGGGTCGTTAGCGCACGCTACGCTGCGGCTAGCGCGCGCAAGAGTGCATTGGTAGCACGCTACGGGAGGATAGCGCACGCTACAGTAGTTCGGGCGATCCAGAGCTACCGGACTGGGTCTGAAGTTCTCATTAGCGCACGCTAAACACTTGGGGTTAGCGCACGCTAACAGTGTATTTTTGGTCAGGAGTTTTGTTTGGTGCCGTGATAGCGCACGCTAACCTTAATGATTAGCGCACGCTAATTGTGTCCAGTATAAATACTGGACACCAGTCTAGAAGTTGCATTTTTTCTTCATTTCTTCTCCTTCCTCCATGAGTTTGAGACGTAGCGACTCGGTTTCGCATCTGGGCTGATTTTTCTTCCATCCAAAGGTGTTTTGGAGTATCCTAGACGATTTTTAACATCATCTAATCCATTGTTCTTCGCCGAATCTAGGTATTTTCTTGAATCCGTAGAGTTGACTTTTTGGAGTTTTGTTCTTGATATCGTTTTCCATCCAGTTTTGATAAACCGATTGTTGTTTTAACGATGTTGTTGAACCTATCCTGAGGATTGTATATCACTGTCGTGATTTTGAGCGATTTGATGCGTGTGATATGATGTGTTTAAGTAAATGTTGATACGTGCGAATTTTGGGCATTCGCCTATCAGTACGAAAAACCTTGAGTATCTTAGAAAATAAACCTCGAGACGTACTTTTAAAATAAATTATTTTCTCACAAAGGTTTCAAGATGCCTACTAGTGTCACGCTATGTTTCAAAATTATTCTACTTTGAGGATCAAAATATTTTGAAATATTTCTAATGATTTAGAAATGCATTCGCTTAGACCCGAAGGTCGAATATAGCTGACAAGTTTTAATTTAACGAAAGGTGTCTTCATTTCTTTTTTTTTTTTCAAACGCAAGATGATTTTTTTTAGTCTCGATGACGATGTTTGTACTACTTTTTGATATATGATACTCAAGATCAACTGGTGCTTGCAAGTTATTTTCAAAAGATGGTTTTCGTTTTCACAACCTATCATTCCTATTTGTGGTCCGGGAATATATGTGTGTGATGTTCGTGCTCTCGTTAGGGTGTTAACCCCGAGTTGTTGATGAATTGGTGGTGTGAGCGTTGAGTCGTTCGCCACACAGTTGTCGTGGTAGCCTCTGCGAGGGGTGTGATATTGGTATTGGATGTTGTCGCCTCGTAGCGGTTTATGCTTTATCGCATATATGCGAGCTGTTAGAGATCGGATTGGTATGATTGTGTGCATCGGTGATTGTTCCACGTTGTGTCGGTTGCTTGTTGTATTGTTACCTTGGTTCCGTTGTGGTGAGTTTCGGGGGCGAGGTCAAAAGTAATACCCGTACTATTTTGACTTCTATATCTTCTCTTTCTCCAGTCTATCGATTCGCTCGTGTTCATTGATACCTTATGAACTTGTTCTGTACCTTGGTTTCATCGTTCGAGCGAGCTGTAATCTGGTTTTGAGTCGATCTGGTTATCGCTGTGACCTTCCGAATTCGGTTCGACTATTGTAAACCTTGTTCGGAAGTAACATCTTTTGGTTCTAATAGTTCTTTTATTCGAAGTGGATCGAATTTTAACTTCTGTACTTTTGGCTCTATCAACTCGTTTATGCTCGTTAACATTTCAACTTTCCTATCCCTTGCTTTTGTTGATCGAACGAGGGTGGTATTGTTTCGAATAACTCGTTTGTCGTTGTGGCTTTTCAATCGCTATTCCCTTTCCTGTGGATATTGTGGGAATGCACGTCTTGCTGTTCTCACCAGTCATCACGGGAGTTGTTGTTTGAATTTTATTATCCTACGTGTTTCGGACATGATTGTTCGATTCTTGTTGTCTCAATCGTTTGCTTGTTCGGTTTTTGTTCTCGTTTCGTGATTGTTGAGCGTTCAGGCTCCTTCGTAGTTCCCTTAAGTTCGGGGAATTAGTCTCGTTTTCGATCTTCCAACCCTTGGGCGGTGGAATTTCGTATTTGTTCAGCGTTGACTCGCGTTTTGGGTTGATGAACCGTTGGGTTGGTCAATCGTATTGATTTTCGTTCGTTGAGTTTTGTGATTGTTCGGATAATCGACTCGATTGGATTGTCTATTTGATGACGCTTGTCACTCGTTGATTTTTATTATGTCTCTACCGGTGACGTTGTGTTAGTCGCCCTAGAGCATATTTTCTCGCCGTATGTCTCCTTGCGTTCCTTGCAGCGTTTCGCCGTCGGGCGCGAGTCTTCGGTTTTGTGTATCTCGTCGAGTTTTCCTGGCAAAGGATATTGCTTCTCCCTACTTATTTTAAGTTTCGGGACGAAACTTCTTTTAAGGAGGGTAGAATGTAATATCCGCAATTTTCGATTTTCGGTAAATTTTTTTTTTCGACCGGAGTCCGTTTTGACGGCTCGCTCATGACCATTTCGTCATTCTGAGAATGATTAATTCTACACTTTTTGTCATCCGAGTTCGTTTCGGTGTTGTTTTGTTGAGTTCTGTGGTTTTTAGCGACTTTTCCGCACTTGAGTTCGATTCTTGCGAATCTCGTCCGAAACTGCTGTTTCGAGTTTCCCGCAAGTCCGTTTAACTTTGTTAGACGTGTTGTGAACTTCGGTTTGGTTATTCGATCACGTATCGTGATTTTCGGGCGTTTTGGGCCATTTTGTAATTTCTTGAAAATTACGGGTATCCATATCTGTATTTGTCGTCTTGACCGTTTTCTTGGTCGCGTATGATTAATTATTGCATTACGTTTTCATCTCGAGTCGTTGACGTCGTCCGCGAACTTTTCGTCGTGTCCGTTCCGTGCGTTTTCGGAAATCGAGGCGTCGGGTCGTGGCCGAGTACCGTGGCCGGACGGTGCGGGATCGCCGGACGAGTCTTGGACATCGCCGAGCAGCACGGCAGAACCGCGTAGCGCACGCTACGGCCGGGACGCCAAGCGCTAGCTCGGCAGTGTAGCGCACGCTGTCGAGTCGGCCAGCGTACGCCATCGGCCCGGACAGAGGTATTACGAGGTTCTCGACTCGGCCAGATCGGCGGTAGCGCACGCTCATCGGCCGTCAGCGCGCGCTAACCGGCAGGGTAGCGCACGCCGGCCGACTAGCGTGCGAGCACGGATGAGTTGTCGATCCGGTGGCTACCGACAAAGCGGGCTAGCGCGCAGCTTCCGGCCGTAGCGCACGCTAGCGGGAGTCAAGCCGAGTGACGGTCGGCAGATTTGGTAGGTGGTGCCGGGTCGTGAGGGCCATGGCCGAGTGTGCTCGGCCGACATCGGGCCGATAGCGCACGCTAGGCCGGGAAGGCTAGCGCACGCTAGTTCCGGCCCAGTATAAAAATGACAGACCAGCGACTTTCTCCGTCATTTTTCATTTCATTTCTCTTCGGTCCGCGGCTGGGGTTTCGGAGGAGACGAAACCATGTTGTTGAACAACAAATCCATGAAGTTCTTGGGGTTATATCGTTGATCAATCATCCTATAACATCCTTCGATCCAGCGAATCAAGGTTAGATCTTTAGAACCCTACTTTTGGGTAGATTTGGGGATTTTCGCGTTTTTGTCCGATTCGTTCCGTTTTGTCGATTAATTCATGATGAATATGATTAATATTGTTGGTATTCTTAGTTTCCCTACGGATTCATGGTATATTTCGTGATTTTTACGGAATCGAGAGGGTTTGGTTGTGGTCCGCCCTCGTTGTTGTTTATATACGAATATACATGAATCGTAGGCGGGTTTTCGGGTGTATTCCAATTCCGTATTCATTTAGAAATGGTTGTGATTGTATTCTTCGAATCGTTAGGTTCGGTTTCATTGGTTCCTAGCGTTCGTCGGTGACTTCCTTTCCGTTCGTTGCGTCGTCAATAATCCAAGGCAAGTATTTTTTGGAAACCTTTAAGCTTAACATGAAATGGTGATGTATATTACTTGTGTGTAACTCACCTCGTGTTGGCCCGACGGGGTCACGGAGGGAAATCTATGCTGCCGCCCTGGATTTCACGAGTTTGTTTAGCTAGCCAGCGCGGGAGGGTCCTTAGAGGCCTCGTGCGGGAATCTATGATATTACTCTGTTCCCAAGGCGATGCATGTGCGTGTTTTGTTTTATAATATAGCCAGCGCGGGAGGGTCCTTAGAGGCCTCGTGCGGGAATCTATGATATTACTCTGTTCCCAAGGCAAATTGTTTGACTGTTTGTTTCCGGAAAAAGACATGTCTTGTTTTGGTTTTCGAAATGATATTGGTGCATGTACTATGAAATGTGTAAGCGATTGGTTTGCCTTGAATACTTGTACTAGCGTAATTGCTAACCCCTTTGGGGACCCGTTGTCGGGGAAATTCTTGTTATGGATTTCGTGTTATGTTCACCACGAGCGGGCAATTGGGATGGTACGAGGATGTTGGCCAAGGTTGTTGACATGTGCAATTGAGTCTTGTTATTTCCTACTGTCTCTTTTGATGTGGATGTTTTCCAAATTGTAAACTTATAGATTGTACTCGCGAGTACTTAGGCTTTTCTTTTCGGATTGTGTTTGGACTTCATTGGAGTTACTGTATTTGTCGGTTGATGTTTATTATGCCGGTTGTACCGGACGTGTTGTTTTATGTTCTTGTTGTTAATAGTTGTTTCCTTGCTAACCAAGATGGTTAGTCGAGTGGTGTTTTATTGTGTTAGCCTGGTGGGTCCCATGTAGGGGTCCACGGCGCTGTAATACACCTCGAATATCTTGGGGGTGTTACAATTAATACTGATACCAACATCTAAAACGAGTTGAAACAAACTTTCAGAAATACGAATCTCAGTCTTTATCGAGACCAACATTTTAAAGCGAGTTGAAATGACTTTTGAATTACGAAAATCATTCGGTATTGGGGGTGACTCAGCAATTAAGCAAATGAGTCTAACTACTCTAATGACAAAATAAACGTCAGAGGCACATATCTCGCTGAACCCTCAAGTCAAAGGTCCACGTATACTATCATAACCTTTTGATTCATCATCGACTCTCCAAGAGTGAATACCATGTGACTGAATCAAGTATGAGTCATGTTCGAGTATACTAGTCCCACCATTATACTTATAACTATGCTATCAAGAGATGCACATGCCCTAGCATCAGTTATACAAGTCTTACTCAAAACTTAATGCCCAATTAAGTTTATCGACTCGCAAACGGTTTACGTAAATAAACTTTAAACACTTTCAATGCATTTTCTCTTATCCGATAACGAGAATGGAATGTTTGCTTTTATTTACATGGACTTTACTTCAATGTTTACCAAATCAAGAATGCATTTGAAATACAATAAACAATGGATGAATCACTTTTGCCTTTTATTATTAATTCCATAATTACAAGTACAATGCCCCTTCTCTCTCATCCCCTGAGTGGCATTCGAGGACATATTCCTAACAATTCAGGCACGTTAACACATGCAATGAAAGAAGCTAGCTTACGCAACATGACAAAGTTAACGTACGTAATACTTTGATATTAATGTATGCTATGAAGTTTGAAATGCAATTTTAAATATCAGCCCATTGGAGAAATCTTGAAGGTTAACTCCTGCAACGTTCATATGCCCGTTGTACTTAACATACACAATGTGAAGACATAACATATGCAAAGCAAGAAATGAAGCTACTGGACTGCACTATATATATGATAACGTACGTAACAATACGAGTTTTATGTATGCAATGAGCTTAACGTATGGAAAGAATACAGTATAGCGTATGCTATAAAGCAGCAGGCAGCAATGGCTGGTCAAGGCTTTCGAGCCTATAAATACCACTTCATTTGGTATTCAAAATACAACAACTTCAAGCAACTTTCATATTCATCTGAGGTACTTAAATACATTCTTCTTATTATAATCGAGCTTAATTGTTAAGAGTTCGAGTGTTTGATTCACTCAACCATACACGGAGAAAAGAAAAGGAATGTAGATTTGATTCAGTGTTATTAGGATCTTATATTCGGCATTGTTAGAATCATAATCTAAATCAGGTGAGATTTTTCCAGTACCAAGAAAAAGCTAGAAATGTTGTTTCCTTGTCCGATAGAAAAAAAATGGTTTATCTTGGATCGATAGAAGACAAGACTGTAATGGTTTATCTTAGACCGATTGAAGATAAAGATTGAAATGGTTTACCTCGGACCGACCGAAGACAAGGCAGAAAAGTTTATCTTGAACCTGCAGAAAAAGATAGTGAATGAGAGAGGAAGTAGACACATTGTCGAACATCTATAAATCTCTTTGTCATTTATTTTTCACACTTATCTATCGATTGCGCATAAAAAGAGTTCATTACTTCTCACCGCACTATTCAACTCCCTTCTAATGGCGGTACCAAACTCAATAATTGGTATCAGGGTGGGTTTTTTATAATAGTCGGCTTAGCATTCGAGGAGAAAAAGATCCTATGGCATTTACTTTTGCTCAGGTAGAAGGGCTTACCTTAAACCGACCATCATTTTTCGACGGATCAAACTTCATGACATCGAAGAAAAAAATATCAATCTTTATCCGAGCGTATGACATCGAAATTTGGAAGATAATTTGCCTTGATCCAAAAATTCCTACGAAATCCGACGGCTCTCTAAAAAGTTTCAAAGAATATAATGAGGAGGATTGGAAAAACGACCATTACAATTGTAAAGCCACACAATTATTATATTGTGGTTGTAATACCCGAATTTTCAGTATAAATTTTTCGCGTTATTTTATCTGAGTATACTGTACAGTTTGGCATCTATACAGTATGGATAAAATAAATTGAGAACCGAGACAATTATACTGCTGTGATTATCGTTTTTGATTGACAGATATATTCAGGATATGTTGTATCAGGTTGAACTGATTTGGATATCAGGTATACCGTATGAGAATATTTTTGGATTCAGTATGTGTATTCAGTATGCCGCATGTTTGTATTTTGTACGCCGAGACGTTGGACAGGAACAGTTGGATTTTTGGCTAAGTATAAAAGCCATTACGTACGTTAAGCCTTGGAGCTTACGTACGTAAAATGTGTTAGCTTACGTACGTTATATAGTGTACATAACGTACGTAACAAGAGGAATCGGACAGTGGGGCCCGTGGTCGGCGGCTTTCGGCGCAGATGTGGACAGGTGAGTCAACGGATGGAGTTACGTACGTTATACAGGGTGTATTACGTACGTAATACGAGTATAATACTGTAGCAAGTCAACGTACGTATTACGTACACAACGGAATAAGTGTTCCGTGACGCATGGGCTACCGGCCGAAGTCGTGGCCGAGATGACTGGATGGTCGAGCATGGCGGTCGTGACTCGTTGGAATGGCCGAGCATGGTCGGCGGTGACTCAGGGGGTGGCCGATCACGGTCGGCATTGACTCGCGAGGATGGCTAGATCGGCCGATTACGTACGTAAGGCGGTGGCGATCACGGCCGTAAGGGCCGATTACGTCGTAAGCCACCGATTACGTACGTAAGGGTTCCGACAGAATTGGGTAGTAGGGTCGGCCGCGGCCGGCTACGTACGTAAGGACCCGCCGGTTACGTACGTAACGTGCCGGCAGGTCTCGGCCTATGTAAGGCCTGGACCGAGTCACCTACTCATTTTTTCGTTTTTCTTCGTTTCTTCGTGATTCCTTCGGCAAGAATTGATGGATTTGAGTATGAGCAACTTATAACAACATGTTTTGGAAGTTGGAATCATGGATTAACATCGTCTTCCACCCGGATCGAAGGTAAGAACACCTAAACTTTTGGTTTTTGGATGTTCTTGAGATTTCTTGGTGTTTTGGCCGATTTGCTTCGTTTTGATTCAGATTGTTGATTAAACTTGATTGTAAACTCGTAATCATTCATTATTCTTGAAGTTTTGTGGAAAGAATTCGAGTATTTCTTTGAATAATCGATTGAATTGGACTATGCCTTCAAAATGTTCGATGAAATGTCTCAATGAGTAGAACTTGGAAAATTCTACACGTTTTCGTATGAATGGTGATGGAAATGATATTGTTGTGATGATTCTTGGTAATTATGGGAATTTTGTTAAAGGAAGATAATGAATTGGTGATCAAATGATTCGATTATGTTGTTATGATTATGGAATCATAGTATTCTCGATGTTCTTGGTGGTTTGTTGCGATTCATGATGTTATGAGAAGTATATGTTGAAGGACATGATTATATACACCTTGAATTGTGAATAAGGATTGTTTATATGTTAGAACACATCGGATTATGTCGTATTGGAGATTTTGAATATGATTTCGGAATTAGTTGTGTTCTTAACTCTTGGATTATATATGAATTGATGAACATGTTTGAGTGATGATGGTGTTTTGGATATGAATATGGAATATTCATATCTAAAACTAAGTTACGTGTTTTGATACAATATTCGTATAGGGATACGAATATGATTCCGGATTTGATAAGGTTATGATTCACTTTTGAGTTTGAGAATTCATAGGTATTTAACAAGTGTTCAATTCGGATAATGGAATTATTTGAAACCTTTGGAATATGGTTATCTATGATGTTGAATTAATCGGATCGTCCGGATTGATGATGATAACCGGTAATTGGTTATATTATGAATTTACAAGGAGGAAACTTGTATCCGTATTTAAGATTGAATTTGGAATCGGTAATGTTAGACCCTTGTTGGTTTAAATTGATTATTGACATGATCTTCGGATTTTGGAATCATATTGTGGTTTTGAATTCGTGTTTAATTGGTTCGGGTTGTTTGGATATGTGTTTAATCGGGATATTGTAGAACCATTTTTGATCGGTTATTGATTGTTATTTGTGATCATCGAGTTACGGCTTGTATCGTGGATATGGGTTCGTATTTGTTGAGTTGGATTATTTGGTATTATGTATATGATCGAGGTTTTGTTGAACCGTTGAGTTTGTTGGTTGAGTATGTCGGTTATTGATTTTTATCGAATGTGTGTTAATTGATTATTGCAATAGGTTGTGATGTTTTGATCGTGGTTTATGACCGTTGTGCTGTGATTGAGATTGAAGAGTTCGTAGATTGCTTTTGGTCGGGGCTGAGGAGCTCGCAGACGAAGGCAATGGATTTTGGTAACGGCTTCGTGGTATCGGTATCGAGGCAAGTTTATACTTGTTCAGTTTATAATATTTGATGAATGGTTTCGTTTTCATTTCATTTATAATTCGTATAGCAATATTGTTAGAAATGTAAGTTGTCGGGATAATGGTTTGTATATCGTGCTCTGGTTGTATTAAATCATAAGGTATATGATTTAATTGTGTTCAGGGAAGACGTGAGTTATTTTTGGTCAAGGATATAGAATATCGGATATCGAGGATAGTTATCGTGATGACATAAGTATCGGGATAAAGGGTTATTGGTATTGAATGGATGGTACCTTATTTGAGATTATTTGTATAACTATGTATTCGTTCAGTAATGTTGTTCGTGGAAAGGATGTTGTCTTCGGCTTTGAGGTAATCTAAGTATTTGTTCAGTCATGTGGATAATTAGTATGTTGAGTTGTTGTATATGTTGAGGTTTCGTGTAATGAGTTTCGTATCGGTTATTCGTTGAGGGATGTTGATCCCAGGACTGTTGTATTGAGATCGTAGATCATGTTGGTCATTCATTTGGGGATGATGATCCCAGGATTGATGTTTTGGATATTGATTAGTCGTGTCGACTTTTCATTGTCAGTCTATTGTTGTTCACTTCGGTGAGTCTTGTAATCCTTATTGGATATGTGTTTCTTTGAGTTTCGTTGTCATGTTGCATCGTGACATATCTGGAGTCATATCTGCGTGCCGATTGGTTATTGTGTAGGATTTTTAGCCGGGCACATGATGGTTATGTGTTGATATTTCCACATTGAACCGTGCACACGAGACGTAGTTCGTGAGGCTAATTAGGTACAAGACCACACGTGTATGTGATCAATACCCGGGGTGGCTTGTGCACGGACACATTTCCGTATCGGACGTACTATGACTTCCATCTTTGAGCCATACCATTTGGTCGTTCATAGTTCCATGTATGATTGGATATGTTCGACGGTTTGTGACTGGTTGTTCATACACCCGAGGGGTATGTTCGACAATCAGAGTTATTTCTTTGAGATCCATTATTGTTGATCATTTGGAGTTTATAATGTTGATGGTATTCTCAGTTATCGTGATCTTTTATTGGTCGTATTGGAGTTATCATGTCGATGATATTCTCAGTTGATTTATCGGTTGATCTGGTTATTGATCGTATAAGCATTCGGACTATACGTCGATGATCGGGATTTGTTATCATTATCATATGGTAGTTGATCTACAGATATGTTGTGTGCTGTTGGTTTATCCAGGTTGAGTTTTGATTGTGTAATCCGATGGACAGGATTTGGCACGGATGAATTATTTCATGATTATGAGTTATGATGATGTTTTGAGGATTGTTGGTATTTTTGAAGTTCAATACAGATAATTGTTGTTAAGTTCATTTCGTCATTTGAGGATGCGAAATGTGGATTATGGTAAGGATTGGATTATTATGGATTGGTAAGGTTATAACGGTAAGATTACGTTGGTAGTATTCTTACAGTATTATTACATTGGTATGTAATTATTTATGATGATGTGATCGATATCATTATTGAGTATTGTGGCTGACCCCGTCGTGGGCTTTATTTTTAGGTACTCGGAGATCGAGCTAGTAGCGGTCGTGAAGGGATGAGCTTCCCGATGTGATACTGGCTGTGGCTTGTTTTCGGAGAATTGAGTATTCTTTTCCGGTTATTTATTTCCGCTGCAAATGTGTATTTTGAACTGTATTTATCCGCTGCGTGTGTATATCTAAAAATGGCTTTTCAGTATCTTTATCTGCTGCGTGTGTGTATTTTAAAAGGGCTTTTTGGAACTTTGCGAACTTGGGTTATTCCGTTAAACCTTTTCCTAAACTATTTTATCGGTACGTTTAAGCTGCGTCTTAACGTACATTTTGAATTATCGAGATTTGGCACTTCGCCTTGTATTTTCAAATGGTATTTTATGACGGTATTTCAAAATTATGTTTTTGAAAATATTTGAGTATTTGCAAAATATTACCGTCATCATCCTTTTGGCATTTTTGAATTGGTTTTGTAAACGGTTTTTAGCCTGGTGGGTTCCGGCGCGGGACCCACGGCGCTGTAATATCCCGGGTGGTTTTGGGGGTGTTACAGTGGTTTAGATCTAGAAGAACACAATCGAATCTCTTTGTGTGAAAGTGCCAAAAAAACTTGGAAAATACTCGAGGTAACTCACGAAGGAACAACTCAAGTCAAAAAAAAAATATGCTTCTCCATGACTACGAGTTATTCATGATGAAAGATGACGAGTCCATATCAAACATGCTCGATGTAACACCCCTAAATCCGCTCAGGGATATTACACGCCGTAGACCCTCTCCTCGAGGATCTACCAGGATGATAACTAAAATCAAACATCTAAACCTCGCCTTTAAGGCTAAAATGACTCAGTAGACCGATTTGGTCTTTCAAAAAATACATACAACTCAAATACAACTCATGCCCACGCAGGGGTCAAAATACAACCACACCCGTACAACGGGAAACAAATACTGCAGCGGAAAAGAAAATACAACTAGACCAATACGACATCAACGGATCCTCGTGTGATTAGTATCGTTCATCTTTCATCATCCTTCGTGCCGACCCTGTGCTATGCTCCAAAACCTGAATGCAAAAATAGACATCCACCCCGAATACTGGGGTTAGCAAACTCCACCGTTTTGCTAGTGCAAGTAAAAGTTCAAAATACGAGCCATACAATTCACATTCCACGAATAACAATAACTTAAAATCCTCGGAGATTCAAACGTAACGAAAAGTACTTCCCGAGCCATGAGTTTGGGTAAAACACTCCAAAACCGATAGAGCATAAATCAAGGGAAACAATTTATAAAACCGTTTAAAATGCCATCGAGAGTTTTAATAGAAAACAATTTTAGGATTATCGAATCCTTCTCTTTCCAAAAATCAATAGGGTCACAGCCCAAAGGTTTTGTTTTCGCAAATAGGAAACCACCAACAATTAACAGGGTCAGAGCCCAACATCACGTGTCCTCAACGGACGTAAAATCAACGAAACATAATCACGCACGCGCATCGCCTAGGACCGGGACGCTACCACCGACATCCCACTCGAGGCCTCGAAGGACCCTCCCGAGCTGGCTAGCGAAACAAATCACACATCTCACGGTTGGATCAATCGCTTGTTGCATCCTGGCCACATGATCACATGCCATGTGCCACCGTAGATTATCTCAGGCTCTCACGGTTGGATCAATCACTTGTTGCATCCTGACCACATGATCACGTGCCATGTGTCACCGTAGACCTTCAACCATATCCACACATTCACACAATCAACATATCACATCAGGGATATTCAAACAATTCGCCCAGAGGCCTCAAACACTTAGCAAACACCACGTCAATCCACAACGCACTGAAAAGAGATAATATACGTACACACGTATTATCAAGCGCAACATCAACACCAAACATATCCAAATATCCACGTAGTCACTTACAACCCACACAATTACAAAACACACGCGTTTTGAAAGAGAGCCTTTAACCAGGCTAATCGAATCTTTTGAAAACTCGTTTCAAACAATCAAACAAACATATAAAGACGATCACCAATTATCATATTCACAAAACAAGAATAGTATGGACAAGGTACTTGCCTCAAAATCGGCACGCAAGTATCCCGACGAACACGGCTCAACCGGAAAGCTTCGAAACGCCCAATGCTATCGAAACGGAAGACGACGACGAACGAAAGGGTTCAACACGGTTTCTTCGCAAGAAACACGACCCTAACATCATACAATCAATAAATCATCGATCATACGAGGAAGAATAATCGTAGAACGCCCGAAAATCCCTCTAAGACATTTTACCGGACACCTTCAAGGCGTCGGTCAAGAACTCGACTCAAACAACGAATCGATACGATCCAACCATGGAATAACAAGGGAAAAGATATAAAACATCTAAATAATCATCAATACATCATAATCCTAAGCTAAATCGGATTAAACGGATGAAAACAACCAAAACACCCAATTTCCCCAAAACTAGATTTCTAGGAAATCTGACCTGATTCGGTAGATCGGAGGATGTTATAGGACGGATGATTGATGATATGAACCTCAAAACTCCATGGATATGTTGTTAAACAACATGGCTTCAAGCTTAGAACACGCCCAGCTGCGGAAGAGGAGAAGAAGAAGGTGAAAAATGGCAAGAAAAACGTCTGCAGGGCCTTTTATAGGGGTTGACTGCCCTGCCGGACACGGCCCGTGCCGATCGGCACGGTCGTGTCGCACAGCTGGCCGACAGGGACTCGTCCGCCAGCGACTCGGCATGACTCGACCGTGTCCTGGAACACGGTCGGGCGTGTCGGCAGTCGTCTCAGGCTTATCCGGAGGAGTTCAGCACGGGCCGTGTCGGACGACACGGTCGGGTCCTGAGACAGAAACTTCGGCATTTCCGGACGAGTACGGCACGGGCCGTGTCGGACGACACGG
This sequence comes from Orobanche coerulescens, assembly GCA_033398695.1. NCBI lineage: Eukaryota > Viridiplantae > Streptophyta > Magnoliopsida > Lamiales > Orobanchaceae > Orobanche > Orobanche coerulescens. The sequence goes on from CM065816.1 coordinate 121,182,370, forward strand.
CCGAGTTCGGCCGGCACTGATCGGCCAATAACGAACGGGTGAGCTAAAACGACCATAACTCTCTCGTCCGGACTCCGATTGACTCACCGTTTGAACCATTGGAAATCTAACTCGATGCTCTATAATATTGCAAAAATTTAGAATTTTTGGAGTTACCAAAAATTAATGGTGACTTTACAAAGTCGAACTCCCACGTGAAAAAGTCGATTAAGGACACGGAACTCAATAAAACGACACCGAAACGAACTCGGATGACAAAAAGTGCAGAATTAATCATTCTCGAAATGACGAAAGGTCATGAGCGAAGTCACAAAACGGACTTCCAAAAAAGAAAATTACCGAATTCAAATTGCGGATATTACATTCTACCCTCCTTAAAAGAAGTTTCGTCCCGAAACTTAAAACAAGTAGGGGGAGTAATATACCCGCCAGGAAAACTCGACGAGATACACAAAAATAGGAAACTCGCGCCCAACGGCGAAACGCTGCAAGAAACGCAAAGAGACATACGGCGTGAAAACACGCTCCACGACGACCAACACAACGTCGCCGTTAGGGATACAATAACATCAAATATAATGCAATCAAGTCAATTATCCAAACAATCACAAAACACGAGGTACTTGTTACAAGAAAACACGCAAAGTCGAGAAAACAGAGAATAAACACAAAACGATCCACAAGGGCAATCATAAATAATTCGGACTACGCCGAAATCCTCAAAACCACACTAGGCATCTCCGTGTCCTTTCGGATCAGAGACGCAACCTCGATCCCCAAACCTCTCAGCTACCGTCTCGCAATGTACGGATCGGTGACCCACTTGGCCACACTCGAAACAGTTGACTAACGGTGAACGACAATTCTTCGCAGTATGGCCCGCTCGACTACAGTTATAACATATCTTCGAAGTGCTCACATTACTCACTGCAGGGGTACTACTCCTCTGATCACGCGATCTAGGAACCATTTTGGGATGACGAAACGAAGTCCCAACCTCAAGAGGCACACTCTCCTGATTTCCTGAAAAGTTCCCAATGGTTTTCTGTTTCTTCGAGTCAGACATACTCTCGGTCGATAATCTGGATAGCTCATAGGCTAACGCCCTATTCTGATAATCTCTCAAGCAAGTACAAGCGAGACCTGCCATGTACTGACGAATCTCCGGCTTCATCCGTCTACTAAAATGACAAATCTTGTCCCCCTCTGTCCTTACTTGATTCTGCACATAGCCGAGCTGTTTGCTAAAATCAATAATAGCTTGAGACAGCGGCACATCCTGCGGTTTTGCCGAAAAGAATTCATTAATCCTCTGATTTCTGATCGGTTCCGGACAAAACTCATCTCTCATGAATTTCTGGAACTCTGCCCACATGACAAAGCGATCTCGTGGCTTAATGGCCTCCCACCAGCTAGCGGCATCTTTGTCGAGAAGATACTGAGCGACCGGTACCTTACGTTCTTCCGGACAATCAACTACCTCGAATATCTTTTCCAACTGGAAAAGCCAACCATCCCAGCCTAATGCATCTGCAGCACCAGCGAAACGAGGGGGATTCATACGAACCACTTCTCAAGCCACCGATTTGCACCAGGCCGGGTCGACTCGTAACACGCCGAATCGCCCTGAGCCAATCAGTGTCATCCGAGTGGCTACTGCCGCAAAACAGAGCAACACCAATACCAATACCATCACCGGCATGATCCCGATCACGCATCCGGTCACCACGACCACGACTCGGCCCCTCGGCATACCGAATAAGTAACCATTCAAAGACAACAGAAAATCATAACATATAACACATACAACGATTACCATCGTAAAGTAATACACACACAAACACTACAACAACGACGGTATCGTTCGCGACCTCAACGGCCCGAACGATAACCAGACATAATTACAAACATCATGAAACAATCACACATGTACACAAACGTACAAACTCAAGCTTCAATACTCACACCCGTGCGACAACACGCAAATCACCACGAGGCGACAAACAAGAATACCGGTTCACACCTCTCACGAGGGCTAGTACAACAAATGCGTGGCAACGCCGACGTTCATGCCACCAATTCGATCACAATTCGGGGTTAACACCGTAACGAAAGTTCGAAAACCATACATGCATTTCCGGTCCGCAAACAGGAATGATAGGTTTTAAAAACAAAAACCACCTTTTGAAAACAGTTTGGAAACAACAGTTGATCTTGAGTGTCATTTTACAAAAAGTAGTACAAACACCATTATCGAGACTTTGAAAGTCATCTTGCGTTTGAACAAAAATGAGGACACCTTTCTTTTAGTGAAAAACTTTCAAAAATATTCGACCCTTGGGTCTAAGCAATTGCATTTGAAAATATCTCAAAATATTTTTGGTCCTCAACCGGAAAATTTTTGAAATGTATTGCGGCATTAGAAAACACCTTGAAAACACCGCAAGAAAATAATTCGTTTTAAAAGTACGTCTCGAATTTTAATTTTCTAAGATACTCAAGGTTTTCAAAATAATTCAATGGGCTAGAATGCCCAAAAATTTCGTAATTACAAGGAACAATATAGCGCCGTGGTCCCGCGCACGAACCCACCAGGCTAAAACCATTTACAAAAACGCCAAAAAGGCCGATGACGGTAATATTTCAAAAACTCACAGAAGCCATTTAGAAAATAATAAATATCGTCATAAGAATTTCGCCAAAACGATCAAGGCCGTAATGCCAAAAACTCGGTTAAGGAATTGGTTTTCAAAATAAAACTCAGTCGGTAAAATACCGAAAGCCATTACAGAAGAACTCACGCAGCGGATAAAAGAAATAAAGTTCGACATGCACATACCAAAGAACAATACTCATCATACGAACGAAATATGAGAGTCAAATAGTCACGTATCAAGAAATCAAAATCCATAAGAGGATCCCGTCACTTAACAAATAATCATAAAAATAGCTCGTGTCACACGAGGCTCAACACAAATAAGGGAGACTTACATCCACAGGTCGCACGAAGATGATGATCGCCCACGATACTAATCACGACCAAAAAAAAAAAAAAACTCAGACGACGCGTCGCGACACGACTTAGTCAGACATAATCCGACAAGACAAAAACTCGATAGACACCACTGACCCGACAGCCTAGGTTTCCACAACCTAAGCTCTGATACCATTCTGTAACACCCCTAAATCCGCTCAGGGATATTACACGCCGTAGACCCTCTCCTCGAGGATCTACCAGGCTGATAACTAAAATCAAACATCTAAACCTCGCCTTTAAGGCTAAAATGACTCAGTAGACCGATTTGGTCTTTCAACAAATACATACAACTCAAATACAACTCATGCCCACGCAGGGGTCAAAATACAACCACACCCGTACAACGGGAAACAAATACTGCAGCGGAAAAGAAAATACAACTAGACCAATACGACATCAACGGATCCTCGTGTGATTAGTATCGTTCATCTTTCATCATCCTTCGTGCCGACCCTGTGCTATGCTCCAAAACCTGAATGCAAAAATAGACATCCACCCCCCGAATACTCGGGGGTTAGCAAAACTCCCCTGTTTTGCTAGTGCAAGTACAAGTGCAAAAATACGAGCCATACTATTCACATTCCACGTATAACAATAACTTAAAATCCTCAGAGATTCAAACGTAACGAAAAGTACTTCCCGAGGCATGAGTTTGGGTAAAACACTCCAAAACCGATAGAGCATAAATCAAGGGAAACAATTTATAAAACCGTTTAAAATGCCATCGAGAGTTTTAATAGAAAACAATTTTAGGATTATCGAATCCTTCTCTTTCCAAAAATCAACAGGGTCACAGCCCAAAGGTTTTGTTTTCGCAAATAGGAAACCACCAACAATTAACAGGGTCAGAGCCCAACATCACGTGTCCTCAACGGACGTAAAACCAACGAAACATAATCACGCACGCGCATCGCCTAGGACCGGGACGCTACCACCGACATCCACTCGAGGCCTCGAAGGACCCTCCCGAGCTGGCTAGCGAAACAAATCACACATCTCACGGTTGGATCAATCGCTTGTTGCATCCTGGCCACATGATCACATGCCATGTGCCACCGTAGATTATCTCAGGCTCTCACGGTTGGATCAATCACTTGTTGCATCCTGACCACATGATCACGTGCCATGTGTCACCGTAGACCTTCAACCATATCCACACATTCACACAATCAACATATCACATCAGGGATATTCAAACAATTCGCCCAGAGGCCTCAAACACTTAGCAAACACCACGTCAATCCACAACGCACTGAAAAGAGATAATATACGTACACACGTATTATCAAGCGCAACATCAACACCAAACATATCCAAATATCCACGTAGTCACTTACAACCCACACAATTACAAAACACACGCGTTTTGAAAGAGAGCCTTTAACCAAAGCTAATCGAATCTTTTGAAAACTCGTTTCAAACAATCAAACAAACATATAAAGACGATCACCAATTATCATATTCACAAAACAAGAATAGTATGGACAAGGTACTTGCCTCAAAATCGGCACGCAAGTATCCCGACGAACACGGCTCAACCGGAAAGCTTCGAAACGCCCAATGCTATCGAAACGGAAGACGACGACGAACGAAAGGGTTCAACACGGTTTCTTCGCAAGAAACACGACCCTAACATCATACAATCAATAAATCATCGATCATACGAGAAAGAATAATCGTAGAACGCCCGAAAACCCCTCTAAGACATTTTACCGGACACCTTCAAGGCGTTGGTCAAGAACTCGACTCAAACAACGAATCGATACGATCCAACCATGGAATAACAAGGGAAAAGATATAAAACATCTAAATAATCATCAATACATCATAATCCTAAGCTAAATCGGATTAAACGGATGAAAACAACCAAAACACCCAATTTCCCCAAAACTAGATTTCTAGGAAATCTGACCTGATTCGGTAGATCGGAGGATGTTATAGGACGGATGATTGATGATATGAACCTCAAAACTCCATGGATATTTTGTTAAACAACATGGCTTCAAGCTTAGAACACGCCACCGCGGAAGAGGAGAAGAAGAAGGTGAAAATGGCAAGAAAAACGTCTCGGGGGCCTTTATGTGGGTTGATCGACTGCCGACACGGCCCGTGCCGATCGGCACGGCCGTGTCGCATACCTGGCCGACAGGACTCGACCGTGTCTGGAACACGGTCGCGCGGGAGGGCCTTCCGACAAGGACTCCGTCCGACAATGACTCGGCATGACTCGACCGTGTCCTGGAACACGGCCGGGCGTGTCGGCAGCCGTCTCGTGCTTATCCGGAGGAGTTCGCACGGCCGCGGTCGGACGACACGGTCGGGTCCTGAGACGAAACTTCGCATTTCCGACGACATGCACGGGCCGTGTCGGACGACACGGCCGAGTTCGGCCGGCAGTGATCGGTCAATAACGAGCGGGTGAGCTAAAACGACCATAACTCTCTCGTCCGGACTCCGATTGACTCACCGTTTGAACCATTGGAAAGCTAACTCGATGCTCTATAATATTGCAAAGATTTAGAATTTTTGGAGTTACCAAAAATTAATGGTGACTTTACAAAGTCGAACTCCGACGTGAAAAAGTCGATTAAGGACACGGAACTCAATAAAACGACACCGAAACGAACTCGGATGACAAAAAGTGCAGAATTAATCATTCTCGAAATGACGAAAGGTCATGAGCGAGTCGTCAAAATGGACTTCCGCCGAAAAAAGAAAATTACCGAAATTCGAAATTGCGGATATTACACTCGAACGATTTTTAGTCATCACAAATGTACTTGCTTGCTATGGAAAATCATTTATCGAGTAGTGAAAAAGTAAAGAAAATATTATGATCACTACCTCATGAATGGAATGGGACGGTCACGGTCATTATGGAATCAAAAGATCTCAATACGTTAGATTTTAATGCCCTTGTTGGTTAATAAATAACGAGATTTTGATTAAATCACGAAGTGCCAAACCGAAGCCCAAGGAGAAATCCATAACTTTAAAAGCTAAAAAAATGTCGGATAATGAAGAAAAAATCTCGGTAGTATAGGTCACAAGTTCGTTTGGTAAAAGTCTAGAGGGGGTGAATAGACTTTTTAAAATCTCTTTGCTGAATTAGCTGGTTAAATAAACTCAGTTGATATGAGCAGCTAGATAAACTTAGCTGATCTTAACACTTAGCTGAAATCTTAGCTAAGTACAGCTCATATGTCAGCTGATAAATAATGTACGGAAGACTTAGCCAACTAAATGCAACAGTTAAAGATGGATGCAACAGTTAAGTATGATGCTTAAAACAGTAAAGCGACAAATCACTTGTAGTGGTTTCAGAGGTGGGGTAATCCTCTACTAATCTACTTCTCTCCAATCCTCTTGGAGATAAATTCACTATAACTTTCAACGGTTACAATGAATCTAGTTACAATCCGTTGCAACTCCTTCCCTTTGGTTGTCTGTCACCTCTTGATTGAAAACCCTTGGATGTCCCAACAACTCTCAAGTTGTATATCACCTTCCAATCAAGAACTCGTAGATGCCTTATAACTTTTTACTTTCAAGAACCTCGTCCGAGAAAGTGCGCCGTACTCAAATTTTAAGAAAAGTGTGATTGTCTTCTCCAACTTCTAAGAGCTTTCCAATGTTTGATCTTTATGATCTTTGCTCTTCATAATGCTATTATTTTAGCTTGTATTTCTTTTGATTGCTTTGATTGCTTGTAAGTGTAAAACGCATCGTACTTATGCTCAAGAGTTCTTCAGATATTTATAATACGACCCTTTGATCTTTTCATAGCTGTTGCATCCTTTTAACAAATCAGTTCGTTGGAGAGTGGACTTCTTTGTTTAGCTTTTTATCTCTTTGCACGGCTTGTTGCTTTCTTCAGATCTACCCGTTTGAAAATGTATAGTTGTTTGCGCCGTTTTCTTTGATTTCTATAATAGAAAGTCTTCCAAAGCGCAAATCTCATGGAATATTTTATTCCTCAATTTTCGAGAATCTTTCATGTTGTCTCCTCGGCTTTCTTTACGTCTGCATGTGATTTGCCGTCTTTGTTGACTTTTCAACATTTGATGACGTGGACGTAGTTGATTAATGCTTGTTGAATTTTGTCCAAGTATTATGATGTCCATACTTAGCTGATATCCTGTCTTGGGTAAACTCAGCTGATATTCGATACTCAACTGACATTCGATACTCAGCTGGTATACGATACTCAGCTGGTCTTCTGACTTAGCCATACTCAGCTGAGCTTCTGACTTAGCGATACTCAATTGATCTTCTGATTTAGCGATACCCATCTGAACTTCTGACTTAGCGATACTCAGCTGAACATCTTACTTAGCTGATCTTCTGACTTAGCCTATTTCAATCAATCCTTAGTTTAACTATTTAAAGGCCTATAGAAGATACTCATTTGGTTCTTCTTCACAATTCCAAGTACATAAAACATTACATTTCAATTAAACTTTGTTGGGATAATAACCTCTATCTGAAATTGTTGGGATAACAATACCCTGTATCGAAATTGTTGGGATAACAATACCCGGTATCGAAACAGTCAGGATAAACAATCCCTATATCGAGTAGTGGTGATAAGAGGTTTTGACAATATGCTAATCCAGCATACAGTAAGCAAACTGTATCGAAAAGCTGATCAATAGTGTCAACCTATATCGAAGACCTCTCCTAGATCCAGCATATTGATCATACAGCAAAGAGTCCTGCAAAGCTAAAGTGTGGAAGCTGTCTCGAATATCAATACAGTGATCCTTCCATACAGCTCTCAACAGGACAAGAAGGAATCTTCAGTATTCGCTAGAAGTCAAGTCCCTTTGATAAAGAAGTACTTAAATACTAAAGGATAAAGTATTTAAATACTATAAGTCAGAAGATCTTCACAATCCCGCAATATCTGGATCTCGGTCAAAAGTCTGTTGTCATAGAATCTTGCCCAACGGATAGATTTCAAACGAATATATTTCAGAGACTATATATATCTCCAGAGTTTGAAGATCATCAATAACTGAACTACTGAAAATCCACTGAACATCTGAACGACTTACAATCGATCAAGCTTACAAAGAAATATTCAGAGCAAAACATATCTCCCAAGCTTTCTGCTATTCAGATATAAGAGATATATAGTGCTCAAACCGTGAACAACACATCATCAGCTAGAAGCTCAGAAAGTCAAAGTTGTTGTTCATATATTGTTCTAAACCTTGAACAAACCCAGATCAGCCCTGTGTGGACTGAGTAATCTTTGCTTCTCCCGAACTGTGTGTGAAGGACTTGCATCGATAAAGACAAAGTTTCAGAACTGTGTGTGAAGAAGCCAGTAAAAGTGTTAGCTCAAACCAATCTGTGTGAACGGTTGAAAGATAACATCTTTATATCAATATGTGTGAACGATATATTGATTGAGTGTTGTTATAATTACGTAGTTTTTTTTTCCAAAAAAACGAGATTTATTCAACAGATCAGAAATGTGGGGGGACGAGGCCCACTACACGCCCTAGGAGATCGAGGGAGGACGAGCCCCTCTACACGCCCAAACTAAATTAAGACAAAATAAAACACGGCGAACGAGCGACCTACTTCAGTCTAACATAAGGGAAACCGCTTTTCTCCAGTCTAATCATACCACGAATCTGCCCGGATATCTCCAACGGGCTGTAAAGACGAAAATTTCTGGACTTGTATCCTTCATTGGCTAAGTGGTCGGCAATGGCATTCCCTTCCCGGTAGATATGGGAAAACGAGATATCCATAGAACGACTAAATGACAAGATTTTGTGCCGAATGCTTTGAAGTTGCCAATTTCCGATGTTAGGCGAGGTAATAAAAGAAAGAGCAAAAGCCGAATCCACCTCAACCCAAACCTTATGAATGTTCCTCTGATAGCAAAGGTCCAATGCTCTCCAAATGGCAAAAAGCTCGGCAAAGTTATTGGTGTGGTTGCCGATAAATTCGTGAAACGCAAAAATCGAATCACCCGAACAGTTTCTGGCAATGCCTCCCACGGCCGACTCCCCGGGATTACCTTTCGATGCCCCATCCGTGTTGATTTTGGTAATCCCGAGGACCGGTTTAACCCATCTAACAATGGTAATTTTTTGGCTTTTTGTTATTACAGTTACAATGGCAGCTGCTAATGAAATTACATGGGCAGAAATTCAATCCCAAAATATCCACAAGAACCGGGGCACCAAACCAGGCCCGAGGCTTAAGGACCCGGTGCCCTTTGATCAAAGCCGCGTAGCCCCAAATGCGATCTCACACTCTTCGGGCCGAAAAAGGGATCTTCCTGACCCGCATGCCATTCCTAGAACACCAAATAAACCAAAGGATAATGTAATACCCGGTTGTAATTCAGTCATTATCATTCAGTAATTTCATTCGGTGATTGTCACTCAGTGGATTTTCACTCATTTATAATCATTCATCAATCATGTTCATTCACCCGTGTTCACCGTTCGTAAAAACTTCGAGTTGTGTATCATTATTGTTCATTGTTTCAACTTTCCTCATATGAGTTCGACTTTGTTAGATCACCTTTAATTTTTGGTAACTCCAAAAATTCTAAATCTTTGCAATATTATAGAGCATCGAGTTAGCTTTCCAATGGTTCAAACAGTGAGTCAATCGGAGTCCGGACGAGAGAGTTATGGTCGTTTTAGCTCAACCGCTCATTTTTTTCAGTGTTGGCCGATCACTGCCGAACGAACTCGGCCGTGTCGTCCGACACGGCCCGTGCCGTACTCGTCCGGAAAATGCCGAGGTGTCGCCTCAGGACCCGACCGTGTCGTCAGCACGGCCGAGTCGAACCCTTCCGGATAAGCGAGAATCGTCGCCCGGCCACGCCGACCGTGTCGTCGCAGCGCAGTCGAGTCATGCCGAAGTCATTGTCGGACGGGTCAGCATCGGAAGGCCCTCGCGCGCGACCGTGTCAAGTAGGACACGGTCGAGTCCCTGTCGGCCACTGTCGGCCGGCTATGCGACACGACCGTGCCGATCGGCGCACGGCCGTGTCCGGCAGGTAGTCAACCCTATAAATTCATTTTTGAGATTTCACCCATTTTTCTTCCTTTTCTTCACCTTAAACCGAGAGAAGGCTTGAGGGAGGTTTTTCCTTCACAAATCATTTGGGTGTTTGATTTTCTTTATCTCCTTTCGATCGTGAAGCTTAGGATAATCAATCTAACGCGTGTTCTTCGGATTAAAGTACTTGTATCTTCAAGAGGTAATTCTTTCAACACTTTGGACTTCGATTTTGTGTTGAGATATGATGTTTTGGACGTTATAATCATGCTATATGAAGGGATATGTATATGATTATGAGTTTGTATAAGGATTCATTGGATTATTGAGGGATTATTCAAGAACACCTTGAATATCGAGTTGGAATTGGGGATTTTCGACTAATTGTTGTTATAATCACATTTTTGGATATTCATAGCGGATTATTGATCGTATTGGAGATGTTTTGTTGGTTTGAAACACTTCTTGTGGGATTTGATATTGGTATATTGAAGTTTGATTGTAAACAATCGGAGTTTGGACGCAACGTGTTTGTTTTAATGCCTCAATGGACTTAGTTTTATCGTATCGACGTTTTGAGTTCGTTATATTCGTGTTTGATTCGTATATTGATCGGATTGTCGGTAATTGTATTGAATTAAGGTTGTTCGTGCGACCGACACTTCATTTAGGACATTTGTTCGTGGAAGGACTTTCTTCATCGGTATTTAGTAAGTTAATTCTTACTCAGTTAACAGGATATTCATACCTTTTGTTGTTGATCATTCATAATCATAACTCATTCATCATTGTATTAATCATATTAAAACTTGTTATTGTCAATTAATCACTTGATCATAAGGAGCAGCGGTTCCAATCTTTTCGTTGAGCTATCATTCATTTCATTATTACTCTCATCTCGGTGAGTCATTCTTGACTTTGTCGATTATTATTTATTCATTGATATTCATTACGGTCATTCTCGTTCATATGACCTTAAGGTTCATATTGCGTGGCGGGTGTGGTCATGTGGAATTTTTAGTCGGGCACGTTATGGCCATGTATAGGGAGTGATACATTGGGTGTGCACACGGAAAGCGTTACACCGTGAGACTAATTAGGTACAAGGACGGGTGTGTCGGTCATTCGTCTTGTACACTCGCACGTAACACTACGGGCGTACTATGATACTCCTCTTCGGCGTAATTCGTAACTAAGGATATTTCATAACTTCATTAAATCATGATTGTGTATTTTTCAACCCTTGAGGATTGTTGTTCTTTGTAATCGACCCGTTTGGGGATTTTGTTTTTCGTGTCATGGCAAGGCAAACGCACGGAATAGCATGTTGATGTCGAGGAGTCCTAGTGATACTAGTAGGGGCCCCAAATCCTTTCGATCATTCCTATTGTTATCATTTATTTTCAGCTAGATTTTCACTTGGTTATTCCGTTTCATTCAAAGGTCGTGTATTTTATCTTCATATAAAATATACATGTATTCTGTATTATCACAGGTGTGTTGTATGAAACTCCTCATCGGAGTAATTAATGTTGTAATGTGGTTCGGTACTACATTCACCATGTGTAATTCATTCATTTTCATCCGCTTTGGTGGGTCCCGATGGGGTCCACGACACTGTAATATCCGCCTAGTTTGGGGTGTTACAGAGTTGGTATCGGAGCGTGGTTTTGAATACTACCTTCCGAGTCATGTCTCATTTGAAATCATCGTCATCAGACTAGTATCATTAGACTTTCGCGTCACGTGTGACCTGTGCAAATGCCGAGCCAATCAGACCGAAAGAACTGTAAGATCTCTAACGCCATGGTATAATTTCTGGCAATAGTCATTCATTCATCATTTATCATTTAACAATCCTCAAACATCATCATTCATTATGATCAGGACGATCATATTAACTCATTAATCACTTAATTCATTTCAATACTCAGTTAATGATCAGGACGATCATATTAACTCATTAATTACTTAATTCATTTCATTACTCAGTTAATGATCAGGACGATCATGTTAACTCATTAATTACTCAATTCATTTCATTACTCAGTTGTCAATCTGGATGATCATATTATCAATCCTGTTAAGTTATTCAAGATAATACTTTCAAGAATTTCATCAGGTAATCATGTCACTTCAGTAAATCATTCATATAATCACTAAGTTAGAACATGTATACTCATTTTCATCATCTCATGACATAATCATAACGTGATAATCATGCGGGGAATATAATCATTATGCGACCTTCCTACTTCAGTATGGGGAGAGCTGTCAGGGCATGCACGGGGAGAGGCCGCGGTGCGGACCGAAACCCGAGAAATAATCACTCGCTGCCAGGAAATCGTGCCCAGGACTCGGCTCGATCAGAAGATGTTCGGGCTGATCCACTTACTTTTATACAGGCCATGATGACCCATGTGCAGTTGCTCAATCATCATTGCGCCACTCTGACCGGATTAATCGAGAGAACTCTCCCGTATGAGACGGCCGCTAAGGAAAGTGCCGAACAACAACCTTCATCTGTCAGCAAGAAATCAACGAAGCGTAATCAACCCGAAGGCGGTCAGTCAACCTTCAAGAAGCCTCGTGTGGGTCCTATCGTTTCTGAGCGACCTCCTTCGGCGCATAATCGTGCGGGATCTCAATCCGGCGGCGATTCGCCATCACTGTTTCAGCGTGGAGAAACAGGTCATGTCGGTGCTAAGTGTCGAGGCATCGTTTCATGCCATAATCGTGGAATTGCGGGGCATAGGGCCCGTTTTGCCGAAAGGACTCCAAGTCGGCTCCGGCGTCATCTCGAGCCCCGAAGCAACTAGCGTTTGAATCGATCGCTTTGTCATCGTCGTTTAAGACAATGGAAGCAAATAGAGTTGGAACTCGTATTTATCAGACGGGAGCGTCCGGTTCGGGGACCAGCAAGTCCCAGATTCATATGATGAGAAGGATCGACGATCCGGTGGTCCGAATGATTTCAGGTATACTCGTAATTTTATTTCAACTTGTGTGTACCTTTTGATGCTGGTACACCGCATTCATTCATTTTCGAATCATGCTTGAATAGACTTATTTCGGGATAGTCCTATTGCTTGTGGACATCATACCATCGGTCTACCTGACGATGGAAGAATTTTCGAAATCATACCGAATTAAGCTTAATGACCGCGATTGGTTGATGGATCTAATCGTGGTGAATTTATCTTAGGACGACTTAATTTTCGGTATTAGTTGGCTTAACCGTCTTGATACTATCCTCAGTGCTTGTTAGCGTTTGGTCGCTATCTTTCCGTCGTTGGTTGTCGAATGTGTGCTTCAGGGAAGTAATCCCCGTTGTTCCAGAAGAAGTATTATTATGACGAAAGCAGAGAAATTCCGCAATCGAACTATTCAATCATTCATTGCATCATTTCCATCGATTGGCCTTTCTAGGGCAATCGAGTTATTCAATCATTCATTTCATCATTTCCATCGATTGGCCTTTCGAGTTGTTCAATCATTATTGGTATCTCTTTTTATCGATTGACCATTCTAGGGTAATCGAAATGTTCAATCATTCGTGGTATCATTGTCATCGATTGACGATGTATTTCCAGACGAGTTATCTGGTTGCCTTCACATAGAGTAAGGGAATTCAGGAGTGAGTTGGAGCCGGTACGTCCCCTTTATCGAAGGCACCGTATCGGATGGCCCCGACCAGAATGCAGGAGTTGAAGATTCAACTTGAGGAATAGTTCGAGAAAGGTCATCTCCGACCGATTGCGTCCCCGTGAGGAGCACTAGTGTGATCTGTCAAGGAGAAGGATGGCTCGTCTCGTGTGTGTATTAATTACCAGGAGTTGAACAGGGTGATGATCAAGAGTAGTATCCTTTACCCCGTATTGATAATCTTTTAGATCAACTTCAGGAAGCCTCAGTATTTTCCAGGATCGACTTAAGATCTGGATATCACCAGTTGCGGATTCGAGAGTCGGATATCGCGAGGACAGCGTTTCATACACGCTATGGTCATTATGAGTTCGTAGTTATGCCGTTTGGGCTAACTATTACACCTGTGGTATTCATGGGGGTAATGAATCGGGTTTTCATCGATTTTTTTGGGATCAGTTTGTTGTTGTCTTCATCGAAGACATTTTGATTTATTCTCGTAGCCGAGAGGAATACGAGGTTCATCTTCATCAGGTTCTCGACGTGTTGAGACGAGAGCAACTTTATGGAAGGTTTACCAAATATGAGTTCTGGAGATCCGAAGTGACTTTCTCGGGCATGTGATTTCATTTGACAGAGTTCGTGTCGACCCTCAGAAGTCAGAGACTATCTGAGATTGGCAACCTCCGTATGATATTAAGTAAATCCGATGTTTCCTCGGATTAGCTGGTTAATTATCCAACCCACGACCTGGAGCTAGCAGCCGTGGTTTTCGCGTTGGGGATTTAGCGTCGTTGCCTTTATGGCGTTACCTGTCAGATCTTCACCAATCACAAGAGTTGAAGTATATGTTTACTCACAAGGAGTTAAATATGCGACAGAGACGGTGGTTGGAACTAATCAAAGATTTTGATATCGAGATCCTTTACCACCCGGGCAAGGCGAACGTTGTCGCCGACGCCTTGAGTCGTAAGTCCGTTCAGGAGCAGATGCTTGCTCGTTTAACAATTCAGAAGGAGCTCCAACAGGAATTCCTTAGACCCGAGATCGAGTGCAGCCGGCCAATTCGGGGACAGCTTTGTATGTTAGAGATTTCATCATCTCTTGAGGATGCAATCGGGGAGAATCGGGAGTTCGGACCCGGCATTGTTGCGCATTCTTGAGGATGTGGCTCGGGGAAAACCCACGGATTCGTGATCCACGAGGATGGACTTTTGAGATTTAAGAACCGGTTGTGCGTACCGGCGAATGACGAGTTGAAAAATTCGATTTTGAGAGAAGCTCATGCTACCCCTTATTCTGTTCATCCAAGGTCCAGCAAGATGTACAAGGACTTGAAACAAAATTACTGGTGGAGTAATATGAAGCGAGAAGTCGCAGAATTTGTTTCGAGATGCTTAACCTGTCAACAAGTCAAGATTGAACATCAGCGACCGGCGGGTATGCTGAAACCTCTCCCTATTCCGGAGTGGAGTGGGAAGACATTTCTATGGATTTCATCACGAGTTTGCCGACGAGTCGTCGTGGCATGAATACGATCTGGGTGATTGTGGACCGCTTAACTAAATCAGCTCATTTCCTTGAGATCAAGGATACGTGGGGTCCCGAGAAGTGGTCCAGATTATTCATCAAGGAGATAGTAAGATCGCACGGTACTCCTAAGAGTATCGTTTCCGATCGTGACGGACGATTTGTGTCTCATTATTGGAAATCAGTTCATCGTGCTATGGGAACTCAGCTCAATCTCAGTACCACCTTTCATCCTCAGTCCGACGGACAATCAGAGAGGACTATACAGACATTAGAGGACATGTTGAGGGCATGCGTCCTCGATTGGAAGGACGATTGGGAAGCCCAACTACCACTGATCGAGTTCACGTATAATAATAGTTGACATGTCTCCATTAAGATGGCACCTCACGAGGCCTTGTACGGTCGTCGTTGTCGATCTCCTTTGTGTTGGGATGACTTGTCAGAATCAATAGGCACCGAGCCCGATATGCTTATAGCCGCCCGGGAGAAGGTAGCTTTGATCAAGAGTCGTATGTTGACATTTCAGTCGGCGTAAATTATATGCGTATAATCGTCGTCGACCACTAGAGTTCGAGACGGGTGACCACGTTTTGGTCAAGGTATCCCCGAGTCGAGGTATTTCCCGTTTCGGAAAACGGGGGAAGTTGAGTCCGAGATTCATTGGACCGTTTGAAATTTTGGATCGAGTAGGCGAGTTAGCTTATCGATTGATTTTGCCTCCGGCATTGAGCCGAATTCATAATGTGTTTCATGTCTCTTAGTTGCGGAAGTATGTTGCCGACTCCAGTCACATACTTGATTCGGCAATCGAGATCGCGGATGATCATTCGTGCAGGAGCGTCTGTACGAATATTGGAGCGGCGAATCAAACAGCTTGAGGAACAAGGCGATCCCTTTGGTCAAGATTCGGTGGTCCAGACACGGAGTCGAAGAGGCTACTTGGGAAACCGAGGAGAATATGCGGGAGAGTTATCCCGAGTTGTTTGACCCTTAGTTTGAGACGAAACTCTTTTTAAGGGGAGTATGTAATACCCGGTTGTAATTCATCATTATCATTCAAGAATTTCATTCGGTGATTGTCACTCAGTGGATTTTCACTCATTTATAATCATTCATCAATCATGTTCATTCACCCGTGTTCACCGTTCGTAAAAACTTGAGTTGTGTATCATTATTGTTCATTGTTTCAACTTTCCTCATATGAGTTCGACTTTGTTAGATCACCTTTAATTTTTGGTAACTCCAAAAATTCTAAATCTTGCAATATTATAGAGCATCGAGTTAGCTTTCCAATGGTTCAAACGGTGAGTCAATCGAGTCCGGACGAGAGAGTTATGGTCGTTTAGCTCAACCGCTCATTTTTTCGGTGTTGGCCGATCATCGCCGAACGAACTTCGGCCGTGTCGTCCGACACGGCCGTGCCGTACTCGTCCGGAAAATGCGAGGTGTTACGCCTCGAGACCCGGCCGTGTCGTGCAGCACGGCCGAGTCGAACCCTTCCGGATAAGCGAGAATAAATGCCCGGCCGCCCGGCCGTGTCGTGCAGCGCGGTCGAGTCATGCCGAGTCGGCTCGGACGGGTCAGCGTCGGAAGGCCCTCCGGCGCGCGACCGTGTCAAGCGAGGACACGGTCGAGTCCTGTCGGCCAGTGTCGGCCAAGCGTGCGACACGACCGTGCCGATCGGCACAGCCGTGTCCGGCAGGTAGTCAATCCTATAAATTCATTTTTTCGAGATTTCAGCCCATTTTTCTTCCTTTTCTTCACCTTAAACCGAGAGAGAAGGCTTGAGGGAGGGTTTTTCCTTCACAAATCATTTGGGTGTTTGATTTTCTTCATCTCCTTTCGATCGTGAAGCTTAGGATAATCAATCTAACGCGTGTTCTTCGGATTAAAGTACTTGTATCTTCAAGAGGTAATTCTTTCAACACTTTGGACTTCGATTTTGTGTTGAGATATGATGTTTTGGACGTTATAATCATGCTATATGAAGGGATATGTATATGATTATGAGTTTGTATAAGGATTCATTGGATTATTGAGGGATTATTCAAGAACACCTTGAATATCGAGTTGGAATTGGGGATTTTCGACTAATTGTTGTTATAATCACATTTTTGGATATTCATAGCGGATTATTGATCGTATTGGAGATGTTTTGTTGGTTTGAAACACTTCTTGGGGATTTGATATTGGTATATTGAAGTTTGATTGTAAACAATCGGAGTTTGGACGCAACGTGTTTGTTTTAATGCCTCAATGGACTTAGTTTTATCGTATCGACGTTTTGAGTTCGTTATATTCGTGTTTGATTCGTATATTGATCGGATTGTCGGTAATTGTATTGAATTAAGGTTGTTCGTGCGACCGACACTTCATTTAGGACATTTGTTCGTGGAAGGACTTTCTTCATCGGTATTTAGTAAGTTAATTCTTACTCAGTTAACAGGATATTCATACCTTTTGTTGTTGATCATTCATAATCATAACTCATTCATCATTGTATTAATCATATTAAAACTTGTTATTGTCAATTAATCACTTCAGTCGTAAGGAACAACGGTTCCAATCTTTTCGTTGAGCTATCATTCATTTCATTATTACTCTCATCTCGGTGAGTCATTCTTGACTTTTTCAGATTATTATTTATTCATTGATATTCATTACGGTCATTCTCGTTCATATGACCTTAAGGTTCATATTGCGTGGCGGGTGTGGGGTGTGGAATTTTTAGTCGGGCACGTTATGGCCATGTATAGGGAGTGATACATTGGACTGTGCACACGGGAAAGCGTTACACCGTGAGACTAATTAGGTACAAGGACGGGTGTGTCCGGTCATTCGTCTTGTACACTCGCACAGAACACTATGGGCGTACTATGATACTCCTCTTCAGCGTAATTCGTAACTAAGGATATTTCATAACTTCAGTTAAATCATGATTGTGTATTTTTCAACCCTTGAGGATTGTTGTTCTTTATGTGACCCGTTTGGGGATTTTGTTTTTCAGGTCATGGCAAGGCAAACGCACGGGAATAGCATGTTGATGTCGAGGAGTCCTAGTGATACTAGTAGGGGGCCCCAAATCCTTTCGGTCATTCCTATTGTTATCATTTATTTTCCGCTGCAGATTTTCACTTGGTTATTCCGTTTCATTCAGTGTCGTGTATTTTATCTTCATATAAAATATACATGTATTCTGTATTATCCTGGGTGTGTTGTATGAAACTCCTCATCGGAGTAATTAATGTTGTAATGTGGTTCGGTACTACATTCACCCTGTGTAATTCATTCATTTTCATCCGCCTGGTGGGTCCCAGTCGGGGGTCCACGTCACTGTAATATCCGCCTAGTTTGGGGTGTTACAGATAAGAATAGGGATAATACGCAAAATGTGGATATCTCCCGAGGATTTATTAAACCAATTGGTAATAACCAAGTTAATATTATTAGTTTGAAAAATAGGAATCCCAACTAAAGCGCAGAAGTTAGCCCAAACCGCCGACGCTACCGGCCCATTAAGAAAAATATGAGGAAAATCCTCAACGCCATCACAACAAAAACAAGCATTGTCGGCAATGATACCCCAGGTTGTAAGACCATCCGGGGTGGGCAGCCATTTTTTTAAAAGCCTAACCATGAAAAAGGACATAGTGGGAGTAATGATTTGATTCCAGCAAAATTTTAAAATATTGTGATTGTCTTGGCATTGCCGAACCTCCTCCCATGCACTTTTAAAAGAAAAACCACCGTGAGGGGTTAGTTTCCAGAATACTTTCCGACCGACTATATCCCCATCCCCATGAGTGGGAAAGGCCATAATGTAGTCTCCAAGATCCGAAGGGATAACAGCTATTAGTTTTGCCCGATCCCAGCCATTAGGAGACCAAAATTGATTGATACTAGCATTCGAACGGGTATTAGAGACCCATTGGGATAAAGGACTAAAATCGCACCAATTGTCGTGCCAAAAAGATATATCACCATCACCGATATCCCAAAAAATCCATTTGTCCGCTATATACCGGATGCCACAGAGATTTTTCCACGTAGGAGAATCATAAGGGTTTATTTTAACAATCATGGGGTGGAGGCGTTTACAGTACTTAGCACGCATAAAATTGGACCAAATGTTCGAAGAAGTCCGAAAATGCCACCAAAGTTTGATTTCAGCCGCTTTAATGATGTCCATCATACTCCTACACCGGAGACCACCCTCCTCCTTAGGGTAGCATAGCTTGAGCCATGCCCCCCAATGGAGTCTCTTTCTATTATCGTTAGATCCCCAAAGAAATTTGTTGAAAAGACGTTCGAAAAAAGTAATGACATTTTTTGGGGGTTTAAGAACTTGGAGACAATAGAACGGAATCAAACTCAAGGTCGTTTTAATGAGCTCAACTTGAGATGTTAAACGGGCTAGCCCTAGCGGTTCCGGGCTAGCCCTAGCGGGCTTCGGGCTAAACGGTCCGGGCTAAAAAAGCCCGGATTTAAACGGGCTAGGAAATATTGGCCCTAACCCTAACCCTAACGGGTTTCGGGCTAAACGGGCTAAATATTTAAAAAATCTATTTTTTATTTTTTTATTAGTAAAAAAAAAAGAACAATATATTTTATATATATAGTAACAACTATACTATAATAAATATAACAAAAAAATACACTTATATATATATATAAACACACTATATTAACAAATACAGTAATAATATAGATTATATATAATATTAATATAGTATATATATATATATATATATCCGGCTTCGGGCTAGCCCTAGCGGGTTTCGGGCTAGCCCTAACGGGCTTCGGGCTAAACGGTTCGGGCCAAAAAAGCCCGGATTTAAACGGGCTAGGAAATATCGGCCCTAACCCGGTTTTTTGGCGGGTTAAACGGGCCAGCCCTACGGGCCCGAGCCCATTTAACATCTCTAAGCTCAAGCCTACCTCCCGTGGTTAGCAAAAGATGATTCCACGACTGAAATTTAGAACAAGTTTTGGAAATCAAATCTCCATACATGCCAAAGTTTGTTTACCTTTCCAAAGTGGGGAACCCAAATTATTGAACGGGAGATTAGTTTGGGAAAATCCAGTCGTTTGTTTGACAATGCGGACTAACAGGTTATTCGGCTTGGTAAAAATAAAATGACTTTTAGAATTGTTCACTTTTTGGTCCGAGCTTGCCGTGTAGTGGTCCAGGCAATTCTTGAGTATGAGGAGATTATTATAGGAAGCCTTAGTAAAGATCAGCACATCATCGGTGTAAGCCAGATGGGTGATCCGAACATTCTTCCTGATTTTAAAAAACATGTCAGGGTGGGAGTTAAAAGTTTTGTCCAGGAGCCTCGAAAGATAATCAGAAGCAATCACAAAGAGGAGAGGGGATAAAGGATCACCCTGTCTAATGCCCCTACCAGATTTAAAAAACCCCCCAGCATTACCGTTAATGAGAACAGAAAACCAGCAATTCGATATACAACGATTTATCATGTCGGTCCACTCATCAGAAAAACCAAATGCTTTAAGGATATTCAAAAGAAAGGCCCAATTAAGTCTATCATAGGCCTTTTCCATATCCAATTTGATCATCAGATTCGAATCATCCCTAGATATATCATGACAGACTTCTTGGGCTGTTAATATATTATCAGTGATAAGGCGACACTTGACGAAACCCGATTGGGCAGGGCTAAGAATTTTTGGAAGAAAGCGGCCCAATATAATTACGTAGTTTTGTACGCAGAAATTATAATAAACTTTTTACTCCTGTGTGTAGGACTAGTGGACATAGAGGGGTTTACCTCGAACCACTTTAAATATTGTGTTATTTACCTTCTGCCTTTATTGTTTTAATTAACTGTGATTATTTAAGTATACTCTGCATATCGAGTTGCTGTATCCTCAGCAACTTACTGTATTTAAGACTTTCGCTACGTACTCAGATTTAAAACCGTACAGCTTGTAGTTTAAAACACTTTCCAAGCTGTATCCAGTATACTTAGTGGCCATAAAGTGGTATCGGAGAGGTTGATTCTAAAAAGAATCAGTCGTATTTTTAACCGAATCAGATCCAAAATCACTTAATTTTTAAAACAGTCTTTTTCATTCCTTTATTTTCACATGGATACATCTATGATCAACAAAGTACCCATGTTCTATATTAATCAATTTGATGATTGGAGAATCAGGATGGAGGCTCAAGTTGATTTGTGAGGGAACTGAGCTCTCAAAAGAAAACAAAATTTCAAAACTGACTCAGCAATTTGAATCTTTTAAAATGAAACCAACTGAGACACTTGAGGAACTTGACCTCAGATTCACTGGTATTGTTGGTGAACTTGAAGCTTTAGGCAAAATTTATACCCAAAAGGAGAAGAATTTAAAAATTTTCAGATCTCTCCCTGCCCGATGGGACATTAAGACCACAGCTATGCGTGTGTCGTGTAATTTAAATGAAATATCTACTTTTGACTCTTCTCTGACCTCAAAGCTTTTGAGTATGATATTGATAGAAGAGAGAAAGCTGAAGAATCTCCTTCAAAGATTACAAGACTATCCGTATCAGATAAATCGCCGACACAAGATGCCACCTTTCGTCGAAGCCTAGTCACAAGAGTCTTGTGATGTGACGACATCCTGTCTCAAGATGAAATGGCGCTTCTCATGCATAAGTTCAAGAAGTTCATCAAGAAATCGGGAAAAACTCCCTACAGGCCCAAACCTGTCTACAAGGTAAGTACCGGAACTTCATCCGATGATGCTAACCTGTGCTATAATTGCAGGAAACCAGGACATTATGAAAACAAATGTCCTCATCCCAAAGTTCAAAGGTTGCCAGAAGCCGAGCAACAAGAGAGGGAAGAACGAAGACGTGCTTGTAAAAACAAGCTCAAGGCCCTGATTGGAGAATCAGAAGCCTCCCCCGCACCATCCAAGTCCGAAGAATGTCTTCAGGTGGTCACTTAAAGTGATTCATCTGACGATGAATTCGATGATAAAGCTTATATGTGCTTTATGGCCAAGGACATTCCGGAAGATGAAGATAGCGACGATGAGGTAAGCTCAACCTCAATCATTTCTCCCAATGCATCTCATACTTTTTAAAACATGATGAATGATTTTAGAAACATTCAAAAGGTCCATGAGACACTGAAAATGAGAATATACAGCTCTAACTGTCTAACCTAGAGCTGAAAGAAGAAAATGACTTGCTGAAAATAAATTATGAAAATATGCCTATTGATTGTGAAACCAGCAAAGTCGACTATGAAAAATTCATGGAGAGAAATCATCAACTTGCTCATGAACTAAGTGAGGTTAAAACTCACAGTGAGAGCAAGACAAATGATTTTGTTCTACTTCAAGCCAAAGTCAAAACCCTCGAAAAACGAGAAGATGAACTTGAGACCATTCTGAAATCGTTCGAGAAATCGTCCAAAAGAATGGAAGAAATTCTAAGCACTGGGCAACATGCTCATGATAAAAGTGGCTTAGGATACATCTCATGTTCAAACAAAGGGAAAACTAGTACAGTGTTTGTCAAGAGTGTGGAACACATTCTTGTGTCGAAAGAAACTTCGAGTCCTGTGAAGGAACCTGTTGCACAGTGATAAGTGTCAGTTTTATACACTTATCCATGGTTTGTATCGATAAATATCACCCATAATTGAGCTAGTATACTCGTTTTTTGCTTTTAATTAATTAGTTTTTAATAATTTTATTTTTATCGGATGATGATGTAAATCTAGTCTTAATCGGATTGAATAACTGATTTACTCAAGAAATAACATGTTTATTAAATATTATCTTTGTTGAATTTTGATATATTCATGTTGTAGGGCTTTCCGAGACGAATTCGGCAGTCTTTCCGGATTCAAAATCAGAGTTATATATCAAAAGTTATCATCCGAAGAAGATTTGGGGCAAAAACGCAAAGTCTGAGAAATTCTGGGATGAAAACGTAACTCTCAAAGAAACCAGTGAGCAAATTGACGAAGCCAAGTTACGGACGTAACTACTGAATGTTACAGCCGTAAGCCATCCAAGTTACGGCCGTAACTCCTTAATGTTACGGCCGTAACTCTTGACAGATTGTTATAATTTGTCTAATTTTTTATACTTTTGTGTATTGTTGAGGGGATGGCTGGCATTGATCCGATCTATTATAAT
Source organism: Orobanche coerulescens (assembly GCA_033398695.1). NCBI lineage: Eukaryota > Viridiplantae > Streptophyta > Magnoliopsida > Lamiales > Orobanchaceae > Orobanche > Orobanche coerulescens. The sequence goes on from CM065816.1 coordinate 121,205,780, forward strand.
AATGCTGGAGTTTTAGAGCTATTAGATGACTTTACGTGTCTAAATAGACCCCTTAGATCCTTCATCATTCATCATTCTGTAACACCCCAAAAACCTTACAGGAGTATTACACGCCGTGGGCCCCGCACCGGAACCCACCAGGCTAAAAACCATTTACAAAAACGACAAGAAGGCCGATGACGGTAGTATTTTCCAAAACTCACAAAATCATTTGAAAACACCAACTACCGTCAAGACAATCAAGGCCAAAAACTCGGCTAAGGGAATCGGTTTTCGAAATCAAACTCAGTTGGCATAAAACCGAAAGCCATTTGAAAGAACTCACGCAGCGGATAGAAATACCGTTCAAGATACATATACATCAATAATGATATACACAAACAAAATACACGATTCCCCAAAAATATGCCATAGCCAGTATCGTCCGGAATCCTCGCCTCACGACCGCAACCATCAAAGTCCTCAATACCTGAAAAACAAGTCCCACAACGGGGTCAGCAATAATGCCCGACAAATAACCGCAAGTACATAAACATAAATATTCACATGCCATGCATCATGAGAATAATAACCTCAACGATAACCTTACCACTTCCGGTAATCCAACGATTCTCGTCAAAATCCCAATATCACGATAATACCATAAAAATCCCAGTATCACAACAATACCGTATAATACCTCAATACCGAATACTTTCTCGTACATAATCCTCTATGTACGATTACCTTAAAACATACCTCTATCCGGACTTCTTTCCGGAACGCATACCACAGACCAAGAATATCCAAAATGACATCAACAATATCCGAATACTACAATCTTTCCAAGATTGTCCAAGTATCTCAACAATCATCAACTGTGCATTCTAATCCTTTTAGAACATCACTGAACATTCGTCAATATGCAATACAACATAAAATACTTATGAAATGTAAATGGAATTACTCATCAAAACATTACAACCGAACAAGTAAACACTTGCCTGGATACCAACATGACAAAACCAACACCGAACTCATCGCCCTCGTCTAGGAGCTCAACATCCCCGAATTGACGGAATCTACGGCCTTTCACCGCGGCAAGACGATTATACCTATTGGTTAATCAACCTAGAACAATAATTATATCAATAATCGAACCAACTTGGTAACAATGATCATAACATAATCAATCCGGAATTCAACCTCATATCAAATCCGGAATTCATCACTATGATTTAGAATACCATCTTAAATCGGTTAAACGAATTATCAAATCATCTTAGTCATCATATGGCCTCAAGAACATCAAGAACTCTATGATTCCATAATCATAATCATCATAATCAAGGTATAACCCATCATAATACCATCTTCCTTCAACATATAGTTCATGTAGCCTCAATAATCGTAACAACAACATCACAATCAACTTCATACGAATCATATACTGAAAACAATACCAAAATCCGAAATCAAAGTGAAGAATTCAACAACATACCTCAAGAACATGAATAACCCAATCAAACCCTTCAAGAATCATCCATAATTCCATATCCAAGCCTCAAATCCAAGTCCTCAAGCTCAAAATCGACTTAGGAAGGCCAAATCTCTCTCTCTCAAAGTTTGAAGATGAAAAACGAAAAGAAACGTCGAAGGAAATGAAAGACGGGCATCTACTTATAAAACATTTCTGTTCGTTACGTACGTAACATAACAAGGTTAACGTACGTAACATGCATTACGTACGTTATCCATCCTTGATAGCGTACGTAATGCTAATCCCAAAACTAACTGTCCCGTTTTGTTAACATGCTTACGTACGTAATGTTTCCTTCATAACATACGTAACATGTACGTTGACTTGCTACAGTAAAATTCTATTTAACGTACGTTATACACTTCTCGTATCGTACGTAATGGCCGGGGTTGACTCGCCTGTCCACATCCGCCGCCGACATCGGGTCCCACCTGCCGACCATGACTCGGTCCTGTCCGATTCCCTCGTTACGTACGTAATGCTTTAGCCATAACGTACGTAACACAACCAATTTAGCGTACGTAAGTCTTCAACATTAGCGTACGCTAAGTATTCTATACTTAGCCAATTTCAACTGTTACCGCCTGTCTCGACATATCGAAAACACATATACGCATACTGAATACATATACTGAATCCAATAACATTATCAAACGTTCACAACGTCCTCGAGCATAATTAACCATCCACGATATCCAATATATAAACGAAAAATATATCCGAAAAATCGGGGTATTACACTCTACCCCCCTTAAAAATAAGTTTCGTCCTCGAAACTTGCAATCACTCGCACAAACAACATTTCAACGGAAAATCCAAAATCACCAAGATAACCAAGAATTATCGAATAATCCGAACAACATACTTACAGGTCAGTGAAGACGAAGATCTCCCGTGATACTAGCATATGACACCATTTCAAAAATCTCGACACAACAAGAATGCCAAAACAGGAATAATCACAATTTGAAAACGATTGGTCTCCGCCAAGACCACACCAAGTTTAGAGCAACCTTGTCGAGTTTTGTGGGATGCACGCCGTGTCTCCTCACCTAAAGCGCATGAGCCGCTCCTTGTCACATGCACGTATCACCGGCGTTCCACTCCACATCGAAAGCCGCACATTGCACGTGCCTCGCACCGGCGTTCACTTCCCGATTGGAGCCGCACATTGCACATGACCACGGCACGGCGTTCACTCTCCTGCCTCGTCGGTCTCGGGAACACCAACAATCCCCAAACCCACACATCACCACGACAGTACTCAAAAATCATATACGGTCCAAAACATCACAAACATCACGCTACTACCGCACCGTAGAGCCACATAACACACATGCTGGTTATCACAAAACCTTGGGCTCGATACCATATTTGTAACACCCCAAAACCTTACAGAGTATTACACGCCGTGGGCCCATGCCGGAACCCACCAGGCTAAAAACCATTTACAAAAACGACAAGAAGGCCGATGACGGTAGTATTTTCCAAAACTCACAAAATCATTTGAAAACACCAACTACCGTCAAGACAATCAAGGCCAAAAACTCGGTTAAGGGAATCGGTTTTCGAAATCAAACTCAGTTGGCATAAAACCAAAAGCCATTTGAAAGAACTCATGCAGCGGATAGAAATAGCGTTCAAGATACATATACATCAATAATGATATACACAAACAAAATACACGATTCCCCAAAAATATGCCATAGCCAGTATCGTCCGGAATCCTCGCCTCACGACCGCAACCATCAAAGTCCTCAATACCTGAAAAACAAGTCCCACAACGGGGTCAGCAATAATGCCCGACAAATAACCGCAAGTACATAAACATAAATATTCACATGCCATGCATCATGAGAATAATAACCTCAACGATAACCTTACCACTTCCGGTAATCCAACGATTCTCGTCAAAATCCCAATATCACGATAATACCATAAAAATCCCAGTATCACAACAATACCGTGTAATACCTCAATACCGAATACTTTCTCGTACATAATCCTCTATGTACGATTACCTTAAAACATACCTCTATCCGGACTTCCTTCCGGAATGCATAACACAGACCAAGAATATCCAAAATGACATCAACAATATCCGAATACTACAATCTTTCCAAGATTGTCCAAGTATCTCAACAATCATCAACTGTGCATTCTAATCCTTTTAGAACATCACTGAACATTCGTCAATATGCAATACAACATAAAATACTTATGAAATGTAAATGGAATTACTCATCAAAACATTACAACCGAACAAGTAAACACTTGCCTGGATACCAACATGACAAAACCAACACCGAACTCATCGCCCTCGTCTACGAGCTCTTCAGCCCCGACTGGACGGAATCTACGGCCTTTCACCGCGGCAAGACGATTATACCTATTGGTTAATCAACCTAGAACAATAATTATATCAATAATCGAACCAACTTGGTAACAATGATCATAACATAATCAATCCGGAATTCAACCTCATATCAAATCCGGAATTCATCACTATGATTTAGAATACCATCTTAAATCGGTTAAACGAATTAACAAATCATCTTAGTCATCATATGGCCTCAAGAACATCAAGAACTCTATGATTCCATAATCATAATCATCATAATCAAGGTATAACCCATCATAATACCATCTTCCTTCAACATATAGTTCATGTAGCCTCAATAATCGTAACAACAACATCACAATCAACTTCATACGAATCATATACTGAAAACAATACCAAAATCCGAAATCAAAGTGAAGAATTCAACAACATACCTCAAGAACATGAATAACCCAATCAAACCCTTCAAGAATCATCCATAATTCCATATCCAAGCCTCAAATCCAAGTCCTCAAGCTCAAAATCGACTTAGGAAGGCCAAATCTCTCTCTCTCAAAGTTTGAAGACGAAAAACGAAAAGAAACGTCGAAGGAAATGAAAGACGGGCATCTACTTATAAAACATTTCTATTCGTTACGTACGTAACATAACAAGGTTAACGTACGTAACATGCATTACGTACGTTAGCCATCCTTGATAGCGTACGTAATGCTAATCCCAAAACTAACTGTCCCGTTTTGTTAACATGCTTACGTACGTAATGTTTCCTTCATAACGTACGTAACATGTACGTTGACTTGCTCTGATGAAATTCTATTTAACGTACGTTATACACTTCTCGTAGCGTACGTAATGGCCGGGGTTGACTCGCCTGTCCACATCCGCCGCCGACATCGGGTCCCACCTGCCGACCATGACTCGGTCCTGTCCGATTCCCTCGTTACGTACGTAATGCTTTAGCCATAACGTACATAACACAACCAATTTAGCGTACGTAAGTCTTCAACATTAGCGTACGCTAAGTATTCTATACTTAGCCAATTTCAACTGTTACCGCCTGTCTCGACATATCGAAAACACATATACGCATACTGAATACATATACTGAATCCAATAACATTATCAAACGTTCACAACGTCCTCGAGCATAATTAACCATCCACGATATCCAATATATAAACGAAAAATATATCCGAAAAATCGGGGTATTACACATTCATCATATAATTTTTCCACTTTTTGTAATATTTTCTTTTTGTGTGAAGAACACACTTGTGTTCTTGAGTGATTTGTGTAAGTGTGGTATAGCATATATTGTTCAGAGAGTTTATTGCTTCTTTCTCCTTTATCTACTAAGGGAGTGAGGATCAATTCTTTCTCTTGATTCAACTAATAATGACCACCAAAGCTTGTATTATGTATATTAAACCCTTCATGGGCTAAGTTACCTTTAGTTGGGATTATAAACAAGGTTAGTCATGTTATTTATGTTTGTATAAAGATCTATTGTTAATTACTTATTATTGTGTTTGATTTTCATTGTTTTAACAAACTTTATTTATTTGTCCAATAAATGACGATATTTATGGTCTTCATATGTTTCGAAAGAAAATATGTTTGATTAGATCAAGTGATCTTCACTCTAAGTTGTTCTAGGGGATAGAAATATACCTCTAGACCTTAGATGATTCTTTGAGTTATTTTCATAAATCCTAATGCTATGTATTGAAGCCAATCAACATAGAAATATAGTGGATTGATTCAATATGTAAGGGGCATTTTATAGTTCGAAAGAGAAACCGTCTTTTTAAGGAAAATCGAATCTACACAACATAATAAGTAAATTCATCTTATGATCTCCTATACATCTTCTATAACTAATGACGAACTAAGTTTGTAATCCCAACTATTTCATTTTATCGTTAATCAATCTATTATTATTGCAATCTTTTTATTTCCTTAAAATATTAGAACTATTATTGCATTTTCTTTGCAATTATTAAACCAAACTCTTTAATTGTGTGTTTCACTCATCTTAGTATATATAAAAATAGACTAATAGTGTATAATTAAAATTATAACTAAACTTCCTCGTGGGATCGATAAACCGGACTCAAAAAGTCCACTTACTACTTGATACGATATCGTGCACTTGCGATAGTTACACTAAGAACGTGTCAAGTTTTTGGCGCCGTTGCCGGGGAAGTATAAGTTATATTTGAAATCTTACATTGTAAACCATTTTTATAGGTACAAATTTCTCGACATTGTAACTTAGTACTCAATTGTGTTTGTCCGGTCAAGTGGTGGATAACGGTACTCCGTGACTATTAAAGTCGGATTTTTCAGTTTCCCACAACAACTGATATTTTCAACAAAAAAATTTAGCACAGTCTGCATTTTTGGTGAAACTAGTTATGGAAAAGAGGTATGCTTTACTGAAGCAGCCCACAACTTGGGTCTTACCTTAGGAGAAAAATGCATTCATGTAGTTTACGGAGGAGGAAGTCTAGGATTAATGGGACGAGCTGCTGCTTCTGCCTATATGGAAGGAGTAAGAGTGTTGGGAATAATTCCAAAACCTCTGGCTGAAAGTAAAATCACCGGGTCAACTATTGGAGATGAGTTTAGATCTGTAAATATGCAAGATAGCATAACTCACATGATAAATAATTCTGGCGCCTTTATCACCCTTCCCGGTAGATTTGGCACTCTTGAGGAACTTTTTCATGTGGTTACCAGAGCCCAGCTAAATGTTCATCAAAAACCAATAGGTCTGCTTAATGTCAATGGTTTCTTTGATGGTTTACTATCTTTCATCGACCACTCTGCTGAAAAGGGTTTTATTTCCGAGCGTGCTAAACGAATCATAGTCGTTGCAACAACACCAGAAGAACTAATCAAAAAACTCAATGAATTTGTTCCTCAACCAGATCCAGCTCTAGTTAAAATTGTATGGATGGAAGATTTTACCGTGAGAAAACGAAAAGTGGATTCATTCCTCTCCCTTTGATATCCCATGTCGGACCTCTTGTATTTTTACTTTCTGTCATGTGTAATAATCGTGCTAAATGGTGGCAGATTAAGGAGTTTCTTCTTGATCTCTTGACGCGCATCTATTCGCGATTTATGTATTATTATTTTATTGCTGTAATTTTTATTGTGTGTTTTTTATAAAAGCTTTGATGGCAGCGTAAGGTGTAACACCCCCAGAATACGTCCGGGAATATCACACGCCGTAGACCCTTCTCACAAGGATCTACCAGGCTACACTCCAATAGATTACTTAAATGATTAACCGACCGGGGTCAATCTAATTACAAAGCGGACCGACAAGGTCATTAAACAATTCAAAACTAAAGAAACTCACCTCACAATGACAAGAATAAACTCCAATACAGAAAGAAATGACAACTCAATTTAATAAATGAAAACTACACCCATGCAAGGGTGAATACTCGACCAAAAAGGGGGATGCCGGCCGAAGTGAAAACAAAAGGAAAGACTCTGACTCTTGTGTGATTAGCATCGTCGTCTTCCATCTTCTTCCAAGCTAATCCCGTGACTGCTCCCGAGCTGCCAAAACCTGAGCGCATAACAGGCACCCACCCCCCGAAAACTCGGGGGTTAGCAAACTGGAATTTTGCTAGTGCAAGTACATAATATACAAGATATACGAACAGTAACAACACAAAATTCAACCATCGTGAAGTCTTAGCACAAACCATACATTCCCAAAGTCTACACAGTATAGCATTCGTATACACAAGGTGAAAAATAATCACATAGTCATATTCTCTATATGGAACATAACACCAATTAAACTTTAAACGAGCCCAAGGAGTCAAAAGATTTACTTTGTAAATCTATTCTTATAAAGGGAAAGGTATTTTGATAAAATAGTTTGAAAACATTATTAATGACTCGGGTCGTCTTGGGGTTTTAAACAAAAATCGAATGGGAATGCTTTTAGAAAATAATTTCAAGAGCTCTCGGGTTCTCGACCCAAGATATGGAAAATGATTGCACGAAAACATGTCAACATTATTCAGGATCCTCAACCCAATTTATAGAACACTGTCACAAATGAAATCATTACAACATCTCATGGGGTTCTCAACCCAATCCAATTAACATCATCACGAGATCAATCATCTCAACGTTTCACAGGGCCCTCGACCCAATACACAGAATAGCACCACAATACAATCAAAGGCACAATCTCTCATTCGACATATCCTGCTCAAGACCCCCGATTAATTAACCCTCGGAGATTTCGTCAAACCTCCTTGGTTAATTAACCCTGATACCAACGCCTAAAAAACAAGTTGAAACAAACTTTTCAAAAACACGAATCGTGGTCTATATCAAGACAAACGTTTAAGAGAGAGTTTGAAATATTTTAGATACGAACATCGTTCGGTAACGGGGTCTTAGCTATCACTCAGATACCCGAAACCAATAAGCCTGCCAGGCGCCTCCCTTGCGCACCTGTGTACCGGCGTTCACTCCACTATGTTGGCCGCTCCTTGAACATGTCACTGCGCCGAGGATCACTCCCGCAAGAGCCGCCCCTTGACACACGCATTATGTAACACCGGCGTTCACCACCCATATGGAGCCGCAAATTGCAGCGTACACCAGGCCGGAGTGCACGCCCCCCCCTCAGAGGTTCCCGGATATGACGTTTCTCACAACAAGTATCCACATTGTTTCAAACATCAAGCACACAGACAAACGTCACCACAATTATCAACTCGGTACATCAAGTTACACAATTTTCTCCGCCAGTCCATAACCACACAAATAAACAATAACACGCACGTTATCAATCAAACTCAATCACAATAAGCCTTCAAGCATAACCAACCAACACCGCACATATATCCCTATATTGCGACTCAACCGAATATATATATATATATATATATATATATATATATATATATGTATATATATATATATAACCTTACTATATTATAAGAGTAAATATAGTTTACCCATCAATCCAAGTCGAGTACGTCATCTAGTGTTAGTATTCATCACTCGTCATTCACCAATATAGGCGCTTATATCAATATATGTATATACATACATATATCTAACATATGAATATATATACATATATAAAACTATATATATATATATACATATATATATATATATATACACATTTATACATCCGTATAAATTCATACACTTCGACAACAATGATTTCACGCAGTTACAATTCGTATATCAAGGTACTTGCCTTGGTAATCTCTCACGAATACTTCGGAAAATGCGGTTGATTGGAGAAATCCGGAACTCCAATGAAAACGGCGATCGGAAAGGCTCAACACTAGATTTTTGTAGGGAATTCGTCCCTAGTATCCTATCATCAAATAAACAACAAATCACACGAGGAAAAACATCGCAAAACGACCAATTTTCTCTCTGCGGCATTTTCCGAGACACCTTGAAGGCGTCAAACGAAAGTTTATATAAACGACGAATCGGAATTGGTAAAACCGTGGAAAGATGATGAAAATGATAGAATACTACTTAATCTACAATTATCCATCAGAAATACGAGTAAAAACGATCAAATCGGACAAAGTCAACTAAAATCCCCAAAACTAGATTTTAGGAAATCATACCTTGATTCGATCGATCGGAGCAAGTTATGGAAGGATTAATTGATGATATGGACTCACTAATCTCGTGGATTTATAGTGGAACAACATGCCCTCATGTTCTCCAAGCTCCAGCTGCGGAAAGAGGGGAAAAAGGAGTAGAACAATGGGTGTAAACCCGTCTGTCCCGTCATATTTATACTGGTGCAGGACACGGCGCAACAAACGGCTCAGTCCAGCGCCGTGTTTATCGCCGTGTTGCGGGTCAGCGCGCGACCTCACCGACACGGCGCAACAAACGGCCTAGTCCAGCGCCGTGTCTACCGCCGTGCTGCGGGTCAGTGCGCGACCTGACCGACACGGCACAACACCCGGCGCAAGACACTTGCGCGTGTGTCTCGGCCGTGTCCGACACGGCGCAACACCCGGCGCAAATCTTGCGCTGGTTCTCGGCCGTGTCTCGGCAGGCCTGCTAGTCCTGGCCGACCCGGCGCAGGACACGGCGCTCGGCAGCGCCGTTTTCACCGCCGTTTCATACAGGTCCGGCCAGCGAAGCTCCGGTTGAAAAAATGATTCCGGCACAATCCGAAAATTACAATAGGACCACAACGACGATCCGGAAGGAGACGGAAAATAATAAAACAGGACATACGATTAGCTCGACTCCCATAGTGATAAGTCATACCCGACGAATATCACAACACGGTACATCACGCCGTACCAAGAAGTCGTCCGCAGGACAAAATGACCGGTGCAACCGGCAAAATTCAAAAATAACCAGAACAGAAATCTCGAGTATTGCAACTATAATGTACCGGTTATGATCCAAAACAATAGCAAGCAAATTACAAGCATGAAATGTCCCAAGCACGGAACAAACACGACGAAAAGCTTGTGGACCGCATCAATGCTCTGAAATGAAAATAATGATATACAACAATTCGCCACATATGGCCCTAAATACAAAATCGATCGTCGAGAGGGAGAAATAATCAAATGCTGACACTCGACAGTTGAGAAATTTCCGTTCTACAAAGGGAATTTCAAATTAAACCGGAAATGAAAAATCTCGGGTATTACATTCTACCCCCCTTAAAATAAGTTTCGTCCCGAAACTTAAAGTAAGGAGCGATGGAAAAATCAAGGAAAAGTAATTACATGCTCAGCCCCAAAACATCACGAGCAAAGCGTGAACGTAAGGTTCCAGAGGTATGATGAACTGACCTAGCAAGTACAAGGCAATTTAAAATGATCGAGAGGTTCACAGATGAATTACCAACAATGAAAGTCATCCCATACCGAAAATACTAAGAAGAGTACGGGTAATACATTCCCCCGTCTAAGAGGACATCCAATCCCAAAACTTAGAACAACAAAAGATGGAAATGCAAAGCAACAAAACGAAAAACGATCGAAGTCACGATTGTTGGAATCAGCAACAATTAGGACATATTACAAAATATTCATTCTCCCATGTTAGGCTCCTCAAAAGGAGACATAGGGTTTCGGGACAATCTCCGGTCACTTACTCTGTTCGCCAACAGGGTAGCATTCATTGCCAGTTCGGAAATTATCTCACAATATTTCTCCCGATGACCTTCACACCCGCACCGGTAACAAGTCAAGAGTGGAGAGGGACAATTTGCACGTACGTGTCCCTGACCGTTACAGTTGAAGCATCTTCTCTTCTTACCGCGAGTCACCAATGCTGGTTTGGGATTTCCAGCGTTCACTCCCGACCGTGAAGATGATGCTATCGAACGACGTGAGGGTTTGGAAGCCTTAGACTCTACACAGACCAAAAATTTCTCAGATGTCCTTGGTCTCTTGGCTTCGCTCGTGGGCTTGACTACTGAGGAGATTTCATAGGATATCGTTTGATTTTGATACTCCTTCATTGTAGCATGAATCGTTGTCGTACGAACCAGCTCGCCGCTTCCATCCCCATCATCACGTCTACGTCTGCCGAGGCTCGACATACTAATACAGATAATACCGTTCAACAATATTAATTTATCATTCGTACAATATACCACAATTATCACCCGACTATTAAGTAGCATCATTAGAATAATGGTAATATCGTAAAGCACAAAGTTTTATGAAGTCAATTTCGAGTCCTTCGACGAGGTCGATCATTATATGTATGCACTTAATGAAAACAAATTTTTGAAAAAGAGGGCTAGTCACGTTGCGCCCAAAACTTGTAAATACTGTCTTTTGTTTCGGAAGAGGAAGTTTATATAACGATTCTAAAAATTATTTCCGAGTGATGTATAAAAGGAAATTGAAAATTGAATTGTAACTAATTTGAAGTATTTCAAAAGTGTTGAGTCCCAAATACCATAATTTTAAAAATATTTCCTCTTCTACCAAAACGTTTATTCGAAAGAATTTTCCGCCGAGATACGTGACCATTTGACATGACGACGTTAAATCATGGCTTTTCACAATGTTAGAAAATTTCAAAGTACCACTTTAAAATATTCGTGATACTATAGCGCCGTGGGCCCCGTGCCGGAAGCCACCTGGCTAAAAAAAGTCATTTTCAACAAAAATGTTCAAAAAGCCAAAAAGGTCGATGTTGGTAATATTCTCAAATACTCCCAAAAGTCATTTATAAGATAACAAATACCGTCATAAGAATACTATCAAAACGTGAAAGACCAAAATATCAAAACTCGGTTTGCAAGATACCAAAATCCATCTCAAAATATTCACGCAGCGGATAAAATTAACATTCATAAATTTATTTTAATAAGGTGTAGGAACAGACAAATATGCTCGACTACCGAAGCATACTACATAACCCTTTTTACTCAGACCGCATACGCATACTATATCTTAAAGCAATAATATCACTAACAAGTTTCAAATCCTTAGTTCACATTAAGTATATTAGCACAATATAATCAACTACGTATATAAAGGGACTTACGATCGGGAGACTTACCATCACGGATTGCTTGAAGATGATGTCGGAACCACGATACTAATCACAACTCGGATGCGCGCGACTTACACCGGACATGGACTTGACCCAACGGCCTAGGTTTTTCGCAAACCTAATCTCCGATACCATAAATCAAGGTTCTAAAAAACGCTAGGCGCTAGGCGTTCAGATTGCTAACGCCTAGCGCCCAGAGGATTAATCGGGGATTAGTCGGGGATTAATCGGATTTGGCGGATTTATTTATTATTATTATTATAATAATTATTTTTATATATAAATAATTATATATAAGTAAAGAATAAAAAACATCTAATATTTAAATATTTAAACAAACATATAATCGATCATATATTAAATTGTTAAACATTGACATAAGCATAACATAGTCCATAGTATCTCAATTCAGGAATTTATAGTACCGCTAATATAAAATAATAATAAAAATGTTTATGCGCCTAGGCGCCCGCCACCGCCTAGGCGCCCGCCCAACCGCCTAGGCGCCCGCCCGGCTTGCCATCCTAGGCGCCGCCCGGCACGCTGGCGCCTGCCCAGTCTGCCTAGGCGGCCGATTAATCACCCGACCGCCCAGGACAAACGCCCAGGGCATAATCGGAGCGCCCGGGGGCCGCCTAGCGCCTAGGCGCCGCCTAGGCGGCCGCCCAGGCCGATTTTTAGAACACTGCCATAAATGTAACACCCCCAGACTACGTCCGGGAATATCACACGCCGTAGACCCTTCTCACAAGGATCTACCAGGCTACACTCCAATAGACTACTTAAATGATTAACCGACCGGGGTCAATCTAATTACAAAGCGGACCGACAAGGTCATTAAACAATTCAAAACTAAAGAAACTCACCTCACAATGACAAGAATAAACTCCAATACAGAAAGAAATGACAACTCAATTTAATAAATGAAAACTACACCCATGCAAGGGTGAATACTCGACCAAAAAGGGGGATGCCGACCGAAGTGAAAACAAAAGGAAAGACTCTCACTCTTGTGTGATTAGCATCGTCGTCTTCCATCTTCTTCCAAGCCAATCCCGTGACTGCTCCCGAGCTGCCAAAACCTGAGCGCATAACAGGCACCCACCCCCTGAAAACTCGGGGGTTAGCAAACTGGAATTTTGCTAGTGCAAGTACATAATATACAAGATATACGAACAGTAACAACACAAAATTCAACCATCGTGAAGTCTTAGCACAAACCATACATTCCCAAAGTCTACACAGTATAGCATTCGTATACACAAGGTGAAAAATAATCACATAGTCATATTCTCTATATGGAACATAACACCATTTAAACTTTAAACGAGCCCAAGGAGTCAAAAGATTTACTTTGTAAATCTATTCTTATAAAGGGAAAGGTATTTTGATAAAATAGGTTGAAAACATTATTAATGACTCGGGTCGTCTTGGGGTTTTAAACAAAAATCGAATGGGAATGCTTTTAGAAAATAATTTCAAGAGCTCTCGGGTTCTCGACCCAAGATATGGAAAATGATTGCACGAAAACATGTCAACATTATTCAGGATCCTCAACCCAATTTATAGAACACTGTCACAAATGAAATCATTACAACATCTCACGGGGTTCTCAACCCAATCCAATTAACATCATCACGAGATCAATCATCTCAACGTTTCACAGGGCCCTCGACCCAATACACAGAATAGCACCACAATACAATCAAAGGCACAATCTCTCATTCGACATATCCTGCTCAAGACTTCGATTAATTAACCCTCGGAGATTTCACAAACCTCCTTGGTTAATTAACCCCGATACCAACGCCTAAAAACAAGTTGAAACAAACTTTTCAAAAACACGAATCGTGGTCTATATCAAGACAAACGTTTAAGAGAGAGTTTGAAATATTTTAGATACGAACATCGTTCGATAGCAGTCTTAGCTATCACTCAAATACCCAAAACCAATAAGCCTGCCAGCGCCTCCCTTGCGCACTGTGTACCGGCGTTCACTCCACTATGTTGGCCGCTCCTTGAACATGTCACTGCGCCGCGATCACTCCCGCAAGAGCCGCCCCTTGACACACGCATTATGTAACACCGGCGTTCACCACCCATATGGAGCCGCAAATTGCAACAGACACCGTGCCGGAGTGCACGCCCCGCCCTCAGAGGTTCCCGGATATGACGTTTCTCACAACAAGTATCCACATTGTTTCAAACATCAAGCACACAGACAAATGTCACCACAATTATCAACTCGGTACATCAAGTTACACAATTTTCTCCGCCAGTCCATAACCACACAAATAAACAATAACACGCACGTTATCAATCAAACTCAATCACAATAAGCCTTCAAGCATAACCAACCAACACCGCACATATATCCCTATATTGCGACTCAACCGAATATATATATATATATATATATATATATAACCTTACTATATTATAAGAGTAAATATAGTTTACCCATCAATCCAAGTCGAGTACGTCATCTAGTGTTAGTATTCATCACTCGTCATTCACCAATATAGGCGCTTATATCAATATATGTATATACATACATATATCTAACATATGAATATATATATACATATATAAAACTAGATATATATATATACATACACATATATATATATATACACATTTATACATCCGTATAAATTCATACACTTCGACAACAATGATTTCACGCAGTTACAATTCGTATATCAAGGTACTTGCCTTGGTAATCTCTCACGAATACTTCGGAAAATGCGGTTGATTGGAGAAATCCGGAACTCCAATGAAAACGGCGATCGGAAAGGCTCAACACTAGATTTTTGTAGGGAATTCGTCCCTAGTATCCTATCATCAAATAAACAACAAATCACACGAGGAAAAACATCGCAAAACGACCAATTTTCTCTCTGCGGCATTTTCCCGGACACCTTGAAGGCGTCAAACGAAAGTTTATATAAACGACGAATCGGAATTGGTAAAACCGTCGAAAGATGATGAAAATGATAGAATACTACTTAATCTACAATTATCCATCAGAAATACGAGTAAAAACGATCAAATCGGACAAAGTCAACTAAAACCCCCAAAACTAGATTTTAGGAAATCATACCTTGATTCGATCGATCGGAGCAAGTTATGGAAGGATTAATTGATGATATGGACTCACTAATCTCGTGGATTTATAGTGGAACAACATGCCCTCATGTTCTCCAAGCTCCACCATGAAAGAGGGGAAAAAGGAGTAGAACAATGGGTGTAAACCCGTCTGTCCCGTCATATTTATACTGGTGCAGGACACGGCGCAACAAACGGCTCAGTCCAGCGCCGTGTTTATCGCCGTGTTGCGGGTCAGCGCGCGACCTGACCGACACGGCGTAACAAACGGCCTAGTCCAGCGCCGTGTCTACCGCCGTGTTGCGGGTCAGTGCGCGACCTGACCGACACGGCACAACACCCGGCGCAAGACACTTGCGCGTGTGTCTCGGCCGTGTCCGACACGGCGCAACACCCGGAGCAAATATTGCGTGGGTTCTCGGCCGTGTCTCGGCAGGCCTGCTAGTCCTGGCCGACCCGGCGCAGGACATGGCGCTCGGCAGCGCCGTTTTCACCGCCGTTTCGTACAGGTCCGGCCAGCGAAGCTCCGGTTGAAAAAATGATTCTGGCACAATCCGAAAATTACAATAGGACCACAACGACGATCCGGAAGGAGACGGAAAATAATAAAATAGGACATACGATTAGCTCGACTCCCACAGTGATAAGTCATACCCGACGAATATCACAACACGGTACATCACGCCGTACCAAGAAGTCGTCCGCAGGACAAAATGACCGGTGCAACCGGAAAAATTCGAAAATAACCAGAACAGAAATCTCGAGTATTGCAACTATAACGTACCGGTTATGATCCAAAACGATAGCAAGCAAATTACAAGCATGAAATGTCCCAAGCACGGAACGAACACGACGAAAAGCTCGTGGACCGCATCAATGCTCCGAAATGAAAATAATGATATACAACAATTCGCCACATATGGCCCTAAATACAAAATCGATCGTCGAGAGGGAGAAATAATCAAATGCTGACACTCGACAGTTGAGAAATTTCCGTTCTACAAAGGGAATTTCAAATTAAACCGGAAATGAAAAATCTCGGGTATTACATAAGGCGACTCTTCGGACTTTCTTGATGCGCATCTTAAAAATTGTGTTATACTTCCGAGTATATTTTATTTTGTTGTGTGCCTCGTATATTTATTCTTTTGCAGATTCTAAAAGGTGTTAGCTCAAGCATCAACTTTCTTAACAGGAAGTATTCTACTTTTATGCATTGCTTTTTATTTTATTTTTTTAAAACTGAGGACAGTTTTTTTTCAAGTTTGGGGGTGGTTTGTTTAATTATTTTGGTGTGGTTTGATTATTTTGGTTATTTGCCTTAATTTATATATATATATATATATATATAGTATTTTGATTTGTGAGCTTTCTAGATCTGGCCATAACACCAATAAAGTAGCTATATACAAGCTTCTAAAATCGTTTTAACCGGTAAAAAAAATTGTATATTCTAAAAATTTTAGAGCCTTAATCTCTCTTTTCAAGTCTTGTAGTTATCATATAAAATCGAGTCATTTGTTACCTTGAGAAAAGAAGAATCAGTCGGTTGATGAAAAATAGAACTAAAATTCACTTATTTGTGGAGTTTTTGATTTTTCATGCTTAACTAAGAAATAATGTTCTGCAAAAATTCTATTCCCTAAAAAAAAGGAGTCATTGGTGAAAAGAGCTACACGTTAGCAAATAATGGTGTGAAAGCTATCGCCTAAAAAAATGACGAAAAGGAGAAGTGTTGAGCAGCAACAGCTGCCTAATTTTGGGGGTCTTAAATTTTGCGAAAAATAAAGGACTAACTATTATTGGTGCGTAGCTGCCGTCTCACAGAAAAATTGGTGAAAAGAGCTACACGTTAGCAAATAACGGTGTGAAAGCTATCACCTTTTTAAAAAAAATGAGATAGAAATTGTGTTGATGAAAAGAG
This sequence comes from Orobanche coerulescens, assembly GCA_033398695.1. NCBI lineage: Eukaryota > Viridiplantae > Streptophyta > Magnoliopsida > Lamiales > Orobanchaceae > Orobanche > Orobanche coerulescens. The sequence continues at coordinate 121,223,234 of CM065816.1, forward strand.
CTACACGTTAGCAAATAACGGTGTGAAAGTTATCACTAAGGGATGTAGTTTTATGAGCAGATTTGAATTAATTAGCGGCTGAATTTCAATACACTCAATGTCGTGAAAAATCACAATATTTGATGAAGCCAATGAAATTCTTCTTCATATTGAGTCGAAAAATAAACGAGTGATCGAGAGCAACCATTAAAGGGAGTCATGTGTATCACGAGTGGGAAAGAAATAATCAACCTTTTGGGGGGAAAACCTTGAATTTGGAATTACAAAATAAAAACCATGTTTTAACTTCAAAATCATTAGTAGATTTATTTTGAATCTTGATTCATTTCTATCTACTGTATAAAGCTGGTTGTTGTGTATTAATGGCATTTTGATCTCCTTTTCTCTTATTATATAATTATTTTTAATTTATGTGTGTATTAATTTTTTTTATTTTTGTCTTATTTTTATTTTTATTTTTGGAGCGTGAATAATATAGAGTCTTGCTCGGGACTAGCAAGAATTCAAGTTTGGGGGTGTGACAAGTGTCAGTTTTATACACTTATCCATGGTTTGTATCGATAAATATCACCCATAATTGAGCTAGTCTACTCGTTTTTTGCTTTTAATTAATTAGTTTTTAATAAAAAATTTTATCGGATGATGATGTAAATCTAGTCTTAATCGGATTGAATAACTGATTTACTCCAGAAATAACATTTATTAAATATTATCTTTGTTGAATTTTGATATATTCATGTTGTAGGGCTTTTCGAGATGAATTCGGCAGTCTTTTCGGATTCAAAATCAGAGTTATATATCAAAGTTATCATCCGAAGAAGATTTGGGGCAAAAACGCAAAGTCTGAGAAATTATGGGCTGAAAACGTAACTCTCAAAGCAACCAGTGAGCAAATTGACAAAGCCAAGTTACGGCCGTAACTACTGAATGTTACGGCCGTAAGCCATCCAAGTTACGGCCGTAACTCCTTAATGTTACGGCCGTAACTCTTGACAGATTGTTATAATTTGTCTAATTTTTTATACTTTTTGTGTATTATTGAGGGGATGGCTGGCATTGATCCGATCTATTGTAATAATACTGGAGTTTTGGAGCTATTAGATGACTTTAGGTATAGAAATAGACCCCTTAGATCCTTCATCATTCATCATTCATCATATAATTTTTCCACTTTTTGTAATATTTTCTTTTTGTTTGAAGAACACACTTGTGTTCTTGAGTGATTTGTGTAAGTGTGGTATAGCATATGTTGTTCAGAGAGTTTATTGCTTCTTTCTCCTTTATCTACTAAGGGAGTGAGGATCAATTCTTTCTCTTGATTCAACTAATAATGACCACCAAAGCTTGTATTATGTATATTAAACCCTTCATGGACTAAGTTACCTTTAGTTGGGATTATAAACAAGGTTAGTCATGTTATTTATGTTTGTATAAAGATCTATTGTGAATTACTTATTATTGTGTGTGATTTTCATTGTTTTAACAATCTTTATTTATTTGGCCAATAAATGACGATATTTATGGTCTTCATATGTTTCGAAAGAAAATATGTTTGATTAGATCAAGTGATCTTCACTCTAAGTTGTTCTAGGGGATAGACTCTAGACCTTAGATGATTCTTTGAGTTATTTTCATAAATCCTAATGCTATGTATTGAAGCCAATCAACATAGAAATATAGTGGATTGATTCAATATGTAAGGGGCGTTTTATAGTTCGAAAGAGAAACCGTCTTTTTAAGGAAAATCGAATCTACACAACATAATAAGTAAATTCATCTTATGATCTCCTATACATCTTCTATAACTAATTACGAACTAAGTTTGTAATCCCAACTATTTCATTTTATCGTTAATCAATCTATTATTATTGCAATCTTTTTATTTCCTTAAAATATTAGAACTATTATTGCATTTTGTTTGCAATTATTAAACCAAATTCTTTAATTGTGTGTTTCACTCATCTTAGTATATATAAAAATAGAATAATAGTGTATAATTCAAATTATAACCAAACTTCCTCGTGGGATCGATAAACCGGACTCAAAAAGTCCACTTACTACTTGATATGATATCGTGCACTTGCGATAGTTACACTAAGAATGTGTCACACAACGAACAGCAAAGGCTGCCATTCCGCCACCTCAATCATACTCCGGACAGCAGAATCACCAGCCATTCAGACCTGAAAGGTGTAACACCCCCAGATCCGAACGGGAATATTACAGCGCCGTGGGCCCCGAGATGGAACCCACAAGGCTGAAGGAAATTTTCGCAAACATTTACAAACGCCCAAGAGGCTAACGACGGTATTATCTATTAAAAACATTCGAAGATTTATAAAACTCGTTTATCAAACCGTCGTAAAAACTCATTTGAAACCACAAGGCCCAAAATGCCAAAGTAACCTAAGTACCAGATACCAAAAAGGTCATTTAAAAATACTCACGCAGCAGATAAAGACAAACAATTAAAGTACTCTAGCAGCGGAATACAACAACTGATCAGAAACTCAAAACACAAATACATGCCCTTGCCAGTATCCTCCGGGAAGTTCATCTCTCCACGACCGCTACAAGCTTGATAATCCAAGAACCTAAAAAGAAAGCCCACGACGGGGTCAGCCATAATATCCAACAATGATAACCATCACATCTCGTCAATAATTACATATCAATGGAAATACTAAGTAAGAATACGACCAATGTAATCTTACCGTCGTAACTTTATGAGAATCCACGATTCGTATCCTTAACAACACATTAAAATAATACCGAAATATCTCATGCGGTATCTCAACAATACTCAAGGTTCTCAAAACATTATCATAACCGCGATACGGAAATTATACCAACTCTGGCCAATTCAATCCATCGGATAACATCGACAATTCCAATACGATAATCGATTGTCCATCAAAGACAAGTACCAAGGAAATACGGAACATACCTCAAGATACGAAATACCATTACCATCACGTCGCCTAATCCGAGATCGATCAACACAACATACGGACATGGTCCTAACACAAGACCTACAAATGCATACTCATATGACAACGTCAATATGATCACAACAATAACGACAATGTATACTTATGGCCACCCATAATATACATATGCACAATAACAACAACATATGGTAATCCAACGATCCAACAAGACACACACTATAGATTCCCATGATGATCCCATCGGACCAACGCATGGTGGCATTACTCGCAAATGATCCAAGACACAGCTATAGATTCCCATGATGATCCCGTCGGACCAACGCATGGTGGACATATGACAACAATGCATAACTGCACAAAACAACAGTGCACAATACACGACAACAACAATGCACAAATGCATGACAACAACGATACACGAATGTATCACAACATGATCGACTCAAATGATAAAAATGATTAGAGTACTTGCCCCGAGTCCTTCAAGAACGATCTCAATGCCTAAACCACCACGAACCATTATTCTAAATACTCGACGGTCCAAAGTATCACGGATTGCAGATAATTCATATCTCCGTTTTTATCACGATATATCCTCGATATACAAGTATACCAATAACAAAAGCAAATCATATACATTATGATTTAGATTCCCAAAACTCGAATATGATTTATAATCTCAAGTCTCCTGTGATTACGATTATAAACATTGTTATACGAATTATAAACGAATGAAACGGAAACCATTCATTAAATACTATAAACTGAGTAAGTAATAACTTACTTCGATACCGATACAATGACGAGGAAGTCATTGCAAATCCATTGCCGTCATCTACAAGTTTCTCGGTCCCGACCAAAGCAATCAACGAACATTCTCGAGCTTGACCGCAACACACGGTTGTAATCACTGATCAATATTCTCAACCTATTACAGTAATCGATAGACAACAAGTTCGACAATAATTAACAATCGATAAAACCAATTTACAAACCCAACGGCTCGACAATATCTCGATTAAACACTAGTCGGATCAATCCTACTCAAACCAGCACCAATTTACAACCACAACACGAAAATACTGCACTTTCTGCCTTCTTAGCGCATGTTAATCACCTAACGTAGCGTGCGCTAAGTTGCTCCCGTTAGCGCGCGCTAGGCAGTAAACGTAGCGTGCGCTAATGCCGCATGCATGCATGTTTTTCAGATACCGATCAACTTATAGCGATTTCAAGAACACCAAGTGATTCTGAATCATGTTCAAGGCTATCAAAACAACGAAATCCGATATCCTTTAACATATAAACAATCATCCAACTTATAATCCAAGTTCTATATCCATATATCATCTTCCTCAATATCAACATCATGAAACATTAAGAACATAACAACACTTTCATAATCTATCATTACAGGGAGTAATCATCGACAATAACATCAACATCCGAAACTGAGGAGAAGGATTAATCCACTTATCTCAAGAAAACGAACAACACTATTCAAACCACAAGAATCATATCAATATCTTCATGTCAACAATAACATCATCATAATCCGGTAATCTATCTCATAATCATGCTTATCAACTTGTTTATGTAATAATCATCAACTCAAGAACATCAACATTCAATCCAAAACGAAATCCAAAGATGAAGAGTAATTACCTCTTTGAAGGAATGGATTGAATCCCAAGGTTGAATCCATTTTCAATCACTTCCAAGTTTCAAATGTTGTTAGGAATGATCAACTCAAGTGTTTGGGACCTCAACTTCTCTCTAAGACCTCTCTCTATCGTCTGAAGGTGAAAGAATGGACGAAATGCTTCATAATACCCGTTTGTCCCTTATATAGAATACATTACTAGCGTGCGCTAAACCTTAAGTTTAGCGTGCGCTACGGCCTTAGCGTGCGCTAACTGACCTTTGTTAGCGTGCGCTATCGCAGTCCAGAGGCAACTGTCTTACTGCATGAAGTGATTTACGTACGCAATGCCCATGCAATAGCGTACGTAAATGCCTCTATTTAGCGTACGCAAGTGTCTTACCTTAGCGTGTGCTACTCATAGTTGACTCGTTTGTCTGTATGCTCCGAAGACTGGTCCACACGCCGAAAGTGCTGACGAGGATAAGATTTCTTTTTGTCCGATATACAGTTAGCGTGCGCTAATCAACATGCATTAGCGTGCGCTAACACTACATTACAACATCCATTGACTTATCAGAACGTGCGCCGAAAGTGGCCTGGTCCACATGCAGATTCCTTCCGATCTGACTGCATTAGCGTGCGTTATCTTATATCCGTAGCGTGCGCTAAACCTGCACGATAGCGTGCGCTACACCTGATTATTAGCGTGCGCTAATAATATTACACTTAGCCATTTTCAGCTATTCTTGTCCAATCGTCTCAACATACAGAATACGAACATACGGCATACTGAATACATATACTTCTTACATCCAATTGTCGACCAAGTACGACAATTATACCAATATAGATGTCTTGGTCCTTCAATTATTTTACCCATACTGTACAGATTCCACGATGTACAACATAACTCGGATAAAATAATCTTAAACAACAGTAGTGGAAATTCCGGATATTACATACTACACCACTTAAAATAAGTTTCGTCCTCGAAACTTGCAATCCGTCATAAAAACAAACAAATCGTTCAACCAAAATATCCCAAAACCATCACGACAACGATCAATCATCATTATTACCGAATAACCAAAATAGCATAGTTACATATGCGCCAAGTCGACGCTCTCCTGAGATGCTAGCAAGTGACTTCATTGTAAAGCTTCAACACGCTTACGATCACAATTCCATGGATCTCAACTAAAATATAACATCTTCGGAAGAAATAATCAATCCGTTTCAAATCCTGTCTGCTTGATTACACAATCAAGTCCAAATCCTGATACAAATCAATAATACACGATACATATGTGAAACAACTGCCCAACACAATGGCAACGAATCCCGAAATATCAACACAAAATCTGAACGCTCAGATGATCACCAGTAATGATCAACTCATAAATTAATCGAGAATATCATTGACATGATGAACTCTAATATGACCAATCCAAAGGTCGAAACGCAATCGAGAATATCATCACCATGATAAACTCCAACACGGTCAACACAGAACCACGAAAACCGATATAGAGTTCTCAAAACGACACACCAATCACATACAGTGGATCTCAACGAAACACAACCGACTGGTGAACATTCCCCTCGGCATACGAACAACGAATCGCAAATCGACGAACATACCAATTCATACAAGGAGTGGGAATGACCACTCAATATCCAAAACAACCAGCATGGGGTCACCATCCCCAAATTTACACTTACAAAGAAATCAATCAAAGATCACTATGTTAAAATTGCGCTACTACCGCACCAATGGAATCACATAGCACATATGTTCCGGTTTCACAATATCCCAAGTTTCCAAAATAATATTATGTGCATGAATCTACAACACGCAACATATTTCTCTTATCCGATAACTCAACCGATCATCACCGGATAATCAAACTGCCATACTAAAGTTCGAATCTCTTTTCCTCGTACCATACTGATGTCTTATCCAGTTCGTGAATCTCATTCAGAACTTCACCACGATATGCATTATGCATTAAATGCGTATGTACATCAATCACATTTTCAAAACCAGTTTGAAATCATATAATCTTGTCAAGGAGACAAATTTTCGAAAGTTCTTTCAAAAATTTCAAAACTCAAAACATAAATTTTGGTAAGACCACCAAATCAATTCTCGAAAAATAAACTGGCTCGCTGGTGCCAAGTATTTGATAACAGTTTCCTTCGAATCCACACGATTTCGAAGTTTTAAAATGAAAACTATGCAAATGATTGACCACATCTGTACTCCTATATACCAATCCAGCTCGTCACAAATCCCACTGATATTCCATCAGAAAACTACACGATAGAATCCGAAATCTCAATGTATAAACTTCGACAAAAACTCCTTTTCCACATATGACTCGCAACGTCAATCATTTTCCATCCTGGATCACCTCAATTATGCTATGACAATGCATTGAAACAAATCAACACGGCGAAAGACTTCCCGAGAAGTTTCTTTTGAACAAGTAATCCAGAACCCCGAAAGGCAGGAACGACATAGGATAAACGATTGATAAAGTGTTTTACAAGTCTCGGGAGTTTTTAAGAAAATAGAAAAGTCTTTTGAAATATTAGGGTCTCAGCCCGTATCTCGTTCCGCATTACAAGAAGTTTAAAAAGTAGGAAACTCTTTTTCGGACCCCAAGTCCTGAGTTATAAAACAATTTCAAAATCTATCGGGTCTCGCCCAAAAATCGCTTACGGTAAAACATCTCAGAAACATTCATTTTGAAAAGTATCATTTTCAAATGCTCAAAAACACATATATCTCAAGATGAACTAACATGATTACATGTTCTCCGAACAATCCACAATATTTCTCTCAAATGCAAAACTCCGTTCCAAAACTTAATCGACATATTGATTTCCAAAATCATAACTTCTCAAGATCATCAATCCTGTCCCAACTCACATCTTATACCGTAACGCATAATATCTTTCTCAACCTCGTAACATATCAACTTAGAACGACAATAAATCTCAATGCAATTCAAAATCCAATACTTACAGATCGTGAAGCCGACGATTCCCCGTGATAATCGGCACATGTCTCGACTAAGAAAATACTCGACACGTATATTTTCAAAACACACTTTTGCAAACTCGTTCAAATCGAGAAAACAACACACTCTATCTCAAGAAACACGTTAATACTATTTGGAAAAGTTTATAACAAGACCAAGATTACACTGCAAATCGCACAACGCATAAGCCCGAGTGAACAACAAAACTCACGGCTCCAATATTTTTCAATCGACAACTCAAATGACGCGACGAAACATGACCCAACTCAACTCGATCGCCTAGGTTTTCTCAACCTAAGCTCGATACCATATTCGTAACACCCCGATCCGAACGGAATATTACAGCCGCCGTGGCCCCGAGATGGAACCCACAAGGTCAAGGAAATTTTCACAAAGATTTACAAACGCCCAAGAGGCTAACGACGGTATTATCTATTAAAAACATTCGAAGATTTATAAAACTCGTTTATCAAACCGTCGTAAAAACTCATTTGAAACCACAAGGCCCAAAATGCCAAAGTAACCTAAGTTACCAGATACCAAAAAGGTCATTTAAAAATACTCACGCAGCAGATAAAGACAAACAATTAAAATACTCTAGCAATGAATACAACAACCGATCGAAACTCAAAACACAAATACATGTCCTTGCCGGTATCCTCCGGAAGTTCATCTCTCCACGACCGCTACAAGCTTGATAATCCAAGAACCTAAAAAGAAAGCCCACGACGGGTCACCATAATATCCAACAATGATAACCATCACATCTCGTCAATAATTACATATCAATGGAAATACTAAGTAAGAATACGACCAATGTAATCTTACCGTCAGAACTTACGAGAATCCACGATTCGTATCCTTAACAACACATTAAAATAATACCGAAATATCTGTACGGTATCTCAACAATACTCAAGGTTCTCAAAACATTATCATAACCGCGATACGGAAATTATACCAACTCTGGCCAATTCAATCCATCGGATAACATCGACAATTCCAATACGATAATCGATTGTCCATCAAAGACAAGTACCAAGGAAATACGGAACATACCTCAAGATACGAAATACCATTACCATCACGTCAGTCTAATCCGAGATCAGATCAACACAACATACGGACATGGTCCTAACACAAGACCTACAAATGCATACTCATATGACAACGTCAATATGATCACAACAATAATGACAATGTATACTTATGGCCACCCATAATATACATATGCACAATAACAACAACATATGGTAATCCAACGATCCAAGCGACACATTTATAGATTCCCATGATGATCCCATCGGACCAACGCATGGTGGCATTACTCATCCGGCGATCCAACGCACACACTATAGATTCCCATGATGATCCCGGGACCAACGCATGGTGGACATATGACAACAATGCATAACCGCACAAAACAACAAAGACAATACACGACAACAACAATGCACAAATGCATGACAACAACGATACACGAATGTATCACAACATGATCGACTCAAATGATAAAAATGATTAGAGTACTTGCCCCGAGTCCTTCAAGAACGATCTCAATGCCTAAACCACCACGAACCATTATTCTAAATACTCGACGGTCCAAAGTATCACGGATTGCAGATAATTCATATCTCCGTTTTTATCACGATATATCCTCGATATACAAGTATACCAATAACAAAAGCAAATCATATACATTATGATTTAGATTCCCAAAACTCGAATATGATTTATAATCTCAAGTCTCCTGTGATTACGATTATAAACATTGTTATACGAATTATAAACGAATGAAACGGAAACCATTCATTAAATACTATAAACTGAGTAAGTAATAACTTACTTCGATACCGATACAATGACGAGGAAGCTGTTACCAAATCCATTGCCGTCATCTACAAGTTTCTCGGTCCCGACCAAAGCAATCAACGAACATTCTCGAGCTTGACCGCAACACACGGTTGTAATCACTGATCAATATTCTCAACCTATTACAGTAATCGATAGACAACAAGTTCGACAATAATTAACAATCGATAAAACCAATTTACAAACCCAACGGCTCGACAATATCTCGATTAAACACTAGTCGGATCAATCCTACTCAAACCAGCACGAATTTACAACCACAACACGAAAATACTGCACTTTCTGCCTTCTTAGCGCATGTTAATCACCTAACGTAGCGTGCGCTAAGTTGCTCCCGTTAGCGCGCGCTAGGCAGTAAACGTAGCGTGCGCTAATGCTGTACAGATGCATGTTTTTCATATACCGATCAACTTATAGCGATTTCAAGAACACCAAGTGATTCTGAATCATGTTCAAGGCTATCAAAACAACGAAATCCGATATCTTTTAACATATAAACAATCATCCAACTTATAATCCAAGTTCTATATCCATATATCATCTTCCTCAATATCAACTTCATGAAACATTAAGAACATAACAACACTTTCATAATCTATCATTACAGGGAGTAATCATCGACAATAACATCAACATCCGAAACTGAGGAGAAGGATTAATCCACTTATCTCAAGAAAACGAACAACACTATTCAAACCACAAGAATCATATCAATATCTTCATGTCAACAATAACATCATCATAATCCGGTAATCTATCTCATAATCATGCTTATCAACTTGTTTATGTAATAATCATCAACTCAAGAACATCAACATTCAATCCAAAACGAAATCCAAAGATGAAGAGTAATTACCTCTTTGAAGGAATGGATTGAATCCCAAGGTTGAATCCGTTTTCAATCACTTCCAAGTTTCAAATGTTGTTAGGAATGATCAACTCAAGTGTTTGGGACCTCAACTTCTCTCTAAGACCTCTCTCTATCGTCGAAGGTGAAAGAATGGACGAAATGCTTCATAATACCCGTTTGTCCCTTATATAGAATACATTACTAGCGTGCGCTAAACCTTAAGTTTAGCGTGCGCTACGGCCTTAGCGTGCGCTAACTGACCTTTGTTAGCGTGCGCTATCGCATCCGCAGGCAACCTGTCTTATCGCATGAAGTGATTTACGACGCAATGCCCATGCAATAGCGTACGTAAATGCCTCTATTTAGCGTACGCAAGTGTCTTACCTTAGCGTGCGCTACTCATAGTTGACTCGTTTGTCTCGTATGCTCAAGATCGGTCCACACGCCGAAAGTGCTGACGAGGATAAGATTACTTTTTGTCCGATATACAGTTAGCGTGCGCTAATCAACATGCATTAGCGTGCGCTAACACTACATTACAACATCCATTGACTTATCAGAACGTGCGCCGAAAGTGGCCTGGTCCACACGCAGATTCCTTCCGATCTGACTGCATTAGCGTGCGTTATCTTATATCCGTAGCGTGCGCTAAACCTGCACGATAGCGTGCGCTACACCTGATTATTAGCGTGCGCTAATAATATTACACTTAGCCATTTTCAGCTATTCTTGTCCAATCGTCTCAACATACAGAATACGAACATACGGCATACTGAATACATATACTTCTTACATCCAATTGTCGACCAAGTACGACAATTATACCAATATAGATGTCTTGGTCCTTCAATTATTTTACCCATACTGTACAGATTCCACGCTGTACAACATAACTCGGATAAAATAATCTTAAACAACAGTAGTGGAAATTCCGGATATTACAAAAGGCGCACTCAACAGCATGCTCCCCGAGTATATCATCAGCGCCAACAGCCGTTCAGAAGGAAGGTTGTATCCAAATACCAAAGGCCCTCACGGCAGTACTATCAGTACAGAACGCCTAGGTATTGGATACAGGAGCCCCGTTATTCCTCGAGAAAATAGGTGTCCGCAGAGTATCAACAACAGTGTTGGGAATCCAACTGGAGACCCAGAAGGCAGGCTGTTAGGCCAAAGAAAATAGCTCCACCTCCAAGACAGCACTCGTACTGGACTAATAATAATAACCCTGAATTTTACATGTATAACAATTATCATGGTTATAGCGACTATGTATATGCCCCACGGAATATAACCTACAGTAAACCATTTGCTGTCAGGAAAATTTGGGTACCTAAAGGCACTAACATTCATGGACCCAAAAATCAAAGGGACCTAAATCTACCTAATCAGTTTGCATACAGGACATCCTAGAGGAGGACACCTGGTACTTCGATAGTGGATGCTCTCGGTACATGACCAGAGATAGAAGCAAGCTATCAGATTTCGTAGAAGGTAGCGATCCAAAAGTGCGCTTCGGTGATAAATCTAAAGGAAGAACAAGAGCGAAAGGAAACCTTCTTGTAGGAAAATTCAAGGTCACCGATGTTGCATATGTTGAAGGCTTACAATACAATCTACTTAGTATTAGCCAGTTCTGTGATAAACAGTTCTTGGTGAAATTCTATATAGATCGCTGTAGAGTCAAGAACATCCAGACCAAAGAAGTTGTTCTTACAAGAAGCAGATCAGGTAACATGTATATTGCTGACTGGAAGCCTATGAGCTCCTCAATTCCATGCTTTGTTGCCAAAGGCACTGCAGATCTAAGATGGTTATGGTACAAGAGGATGTCTCACGTCAACTTCAAGACGATCAACAAGCTCTCAAGACAGGGAATGATAAAAGGATTGCCAAATGTGTCATTCAAAAAGGACATCGTCTGCGGACCATGTCAGAAAGGCAAGCAAATCAAGTCCACCCTAAAGAGCAAATCCTACCTTTCAACCCAAAGAGTGTTGGAAATGCTACACATGGATCTATATGGTCCTGTAGACCCGATAAGTTTGGGAGGTAAGAAATACTGTCTTATTATTGTTGATGATTACTCCAGGTATGCTTGGACAATTTTCCTAAGCAAGAAGAAGGAAACAACATCAAATCTGCCCGAGCTCCTGAGAAAGCTTCAAAATGAAAAGGTATTGAGTATCGTGTCCATTCGTTCCGACAGAGGTACAGAATTTACTAACCGCTTTATAGAGCAGTACTGTTCAGAAAATGGGATACATCACGAATACTCAACTGCCCGTACACCTCAACAAAATGGTGTTGCCGAGCGAAAGAATAGGACGCTAAAAGAAGCAACAAGGACAATGATTGCCGCAAGCAAGTTGCCATAGCGTTTCTGGGGTGAAGCAACCAATACAGCATGCTACACTCAAAACCGCTATATCATCAACAAGCATCACAACAAAACAGCATACGAGGTATGGAACAACAAAACTCCGTTAGTTTCATATTTTCACATTTTTGGATGCAGGTGCTATGTGTTGAATAATGGGAAGGATCAACTTAGAACCTTCGATGAGAAGTCAGATAAAGGAATATTTGTAGGATATTCCTCCGTCAGAAAAGCTTATAGGATCTTTAATAAAAGGAAGCTGACAATCGAGGAATCAGTTCATGTAGTGTTCGATGAACCTCACCAAGACCCTACAGGAGTAGAAGCTGTTACTCAGAACATCCAACAACTTTCCATCTTAGATCCACCAACTCCCATAGAACTTGTTGTTGACCTAGAAATCAACCCCGCAGCTGTAAGAATCGACGTAGATGAGGCCGATGATGTACAAGCTGAAGTTGTATCTACAGCAACTCAAGATACAGTACGGTACCCTGAATTAGAACCCGACCGAAGATGGTTGAGAGATCACCCACAAGAGCTGATCATTGGGAAAATCAATGCTCTACTCGTAGGAGAATACAGAGTACACAAGGAAATATACTGTGTGCACAAGAAGAACTAGATACTGAGATATCACCATTCCCTTAATGGAAATCTCAATCCGATTTTAGAAGACTCAACAAGTCCACTATTGCTGTATTCTTAGCCCAGTCCGAACCTGTTTCTACCATAGACGCTCTTAATAATTCTCATTGTATAACATCTATGGAAGAAGAGCTTAACGGTTTCGAGAGAAACAATGTATGGTATCTTGTACCCATACCTATGCATCAATCGGTTATAGGAACCAAATGGGTGTTTAGAAACAAGAAGGATCAAAATGGACTAATTATCTGGAATAAATCCAGACTAGTCACACAAGGCTATAGACAGGAAGAAGGCATAGACTACGATGAAACTTTTGCCCCTGTAGCCAGACTAGAAGCCATTAGGATATTTTTAGCCTTTGCCGCCCATAAGATCTTCATCGTATTCCAAATGCACGTCAAAAGTACATTCCTAAATGGAGACCTTGCCGAAGAAGTTTATGTTGAACAACCACCAGGGTTTGCCAACACAGACGGCATCGATCTAGTATACAGGCTGAAGAAAGCACTGTATGGACTTAAGCAAGCCCCTAGAGCTTGGTATGAGACCCTGTCCCAGTATCTAACCGATAATGGATTCGAGAAAGGTGTTGTGGACAAGACCTTGTACAAAATACAGGAAGGTGATGACCTTCTAATGGTTCAAATTTATGTAGATGATATAATTTTTTGTTCAACTAAACTTGCTTTGTGTCAAAGGTTCTCTCATCTCATGCAAAGTAAATTTGAAATGAGTATGATGGGCGAACTTAGTTATTTCCTAGGTTTCCAGGTAAAGCAGTTGCTGTTGGGATAACAATACCTTGTATCGAAATTGTTGGGATAACAATGTCCGGTATCGAAACAGTAAAGATAAACAATCCCTGTATCGAATAGTGGTGATAAGATGTTTTGACAATATGCCAATCCAGAATACAGTAAGGAAACTGTATCGAAAAACTGATCAAAATATGTCAACCTGTATCGAAGACCTCTCGTAGATCCAGCATACAGTACAGCAAAGAAGTCTCATAAAGACTAAGTATGGAAGCTATATCGAATTGACAATACGTAATCCTTCCATACAGCTCTCAACAGGACAAGAAGGAATATTCAGTATTCGCTAGAAGTCAAGTCCCGTTGATAAAGAAGTATTTAAATACTAAAGTATAAAGTATTTAAATACTGTAAGTCAACATATCTTCAAATCTCGTAAAATCCGGATCCTGTTTTATTCAAACACATCATCCCATTGGAATGGAATCTTGCTCAACGGATTTATCTCGGATATATTTTCAGAAGACTATATATATCTCCTCAAGGCGTTGAAGATCAGTTACCAATACCAACATTATCAAAAGCTTACGAAGTTATTATCATATACATCAGAGCAAAACATATCTCTAAAGCTCACTGCTATTCAGATATAAAGAGATATACAGTGCTCAAATCGTGAACAACACATCATCAGCTAGAAGGTCAGAAAGTCAAAGTTGTTGTTCATATCTTGTTCTAAACCATGAACAAACCCAGATCAGCCCTGTGTGGACTGAGTAATCTTTGCTTCTCCTAAACTTTGTGTGAAGGACTTGCATCGGAGAAGACGAAGCTTCAGAACTGTGTGTGAAGAAGCTAGTCAAGTGTTAGCTCAAACCAATCTGTGTGAACGGTTGAAGCTAAGATCTTTATATCAATCTGTGTGAACGATATATTGATTAAGTGTTGTTATAACTACGTAGTTGTGTACGCAGTAATTATAATAAACTTTTTACTCCTGTGTGGAGGACCAGTGGACGTAGAGGGGTTTACCTCGAACCACTTTAAATATTGTTTTATTTACCTTCTGCCCTTTACTGTTTTAATTACTGTGATTATTTAAGTATACACTGCACATCGAGTTGTCAGATCCACAAAGAATCTCATCGTATTTAAGACTTCCGCTATGCACTCAGATTTAAAACCGTACAGCTTGTAGTTTAAAACACTTTCCAAGTTGTATCCAGTATACTTAGTGGCCAACAAGTGGTATCGGAGTGGTTGATTCTAAAAAGAATCAGTCGTATTTTTAACCGAATCAGATCCAAAATCACTTAATTTTCAAAACAGTCTTTTTCATTCCTTTATTCTCACATGGATACATCAATGATCAACAAAGTACCCATGTTCTCTATTAATGAATTTGATGATTGGAGAATCAGGATGGAGGCTCATCTTGCAGCAATGCACGAGGAAATGATTTTTGTTATACAGGATGGCCCCATTAAGATCATGGAGGTAAACACGGCCGCAAGGATTGAAGGCCAGGCCCATGCTGAGATGCTTGAGAAGGAGCGCGATCAATGGACCACAGATGAAAGAAAGCGCGCCAATCTCGATAATGTGGCTAAGAATGTGTTGTTTGTCACCCTCGACAAAGGCACATTCTCGAAGGTAAAGAGGTGTAAAACAGCCAAGGAAATCTGGGATAAACTCAAGATGATTTGTGAGGGAACTGAGCTCTCAAAAGAAAACAAAATTTCAAAACTGACTCAGCAATTTGAATCTTTCGAAATGAAACCAACTGAGACACTTGAGGAACTTGACCTCAGATTCACTGGTATTGTTGGTGAACTTGAAGCTTTGGGCAAAATTTATACCCAAAAGGAGAAGAATTTAAAAAATTTCAGATCTCTCCCTGCCCGATGGGACATTAAGACCACAGCTATGCGTGTGTCTTGTAATCTAAATGAAATATCTACTTTTGATCTCTTCTCTGACCTCAAAGATTTTGAGTATGATATTGACAGAAGAGAGAAAGCCGAAGAATCTCATTCAAAGGTTACAACACTAGCCGCTGTATCGAACCGTCAACACAGCATGCCGAGCTCGTTGAAGCCTAGTCACAAAAGTGCTGACAGTGACGACGACATCCTGTCTCAAGATGAAATGGCGCTTCTCATGCATAAGTTCAAGAAGTTCATCAAGCAATCGGGAAAGACTCCCTACAGGCCCAAACCTGTCCACAAGGTAAGTACCGAAACTTCATCCGGTGATGCTAACCTGTGCTATAATTGCAGGAAACCAGGACATTATGCAAATAAATGTCCTCATCCTAAAGTTCAAAGGTTGCCGGAGGCCGAGCAACAGGAGAGAGATGAAAGAAGACGTGCTTGGAAAAACAAGCTCAAGGCCCTGATTGGAGAATCAGAAGCCTCCCCCACACCATCAAAATCCGAAGAATGTCTTCAGGTGGTCACTGAAAGTGATTCATCTGACGATGAGTTCATAAAGCATATATGTGCTTTATGGCCAAGGACATTTCGGAAGGTGAAGATAGCGACGATGAGCTAATCTCAACCTCATATATTCCATTAAATGCATCTCATACTTTTGAAAACATGATGAATGAGTTTAAAAACATTCAAAAGGCCCATGAGACATTGAAAAATGAGAATATACAGCTCCAACTGTCTAACCTAGAGCTGAAAGATGAAAATGACTTGCTGAAAATAAATTATGAAAATATGTCTATTGATTGTGAAACCAGCAAAGTCGAACATGAAAAACTCATGGAGAGCAATCATCAACTTGCTCATGAACTAAGTGAGGTTAAAACTCATAATGAAAGCAAGACAAATGATTTTGTTCTACTTCTAGCCAAAGTCAAAACTCTCGAAAAACGAGAAGATGAACTTGAGACCATTCTGAAATCATTCTAGAAATCGTCCAAAAGAATGGAAGAAATTCTAAGCACTGGGCAACATGCTCATGATAAAAGTGGCTTAGGATACAGCTCATGTTCAAACAAAGGGAAAACTAGTACAGTGTTTGTCAAGAGTGTGGAACACATTCCTGTATCGAAAGAAACTTCGAGTCTTGTGAAGGAACGTGTTGCACAGCGAACAGCAAAGGTTGCCATTCTGCCACCTCAATCATACTCCAGACAGCGGAATCACCATCCATTCAGACCTGAAAGGCGCACTCAACAGCATGCTCCCCAAGCATATCAACAGCGTCAATAGCTGTTCAGAAGGAAGGCTGTATCCAAATACCAAAGGCCTGCACGGCAGTACTATCAGTACAGCACGCCTAGGTATTGGATACAGGAGCCCCGTTATTCCTCGAGACAGCAGGTGTCCGTACAGTATCAACCACAGTGTTGGGAATCCAACTGGAAACCCAGAAGGCAAACTGTTAGGCCAAAGAAAATGGATCCACCTCCAAGACGGCACTCGTACTGGACTAATAATAATAACCCTGAATTATACATGCATAATAATTATCATGGTTATAGCAACTACGTATATGCCCCACGTAGATATCGCAACACTGTACTAAATGTGACCTACAATAAACCAATTACTGTTAGGAAAATTTGGGTACCTAAAGGCACTAACATACATGGACCCAAAAATCAAAGGGACCTAAATCTACCTAATCTCTTTGCATACAGGACATCCTAGAGGAGGACACCTGGTACTTCGATAGTGGATGCTCTCGGCACATGACTGGAGATAGAAGCAAGTTATCAGATTTCGTAGACGGTCGCGGTCCAAAAGTGCGCTTCGGTGATAAATCTAAAGAAAGAACAAGAGGGAAAGTAAACCTTCTTGTAGGAAAATTCAAAGTCACTGATGTTGCATATGTTGAAGGCTTACAGTACAATCTACTTAGTATTAGCCAGTTCTGTGATAAACAGTTCTCGGTTAAATTCTATGTAGATCGCTGTAGAGTCAAGAACATCCAGACCAAAGAAGTTTTGCTTACAGGAAGCAGATCAAGTAACATGTATATTGCTGACCGGAAGCCTATGAGCTCCTCAATTCCATGCTTTGTTGCCAAAGGCAATGCAGATCTAAGATGGTTATGGCACAAAAGGATATCTCACGTCAACTTCAAGACGATCAACAAGCTCTCAAGATAGGGAATGGTAAGAGGATTGCCAAACGTGTCATTCAAAAAGGATAGCGTCTGCGGACCACGTCAGAAAGGCAAGCAAATCAAGTCCACCCTAAAGAGCAAATCCTACCTTTCAACCCAAAGAGTGTTGGAGATGCTACATATGGATCTCTATGGTCCTGTAGACCCGGTAAGTTTGGGAGGTAAGAAATACTGTCTTGTTGTTGTTGATTATTACTCCAGGTATGCTTGGACAATTTTCCTAAGAAAGAAGAAGGAAACAACATCAAAGCTACCTGAGCTCCTGAGAAAGCTTCAAAATGAAAAGGCATTGAGTATCGTGTCCATTCATTCCGACAGAGATACAGAATTTACTAACCGCTTTATAGAGCAATACTGTTCGTAGAATGGGATACAACACGAATACTCAGCTGTCCGTACACCTCAACAAAATGGTGTTGCCAAGCGAAAGAATAGGACGCTGAAAGAAGCAACAAGGACAATGATTGCCGCAAGCAAGTTGCCACAGCATTTCTGTGGTGAAGCAACCAATACAGCATGATACACTCAAAACCGCTGTATCGTCAACAAGCACCACAACAAAACAGCATATGAGGCATGGAACAATAAAACTCCGTTAGTTTCATATTTTCACATTTTTGGATGCAGGTGCTATGTGTTGAATAATGGGAAGGATCAACTTAGAACCTTTGATGAGAAGTCAGATGAAGGAATATTTGTAGGATACTCCTCCGTCAGCAAAGCTTACAGGATCTTTAATAAAAGGAAGTCGACGATCGAGGAATCAGTTCATGTAGTGTTTGACGAACCTCACCATGACCCTATAGGAGTAGAAAATGTTACTCAGAACATCCAACAACTCTCCATCTTAGATCCACCAACTCCTATAGAACCTGTTGTTGACCTAGAAATCAACCCCGCAGCTGTAAGGATCGACGTAGATGAAGTCAATGTTGTACAAGCTGAAGCTGTATCTACAGCAACTCTCGATATAGTACGGGACCTTGAATTAGAACCTGACCGAAGATGGTTGAGAGATCACCCGCAAGAGCTGATCATTGGAAACATCGATGCTGGTGTTTCTACTCGTATGAGAATACAGAGTACACGAGGAAATGTACTGTGTGCACAAGAAGAACTAGATACTGAGATATCACCATTCCCTGAATGGAAATTTCAATCCGAGCTTAGAAGACTCAATATATGCACTATTGTTGTATTCTTAGCCCAGTCCAAACCTGTTTCTACCATAGATGCTCTTAATAACTCTCATTGGATAACATCTATGGAAGAAGAGCTTAACGGTTTCGAAAGAAACAATGTATGGTATCTTGTACCCAGACCTACGCATCAATCGGTTATAGGAACCAAATGGGTATTTAGAAACAAGAAGGATCGAAATGGACTTATCATAAGGAATAAATCAATGCTAGTCGCACAAGGCTATAGACAGGAAGAAGGCATAGACTACGATGAAACTTTTGCCCCTGTAGCCAGACTAGAAGCCATTAGGATATTTTCAGCCTTTGCCGCCCATAAGAGCTTCATTGTATATCAAATGGACGTCAAAAGTGCATTCCTAAATGGAGACCTTGCAGAAGAAGTTTATGTTGAACAACCACCAGGGTTTGCCAACACAAACGGTATCGATCTAGTATACAGGCTGAGGAAAGCACTGTGTGGACTTAAGCAAGCCCCTAGAGCATGGTATGAGACCCTGTCCCAGTATCACTACACCATATATGGGTTTCAGCAACACCTGAAAAACTGTGTTCAAAAGTCCAAAAAGTGTTGCTGAAGGTAGAAAAACAAGTTATGGCTACACTTTGACCAAATTCGAAAGTATTACAAAAACGGCCGCAACCATAGGGGTCTAAGGTAACACTTTTCTTTTTTTGGTAACATGTTAAAAAAGTGTAGCAATAGACCTCTTTGCCAACACTTTTATTGTCTGTGGCTACACTAGATTTTGTGTTGCTGTGGACTTAAGGCCACACTTTTATATATTTAGTGACACAAAGATTTGTGTAGCCGTAGACCTATGCCAACACTCATGAGGTCTAATGTAACATTAAATTGTGAAACACTTTGACATCTTTACCAACAACTTTAACACTATGGCTACACTTATATATGACCAGTTCTAACTTTTGCCAACACACTTTTAATCTTTGCCAACACAATTTTTATATTTTGCCAACAGAAAGAATTATAAATTATAGTCTATGGCTACATTTTTGCAGGTTTTTACCAACATTTTTCATGCTAAAAAGCAAAATTTTATAGAAAATAAATATTACCGTAAAACAGTCAATACTATTAAAACAATGTCAACCATAACAACATCCAAAATACATGACTGCTAATATTCAATCCATAATAGCTAAGAACAAGTTACAATCGCAATCCACAAATATAACAAAACTACTTGAGTCACTTAGCTAGCATAATATAAAATGATGAGATCAGTCAAGGAGTGACATTGTCACCACCATAGGACTCCTCGACTGATTTCTGAGAGTCATCAATCTTTAAGTTCAAATCTGGATTCTTCTCGGCCAACATTTTCATCATTTCTCGAACTTTTTGGTCAAGTTTTTCATCCATCTCTTGTTGAAGTTGAGCCCTGATCTTAGCAGTTAGGTCCGCCACGTACTGATCAGCAACTTGAACGGATGGTGATGCTAAAGACTTCGATTTTGGTTGCTCTGTAATATAATCTTCTTGACTATATATATACACTCACTGGTAAGAAGAATGAGGATATGTCACATTATTTTAAGAAGGAGATAGTTGAATTTCACAATGAATAGATGATAGAGTATAGGGTAAGATAAACTGCAAAATCATTGTTAAACCTTTTCTGCATAAGGTAGCATACACTCCCTGAGCATTTACATAAGGTGGAATAAACTGCTTAGTATACCGAAAAATACATAGTACTCAATTTTTACTTTCTATATATAAGGCTTCAGCCTCCCTCTTGTAAATATAATAGTTATATACAACAGCTAAGCTATATACAGTATATTTGCTCTTCTGCTCTCTATTTTCATTATCAATCATATATTATACATATACACATGTATATCTATCTTTATCGGAGCATGAATGATAGATATTAGAACAGGAGCTTGAAGTTTTTCAAGAAAAACATAAAGGAACACTTATCGTCATTACTTTTCCGCAATTCTCTATAACATAAAGGAACACTTATCGTCATTACTTTTCATACTAAATTGCCAATGAAACAATGAATAAAAAGGAAAATTGAATTTAAATTATTACCTTAACTTTTTCATCACCCCAACATTTTAAAAGAATATTCCAATATGAAAGAGGAACCTCTTCAGGCCTTTTTTCATCCGTTCCTCATTTGTAGGATAAGGATAGTAAACTCGGGTTCAGGCTTGCTCTTCATCCTTGCCATCTCCATAATATTCAACATGGACAGTAAGAGCCTGAAGAAAGCATGTCAGAAAACTAATAAAGCAAAGTAAACAGTCGTTTAGCACAAAAACTTGTCAAATCTAAATAATTAATTTTTAAAGTAGCACCTATAATAATATAAGTTTGATAACTACTGACAATTTAGCTTAGTTATATTGTATATAAATAATTATTGTCTGGTATAGCCTCCAGACATCGTTATCAGCAAACACCTTAGTCAATGTACTAAACTACTTAGAACTCCTTAGATGAATTTTAAATGTTGAGTGTTTCCAAGGTGCAAGACAGAGACCGGATGCCTCGAGCATGGTGAATCTGTGATATAAAGAACTCGATGGACTAGAAGATTAAGTAACCATTACGAGATGGAAAACAATGATCAATATCCAAATGTTTCATAATCATACCTAGTTTGTTGCTTTCAGAGCATATAATATCTTATACTTCAGGCCCAAAAAACAGCACCAATTCGCGTGTATCTGGAAGCAAGAGCCTGGAGCTTTCAGTAAGAGATACGAGCAACAGATAAATAGGAATTAGATATCTTTTGTCCGATTACACAGAACCATAGATATTTCCTAGCAGATCTCCATAGACATATGAGGAGTATCACAAGAAACAGTGTAAATATTTTGTTAATGGAAGGACTTATTGTCAACTTTATACTCCTTATCATGTGCAGACCACTTGCAAAATAGAAAAATTTTGTGACTTCATACTGTATCAGATGCTAATTGAACTGATTAAAAGTAGAACAATGCGAGTGAAAAAATTGGAGACCAAGACACAAACGAGTCCTCTTTAAATGATACACTTCAGCGTCACAGCTAAAGACATAACATCTCATAGATATCATAATAGATTCGACATTCACAACAATGATGATGTCTCTACAAATACATAAATGGCTAATAGATATAACATATTATAAAAGCAAAAAAAAAAAGTGCAAATGAATGGAAGTGCTCATATGTTAATTGTTATGAATTCTAGTTAATAATCAACCTAAATATTCAATTATTATTTATCATTAACAAAATTTAATATCTCGTGATATCCACCAAGCAACAATATCGCTTTTCAATTCTAATTTATAAATACCATGATAGTCACTACCCTTTATCATTATTCTGATGAGTTTTGACAGAGGTAGTTCAAATTTAGTAATCCTTGAATAGACCGTATAGGTCACATGATAACTTTAAAGGATTGTGTTATTGTCTGTAAAATTTGAATAATTTAGTAAAATTCAGCTTATCGCCAAACATCCATTTTGCAACATAGCTTAATAACTTGTAGCAGTAGTCACATCAAATAAAAATTAGTCGAGCTTACCTATCCACGCGTCTCTCAAGTTCTCTCTTACGTATTAAATCAGCACCTTAAAGTTTTATTATTTTTTAAGTTCAGCATATACAAATTACATATAGACAAAGAGCATATATAAACTACATATAAACGCAGAGGGAGAGAGAATGAGATAGGGGAGAGAGAGAGAGAGAGAGAGAGAGAGGGGGAGAGAGACAGAGAGAATGATGGGAGACAGAGACAAATAGGGGGGATAAGAAAGTAAGAGAGACAGAGAGGGAGAGAGATGACAGAGAGATAGAAAGGGATAGAGAGGGAGAAATAGAGATACAGATAACAGGGGGAGACAGAGATAGAAAGATCACAACCAATTTAGTAACAAGATATAACAAATTAAACAAAGACCAAATCACATATACAAATCAAAGATTCAAGTACGCAAAACTCAAAGGAATTGAACCACATTCAAATCAAGCCCTAAATCGAGTCGAATAACAAATTCAAAAAATGCATATAATTAAAAATAAAGAACAATACATACAAATCGAGAAAAAGAGAGGCATAGAATTGAAGTAACCTAAATCGAAGCTGAAGATAGAAGCCCTAAATTGAAGTTGAATATGAGAGGACCTAACAAATCGAAGCCACTTAATCGAAACCCCTTTGATGGGAGCCCCTTAGTTGAAACAATGAAACTCATCCCAGGAATAATTGAAGAGAGTGGAGATGGAACAAGGCTTTCTTTCTATATGGATTTACTGGCTCGGGAAAGACTGAATCCAAAGCATTGACCGGTTGGGGGGGGTTGCTTTGTTGAGTACCCGCTCGAGTCAAGTTCATGCTTTATCCTTAGAAGAAGACCTTCCCCTATTTCGCCGCCAAGAGAGAACCCCTTTTAGTGTGTTAAAATTATTTTGGTATAAGACGCGACCTTTTTGCCACTCTCAATAATTTCACTTTAATACTCACGTGCTATTCACATGTTCAAAACTTTTTTTATATAAGTATTATATAAGTATTATATTTATTCATTTTGAAAATTTTAAAAAATTTACTATTTATATATATTTATCATGATACACTTTTTTTGCAAACAGTAAATTTTTATTATGTTAGTATTATAAATTATTCATTTCAAAATAATTGTTTGTGTTTATAATATATTTTAATATAAATATTATGTTAAGTATTATAATTTATATTATTTAAAATAAATAAAAAATACATTACTTTTATAAATATATCATAATCCACTTCTTTTGCAAACTAAATAATTTTAGTTAAAATAAATCTAAAAATTTATTAGTTTTCATGTAAAATAATTATTTACTTTTAATTTTTCATTAAATTATATAATTTTATTTATATCACATCTACAGGAAACACCTATTCTGTAGTGTAACAGCCTGTAATATTTTTTTGCTAAAGCAACATCATGTTCATATGTAAGGTAACGCATAAAAGACTATGTTGTAGTAGGCATAATTTAGCATAGCTATTGCAACATCTGAGATTGCAACACCATGCAATTTCGTTGCAAAAGTCCATCTATGGTGTAGTGAGAGTTCAGAGAGAGAGAGAGAGAGAGTGAATTATTTGTTTTTAGACTTGGTGAATTATTTGAGTTGAGCTGGGTAAATGAATTTTTTAGCCGCTCAAGTATTTTTCAGCTTTAACTTTGAGCCGTCCAATATTTTGTACAAACCCGCTTATTGTTTTTGTTTTTGGTAACACTTTTTTATAATATCAATAGTAACACCGACTTTGGTGTTACCATAGATACCCAATTATGTCTATGGTAACACTGGTTACTATCAACTGTAACGCCAAAAAAATGTGTTACCATAGACCAATTTTAAGGCATATAAGGCAACACTTTTGCTTGTAACATCGAAATAAATGTTGCTGAAGATCATATATGGTGTAGTGTATCTAACCGATAATGGATTTGAGAAAGGTGTTGTGGACAAGACCTTATTCAAAATACAGGAAGGCGATGACCTTTTAATGGTGCAAATCTATGTAGATGATATAATTTTTGGTTCAACTAACCTTGCTTTGTGTCAAAGATTCTCTCATCTCATGCAAAGTAAATTTGAAATGAGTATGATGGGAGAACTTAGTTATTTCCTAGGTTTGCAGGTAAAGCAGTTGCCTACAGGAATTTTCATCAACCAGGAAAAATAGAGCAAGGAGCTTCTCAACAAATTTGGAATGAACACTTCCAAATCATCGCCAACCCCCATGAGCACTTCCGTGCAGATTAGTGCTGATGAAGACGGAAAGTCGGTTGACCAATCACTCTACAGGAAGCTTATTGGCTCGCTCCTGTACCTAACGGCTAGCAGGCCCGATATCCAGTTTGCTATAGGAGTGTGTGCGAGATATCAAGTAGCACCTAAGGAATCACACTTCAATACAGCTAAACGAAGCTTGAAGTATATTAAAGGAACAGTCGATATAGGACTATGGTATCCTAAAGAAGGCGGATTCGATTTAGTTGGATACAGCGACTCAGATCTCGGAGGCTGCAAGCTAGATACGAAGAGTACAAGTGGAACTTGTCACTTTCTTGGACCTAGACTTGTTTCTTGGTTCAGTAAGAAGCAATTGGCAAACTCACTTTCCACGGCTGAATCAGAATACTATGCTGCTGGTAGTTGCTGTATGCAGATCCTTTGGATGCAGCAATAGTTGTCAGATTATGGAATTGAAGCCAAGGAAACGCCAATCATGTGTGATAGCACGAATGAAATTGCAATCACGCACAACCCCGTATTGCACTCGCGCACTAAGCATATCAACATGAAGCATCATTTCATAAGGAATCATGTCGAGAAAAAGGATGTTCGGCTCGAAAAAGTTCATACAGATATTTAGTTGGCCGACATATTCACCAAGCCTCTCGACACAGCAAGATTCAACATGCTTAGACAAGAATTGGGAATGCTACAGCCTGACTCCCTATAAGTATTTACTGTTTTTACTCAACAATTGAGGGGGAATGCTGTAAGACCCAAGAATACAGTATCCACCACTAACTATCTGTACACTCAGAAATACAGTACTGTAGGGAACAAAGTGATATGAATCATCCTACAGCTGACGTGTGCAATAATTAAGGGGGAATACAGCATTAATCCAAAAGTTGTTGTATGGAATTGAAACCTATATGTACCTTTTAAGGGGGAACGTTGTATCGTCGCGGAAACAGCACATACTATAGGATTTCGATTCAGTATATATATATATATTATATTATAATATTTCATTTTAAAAATATTTTTTTTCCATGTGCCCTGTTTTCATGTCAAACGTCATTTACATTAAATGCCTTACACGACATCTGTAATATCCGGAATTTCTACTACTGTTGTTTGATATTATTTTATTCGAGTTATATTGTACAGCGTGGAATTTGTACAGTAGTAATAAAATAAATAAAGGACTGAGATGTCAGTATCGGTATAATTGTCATATCTGGTCGACAGTTACATTTGAGGATATCGTGTATCAGGTTATCGTACTTTCGATATAGAGTATATCGTATAAGAATGTTATTGGATTCAGTATATGTATTCAGTAAGTGTATATGTGTTTTCGGTATGTCGAGACAGGCGGTAACAGTTGGAAATGGCTAAGTGTAACATTATTAGCGCACGCTAATAATCATGAGTAGCGCACGCTATCGTGCAGGATTAGCGCACGCTACGGATATAAGATAACGCACGCTAATACAGTCCGATCGGAAGGAATCTACGCATGGACCAGGCCACTTTCGGCGCACGTTCTGATAAGTCAACGGATGTTGTAATATAGTGTTAGCGCACGCTAATGCATGTTGATTAGCGCACGCTAACTATATATCGGTCAACAGGGAATCTTGGCTTTATTGGTTGATTTCGGCTGGTGGGGTCATGAGCATCTTCGTGGTAGGTTTAGACTGTAGCAAGTCAACTGGTATTAGCGCACCCTAAGGTAAATGACTTGCGTACGCTAGGCAGGATGTTTTACGTACGTTAATGCATGGGCATTACGTACGTAAGCTAGTTTACGAAGCAAGGCAGTAGCCTCTGGGCTTCGATCGAGCACGCTAATAAAGTCAGTTAGCGCACACTAAGGCGGTAGCGCACGCTAAACATGAGATGTTAGCGCACGCTAATAATGAATATTATAAAAAGGGACAGAAGGGTGTTATGAAGCATTTCGTCCATCCTTCCTTGCAACCGAGAGAGAGAGTTTTTAGAAAGAGGTTTGAGGTCTCAAACACTGAGAGATGGTGATCTTTAACAAGATTAAGATGGAGAGCATGGATTCAAGCCTTGTTCTTCAAGTTATTCATGATTCTTGGAATGGAGTTCTAGTGTTCTTCTTTTTGGTTCGTCTAAACCAGGTAATCTTCGTATTCCTTTGTTAATGGTTCGTTTTTCTTGGATGATTTCATGTAAGGAGCATGTTGGATAATCATATGATGATGTTATATGAGATTCAATGGAATTTTGATAAGAGTTTCGGACGTTAGTTAAGATTCTTCATACCATAAGTATGTTGATTCATTTAACCCGATCTAAGAAGGATTTCTGAATCTTGGTAATTATATTGGTTGATATAGATGAGATGAATCATGATACTAGGTTGAATTCCAGATTTAGCATGATACGATCCTTTTTATCGAGTCGGTTTGATTGTTGATGTTGTTATTGATATATGGACATTGACATGATCATGGTGATAATTATGTGGTCGTTTATCTTCAAGAGATATGGAGATTTATGTCTTCCTTCATTCGGTTTCGTAGTCGCAAGATGTGAGTTGATGTTTGGAATGCATGCCACCAGACGGCATTAGCGCACGCTAAGCTTACCGCTAGCGACGCTAACGGGACAACTTAGCGCACGCTACGTTATGCGTTTAACGACGCTAAGTAGGCGAAAGGCGATATTTTTGTGTTTTGATTATGAATTCGTGATGGTTTGATTTGGTTTGTTACATGCGTTTATTCGAGGTTGTGTTGAACCGTTGAGTTCGATTGGTTAGTTTTGTCGGATGTTGATTGATATAGGATGCATGTTATTTGATTACTTAGATAGGTTGAGATTATTGATCGACGATTATAACCGGATGTTGCGGTCGTGTTCGAGCGTGTTCGTGAATTGCATGGTCAGGGCCGAGGAGCTCGTAGACGAAGGCATTGTGACTGGTAGCGGCTTCATCATCATCGTATCGGTATCGAGGCAAGTTATTACTTGCTCAGTTATAATATTTAATGAATGGTTTCGATTTCATTTCGTTTATAATGCATATAGCGATGATTATTATTGTGAACTCGGGTATTCGGATCGCATATCGTTCTTTCGATTCGGGAGGTAAATCATAATGTATATGCTTTATCTCGCTTATTGGTATGTTCGAGTATCGAGGTTACATTATGGTAAAGACGAGGATATGAGTATCTATAGTTCGTTGTACGTTTGGATCGCCGAGCATTGAGGATAATCGTCGGTGATGATTGGACATCGAGGTTGCTCCCGAAGGACTCGGGGCAAGTATTCCATATTGATTATGATTTAATGTTATTTATTTTGGTCTCATACATTTCCTTTCATGTTGTTGAACATGAAGTCGTCCTAGTAAATTGTCATGTTGTCGTGCATGTTATGTTGTTCATGTTGATGAACATGTTGATTTGCATATGTGTATGCATATTGTGTTGTTTATGTTGTGTAAATAATCCGATGGGATTATGAGGATCTATGCTGAGGGCGCTGGATCGAATGTCCACCATGCATTGGTTCGACGGGATCATCATGGGGATCTATGCTGAGGGCGCTGGATCGTTGGACAGGTTTTCCACCATGCGTTGGTTCGACGGGATCATCATGGGGATCTATGCTGAGGGCGCTGGATCGTTGGATTACCAGTATTGTGTTGATGGAATCTTGTGAATTCGCATCATTGATTTTATCATGTGCTATTGTTCATATGTGTATGGTTGGTTATCCACCTTATGCTGATCTGATAGGATCAACAAAGGGATCTATGCTGAGGGCGCTGGATCGTCGGATTTCCATTGAGTATACATGATTGTTATTGTTGTGATCATATTGACGTGGTCATATGAGTATGCAATTGTAGGTCTTGTGTTAGGACCATGTCCATATTGCATTGTTCTGATCTCGGATTAGACTGATATGATTGTCGTGGCACTTCATATCTTGAGGTATGTTCCGTATTTCCTTTGGTATTTGTCTTTGATGGACAATCGGTTATCGTTTTGGGATTTGATGATGTTATTCGATGGATCGTATTGGTCAGAAATAGTATATTTCCGTATCGTGAGTTGGTGATGATAGTTTGAGAATATTGAGTATTGTTTGAGGTACAATACAGATATTATGTTCGAGTTTATTGGTTAATCGAGTACAGGATGTGAAATGTGATAATGGTTATTCTGATGAGAATTTCTTGAGTAAGTAAAGTTATGGCGGTAAGATTACGTTGGTCGTATTCTTATGTTGTATACTCATTGTTATGTAATTATTAATGTGATGTGACGGTTATCATTGTTGGATATTATGGCTGACCCCGTCGAGGGATTTATTTTTAGGTTCTCGGAGTATCGAGCTTGTAGCGGTCGTGAAGAGATGAGCTTCCCGGAGGATACTGGCTAGGACATGTTGTGTGCATTGAGTTTCTTGATTGGTTCTTGTATTCCGTGTAATATCCGCAATTTCGGATTTCCGGTAATTTTATTTTTTCGGCGGAAGTCCATTTCGACGACTCGCTTGGGACCGTCTCATCATTCTGAGAATGATTAATTCTGCACTTTTTGTCATCCGAGTTCGTTTCGGTATCGTTTTGCTGAGTTCCGAGCTTTTTAACGACTTTTCCGCACTTGAGTTCGATTCTTGCGAATCTCGTCCGAAACTGTTGTTTCGAGTTTCTCGTAAGTTCATTTAATGTTATTATTCATGTCGCGAGCTTTGGTTTGGTGTTTCGATCGCGTATCGTGATTTTCGGACGTTTTGGGCCATTTTCGTAATTTCCCAAAGTTTTGGGTAATTACTTTCCGTTGTCGAATTTCGAGCCTTCGGGTGGTCGGAATCAGGTGTTCTCTCGATTCGGATTCGTATTTACGAGTACTTCGTAACCGTGCTTTGGTTTACGTTCGTGTCCGAGTTTCGGGATTTTTCGGACCGTCGGATCGACCGAGTCATGGCCGGCCGGACACATGCGGCGGCCACTGGAAACGGGCTGCCAGGCCGTGTCTTGCGCCGGTCGGCCAGGACCAGCAGCCTGCCGAGACACGGCCGAGACACCCGGCCCTGTCCAGGCCGTTGCGCCGTGTGTCCGGCAGGGCTATAAATATGGCAGAGCAGTCGGGTTTTTCTTCATTTTTCTCACTCGTTTCTTCCTCTTCCGCGGCTGGAACTTTGATGATCATGGAGGGATATTGTTAGGGGTTAAATAAATGAAGTTTTGAAGTTCATAACATCGATTAATCCTTCCATAACTTGCTCCGATCGACCGAATCAAGGCAAGTTTTCTTAAAATATAGTTTTGGGGATTTTTTTCGATTTGTCCGTTTAATCCGTTTTAACTCAGAATATTGATGGATTGATGATTGTTAAGCTATATTATATCTAATTCCTTGTTATTCCACGGTTGGATTGCCACGGATTTGTCGTTTTATTGAGTATTTTATCGACGCCTTGAAGGTGTTCGATAAAATGTCACAAAGAGAATTCGAGCGTTCTACGATTATTCTTCCTCGTATGATCGATGATTTATTGATTATATGTTGTTAGGGTCGAATTCTTGTGAAGAACTCGAGTCGGAACCCTTCCGTTCGTTGTCTCCTTTGGGGTCCGAGCTTCCCGATCGAACCGTGTTCTTCGGAGCGTTTGGTAGCGGTTATTAAGGCAAGTATCTTATTATACGACTTGTATCTTGTGACTAGTAATTACGTATGATATGTATGATGATTTTGCTTGCCTCCGTAAATATGTTCCGTTTGAGTTGGTTGTGTTTTCCGAAATTTGAAGGCTTTGTGATAATAGTGATATATTGGTATCCGTGTTAGGCGTTGTGCCATTTGTGCAGGATTGCGATGTACATATGATATGGTTGTACACGTGGTTGTTCAATGTATTTTGTACCGAATGTGTGTTATGTTGGTTAAGAGTCGTTGTGATGATCATGATATTTGTGTTGTTTTGGTTTACATACTTGATTGTACATTTCATTGTAATGTGGAATGGCTTGACATTTAATGATTATGAATTGTGTCGTGTCGATGTGTGTGTTCCAGGTAGGGTCTGACGAGGCCTCTGGAGTTCGGTACATGATGTTTACGAACAAAGTGTGTGATCCAGGTAGGGTCTGACGAGGCCTCTGGAGTCCGGTACATGACGTGTACGGACAAGTTGTGTGATCCAGGTAGGGTCTGACGAGGCCTCTGGAGTTCGGTACATGATGTGTACGAACGATGTTGTGGCCGGGTAGGGTCCGTTGAGGCCTCCGGAGTTCGGTACATGATGTGTACGAACAGTGTGTGTGGCCGGGTAGGGTCCGTTGAGGCCTCCGGAGTTCGGTACATGATGTGTACGAACAGTGTGTGTGGTCCGGGTAAGGTCCGTCGAGGCCTCCAGAGTTCGGTACATGATGTGTACGAACAATGATCGTATAGCAGTGATTGTTCGGGTAACATTTTAAATATGGATCTCGGACTCATAATGATATATTATTTAGTATGCTTTGAAACGAGAATCGGGCTAAGGCCCTAATGTTTACGAAAAGGTTTTGTAAATTGGGACTCGAGGTCCAAAAGAATTTCTGCTTTAAAAATCCCCGAGATGATGTGTTCCTTTTCAAATATCTCTTATTTGAGTTCGAAATTCTAAAACTTCTGAACATTTTGATAATTGATTTCCGTATCAAATTCGTAGTTGCTATTTGCTTGTTACATTTCGTATGGTTTGATACTTGCACTAGTAAACAAAGAGAGTTTACTAACCCCGAGTATTCGGGGTGGATGTCCTGCTTTGCCCGGTACATGCAGATTCGGGGAGTAGTCACAGGATTGGCACAAGAGGATGACGAGTGCGATACTAATCAAGAGTCGAGTTGGTAGAGTTTGGTTGTATTGTTAGAGTTCATTCAGTCTTCCGTTGTATTGTGTTTCGACCCTGTGTGGGTAATGTTGTTAGTCGGACATTGATAGAGTTGTGTGACCTCATCGGTCTGTGTGTTTATGTGTAAGTGACCTTAACGGTCTGTATTATTATATTGTTTGACCCTGGCCGGGCAAGCATTTAGTCGTTTATGGATGTTTAGCCTGGTAGATCCTTGTGGAAGGGGTCTACGGCGTGTAATATTCCCATACGGTTTTGGGGGTGTTACATTCCGCTGCTAGAGTATCTTCATGGTTGGTCTTTTTTCCGCTGCGTGAGTATTTTGAAATGCTCTTTTGGTATCTAGTAACTGAGGTTACTTTGGAAATCGTTTTCTAAACTTTTGAGTGTCGGATGTTTGGCCTTGCGATTTCAAATGAGTTTTTACGACAATTTTTGATAAATGGATTTTATAAGTCTTTGTGAATTTTTAAAGATAGTACCGTCGTTGGCCTCTTGGGCATTTGTAAATGTTTGCGAAAATTTCTTTTAGCCTTGTGGGTTCCATCTCGGGGCCCACGGCCGTAATATTTCCTTAAACTGGGGTGTTACAGAATATGGTATCGGAGCTTAGGTTGAGAAAACCTAGGCATTTGGGTCGAGTTGGGTCGTGTTTTCATTGCCTCATTCGAGTTGTCGATTGACAAATATTGGAGCCGTGAGTTTTTGTTGTTCACTCGGGCTTATGGGTTATGCGATTTGCCAGTGTAGTATTGGGGTTGTTATAAACTTTTCCAAACGGTGTTAAACGAGATTCTCTGGAATGAGATGTATTGTGTTCTTGAGTCGAACTGACTCGGCAAAACGTGTGTTTTGAAAATATCCGTGTTGAGTATTTTCTAGAGTCGAGACATGTGCCAAGATCACGGGAATCGCTTCACGATCTGTAAGTATTTGGATTTTTGAATTTCATTGAGATTTATTGCCGTTCTAAGTTGATACGTTTTGAGATTCAGCAGATATCATGCGTTACAGTATAAGGTAACAAAATTGGGACATGATTGATGAATGGAGAAACTATGATTTTGGAAATCAGTATGTCGATTAAATTTTGGAACGAAATTGTGCATTGGGAGAAATATTGTGGATTGTTCAGGAGAACATGTAGTCATGTTAATTCATTTTATGATATATGAACCGCTTTTGAACATTTGAAAATGATACTCTTCAAAATGAATGTCTTACGGACGTTTTACGGAAAATGATTTTGGGCCGAGACCCAAATCGATTTTGAAATGGTTTTATAACTCAGGACTTGGGGTTCGAAAAGAGTTTTCTACTTTTTAAACTTCTTGTAATGTGGAATGAGATACGGGCTGAGACCCTAACGTTTCAAAAGACCTTCCTGTTTTCTAAAACTCCCGAGATTCGTAAAATACTTTACCAATCGTTTACCTATGTTATTTCCGCCTTTCGAGGCTTTGGTTTACTTGTTCAAATGGAACCTCTCGGGAAGTCTTTCGCCGTGTTTGATTTGCTTGATTTGTTTCAACGTTTTGTCATATCATATTTGAGGTGATCCAGGATGGGTAAATGGTTGACGATACGAGTCATGTGTGGAAAAGGAGTTTTTATCGGAGTCTATATATTGAGGTTTTGGAACTCGATCGTGTGGTTTTCCTGATGGAATATCGGTGGATATTGGTGACAAGCTGAACTGATATACAGGAGTATGGATATGGACAAGCATTTGCATAAATTTCATTTTATTTAATCGTGTCTATTTGAAAAGAATTCTTATCGAGAACTTCGCACTCATGATCCGATTTAATTTTAAAAAAATTGATTTCGCGATCTTACGAAAATTTATGTTTTGAGTTTTCAAACTCTTGAAAGAATTTTCAAAATTTGTCTTTTGACAAGAATATATGATTTCAAACCGGTTTTGAAAATGTGATTGATGTACATACGCATTTAGTGCATCGGGCATATCATATCTATGGTACAAGGAAAAGAGATTATAAGTTTAGTATGGTAGATTGGTTATGCAAGGATGATCGGTTGATTGATCAGATAAGAGAAATATACTGCGCGTTGTAGATTCATGTGCAGGATGTAATTTTGGAACTTTGGACTTTGTAAAACCGGGACATATGTGCTATGTGAGTCCATTGGTGCGGTAGTTGCGCAATCTTACCATAGTGATCTTTGAATGATTTCTTTGTAAGTGTAAATTTGGGGATGGTGACCCCATGCTGGTTGTCTTGGATATTGAGTGGTCGTTCCCACTCCTTGTATGAGTTGGTATGTTCGTCGATTTGCGATTCGTTGTTCGTATGCTGAGGGAAATGTTCGCCAGTTGGGTATGTTTATTGAGATCTACTATACGTGATTGATTTGTCGTTTTGAGAATGTTATTCCTTCGTATATCTGTTTCTGTGGTTCTGTGATTGATCGTGTTGGAGTTTACCGTGTGAAGGTATTCTCGATTTTCGTTGATCATTCGTTGGTAATATTGGAGTTTATCACGTTGATGATATTCTCAATTGTGTTTTGACCTCGTGTTGGTCATATTGGAATTTATCATGTCGATAATAAATTCGGTTGATTGTTGATCATTGTTGGTGATCATCTGAGCGTTCGGATTTTGTGTTGATGTTTCGGGATTCGTGTCGTTGTTTTGGGCAGTTGTTTCGTAGATGTATTGTATATTATTCGTCTTATCGGAATTGGGACTTGATTATGGAATCAAAGTGCAGGATTTGATTCGGGCGATTGTTTCATCCGAAGATGATATATTTTGTTGAGACTCGTGGAATTGTGATCGTAAGCGTATTGAGACTGTACAGTGAGACCGCTTGCTAGTATTTCAGGAGATCGTCGACCTGCGTATTTGTAAGTATGCTCTTTTGGTTATTCAGTGATGACGATAATTGATCGTTGTCGTGATGGTTTTGGGGATATTTTGGGTTGGAAGTTATGTTTGTTTGTTTTATGACGGAATGCAAGTTTCGAGGACGAAACTTATTTTAAGTGGTGTAGAATGTAATATCCGGAATTTCTACTACTGTTGTTTGATATTATTTTATTCGAGTTATATTGTACAGTGTGGAATCTGTACAGTAGGAATAAAATAAATAAAGGACTGAGATGACAGTATCGGTATAATTGTCGTATCTGGTCGACAGTTACATTTGAGGATATCGTGTATAAGGTTATCGTACTTTCGATATAGAGTATATCGTATAAGAATGTTATTGGATTCAGTATATGTATTCAGTAAGTGTATATGTGTTTTCGGTATGTCGAGACAGGTGGTAACAGTTGGAAATGGCTAAGTGTAACATTATTAGCGCACGCTAATAATCATGAGTAGCGCACGCTATCGCGTGCGTGATTAGCGCACGCTACGGATATAAGATAACGCACGCTAATACAAATCCGATCGGAAGGAATCTACGCATGGACCGTGCCACTTTCGCGCACGCTCGATAAGTCAACGGATGTTGTAATATAGTGTTAGCGCACGCTAATGCATGTTGATTAGCGCACGCTAACTATATATCGGCCAACAGGAATCTTGGCTTTATTGGTTGATTTCGGCCGGTGGGGTCACGAGCATCTTCGTGGTAGGTGTAGATCGTAGCAAGTCAATCGGTATTAGCGCACGCTAAGGTAAATGACTTGCGACGCTAGGCAGATGTTTTACGACGTTAATGCATGGGCATTACGACGTAAGCCAGTTTACGAAGCAAGGCGTAGCCTCCGGCTTCGATCGAGCACGCTAACAAAGTCAGTTAGCGCACGCTAAGGCGGTAGCGCACGCTAAACATGAGATGTTAGCGCACGCTAATAATGAATATTATAAAAAGGGACAGAAGGGTGTTATGAAGCATTTCGTCCATTCCTTCCTTGCAACCGAGAGAGAGAGTTTTTAGAAAGAGGTTTGAGGTCTCAAACACTGAGAGATGGTGATCTTTAACAAGATTAAGATGGAGAGCATGGATTCAAGCCTTGTTCTTCAAGTTATTCATGATTCTTGGAATGGAGTTCTAGTGTTCTTCTTTTTGGTTCGTCTAAACCAGGTAATCTTCGTATTCATTTGTTAATAGTTCGTTTTTCTTGGATGATTTCATGTAAGGAGCATGTTGGATAATCATATGATGATGTTATATGAGATTCAATGGAATTTTGATAAGAGTTTCGGACGTTAGTTAAGATTCTTCATACCATAAGGATGTTGATTCATTTAACCCGATCTAAGAAGGATTTCTGAATCTTGGTAATTATATTGGTTGATATAGATGAGATGAATCATGATACTAGGTTGAATTCCAGATTTAGCATGATACGATCCTTGTTATCGAGTCGGTTTGATTGTTGATGTTGTTATTGATATATGGACATTGACATGATCATGGTGATAATTATGTGGTCGTTTATCTTCAAGAGATATGGAGATTTATGTCTTCCTTCATTCGGTTTCGTAGTCGCAAGATGTGAGTTGATGTTTGGAATGCATGCCACATGCATAAAGATTAGCGCACGCTAAGCTTACTGGCTAGCGCACGCTAACGGGACAACTTAGCGCACGCTACGTTATGCGTTTAACGTACGCTAAGTAGGCAGACAGTGCAGTATTTTTGTGTTTTGATTATGAATTCGTGATGGTTTGATTTGGTTTGTTCTGACTGCGTTTATTCGAGGTTGTGTTGAACCGTTGAGTTCGATTGGTTAGTTTTGTCGGTTGTTGATTGTTATCGGATGCATGTTATTTGATTACTTCGATAGGTTGAGATTATTGATCGACGATTATAACCGGATGTTGCGGTCGTGTTCGAGCGTGTTCGTGAATTGCATGGTCAGGGCCGAGGAGCTCGTAGACGAAGGCATTGTGGACCGTAGCGGCTTCATCATCATCGATCGGTATCGAGGCAAGTTATTACTTGCTCGCTTATAATATTTAATGAATGGTTTCGCTTTCATTTCGCTTATAATGCATATAGCGATGATTATTATTGTGAACTCGGGTATTCGGATCGCATATTGTTCTTTCGATTGGGAGGTAAATCATAATGTATATGCTTTATCTCGCTTATTGGTATGTTCGAGTATCGAGGTTACATTATGGTAAAGATGAGGATATGAGTATCTATAGTTCGTCAGACGTTTGGATCGCCGAGCATTGAGGATAATCGTCGGTGATGATCGACATCGAGGTTGCTCCCGGACTCGGGCAAGTATTCCATATTGATTATGATTTAATGTTATTTATTTTGGTCTCATACATTTCCTTTCATGTTGTTGAACATGAAGTCGCCCTAGTAAATTGTCATGTTGCCGCATGTTATGTTGTTCATGTTGATGAACATGTTGATTCGCATATGTGTATGCATATCAGGTTGTTTATGTTGTGTAAATAATCCGATGGGATTATGAGGATCTATGCCGAGGGCGCTGGATCGAATGTCCACCATGCGTTGGTTCGACGGATCATCATGGGGATCTATGCCGAGGGCGCCGGATCGTTGGGATGTTTTCCACCATGCGTTGGTTCGACGGATCATCATGGGGATCTATGCTGAGGGCGCTGGATCGTAGGATTACCGATTGTGTTGATGGAATCTTGTGAATTCGCATCATTGATTTTATCATGTGCTATTGTTCATATGTGTATGGTTGGTTATCCACCTTATGCCGATCTCGATAGGATCAACAAAGGGATCTATGCCGAGGGCCTGGATCGTCGGATTTCCATTGAGTATACATGATTGTTATTGTTGTGATCATATTGACGTGGTCATATGAGTATGCAATTGTAGGTCTTGTGTTAGGACCATGTCCGTATTGCATTGTTCTGATCTCGGATTAGACTGATATGATTGTCGTGGCACTTCATATCTTGAGGTATGTTCCGTATTTCCTTTGGTATTTGTCTTTGATGGACAATCGGTTATCGTTTTGGGATTTGATGATGTTATTCGATGGATCGTATTGGTCAGAAATAGTATATTTCCGTATCGTGAGTTGGTGATGATAGTTTGAGAATATTGAGTATTGTTTGAGGTACAATACAGATATTATGTTCGAGTTTATTGGTTAATCGAGTACAGGATGTGAAATGTGATAATGGTTATTCTGATGAGAATTTCTTGAGTAAGTAAAGTTATGGCGGTAAGATTACGTTGGTCGTATTCTTATGTTGTATACTCATTGGTATGTAATTATTAATGTGATGTGACGGTTATCATTGTTGGATATTATGGCTGACCCCGTCGAGGGATTTATTTTTAGGTTCTCGGAGTATCGAGCTTGTAGCGGTCGTGAAGAGATGAGCTTCCCGGAGGATACTGGCTAGGACATGTTGTGTGCATTGAGTTTCTTGATTGGTTCTTGTATTCCGCTGCTAGAGTATCTTCATGGTTGGTCTTTTTTCCGCTGCGTGAGTATTTTGAAATGCTCTTTTGGTATCTAGTAACTGAGGTTACTTTGGAAATCGTTTTCTAAACTTTTGAGTGTCGGCTGTTTGGCCTTGCGATTTCAAATGAGTTTTTATGACGATTTTTGATAAATGGATTTTATAAGTCTTTGTGAATTTTTAAAGATAGTACCGTCGTTGGCCTCTTGGGCATTTGTAAATGTTTGCGAAAATTTCTTTTAGCCTTGTGGGTTCCATCTCGGGGCCCACGGCGCTGTAATATTTCCGGTTAAATCTGGGGGTGTTACAACATCTGGACAACTGAATCTCAAAAGCCGCGATGTTTTTAATTGTTTAATATTTAATGCCGCCGTTTCAGGCATCGAGGGTAATAACAAATGTCAGAAGTGGGACCCGCTCCTATTTTAAAATGCACTGGATAAGTGTACCAGTTATACTAAATCCTTCGTGACCATTCATTTCAAACACCGGTTCCCATTCCTTAAATCTGACCATTCATTCTCTGAAAACCCTTCTTCGTCGCCTACTATAAAAGGAATGCAATTGCCATTTGAGACTCTTTACGCTTTCTGCATATTCTAAGAGCACTCAAGCAAATACAGCCTACAAGTTTTTCTGCGTTTTACTGCAAATTCCTCTTACATCTTTCTCATCTTTTCTTAAGAATCACCAATGGCTACTCAGACCTCTACCACCACCCTTAAGAAATCTCTGAACTTCATTGATGGACGGATCTTCACCCAATCTGTCGTCATCGAATGCATCCATGCTGAAACTGATGATGTCGATACGATGGAAGTCGTCATCACCAGACTCCGTCAACAAAGCCTCTACCGCCTTGGGAGCCTCACCACAGAGAAATATGACGTTCATCTTGTTGAGGAGTTCTACCTCAACGCAGTGGTTCATTTTCTGCCTCTAGCCCTAGGAGGACATGTTGCTGATATCATAGCAGTCATTCATGGAGTGGAGATCTGCATCGACCGAGATCTTCTCAAAAACATTTACAGGCTACCCTCTGACGGCCTGACCATGGAGGAACTTGAGACATTTGGGTCTCAAGAGTTGCTGACTCAATATTATGGCTTGTTCACCGGTTTGACTATGGTTGAAGTGGTTCACACCACCTACTATAAGAAAAACTTTTGCTTACCGTTTGTTTATTTGCATGATTTTTGCTGTCGCATCATTGAAAATCGTACTGGTGCATTTGAGATGTGCACTAATCTTAGGTTTAGAATGATGGTAGCTATTATGACCTGTGAAAAGGTCAATTGGTGTCAAATTATTCTGAAACGCTTGCAGGAAGAAGTGTCCAAACCTGCTACTCAGAAGAAATCATTTGGTTTATTCTTAAACCACATTTTGATAAAGTGCGGACTTCCACAGTCCGCTAATGCAAAGAAGATAAGTTCCCGAATATTCTTGGGAGGAGTCAAGCCCACTGCCTACAAACAAAGTATTCTGATCGCAGATAGGCCTTTCATCCGGAATCTACCGCTTTCTGAAGATCCAAAGGACGTTTCTCCTAAGTCCCAGAGTGTGGAATCTTCAAGGAAAAGAAAGAGATCTCACAGCAAGACACCTGTTGCTGCTGAGAAGCCGAAAAGGAAGCTAAGGACTAAAGTCAAATCTACAAAAACCTCCGAGGAAGCTTCTACCGTGGCGCAACCCACTGATGAACTACCCCAGGGCCCAACCCCTGTGGAATAGATGCCCGTTACTGTTTCGACAGTAAATCCAGAGCCTATGGTGGCAATGACGGATACAAGGACATCTGCCAACTTGGAAGACTCTAGCGAGTCGGCTGCCCCTTTGGAGCCAACAGCTAACTCTTCTATGTGGGATTCCACACCCGTACAGGATCCACCTTCCTTCGGGGTACCATCCCCTGTAAGGAATCCCTCTTCCATACAGGATACCACACTTGTAGAGGAACAAATCGATATAGTGGACTCAGACGTTGTACGAAGTCCCTCCCCGGACACCATTATCAATAAAACTCTTCTTTCTGTGCAAATTGAACAGGCCTATGAAAAATTTCTTCAATGGAAGAGCTATAGGCTAGCTCCATACGATACCCTGTTCAACTGGAGCGAGTGGCGCAATGAAGAAACATTTGTTTTGGAAGTGACGGACTCCACATAAGTTGAAGCCCTGATCCTGGGACAATTGTTGTGGGAAAATCCCTCACAATATGCCGCACGTGCACGGTGTCAACAAGTAATAAAGTGATAAGTAAAGTATCGTTCCCTCGAGGACTGATTTCACTAAGTACCAAAATATAGTAAACTCACAATTTTATTTGAAGAACAATTATATGGATTTTATACCTAACTAATTGCCGAAAATAAATGATAGTACTAATAATAATAATAATACTAATAAGGGTATAGGATTTTGATTTTCACCTCAAACAATCAGGAATGATATTTATTCAATTCAATTCACTTTTATTCAGTTGATTGTAAGCCAGGAATTCCTAAATTATTCTAAAGCCTTTCCCAAGGTCGATAGAAAATACTACGAATTATTAACTCGATATATCCCTATTCGAATTAGATAATTAATAGCTAAAACAGTTCAAGAATTCTCACAATAAATAGGCTTCACAATTCCATGAGTATATCCCTATCTCACGAAAATTATGATTCGTCTCACAAGAACTATGCCTAAATTTCATCTCCCGAATCCATAAAGACATTCAAAACAAATTAACTGTTGGCCATACAATTAAAAAGCATTAAGAACAGTAAGAAGAATCCAATTCAATAGAATAACGAGTAAATCGAAATAATAATAAATAATCAAACCATCATGAAATCGGCTACAATCACAATCCTACTCGAATAGATCTAAAAACTAAGATGCATGAAAACTAAGAAAAACCGTAGGGAATCCGTGGTCTTGTCGTCGCCCACAAATCTCCTCCTTGTGTTCTTCGCCCTAGCTAGCGATCCACCTCCCAGTTCCGATCTCCCTTTTTCTACAGCCCTTCAATGCTTATTTATAACAGTCCTAAGCCTCCACAACGCGTCCGTGTGATTAGGTCGAGAACAGGCTCCAAAACGGCCCAGAAACGCAGAGTATTCAGCAAAACCGCCCGGTGGGCCGCGGCTCACTTAATCTGTGCCGCGGCCCCTAAACGCCCACCGCCCATACCTGGGCGCATTTTTCCTCCTGGGCCGCGGCTCACTTAAGCTGTGCCGCGGCTCAGGGTACACCGCCGCATCCTCGGTCACTGCGTGTGCCGCGGCTCACTTGGTTTGTGCCGCGCCCTGTGCCATAAATTGCCGCTTCGCGCTTTTCGCTGCTCGAGCTTCCGGACTCCAATTTCCTGCAAAACTTAAAAGAATAGTGCATTAAAAGCTCATTTATGCTGATTTAGGCTCAATATGGATATAAAATAATGATATAAAAGTGCATAAAAATACGCCTAACAAATACCCCCAAACTTGAGCCTTTGCTTGTCCTCAAGTAAAAAATATCAATTTTAAACAAAATGTATCGTGAATAATCATGCAAGTCCATAGTGCTCAACTTAATCAATACTACCCTAAAAGTCTCAAAGAATACTACAAGTATCGCAATATCGAGTCGCATCCAGGACACTGATTCCACTAAGTAACCAATTTTAGTCCTAATCAATCGTTCATGAAGAAAATCAAGCTCAAAGATTAACAAGCGTGAATTTAACCGACCGTCAATATGAAGGGTTAGATTAAACAAGCTAATTCGCCCAGTCCCACAGTCTAGTGGCAAAATTCAAGAGTTTCATTATCGACATTACTCCTCGGACAACATTCCCTTATGTATGATCAATAATATAGATTCGAGTTAACCACTAGGTTTCGGCTCTCGGGATATTTCATCGGGATGGTCCTAGGGTGGAATTCCATTCTCATGTCTTGGGGAACCGTTTAACGTAAAAGACAC
Source organism: Orobanche coerulescens (assembly GCA_033398695.1). Taxonomy (NCBI): domain Eukaryota; kingdom Viridiplantae; phylum Streptophyta; class Magnoliopsida; order Lamiales; family Orobanchaceae; genus Orobanche; species Orobanche coerulescens. The sequence goes on from CM065816.1 coordinate 121,265,753, forward strand.
TCATGGGGCACATGGATGCTTCTAGTTACTAAGTTCCCCTCCACAGCGGAGAAAAAACTCGAATAGGTATTCCCGCATGTCCGATCCAAGGTCGCTGTTTTACGCGAGAGTAAACAACGGGTCACGCGAATACCCCCGGTTACTAGGCTCTCCATCATGGCACATGCGAAATCTCTAAACCACTAGTCTAATCAGGGTCGTCTTTTTACGCGAGAGTAAACAACGGGTCACGTGAATACCCCCGGTTACTAGACTTCCCGTCATAGAACAAATAATATCACGACTTTTTAGGAAAAACTGTCCGACTCTAAACTCAATTTAAGTGCCCACATGACTTATATTACTGGACGATTAGCTACGCGAAAAGTTTAACCAAACGTATAAACGGTGATTTGAAAACACGTATGTCTCCTTTCTTATCTGCTAAAATTTCTACAAAAATGATAAAATTTCGGACCTAATTGAACACTCCACAGAAACAGATATCGCTGACTGCAACTAGACTAAAATTAAACCGTTTCTTCCAAGAGACATCAGTATCGTAACATCAGCTTTACACATGGAAGCACGAAAAATTCACGTTTTTAACAAAAACCATCAACAGCATGCGAGGACAATAAAGCAATCGCAATTTATACCCAAGACAGTTTAAGAAATTTATCGCATGCTTCCATTTATTCCACTACACCTAACATCATCAATTATACAACTCATGTGAAAATAAAAGAGATAAGGAAAAGTGAAACTTATTCCAAATGTCTTCTTGAAAGCCAGCACATGTCAGAGTGGAAACATCGGTCAATCCATACTTCAAATAACGCTCAGCATCACGAGGGACCCCCAAACTTAGTCTCTAGTCATGAGATAACAATAGACATTAAATCAAGAAAGACTAGAATATGAAGAATAATAACTCATTTGGGGTTAAAATATTAGAGAGATTAAGGGGCAACACGAATACGAATCCAAAAGAAATAACAAAACAAAGAAAAAATTAATAACTAAAATCAAATAAAAATAACTGACTAGAAAGCAAGTAAAAATGATGGGTTGCCTCCCATCAAGCGCTCTATTTTACGTCTTGAGCACGACGTGGCAAACAAAAATTGAACGTGGCTTCTTTCTAGGAAGATTGCCAAATACCCCCTTCTTACAATCTATAAGCCAATTATTCCATAGGGGAGGCTTTGGCTCATGCCCGGTTGCCAAAAATAATGAATAAGAATAATTATGTGGACAACCAAAAAATGATGGAAGAATATAATAATGATAAGGCATGAAAAAATAAGCATAGTTCGAATGGGTAGATAATAAAGACATATCATGAACAACCTCATTAGAACTCAAGGAATCAGCCTCAACAAAATCAAAAGTAATAGGGTCAATCTCTCCCATTATGGATTTTGGAAAAATTATGCGCGGCACCGTTAATAAAATTTTTGGCACAAAAGTATTCACCTTATTAGTCGAAGTTTGATGACAAATTAATGGAATTTCTTTGGCAACATCATCAATGGTAACTTCTTCTACAGGCTCATCACACTTTATGTAATTATTAGGTGCTGGGGGATCAACCCTAAAACTCAACATGTCTTTCTTCTCAACCTCCCCCTCAACTTCACTACTAAATATATGAGCTGGAAAATAACCATAGTGAACCTCAAGACCACGACTTGCACATTCTAGCTCAAAAAGGGTACTATCAGGATTTTTAAGAGTGTCTACACATTGTTCAAGCATGGTCTTTTGTTTTGGGGGAGGGGGCGAACTGACCCTATTTGGCAAATTATTAAGAACATCGAAATTTTTGAAATGCCAAGGGCCACGATACTCAAAGGGAAACATAATGAAGAAAATAAAAATATAGAGACTAAAGGAAAAAAACTTCAAATTAAAATTAGAGTTGCTTGGTATTGATATTAGCGAAAAATCCAAGAACGGCGCTAAAACTTATTGTGGGAAAATCCCTCACAATATGCCGCAAGTGCACGGTGTCAACAAGTAATAAAATGATAAGTAAAGTATCGTTCCCTCTAGGACTGATTTCACTAAGTACCAAAATATAGTCAACTCACAATTTTATTTGAAGAACAATTATATGGATTTTATACCTAACTAATTGCCGAAAATAAATGATAGTACTAATAATAATAATACTAATAAGGGTATAGGATTTTGATTTTCACCTCAAACAATCAGGAATGATATTTATTCAATTCAATTCACTTTTATTCAGTTGATTGTAAGCCAGGAATTCCTAAATTATTCTAAAGCCTTTCCCAATGTCGATAGAAATTACTACGAATTATTAACTCGATATATCCCTATTCGAATTAGATAATTAATAGCTAAAACAGTTCAACAATTCCCACAATAAATAGGCTTCACAATTCCATGAGTATATCCCTATCTCACGAAAATTATAATTCGTCTCACAAGAACTATGCCTAAATTTCATCTCCCGAATCCATAAAGACATTCAAAACAAATTAACTGTTGGCCAGACAATTAAAAACCATTAAGAACAGTAAGAAGAATCCAATTTAATAGAATAACGAGTAAATCGAAATAATAATAAATAATCAAACCGTCATGAAATCGGCTACAATCACAATCCTACTCGAATAGATCTAAAAACTAAGATGTAGGAAAACTAAGAAAAACCGTAGGGAATCCGTGGTCTTGTCGTCGCCCACAAATCTCCTCCTTGTGTTCTTCGCCCTAGCTAGCGATCCGCCTCCCAGTTCCGATCTCACTTTTTCTTCAGCCCTTCAATGCTTATTTATAGCAGTCCTAAGCCTCCACAACGCGTCCGTGTGATTAGGTCGAGAAAAGGCTCCAAAACGTCCCAGAAACGCGGAGTATTCAGCAAAACCGCCCGGTGGGCCGCGGCTCACTTAATCTGTGCCTCGGCCCCTAAACGCCCAGCGCCCATACCTGGGCGCATTTTTCCTCCTGGGCCGTGGCTCACTTAAGATGTGCTGCGGCTCGAGTGGTACACCCGCCGCATCCCGTCGGTCACTGCGTGCCGCGGCTCACTTGGTTTGTGCCGCGGCCCTGTGCCATAAATTGCCGCTACCGTTTTTCGCTGCTCGAGCTTCCGGACTCCAATTTCCTGCAAAACATAAAAGAATAGTGCATTAAAAGCTCATTTATGCTGATGTAGGCTCAAGATGGATATAAAATAATGATATAAAAGTGCATAAAAATACGCCTAACAACAATCTATACTGCAAAGAGTTGATTGAAATCCATTTTTTGCAAAAATCAGATGCCAGAAGAAAAGGAAAGGATAAGTCCGAGGAATCTCCCATTAGTCCAAAAGAAGACCACGACTCAAATGACGACGACGATGCCTTACAGGCAGGTCTGAGAATGAGCCGTGGGGAGGCTCAGGAAAGAGAAGCCTCTCAAACCAAGAATGACGAAGGGCCATCAAGCCGCAGTGAGCCCCCTTTGCCACAACAAAGCAAAGAAAATGTTTTGGAACAGGCACCCGAGCCTGCTGCAGAAGAAGAAGAAGAATCATGAACCGTCCAGCAAGAGGAATTAGTCCCTCTGCCAGAACAAGCGGAAACTTAGAGACACCAGGAGGAATCAGTCCCTCCTGTATCCATGTCTACAGACACCTCTTCGAAACAGGAGGATACCGCACCTCCTGCCTCCGACCCCGCATCAGATGCTCCCGCCCCATCAACCGTGGAATCCGACGACGGTACTGTACCTGAGGATGTCCAACTCAATTCACGCCCTAACGTGAATTTGAGAAGGTTGAATGGAGCAGAGGATTTTTCTCAGCCAGACTCTCCTCGCACTGAAACTAAGAAAGAGCGATTGCGTGCTCTTAGCCTCCAGACAGTATTAATTCAGGATGCAGTGAATGCCCTTCACTCAGTTGAAAAAGCTTTGGATTGGATACACACATCTGCAGTTGAAGAAATGACTGGTTTAAGGCATGAAGTCTCTCGTGTTGTCGAAGCCTTCACTGTCCTGCCAAATGTCTTCAAGCAAGCCCTGGCCAATCTGCAAGAAAAGCAAGAAAAGATCCTGAGAGAAGAGGAATCTATATTTCGCATATCTGAGGCCAAGACAGCAGCAGCCATGATCGAAACAACTTCTCATCTGCGAACTCACGACAAGAGTATCAAAGATATGTCGCAGGTGCTCTCCTCCCTTGTTGAGAGAATGTCAAACATTAAGACGAAACAGGATGCCACACTGGAGATCCTAGGACGTCTTGATGACGCCAAAAGGGGGGAAGAAGCGAGAGAAGCCGCAAGGAGAACAAGACTTCAGCACGAAAGAGAATTTAATGCTGCTCAAGACAGCATTACTGCAGAGCTGAACAAATTATTTTCCACCAGCACAAAGTTTCAGGATTTCAGGTTCTCGACATGAGTTCCATGATCCCAGCGTCCCATGGCAAAGCATTATCTAAAGACCTTCTGAAATTCGTCTGCCAACCAACCGCCATCCCACTGCTGAAGAAGTGAAGCAATGGAGGAGAAATGAACTGACGAGATATTTTGTTAAACTTGTCAGGGAATCCGCCATCTTCAAAGGTTATAAAACATTAGCGGATGCTGCAGAAAAATTTATGAAGATGTTAGAAGAAGGAAAGCTTCCTCTCCAAGTCGAAATGAAATCCAAGCATAGAAGAGGAGATCGGATCACCCATCCTGAAGACTGGATTCTTGCCTTCGACAGATCATACGATGGTAGAGCAATCTACTTAGATCGAGGCAATGATTCCCTACAGCACTGGTGGCGTGGAACCGAGCATGATCCAGAGAAAAGGCCATGGAGACATTCTGATTATAGGAGTTGAAATCCTTGTATTTTTTGTTTGTAATTTTTCTTTCAAAACAGCAAAATCCTGGTACTCTATTTTGAATATCAATAAAAATGTTTGCTTGTCTTGAAAGATTACAACTCATAATCTACTGTGTTATTGTATGATTACGTAATTTAATTTAATTGCTGAAATTAATCAAGTATAGAAACTTGTTTAAAAATTAAAGCTGCATTTAACTTGTCTCATAATGCTTCATAGATTCAGTTGTATGCATCTAGAATACATTGTAAAGATTGTGCCTGCGCGCCAATCATAAGCTTAAGCTGTAAAAACTCTTAGCTGTATCGAACTCGCCTATGAGCAGTTCATAAATTCGACTAAGTTGCTGAAAGCCAGATCATTTAACAGAAGAGCAAAATATCTGCCTGAAGTCATCAAGAAGGTTATTCGCTTCATGAAGAAGGTTTTTGCATCATCAAGATAGCTTGAAAGACTTAAAGTCTTGGCAAATTGTCAAAAAGGGGGAAATTGTTGGGATAACAATACCCTGTATCGAAATTGTTGGGATAACAATGCCCGGTATCGAAACAATAAAGATAAACAATCCCTGTATCGAATAGTGGTAATAAGATGTTTTGACAATATGCCAATCCAGAATACAGTAAGGAAACTGTATCGAAAAACTGATAAAAATATGTCAACCTATATCGAAGACCTCTCGTAGATCCAGCATACAGTACAGCAAAGAAGTCTCATAAAGACTAAGTATGGAAGCTATCTCGAATTGACAATATGTAATCCTTCCATACAGCTCTCAACAGGACAAGAAGGAATCTTCAGTATTCGCTAGAAGTCAAGTCCCGTTGATAAAGAAGTATTTAAATACTAAAGTATAAAGTATTTAAATACTGCAAATCAACAGATCTTCAAATCCCGCAAAATCCGGATCGTGTTTTATTCAAACACATCATCCTGTTAGAATGGAATCTTGCTCAACGGATTTATCTTAACGGATATATTTTCAGAAGACTATATATATATCCTCAAGGCATTGAAGATTAGTTACCAATACCAACGTTATCAAAAGCTTACGAAGTTATTATCATATACATCAGAGCAAAACATATCTCCAAAGCTCACTGCTATTCAGATATAAAGAGATATACAGTGCTCAAATCGTGAACAACACATCATCAACTAGAAGCTCAGAAAGTCAAAGTTGTTGTTCATATCTTGTTCTAAACCTTGAACAAACCCAGATCAGCCCTGTGTGGACTGAGTAATCTTTGCTTCTCTTGAACTGTGTGTGAAGGACTTGCATCGAAGAAGATGAAGCTTCAGAACTGTGTGTGAAGAATCCAGTCAAGTGTTAGCTCAAACCAATCTGTGTGAACGGTTGAAGCTAAGATCTTTATATCAATCTGTGTGAATGATATATTAATTAAGTGTTGTTATAATTACGTAGTTGTGTACGCAGTAATTATAATAAGCTTTTTACTCCTGTGTGGATGACCAGTGGACGTAGAGGGGTTTACCTCGAACCACTTTAAATATTGTGTTATTTACCTTCTGCCCTTTACTGTTTTAATTACTGTGATTATTTAAGTATACACTGCACATCGAGTTGCTGTATCCACAGCAACTTACTGTATTTAAGACTTCCGCTACGTACTCAGATTTAAAACCGTACAGCTTGTAGTTTAAAACACTTTCCAAGCTGTATCCAGTATACTTAGTGGCCAACAGTTGCCTACAGGGATTTTCATCAACCAGGAAAAATACAGCAATGAGCTTCTCGACAAATTTGGAATAAACACTTCCAAATCATCGTCAACCCCCATGAGCACTTCCGTGCAAATGAGTGCTGATGAAGACGGAAAGCCGGTTGACCAATCACTCTACAGGAAGCTTATTGACTCTCTCCTATACCTAACGGCTAGCAGGCCCGATATCCAGTTTGATGTAGGAGTATGTGCGAGATATCAAGTAGCACCCAATGAATCACACATCAATACAGCTAAATGAATCCTGAAGTATATTAAAGGAACAGTCGATGTAGGACTGTGGTATCCTAAAGAAGGCGGATTTGATTTAGTTGGATACAGCGACTCGAATCTTGGAGGATGCAAGCTAGATAGGAAGAGTACAAGTGGAACTTGTCACTTCCTTGGACCTAGACTTGTTTCTTGGTTCAGTAAGAAGTAATTGGCAAACTCACTTTCCACGGCTAAATCAGAGTACTATGCTGCTGGTAGTTGCTGTATGCAGATCTTTTGGATGCAGCAACAGTTGTCAGATTATGGAATTGAAGCCAAGGAAACGCCAATCATGTGTGATAGCACTAGTGCAATTGCAATCACGCACAACCCTGTATTGCACTCGCGCACTAAGCATATCAACATGAAGCATCATTTCATAAGGAATCATGTCGAGAACAAGGATGTTCGGCTCGAAAAAGTTCATACAGATATTCAGTTGGCCGACATCTTCACCAAACCTCTCGACACAGCAAGATTCAACATGCTTTGACAAGAATTCGGATTGCTACAGTCTGATTCCCTGTAAGTATTTACTGTTTTTACTCATCAATTGAGGGGGAATGCTGTAAAACCCAAGAATACAGTATCTACCATTAATTATCTGTACACTCAGAACCTTTAATACATCACTGTAGGGAACAAAGCAATATGAATCATCATACAGCTGACGTGTGCAATAATTAAGGGGGGATACAGTATGACCCATGAATACAGCATTAATCCAAAAGTTGTTGTATGGAATTGAAACTTATATGTACTTTTAAGGGGGAATGATGTATCGTCGTGGATACAGCACATGCTATCGGAATTCAATTCATTATATATTATAATATTTCCTTTTAAGAATAATTTTTGTCCACGTGCCCTGTTTTCATGTCAAACGTCATTTACAGTAAATGCCTTACACGACATCTGGACAATCAAATCTCAAAAGCCGCGATGTTTTCAAATTGTTTATTATTTAATACCGCCGTTTCAGGCATTAAGGGTAACAAATGTCAGAAGTGGGACCCGCTCCTATTTTAAAATTCACTGAATAAGTGTACTAGTTATGCTAAGTCCATCGTGACCGTTCATTTCAAATGCCGGTTCCCATCCCTTAAATCTGACCATTCATTCTCTAAAAAACTCTTTTTCGCTGCCCACTATAAAAGGACTGCAATTGCCATTTGAGACTCTTTACACTTTCTGCATATTTTAAGAGCACTCAAGTAAATCAGCCTACAAGTTTTTCTGTGTTTATGGCATACTCTTCTTAAATCTTTTTCATCTTTTCTTGAGATTCATCAATGGCGTCTGCTCAGACCTCTACCACCGCCCTCGAGAAATCTCTGAACTTCATCGATGGATGTATCTTCACCCAATCTATCTTCATCGAGCGCATTCATGCTGAAACTGATGACGTCGATATGATGGAAGTAGTCATCACCAAAATCCGTCAACAAGGCCTCTACCGCCTTGGGAGCCACACCGCTGAAAGTTATGACGTTCACCTTGTTGAGGAGTTCTACCTCAATGCCGTGGTTAGGTTTTTGCCTCTAGCCCTAGGAGGACATGTTGCTGATATTACAGCACTCATTCGCGGAGTGGAGATCTGCATCGACTGAGATCTTCTCAAAAACATTTACAGGCTACCCTTTGAAAGCCTGACCATGGAAGAACTTGAGACATTTGGGTCTCAAGAGTTGCTGACTCAATATTATGGCTTGTTCACCGGTTTGACAACAGTTTAAGTGGTTCACACCACATGTCATAAGAAAAAATTTTTCTTACCGTTTGTTTATATGCATGATTTTTGTTGTCGCATCATTGAAAATCATACAGATGCATTTGAGATGTGCACAAATCTTAGATTTAGGATGATGGTAGCTATTATGACCTGTGAAAAGCTCAATTTGTGTCAAATTATTCTGGAACGCTTGCAGGAAGAAGTGTCCAAACCTGCTACTCAGAAGAAATCATTTGGTTTATTCTTAAACCACATTTTGACGAAGTGCGGACTTCCACAATCTGCAGATGCAAAGAAGATAAGTTTCCGGATATTCTTGGGAGGAGTCAAGCCCACTGCCTACCAACAAAGTATTCTGATCGCAGATTGACCTTTTATCCGTAACCTACCGCTTTCTGAAGATCTAAGGGACGTTTCTTCTAAGTCCCAGAGTGTGGAATCTTCAAAGAAACAAAAGAGATCTCACAGCAAGACACCAATTGCTGCTGAGAAACCTAAAAGGAAGCTAAGGAGGCTTTCTAAAGTTAAAGCTACAAAAACCTCCGAGGATGCTTATATCATGGCGCAACCCACTGATGAACTATCCCAGGGTCCAACCCCTGCGGAAGAGATGCCCATTACTGTATCGATAGTAAATCCCTAGCCTTTGGCGGCAACGACGGATACGAGGACATCTGCCAACTTGGAAGACTCTAGCGAGTCGGCTGCCCCTTTGGAGCCAACAGCTAACTCTCCTATGTGGGATTCCACACCCGTACATGATCCACCTTCCTTCGGGGTACCATCCCCTGTAAGGAATCCCTCTCCGATACAGGCTCCCACACCTGTAGAGGAACCAATCGCTACAGCGGACTCAGACGTTGTACGAAGTCCCTCCCCGGACACTATTATAAATAAAACTCTTCTTTCTGTGCAAATTGAATAGGCCTATGAAAGATTTCTTCAATGGAAAAGCTATAGGCTAGCTCCATACGATACCTAATACAACTGGAGCGAGTGGAGCAATGAAGAAAGATTCGTGTTGGAAGTGACGGATTCACAAGAAGTTGAAGCCCTGACCCAATGGGATAATCTATGTTGCAAGGAGTTAATTGAAAGCCATCTTTTGCACAAATAAGATGCCAGAGGAAAGGAAAGGATAAGTCCGAGGAATCTCCCAAAAGTCCAAAAGAAGACCACGACTCAGACGACGACGACGATGCCTTTCAGGCAGGTCTGAGAATGAGCCGTGAGGAGGCTCACGAAAGAGAAGTCCCTCAAGTTCAACAAAATGATGAAGGACCATCAAGCTGCAATGAGCCCCCCTCACAACAGCTAGATATTATTCCCGAGTAGGAGGAATCAGTCCCTCTTGTGAGAGAGGATCAACCATCCGTTTCGGAACAGGCACCCGAGCCTGCTGTCACCGAAGAAGAAGAAGAAGAATAACGTGCCGTACAGCAAGAGGAATCAGTCCCTCTGCCGGAACAGGAGGATGCTGAGAGACACCAGGAGGAATCAGTCCCTCCTGTATCCGTGTCTACAGAAATCCCTTCGACACAGGAGGATGTCGCACCCTCTGTTGCCGTGACCGAAACTGCTGCTCCCGCCCCATCAACTATGGAATCCGACGATGGTACTACACCTGAGGATGTCCAACTCAATTCATGCCCTAACGTGAATTTGAGAAGGTTGAATGGAGTAGAAGACTTTGCTCAGCCAGATTCTACCCGCACTGAAACTAGAAAAGAGCAATTGCGTGCTCTTGGCCTTCAAACCATCTTTATCCATGATGCAGTTAATGCCTTGTATTTAGTAGAAAAAGCTCTAAATTAGATGCACACATCTGCTGTTGAAGAAATGACTGGATTACAGCATGAAGTCTCTCGAGTAGTCGAAGCCTTCACTGTCTTGCCAGAAGTCTTCAAGCAAGCCCTGAGCAATCTGCAAGAGAAGCAAGAAAATATCCTGAGAGAAGAGGAATCTAAAACTCGCATATCTGAGGCCAAGACAGCATCAGCTTTGATCGAATCAGGTTCTCAACTGCGAGCCCATGACAAAAGCATCAAAGATATGTCGCAGGTGCTCTCCTCCATTGTCGAGAGAATGTCAAATATTGAGACGAAACAGGATGCCGCTCTGTAGATCCTAGGACGTCTTGATGATGCCAAAAACGGGGAAGAAGCGAGAGAAGCTGCGAGGAGAACGAGGCTCCAGCATGAAAGAGAGTTCAATGCTGCTCAAGACAGCATTACTGTAGAGCTAAACAAATTAGCTGTACACACTCAAGGATATAGGATTTCAGGTTCTCGACCTGAGTTCCATGATCCCAGCGTCCCATGGCAAAACATGATCCAAAGGCCTTTTGAAATTTGTCTGCCAACCAACCGCCATCCCACTGCTGAAGAAGTGAAGCAATGGAGGAGAAATGAACTGATGAGATATTTTGCAAAACTCGTCAGGGAATCTGCCATCTTCAAAGGATATAAAACATTAGCGGAGGCTACGGATAAATTTACAAAGATGTTAGAAGAAGGAAAGCTTCCTCTCCAAATTGAAATGAAGTCCAAACATAGAAGAGGAGATCGGATCACCCATCCAGAAGACTGGATTCTTGCCTTCGACAAATCATACGATGGTAGAGCAATCTACTTAGATCGAGGCAATGATTCCCTACAGCACTGGTGGCGTGGAACCGAGAACGATCCCGAGAAATGGCCATGGAGACACTCGGATTATAGGAGTTAAATTCCTTGTATTTTTGTTTGTAATTATGCTTTCAAAATAGCAAATCCTTGTACTCTATTTTGAATATCAATAAAAATATTTGCCTATCTTGAAAGATTTCAACTCGTAATCTACCGTGTTATTGTATGATTACGTACTTTAAATTTAATTGCTGAAATGAATCACAAGTATAGAAACTTGTTTAAAAATTAAGTTGTACGAACTTGTCTGCGAACAGTTCATAGATTCAGTTGTATGCATCTAGAATACAATGTAAAATTGTGCCTGCGCGCCAATCATAAGCTTAAGTTGTAAAAACTCTTAGCTGTATCGAACTCGCCTGCGAGCAGTTCATAAATTAAACTAAGTTGCTGAAAAGCCAGATCATTTGACAGAAGACCAAGATATCTGCCCGAAGTCATCAAGAAGGTTACTCGCTTCATGAAGAAGGTTTTGGCATCATCAAGAAGGCTTGAAAGATTTAAGTCTTGGCAAATTGTCAAAAAGGGGGAAATTGTTGGGATAACAACCTTTATCTGAAATTGTTGGGATAACAATACACTGTATCGAAATTGTTGGGATAACAATACCTGGTATCGAAACAGTCAGGATAAACAATCCCTATATAGAGTAGTGGTGATAAGAGGTTTTGACAATATGCCAATCCAGCATACAGTAAGCAAACTGTATCGAAAAGCTGATCAATAGTGTCAACCTGTATCGAAGACCTCTCGTAGATCCAGCATATTGATCATACAGCAAAGAGTCCCGCAAAGCTAAAGTATGGAAGTTGTCCCGAATATCAATATAGTGATCCTTCCATACAGCTCTCAACAGGACAAGAAGGAATCTTCAGTATTCGCTAGAAGTCAAGTCCCGTTGATAAAGAAGTATTTAAATACTAAAGGATAAAGTCTTTAAATACTGTAATTCAGAAGATCTTCACAATCCCGCAATATCCGGATCTCAGTCAAAAGTCTGTTGTCACAGAATCTTGCACAACGGATAGATTTCAAAAGGATATATTTGAGAGTATATATATCTCCAGAGTTTGAACATCAATAACGACTGAACTACTGAAAATCCACTGAACATCTGAACGACTTACAATCGATCAAGTTTACAAAGAAATATTCAGAGCAAAACATATCTCCCAAGCTTTCTGCTATTCAGATATAAGAGATATACAGTGCTCAAACCGTGAACAACACATCATCAGCTAGAAGCTCAGAAAGTCAAAGCTGTTGTTCATATATTGTTCTAAACCTTGAACAAACCCAGATCAGCCCTGTGTGGACTGAGTAATCTTTGTTTCTCCCGAACTGTGTGTGAAGGACTTGCATCGAAGAAGACAAAGCTTCAGAACTGTGTGTGAAGAAGCCAGTCAAAGTGTTAGCTCAAACCAATCTGTGTGAACGGTTGAAAGCTAAGATCTTTATATCAATCTGTGTGAACGATATATTGATTGGGTGTTGTTATAATTATGTAGTTGTGTACGCAGTAAGTATAATAAACTGTTTACTGCTGTGTGGAGGACCAGTGGACGTAGAGGGGTTTACCTCGAACCACTTTAAATATTGTGTTATTTACCTTCTGCCTTTATTGTTTTAATTAACTATGATTATTTAAGTATACTCTGCATATCGAGTTGTTGTATCCTCAGCAACTTACTATATTTAAGACTTCCGCTACGTACTCAGGTTTAAAACCGTACAGCTTGTAGTTTAAAACACTTTCCAAGCTGTATCCAGTATACTTAGTGGCCAACAAACTTTATAATACAGGGATGACATCATCTAAAATCATATGTGTATTCCTAACAGGTAGATGATGATGATGATGATGATGATGATGATGATGATGAAGAATCAGCATTCTATGACAAAAATATAAATAAATATCAAACTCTATTAAACCAGTGAAGAAAATACATCAACTCTCAAGCCCGAAATGAGTCAAAAAGATTCAACAATAATTGTCGAAATTATGGAAAACCGGACCACTTTGCAAAACACTGTCGTAGCTCGAATTCCAAAAAGGAAGTTTATATAGCTACTGGGATTGACGATGACGAATAATATGAAAGTGATCAAAATAATCTCGCACTCATGGCAAGGAATTTGTATGACGACAACGACTAAGAAAGAAAGGTAAGTACTTCGTCTCAAGATGAACTTTTTAACGCTTTCAAATTATTACATATGGATTTAAAAATTCGTTGAAAGATAATATATCCGTTAGATTAAAAAATAAATTATTGGAAGATGATATTTCCAAAATACGAGAAAAGGGAAAATCAACTCAAAATAATCATTCTATGTGTTTAGGAGAAAAAAAATTAATAAAGGGTGATTTGTTAAAAGTTCAAAATGAACTTAATGATTTAATGGATAAATTTTCTTTTGGAAATGAAAATTTTAAAAACTTCTTTCAATTTAAAATTTTCGTTAAATAAACAAAGAATTGGATTCGAACAGTGTGATAAAAATGAACTCAATAAATCTTTAAATTTTAAAGTACCCCACTGTGATAAATATTTGAAAATTGGGCATCACATTTCAAATTGTAAAAGCCCAAGATGAATGGTTAAAACTAAGAAAATATGAATTCCAAAAGGAACCATAGTTCCAAATATCGTGTAGTTACAAATCAAAAACGATTAAGAGTTGGATCCCCAAAATTCAAAATTAATTGCTTATTATTTATTTTTAAATTTATCAAATAAATTAATATTAAACTCAGGGAAGTAAATTATTGCACAAATTCAGACACATATTTTTTAATGAGTGTCATCTGATTTTATTCTTATTTAAAAAAAGTACTTATTTTTTGGCTAATGGCAAAAAGGGAGAGAAGTTATGGGAGAAGAAGAGATAAAGGGGGAGAACATCTTCTTATAGAAAGACTAATAATAACGGACAAATCCGAAAAGTTTGATCTGTATATTTTTCTGTTGTATTTTTTAGGTACACATCCCATCAATAATTGTTGTTTTGTCATCATCAAAAAGGGGGAGATTGATGGAATTTATTCCACAATTATATTAAAAGATTTTGATGATGTGTTGATGATCAAAGAAAAACAACAATTAGATAGCAAGGGTCGAAGACTCAAGAGTCGGAAGAAAAATACAAAATAAAAACGAAAGGAACGAAAAGAAAAGGAAAAAAAAATAGTGTTATCATGAATATAGTGAAATTATTAAAGCAAAAGAGGAGGAAGATCGATAAAGCATAAGTTGATGGAATGACTATTTCAAAGGACACTTTTAACCGTGATAATAAACTCTATAGTCGATACGCAACGAACCAGAAGTAATCAAAGAGCTGGACAGATAAACGAAGCTAAACATATGTTATCAGCATATTAACGTACGCAAAAGATTAAGATAGTAGAAACTGGTCGATGTCATTCAGGCATGTTAGCGCACGTAGTGAAAGAAGCTAACGTACGCAACATGACAAGTAGTCAAGGCAAACCATTCGCTTACACATTTCATAGTACATGCATCAAATCGTTCAAAATAAAAATCGAGACATGTCTTTTCCCCGGAAAACAAACAGTCAATAATCACAGTTTAAAATCGCCTAGGACCTGTGATAAAACACGGGTCCCATCCGAGGCATCTACGGACCCTCTCAGATTGGTCATAGTTAAAAATATCGCACATGACTCGCCTAGGGCCGGGGCTAAACCACTGGTCCCGTCCGAGGCCTCTACGGACCCTCCTGGACTGGCTATCCAAACAAACTCGTGAATCAGGAGCGAAATCACAGATTCCTCCGAGGCCCCGTCGGACCCTCCCAGAGTGAACAAATCACACACATATACATTACCATTCCATGTTAAGCATAAGAGTTTCACAAGAATACTTGCCGTGAGAAATTGACGACGAATTGAATGGAAAAATCAACCACGCTTGCTAGGAACCGGCAACCACAAACCTAACGATCCAAAGAATACAATCACAACTAATTCTACACGAGTACGAAACGGAATACACCCGAAAAACCACCTACGATTCATGTAAATTCGTATAAAAACAACAACGGGGGTGGGTCGCAACCGAACCCTCTCAATTTCACAAATACCATAAAATCACCATGAACTCGTGGGGAAAACATGAATACCACTAAGATTAATCAGATACATCGTGGATTAATCAACAACAAGGAACGAATCTGATATAAAATCGAAAAACCCCCAATTTCCCAAAATATAGGGATCTAAGAGATTACCTAAGATCGGATACGAAGAACAAGTGTTTGTGTTGTTAATATACAACAAGAACTCAAGAAAGATGATAGTTGAGATGATTCGGAGAAGAAATCGCCTGAGATCGCCTCTGGTTCACACAAGCCGCGGGGAAGGAGATGAAGTGAGAAATATTATAATCTAAGGTCAACTCTCGGGTATATATATAACCAGGCGGTTTAGCGTGCGCTAACGGCTTATGGTTCGCGTACGCTAACCAGCCAACCTAGGTCCAAAACCTTCGATTCTGACCTGTTAGCGTGCGCTACCAGATAATTAGCATGCGCTATAAGCCCCTTGTTAACGCGCGCTATAGACCTATAGCATGCGCTACCTGTTCGTCTCCAGAGTCCAGAAACATTCTGCCTCAACTGGAATACCGAATTCGAGCGCGCTGCCACACACCTAGCGTGCGCTAAGTCTCGACCATAGCGTGCGCTAATCTACAGACTTAGCGTGCGCTAATCTACAGACTTAATGTGCGCTAAACTGCTCGTCCAGAGAGCAGAAACAACCCAATACCACTGCTGTACTCGACTCATTAGCTCGTGCTACTGGTGAAGTTAATGCGCGCTGCTCAATGAAATTAGCGTGCGCTACACAATGAAATTAGCGTGTGCTAACGAGTGCAGACAGTAGTACAGACAACACTTAAAGATGGAAAACTGCGAATTCCTCCCCAGATGAAAACAACGCGCACCCAACACTAAACAACGGACTGAAGAAGACACACGCACGACGAGTTCGAGTCAGAACCAGAGCACTAAAAGAAAATGCAATTTCGACTACCCAAAGGTTTGGAAAACGACAACGATAGTAATTACCCCATAACTTTGGGAAATTACAAAACAGCCCAAAACATCTGACATAGACGATACACGATCGAAACACCAACCAAGAGCTCATAACATGCATAATAACATAATATGGATTTACAGCAACCCCGAAATAGCGGTTCCAAACAACGATTATGAGAATCGAACCAAATAGCGACGGAAATGACATTAAACACGGAATTGAGTAAAACAAGTCTGAAATAAGCTCGGATGACAAAAAGTCTAGTATTAAATATTCTCGAACTATCAATACTATTACAAGAGAGTCACTAAAAACAAAAAATACACTAAAAAGAAAAATATCGGGAAAAGGAAAAATGCAGATATTACATTCTCCCCCTCTAAAAACAAGTTTCGTCCCGAAACTTAAGAAACAAACAACTCAGGGTACCTAGCACACATGTTATCCTCGATTTCCCAAGTTGCCTCCTAGACACCATGTCTCGACCACTGCACCTTGACCAACGGAATGGTCTTATGCCTCAGTCGCTTCTCACGTTGCTCCAAGATCCTCAAGGGACGCTCCTCGAAGGTAATATACTCAACGATATCGATCTCACCATAGTCGATGACATGACTAAGATCCATAACATATTTCCTCAGTTGGGAAATATGGAAAACTTATAGACATGACTCAAAGTCGGAGGCAACGCCAAACGATACGCTAACTAGCCGATCCTCTCTAAAATCTCAAAGGGCCCAATAAATCTCAGACTCAACTTTTCCTTCTTCCCGAAGCAGAAAACTCCCCTCGTCGGCGACACCTTTAGCAAAACATGGTCTCCCACCTCGAATTCCAAAGGTCAACGACGAGCATCAGCATAAGATTTCTGCCGACTCTGAGCTGTCAACATCCTCTCCCGAATAAATTCCACCTTCCTCCTTGTCTCCAAAATGATATCCGCTTCGGTCCCAACCAAATCGGACGCCTCATTCCAACAAATCAGCGATCGACATCGCCGCCCATAAAGCACCTCATACGGTGCCATCTTGATCAACGCGTGCCAACTATTGTTGTACGTGAACTCGGTCAGCGGTAAATGTTCATCCTAATCACTGCTCCAATCGAGAGCACAAGAACGCAACAGATCCTCAAATGTCTGGATAGTGTGCTCCGACTTCCTATCCATCTGAGGATGAAAAGAAGTACTCAGACGCAACAGAGTACCCAATGCCTTATGTACTGCCTGCCAAAAATGCGATACAAAATATCCATCCGATCCGAAACAATAGACTTCGGAGTACCGTGAAGCCTCAAAATCTACGCAATAAATACACGAGCCAGCTTTTCCATACCCCAAGTATCCTTGATGCCCAGAAAGTGTGCCGACTTGCTCAGACGATCCATAATCACCCAAACCATATTCATATCAGACTTCGATCTCGGCAAGCTCGTGACAAAGTCCATCGAAATATCTTCCCATTTCCATTCCGGAACAGGAAGCGGCTGCAACATCCCGGCTGGTCGCTGATGCTCGATATTGACTTGCTGACAAGTCAAACATCTCACTACAAATTGTGCGACCTCCTCCTTCATATCATTCCACCAAAAGTTCCTCCATAGGTCCTTATACATCTTACTCGAACCAAGATGAACCGAGTAAGGCGTAGCATGGGCCTCACGTAAAATACTCTGCCTCAATTCCAAGTCGTTCAGTACAAAAAGCCGACTCTGGAACCTCAACACACCATCTTCGTGAATCATAAACCCACGAGATGTAATACCCGGTTGTAATTCATTCATTATCATTCAGTATTAATCAGTCAGTAATTGTCACTCAGTAATTTTCACTCATTATTAATCGCTCATCATTCATGATTCATTCATTTGCGTTTATTGTTGGCGTGTTGTAACCGTGTATCAGTTACCGATCATCATTTCATCTCCGTTTATAGATCGAGATGAGAGTATTATCATTTTAATCGTGATTGGTAGTCTTGTGCTGGAAGTATCATTTTTGGCATGTGTTGGACTTATTTAATTCCACATACTTATGGTATGTCGGATCATTCATCAATCGTATCGAGAAATCGGAGTTTTCGGATTTTCACCTTGTCCAGCAACGAGTTACGGTCGTAAGGATTGTCAGATACGGCCGTAATAGGCGTTCGTTGATTTCAGGCCATTTTCGACGAACGGGACGTACGGCCGTAAGGTTGCAGTATACGGCCGTAAGTTGAGCAGGTACGGCCGTAAGGCTTGGTCGAATATGGCCGTACGTGTCGAGCAGGGTGCCCAGGCGTTTTTGGCCAAAGGCGAGAAACGACCGTAAGATGGGCAGGATACGGCTGTAAGGAGTGTTCGTATTTTTCAGGTTGTGTCGGACGAGGAGGACTTACGGCCGTAAGGGTTTCAGCATACGGCCGTAAGACGAGGCAAGTATGGCCGTAAGGCTTGGCCGGATACGGCCGTACGTTACAGGCAATGTGCCTGGTCAGTTTCGACGAAGGGGGCTTACGCCTGTAAGTTTGTCCGAGTTACGGCCGTATCGGTCGAGTTATGCCCGTAAGGTGTGCGGGTACGGCCATATGGATGTCGGCAGGTGTTCTGGACGAAGCCGAGTTACGGTTGTACGAGCTAGCTAGTTACGGCCGTAAGGCCGTTGACCTGGGATGTTACGGACATAAGTAGGCCGAGTTACGGGCGTAACTTCCAGCAGTTTATAAGGACTTGTCTGGGATTTTTTTCTCATTTTCACCATTTCTTCATCCTACTTCCGAGACAGAGGGTTTATGGGAGATATTTTCATCATCAATCACTTGAGTACTCGATTTTCATCATCTTCAATCGGTTGTGAAGCTCGGATTGTCGATCTAATGCGTGTTCGTCGAATCAAAGTGCTTGGATCTTCGAAGGTAATATTCTTCAAACATCTTGGATTTCGATTTTGAGTTGGGATATGATGTTTTGGAAGTTGTAATCGTGTTGTATGAAGAGATATACATACGATTATGAGTTTGTATAAATATTCATTGGATTATTGAAGGATTATTCAAGAACACTTTGAATATTGAGTTGGATTTGGGGGTTTTCGATTAATTGTTGTTGAAATAACGAATTTGGATATTCATATTGGATTATTGATCGTATTGAGGATGTTTTATTGGTTTGAAACACTTCTTGGGATTTTGATGTTAGTATTATTGAGGTTTGGTTGTAAGCAATCGAAGATTGGCCACAATGTGTTCGATATAATGCCCCAATGAACTTAGTTTAGTCGTATCGACGTTTTGAGTTAGTTATATTCATGTTTGATTAGTATGTTGAACGGATTGTTGATAATTGTGTTATTCAAGGTTGTTCGAGTGACCGACATCTCATTTAGGACGTTGTTCGTGGAAGGACATTCTTCATCGGTGTTGAGTAAGTTAATTCTTACTCGGTTAAAAGGATATTCATTCCTTTTGTTGTTGATCATTCATAATCATAACTCATTCATAATTGTATTAACCGTATTGAGACTTGTAATTGTCAAATAATCACTTGATTCACGAGGAACGACGGTTCCAATCATTTCATTGAGCTATCATTCACTTCACTGTTATTTTCATCTCGGTGAGTCATTCTTGACTTTGTCGGATTATTATTCATTGATATTCATTATGGTCATTCTCGTTCATATGACCTTCTGGGTTCATATTGCGTGGCCGGGTGCGGATGTGTGGAATTTTTAGTCGAGCACGCGATGGTCATGTATTGGGTCACCGATACATTGGACTGTGCACACGGTAACGATTACCTCCGTAAGACTAATTAGGTACAAGGACAGGTGTGTCCGGTCATTCGTCTTGTACACTTGCACAGAACATTACGGGCGTACTATGATACTCCTCTTCAGCTTAATTCATAACTAAGGATATTTCATAACTATAGATATATCATGATTGTGTATTTTCAACCCTTGAGGATTGTTGTTCTGTGTAACTGACCCCGTTGGGGGATATTGTTTTCAGGTCACGGCAAGGCAAAGGCATGGGAAGAGCATGTTGACGGCGAGGAGTCCCAGTGATACTAGTAGGGGGCCCCAATCCTTTCAGTCATTCATGTTGTTGTCATTTATTTTCCGTTGCAGATTTCTATTTGGATACTCCGTATTCAGTGTTGTGTATTTTATCTTCATATAAAATATACTAGTATTCAGTTTTGTCCTGGTGTTTTATACTTAAACTCCTCATCGGAGTATTTGGTAATATAATGTGGTTCGGTACTACAATTATATTATTTAATTCATTAATTCTCATTCGCCTAGTGGGTCTCAGTCGGGGATGCACGGCACTGTAATATCCGCCTAGTTTGGGGTGTTACAGAGTTGGTATCGGAGCGTTGTTTTGAATACTACCTTCTGAGTCATGTCTAATTTGAAATCATCGTCATCGGACTCGTATCATTGGACTTTCGCGTCACGTGTGACCTATGCAAATGCCGAGCCAATCAGACCGAAAGAACTGTAAGACTTCTAACGCCATGGTATAATTTCTGGCAATAATCATTCATTCATAATTCATCAGTTAACAATCCTCAAACATCATTTTCATTTTGATCATGGTGGTCATATTAACTCATTAATCACTCAGTTCATTTCATCACTTAGTTGTTGATCTTGAAGATCATATCATTAATCTTGTTAACTTGTTCAAGATAATCATTTCGAGAATTTCATCAGAAAATCATCTCACCTCAGTTAATCATTCATGTAATCACTGTGCTAGAGCGCGTATGCTCATTTTCATCATTTCATGACGTTATCATAATGTGATATTCATGCGAGAGATATAATCATCATGTGACTTTCCTACATCAGTATGGAGAGAGCAGGCAGAAGACGTGGAGGACAAGGCCGTGGTGCGGGCCGAGTCCCGAGAGCTCGCGTTAATACACGTGCGAACGCGAGGAATAATGCTAACTCATCAAGCAGCGACGCTGCCACTCATTCACCTGGACCTGATCATTCACTATCGTGGAGTCGTACCCGGGACACAGCTCAGTCAGAAGGTGTTCGGATTGATCCACTCGCCTTTATGCAGGGCATGATGGCCCAAATGACTCAGATGGCACAACTGATGGAGACAATGCATAACTCAGCTAATCAAAATCAACAGGCTCCTCCGCCGCCACCTCAGAGGCAAGAGAGGAGTGTGGGCAGTATCATCGGCGACATCTCTCGCCAAAGGCCACCTACTTTTGAGGGCTCATCTGAGCCGGCGGATATTGTTCATTGGCTCGAACATTTCGAGAAGTTATTTGCTATGGTAGAGTGTCCCGAAGGACACAAAGTTTCAGTTGCAGCTTACTATCTGGGTAAGAGCGCTCATTCTTGGTAGTTGTCGTTGAAGCCCACCGACGGATCATGTACTTGGGATCAATTCAAGACTCTCATGATGGAGAGGTATTATTCGGCCCCACTCATAGAGGCCAAACTGTCAGAGTTACTCACTCTAGACCCCTCAGCGGACGAGGATGTTCTCGCCATTGCCGAGAAATTTCAGGAACTTCTTCTGTTCGCCTCATCTATCATTCACTCCGAGGTGGATAAGATTAAGTATTTCATCAAGAGGCTGAAACCCCGTATGCGGATGCAGTTACTTAATCATAATTGCACCACTCTGGCCGAATTCATCGAGAAAGCTCTTACCTATGAGCTTACTGCTAAGGAGATCGCTAAGCAGCAACCTTCATCTGCTAGCAAGAAGTCAAAGAATCATAATCAGTCGGAAGGCGGTCAGACAACCTTCAAGAAGCCTTGTGCGGGCTCTACTTTCTCTGAGCGACCTCCTGTGGCGCCCAGATCGGAGGAATCGCAGTCCCGAGCGGCCAGTTCGGCCATCACTTGTTTCAACTGTGGGGAACTTGGTCATGTCAGCACCAAGTGTCCGAGGCAGACTATCACATGCCATAATTGTGGGATTGCTGGGCATAAGGCCCGTTTTTGCCTAAGGGACTCCAAACCTACTCCGACATTATCTCAAGCCCCGAAGCAGTTAGTTGTTCATAATCAGGCCACTCAGTCTGTGTCGTTCAAGACGACAGGAGCGAATAAAGGTGGAGGCTATAGTCATCAGACGGGAGCGTCCGGTGCTGGGACTAGCAAACCCCGAATTTATGAGATGAAGAAGACCGACGATCCAGAGGCCCGGATGATCTCAGGTACACTCGATATTCTATCTCAACCTATGTGTACTCTTTTTGATACTGGTGCATCGCATTCATTCATTTCCGAGTCATGTTTTAGTAGACTACGTCTGGGTAGTACTACTAGTTGTGAGCCTTATGTCATTGGTCTACCTGACGGTAGAAGAATTATCGGAAATCGTGAGATTCAGAATTGTCCGATTCAGCTTCATGGCCGTGTATGTCTAGCAGACCTAATTGTGGTAGATTTGCCGAGAGATGACATCATCTTGGGTATTGATTGGATGGATCGTCACGATGCCATCATTAGTGTCCGTAAGCGTATGGTCACTATCATTTCAGACGATGGGGTCGAATGTGTTTTTCAGGGAGGTAATCCTAGTTGTTGCGGGAGAGTCATAAACTTGATGAAAGCAGTGAAGTTACTCAGTCAGGGGTGTATTGGTAATTGGTGCTATATGACCAAAACCGAGAAATCACCAATAATGTTGACGGATAATCCGGTAGTGAGGGAATATGCCGATATTTTTCGAGACGAGTTACCTGGTTTGCCTTCACAGAGAGATGTGGAATTCACGATTGAGTTGGAGCCCGGTACATCCCCGATATCGAAGGCACCGTACCGGATGGCCCCGATCGAAATGCAGGAGTTGAAGAATCAACTTGAGGAGTTGTTCGAGAAAGGTTATATCCGACCGAGTGCGTCCCCATGGGGAGCACCAGTATTGTTTGTCAAGAAGAAGGATGGTTCATTTCGCTTGTGTATTGATTATCGGGAGTTGAACAGGGTGACGATCAAGAATAAGTATCCTCTACCCTGTATCGATGATCTCTTGGATCAACATCAGGGAGCTTCGGTATTTTTCAAGATCAACTTGAGATCTGGATATCATCAGTTGCGAATTCGAGCGTCGGATATCGCAAGGACAGTGTTTCGAACACGTTATGGTCATTATGAGTTCGTGGTAATGCCGTTTGGGTTAACTAATGCACCTGTGGTATTCATGGAATTAATGAATCGAGTCTTCATCGATTATCTGGATCAGTTCGTGGTTGTCTTCATTGATGACATTTTGATTTATTCTCGTAACCGAGAGGAGCACGGGGTTCACCTTCATCAGGTTCTCGATGTGTTGAGACGAGAGCAACTTTATGGAAAGTTTTCCAAATGTGAGTTCTGGATGTCCGAAGTGACGTTTCTCGGGCATGTAATTTCATCAGACGGAGTTCGTGTTGATCCTCAGAAGACAGAGGCTATCCAAGATTGGTTACCCCCAAAGAATGTTAAGGAAATTCGAAGCTTTCTCGGATTAGTCGGTTATTATCGGCGGTTTGTGGAAGGATTTTCTAAAATCGCTCAACCATTGACGAACCTTTTGCGAAAGGATAAGAAATACATGTGGTCCGACGCATTTCAGCAGAGTTTTGAGGAACTCAAGAGCTGGTTAATTTCAGCACCTGTACTTTCCTTGCCACAAGGGACAGAAGGATTCGTGGTTTATAGTGACACATCCGGACACGGTCTCGGATGTGTATTAATGCAGAATGGGAAGGTTATTGCCTATGCTTCACGGCAATTGAGACCTTACGAGGTTAATTATCCTACCCATGACCTGGAGCTAGCAGACGTGGTTTTCGCATTGAAGATTTGGCGTCATTACCTTTATGGCATCACCTGTCAAATATTCACCGATCACAAGAGTTTGAAGTATATATTTACTCAGAAGGAGTTAAATATGCGACAGAGGCGGTGGTTGGAACTAATCAAAGATTATGATATCGAGATCCTGTACCACCCGGGTAAGGCAAACGTGGTTGCCGATGCCTTGAGTCATAAGTCCGTTCAGGAGCAAATGCTTACTCGTTTAACAGTCCAGAAAGAGCTTTAGCAGGAATTTCTTAGACCCAAGATCGAGGTCTGGCTTCAGCGAGTGCAAGGGCAACTTTGCATGTTAGAGATTTCATCGCCACTTGAGGAGGCAATCAGAGCGAATTAGGGTTCGGACCCATCATTGTTACGCATCCGTGAGGATGTGGCTCAGGGAAAAGCCCCTGGATTTTTGGTCCACGAGGATGGACTTTTGCGATTTAAGAATCGGTTGTGCGTACCAGGGAATGATGAGTTGAAAAACTCGATTTTGAGAGAAGCTCATGCTACCCCTTATTCCATCCATCCGGGGTCTAGCAAGATGTACAAGGACTTGAAGCAAAATTACTGGTGGAGTAATATGAAGCGAGAAGTCGCAGAATTTGTTTCGAGATGCTTAACCTGTCAGCAAGTCAAGATTGAACATCAGGGACCAGCGGGTATGCTGAAACCTCTCCCTATTCCAGAGTGGAAGTGGGAATACATTTCTATGGATTTCATCACGAGTTTGCCGACGAGTTGTCGTGGCATGAATACAATCTGGGTGATTGTGGACCGTGTGAGAAGGTAGCTTTGATTAGGAGTCGTCTGTTGACCGCTCAGAGTCGACAGAAATAATACGCAGATAATCGTTGTCGACCGCTAGAGTTCGAGACAGGTGACCACGTATTGGTCAAGGTATCCCCGAGTCGAGGTATTTTCCGTTTCGGAAAATGAGGAAAATTGAGTACGAGATTCATTGGACCATTTGAGATTCTGGATAGAGTAGGCGAGTTAGCTTATAGATTGGCTTTACCTCCGGCGTTGAGCCGAATTCATAATGTGTTTCACGTATCTCAGTTACGGAAGTATGTTGCAGATGATCATTCATATGAGGAGCGTCCTATACGAGTTTTAGAGCGACGAAACAGTTGAGGAACAAGACGATTCCTTTGGTCAAGATTCAGTGGTCTAGACACGGAGTCGAAGAGGCCACTTGGGAAAACCGAGGATGGTATACGGGAAAGTTATCCCGAGTTGTTTGACCCTTAGTTTCGAGGACGAAACTCTTTTTAAGGGGGGAGTATGTAATACCCGGTTGTAATTCATTCATTATCATTTAGTATTAATCAGTCAGTAATTGTCACTCAGTAATTTTCACTCATTATTAATCGCTCATCATTCATGATTCATTCATTTGCATTCACTGTTGGCGTGTTGTAATCGTGTATCAGTTATCAATCGTCATTTCATCTCCGTTTATAGATCGAGATGGGAGTATTATCATTTTCATCGTGATTGGTAGTCTTGTGCTGGAAGTATCATTTTTGGCATGTGTTGGACTTATTTACTTCCACATACTTATGGTATGTCGGATCATTCATCAATCGTATCGAGAAATTGGAGTTGTCAGATTTTTACCTTGTCCAGCAACGAGTTATGGCCGTAAGGATTGTCGGATACGGCCGTAACAGGCGTTCGTTGATTTCAGGCCATTTTGGACGAACGGGACTTACGGCCGTAAGGTTGCGGCATATGGCCGTAAGTTGAGCAGGTACGGCCGTAAGGCTTGGCTGGATACGGCCGTACGTGTCGAGCATGGCGCCCAGGCGTTTTTAGCCGAAGGCGAGATACGGCCGTAAGATGGGCAGGATACGGCCGTAAGGAGTGTTCGTATTTTTCAGGTTGTGTTGGATGAGGAGGACTTACGGTCGTAAGGGTTTCGGAATACGGCCGTAAGACGGGGCAAGTACGGCCGTAAGGCTTGGCCGGATACAGCCGTACGTTACAGGCAAGGTGCCTGGTCAGTTTCGACGAAGGGGGCTTACGCCCGTAAGTTTGGCCGAGTTACGGCCGTGTCGGTCGAGTTACGCCCGTAAGGTGTGCGAGTATGGCCGTATGGATGTCGGCAGGTGTTCTGGACGAAGCCGAGTTACGGCCGTACGAGCTGGCTGGTAAAGGCCGTAAGGCCGTTGACCTGGGATGTTACGGCCGTAAGTAGGCCGAGTTATGGCCGTAACTTCCGGCAGTTTATAAGGACTTGGCCGGGATTCTTTTCTCATTTTCACTATTTCTTCATCCTACTTCCGAGAGAGAGGGTTTGTGGGAGATATTTTCATCATCAATCACTTGAGTACTCGATTTTCATCATCTTCAATCGGTTGTGAAGCTCGGATTATCAATCTAACGCGTGTTCGTCGAATCAAAGTGCTTGGATCTTCAAAGGTAATATTATTCAAACATCTTGGATTTCGATTTTGCGTTGGGATATGATGTTTTGGACGTTGTAATCATGTTGTATGAAGAGATATACATACGATTATGAGTTTGTATAAATATTCATTGGATTATTGAAGGATTATTCAAGAACACTTTGAATATTGAGTTGGATTTTGGGGTTTTCGATTAATTGTTGTTGAAATCACGAATTTGGATATTCATATTGGATTATTGATCGTATTGAAGATGTTTTGTTGGTTTGAAACACTTCTTGGGATTTTGATGTTAGTATTATTGAGGTTTGGTTGTAAACAATCGAAGATTGGCCACAACGTGTTCGATATAAAGCCCCAATGAACTTGGTTTAGTCGTATCGACGTTTCGAGTTAGTTATATTCGTGTTTTATTAGTATGTTGAACGGATTGTTGGTAATTGTGTTATTCAAGGTTGTTCGAGCGACCGAAATCTCATTTAGGACGTTGTTCGTGGAAGGACATTCTTCATCGGTGTTGAGTAAGTTAATTCTTACTCGGTTAAAAGGATATTCATTCCTTTTGTTGTTGATCATTCATAATCATAACTCATTCATAATTGTATTAACCGTATTGAGACTTGTAATTGTCAAATAATCACTTCATTCACGAGGAACGACGGTTCCAATCATTTCATTGAGCTAGCATTCACTTCACTGTTATTTTCATCTCGGTGAGTCATTCTTGACTTTGTCAAATTATTATTCATTGATATTCATTATGGTCATTCTCGTTCATATGACCTTCTGGGTTCATATTGCGTTGCCGGGTGCGGATGTGTGGAATTTTTAGTCGAGCACGCGATGGTCATGTATTGGGTCACCGATACATTGGACTGTGCACACGGTAACGATTACCTCCGTGAGACTAATTAGGTACAAGGACGGGTGTGTCCGGTCATTCGTCTTGTACACTTCAACAGAACATTACGGGCGTACTATGATACTCCTCTTCAGCTTAATTCATAACTAAGGATATTTCATAACTATAGATATATCATGATTGTGTATTTTCAACCCTTGAGGATTGTTGTTCTGTGTAACTGACCCCGTTGGGGGATATTGTTTTCAGGTCACGGCAAGGCAAAGGCACAGTAAGAGCATGTTGACGGCGAGGAGTCCCAGTGATACTAGTAGGGGGCCCCAATACTTTCAGTCATTCATGTTGTTGTCATTTATTTTCCGTTGCAGATTTCCATTTGGATACTCCATTTCATTCAGTGTTGTGTATTTTATCTTCATATAAAATATACTAATATTCGGTTTTGTCCTGGTGTTTTGTACTTAAACTCCTCATCGGAGTATTTGGTAATATAATGTGGTTCGGTACTACAATTATATTATTTAATTCATTAATTCTCATTCGCCTGGTGGGTCCCAGTCGGGGGTCCACGGCACTGTAATATCCGCCTAGTTTGGGGTGTTACACGAGACTTCCCCTTAAGAAAATTCTCTCGGATTTGAGTAACCATCGGATCCTCCAACTGCTTCAGTTTAATTTCATCGATTAGCGACTACGAAATTTCTAAAGCACAAAGTTTCCCGACAACTCCTGACAACAAAATCTCAACATCCAACTCGATCAAATAACGCTGAAGCTCAGATTGAGACGTAAGTATCTCAAGCATCCGTAACGTAACTGATTTCCGACTCAAGACGTCTGCCACGACGTTCGCCTTGCCCAGATGATAAAGGATTTCGAGGTCATAATCCTTAATCAACTCCAACCACCTCCTGTGCCTCATATTCAACTCCCGGTGAGTAAATATGTACTTCAGACTTTTATGATCGGTGAAAATCTGACATGCAGAGCCAAAGAGATAATGACGCCAAATCTTGAGCGCAAAAACAACTGCCGCTAACTCCAAGTCGTGAGTAGGGTAGTTGAGCTCATACGGCCTCAACTGCCTCGACGCATACACAATAATATTGTCGTGCTGCATCAACACGCACCCAAGACCCTGACCCGAAGCATTGCTATAAATAGAAAAACCATCGTTGCCACATGGCAACGCTAGAATCGGGGTTGAAGTCAAACGCCCCTTCAGCTGCTCAAAACTCGATTGCCTTTCGTCATTCCAGACGAACTTCTTAGATTTCTGAAGCAACTGTGTAAGTGGCAGAGCCAGTTTCGAGAACCCCTCGACGAACCTACGATAGTAGCCAGCCAAACCCAAGAAACTACGGGCCTCCTTCACATTCTTAGGCAGTGTCCAATCCAGCACTGCCTCAATCTTCTATGGATCCACACGGACCCCCTCGGCTGAAATCACGTGACCCAGAAACATTACTTCCTTCAGCCAGAACTCACATTTCGAGAACTTCGCATAGATTCGCTCGGTCCTCAAAACGTCCAACACCACACGCAGATGACGCGCGTGCTCCTCCTCATTCTTTGAATAGATAAGGATGTCGTCAATGAAGAAAACACACACTTGTAACACCCCCAATCCACTCAGGGATATTACACGTCGTAGACCCTTTCCTCAAGGATCTACCAAGCTGGTAACTAAAATCAAACACCTTAACATCGCCTTTAAGGCTAAAATGACTCAGTAGACCGATTTGGTCTTTCAATCAATACATACAACTCAATCTCAATACATGCCCACGCAGGGGTCAAAATACAACAAACTCCCATATAATGGGGGAAATACTGCAGCGGAAATAAAGTACAACCAAACCAATACGATATCGTATGGATCCTCATGTGATTAGTATCGATCATCTTTAATCATCTTTAAAAGAAGTTTCGTCCCGAAACTTAAAATAAGTAGGGAGGAGCATCATCCCACCAGGAACATCTCAACGAAATTCAAAAGAACGCATAGCTTACGCCCATCGGCGAGACGCTACAAGAATGCAAAGGAACATACGGCGTAGAAACACGCTCAACGACAACCATCACAGTGCCACAAGCAGGGGATAACACAATCAACAAGTGCCAAGAATCGCCTAACTGATAACGCAATCAAGTCAATTGTCCGGACCATCAAGAGACAAAAGGCACCTATTACAAGAAAACACGCACAGTCGAAAAATAGAAATGAAATGTACAACGATCCGCAAGGGTAACCACGGAGAACTCCGACCACACCGAAATTCTCGAAAATCACACTAGGCATCTCCGTGTCCCTTCGGAGCAGAGACGCAAACTCGATCGCCGAACCTCTCAGCTACCATCTAGCAATGCACGGCTCGGTGTCCTAATTGAGCGCAGTCGAAACAGCTGACTAACGGTGAACGACAATCCTTCACTGGACGAGATCATACATTCAACAATCGGACAACCACAATTGAATCTCAATGATCGAACAACACGATTGAATACAATGATCGAACAGAAATGGTCAAATAACAACGATCGAATAATAACGATCGAACTCCAATGATCGAACAACAATGATCGAACAATAACGGTCGAACAACGACCCCGAAGTTCACACTTCAACTCAAGGTATTAAAAGAACTTGTAGAAACTAAAAAACGTTAATTTCGAACAAGATTTACAAGAACCGAACCGAACTCGGAAAAGTCACAATGATAAACAGATTGATCCGAAACAAGATCACAACCCGTTCGAACAATAACAACCGAGATACCGAATAAGTTCAGGAAGTATCAACGAACACAAATGAGTCGATAGAATTGAGAAATAGAAAGTGTAGAAGTCATAAATAATAAGGGTATTACATCCAACCTCTTATAAAAGAGGTGTCGTCCCCGAAACTCACAACAAAGCAATGTGACAACACAACAAGCAATCGACAGAAACATCTTTCAAAGGCCTCTCCAAGCTGATACAGATAACTGTGCTGAGGTTCGTACCCCGGAAGACTCGGTAACCAACTCACAAAACTGGATTTTGTGTCCCTCGAGTCCGCAGTTGTAATATGCTACTGGTGGGGAAGCACAATTTGCACGTACATGCTCCGGCACATTACAGATGAAACACCTCAGCATACCGAAAATACAATTGCTAGGTACAAT
Organism: Orobanche coerulescens; assembly: GCA_033398695.1. Lineage (NCBI taxonomy): Eukaryota > Viridiplantae > Streptophyta > Magnoliopsida > Lamiales > Orobanchaceae > Orobanche > Orobanche coerulescens. Next base: position 121,296,330 of record CM065816.1, read on the forward strand.
GGAATATAACATCGCAAAACAACATACCGGAGATGCCAACTCAGCACAACATATCCACGTAAGGCAACACGCATACACCAAATCACAGCAACGACGGCATACATTCAGCGATTTCAAGGGTCCGAATGATAACCAGCACATAATCACAAGACATCATGAAACAATCACAGATGTACACAATCATACAAACCCAATCTCTAATAGCTTGCACAGGTGCGGTGACACGCAAATCACCACAAAACGACAACATTAAAGACTAACATTACACCTCTTACAGAGGGCTAACACAACAATTGTGTGGCGAACGACTCGACGCTCACACTACCAATTCAATCACAACTCGGGGGCTAACACCCTAACGATAGTGCGAACATCATACATACATTCCCGGACCGCAAACAGGAACGATAGGTTTTAAAAACGAAAACCACCTTTTTAAAACAATTTTGGGAAACATTAGTTGATCTTGAGTATCATATTTCGAAAAAGTAATACAAACATGAAACATCGTTATCGAGACTTTAAAAAACCATCTTGCGTTTGATAAAAATGAGAACACCTTTCTTTTAATTAAAACTTTCAGAAATATTCGACCTTCGGGTCTAAGCAAATGCGTTTCTAAATTACTGAGAATATTTCAAAATATTTTGGTCCTCATAGTGGAATAATTTTGAAACATACAGTAGCACTAGTAGGCACCTTGAAAATACCGTGAGAAAATAATCCATTTTAAAGGTATGTCTCGAAATTTATTTTCTAAGATACTCAAGGTTTTCAGAACACCAATAGGCCAGAATGCCCGAAACTCACACATATCAACATTCGCTTATACACATCATAGTACACGCATCGAATCGCTCAGATTCAAAGTAAGACATGTCCTTTCCCAGAAAATAAGCAGTCAAATATCACAGTCGAAACCCGCCTAGGATCGGGGCGAAACCACTGATCCCATTCGAGGTATCTAAGGACCCTCCCGAACTGGCTAGCGAACAAAATCGTGAATCCAGAGTGAAGTCACGGATCCCCCTTCAGGCCTCGTCGGACCCTCCCGGAGTGAGCAAATCAAACACATATACATTCCCATTCCATACTAAGCACAAGGTTTCACAAGAATACCCGCAAAACAAGCAAATTATTTTGAAATACATACGCAGCGGATGAAACCAACAGTTAAAAATACATTAGTAGCGTCACCACTCCTCATATAAACAAAATATGAGAGTCGAATAACCACATATCACGAAATCAAGATCCACAGAAGGATTCCATCACTTAACAAATAATCATACAAGTAGCTCATGTCACACGAGGCACAACACAAAGAAGGGAGACTTACATCCACAAGTCGCACGAAGATGATGATCGCCCCGTGATACTAATCACGACCAACAAACTCAAACAACACATCGCGACACGATTCAGTCAAACTAAATCCGACGAGATAAGACTCAAAAAACATAACTTGACCCAACAGCCTAGGTTTCCACAACCTAAGCTCTGATACCATTTATGTAACACCCCCAATCTACTCGGGGATATTACACACCGTAGACCCTTTCCTCAAGGATCTACCAAGCTGGTAACTAAAATCAAACACCTCAACATCGCCTTTAAGGCTAAAATGACTCAGTAGACCGATTTGGTCATTCAATCAATACATACAACTCAATCTCAATACATGCCCACGCAAGAGTCAAAATACAACACACTCCCATATAACAGGGGAAATACTACAGCGGAAATAAAGTACAACCAAACCAATACGACATCGTATGGATCCTCATGTGATTAGTATCGATCATCTTTCATCATCTTTTGTGCTGACCCTGTGCTATGCTCCCCAAAACCTGAATGCAATACAGACATCCTCCCCCCGATTACTCAGGGGTTAGCAAAATCCCACTACTTTGCTAGTGCAAGTACATAATCATACGAAATTTAACAAACAAATAGAAATCATGAATCGGGTACGACAATTGACTACCAAATCCTTCCCGAGAGGTTTTATTAATTAGAAAGCAATCAATGAAGTGTTTGAAAATAAATTCCTCATCTCGGGGATTTTAAAAGCAGAAATCTTGTTGGACCTCAAGTCCTTAGTTGAAAAATAACCATTTCAAAATGAATGGGTCTCGGCCCAAAATTCACTTTTTGTAAAACGACCTTTACAAAACCGTTGGGATCTCATCCCAAATCTCATCAATTCTAAGTACGCGAGAAAATAACAAGGTCCGTTTTCCAACATCAAAACCCCACAATTAAAGGACTAAACACATACGACAAAATACTCTAGTGCCATCCTAGCCAAGTAGGGCAAATGAACAACTTACCTCTTACACACTTAGTTAATGCATGCAATCATGAAAACATCGTTCAAAAACACTCGTTTCCGGAAACGCCATAATCCAAAACACATTTATAAAATGCACCACAATTAACCGCGGACCTACCCCTCCGTGGACCCCTGCCGAGACCCCATCGGATCTGACCCGTAGTGGTTAAAAGCAAGCTCGCGGACTCACCCCTCCGTGGACCCCTACCGAGACCCCGTCGGATCTAACCCGTAGTGATCATACACACACACACGTTACTCATGCAATACTAATATGCTAAGAATGTAAGCTCATTAAGAATACTTACTAGAGATGGCTACTTACCCGACACCGTTATCATACTCATCACAATACCTCTATCATGAACAATCAATCACAACACAACAACACAATTAACACGGAATACACGATTCCACAACATTGAACAAGCAAGGATATCATTAAAGCCCTCAACGTTCAAAATAATTAAATCATAATCAACTCACACGAATCATATTCACGAGGGTAAATCAACCATCGCAAATCCAACATGTAAACTTTATTTGTAGGACACAAATCGCATAAGAAAGTACTTGCCTCGAAACCATGATCGAAACGAGACGATGAACGAGATACGGAGAATCGACCGAAGTGAGGAGACCCGAACCGTCTACGAACCCGCCGACTCCGCTGAACGACAACCCGTGACAATAAACTACGAACGACAAACACAACAATGAAAATGGATTCCAAAGTACGATCCAAAGCCGCCGAATTAAAAGAACAAATAACGGAAGTTCAAGGGTTTCCCCCAAGACGGCCAAGAACGCGAATCGATACGAAAAAAACATGAAAACGGAATTCCAAACTGTGGGTTATGATCAACATGACTAGATAACAACAATTGAACCAACAATCTCGGATTAAAATCACGAAATCAAGACAAACCCCCAAATATCACAAATCTAGGATTTTAGGAAATACCTTGATTCACAAAGGAAGAACGATTGGTATATGATTAGATGATGATGAACACGAGTAATGCCCACCTAGATGATCACCATCATCAAAGCCCGACGAAAACTTGATCTTCAGCCACCCAGATCGCCAAAAATTGAAGGAGGAAGAAATGTGATGAAAAATCCCGATTCTGGATCAACTCCTGATTATATATAGCAAACAAAAGATAGCGCACGCTAAGGACGAAACCTAGCATACACTAGATGATTAATGTATGTAAGGTTTGAACCCTTACGTACGTAAGAGTCATCCAAACTTCCCTACCCGAAATCCTGCTCGCGCTAGCGTACGTAACGAAGGCTGCATTATGTACGTAAGGAAGCATCACTAGCGTACGCTACACATATGGTAGCGTGCACTAACGGGGTACTCCATTACCCACTGGTTCTGAGTCTGCAGCTCGATAGCATGTGTTGCTACCCAAAATATTATCCGGAGATAGATATTGCTGGAATGGATGGGCAGCAAACAAAGTGCGAGAGCACATCCGTGGGGGTGTAAATAACACAAGATTTGCTGGGTTTGTTAGGCCCGGGCTTGAATGCTCTCGCGAGATGTTATTAATACGAATACGTTGGAGTACAAATATTAATGTAAGAATGCAATTACAATGAGTGTAAAAGATCCTAGTTATCTAGCTCTTGAGCGAAGCTCTATGTGTTATTGTTCTTGTTTCTGCCGACCGTCTTATGAGTTAAGAGGTTTCGAGAGTGAGAGATAGAAAGATCTCCGAAGTGTATAGCATTGCCAAGAATGAAAAAGCAGAGAGCCAGACCCCCTTCCAAGTGCCGGAAGACTTCTATTTATAGGAGTTGGGATGCCTTTAATCCTGACGGGCGATCGCCTTTCTTGTAATATAATAAGGGGGCGACCGTCTTTTAGCACATGGGCTGTTTGCCTTGAAGTCCGCGGCTGCTGCGGGTAGCCAGCTGTGCACACCAATGAGAAGTCTACACGCGTCCTGAGTCGCTGTCTCGGGAGGTCCACTTTGTACCTTTCGGCGGGTCTTGTCGGTAGGTGAGAAGATGGTGTCCGTCAGTGGTCAACGATCCATGTTCTGCGGAGCCTTTTCTGGATCTGCACGTGGGTCTCTATCCCGAGCTTCGGCCTTCGCCGACTAGACGAACGTTGGCTTCACGTGGCCTGAGGCGGTCGTCCTTGGCCGGGCACCAGAGTCGATCGCCAGGTGCCAAGAAACGATCGCCTTAGATGTCGATCGCTCGGCACTTGGGTTTGATCTGGGATTTCCGTTCTGTAGGCAAGTCTGCTTTGGTCTATTCGACTCTGGCTCGGTCGCCCGGCATTTGTGCCGATCACCTGTCGAGGTGTATAAATCTCGACACAACAATTGCCCCCCAGCTTGCTTCGATGTTGAAGACATGGGGTGAGGTGGTTCCACTGGCGATCGTTTAGGATAAATACGGGCGATCCGTTGAGCGGACTTTGGTCTCGGACTTGGGCAATTTGATCGCTTGGCGAGCTATCTTCGGTCTTGTTCTTGTGATCTTTAATTTTGCAGATCCCTCGTGGGAAGCCGGTTGTTTCGACCTTGAGGAACCGTGCACAATCGCGGAGTTCGATGGACCGACCTCCATGACCGTGTCTTGTGCGCGAGCGACATTCTAACTGTAGGTTTGTCTCGTGACTCATTTTATTGTGAGGGTCCTCCGTTAGGCTGCGCCCGCCTCGTATTTAAATAAAGGGCGTGCGGTCTTGGTTTGAAGGAGTCCTTGCGCGGGGCGTCGTCGGATTAATCGACTCCACGTCCGCAGCTTATTAGCACTTTTCTACCTCGGATCGTCAAGTTAGATGGCAATCCTCGACGGTATACGTTGTGACGGGGGTAGGGACGCGTCGCATTGTCCGGGTTCACCAAGTTAGATGATGAAGCTTTGAGGTCGGGCGAGCGTGTCCACTGATTTGTTTGGAGGGTCCTTCGGCTACGCCCGCCTCGTATTTAAACGAAGGGCGGGCGATTTCGGCCCAAAGGAACCTTGCATGGACGAAGCAGTCGGTTCCATCGACTTCCAGGACCATGGCTGCACTTTTCTACCTTGAATCGTCATGTTAGATGGAAATCCTCGACGATATACGTTGTGCTGAGGGAGGTGATCTCGTGCCTTGGTCCATCATGTTAGATGATGAACCGTAGATGGCGAGTGATTCCTCTATTTTGGAGATGTTGCTTGATTCTGGCGATCAGGTTGGAAGACTGGTGATCGTCGTTCTGACGCCGATCGCGGCATTTGATTCTTTCGGCCCGGGGCTCCAGCTAAGTTACTAGACTGTCCAGCTCGCCTTCCTCGAACAATCTCCAGAGTTGTCTGAGGAGGTCACGGCATTGATCGGTGTTGTAGCCGGGACTCTTGTGGTAAGCACAAAATTTGTTGCGGTCCAGATGACCATGGTCCCTTACCGCCTTTGGCTTGCTTATCCGATCGCGCCCTTGGATGGCGTAGAAAATATGAGCTGGAGACAGATTGAGGTTGTGGTAGAGATGGGCTCCCATATCCTCGAAGGTCCTGAAATCTCCGGGCGGCTTGGCGACTGCCTTGTTGGACTTGGCGATTGCCGTCTCTGCCCCCTCGTCTTGGCGAAGGGCGAGCATCCTCCGCCTGGCCAAAAAGTCTGCGGCCTTGGTGCGGAAGATTTCGTAGGTCGGGGGAATGTCCTTCGTAAGGTGCCTGAACATGGGCGAAAGACCATTGAATCCCCCTAGGACTGAGTAGAGGGCGATCTCGTCGCTCACGGGCTCACCGTTGAGGATTATCTCATCCACCCGGTCGATGTACTCTGCGTCGGACTCTTCTTCTCCTTGCCTGATTTTCATCATGCGATGGGGACCTTCTGGTCCAGTGATCTTGGCGGCGTAGTACGAAGTGAAGTCGTTCGCCAGTTGTTCAAAGGAACTGATGGATCGCGGTGGCAATGAGATGTACCACCTATGGGCCAGGTCGCCCAGTGTTAACGGGAACATTTGGCACCTGGTCGCGTCTGATGCCCCACACCCGGTCATGTAGATCCAAAACTTGCTTAGGTGAGTCTCGGGGTCCGATCTTCCCTCGTACAAAGGTGTTTGAGGAGGAGTGATCCTCGGCTGCACGGGGGCGAGTTCGATCTGGACCGCGAGCGGCTCGCTCGGCCCAGCAATTTTTCTCTTGGCGCCTGCCCCAGTTTCTAGGAGCGCCTTCATGCCATCGAGTTGGCGTTGCATCGCGGCCATCGCCGTAGCTTGGTCGCTCGTGGTTTGGCTTTTTGAGTGGGAGCCGAGGCTATCGTGTATCGATCTCCTGACTCTGCGGTAGGCGATTAGGTCATCGCCGCCGATCTCGGTTCTTCGGCGAAGAGGAGCCAGATGGCTATCCTGCCTTCTGGGAGTTGGATAAGCTGAACTCCTGGTGACGGATTCGGGCTCCGTCGTCTCGTGGCTAGGGCCAGAATGCCCCGGTCGCCAAGATGGGTCGCTGCCTAGGCGGCTGAAAACGGAACCGTTCCGCCTCGCGAGTGCTTCTGGTCGTGAATCGGGGCTCCCTGATGATCGCTCGTCAAGTATCCCCTTGAGCTTCCGCTTGCCTGCACGGCGGATGGCCGATGGGGTAATTGCGGGCGCGTCGAATGCTCTCTGTCGCTCTCTTAGGATGGCCATAGCCTCCTCGATCTGTTCCGCGGTTTGGAACTGGTCGAGCGAAAGGCTAGGGCCGTCCCTCAGGCGCGGAATCGAAAGTCTTGCGTCGCCGCGGCCACCCTCTACCATAGGCTGGGGATCGGATTGAGCCGGAATAAGGCGTTCTGCGGATCAGAGAGTGGATCTCTTTGATGTGGTGGCAGACGTCATGACTCTGAAGGCTTTTCTTTGAAGAACAGTGGGTGTTTCTTCAAGTATATGCCCCAGAGAACAGTGAGTGTTCTTCGAGACGGTAGGAACGAAAATGAAGGTTAAGATGCCCCTTCTTCTAGCGCCAATTATTGCTACCCAAAATATTATCCGGAGATAGATATTGCTGGAATGGATGGGCAGCAAACAAAGTGCGAGAGCACATCCGTGGGGGTGTAAATAACACAAGATTTTCCAGGTTTGTTAGGCCCGGGCTTGAATGCTCTCGCGAGATGTTATTAATATGAATACGTTGGAGTACAAATATTAATGTAAGAATGCAATTACAATGAGTGTAAAAGATCCTAGTTATCTAGCTCTTGAGTGAAGCTCTATGTGTTCTTGTTCTTGTTTCTGCCGACCGTCTTATGAGTTAAGAGGTTTCGAGAGTGAGACATAGAAAGATGTCTGAAGTGTATAGCGTTGCCAAGAATGAAAAAGCAGAGAGCCAGACCCCCTTCCAAGTGCCGGAAGACTTCTATTTATAGGAGTTGGGATGTCTTTAATCCTGACGGGCGATCGCCTTTCTTGTAATATAATAAGGGGCGACCGTCTTTTAGCACATGGGCTGATTGCCTTGAAGTCCGTGGCTGCTGCGGGCAGCCAGCTGTGCAGACCAATGAGAAGTCTGCACGCATCCTGAGTCGCTGTCTCGGGAGGTCCACTTTGTACCTTTCGGCGGGTCTTGTCGGTAGGTGAGAAGATGGTGGCCGGCTGTGGTCAATGATCCATGTTCTGCGGCGCCTTTTCCGGATCTGCACGTGGGTCTCTATCCCGAGCTTCGGCCTTCGCCGACTAGACGGATGTTGGCTTTGCGTGGCCTGAGGTGGTCGTCCTTAGCCGGGCACCAGAGTCGATCGCCAGGTGCCAAGAAACGATCGCCTTAGATGTCGATCGCTCGGCACTTGGGTTTGATTTGGGATTTCCGTTCTGTAGGCAAGTCTGCTTTGGTCTATTCAACTCTGGCTCGGTCGCCCGGCGTTTGTGCCGATCGCCTGTCGAGGTGTATAAATCTCGACACAACAACATGCACTAAGTAAATCCATTAGCAAGCGCTAATACACCCAGAACTACAGCAATATAGTTCTCAAAAATGGGTACAACGACGGACTCCTCCGATCGAAATATCAAGTTCAAGATACGCATGGAAAGCTCCAGAATAAGATCATACTATGAACTTGAGCTCTAATCAAACTCACACGCGACCATAAAAAGGGTTGAGACAACAAATACAAATGTGGATACCCACAACTTTGGGAAATTATAAAATGGCCCAAAATGCTCAAAAATCACGATACGTGATCGAATAACCAAACCAAAGTTCACAACACATCTAACAACGTTAAATGAACTTACGAGAAACCCGAAACAACAGTAGCGAATGAGATTCAAAGAATCGAACTCAAGCGCGGAAAAGTCGCTTAAGAACACGGAACTCAACAAAACGACACCGAAACGAACTCGGATGTCAAAAAGTGCACAATTTATCATTTCAGAATGACGAAACGGCCACAACCGAGTTGTCAAAACATACTCCCGCCAAAAAAAGAAAATTACCGGAAATCGAAATTGCGGATATTACAGACTACCCTCCTTAAAAGAAGTTTCGTCCCGGAACTTAAAATAAGTAGGGAGGAGCAACATCCCACCAGGAACATCTCAACGAAATTCAAAAGAACGCATAGCTTACGCCCATCGGCGAGACGCTACAAGAATGGAAAGGAACATACGGCGTAGAAACACGCTCAGCGACAACCATCACAATGCCACAAGCAGGGCATAACACAATCAACAAGTGCCAAGCATCGCCTAACTGATAACGCAATCAAGTCAATTGTTCGGACCATCAAGAGACAAAAGGCACCTATTACAAGAAAACTCGCACAGTCGATAAATAGAAATGAAACGTACAACGATCCGCAAGGGTAACCACGGAGAACTGCGACCATGCCGAAATTCTCGAAAATCACACTAGGCATCTCCGTGTCCCTTCGGAGCAGAGACGCAAACTCGATCGCCGAACCTCTCAGCTACCATCTCGCAATGCACGGCTCGGTGTCCTAATTGAGCACAGTCGAAACAGCTGACTAACGGTGAACGACAATCCTTCACTGAACGAGATCAGACATTAAACAATCGGACAAACACGATTGAATCTCAATGATCTAACAACATGATCGAACAGAAATGGTCGAATAACAACGATCGAACAATAACGATCGAACTCCAACGATCGAACAACAATGATCGAACAATAACGGTCGAACAACGACCCCGAAGTTCACACTTCAACTCAAGGTATTAAAAGAACTTGTAGAAACTAAAAAACGTTAATTTCAAACAAGGTTTACAAGAACCGAACCGAACTCAGAAAAGTCACAACGATAAACAGATTGATTCGAAACAAGATCACAACCCGTTCGAACAATAACAACCGAGATACCAAACAAGTTCAGGAAGTATCAACGAACACGAGCGAGTCGATATAATTGAGAAATAGAAAGTGTAGAAGTCATAAATAATAAGGGTATTACATCCAACCTCTTATAAAATAGGTGTCGTCCCCGAAACTCACAACAACGAAAGCAATGTGACAACACAACAAGCAACCGACAGAAACATCTTTCAAAGGCCTCTCCAAGCTGATCCTGATAATTGTGCTAAGGTTCGTACCCCGGAAGACTCGGTAACCAACTCGCAAAACTGGATTCTGTGTCCCTCGAATCCGCACTTGTAATATGCTACTGGCGGGGAAGGACAATTTGCACGTACATGCTCCGGCACATTACAGATGAAACACCTCGGCATATCGAAAATACAACTTCTAGGTACAATGGAATATAACATCGCAAAACAACATACCGGAGATGCCAACTCATCACAACATATCCACGTAAGGCAACACGCATACACCAAATCACAGCAACGACGGCATACATTCGGCGATTTCAAGGGTCCGAATGATAACCAGCACATAATCACAAGACATCATGAAACAATCACAGATGTACACAATCATACAAACCCAATCTCTAACAGCTTGCACAGGTGCGGTGACACCCAAATCACCACAAAACGACAACATTAAAGACTAACATTACACCTCTTACAGAGGGCTAACACAACAATTGTGTGGCGAACGACTCGACGCTCACACTACCAATTCAATCACAACTCGGGGGCTAACACCCTAACGATAGTGCGAACATCATACATACATTCCCGGACCGCAAACAGGAACGATAGGTTTTAAAAACGAAAACCACCTTTTTGACAATAATTTTCGGAAACATCAGTTGATCTTGAGTATCATATTTCGAAAAAGTAATACAAACATGAAACATCATTATCGAGACTTTGAAAAACCATCTTGCGTTTGATAAAAATGAGAACACCTTTCTTTTAATTAAAACTTTCAGAAATATTCGACCTTCGGGTCTAAGCAAATGCGTTTCTAAATTACTGAGAATATCTCAAAATATTTTGGTCCTCAGAGTCGAATAATTTTGAAACATACGGTGGCACTAGTAGGCACCTTGAAAATACCGCGAGAAAATAATCCATTTTAAAGGTACGTCTCAAAATTTATTTTCTAAGATACTCAAGGTTTTCAGAAATCCAATAGGCCAGAATGTCCGAAATTCACGCATATCAACATTCGCTTATACACATCATAGTACACGCATCGAATCGCTCAGATTCAAAGTAAGACATGTCCTTTCCCAGAAAACAAGCAGTCAAATATCACAGTCGAAACCCGCCTAGGATCGAAGCGAAACCACTGATCCCATTCGAGGCATCTAAGGACCCTCCCGAACTGGCTAGCGAACAAAATCGTGAATCCGGAGTGAAGTCACGGATCCCCCCCAGGCCTCGTCGGAACCTCCCGGAGTGAGCAAATCAAACACATATACATTCCCATTGCATACTAAGCACAAGGTTTCACAAGAATACCTGCAAAACGACCAAATTATTTTGAAATACATACGCAGCGGACGAAACCAACAGTCAAAAATGCATTAGTAGCGACACCACTCCTCATATAAACAAAATATGAGAGTCGAATAACCACATATCACGAAATCAAAATCCACATAAGGATTCCATCACTTAACAAATAATCATACAAGTAGCTCATGTCACACGAGGCACAACACAAAGAAGGGAGACTTACATCCACAGGTCGCACGAAGATGATGATCGCCCCATGATACTAATCACGACCAACAAACTCAGACGACACGTCGCGACACGATTCAGTCAAACTAAATCCGATGAGACAAGACTCAACAGACACAACTTGACCCAACAGCCTAGGTTTCCACAACCTAAGCTCCGATACCATTTATGTAACACCCCCCATCCACTCAGGGATATTACACGCCGTAGACCCTTTCCTCAAGGATCTACCAAGCTGGTAACTAAAATCATACACCTCAACATCGCCTTTAAGGCTCAAATGACTCAGTAGACCGATTTGGTCTTTCAATCAATACATACAACTCAATCTCAATACATGCCCACACAGGGGTCAAAATACAACATACTCCCATACAACGGGGGAAATACTGCAGCGGAAATAAAGTACAACCAAACCAATACGACATCGTATGGATCCTCATTTGATTAGTATCGATCACCTTTCATTATCCTTCATGCCGACCCTGTGAATGCAATACAGACATCCACCCCCCGATTACTCGGGGGTTAGCAAAATCCCACTACTTTGCTAGTGCAAGTACATAGTCATACGAAATGTAACAAACAAATAGAAATCACGAATCGGGTACGATAATTAACTACCAAATCCTTCCCGAGAGGTTTTATTAATTAGAAAGCAATTAATGAAGTGTTTAAAAATAAATTCCTCATCTCGGGTATTTTAAAAGTAGAAATCTTGTTGGACCTCAAGTCCTTAGTTGAAAAATAACCATTTCAAACTGAATGGGTCTCGGCCCAAAATTCACTTTTCGTAAAACGACATTTACAAAACCGTTGGGATCTCATCCCAAATCTCATCAAATCTAAGTACGCGAGAACAATAACAAGGTCCGTTTTCCAACATCAAAACCCCACAATTAAAGGACTAAACACATATGACAAAATACTCTAGTGCCATCCTAGCCAAATAGGTCAAATGAACAACTTACCTCTTACACACTTAGTTAATGCATGCAATCATGAAAACACCGTTCAAAAACACTCATTTCCGGAAACGCCATAATCCAAAACACATTTGTAAAATGCACCACAATTAATCGCGGACCCACCCCTCCGTGGAACCCTACCGAGACCCCGTCGGATCTTACCCGTAGTGGTTAAAAGCAAGCTCGTGGACCCACCCCTCTGTGGACCCCTACCGAGACCCCGTCGGATCTAACCCGTAGTGAGCATACACACACACACGTGTTACTCATGCAATACTAAAATGCTGAGAATGTAAGTTCATTAAGAATACTTACTAGAGATGGCCACTTACCCGACACCGTTATCATACTCATCAGAATACCTCCATCATGAACAATCAATCACAACACAACAACACAATTAACACGGAATACACGATTCCACAACATTGAACAAGCAAGGATACCATTAAATCCCTCAACTAGACCTGGCAAACGGGCGGGCTCGGCCCAAACGGGCCGGGCAAAAAACGGGCGGGCCAAATCTGGGCCGGGCCAAAAAGGCCCTGTTTTTTTTGGGCCAAAAATATTAGGCCCGTGGCCCGCAAGGGTTCTGCCCGCATGGCCTCGACTTTTTTTTTTTTTTTGAAATATTATTTCTGAATAATTATAGAAATATTTTTCTATCCGTAATTATTATATTATTCACTATACTATCACAATCAATTAAATAAATGTAGAATTATTTTTATTTGATAATTATATTATTTACTACACTACCACAATCAAAAGACAAATATATAAATATTTTTATTTGATCATCATTTCATTTATCACTACTACTTTCTTATAAAAATCATAAAATAATATTATTATTGATATGAGATACTACAAAGTAATCACAAAGTCCCATAAAAATAAAACTACATCAATAATTAACATATAGATGTAATCTAATCTAACAAATAAGGAAAAATTTTAAATATTATAATTACATATAACATAAATATAAAAAAAAAAAAAAAAAAAAATGGGCGGGCCGGGCCTCACCGGCGGGCCAACTGGCCGGCCAAAAAGGCCCGGTTTTTTTTGGGCCAAAAATATGAAGCCCAATGCCCGCCCAAAAACGGGCGGGCTGGCCCGGCCCGCGGGCCTGGGCCTATTTTGCCAGGTCTACCCTCAACGTTCAAAATAATCAAATCATAATCAACTCATACGAATCATATTCACGAGGGTAAACCAGTCATCGTAAATCCAACATGTAAACTTTATTTTGTAGGACACAAATCTCATAAGAAAGTACTTGCCTCGAAACCACGATCAAAACGAGACGATGAACGAGATGCGAAGAATCGTCCGAAGTGAGGAGACCCGAACCATCTACGAACCCGCCAACTCCGACGAACGACAACCCGTGACAATAAACTACGAACGACAACCACAACAATGAAAATGAATTCCAAAGTACGACCCAAAGCCGCCGAATTAAAAGAACAAACGACGGAAGTTCAAGAGTTTCGCCCAAAACGGCCAAGAACACGAATCGACCCGACAAAAACATGAAAACAGAATTCCAACCCGTGGGGTATGATCAACATGACTAGATAACAACAATAGAACCAACAATTTCGGGTTAAAACCTCGAAATCAAGACAAACCTCCAAATATCACAAATCTAGGATTTTAGGAAATACCTTGACTCACAAAAGAAGAATGATTGGTAGATGATTAGATGATGATGAACACGAGGAATGCCCACCTAGATGATCACCATCATAAAACCCGACGAAAACTTGATCTTCAGCCACCTAGATCGCCAAAAACCGAAGGAGGAAGAAATGGGGTGAAAAATCCCGATTCTGGGTCAACTCCTGATTATACAGTAGAAACTCGATAATTTAATACTCGATTATTTAATAAACTCTCTAAGATAATAGTTTTGGCCGGTCCGGACTCAGGGATAGGGTGCTAAATTAATAATTCGCTAAAATTATAATATAATACATTTTTGATAATTTCTATAGGTTCCGTATAAAATATAAATTAATAATTCCTTATATATTGTACATATTATAGGAATAATTTATGAAGGTTTCTTAAAAAATTACTCAATTGTATTTCTTTTTTGTTGGAATCAATTTCATCTTAAATCGCATCTCTATTTTTTCTTATCATCGTAAGAACTTCTAGTGTTGTATTCTCATATAGGCTCAGCAATAAATTATTCAATATGATGGCCGCTTTAATGTTCGCATATTTTGATTTTGTATTTATAGAAAAAATATACACTGATATAATCAACACAGGACGCATAATAAGATGAGAGATTCAAGGGTTATTTTAAATTGGACCCTTCATTTGATATGTACATGCATTGTACAATAATTAAGTGAAAGTTTGAAAGTTGTTTGTAAATTAAGTATTTCATTATAAATTAATAAAATATTAATTAATATATAAATTAATAATTTTTAATTTGTCGATTAATTAATAACTCTTTTAATTAATAAATTTTGGTTGTCCCAACATTATTAATTTATAGAGTTTCTACTGTATATAGCAAACAGGAGCTAGCGCACGCTAAGGACAAAACCTAGCGTATGCTAGATAATTAACGTACGTAAGGTTTGAGCCTTTACGTACGTAAGAGTCATCCAGACTCCCCTGCCCGAAATCCTGCTCGCGCTAGCGTACGTAACGAAGGCCGCATTACGTACGTAAGGAAGCATCACTAGTGTACGCTACACATATGGTAGCGTGCGCTAACGGGGTACTCCAGTACCCACTGGTTCTGAGTCTGTAGCTCGATAGCGTGCGCTAAGTAAATCCATTAGCGCGCGCTAATACACCCAGAACTACATCAATAGAGTTCTCAAAAACGGGTACAACGACGGACTCCTCCGATCGAAATATCAAGTTCAAGATACGCTCGGAAAGCTCCAGAATAAGATCATACTAAGAACTTGAGCTCTAATCAAACTCACACGCGACCATGAAAAGGGTCGAGACAACGAATACAAATGCGGATACCCACAACTTTGGGAAATTACAAAATGGCCCAAAATGCCCGAAAATCACGATATGTGATCGAATAACCAAACTGAAGTTCACAACACTTCTAACAACGTTAAATAAACTTACGAGGAACCCGAAACAACAGCTTCGAACGATATTCGCAAGAATCGAACTCAAGCGCGGAAAGATCTCTTAAGAACATGGAACTCAATAGAACGACATCGAAACGAACTCGGATGTCAAAAAGTGCAGAATTAATCATTCTCATAATGATGAAATGGCCACAAGTGAGTTGTAAAAACATACTCCCGTCAAAAAAAAAGAAAATTACCGGAAATCGAAATTGCGGATATTACAACATTTATCCAAATTCTCGATGAAAACCTTGTTCATTAACTGTAGGAACACTGTCGGTGCGTTAGTTATCCCGAAGGGCATAACCACAAACTCATAATGTCCATATCTCGTCCGAAAAGCTGTTTTCGGGACATCGGACTACTTCACCCGAAATTGATAGTACCCTGATCTCAAGTCGATCTTCAAGAATACCGCAGCTCCCTGCAACTAATCAAACAAGTCATAAATCCTTGGCAAGGTATACTTGTTCTTGATGGTCACTTTGTTTAGCTAACGATAGTCGATACATAAACATAGTGAGCCATCCTTCTTCCGCATAAACAGGATCAGTGCGCCCCAAGGTGAAGCGCTCAGTCGAATATACCACGACTCAAAAA
The DNA here is from genome assembly GCA_033398695.1 of Orobanche coerulescens. Lineage (NCBI taxonomy): Eukaryota > Viridiplantae > Streptophyta > Magnoliopsida > Lamiales > Orobanchaceae > Orobanche > Orobanche coerulescens. The sequence goes on from CM065816.1 coordinate 121,312,414, forward strand.
GCTCGCTCAACTGCTTCTTCAACTCAGCGATCTCATAAGGTGCCATGCGATATGGCGCCTTCGAAATGAGAGCCACACCCGGCTATAACTTGATAGAGAACTCAACTTCACGGTCCGGTGGTAACCCCGGCAACTCGTCAGGAAAGACATCTGGGAACTCACTAACGACTGGGATCGATGAAAACTTGACTCCACCATCCTTCGCATTCAAGGCGAAACACAAATAACCAGCACACCCCGTCCGCAAGAGTCTCATCGCCTTCAAGGCGTTAATTACGAACTTCTCCCTCTTTCGCCCCGTGAAAGAGTGCTCGGTGCAGTCCTCAGCTAACATGGTGATGATCCTTATGCGGTAGTTCATGATTGCACCATGCCGCTCGAGCCAATCATCCCAGAGAATCAAATCCTCAGACTCAATACTCACAACAATAAGATTAGAGAGCCAAACCCTCTCACAAATAATTACAGAACAGTCTCGGATCTCCCGATCACCAATGATCCTATCACCACTAAGAAGTTTAATGATGAAAGGCCCACAAGACGACAAACAGTCAAGACTCAAACGGCGCACACACTCCAGAGAGATGAACGAATGCATAGCACCAGAATCAAAAAGCACACTGATAGGATGAGAATGAATATGAACGGTACATGTAGCCACGGTAGCTGCTGGATCATCGGCCCTTCTCATCTCATATACACACGGATGAGCGGAGCTGAAACTGGAAGCTCCCCCTCTAGAGGGCTGGCCCCGACCTCCCCCTCGGCCGCCACTTTACGGAGACTGCGGAGCAAACGACCCCTGATTCAAACTCGGCTCCTTAGGCGCTGGATGAGAAGCCTGGGCACCAAGAGTCTCCGGTATCTCTCACTTGTTTGTTTTTATGCTCTACACGATCACAAAAGGAAGCCTTGTGGCCCACCTGGCCACAAGTATGACAAGTCAACAGTAGACGGGGACACTTCTGGTTCCTATGGCCCGATTGGCCATAGTTAAAACATCTGAACCCACGAGTGGGGGCACTGGTAGTCCCTCGGAAGCCCCCAGAAAAACGAGCCGAACCGCCTACCGGAACGTTAGCAGACTGAGACTTCTGCTGAACTCCGCCCTTGTGAACCAAAAAGCTACCGATGGATTTCTGTTTCTAATTTTCTTGAGCTGCCTCACTGGTCGTCAAGGACATATCATAAGCAAGAGCTCTACCCTGATAGTCCTTTAGGGTGGTGCAGGCGAGTCCAGACATGTAATCACAAATCGTCGGTTTCATCCGCCTAGAAAAGTAGCAAATCTTGTCACTCTCCTCCTTAACATGGGCCTTCACTAAGCCCAATTCCCGGTTGAAATCTGCAATGGCCTGAGAAACCGGAATATCTCGAGGCTGAGCATCATAAAAAGCATGGACCTGCGCCTGACGAACTGGTCGCGGGTAGTACTCATCTTCCATAAGGTCTCTGAACTCGGCCCATGAAGCATCATGATCCTGAGGCCCGACAGTCTCCCACCAATCAGCAACGTCCCCAGTGAGAAAATACTGGGCGATAGGGACCTTGCGATCCTCAGGACATTTAGTGGCAACAAAGATCTTGGACATCTCTTTGATCCACCCCTCCTAACCAATCGGGTCTGAAGCCCCAAAAAACTGAGAAGGATGCATCTTGGTGACATCCTGAAGCCAACGATCCATTTCGGCCCAAGCAGCATGAGCCGGAGTCGAGTTTTGAACCGCCTGGGCTATCGCAGCCATTTGGTTCACCACTTGTTGCATTACAACTGCAACACCAAAGTCGGCGCCATTACGAGTTGTGTCATCTTGAGAAGTAGTATGGTCCTGAAGACCATCATTACTGTCGGCTCCAGAAGTGTGTCACGTGGCCGCCCCACTAGCTACCCCACGTCTCTGGCCGCGTCCACGACCATGACCTCTACCTCGACCTCTCACAGCATCCATACTGGAGATGAAAGGTAGTAAAAGCAACTCGATGATAAGTACGGGAGAAAAACAATCACAGTTCAAGAAACAGAAGTACGATATGAGAAAATAAAAGGATCGAATAAGGAAAACTTACAAACACTGGAAGTATCGAGATGATGGCAGCGTGATGACGATGTGCAAAGTAAAACACGACTAGACCCAATTAACCGACAAGCCTAGATATCCATAAACTGAGTGCTCTAATACCATTTTCTGTAACACCCTCAAGATATTCAGGGTATATTACAGCACCGTGGATGCCTATGTGGGACCCACCAGGCTAACTAATCTATACCGCTCGTCTAACCATCTCGGTTAGCGAGAAAACACACATCACCAACACGCAAATTAAATAAAACGCCCGGTACAACCGGTAAACCAAACATCATCAAAAATCACATATAAAGTTCAGTATACAATCCATCTTCCAAATTTAAAACGCCTAAGTACTCGCAAGTACTATCTATCAGTTTACAAGTTTGAAAAACGAACATTTTAAAATGGACAACTGAAATAAAGGGACTGATTTGCACACGTCAACAACCCTGGCCACCATCTTTGTACTACTCCAGTGCCCGCTCGACCGGCTGACCGCGACCTAAAATTCATAACACGAATTTCTCCAAACAGGTCTCCAAAGGGGTTAGCAGTTACGCTAGTACAAGTAGTCAAGGCAAACCATTTGCTTACACATCTCATAGTACATGCATCAAATCGTTCAAAATAAAAATCGAGACATGTCTTTTCCCCAAAAAACAAAAAGTTAATAATCACAGTTAAAAATCGCCTAGGACCAAGGCTAAACCATTGGTCCCATCTGAGGCCTCTACGGACCCTCCCGGACTGTCAATAGTTAAAAATCACGCACCTGACTCGCCTAGGACCGGGGCTAAACCACTGGTCCCATCCAAGGCCTCTACGGACCCTCCCGGACTGGCTTTCCAAACAAAGTCTTGAATCAAGAGCGATATCATAGATTCCTTCAAAGCCCTTTCGGACCCTCCCGGAGTGAGCAAATCACACACATATACATTACCATTCCATGTTAAGCATAAGGGTTTCACAAGAATACTTGCCTTGAGAAATTGACGACGAAATGAACGGAAAAATCAACCACGCTCGCTAGGAACCGACAACCACGAACCTAACGATCTGAAGAATACAATTACAACCAATTCTACACGAGTACGAAAACAGAATACATCAGAAAACCCACCTACGATTCATGTAAATTCATATAGAAACAACAACGTGGGCGGGTCGCAACTGAACCCTCTCGATTTCACAAATACCACGAAATTTACAATGAACTCATAGGGAAAACATGAATACCACTTAGATTAATCACATACATCATGGATTAATCACCAACATGGAACGAATCTGACATAAAATCGAAAAACCCCTAATTTCCTAAAAAATAGGGTTCTAAGAGATTACCTTGGATCGGAGACGAAGAACAAGTGTTGGTGTTGTTAATATACATCAAGAACTCAATAAAGATGATTGGGAGAAGAAATCGCCTCTGGTTCGCACAAGACGTGGGGAAGGAGATGAAGTGAGAAATATTACAATCTGAGATCAACTATCGGGTATATATATAACCAGATGGTTTAGTGTGCGCTAACAGCTTATGGTTAGCATGTGCTAACCAGCAAACCCTGGTCCAGAACCTTCGGTTCTGACCTATTAGTGTGCGCTACCCGATAATTAGCATGCGCTATAAGCCCCTTGTTAGCGCACGATATTGACCTGTAGCGTGCGCTACCTGTTCGTCTCCAGAGTCCAAAAACATTCTGCCTCAACTGGGATACTGAATTAGCGCGTGCTGCCACACACCTAGTGTGCGCAGCATCGGAGGGAACTTTGGTAAGAAATGGGACAGATTGCAATACTATCATATATGCCTGTTCCGTATGCATTTGGCGATGGTTATCTATTGTCTGGTCGGCTTAGGGCCATCATCGGGGTCGGCCTTCCGCCTTATGTTGTTCTGCCCGGTCATGGTTTACTTGAGTCTCGTAACCTGAGCATCCCGACCCATGGTCGGACCTCTACGTGACACCCTTGCTCAACCTATCGAACCCGACTCCTGTGATCATCCCTTGATTCGGATGACCGACTTAACTGAGCTGGAAGAAGATGGATGGGTGATGCCAGAGCAGATCAGCTATCATCAAATTCTATCTATATTTTTGCATGACTTGTACGGAATGGCTTGCAATTCTTTCGCTAACAGTCTATCTTTATGAGTCAATCGATTTGGCTTATTTTCTTTTTATTTTCTATATATAAATATGTCTAAGGCATTAAGAGGTGGTAGAATAGAGACACAACATTAACTGCATAGGTACTGTAATATCCGGATAAATTGTTGAGTATTTCATCTGTATTGAACCTTGTATTATTTGAATTTGCAATATCAATAATCGAAGTATGACCTTTCTCATATTCGTATCCATGTACATGATAATATCAACATGTTAATTTTCACATGTAATTACGTGATAATGTACGCTAAGAAGAAAGCTTAACGTACGTTATATGCCAAGGTTAGCGTACGCTACGAATGAACAATACAGTAAGCTATCATTGGATGATAGCGTACGCTAAGGAGAATAGGTAGCGTACGCTAAAAGGATTACGTACGTTATGTGTGAAGGCTAACGTACGTAAAGTCAGTAAACATTATAAATGGGACAGCATCCCATTTCATTTGTCTACGTTTTCTTCACTTGTCCTTCACTTCTTTGAAGTCCAGAGAGCCTCCCCCTTCTACGTAAACACCCATATACCATCTATACTTGATCATTGGAGATTGGATATCACTTATGCTTAATCATTAAAGTGGAGAAACATCTTAGATTGGCACACAAGCAACCGGAGTTGGACTCTACCTATTGTCTCAGTGTTTTCTTCATCTTAAGGTATGTTATGCTATCTCCAACCTTGGATTCGTATTCTTAAGGATGTTATGATCACACTACCGAGAATATTAGGTTCCATATATGATTTATACAACCAAACATCATGTTTAGAAATTGGGACGATTATGCTTAAGTTACCATTATAGTTGGAATCTTGTTACGGAAAACAATAAGAGTAGCGTTTCGAGATTGATAATCGGTATTGAATGGTGTTGCCATAATGATCGTATACTTGGTGTTGATATCACTTTTGCTAAACGTACTTAAGAAAAGGATCATCGAAGGTTGTATCATTTCTTATAAGTTGGATTGGTTAATTAATCTTCATGATTAAGTTTAGATATAATGATGATATTGGTAACAAGTGTATCAACCTTAGATTACTCGAACTACATAAGAGAATTTGTAATCAATATTGGAGTATGACATCATGATAGTATGCTTATCCTTGAAGTTGGAAGACATTGAACGTCATTAAATCATTCAAGTTTGCATGAGTGCAACATGTATGAAGATAACATACGTTAAACACTGAGAATTTCATACGACGAGTCAGTCGTCTGATCATGGAGGATACTGTCAGATGCATGTTTAACGTGCACTAGGCTCTGTAGCTTACGTACGCTAACGAGCAGACTTAACGTACGCTACGTTGGGCACGTAACGTACGTTATATCATCAGACGAGTCAGTCGTCTGATCGGAGAGAAACTGTCAAATGCATGATTAGCGTATGCTAGGCTTCGTTGCTTACGTACGCTAATGATCATACTTAACGTACGCTATGGTTGGTATGTAACGTACGTTATGCAGATCAGACAGGTTACGTTTTGTTGAACTTTCGGCTATAACTTAGGATGTTAGATGCTCATACGTTAGTTATTCGACGTGAGATGAACTTTATATTATTTCTTCTATTTAGGGTTCGAGCCTTACAACGAGATAGATCGAGGGGGTGACCTTCGAGTGTATTGATACCTGTCGGAGTATTATTCTTGTCATCGAATCGAGGCAAGTACTTTAATTTTATTTGTGCGTATTAATGTCGACTATGTTATGGTTGTATTGTTGCGTACTTGTTAATTGTCCACCATGCGTTGGTTCGATGGGATCATCATGGGAATCTACAGCTGTGTGCGTTGGATCGCTGGACAGGTATTGCCACCATGCGTTGGTCCGATGGGATCATCATGGGAATCTATAGCTGAGTGCGCTGAATCGATGGAATACCACGAGTATATTGAGATTGTTATGATGTGCTATGTGTTGCTATTATTTGTCGTTGGAGAAATTTGTCATGATTATGATTGATAATATTGATGTCTTATTTAAGGATTTGACGATTAAATCCTTGTTGTATAATTATCGTACTTGTAATAGCATCGTTGTGCTAACCCCTTTGGGGGTGAACATTTGTTTATGTTCAGGATCTAGGAGAGCAGGAAAACAACCACTGGAACTGCATGACGACGAGGGTGCAGAGTGATGTTCCAGCCGGGTTTAATTGTCTGTTGTTGTGTTGTTTTAGTATGTCGTCGTTTGTGATGTTGACTTTGGTTATGTATTAATATTCTTCATTTGGACGTTTGTATTTTCAGTATTGACCCAGAACTGTTGTATTTTATTTCAGTTACTTTCATATATTGGTATCTGTTATTGTCTGTTCATTTCTTTAGCCTTTTAAATTCTTATATAAAGGATTTACGGCGCTGTAATATTCCTGAATATATTGGGGGTGTTACATGTACTCTAACCGACATAAACTCAGTGATTGCTTCCTTCAAACTTAAAATCACCCAAGACTTATTTACTGGGAGTCTCGTAACCTAAGCAGCCTGACCCATGGTCGGACCTCTATGTGGCACCCTTGCTCGGCCTATCGAACCGGACTCCTGTGATCGTCCCTCAATTTGGATGGATCGAGTTTACTGAGCTGGAAGAAGATGGATGGGTGATGCCAGAGCAGATAAGCTATCATCAAATTCTATCTATACTTTTCCATGACTTGTTCGGAATGGCCTGCAATTCTTTCGCTAACAGTCTATCTTTATGAGACAATCGATTTGGCTTATTTTCTTCTGATTTTCTACATATAAATATGTCTACGACATTAAGAGATGGTAGAATAGAGACACAACATTAACTGCATAGCTACTCTAGCCGACATAAACTCAGTGATTACTTCCTTCAAACTTAAAATCACCCAAGACTTGACCTCCCCCCCCCCCCCCCCCCCCCCCCCACTTTTGACAAAATAGCCTATTTTACAAAAATACCCTACAACCTCTTTCCCCCCTCCCCCAAAACCACTAATCTCTCCCTTTTGACAAAAGAAGATATTTTACAAAAATACCCTTCTCTTTTTATTTAATTATTATCTAAATTTTATTATGTATGATATATTATTAATTTTAGATAATCTTTAATTAAAATATACTAATATAAAAGTTATAAAATATATTTATTAAAAATGCAGAAGATATTTTATTAAAAATATTGTACATTAAAAACGATATCATATAAAATATATTTATTAAAAATGCAATTTTATTAAAAATAATATACATTCAATCACAATACGCTAATTATAGTATATTTTTGGACTCTTTCATATTTTTCAAGATATTCTGCTAATTTCACATTGAATTGTGACTTATTTGCCAAGTTGGGAGAGGGGGGATTAGCAATTTTATTTTTAATTGTGACTTATCTTTTCATAAATTATAGTATAGTTTTGGAATCTTTCATATTTTTCAAGATATTTTGCTCATTTCACATTGAATTGTGACTCATTTGTCAAGTTGGGAGAGGGGGTATTAGTGATTTTATTTTTAATTGTGACTTGTCTTTTCATAAATAATAGTATATTTTTGGACTCTTTCATATTTTTCAAGATATTTTGCTCATTTCACATTGACTTGTGACTTATTTGCCAAGTTGGGAGAGGGGGGTTAGTGATTTTATTTTTTATTGTGACTTGTCTTTTCATAAATTATAGTATATTTTTTGGGCTCTTTCATGTTTTTCAAGATATTTTGCTCATTTCACATTGAATTGTGACTTATTTGTCAAGTTGGGAGAGGGGGGATTAGTGATTTTATTTTTCATTGTGACTTGTCTTTTCATAAATTATAGTATATTTTTGGACTCTTTCATATTTTTCAAGATATTTTGCTCATTTCACATTGAATTGTGACTTATTTGCCAAGTTGGGAAAGGGGGGATTCGTGATTTTATTTTTAATTGTGACTTATCTTTTCATAATTTATCTGATGCCTTGCAACTGTAAAATTATTTTTCATACGGGTTGCCATGTAAGCATCAACTAACATATTATCATTCACATTTCTTCAATTCCATTGGAACATATATGTTGTCATTGGACAAGTTTATCCTTGAGAGCAGACTACTCAAATGAAGAAAATTCGTCTCCGGAAAAAATAATAAAATTAAATTCAGTGTTGAGATGGATACAATAATGAGAGACCATATGATGGGTAAAATGATCGATATGGTTGATCCATCTAACAGCAACTTGAAACCACCCCTCCACAATACGAAGAACAAAGGCCGACCTAGTAAAAAAGATCAAAATCGATGGAGGATACGTTCCTGCTTAGAGTCGGACAAGATAAAAAATTCTTCTCAAGCAACCAATGATCCGTATATCCAACAATTACCAAAGATTTTTGGAGTTATGTTAGGCATACTATTGACGTGCTTGTTTTACATACTTGCCATTTTGGTCTGCACCAATCTCACTCGAGGAAAGAAGCCACATAGCTATTGCACATATCAACGGTAACCACTTTGTTCATGTATTTATATATCCTGATTATCTGGTACCACCAATTGTAAGTATGTGGAGTGAAAATATTACAAAAGAAAATAGAGGATGGGAGACTCCATATCGTGAAAGGATTCAATCATGGCAGAACCTAATGGCTCGAAATTAGTTTTTTTCTTGTATTATCATAATTGTACTTCTCTACTTTTTTGTATTATCTTATGTAATATATTTAATAAACATGATGTATAATATTTATCTATTTGAATAATGTATTTTTTACACAATTTTTTGGTATCAGCATAATTGTATTTCTCTATTTTTATATAATATATATTTGTATTATCTTACATAAATTTATTAAATCATATATAATATATGTTTATTTAAATAATGTATTTTTTTATTTTATATAAATTTAGTATATTTATAATTAAATAAATTAATTTAAACACTAAAAATAAAAAATAAAAAATAAAAAGGGCTGCCAGCGAAATGCTGGTAGCGAGGGGAATGGGGGGCAGCAGGGGGGAGAGAGAGAGAGAGAGAGAGAGATGGGTATTTAGTGGGAAGAAAAAAAAACATGATTTGATGGATTGGATAAAATGTTTGGGGGGAGTAGCTCTCTTATTTACTAAAGAGACCTAGGCCCTGTTCTTTTGGATTTATTTTTCGATTCGATTCGCCTACTGCTCGAGTCCATTCAATTCGATTGATTCGATTCATTTCACTAGTTCTTCTTATTATTATTATTATTAATCTTAATTATTATTATTGTTATTATTACTAATAATATTACTATTATCGTTGTTATTGTTGATTACTATTATTATCATTTACCATTATTATTATTATTATTATTATTATTATTATTTACCCTTAATATATATTTCAGTTTAGTTCATTCGATTCGAGTCCATTCAGCCTGTGTCGATTCGATTGGCCGATTCGATTCAGATCCATTCGATTGATTCAATTCAATCTAATTCATTGATTCATTCACCCAAAAGAACAGAGCCCTACTCCCCCCACCCCCCACGCACACACAAAAATATTTTATCTAATCAATCAAGTCATGTTTTTTTTTCTACTAAATACCCCTTCCCTCTCTCCCTCCCCCTTGCTGCCCCCCCCCCCCCCCCACCCCCACCCCCACCCCCCACCCCCACCCATCCCCCCACACAAGATTTCACCGAAGCCCTTCTTTTTTTTTAGATTTTAATTTAATTTATTTCAATTATAGATATAATAAATGTACGTAAAATAAAAAATACATTATTTAAATAGACACATTATATCTGACGACTCAACTCAAGAAAAATTTATGTAAGATAATACAAACATATATTATATAAAAAATAAAGAAATACAATTATACTGATACCAGAAAAATTGTGTAAAAATGCATTATTTAAATAGATAAATATTATACATCGTATTTATTAAATACGTTACGTAAGATAATACAAAAAAGTAGAGAAGTATAATTATGATAATACAAGAAAAAAAAACTATGTTTAAACCATTAGGTTCTGCCATGATTGAATCCTTTCACGATATGGAGTCTCTCATCCTCCATTTTCTTCTGTAATATTTTCGCTCAACATACTTACAATTGGTGGTACCAGATAATCTGTAACTGTAATACCCCGATTTTTCGGATATTTTTTTTTCGTTTATATGTTGGATATCGTTGATGGATATTTGTGCTTGGGAACGTGGTGAACGTTTGATAATGTTATTGAATGCGTATATGTATTCATTGTGCCATATGTTTGATTGGTATGTCGAGACATTGGTTGAGGATAGTTGAATATGGCTAGGCACAGCAACGATAGCGCACGCTATAAGTGTTTCATTAGCGCACGCTACTGGGTACAGGTAGCGCACGCTACGAAGTATTGATATCGTACGCTAAGAGGTTCGGTTACGTACGCTAAGGAGGACCCCCAACGTACGTAACGACTTGCTGGGTTAGTTCCGGAAGGTGGCCGACAGGTAGGCCCAGGTTGATTTTATATTCAGTTAGCGCACGCTAACGCATGTTAGCTTGCGTACGCTAACATCAGATCGCCAATAATGGAATCTTAGCTTTCGGCGGGTGGACCCGGCCATGTTCGACGCGTGTCCAGATAAGGTCAACGAGTGGTTGTCGTGTAGAGCTAGCGCACGCTAAAACCGTATGATTAGCGCACGCTAATTCCAGATCGGTCAAAGGAATCCCGGTAATCGCGGATGCTTTCGGCAAGTGGGGGCACGATACTGTAGCAAGTCAACTTCAGATAGCGCACGCTAAGGTCAAGGACTTGCGTACGCTAGGCATGATGTTTTACGTACGTTAATGCATGGGCATTACGTACGTAAGCTAGTTTACGAAGCGAGGCAGTAGCCTCTGGGCTTCGATAGCGCACGCTAACAAAGTCAGTTAGCGCACGCTAAATATGAGATGTTAGCGCACGCTAATAATGTTTATTATAAAAGGGGACAGACGGGTATTGTAAGGCATTTCGTCTATTCTTCTTCCTTCACTCGGGAGAGAGAGAGTTGAGAGTTATTTGAGGTTCCCAAACACTGTATAATGATAATATTTAACAAGATTAAGATTGAGAGCTTGGATTCAAGCCTTGTTCTTCAAGTTGTTCATGATTCTTTGGATGGAGTTCTAGTGTTCTTCTTTTTGGTTCGTCTAAACCGGGTAATCTTCGTATTCCTTTGTTAATGGTTCGTTTTTCTTAGATGATTACATGTGAGGAACATGTTGGATAATCATGTAACGATGTTATATGGGATTTTATGGATTTTGTTAAGAACTTCGAATGTTTCTTCATATTATTAAAGATGATGATTCGTTTAAACCGTTTTGAGATGGATTTCTAGATCATAATACGAGGTTGAATTCCAGATTGAGCATGTTATGATCCTTGTGACCGAGTTGGTCCGATTATTGACATGATTATTGTTCTAGGGTGATTAATCAATAGGTATAACCGTTGTGCTTCGTTGGAAGACCGTAGATTCGTTCGATCCAAATTTGAAGAGCTCGTAGACGAGGGCGATGAGTTCGGTGTTGGTTTTGTCGTGTTGGTATCCAGGCAAGTGTTTACTTGTTCGGTTGTAATGTTTTGATGAGTAATTCCATTTACATTTCATAAGTATTTTATGTTGTATTGCATATTGACGAATGTTCGGTGATGTTCTAAAAGGATTAGAATGCACAGTTGATGATTGTTGAGATACTCGGACAATCTTGGGAAGATTGTAATATTCGGATATTGTTGATGTCATTTTGGATATTCTTGGTCTGTGGTATGCATTCCGGAAGGAAGTCCGGATAGAGGTATGTTTTATGGTAATCGTACATAGAGGATTATGTACGAGAAAGTATTCGGTATTGAGGTATTATACGGTATTGTTGTGATACTGGGATTTTTATAGTATTATCGTGATATTGGGATTTTGACGAGAATCGTTGGATTACCGGAAGTGGTAAGGTTATCGTTGAGGTTATTATTCTCATGATGCATGGCATGTGAATATTTATGTTTATGTACTTGCGGTTATTTGTCGGGCATTATTGCTGACCCCGTTGTGGGACTTGTTTTTCAGGTATTGAGGACTTTGATGGTAGCGGTCGTGAGGCGAGGATTCCGGACGATACTGGCTATGGCATATTGTTGGGGAATCGTGTATCTTGTCTGTGTATTAATTATTGATGTATATGTATCTTGGACTGTATTTTTATCCGCCGCGTGAGTTCTTTCAAATGGCTTTCGGCTTTATGCCAACTGAGTTTGATTTCGAAAACCGATTCCCTTAACCGAGTTTTTGGCCTTGATTATCTTGACGGTGGTTGGTGTTTTCAAATGATTTTGTGAGTTTTGGAAAATACTACCGTCATCGGCCTTCTTGTCGTTTTTGTAAATGGTTTTTAGTCTGGTGGGTTCCGGCGCGGGGCCCACGGCGTGTAATATTCCCGGTTGGATCTGGGGGTGTTACAGTAACACCCCCAATCCACTCAGGGATATTACACGCCGTAGACCCCTTTCCACAAGGAGCTACCAGGCGGGAGACTACAAATCAAAACCCACATGCGGTCAACTTGACCAAAACATAATACCGTAGACCGATTAGGTCTCTCAAAACACAGCATAACCGTACATCTGATGAAACTAAAATACAACTCGATCACATAGTACATAAAATGTCCATCCCCTCAAGGATGACTAGAACTCAAACTGACATATCACCGATGCATTTACGACTATAATCGTGACTAGTATCGCTGCATTGCATCATCCTCCGAGCCAATCCTGTGGTTGCTCACTCTCCAGTCAGAACACCTGGAATAAATAACAAAATCCCCAACGAGGGGTTAGCGATGGAATCGCTAGCAAGTAACCAAGCTATACGATTATACATCAAGAATACAACCGTTAAGAAAATAACATTTCGACAAGGTAGTAACATGATCCCCGAATCTAAAGTCTTTTAAAAATTTATTCCTTTAAAACAAACCATAGGGATTACTCCAGAAATCACTGTAAGAGATTATTTAGAGACTTCGGTGGTCTCAGTGTAAAATCCTGAAATATGAATGTTTTTCCTTTTCAAAAGGTTTTCTTTCAAAATCATACAAATGATTTTATTCTCAACTCAAATCTCAAGACCAAAACCATATTCACCAATATAATCGGGATTCAAGATTCAAACATAAATAATTCAGAGATATCAAATCAACAGTCAAAACATCTCTGTGGCCCCGAAGGGTCCCACCCGGATTAGCTCATCAAGAATAAACTCGAACACACCCATAAGTTATCTTGACATCGCACTCGCAAGTGACGATTCTCGGAGCCCTCTCCAGACCTACCCGATTAGATAACCTTATGGTCAAATCGTAACATCTGGCCGTACTCGCAAGCACGCGCCTCCGGAGGCCTCGACGGACCCTACCCGGATAACATCATTCAAGTACGCCCATAAGTTATCATGACATCGCACTCGCAAGTGCCGATTCTCGGAGTCCTCCCCAGATCTACCCGAATTGATAACCTTATGGTCACAACGTACGTCTGGCCGTACTCGCAAGCACGCGCCTCCGGAGGCCTCGACGGGACCCCTACCCGGATAACATCTCAACTCTCTACTATACACAATAACAAAGGTATAATATTCACCACAACCGCAACCACATAACACATAGGTTAACGCATCATAACTTCAACAAGGGCACAACATCCACAGCACACCATCATTCAGGAAGAAGGCCAACGAGCAAATAATACAAGTATTCCGCGATTCCACAATTCTTCGGTTAACTACTCATTTCTAGTATTTATTTTAAGCACAAGATAACATGAAGAGGTAGTTATCATTATTCTTGAAACTAAAGTTTACGTTCGTAATTACCTTCATAAAATCACATCTTCATTTAAAGTAAGTTACGGTTAAATATACCGTCACTAACGAGTCCACGTTAAATTCACGACACATCACATTCTCAAAGTATAAAGAATATAGACTAGATACTCGCCTCAAGTCCAACGCACGCGGAGCAACGGGAAAGCTCGACTTAATGACCGCTACCGAACACTCCGAAGAACACGATTCAACTAGGAAGCTCGGACCCCGAAGAAGACAACGAACGGGAGGGTTCCGACTCGAGTTCTTCACAAGTATTTCGTCTCTAAGTCATACCAATGATAAATCAAAAATCGTACGATGGGTAATAATCATTCAACGCCCAATTCCCCCCTCTAAGACCTTTTGTCGGACACCTTCAAGGCGTCGACTAAGAACTCGACCAAAACAACGAATCGATACGATCCAACCATGGAATAACAAGAGAAATGATATAATACATCTAAATAATCATCAATCCATCATAATCCTAAGTTAAATCGGATTAATCGGACGAAAACAACCAAAATACCCAAATTCCCCAAAACTAGATTTTTAGGAAATCTGACCTGATTCGGTAGATCGGAGGATGTTATAGGATGGATGATTGATGATATGAACCTCAAAACTTCATGGATTAATTGTATAACAACACTCCTCTATGATTAACATAACCTCAGCCGCGGAAGAGAAGAAAAACGAGTGAGAAATGGCTGAGAAATACGCTGTCAGGCCTTAAATAGGCCGACTGTCGGCCGGGTTATGTACGTAACCGGCCATGGCCGAACTCACTGCCTGGAAATGCCGGAAGCGTTACGTACGTTACCGGCCAGGGCCTTACGTACGTAACCGGCCTTACGTACGTAACTGCCGATCACTTGTAATACCCGTAATTTTGATTCCCGGTAATTTTCTATTTTTGGCGGAAGTCCGTTTTGACAACTCGCTTGGGACTGTTTCGTCACCCTGAGAATGATTAATTATACACTTTTTGACATCCGAGTTCGTTTCGGTATCGTTTTGTTGAGTTCCGTGCGTTTCAGCGACTTTCCGCACTTGAGTTCGATTCTTGCGAATCTCGTTCTAAACTGCTGTTTCGAGTTTCCTGTAAGTCCGTTTAACTTTGTTAGAAGTGTTGTGAACTTCGGTTTGGTTATTCGATCGCGTATCGTGATTTTCGGGCGTTTTGGGCCGTTTTGTAATTTACCCAAAGTTAAGGGTATTCTATCTGTATTCGTTGTCTCGACTCTTTTCTCGGTCGCGTATGATTAATTATTACCTTACGCTTTCATTTCGGGTCGTTGATGTTGTCCGCGAACTTTTCGTCGTGTTCGTTCCGTACGTTTTCGGAAATCGAGTCGTCGAGCCCTGGTGGTCGGGCACTGGCCGGACGATTGCGGGACTGACCGGACGGTCGCAGGTTCTGGCCGGACGATGGCTGGCACTGACCGAGCAGGCACGGCAGGAACCGGCGTAGCGCACGCTACGGCCGGGACGCTGCGCGCGCTAGCTCGGCAGTGTAGCGCACGTTGTCGAGTCAGCCAGCGTACGCTATCGGGCCTGGGCAGAGGGATTCTGAGGTTCTGGACTCGGTCAGGATCGGCAGGTAGCGCACGCTACTGTCGGTCGTAGCGCACGCTAACCGGCAGGGGTAGCGCACGCTGCCGGCCAACTAGCGTACGCTACCTGGGTGAGTTTGTTAGTCCAGTGGCTACTGGACTGGTCGGCTAGCGCGCGCAGGCTTCCGGCCGTAGCGCACGCTAGCGGGAGTCGGGCGGTCGAGTCATGGTCGGCAGAATTGGTCGGTGGTGCCGGGTCATGCGGGCCATGGCCGAGAGTGCTCGGCCGACATCGGGCCGATAAGACGCTAGGTCGGAAGGCTAGCGCACGCTAGTTCCGCCAAGATAAAAATGACACTGACTTTCTCCGTCATTTTTCATTTCATTTCTCTTCGTTCGCGGTGAGGTTTCTGAGGAGACGAAACCATGTTGTTGAACAACAAATCCACGAAGTTTCGAGTTTATATCACCGATCAATCGTCTATAACATCCTTCGATCCAAATAATCAAGGTTAGATCTTTAGAACCCTACTTTTGGGGAGATTTGGGGATTTTCGCGGTTTTGTCCGATTCTTTCGGTTTCTTTGAGTAATTCATGATGAATATGATTAATCTTGTTGGTACTCTTAGTTTCCCTACGGATTCATGGTATATTTCGTGATTTTTACGAAATCGAGAGGGTTTGGTTGTGGTCCGCCCTCGTTGTCGCTTTTATACGAATATGCATGAATCGTAGGTGGGTTTCCGCGTATTCCAATTCCGTATTCGTTTAGAATCTGTTGTGATTGTGTTCTTCAATCGTTAGGTTCGGTTCCGATGGTTTCTAGCATTCGTCGGTGACTTTCCATTCCGTTCGTTGCGTCGCCGATTTTTCAAGGCAAGTATACATTTATGATTGTGCTCGACTTTGAAAGTAAGAGGAATTGATGGTATGATATGAACGAACCGCTTTTACGGCATTCATAGATATATTGATGGCATATTATGAACGAACCGCTTTTACGGCATTCATATATGTATTATTGGCATGTAACGAGCGAACCGCTTTGACGGCATTCCTACATGTAACGGCGTATGATCCGAACGAACCGTTTCTACGGCATTCACATACGTCATAAGATTTTAGTCATTCCTAATAACTAGTCTTGAATTGATGAATTGACGGATTACATTTACTTTATTGTCGAGGAGTATTGTGTTTCATCTTGTTATACTTGCACTAGCTATTCGACGGCTAACCCTTTATGGGGAAATACCTTTATGTATTTCATGTTCCAGAGAGAGGACAAAGCGGGTATCGGGTCGGCATGAAGATGATGGGCAAGTGTGATACTGTGTCTTGTCTCCGGTTATCTTTTTGGATTCCTCCATTCGGTGTTGTTGTACTGGAATGGATTTTAAATACTCGAGTATTGTATTTCAGTTTCCTTGATGTTCCGGCCTGTGTTGCCGAGGTATTGATTTGTGCAGTGATGTATATGGTTTCATTGGTTATGGTTTTGAATACCATTTGTATCGTCTTTCTTTCCATTGTATGTAGACCTTCTCGGTCAAGTTTTATAGTTCCGCGTATGTTTAGCCTTGTGTGTCCCACGGCGGGGCTCACGGCGCTGTAATATACCCTGAATAACTTGGGGGTGTTACAGAATATGGTATCAGAGCTTAGGTTTATGGATACCTAGGCTGTCGGTCTTTTGGGTCGATTGAGTCGTCATTTGCCCACAGTATCACTACTCTGCCATCATCACAGTGCGACCGGTACTTGTAAGTCCTCTCACTCTTCTTGTATTATCTTGACCGTTTCATTTTTAGCTTGGTATTCTTTGGAATTGGTCACTTCGAGAAGGTGCGATTTGGATTATACTTCCGCACGTGTGTGCCCTTTAGAATGTTGGATGTAAGGAGAAGAAGTCGTGACTGTGGTTACGGACGTGAACCCTTCCTTGAGATTTTGTCAAATTGCTAATTTCGATATTAGCGTGTATCGGTTTTGTGTTTGGACTTTGTTTAGGAGTCGCATGCTAGTACCACGGGAGATCATCGACTTCACAGACCTCTAAGTATGTTGTTTGGATTATTCGATAATTCTTGGTTATCTTGGTGATTTTGGACTTATATGTTGGATAATTGTGCTTGAGGATGATGTGAACGTATGACAATGTTGCTGAATGCGTATATGTATTCATTGTGCCATATGATCGTTTGGTATGTCGAGATGTTGGTAGAGAATAGCGGAAAATGGCTAAGTACAGCTACGTTAGCGCACGCTACAAGGTATGCCTAGCGCGCGCTAAGATATATACTTAGCGTACGCTACGGTGCATACTTAGCGCACGCTAAGAGATTCGGTTACGTACGCTAAGGAGGACCCATAACGTACGTAACGACTTGCTGGGTTAGTTTCGGAAGGTGGCCGACAGGTAGGCCCAGGTTGATTTTTATATTTAGTTAGTGCCCGCTAACGCATGTTGGTTAGCGCACGCTAACACCAGATCGCCAATAACGGAATCTTAGCTTTCGGCGGGTGGACCCGGCCATGTTCGACGCGTGTCCAGATAAGGTCAACGAGTGCTTGTCGTGTAGAGCTAGCGCACGCTAAAACCGTATGATTAGCGCACGCTAATTCCATATCGGTCAAAGGAATCCCGATAATCGCGGATGCTTTCGGCATGTGGGGGCACGATACTGTAGCAAGTCAACGACGATTAGCGCGCGTTAAGGTCGAAGAATAGCGCACGCTACTGAGCATTTCACTGTATCAAGTCAACGCCTGTTAGCGTACGCTAATGCATGGGCATTACGTACGTTAAATGAATTTTGAAGCAATGTAGTAGCTTCTGGACTGCCCGTTAACGCACGCTATCAAGGAAGGATAGCGCACGCTAGTCATGTAGCGCACGCTAAATATAAGGTCTAGCGCGCGCTAGTGATGTGTTTTATAGAGAGGATAGACGAGTACTGAGAGGCATTTTGTCCATTCTCCTTCCTTCAGTCAATAGAGAGAACCTTGAGAAGTACTTGAAGTTCCTAAACATTGAAAGATGATTCTCTCAAACAAGATTGAGATAGAGAGCTCGGATTTAAGTATTGTTCATGAAGTTTTTGTAGATTCTTGGAATGGAGTTCAAATTATTCTTCTTCGTGGTTCGTCCATACATGGTAGTCCTCGTATCCCTTTGATAGTGGTTCATTTCGTTAAGGATTACTACTTGGGAGGGAGTATGTTGGGAATCGTGTATTTTGATGTTCGTCTTATTTCAATGAAAATGCATAAATTGGACTGTACTTTTATCCGCTGCGTGAGTATTTTGAAATGGCTTTTGGTATTTTGTCAACTGAATTTTTATTTTGTAAAACCGATTCCCTAAACTGAGTCTTTGGCATTTTGGCCTTGATTATTTTGACGGTATTTGGAAAATGATTTTTTCTTAATTTTTTTTTTTTAAAAAAAAAAAAATATATATATATATATATATTACCGTCATCGATCTTTTTAACATTTTTGAAATGATGTGGAAAAATTGTGCTTAGCCTGGTAAATCCTTGTGAGAAGAGTTTACGGCGTGTAATATTCCCAGGAGGATCTGGGGTGATACAATTGTGGTATCATGTGATAATGTTATACGAGATTTATTGGAATTGTAATAAGAGATTTCGGATGTTGATATGAATATTGAGACCTTCTTCATATGGTGATGACAGTAAGCAGGTGAGTTTGAAAACCAGAGGCATTGTTGCGACTCTTAAGGTTGTATGAATGGCATGACGAAGAAAATGGTAACATGGAGATATATACCTCGGATATGTTGTTCTGAATGGGATTTCGGATATTTCGTGTTCTTGAAGAACTCTTGAATTATACGAGGTGATGAATTTTTTTTTTTAGAAGTGTTGATGTTTTGAAAATGAATATGGAATATTCATATCTAGAGCTAACCTATGTGTTTGATATAGTATTCGTATAGGAATACGAATGTGATTATGAGTTTGACGAGACTATTATTCATCTCCGAATTTGGAAGCCCATACGTATTGGAGCATATGTTCAAGTCGAATGATTGGACTATTTGATAACCTTTTTTTAGTAGGATTATCTATTGTTTTGAACCAGTCGGATGATTCGAAATGATGACGGTCATAAGTAAATTTTAACGATGGATTTACGAGAAGGGAACCTTATCAATTCGAATTTAAGAATTTAGTTTGGAACATTTAGACCCTTATTATTGGTCCTTATTTGTTGCTAATATGATCATCATATTTCGACTCGTATTGTGGACAGGATGTGTAAGTGTCTGAGTTGGATTGTTCAGACTGTGATTAGTCAAGATATGGTGAAACGATTGAGTTTGTGTTTTGGTGGTATTGATATTGGTCGTCATCGAACTTGTTGATTATTAATCCTTCGTTTTACAATAAGGTATGATGTTTGATCGTGAATTATGATTGTTGTGTTGCGGTTAAGGTTGAAGGGTTCGTAGATTAACTTGGTCGAAACTGAGGAATTCGTAAGACGAAATCAACTGAATTGGTAACAGTTCATTGTATTGATATCGAGGCAAGTTTTATACTCGTACTAATCAATGAGACTAATGTTATCGTGTAGATGTACGAATGTGTGTATCATTTCGAGACTTGGTCTACTTATGATTGTATTGATATCATGGGATTGTTTGATACGACACCCGTCGACAAATCATGCCAAATGTTATTGTTGTTCGTAAACGGCCGATTGAAGGCATTGATGTATTCGAATTTCATCTTCATTATCGGTAACTGATTTAAGTGTGCCGAGACATCCGTTGTACCGTTGTTATCGAGTTGCCGTTCTAAGGTAACCGAAGTATTGAATTGGGACTGTCGAAGATAGTTCCCATCCGTTGAGTCGTTATCGATTGGTCGTTCGAAGACAATCGAGATATTGAATGGGGATCTCCGAGGATAGTGCCCATCTGTGAGTTATTATTGTCGTGTTGGCCAACTCAGGGCAGCACACTATTATTCTTATGAACTCGACAATTTTGTGATCGTTGAGGGTGGAGGATTTCCCGACTTGTGGTGTTGTGATTATTGCCGTGGTAATCGGTCCTTAGGGAATTCTTATCCCAAGATGGTTGTTTTGAATATCGTTGGTCGTGTCGATCTTTCATTATTCGTGTGTCATCGTTCACTGGGTGAATTGTATGATCCGTAATGGGTATTTTATCCTTTGAGTTTCGTTGTCATGTTGTATCATGGCATACCTGGAATCATGTCTGCGTGCCGATTGGTTATGTGTAGGATTTTTAGCCAGGCACTCGATGGTCATGCGTGGATGTTCCCGCATTGGACCGTGCACACGAGACGTAGTTCTTGAGGCTAATTAGGTACATTGTCACACGTATATTCTGGATTCCGTATACGGGGTGGACATGTGCACGGACACATTTCCGGATCGGGCGTACTGTGATGTCCCTCTTGAGCTTTATTGTTTGATCGTTCGTAGTCCATGTTGTATTGGATATGTCCGACGATTTGCGACTGGTTGTTCATACGCGAGGGGTATGTCCGACAGTCAGGTTGGTTTCTTTGAGATCTATTTTGTGATGATTCACAGCTTTGGGCTGTTCGGCTTTCAGGCCATTGTGATGTATGGGTATTTCCGTTGGAGCCTTCGGGCATTGGGAATTCGTATCTTTTTCGGCATTGGTTTGGTTTACCTTCGGGTAATGTATTGTTGTGTCCTATATTGATGACTCGCCATTTGGGCATAAGTTTCGGTTCTTGTGTATCTCATTGAGTTTTTCCTGGCGAAATATTTCTTCTCCCTACCTGTTTTAAGTTTCGGGACGAAACTTCTTTTAAGGAGGGTAGAATGTAATACCCGTAATTTTGATTCCCGGTAATTTTCTATTTTTGGCGGAAGTCCGTTTTGACAACTCGCTTGGGACTGTTTCGTCACCCTGAGAATGATTAATTATACACTTTTTGACATCCGAGTTCGTTTCGGTATCGTTTTGTTGAGTTCCGTGCTTTTCAGCGACTTTCCGCACTTGAGTTCGATTCTTGCGAATCTCGTTCTAAACTGCTGTTTCGAGTTTCCCGTAAGCCCGTTTAACTTTGTTAGAAGTGTTCTGAACTTCGGTTTGGTTATTCGATCGCGTATCGTGATTTTCGGGCGTTTTGGGCCGTTTTGTAATTTACCCAAAGTTAAGGGTATTCTATCTGTATTCGTTGTCTCGACTCTTTTCTCGGTCGCGTATGATTAATTATTACCTTACGCTTTTGGGTCGTTGATGTTGTCCGCGAACTTTTCGTCGTGTTCGTTCCGTACGTTTTCGGAAATCGAGTCGTCGAGCCCTGGTGGTCGGGCACTGGCCGGACGATTGCGGGACTGACCGGACGGTCGCAGGTTCTGGCCGGACGATGGCTAGCATCGACCGAGCACGGCAGAACCGCGTAAGCGCACGCCACGGCCGGGCCTTCTGCGCGCTAGCTCGGCAATGTAGCGCACGTTGTCGAGTCGGCCAGACGCTCTGCTCGGGCTGGCGGAGGGATTCGAGGTTCGACTCGGTCAGATCGGCAGGTAGCGCGCGCTACTATCGGTCGTAGCGCACGCTAACCGGCAGGGGTAGCGCACGCCGCCAACTAGCGTACGCTACAGGTGAGTTTGTTAGTCCGGTGGCTCTTTGGGTGGTCGGCTA
The DNA here is from genome assembly GCA_033398695.1 of Orobanche coerulescens. Classification (NCBI taxonomy): domain Eukaryota; kingdom Viridiplantae; phylum Streptophyta; class Magnoliopsida; order Lamiales; family Orobanchaceae; genus Orobanche; species Orobanche coerulescens. The sequence goes on from CM065816.1 coordinate 121,334,742, forward strand.
GCGCGCGCGAGCTTCGGCCGTAGCGCACGCTAGCGGAGTCGGGCGGTTGAGTCATGTCGGCGGGGTGGTCGGTGGTGCCGGGTCATGCGGGCCATGGCGAGAGTGCTCGGCCGATCATGGCCGATAAGCGCACGCTAGGCGGGAAGGCTAGCGCACGCTAGTTCCCGCCCGATATAAAAAAATGACAGACCGCGACTTTCTCCGTCATTTTTCATTTCATTTCTCTTCGTTCCGGTGGGGTTTCGGAGGAGACGAAACCATGTTGTTGAACAACAAATCCACGAAGTTTCTGAGTTTATATCACCGATCAATCGTCCTATAACATCCTTCGATCCAGCGAATCAAGGTTAGATCTTTAGAACCCTACTTTTGGGGAGATTTGGGGATTTTCGCGGTTTTGTCCGATTCTTTCGGTTTTGCTGAGTAATTCATGATGAATATGATTAATCTTGTTGGTACTCTTAGTTTCCCTACGGATTCATGGTATATTTCGTGATTTTTACGAAATCGAGAGGGTTTGGTTGTGGTCCGCCCTCGTTGTCGTTTTTATACGAATATGCATGAATCGTAGGTGGGTTTCCGGGTGTATTCCAATTCCGTATTCGTTTAGAATCTGTTGTGATTGTGTTCTTCGAATCGTTAGGTTCGGTTCCGATGGTTTCTAGCATTCGTCGGTGACTTTCCATTCCGTTCGTTGCGTCGTCGATTTTTCAAGGCAAGTATACATTTATGATTGTGCGTTCTCGACTTTGAAAGTAAGAGGAATTGATGGTATGATATGAACGAACCGTTTTTACGGCATTCATAGATATATTGATGGCATATTATGAACGAACCGTTTTTACGGCATTCATATATGTATTATTGGCATGTAACGAACGAACCGTTTTGACGGCATTCCTACATGTAACGGCGTATGATCTGAACGAACCGTTTCTACGGCATTCACATACGTCATAAGATTTTAGTCATTCCGGAATAACTAGTCTTGAATTGATGAATTGACGGATTACATTTACTTTATTGTCGAGGAGTATTGTGTTTCATACTGTTATACTTGCACTAGCTATTCGACGGCTAACCCCTTTATGGGGGAAATACCTTTTATGTATTTCATGTTCCAGGAGAGAGGACAGGCGGGTATCGGGTCGGCATGAAGATGATGGGCAAGTGTGATACTGTGTCTTGTCTCCGGTTATCTTTTTAGATTCCTCCATTCAGTGTTGTTGTACTGGAATGGATTTTAAATACTCGAGTATTGTATTTCAGTTTCCTTGATGTTCCGGCCTGTGTTGCCGAGGTATTTATTTGTGCAGTGATGTATATGGTTTAATTGGTTATGGTTTTGAATACCATTTGTATCGTCTTTCTTTCCATTGTATGTAGACCTTCTCGGTCAAGTTTTATAGTTCTGCATATGTTTAGCCTTGTGTGTCCCACGGCGGGGCTCACGGCGCTGTAATATACCCTGAATAACTTGGGGTGTTACATCACTACCGTACGTTACTCGGCCAGGGCTGGCCTGGCCCCAGCATGCCCGGCCATGACTCGGCCGGGACCAACTCCGACGGCCTGAACGACCCCGAAACCCAAACCTGAGTACGAATCGAAGATACGGTTACGAAGTACTCGCAAAGACGAATCCGAGCACTAAAAGAACACACGATTCCGACCACCCGAAGGCTCGAAATTCGACAACGGGAAGTAATTACCCCAAACTTTGGGAAATTACGAAAATGGCCCAAAACGCCCGAAAATCACGATACGTGATCGAAACACCAAGCCAAAGCTCGCAACATGAATAATAACATTAAATGAACTTACAAGAAAGTCGAAACAATAGTTTCGAACGAGAATCGCAAGAATCGAACTCAAGTGCGGAAAAGTCGCCAAAAAGCACGGAACTCGACAAAACGATACCGAAACGAACTCGGATGACCAAACACGAAGAACAAAACATTGTCAAAATGTCAAAACGGTCGCAAGCAAGTTCTGGAAAGTAGAAAAATGCCAAAAACGAAAAATTATCGAAAAAGAAAATCACGGGTATTACATTCTACCCCTCTAAAAAAAAGTTTCATCCCGAAACTTAAACTGAAAAAAAAAGTGAAGTCACAAACAACAAAGCACGGCCGACAAAATCTCAACGGTCCCGACGAACCGATCCCGATTCCGATGCCAAACAGGATTCTGGGAAACCTCATGGAATAATTCACAATACTGAACTCTGTGGCCCTCGAATCCACAATTATAACAAGTAATCCGTTGCGAAGGAAAATTAGCTTGCACATGACCGACAACATTGCAGTTAAAGTACCTCCCAGTCTGACTAGGAGTCAAAGAAGACAACTTGGAACTCTTGGTTCCACCGAACGAAGAAATTGAAGGTTTCGCCGTACGACTACGCGAAACTCGATGAGAAGAATTTCCGTCTCTTGCACCGTCCGAAAAATCTCCATACGCCCTCTGTCTCTTCGACTCATGCGAAGGCCCAGTAGATAACGATGCCATCTCGTACGCCATGGCTCGATTCTGATACTCTCTCAAAGTAGCACAAGTGAAACCCGACATGTACTGTCGAATCTCTGGTCTCATCCGCATATCAAAATGACGGATATTGTCCTCCTCGGTCCTCACCTGATTCTTCACAAAGGCGAGCTGTCGACTATAATCGACAATAGCCTGCGACACGGGTACATCCTGTGGCTCGGCTAGGTAAAAATCTCGGATCCTCTGCTCTCGAATCGGCCTCGGGCAAAACTCCGCTTCCATCAACTTCTTGAACTCTTCACAAGTAACAGCATGATCTTGAGGCTCAACGGCCTCCCACCAGTTAGCGGCGTCATCAACGAGAAGGAACTGAGCGATAGGAATCCTCCGCTCCTCGGGACAACCAATCGCCTTGAAAATCTTCTCCAATTGTATAAGCCAGTCGTCCCAGCCCAAAGTATCACCCACTCCTGCAAAGCGAGGGGGACGCATACGAACCACTTCTCTAAGCCACCGAGTCGATCCAACATCCTCATTCGCAGTATGGTTACGCTGAACCATCTGAGCTAAATGTGTCATCTGGTCTGCCACCTGTTGGAGCACAGTAGCAACACCAGTACTAATTCCATTACCGGTAGTACGATCCTGGTCGCGCGGAGGGTTACCACGACCTCGACCTCTCGGCATACTGAATGGACAACCGTTCAGAATAACAAAACAACCACCACATAATCAATATAGAGCAACCAACAATAACACAATAAAATACTCATTCCGAGTTGTAACACGAATACATGAACTATCACGGCAACGACAGAATTCAAATTCATAAATCATTCACTTAGCCATGTTAACATAACGTACGACCTTTACCAAGTTTATCACGGTCCAAACCACAAACATATCATCAGGTTCGAATATGGGTAATATTTTAAAAACAAAAAATTTTTCAAGGTGCTTGTCCAAATGATAGCATTTTAAAATTCCTGAATTTGAAAAATTTGCTGAAGCGAATTTTAGAAAAGAAAAGTTTGATCAAAACTATGAATCTATTATCATATCTGTCTCGTTTTGAAAACCATGTATAAAACATTCTGAATTACCACATCCGGATAACGTCAAAGAAACAACACAATTAAACCGAACTATGAAATCATCGTATCTGGGCGTACACCCATAACTTGCTAACAAGAATTGTGACAATATATAATACGTCAATAATATCCACACAGGTGAAGCAACTAAGTGCAATACTGATATCGCAGTTAGGGTTCACGATCGTCACAGACGGACCATATGATTAGGTCGATAGAGATTGAGCAACTGAAAATGATCACCTATAGAATTATGTGACAAAAATCGTAAAAATTTTCCGACGGGCAAAACAACATAACAAACATATAACAGAAATTTTTCAAAATTCTTTTGGTCTCAACCGAAGGTGACGGTATATTTTGCAGTGCCCGAAATACATTAATATACATTTTTCCTCATACCGTCTGATGGTGTCATTTGAAAATACAGGATTAACTCTGTCAAAACTCGACCGATTTCAAAATTCATACGGGCTGCTGGTTTAAACGAACCATAAAAATATTTTCAAAATCAACTTTCACAAAAATGTTCCGACCCTTATGGCCCCTCAAAAATATATTCTCAAATCTACCCGCAGCGGAATAATTACGATAGTCCAAACAAACTGATCGAACTAAAAACCACCTGCTCAAACGACAAACAAAATCACAAATTCAACCAAACACATTTCGGGCGCATCAAGTTAAAACATATATCAAGACTATCATTTGAGCTTTTCACCGAATCAACTATCGGCACACTTTCGAAACCCATCAAGGTTCACAAATTTCACAACATACCACCCCACACGGCGGTTCAAATTCAAAACATCAATACGTCCAGTCATATCCGTATACCGTGCGTCACAAGCATCGAATACAACTCCCTTACACAACACCGTGTAAATAAGGACACATCATATTTAATTCGCACACGTAAAAACATGAAATACAGGTACCTCACATAAAGGAGGAGACTTACGTCCACAGGCCGCACGGAGATAATGGCTGCAACACGATACTAATCACAACGAACCAAAATTGATCACAACGGATCGCAATGATCTCGCTTGTTCACAACTGCTCACCCGGGTGACACGACAAGACACGACTCCGACAAGACACGACTCGACAAGACCCAACTAGACCCAACTGCCTAGGTTTTCGCAAACCTAAGCTCTGATACCATTAATGTAACACCCCCAATCCACTCAGGGATATTACACGCCGTAGACCCCTTTCCACAAGGAGCTACCAGGCGGGAGACTACAAATCAAAACCCACATGCGGTCAACTTGACCAAAACATAATACCGTAGACCGATTAGGTCTCTCAAAACACAGCATAACCGTACATATAATGAAACTAAAATACAACTCGATCACATAGTACATAAAATGTCCATCCCCTCAAGGATGACTAGAACTCAAACCAACATATCACTGACAGACGACAGACTACAACTATGACTAGTATCGCTGCATTGCATCATCCTCCGAGCCAATCCTGTGGTTGCTCACTCTCCAGTCAGAACACCTGGAATAAATAACAAAATCCCCAACGAGGGGTTAGCGATGGAATCGCTAGCAAGTAACCAAGCTATACGATATTATACATCAAGAATACAACCGTTATGAAAATAACATTTCGACAAGGTAGTAACACGATCCCCGAATCTAAAGTCTTTTGAAAATTTATTCCTTTAAAACAAACCATGGGGATTACTCCAGAAATCACTGTAAGAGATTATTTAGAGACTTCGGGGGTCTCAGTGTAAAATCCTGAAATATGAATGTTTTTCCTTTTCAAAAGGTTTTCTTTCAAAATCATACAAATGATTTTATTCTCAACTCAAACCTCAAGACCAAAACCATATTCACCAATATAATCGGGATTCAAGATTCAAACATAAACAATTCAGAGATATCAAATCAACAAATAAACGTCTCTGTGGCCCCGAAGGGTCCCACCCGGATTAGCTCATCAAGAATAAACTCGAACACACCCATAAGTTATCTTGACATCGCACTCGCAAGTGACGATTCTCGGAGCCCTCTCCAGACCTACCCGATTAGATAACCTTATGGTCAAATCGTAACATCTGGCCGTACTCGCAAGCACGCGCCTCCGGAGGCCTCGACGGACCCTACCCGGATAACATCATTCAAGTACGCCCATAAGTTATCATGACATCGCACTCGCAAGTGCCGATTCTCGGAGCCCTCCCCAGACCTACCCGAATTGATAACCTTATGGTCACAATGTACACCTGGCCGTACTCGCAAGCACGCGCCTCCGGAGGCCTCGACGGGACCCCTACCCGGATAACATCTCAACTCTCTACTATACACAATAACAAAGGTATAATATTCACCACAACCGCAACCACGTAACACATAGGTTAACGCATCATAACTTCAACAAGGGCACAACATCCACAGCACACCATCATTCAGGAAGAAGGCCAACGAGCAAATAATACAAGTATTCCGCGATTCCACAATTCTTCGGTTAACTACTCATTTCTAGTATTTATTTTAAGCACAAGATAACATGAAGAGATAAAATCACATCTTCATTTAAAGTAAGTTACGGTTAAATATACCGTCACTAACGAGTCCACGTTAAATTCACGACACATCACATTCACAAAGTATAAAGAATATAGATGAGATACTCGCCTCAAGTCCAACGCACGCGGAGCAACGGGAAAGCTCGACTTAATGACCGCTACCGAACACTCCGAAGAACACGATTCAACTGGGAAGCTCGGACCCCGTAGAAGACAACGAACGGGAGGGTTCCGACTCGAGTTCTTCACAAGTATTTCGTCCCTAAGTCATACCAATGATAAATCAACAATCGTACGATGGGTAATAATCATTCAACGCCCAATTCCCCCCTCTAAGACCTTTTGTCGGACACCTTCAAGGCGTCGACTAAGAACTCGACCAAAACAACGAATCGATACGATCCAACCATGGAATAACAAGAGAAATGATATAATACATCTAAATAATCATCAATCCATCATAATCCTAAGTTAAATCGGATTAATCGGACGAAAACAACCAAAATACCCAAATTCCCCAAAACTAGATTTCTAGGAAATCGGATTCGGTCAGAGATCGGAGGATGTTATAGGATGGATGATTGATGATATGAACCTCAAAACTTCATGGATTAATTGTATAACAACATTACTCATTGATTAACACAACCTCACCGCGGAAGAGAAGAAAACGAGTGAGAAATGGTCGAGAAATACGCCGCTGTGCCTTAAATAGCCGATTTGCCGACCGGTTACGACGTAATCGCCATGGCTTACGACGAATCGCCATGGCCGAACTCACTGCCTGGAAATGCCGGAAGCGTTACGTACGTTACCGGACAGGGCCTTACGTACGTAACCGGCCTTACGTACGTAACTGCCGATCACTACCGTACGTTACTCGGCCAGGGCTGGCCTAGCCCGAGCATGCCCGGCCATGACTCGACCGGGACCAACTCCGACGGCCCGAACGACCCCGAAACCCGAACTTGAGTACGAATCGAAGATACGGTTACGAAGTACTCGCAAAGACGAATCCGAGCACTAAGAGAACACACGATTCCGACTACCCGAAGGCTCGAAATTCGACAACGGGAAGTAATTACCCCAAACTTTGGGAAATTACGAAAATGGCCCAAAACGCCCGAAAATCACGATACGTGATCGAAACACCAAGCCAAATCTCGCAACATGAATAATAACATTAAATGAACTTACAAGAAAGTCGAAACAATAGTTTCGGATGAGATTCGCAAGAATCGAACTCAAGTGCAGAAAAGTCGCCAAAAAGCACGGAACTCGACAAAACGATACCGAAACGAACTCGGATGACCAAACACGAAGAACAAAACATTGTCAAAATGTCAAAACGGTCGCAAGCGAGTTCTGGAAACTAGAAAAATGCCAAAAATGAAAAATTACCGAAAAAGAAAATCACGGGTATTACATAATCAAGATATAGAAATACTTGAACAAAGTGGTTACCGTTGACATGTGCAATAGCTATGTGGCTTATTTTATCGGGTGAGATTGGTGCAGACCAAAATGGTAAGTATATAAAACAACCCCCTTTGTATGGAGTAAACGCATGCAGTACAACATTGTACCGGGTTGCAATGACAATCCCACTGTATACAGAATTCATCCAGCTCCGATGAGGTGTTGGGGATTCCAGGTAATTTATACTATACAACATTTTATCTACTGCACCTTGTTCTGTGAAGACCTTATCATAAAAATCTCTATTTTGTAAAATTTCATGATAAAGGTCTACCCGCAGGCGCATCCAATCATCTTCCTCTAGATACTCAATTTGTGCAGTTATTTCTCTATAGCCACAATTATCATCTCCAAGCACGTCAAATAGTATGACTAACATAAATCTAAAAAGATTTGGGTAATTGTTGGATATACGAATCATTGGTTGTTTGAGACTCTAAGCAGGAATGTATCCTCCCTCGATTTTGATCTTTTTTACTAGTCGGCCTTTGTTCTTCGTATTGTGGGGGTTGGTTTCAAGTTGCCGTTATATGGATCAACCATATCGATCATTTTACCCAACATATGATCTCTCATTGTTGTATCCATCTCATCTAATACTGAGTTTAATTTTATTATTTTTTCCGGAGTCGAATTTTCTTCATTTGAGTAGTCTGTGATAGAATTCAAACCCTTCTAGAATGGAGGCTAAGTATTTCAACATGTGAAGGCATCTACCTTTGAACAATTAGTTGGCAAGTTTGACAAGAAAGGGATGGGAAACTTCACATGGTTGATCCTTTCACACCATGGTTTCACACCATGTTTACTACCTATAAATAAGGCATGTTTGTAGCATTTGTAACCATCCCATCTCCAAGAGTGAGTTCAAAGAGTGAATAACAATACAAGTTGAGATTGAGTGAGTTTGAGAGTTTTTATTTTGTGAGTTTGTAATTCTATTCATGAGTGATAATAGAATAAATATTTTTCTCTCAAATCATCGGTAATTCACTATAATGATCCTTTGATATCTCAACAGTCTGCTCTCATGGATAACCTTGTCCAATGACAATGTATATTTTCCAATGGAATTGACAAGGAATGTGAACAATCAAGCATCAGATAAATTATTATCAACCTTATCCAACTCATGATGGATATATTCAAGTGCCTCTATGAATATGTGGCCTCTTAAATCATTATAAATATCATCATTATGAATATGGAACTTCATAATGATCGACCTCTCAAATAATTTTTTAATATTGTCAAATTGTATGATCAACAACTTGTCAATTTTACGGACCAATACATCGATAGTTGACATTGTATCCTCCAAATATTTTTTGAGTCTTGCATGAGCGGACTCCACCCTATTAAAGTAAATATTATAATGAACAAAATTGGAAACAATATAAAAACTAATAATTAAATACAGCAAATAAAATATAATACCTCTAGTTTGCATGACATCCAAGGTGCATGTAATTATTCGTCCAAGCATACACAAGTCGTTCTTTATAAGGTGCCAGCCATGTGTGCCATAGATATTCTATCGCTTACGGGTATGACACAAACTCATGCAACAATCCCTGTCATGCTTGTTGGAAATAATCAAAAATCAATGCAGTATAAACTTTTTGCCAAGAGTTACTAAATTTTTCACTCTCAGCACCAAGCATACTACTACAGTTTTTTATTGCATTCAGATTTACATGCCAAAGGCACAACATATGATGTGCACCACAAAAAACATCAGCAATAGAAGACAATAATGCTAAATCTCTGTCAGAGACAAGCACGGGTGGTATTAATGCCGTCTTTTCAAGAATCATTTTCTTAAGACAATTTAATGCCCAAGTATATCGGTCGATCTTCTCGTCACTCATATAAGCATACATAAGTGAATATGTTCGTTGAATGGATGTGATACCAACAATCTCCAAGAATGGAGCCCGGTACTCGTTTGTTTGGTAGGTGACATCAATTACTAACACGATAGGAAATTGGACATATGAGTTCATGCTAACTTGATGAATCCAAAGGAGATCTGTAACTTCTTGTGTATCTGGATTCGTACGATAAGTATGCAAATATCCTTCATGTAACAAAAAAAATTAATTAATAAATATCAAAAATCAATATATTTTGAAAATTTATTAAAATGAAGAAATTACCTTTAGTAAGAAGTTGAGATATTGCATATTGGATAGTACATTTTGGAAGTTTGTTACCAATTTTGTTGGCCGACTTATCAATAACTATTACAAAGCCGTTTCTAAGTCCGGTCGTCCCTGCCCAGTTTGTCATATCATCTCTGCTTTGAAAAATTTATACACAAAATAATTCAAATTATAACAAGCAAGAGTTGATAACTACAAAAAGTATTTACATAGAAAACATACCTGATCTGTAGTAAACTCATCCATGGATTTGAAGGTAAAATGGAATTTGAAAAGTTGGAGTAAAATAAAATATGAAAGAGAGAATTAAGTATCAGAAATGGTGTTTATGCTCCTATTTATAATGTGAAAGAAGCAACATATCTTGAAAAAAAATGAGAGAATCCAAAATTTTATAAAAAGACAAGTCACAATTAAAAATAAAATCAGTAATCCTTCCCCCAACTTACAAATAAGTCACAATTCAATGTGAAATGAGCAAAGTATCTTGAAAATGTGAAAGAGTCCAAAAATATACTATATTTTATGAAAAGACAAGTCACAATTAGAAATAAAATCACTAATCCTCCCTCTCAACTTGACAAATAGGTCACAATTCAATGTGAAATGAGCAAAATATCTTGAAAAATGTAAAAGAGTCCACAAATATACTATAATTTATGAAAACACAAGTCACAATTAAAAATAAAATCACTAGTCCCCCTCTCTAACTCGACAAATAAGTCACAATTCAATGTGAAATGAGCAAAACATCTTGAAAAATATGAAAGAGTCCAAAAATGTACTGTAATTTATGAAAAACAAGTCCAATTAAAAATAAAATCACTAATCCCCATCTCCTAACTTGACAAATAAGTGTTTTTAATAAATATTTTTTATACGATATCATTCTTTAATGTACAGATTTTTAATAAAATATTTTCTGCATTTTAATTAATATGTTTTATAACTTTTATATTAATATTTTAATTAAAGACTATCTAAAATTATAATATATCATACATAATAAAATTTAATAATTAAATAGTTGGGGGAGGGGGGAAAGAGATTGAAAGGTATTTTTGTAAGAGCCCATATTTTGTCAAGGGGGGATTAGTGGTTTGGGGGAGAGGCTCCCTTACTAAATGATTTCAAATTTAATCTGGAAAACTAAGGCCCTGTTTGGGGTGGTTTTCTGTTTTCTGTTTTGAAATTTTCAAAAACTAAAACCAGTTTTTGTTTTGAGTTTTAAAAATTTCAGAAACCAAAACCAGATTGAGTTTTGAGTTAAGAAATTTTTAAAAATCAAAATTATAGTTTAAAACATGAATATAAAAGTGATATCAAAGTGGAAGTTGACGGTGGACGGTGGTGATCAAAGTAGTAGTTGACGGTGGTTAGCGATCGCCAGTGGTGCTTATAGAGGTGGTTGGCAATGGTCGGAGAGGTTGTCGGAGCGATGGTCGGCGGTGGTCGGAAGTCGGCCGTCGAAATGGTGGTCCTTGGTCAAAGTGGTACTTGACGGTGGTCGGAGTGGTGGTCGTCAGTGGCCAGAGTGGTGATCGATGGTCGAAATGTTGGTCAAAGTGGTAGTTGACAGTGGTCAGTGGTGGCCGGAGTGGTGATCGATGGTGGCCAGAGCGGTGGTTAGTAGTGGCTGGGGTGGTGGTCATAATGATGGTTGAAATGGTGGTCAATGGTGGTAAAAGTGGTAGTTGAAGGTGGACAGAGTGGTGGTCGTCGGTGGCCAGAGTGGTGGTCGGTGGTGGCCGGAGTGATAGTCGATGGTGGCCGGAGTGGTGGTTGGTGGTGAACGGTGGTCAGAGTGGTGGTCAGTGGGTGGTCAATGGTGGTCAAAGTGGTAGTTGACGGTGGTCATAGTAGTGGTCAGTGGTGGCCGGGGTGATGGTCGGTGGTAGCAGAGTGGTGGTTGGCGGTGCCCGGAGTGGTGGTCGGGAGCGGTAAGAGTGGTGGTCAGTGGTTGTTGAAGTGATGGTTTGTGATGACATGTTAGTGTTGAAACAAAAACCGAAATTATAAAACCTCTTTTTTTGGTTTTGTGTTTTGATACAAAACTGTTTCGAAAATAAGGAAAAAACCAATTCAGCACAATTTTATCCAAACATATTTTGATTTTGAAATTGACTTTTAAAACCAAAAACCAAAAACTCGCAACCACCCAAACGACCCCTTAGTTTGTCACTTTTTGTGCTTTGGATATCCGTTGTTTTGTCGGATAATTTTATTTTTTAAGAGAAGAACAGTAAACAAGTTCTAAAAGGTAATAAAGTGAAACTGGAAAATCTGTATGTCTAAGCCAAAGAAACTGCTCGAAATCTTGATCAGCTTTTAGAGGATAAACATGATTTTATTAAAATAATTTATTTAAAAATAGATCGCTGCATATAACCTAATTTATAGGGTACCGAACAAAGTTTTTTAAATAAACTTAAAAATAAACTAGATTAATTTTACCAAACATACACTTAATCACACGTGCCCGCCCTTCCTTAGAGATTCGTACAAAATTATTCCGAAATAGCATTTTCTTGTCCATTTGGTCGTATGGAAGATGTTTATAAGCTAGAAACTCGCCCATTTAGAAAATATATCAAGTAATTCAAAATGAGTTGGTGTAGACGGTCTCATCGTGAGACGGATCTCCAATACTAAATCTTAAACTAAGAAAATTAAGAAAATCCTAAAAATAAAATAAAAAAACTCATGGGATGATCATGAAACGTACTTCGTAAAATGGAGTCCAAATTTTAGTTTTTGAGTGTGTGTTTTTTCATATTTTAGGGGTGTTTTTCTCCAGTTTTTGGTTCATTCAATTTTCTTGAGCTTTTTGGTTCGTTCAATTTTCGTAAAATGGTTCGAAAAAACACCCCTAAAATACGAAAAAAAAAAAACTAATATTTAGACTCCATTTTACGAATACGTTTCGTGATCGTCCCTTGAATTTTCTCGCTATCCAAAATTACATCCAAGTCCACGTCCTTTAAAATCTACGAATTTCATATTTCTCAAATTTTATTTCTTCTTTCTTCCTCCTTTTTTTTTTTCTCTCTCTGGGAGGCAAGGGGGGACGAGGTGGGAGGGAGGGTGTTGTTCATAGTGGTCCTGAACAGTTGGTAACGTTGGGTCGCATTTTCATTCATGAGAGACATATCAAATTGCAGTTCCTTTTTTTCCCCCACTTTCTAGCAAATGCCCTTAGGGGGGAGGGAGTGAGGCTCGGGTAAGGGAATCGGGTACCCTTATCCGAGCGGTAACACCGCCGCCGGCGCTTCGGGTAAGGCGAGCGGTGTTCATTTTCGGCTTCTGAAGCCGAACGGTGAAGGGGTGTGTTTTTTCAAAAAAATGGCCGTTGAACGGCTAGTTCAATTAAAAAAAAATCCCTTTAAAACCAAACCTTTTCAACTCATTTTTTCAAAATAAAAACACACACTAATCTTTCAAAAACACAAAACCATGGATCCAAGAAGAGGTAAAAAAAACTTCCACCTCGCAACCACAACAAACTCCGTTAGGATTTAGCCAATTTTATTCTCAAGCATCCCCGAATCAATTTTACGTTCCACAACCCCCATCTCCACATCCATTTTACCAATATAATATGGGTCCTCCTCAAATGAATCCTCAACACTACAACATCACTACTACAAGCGAGTTCTCCCCGTTCGAAAACATTGATGAAGACGTAGAGTACGTGCCGAAACACAACCACTACCAAACGAAGAAGACGAAGATGAGGAAGTTCAAGAAGTCGATCCGAGAGGGAAGAAAAAGCATTCGGGGAGGAGGCCCGTGAACTTTGGTCGCCAGACAAGAGGAGGCTTTGGCGAAAGCATGGATTCAAATCTCCGAATGTGGTGTTGTCGGTAATGAACAAAAGTCCGACGGTTTTTGGAAACGGATTCTCAAGCATTACGAGGGAACTATGGGTTCGAGTTCACGAACTTTTCATTCGTTGAATACCAAGTGGAAAACAATGAACACGGCCATGGGTATTTTCAACGGCTACTACCTCCAAGCGGTACAAACTATACTTTTTATTTTACGTAATCTATATTTTTTTATTTTACATAATCTATATTTTTTATTTGGTATATAATGTAGAAACGTGCTAAGGCTAGTTGGTGCAACGACTTGGACGTGGTGAGGCAAGCTGAGTCCGATTACTATACATCAAAAAAAAAGATAATTTACTCATACCTTGGCGTGGGAGGTTGTCAGAGGTCATGACAAATGGACGGAGCAAGAATGTTTTCAAGATATTGTCGGTGCGACAAGCAACTCTTCAAAAAGGAAGTCGGGGGAGTATGAATCGGTAAGCAACACCGTTCCCGACATGAATGAAGACCCCAACCCTCCACTTTCATCAAGAAAGATGAAAAAGAAGCAAGGCGCATCCTCGTCGATCTCAAGTATTGCGGATGAAATCAACTCCTACACACAAAAGAAGACACAATATTTGGAAGAAAAACGCGAGAAGGATGCTTTGGCAAAACAATTGTTGGCTACACAAATCGAGGGGGCGAAGTTCAAGAATGCACAACGGGAGATGAAGTTTTTTTTGGAGCCGCATGATCACATTTGCGATCCCGCTATGTTGGAATTCGTTGTTAACCAAAAACGTGAAATTGCGGCCAAACACGGATGGGCTTGCAATTTTTAAGTTGTAGTTTCAACTTGTTTTAATTTCAACTTATGTAATGTTTTTTTTTAAGTTGTAGTTTCAATTTTTAAGTTGTAGTTTTTTTTTTAAGTATTATGTAATGTTTTTTTTTAATGAAATGGTATGTTTTTATTTTAAATATTGTATGTGATTTTATGTATGAAAAAAAAATCGGATACTAGGTGACCACTCCCTCCACTTAGGATAGTGTTAGGGTAAAATTGAGTAATTTTGAGTTGGAGAATTTTTATTGAATAGAGGTGATGTGGCACTTAGGGTACTAGGTGACCACTCTCTCCCTTTAAAAGCATAAACAAAACATCCACTTCATAGCAATAAATTGTTGTCAGTCGCAAACATTCGTGAGGGGGCCCTCAGTCAAATGCTAACCTGCCTCAAGCTTGACGGAAATCTTTTCAACAACCATCCCCCACTTCATTAATTTATTATTTTCTTCAAAATATACAAATTTCGTATTGACAAATATACACTTGTCGTGCACCTAGTAGACTACATGCGGCAGAGCGCATTCTCCTCACTCGACACTCGATGCTGTTGGACTAGCATTTATCAGCAATGTCAGAAAAATCGGAAATCGGTGCTATTCGGTTTGGTCTCTGAATTTTAAGTACTCGGAAAATCAGAATTTACTCGGAATGAGTAATCGGAGTATAAATCGGATGCTACTTTTATATGTTTATTGAATTAACCCATACATGTATTAATGGATAGAAGTCAAAAGCAACATGCTTATATAAGAATACTGTTGGAAATATTAGATAAAATGGAGGAAATGGGATGTTTTGAGCAGCCCATTTGAGAGGAAATTTTGAGTTGGCTCGACTACGAATTAAAGTCGGGACTTAGTTGGAATACGTAGTACTCCGTACGAGGTTTCCAAAACATGTAAGGACACTCAAAATGATTGATGTATGAATGAGATATAATGTTCCAAAGTGAACCCTTTAGAAATGGGTTTGGGCTGTTATCCCACATTGGAAAAAGAAGGGAGAAATTGTGAGTATATAAGGAGATGTGGACAAAGGCATGTTCAAAAAATGAAACATGTGTGGATGTGTGACTAGGCGCCCCTCGCGCACACACACACGTGCGCGCCGCCGCCGCCGTCCGTCCGGCCGGCTAGGCTCGGCTCGGGTCGGTCGGTGTTGAAGGGCGATTTGGGCGAAATGTCTCGGCGTTGTTGTTGCCCAAAATATTTATCCGAAGATTAATACTGCTGGAAGACGGACAACAAACAAATGCGGGAGCACTTCCGAGAGAAGATAATTAATACAAGATTTGCCGGGTTTGTTAGGCCCGGGCTTGAATGCTCTCGCGAGATGTTATTAATACGAATATTCGTGGATACAAGTATTAATGAGAGAAATCTAAATACAATGAGTGTAAAAAGACTCTGTTAATCCGGCTCTTGAGCGAAGCTAGGTGTTCTTCGTCCCTGCCGATAATCTGCTCGAGGAGATAGGCCAGGAGAAGTAAGACCGAAAGAAAGCTGTTGCCAAGAGTTGGAGATTAGCCAAGTGCAAGTATTGTTTCTGTATTGAGTGCTTGAATCGTGAGGTTCCCGAGGGAAGCTGTAGGAAGCTGAAGCCTTTTTTGTGGTAAAGGTTTCGATCCTTTTTACAAGTGCTGGGAGCCATGCTTATATAGGGACAGCCGGGTCCTGTCCTTTAGCTGCCGATCGCCTGCCGGCCATTTTTATATTCTGCCGATCGTCTGCCGGCCAATACTTTAATGGGGCGATCTCCTGGTCACAAAGCTAAAGTCCAAGGAAGATCTGGCCGTCCGAATAAAGTCCAATGCAAGGCCGGGCGCCACTGGCGGTCAATAAGGAGCCATCACGTGTCCTGAGTCGGCCAACATGTGGCCCTACCGACAAGCTTTCGCCTGATACCGGTGGAGGGAATCTGTCAGGCTGTGGTCAATGGCCCGGGATTCGCGGATCTTGTCCCGGCCTTTGCACATGGTGCCAGTCTTGAGGCTCGGCCTTTGCCGACTGGATGTCCATCGGTGGTGATCGACATGAGCGGTCGTCCCTGGCAGATCATCCGAGGTCGTCATCGGCCAGTGGATGGAGGTCGCCAATGGTCGGTCACCAAGGGTCGATCGGCAGATGCCGAGAGGAGATCGTCCGTTCGTAGGTCGCCAGGGGTCGATCGCCGAGTATTGAGAGGCGATCGTCTTGAGGTCGATCGCTCGGCATCGAGACTGGTCCTGGGGCCTTCGGTCGGTCGATGTAGCTTGTCCGCTGGGCTAAGGCTTGCCGCGGCCAGCCGGTCGGCAGACTTGTCTTGGTCGCTCAGCAAGAAGCCTGGCCGCTCGGCCTCGAGGCGATCGCCGGCCTAAGGTGTTAAATCTTGACACAACAATTGCCCCCCAGCTTGCTCCTATGTTGAAGACATGGGGCGAGGTGGTTCTTGCTGGTGATCGTGTATGGATGAGGACGGGCGATCTGAGCTGACTTAGGACTCGGACTTGGGCTATCATGGTCGATTGGCTTAGCTATCTTTCGGTCTTGTACCTGCAAAAAACAACATTGGCCGATCCCCCATGGAAACTTGGTGGTTTCGCTTGCTTGAGGAATCGTGCACAGTCGCGGAGATCGATGGACCGACCCCATGACCGTGTCTTGGTGCACAAAGACAATGAGTGCCTCGTGGCTCACTTTATTATGAGGGTCCTCTGCATAGCCGCCTCGCCTTGTTTTTAAACGAAAGGCGTGCGGTCTCGGCCTAGAGGAGTCCTTGCGCGGGCGGCGTCGGATGAATCAACTCCACGCTCGGGGCTTGTTAGCTCTGCTTCCACCTCGGCCACCATGGAGATGGCCGACCTCGGCGGTGTACGTTGAGACGGGGTTGTGGAATGAGTCCACTGATTAATGTTGGAGGGCCCTCCGACTACGCCGGCCTCGTATTTAAACGAAGGCGGGCGATCTCGGCCGAAAGGGACCTTGCATGACCGAAGCAGCCGGTTCCATCGACTGCCAGGGCCATGGCTTTATGATGTGCGGTGGAGGCGATCTTATGCCTTAGTCCGTCATGTTATATGCCGGATCGTAGATGGCGATCGTGTCCACCGGGTTGCCGATGATGTTGCGATCCGGCAAGATCGGCGATCGCCGCGGCCGATCGCTTTATTCGTAGGTCGATATTGGCGATCGGGCGGCGGCTAGTCCCTCACTTAGAATGTTGGATCAGAGGCGGAGCGAGTCCTCCGGCTCTTCCGATAGTAGCGATCGGGCCGGGTAGATCGGAGGTCGTCAGACGGCGCCGATCGATCTACTCTAGCCGAGAAGAAGCCTTTGCACAGACAGAAATCTGCTCTAGCCGGAAGGCTGCATAGGTCGTCGGCGTGGTCTTCGTGAGATGCCCGAACATAGGCGAGAAACCCCGAAAACCTCCTAGACAGCGTAGAGGGCGGTCTCATCGCTACGGCTCGCCGTTGAGGATGATCATGTCAACCCTGGCCGATGTAGTCCGAGTCGGACTGTTCTCCTTGCTCGATTTGCATCATGCGATGGCGACCTTCCGCCGGCGACCACGGTGGCGAAGTGTTCCGTGAAGACGTCGCCACCGTTAAAGGAGCCAATGGACCGATGTGGCAATGAAGTGTACCACCGGTGGGCGAGGTCGTCCAAAGGTCGAGGGAACATTCGGCACTGTCGCGTCCGATGCCCCACACCCGGTCATGTAGATGTTGAACTTGTGCAGTGTGCTTGGGGTCCGATCGCCCTTGGTACACGGTTGTCTTAGGAGGGGCGATCGTTTGCTGCACCGTGGCGAGCTCGATTTCGATCGCGAGCTGCTCGCTCGGCGGTGCGATCGTCCTCACGCGCCTGCCCGGATTGCAGGAGCGCCTTCATGTCGTCGATCCGACGTTGCATTGCGGCGATCGCCGCGGCTCGGCCGCTTGCGGATCGGCTTTGGGAGCGGGGCCGAGGCGATCGTGTACCGACCTCTCCGACCCCACCGCCGCGACCTCGGGAATCAAGCGAGCGGGAGCCGGGAGGCTGGATCGTCTTGTGGGAGCCGGTAGGCCGAGCTCCCGGTGACGGACACCAACTCCGCTGCCTCGTAGCCGGGCCGACCGCCCGGCCGCTGTGTCGGGTCGCGCCTGTGCGATCAAGACAGACGTGCCTGGCCGCCGAGCGCCTCTTCTTGCGGCGAGAGCCTCTGGCGCTTGCTCGGCCGCAGTGCCTTAAGCTTCCGCTTGATCTTCCGGCGAGAGACCGGGGGCGGCAGCAGAGGCGCGTCGAGAGCACTCCGTCGCTCCCGAAGGACGGCTAGGCCCCTTCGATCCGTTCCTTGGTTCGAACCGATCGAGCGAGAGGCTCGGCCGCCTTCCCGGACGTGGTCGAGCGCCTCGACCGCGGCCGCCTTCCACCATCGGGCCGCGGCTCGGACCGGGACGGAACAGGGGTCCGGCCGGCCGCCGGCTTTCTTCGACGCGGAGGCGGAAGACATGTTTTCTGAAGGATTTCTTTTGAAGTGCAGTGAGTGTCACTTCAAATATCTGCCCCGAGAACAGTGAGTGTTCTTCGGGACGGTGGGTGTAAAAAATCGAGGGTTGGATGCCCTTCTTCTAGCGCCAATTGTTGTTGCCCAAAATATTTATCCGAAGATTAATACTGCTGGAAGACGGACAACAAACAAATGCGGGAGCACTTCCGAGAGAAGATAATTAATACAAGATTTGCCGGGTTTGTTAGGCCCGGGCTTGAATGCTCTCGCGAGATGTTATTAATACGAATATTCGTGGATACAAGTATTAATGAGAGAAATCTAAATACAATGAGTGTAAAAAGACTCTGTTAATCCGGCTCTTGAGCGAAGCTAGGTGTTCTTCGTCCCTGCCGATAATCTGCTCGAGGAGATAGGCCGGTAGAAGTAAGACCGAAAGAAAGCTGTTGCCAAGAGTTGGAGATTAGCCAAGTGCAAGTATTGTTTCTGTATTGAGTGCTTGAATCGTGAGGTTCCCGAGGGAAGCTGTAGGAAGCTGAAGCCTTTTTTGTGGTAAAGGTTTCGATCCTTTTTACAAGTGCTGGGAGCCATGCTTATATAGGGACAGCCGGGTCCTGTCCTTTAGCTGCCGATCGCCTGCCGGCCATTTTTATATTCTGCCGATCGTCTGCCGGCCAATACTTTAATGGGGCGATCTCCTGGGCTGTCAGGCTAAAGTCCAAGGAAGATGCTGGCTGTCCGAATAAAGTCCAATGCAGTGGCTGGCGCCAGCTGGGCGGTCCAATAAGGAGCCATCACGTGTCCGGAGTCAGTCAACATGTGGCCCTACCGACAAGCTTTCGGCGGTCTGTCGGCTGGTGGAGGGAATTTGTCAGGCTGTGGTCAATGGCCCGGGATTCGCGGATCTTGTCCCGGCCTTTGCACATGGTGCCAGTCTTGAGGCTCGGCCTTTGCCGACTGGATGTCCATCGGTGGTGATCGACATGAGCGGTCGTCCCTGGCAGATCATCCGAGGTCGTCATCGGCCAGTGGATGGAGGTCGCCAATGGTCGGTCACCAAGGGTCGATCGGCAGATGCCGAGAGGAGATCGTCCGTTCGTAGGTCGCCAGGGGTCGATCGCCGAGTATTGAGAGGCGATCGTCTTGAGGTCGATCGCTCGGCATCGAGACTGGTCCTGGGGCCTTCGGTCGGTCGATGTAGCTTGTCCGCTGGGCTAAGGCTCGGTCGCCAGGCCGCTGGTCGGCAGACTTGTCTTGGTCGCTCGGCAGTAAGTCGGTCGCTCGGCCTCGGAGGCGATCGCCGGTCGGAAGGTGTTAAATCTTGACACAACAGGCGTCTCAAAGTTATCTTTTTACTGCAATTTTATTCGGTAAAATCTTATTTTACTGAGAATACCTCAATTAATAAATTCCGAATTTTTCGGATCCGGATAAAATCGAATTAAACAGATCTGGATAAGTATTGAGATACTAATCCTGATCGGTTTAGAGTTCCTCCAGATACCAATTTTGGTCGGTATAGAGTTCCTCTAGCACACAACCTCCTCCAGCCTTCACCTATAAATACCCGGCTTGAGGGGCTCGTTTTTACACAGAAAGTTTCGTCCGTTTTTCTCGCCCGAAAATCCGACTTCGTTTTTTTTTTTTTTTTTTTTTGGAAATAATTTTGGGTCGCGTCGGTGGTAGTTCAGGTTTATTCTAGTTCGCTGAGGGTGCGATGATCGATTTATCAGCGCATCGAGATGTTGTTTTATCCTGGGAGGCAGACGCTATACACTGTGGTGGAGGCGAGTTTGCTTTAAGGAAACAGCTTTTCTGGACTCAACATCGCCCCCACATTCGGATTTACCTCATTTGATTAATTATATATATACATATATATCATTTAATGCTTTCGTCATTAACGAATCTGTCTCCTACTTTGTTCCTCTCAGATTTGCAGCACAGACAGGAGATTCAAAACATGCGATCCCTTAAGTCGTAATTTGACGGACACGAACGAGTCCAAGACAAGCTTTTGGATCTATAGGTATAATGGATAATCATCAAATATTATACTTCATGATATAATTATATGACTTCAAATTTATCGATATAATTTTTAGTAAATTATACCAACAATCTTAAAGCAATTTTTTTTTTGTTTAATACTTTTGGATATAGTATCAAACATGTAAATGATTACCGTTTCGTTCACAAATCTAATTGCCTTAATGGTGCAATGATTATTCAATTAATCTTGTTGATACTCTTGTTGAGCTATATATAGCAGTATTCAATTATTTCTTGTTGAGGCAAAAATAATAAGAGTATTCACGGACGAAGCGTGAATATTCAATTATTTCTTGTTGATACCGTTTCTCTTATACTGCTATATACTCTTATAAACGGACGAAGCGAGATTATTCAATTATTTCTTGTTGAGCTATTTATTATACAATTGCCTTAACTGCACAAATATGTCATAAACATATTATGTTTATTTTGTTGCATAAGGATTACTTGAACTAGCTGGCATGACATGTAGGAAAGTACTTATGTTTACACTAGTTCATTGTTTATTACTGGTAAAAATCTGCGTAAACATATTTGTGTGACTTGTTGTGTTGATCCATGAATGGTAGGATCGACGATGCTTACTCGACTCTAATTCATTTATCCGGCATATGTGGCATTGCAATATCAAGTCTAAATTTTAACTGAGTTACACTACTGAACGTAGTTGCTAATAGCTGATTAAAAAAAATATTATGGATCACACGTCGATAATTATTTATAAAGTGTTTGTGGTTAATATAAATGAGAAGAATTTATATTATTTGTTGCCATGCGTTTTCTAAATAAGATTGTGATTATATTTGCTATTATGCATACGATAAGTTTGATAAGGTATAGCATTGTTATATTAAAGCCGAATCAATTATTAATTGATTATTCGATTAAGATGTTAAGATTATTTAGTTTAATTTAGATATTAACTAAATAGTATTTTGTTGATTGATTTTAATCTTTTTATGTGATGGAATATCAATCTTGGTCGGATGCTCGGACATTAAAAACCTAACGGGCCTGGTACCTAGTGAGTACAGGTTGTGGGTCGGCTTGAGAATTATAATTTTTTTTGGTTGGATTTGTTCTTTCGGTTAAATTATATATTCTCGTGTTGGTGTCGGTCTGCTGCGGCTGTGACACACGAGCCTATTACGGTGATCCATGTAATACCAAACACGGCAAATATTGATTTTAGCTCTATACGCTAAAAATTCGAACAAATTCGAGATCTTGTTAACCATAACGCATCGATTGATCGAGGATCACTGAATGTGGGTTTAAGGTGGTGTATTGGCGTTTGTGCTAAGAATTTTTGGTTCTCCTTGGAACCATCCTGAAATTCGGAGAAATTCAATAATTGAATTTTAGTGATAAAAAAAAATATATAAGTTCTTTTATCGAATATTAAAACCAAAGAGGTTTTAAATGATGATGAAACCTACTCTTATGAGAGGTTGTAATAAGAAATGTGATTACTCTATAAATATAGTGATACATTTGTTATGTGTACTCGATAATGAGTAAGGATGAAGCTAAAAAGAGAAATTTACACTCTAAAAGTTTGAGATACAAAACCAACTTAATCCGAAAATTAAGATGGTTGAATTGTGTTCTAACGGAAACGCAAAAACGATGTTAATCAGTTCAAACTAACTCTGAATATGAGGATATCAATCATGTGGAGACTAGTTAACTTAAATCAAGATCCCATGCTAGGAAATAATTGAAATTTCCTATTAGCTCTGAAATGTAGTAAAACAATTCTAGAAATACTAAAAATGTGGGGGTGTATGGCTAAGGCAAAAGTTCCTAAGCCAAAGGTTTGACCCAAGACGGTCGACTGCATCTTCACTGGATACGCACATGATGCATGATGTGTATAAATTCGTAGTGCAAAAATCTGATAGTCTGACATATCAGTATGTACTAATCGAGTTAAGGGAAAGAGTGTATCAAACGCATAACTGATTTAAAACTAAATCAATTATGAGATACCGTGGATTTATCAATGTGAAATAAATCACCAAGTGGTTTTAAAGGATGAAGCAAAAAGGCTTGAACTTGAAAAATCACTACGTCTGAAATTTCTAACATGCGTGTTAGAAGATAACTTACAATGCCATATACACTCTCCGTATGGTCATATAAGAGAAAGAATAATTCTATTATGCAGAATTTTGTTTAATGTTCGGTAGATCTTCCTCTCGAACAGATACCGCTAGGATCAAACGTAAATTCGAAAATAAAATTAAATGGATCCATGGATAAATAAGAGGCGAAACTACTAACTGAGGTTGTAGTAACATGAGAGCCTAAAGTACTTTGAGATATATTCTCTAGTAACGAGAAGAAAGTTCATTATTATAATATACATGTAGAAGTATATCAAATGAACATACATGCAGTCTTTCTAAATGGTGTCTTTGAGAAAAGCCAACTTGGAAGAACCAAAGGCATATGTGCCTAACGCAGCGATTGAAAGTCTGCAACTTAGTGAAAGTATTATGAATCTAAATTGACACTAAAGTAGTGGCATAAAATCTTTGACACTGTGGTGTCAAGCAATGACTTCAAATGATGTGATAAAATCTCCATTTTGACAACGCTCAAATATGGTGATTAAATGACCGAAAAGTACCAATTTAGGGACACTCAAACTTGGTAATGCAGTTAGTCAAAAATTACTAATTTTGGGGACGCTTAAAATTAGTAATTTGATCAATGAGAAATTGAAGTCTCGATTAATAGTTGGTAACGTAATTTCAAAACGTTAAAAATGCCAATTTATAATGTCAATAAGATTCAAGACAATGAATATGTCAAGTGTGTATATGTAAAATACACATGACGACTATGTCATTTTAAGAATGAATTTGAATGATCGAGTCATTGATGTAAGTAATGACAAGGGGATCAATTCAACAAAGTCTGAAAAGATAAATATATGAGACCAAAGAGATGACTTTAAGATGTAAAATCTCAAGTCGTTCACAATGTCTCATATGAGGTCAGTCATACTATGATGACATGAATCTTGGAAAGATCAACGGAATCAATTGGAATGTCAATGGATATGGTGCATCTATCCAAGCACAAAGGCAAATGATCTTTCAAGAGTAACTAAAAGTCTAATGTACTAAGTGAATTGTACAAGACTAAAAACAGTCTATATCGTGAGTAGACTATGTGGATACACGAGTAATCAGGAAACTAATCATCAATTGGTGATTACAATGATATAAAGATTACTTGTGTGTATATGCTGCCTGATATGAGATATTCAAAAACTATAAAATGATATAGTAACGCAAATTGGATATCTGACATTTTGAATTTAATGTCTAAATGGTGAACATGTTTCACACTAGCTAGTGCAGCGGTGGAATAGAAATCTTTAGAATAGATGGTTATAGCTCGATTTACAAAGGAATCTGAGTTCACAACCTTAGACAAACATGCATAAGAGGCATAATGCAATACCAAGATAGGCAATGCTGTGACCGCAATATGTATTTATTGTGATAGTCAGTCTACGATTGACAGGGCACAGAGCAAAAGTATAATGGTAAGTCTCGTCATATGAGGCAAAGACATAATACCATTTGCTATCAACATTGGTTATCACTATTGACTGCGATTCGTCAAGAGATAACATCGCGGATCCGCTAACCAAGGGGTTATCAAAAGACCTTGTTGATAAATCATCAAGAGGAATGGGTTATTGCCATGAGCTAATGGTTTTGTGGAGGATACCCGACCTAAGTTGACTGGAGATCCCAAGATCTAGGTTCAATGGGACAACCAATTCATAAAACTAGGCACGATCACTGTGGGGGTTACCCCGAACCGACCATTCCTAGGATGAAAATAGTGATACCCGTAGGGAGAGGTTAAGCTTATGCTTTTAATGATTCTTAAGTCGACAACGTATAGTCGGGTGGAGTAAAATAAGGGTTTACTCGAAACACTTAACGAGAATGACCTATGTTGGAGTGAAGAGGGGCCGCTTCAAAAGAGAATTGCAAGGCACAATTCTCTAGAAACTACCGCAGAACCAGGACGGTGTCCACGGCCAAAACGGGCACAATAATGAGAACAGAATAAATCAGGGAGGGCACTTGTGAAGGATATACGATCACTTACACAATCGGTCGAACAGTTCAAAGGCATCTAGTCACACTGTCTAGCCAGTAAGGAGAATATATCTTTTCGAGGGAAGGTTCAAGGAGCATACTACCTATCCTATGCAATGCCTAACCGTAGTAACTATCACCAAGTCAACTCCGTGTCTGACGTGTGCTGCTGGACCATCAATCTCATTCATGTGGGGGATTGTTGGAAATATTAGATAAAATGGAGGAAATGGGATGTTTTGAGCAGCCCATTTGAGAGGAAATTTTGAGTTGGCTTGACTACGAATCAAAGTCGGGACTTAGTTGGAATACGTAGTACTCCGTACGAGGTTTCCAAAACATATAAGAACACTCAAAATGATTGAGGTATGAATGAGATATAATGTTCCAAAGTGAACCCTTTAGAAATGGATTTGTGATGCTATCCCACATTGGAAAAAGAAGGGAGAAATTGTGAGTATATAAGGAGATGTGGACAAAGGCATGTTCAAAAAATGAAACATGTGTTGATGTGTGACTAGGCGCCCCTCGCACACACACACACACGCGCGCACCGCTGCCGTCCGTCCGTCCGTTCGGTTCGGCTCGGTTCGGTTCGGTCGAAGGGCGATTTGGGCGAAATGTCTCGGCGTCTCGAAGTTATCTTTTTACTGTAATTTTATTCGGTAAAATTTTATTTTACTGAAAATACCTCAATTAATAAATTCCGAATTTTTCGGATCCGGATAAAATCGAATTAAACAAATCTAGATAAGTATTGAGATACTAATCCTGATCGGTTTAGAGTTCATCCAGATACCAATTTCGGTCGGTATAGAGTTCCTCTAGCACACAACCTCCTCCAGCCCTCACCTATAAATACCCGGCTTGAGGGGCTCGTTTTTACACAGAAAGTTTCGTCCGTTTTTCTCGCCCGAAAATCGGACTTCGTTTTTTTTTTATTTTTCGGAAATAATTTTGGGTCGCGTCAGTGGTAGTTCAGGTTTATTCTAGTTCGCTGAGGGTGCGATGATCGATTTATCAGCGCATCGAGATGTTGTTTTATCTTGGGAGGCAGACACAATACATTGTGGTGGAGGCGAATTTGCTTTAAGGAGACAGATTTTCTGGACTCAACATCGCCCCCACATTCGGATTTACCTTATTTGATTAATTACATATATACATATATATCATTTAATGCTTTCGTCATTAACGAATCTGTCTCCTACTTTGTTCCTCTCAGATTTGCAGCACAGACAGGAGATTCAAAACATGTTAAGTCGTAATTTGACGGACACGGACGAGTCCAAGACAAGCTTTTGGATCTACAGGTATAATGGATAATCATCAAATATTATACTTCATGGTATAATTATATGACTTCAAATTTATCGATATAATTTTTAGTAAATTATACCAACAAATACAACATTAAAGATCATGGGGGCAAAAAAATTCACTTATATATATATATATACATATATATACACCTACAGAAGAACAAATTATGCATACCTTCCACTTTCAACATTCAAGTCTTCCATGGATTGGAGGTAGAATATTGAAATACCAACTCAGATGTAGAATTGTAGTTGATGATTAGGGTAAAATAAAATATAATAGTATATGTACTGGTGTTATAATAGAACTAAAAAATGATTTTTTTTGCCGTTTTGCATAGATTTCATTCTTCTGATTCTTTATTGGCCCGTTTTATTGTCTAAAATTGTAAAAAAAAAAAAATCCTAAAAATCCGACTCCAAGACCGAGTTTGACACCGAGTACTTCGATTTTGACCGATTTTGACCGATTTTGCCCAAAAACATTTTTTAACCCGAATAGTTACTAATCAGTTCGGAATGAATCCGAGTTCCGAGTACTCGGCCAAGTCGACCGATTTTTTGAACACTGTTTATCAGCCTTTCGAAATGACAGTAGTAAATGGACAGGTGTAAAAATAGGCACAACACTTGTAAAAACTTCAAGTATATTACAAAAGAAGAATACAATTTTTAAAGTTTATATAAAAATGTTGGATGTTGACACACTTAATGTTGGATAGATCACATAAAACTTTAATCTTTCAACAGAGGTGCTAGTTCGTTTAAAATCATCTATCTTCACTTTTTTATTTTTATAATTTCAATCAACTAATATTATAATTTATATAAAAAAAATATTAAATTTAAAAACTATTACATAAAATTTATTAAGATGTTAGAACGTTTGAAAGTAGACTTTTGTGTTGGGACAAAATTATCTCTTACAATTAAACTCCTCGGGCGGGAGGGAGACTGGATACCTCTAAAAGGAAAGTAACTATTCCTAAAGATCCCTACAAACTAAGGAAAAAAAATTCCAATTTTTCTTTTCTGGTTTTCAAGAAGTTATTCAAATCTTCCACTCATTGGAAAAATATGAAAAATGGAGAAAATATGTTTAGATACGATTTGATGATTTTCTGGAAAATCGGGTATTCTATTTTTCCAAATTGGAAAACTCACCCTTGTTTATAAAGGAAAACTATAGAAAACTATCCAAAATAGTTTTCCAATTTTGGTGATTTTCTGGAAAACCGGGTATTCTATTTTCCAACACTTTTCTTGAAAATATTAGCCCAATGAATATATTTTCTGAATTTCGTGTATTCTTAGAATTTTTTTTTTGAAAAACAGGGCTGTTTTCCACCAACTAAACACGCCCCGAAGAACTCTATGAATATAGGAACTAAAAAAAGCTAGTAAAAAAAATAAAAACTAAAATTTAGACTCCATTGGACAGAAGATCAATTATACCTTAATCTCAATTATGTTGAGATCAATAGCATGAAGACTATAGTGCCATTAATTGCCTAAAATTAATCAAACACAAAAATTCATGCAAAAAATAAAATAGCGAAATTTTATACCAGATGCCCTCCGGTCACAACCTTCATATAAAGAAGAAATGAGATGAAATTCCAAGACCAATAACATCATAGATTTTTCGGAGAATATCATGAAACAGTGATAAATCGAGATAATTACTATAGCCATATCACATTAGATGATAATGTAGAATCAATATATACATCGTGGAACATGACTATCCATTCGACACAATGTGTATTCCGCCATTTCCTTTTTGCCATTTTGGATTCTCAGTGACTATCACTCTAAACATAAAACACGGAATGCACATTTCAAACTTGTCAAGTAAGACATCAAATTTCCATTTCTACATTTTTGGTAAGCGCGAAACTCGCAACTTCATGCCTATCGAAATATAGCAATCACGTCCGAAAATTTCAATAGCTTAGTACCATCGTGAGAAGGCGGCACAAACATGAAACATGGAAAGAAATTCACTAGAAAAAATTGTTATGATGCTTTCACGTTAACTATACTTTACATTCCTCACCCTTTTCCAGTCCGGTTACAAGTCTCGGCGCTCTACAGACCGTCGCGAGCATGTTTTCACAAGTTTTGAATTGTCCAAGTCGCTACTCATGTGGAGAGGCACAGAGATAAGTTAAAGAAGCCATCATTCTTTTCTTTATATATAAGATAAAACAAACCTCATGGTCTTATACTAACAACAATTGATTGATACTGTTGAAGTGTGTAAGTTACGGAACTTGAATTCCCTATTTTTATGTCGCCAGCCACCATACCGGAAAAGCATTATTCCCTCTGGAAAAAGGAGAGTACAAAGTCCGTATGTACAGAAAAGAGCTGTGTGTCGAGGAAAAGCTGTAATCCAAATATATAATAATGAGAGAGAGAGAGAGAGAGAGAGAGAGAGAGAGAGAGAGAGAGAGAGTAGCATATGCCAATGTTAGGTTTTCTTTGTGCAAAACAATTTGAGATGAAACAATCCCATGCCTGAATGGAATTGCCTTAACCGAAAATTACAAATAAAAAAAATATTAGCAAATTAATCTGATGAGAAGTGCACCTTCATAAAAGGTCGATCCCGACTAGGGAAGGACTCGATGAAACTCTCCTTTAGCAGCAATGACACCTGAAGATTAATGTAAATATCATTGTAGTGATTTAAAAATTGAAAATGTAGTTATGAAATCCATGTAACATGAGTATATATAGAGAGAGAGAGAGAGATGCCCACTAAAACCCTCTTAAAACAAAAAACAGGAAAAATCACGAAAACGCTAAAAAAATCCTAAAAACCAAGAAACAAACTGAAAAACTGAAAGAAAAAAAAAAACTTAAAACCCTAAAAAACTGGAGAAAAAAAAACATTAGAAAAAATAAATTGTCATTTGATATGGAAGAAATATACAGACCTTATCGTCATTTGATTGAACATTGGTAATTGTGTGAGAACGAAGGTTAGAACAGAGAGAATTCAAGTAAGAACGTAACACTCCAAGAAACCCCTTGGCAGCTTCGACCTACAATTGTCACAAGTCATAAATTGCATCAGATATACCAAAGTCGCAAATACACATGAAATAATAATAGTTGTGAGCTCTACCGTAGATGATTATATAAACAATTTATGGTCGAGTTGAATTAAAATGGTCAACCCCTAATTGTGGTCGTCAACAAGTGAAGGGAGAGAAATGTAAATATTTTGTGTCCATGCAAAATCTGATCGTTTTCTCCATTTTTCCTCTTTTTTCCATGTTTTGCCCTTTTCTTCTACTCGAAAAGAACCATCACAAGAATGCATTACAATTCAAGCATTTCTCATGAAGATTAGCTTGTTGTAGCTTTCAAGAGGAAATACAAAGCTCACATGAAAGTCACCCCTCTATTTTATGAACAAGACTTCCTAAAGGTAAATTTACGAGCACAATGAATACTTTAAAAGCAATGTTCAAAAATGCGAAGGCGTAAGGAAACGCGTTGGCTTGACAAACAGTAAAGGGTAAGCGCAGTACATCGGGACGCAAGCACTGGTGCACTTTTTTAATAATGCCTAAATAAATTATCCTCAATTAAAAAAAAAAATAGGTATAAATAAGTTATCAGTAATAATTCAGGTCAAAATAAAATAATAAAGTCTAATTATTATTCACAATAATATATAAAAAAAATTAACAGAATTTATTATAAGATAAACCTTAAAATAAGAAACTATCTTACCTATTATAAGGTGATATTAACAAATAAGATGATAATTAACACTAAATCCTTACAATTTGTACTCAAAGAAATTTGGGACGTGGCAGTTATAATTGAAATCTCACAGAGACCTATGTGATGCTTTCGATGGTAAAAGTTCATATTGATCAAGTGCATACAACCCGCCATTTTAAATTACAACTTCTACAAAACCAAAAACAACACTTCTCTATTCTCTTCTCAACTTTTCAGCCGCCTCCTTCCTCCCGTTTCTCTCTACCAAATTTGAGACCATCTCCCTTCATTCTTCGCCTCTGTTCTTCATTCTTTCTTTTTCTTCTTTCATATTAAACATTCCCCTCTACTCCCTTGGTCTAACTCAGAACCCAAAGGACGAACTGAAGAAGAAATTTCAGATGTTTATACCAAAGAATGAGCTACCGCTTCTCAGATCTTATTTTATTATTTGATACGGAAAAGGCGAACGCTTTTGAAGTAAAGCGCAGAAAGCGTAAGCCCTAGCACGAGCTTTTCATACACCCCGCATAACTCTACACACTCTGCCGCATTTTGGTCAAAACCCTTGGGGGGCTCGCTCAGCAGAGCTTTTCCAAACATTGGTACACATTTATATATCTCATATGGATTTTTTTCTAATTACATCAATCCAGACTTTAGTTCTCCCAGTTCAAGGATGGAAGGAGAGATGCACCTCCAACGAAAACCAACAGCACGAAAAATGTGGATATTAATGTTCAACTGAAAATATCTTCATGAATCCTTCAAAAAAGTCGCACTCTATCACCAAGACAACAGGCACACCTACGTAAAACGACTTAAAAAGAAAAAATGCTATATTTTTCCTCAATTTATCCAAATAAATTTATTTGTATTTTTATTGTCTTCGATAAATATCGATTCAAAGACAAGGATTATTATATTTAATCCCATAAATAAAAAGAAATGAAAAAAGAGTTGATTAAGAAAAGTATCTGTTTCATTTTTTTAATAATAAACCAAACTTAAACTAACTCAGAGGAGAAAATTCCCACAAATAGAATTACTACCTGCACGTCGGTACATTCATAAACTGGCCTTTTCTTCCCCAAATAACTTTCTCCCACCAGCTTTGCATGGTAAGGACTAAGGCATGAGTACAGTTCTCTATGTTGAGGTAGCTGCGGTATTGTTGGTGATTTCACCTGTTGATCACAATACAAGAAAGGAGAACAAGGTTCAGATAATGCAATTAACTAGACAAGGTTTTGTTGGAATATTTATTCCACATATTCATAAATAGTGTTTTAATGATTAAGTTGCTAGACAAAACAAAACAACAAAGAGGCGAAGCAAAACAACGAAGCAGGCGAAGATGCAAAAAGCTGTCCAAACTGCATGCATAACGCACACTATTCATATTGAATAGCGCTCGCAACCGAGCAAGGTTAACGTACGTAATTCATTCAGGATAACGTACGTAACAAGGACTTACCTGCAGAACAGTCGACTTACCTGATGGGGATAACGCACGCTACACATAATGATTAACGCACGCTATTGAAGCAGATTAACGTACGTAACGCAAGGAGGTTAACGTACGTAATGAGATTTGAAATCAGATGAACATTGGAAAGAATCTGGTCAAAGTCAGCATATCAAACGGATAGTTTGACAAATGAAGGCAACGGATATATTAGATTAGCGCACGCTACATTGCATTATTAACGTACGCTACAGCAAGAGTATAACGTACGTAACACGAAGGCATAACGTACGTAAGGGAAGAAATGAAGCCACTGGACTAAAACTGGACATCGATAACGTAAGCTACATGGAAGGCATAACGTACATAAAGGGGCTTAGCACATGCTAAGAAGAAGAGCTAGCGCACGCTAGCAAGTCAGAAGTCAGTTTGATGGAGAAGGCTATAAATACCACATCCTTGGTATCAAACAAAACAACAACTTCAAGCAATCAAGACATTGATCAATAGCCATGAAGGCTAAGATGTCAAGATCTAAGGAAGAAATCCCGGTGGACGAAAGCGACGAAGAATCGGCATATTATGCCAAAAATATTAATAAGTTCCAACACTTATTAAACCGGAGGAAGCAGGACATCCAAAAAGGCGAATCTAAGAAATTCGATAACACTTATCGATTATGCGGTAAACCAGGCCACTTTGCTAAGAATTGTCGTGTAAAACCCAAAAAGGTTTTAATTGCAACATGTAGTGACGAAGATATTGATGATGATTTCATAAATCAAAATAACCTCGCTCTCATGGCCCGGAGTTCATTCGACGATAGCGACGACGAAAGTCAAAGTAAGTAATTCTTACGATGAACTTTTTGAAGCATTCAAGTTATTACATACGGACTATCAAAAGGCTTTATCCGAGATTAAATCCCTTAAATTTAAATATAAATCTTTGGAAATTAAAAATTCCAAAACTCTTGAAAAAGGGAAATTTGTTGAAATCGATCATTCAAAATGTGTTGAAAATGAAAATATTTTAGAGGATGATCTTGTTAAAATCCAAACCGAGCTCAAAAATTTAACGAAGAAATTCTCTTGGAAACGAGAGATTCGAAAATATGCTCTCGGTTCAAAAATACACGTTGAACAAACAGGGGTTGGGATTCAAACCACGTTCTAAAAACGAATCCGTAAATTTCAAAATACCCCATTGTGAAAAATGTTTGAAAATTGGGCACCACATTTCAAATTGCAAAAGCCCACGACCGACGATAAAAACTAAGAAAATTTGGATTCCTAAAGGAACTTTTATTCCAAATATCGTCTATGTTTCGAAAGAAAAACCAACTATAGGTTGGATCCCCAAGAATTAATTTTTAACAATTATTGATATTTTACTCAGGGTGAGTATTTTTTAAAGGAAGATAATATTTTCAGGGGGAGTTATATCCTATTCATGCATATTTTATCATATATTCATCAATTGATATCATGCATATTTATATTCAATTAGTATTTTTTTTTTACACTTTTTGCTGAATACAAAAGGGGGAGAAGGAGTTGAATCGGATAAAAAGCATCATGAAAGATATGACGAGAAAAATAAAAAGTAAAAAGGAGGAGAAAATAAAGAAGTCGAAAAGGAGAAGAAAGCATACAAAAAGGGGGAGAAACGAAGGAGTTGAATGAGAAACGAAGTAGTCGAAAATGACAGAAGAAGAAAAGATGGGTGAAACTAACGAAACGATCAAAGCCGAAAACTTTGAAACGTACGAATATATATATTCTTGTAGGTTTTATCCAATTCAAGAGTTGTTTTGTAATCATCAAAAAGGGAGAGATTGTTGGAATATTTATTCCACATATTCATAAATAGTGTTTTGATAATTAAGTTGCTAAACAAAACAAAACAACAAAGAGGCGAAGCAAAACAACGAAGCAGACGAAGACGCAAAAAGTTGTCCAAACTGCATGCATAACGCACGCTATTCATATTGAATAGCGCACGCAACCAAGCAAGATTAACGTAAGTAATTCAGTCAGGATAACGTACGTAACAAGGACTTACCTGCAGAACAGTCGACTTACCTGATGGGGATAGCGCACGCTACACATAATGATTAACAGACGCTATCGAAGCAGATTAACGTACGTAACGCAAGGAGGTTAACGTACGTAATGAGATTTGAAATCAGATGAACGTTGGAAAGAATCTAGTCAAAGTCGGCATATCAAACGGATAGTTTGACAAATAAAGGCAACGGATATATTGGACTAGTGCACGCTACATTGCATTATTAACGTACGCTACAGCAAGAGTATAACGTACGTAACACGAAGGCATAACGTACGTAAGGGAAGAAACGAAGCCACTAGACTAAAACTGGACATCGATAACGTACGCTACATGGAAGGCATAACGTACGTAAAGGGGCTTAGCGCACGCTAAGAAGAAGAGCTAGAGCACGCTAGCAAGTCAGAAGTAAATAACAGTTAGTTTGATGGAGAAGGCTATAAACACCACATCCTTGGTATCAAACAAAACAACAACTTCAAGCAATCAAGACATTGATCTGATATTCATATTCATTATATTGTTGTTGTAATATTGAGCTTATATTATTAGTTTGAGTGTTTATACATTCAACACATACACGAGAGGTAAAAGAAAATATACGATTGGATTCGGTGTTATTAGGATCAAGGATCCGGCATTGTTAGAATCGCAATCGCTATCTTAGTGAGGTTTATCTAATACCGATAGATAACTAGAGTGGTTGATTCCTTGTCCAATAGAAAAGGAAAACGGTTTAACTTGGACCGACAAAAAGACGAGAGAACAGTTTTACTCGGACCGATAGAAGACGAGCTTGTAACGGTAATCCCTCGACCGATAGAAGAGAGGTGCAGAGGTTTTGATCTTCATCCTATAAAAAAAGATACCAAGAGAGAGGACGTAGGCACGTTTGGCCGAACCTCTATAAATCCGAGTGTCGTTTAATTTCCGCACTTTATATTTACGCTTCTGCACAACGGCGCAAATACCAATATTGCTCCAACAGGTTCAAAATGCATTTGTGAGTGGCTAGGAAGCACGGACAACGGAGTGGATACGAGAATGATACGGGGACACGACACGAATACACTTATTTACAAGACACCACATGCGGATACAACGCGGCTAGAATTCCTAATTTGAAGCATCTAGCGGTGCTTAAAAAACTAGGTTTCTCATTGCTATATGTTAACATCGTACATGAAAACTAATAAACTATGAAAACATGGTACTAATCCTGTTTGTTGTACCAATGGTAGCAGATGGAAAAAAGAAGGAAGGTTAGACGAAGCACAAATATACACTTTCTGGATTATTAAGATACTAATAATATTTCCCTCATTTTGCCTGCATGTAGTAAATAACATTTCAGCTGTCCTCATCCGGATGTTTCAGGCCCACTTGCCCGGCTCTTTGTATTGGTTAACCTTTCAATAGATTCCCCATTTTATTTATCCAGGTGGCAAGCGTAACGAGCATCAGGTAATAAATTTGGTTTTCTACATAGGCAACTGACATGATCTTGGTGACATTTATAGAGTAGTCGATCTCAAAATAACACTACACTTCACCTGGTTCCTATTTGCATCCACTAAAATGACATTTGCTAACTTTGCCTGCACTTCAGTCGTCTTGTTCTTTACACCTACCTGTTCCAAAGACAACCTTAAATAAGAAAAACAAAATCCCAAAAAAAGGGAATATAATAAAAGCACCACTACTACAGTTAAAGTAAATAATAGTTGTCAAATGGCAAGAAAGGATAATAACTGTAATGATTAACCGCACCCCTTAAAATGTTAAACGATAAGAAATGTTAGTTCCTGCAATTATCCCTATCAGTTTCTAATAATAATTAGTAAACCTGGTAAAACTCCTACTAAAATTAAAACCATCATGCAAAGTACATTCTTTACTACATTTTTTTATCATGTCATACACATCCAACAGGTAAAAAGCTGTTGCATCAGAAGATGATGACAAAAAAATGACTCAGCTTTAATATGACAAACATGAGAAATTTGTTTAAAGCAAAGCAAAGAGCTGGCACATCAACTCATAACTTATCCTGAAAATTTACTGTTAATAATCTGAAACCTGATCTAGTTACGTGTAAAGCAAAGTCAAGAAGAACGTGAGCCATAAGTATGAAAAACTCACTATGTATGGGACAGGGGCATCCAGAAAGTCCAGCATGTCATTTGGCAAAACCTGCAAATATTTATTCAACACAAGAAGACATGAAATATCTTATTTAAATTGAATAACACAGGCAAAAATAACCCAGCTAAAAAGTGTAACAGGAAATTACTGGCATTAACAAGCTCTGATACTGGTAAGGCCGAATCAAGGGAATCACTGACAGAACAATAGCAGACAAAACACCCTGCACAAGAAACCAATAAAGCCAAATTGATATATCTTTCTCCAGCATCCATGAGATTATGCACAAAGGTTAAAATGAAGTGGAACTAAAATAACAAAATTGGAAATATCAGACTTGTAAAGGCTATCTTCTTGAAACGAAGCTATAGAAAGAAAATACTCGGTTTAAACTTGTTCAAGAACAGATCAAATTTCAAAAGAAAACAACAATCAAACTCTAAGGAAAATTCA
The DNA here is from genome assembly GCA_033398695.1 of Orobanche coerulescens. Classification (NCBI taxonomy): domain Eukaryota; kingdom Viridiplantae; phylum Streptophyta; class Magnoliopsida; order Lamiales; family Orobanchaceae; genus Orobanche; species Orobanche coerulescens. Next base: position 121,371,046 of record CM065816.1, read on the forward strand.
GACAAAACAAATTTAATAAGACTTCAGAAACATTAGAACTACATACCAAATTTGAACAAATGACCAATATCTGTTTCTCTAGTAGGGCTCCCGCAAACAATGTCAGCACCTGTAAAAGACAACCAAACTCGAAGTGTCCATGGATAGGAAGCATCCAAATAATCTATCGAACTAATCAAGATTTCAGGCGAGCAATAAGGATCGCACTAACAAAGGGAACTTGAAACCAAACATAACTATGCTTCTAGGTGAAAAAGGCGAGCATTTTTGTCCAATAGTTAATGAACTTACATGCTCCAGTCGTAGGGAACCACACAAGCAAGCAACAGCCCATACTGATAAAGCAGCTGCCTCCTCCTCCACCATGAGTACACTGTGGGCCTATACGAGAAACAAATATGTAACGTTAAAAAGAAGTCCTTAATTCCTGACATGTTTTATTAACGGATAAATTTGAGCAAAGATAAGTCATGGGTAAATTGCACCAACCCCGTGTTTACAAAATTATGTGCTTTTTCCCCCCTTCAAAAAGCTTTGCCCGAAATACTCAACTCCGTCTAAGAAAACTGTTGTGTAGTGAACGCACAGTGCAAATATTACATTTCTTTCTCTCTGTACATTGACATTTCTTTCCAATTAAGCATCCACGAACACGCATAACCCACAGCTTCACACACAGCAATGGCTGCAGCCACCACATCAATAGTCACAATCACCATGAAAAGGCTCTCCGCCTCTTCCTCACCAAACTCGAACAATCTTTCTCTCTCATCTCCGCAATGAGTCTTCCATTTCCCATCTTTCGCCACTTTCCCCCTCCGCAGCCTTCAACAACCTCTCAAATTCTCCAGTCCCCGAAATTGGGATATGAAAATTGGGATTGGGGATGAGGTTTTGTTGTTGAAAGATGGTGATGGGGATTTTACGAAAGCAATTGGGTAATCGGGGGTTCTTTTCAAACTGGAATCCAATTTCTGGGATCTTAAAATATGAATTTGTCTTTTACTAATCTTGACCGAAAGTTAACCAATATTCACCCAGTCAATTTAATAGTCAGAGGCATAACGGGCAAAGTGATGAAAAAATCAAAGGTCTCAAAGCTGCATCCCAAAAAGGGAGCGCTGTAGAGCTTTTTGGAACACGGAGGTGTTCCGGACAGATTTTGAAACAGAAGGGGGAAACGTGCATAATATCTTAAACACAGGGTGCGATGCAATTTACCGGTTAAATAATAGATAGTGGACAACCTTATTCCATAACACTATATTAATGATTTTTCCCTATTGCGTTCAGCCAAAGTTTAAAAGTAATGCCATGTAAAAGTAAAATGGTGTGTGAAAATAATGATAGCACACCGCCAAGCATACCTCTGCAAATTCCAAACTTGTGTTGCAAGATCTCAAATCAATTCTTGAGCCAGCAACGTTTAGAACTGTGTCATCAAGTCTATGATATTCCTGAGGATGTAGGTGATCCAGCGGGTGGAACTTGATCGTTGAACCACGTACTGGGCAACATAATTGGTAATATTCACAAATTATTTGCATCGATCCATTGTTGTTTGCCTGCAAGTGATAGGAAAGAGAAAGCTTCAGTAGGCATATAGATCATGTGTCAAAGATCAAAATACATCTAAACTTCAAAATTCAACCTTGGCCCACTCAAGGATATCCCTTTGTTCGCTGAAATTATCTCGACCAGATGATGATGCCTCTTCTGTTTCTGCACTGTCAAGATCACTTCTGAAATGCCTATCTTCACTTGAAGAGCCCTGAAAACTGCAATAACAGATCATGACACATTTCTTAACATTGACATGTAGGATGACTTAATTACAAATAAATGTGGATTTAAGGTATCTATGCTAAGATTTGGTAAGGAAGCGCAAGGGTTTCATGTCTGGGCACAACAAAGAACATCTCCTTTCTACGCACTACAGCAGAACATCTGCAACATATTGATTTCGAAAGGATTCTTGTTATACAGAAACATGTGACTTTCAAACTTGCCCTTCACTAAAATACAATGTACTAAAAGTTGCAAGGGTTTCAGAATGGTTCAGAACAAGATATGGAATTGCCAGATAGCATTATATAGACGGGCTTAAGAATTGTACAAAATCAACCACCATATCACATTCCTTATCAAGAAAATGCCAAATTTTTATGAAAAAATAGTAGTGATCTTATTATTTTTTTAATACATCTGACTAGAAAAAGCAACGTAGCATGACCTCCTCAAAGTCACAGACATTTCCAAGAAAAATTATAAAAGAAAAATGAAAATCACGGGCCACTCAATAAAGATGGTCAACCTGGAGGGAGACTCGGAGCTTTCACATTGCTGATAGCGTAAAAATGGTGCTAAAACAGCATTTGATGAACGCCTCTCTGATGACTGCTTGGTAAAATCGTCACTAACAGAGTAGTCTACTACATGTTCTTCCTGAGAAACTAGCTTCCTTACTTCAGGATCAGGTGGGACAGCATTGCCATTAGATTCTTTTTGTGAATAGCTTTCTCGATTTAAATTTTGATGGTCAAACTGAGAAATATCACCAATCACGCTCCCGGAGATAGAACCACTTATGCTTGATTGAGAAGCTTCAACTGTTCCATTTTGCACGTTGTTTGCTCCAACCACCGGAGTAGACAAACCAGCTTCCTCTTCCAATGTTTCAAGCATATCATAGCCCACAGGTGACTCAAAATTCAAATTATTTATCTGCTTCGTTAATCGCTCCAACCTCTCTTCCATAAAGATGCTACAAAAAAGGTGAAACGAACACGTAAGTATGAACTCTGGGAAGAAAGAAACTGCTGCATTTTGTTTGGACAGTCTAAACAAACGAAATACACGCAGCAAGCAACTAAATGTTCCAATGAAGTAAGCATAGCTATTTAATACGCTCTGTTAAGAATAAATTTAAATCTATCAGAAGCTTTTAACAAATTTAATAAGAAAAAATGGTGCATTCTTCCCGTATTATTCCATCAAATATTCGCAAACACCACCTCTGCAGGTAGTGTTTTCTGTACTCCTTCCCATGAGAAGTGGTTAGATGGAGTTTGCCTTTTGTACTGAAACCAGTAATAAAATACCAATTTTTAGTCATTAGGTGACTGCAGCAGCACATGAAAACATGTCGCAAAATAAAAAGGGCCTCTTGAGTAATTAACCTACTTTCCAAGTGGAAAAAATCACATCTGGCACAGTAGCTAAAGTATTCACAAACCTATTCAACACGCCAAAATGCAGCTCAAAGAAAGGAAGCCTGGAAAGAATGCAATAACAACGGCGTGTTGTTAAAATATGACGGCTTAGACTTGCGGGAAATGGTAGCCCATCTGAAATCGTAGAAATTAATCCCGATGGCTTTTGTATCATTTCTTCAACCAAAACGCAGCAACCATATAGAGTTGAAGCATCAGCTACCTGTATGCAGAAGATAGAGTTTTAAAAGGTAAACTCCCAGTGCAAGACAGTAAATAAGGACATATTATTCGGTGCACACTGCATAGGAAAAGTAAATTCATGAATGTGTCACGGAAAAACTAATTTGCTCATATGAATAGAATAGATTTTAAGTGATTTTCTACAAGCTTATTTTTCTAGTGTTTCTGACTGATTTTGTACATACAGGCTTTGACGATGCACTACATATACATCTTAGTGATTGTTTAATTTATATGTGTGTACTCTATAGTACAACTGAGTAAATTAATTATGTCCATATAGACCTAATATGATTTCAAAAACACTTGGTTGGAATAAATCATGGATAACTAAATAAGTCCATGTAAGTAGGCTATCGGTTGTTGCACAAGAGTAGTTACTAGTTTGACCCACACATAAAAGATAGACAAAATCCCGTCAAAATGCTCCATGTTTGACGCCTTATTGTGGTCCAAATCCAGGTGATCCAATTATATGACAGTATTTAACATGATCTACACACGTGTAACCGAGATTTTGTTGTTGATCAAATATATAGCTCTTATTCTATCATAAAGCCATATGCACAAAACCCCTACCATGCAGGAAGAGAAGAAAAGAAGTGTGTGCACAATCTATCGTAAACTTTCTCGTGTGTGCTTAAAATCTAGATACGTAAAGTCATAATGTTCTATCCCACGCAATCTGAAAATTCAAAACTGAACACTCTATAACCATCATCATGTTCATATATACAAAATAGCCTAACGTTAGAGTATTTCAGTCAAGAATACTCATGAAACCTAAGAGTATTAATCAAAATATTACTAGAAACTGGGTATACATAAAAAACAGCCTTTACGCCGTTAAACCATCACGGTACTAGACTGCATTTGAACTCTATAATCACAGGTCTTATCGCGTCGAAACCGAACAACCATTTCCTCCCTACCAAAAGCAATCAAAACAAAAATTACAAACTAGTCACCATCGTCTTGAGTTAAAGCTATATTTTTTTATCTATTTCCATCATCTAAGTTATCAACCAACTCAAGTCAAATAGATAGCATAAATGTAACAAAAATCATTATTTTCTTACATTGTGTTGTCTATTTCTTTTGCTCATACTCAAGATTTCAAAATACAAACATGGAACACTAAATATTGTAGGCTCGAACTCACTTGAAAATTCGAACTGAAACGAGCGACAAGAACAAGAAGGTGAGCTGCAATCGGAGTGACGGAGTAGGACCATTTGGGTGGCGCGGTCAAAGTGTCACCACGACAGAATCTCCATAGAGAGTACAAGAGCACACAATCGTGATTTAAACCTTAACTAACAGAGCTCTTTCTTTTTATATCGGGCGCGGCCCAAAAAAATTAGTGGACTTCCAGTTTAGTCGCCTTATGTTAATGGAGAGACTTAATTATGACCGACTTCTGGTGAAAGCTAAATTCGTCAATTTTTTGGGATCGGGCACAATTAAGAAAAAGAAAGTACCGTTTTTTAGTTAGGGTTTGAATCATGATTCTCATTGAGCTTGAAACGGTTTTAAAGCAAGAACGCAATAAAGGGCTACCTCTGCAGGATTCGAAGGGCTCAATAGCAGGCACCATATCATGTGATATGAGGCTAATTTTCTCTCTGGTTATGTATGAATCAGAAACCATGTTAGTCGAAAAACTAAAATTGTCATTTTTCTTTGCAGTTTATCTTGGTTCTTTTCATGGTTTGACAACTTTCTATACAACTAGTGAATATATGAACATGTTAATCACTAATAGATGAACATACAATAATGATAATAATGATAAGATATTTTTAATTTGATTTTTTATCCACCACATAATGATAAGCAAATCACAGGTCCGTGCTAGCTAAATTAATCTCTAAACTACAATCCGAAGTAGATAGGAAAGAAAAGTTAAGATCTTTAACAAATATTAAAGTGTTCGCAAACATTGAAAATAAAAATGTGAAGCTTTTGGCCATATTCGAAAAAACAGATTCTAGTTCGACTTTTTAGCACAAACAAAGCATTTTTTACAACTTAGTCACCAAACAGCCACTTTCATTCTGTTTTCTTAAAGATGACGAGACTATGAAGCTGTGGCGAAAGCTAAATCAATGGACTCAACACGAAGTCCATTTATATTTTCGGACCGGACCCAATAAATAACCCTTTTAATTAAGGTTTGAACCACAATTTTGTACTTTTAAATCTCAGCTCTGGAGATATATGTCGTGGGACACTCCACCAAACAGCCCGGATCGTCTCCTCCACCTCTCATACTCTTTTCCTGTTGCTCAATTCAATTCAAGTGAGTTTAGACATATATACTCTAAAGTATAATATGTTTGTGTTTTCAAATCCTATGCGCAGAAGAAAACTTTGATTGTATTGCACAATGTAAGAAATAATGATTTGATATTTATGCATCTATTTGAACTTGATTTGGTAGGTAACTTAGATGATGAAATAGATACTAAATTATAGCTTCAACACAAGATGATGCAAAATAGTTATAAGGGGGTGCTTGGTTCAAACTCGGGAAAGGGAAAGGGAAAGGTAATGATAATAGTGGGGAAAGGGAAAGGGAGAAAAAAGCATTCCCCCCAATTTATTGGGTAATGGTCCATTACCCACTATTGGGTAATGAGCCATTCCATTATAGAGCACCAAGCATTATTTTTCATTACCTTTACCATTACCCACCCTCAAAAACATCCTACCAAGCACCCCCTAAATTTTTTTTTTTTAACTTTTGTAGTAAGGGGAAATGGTTGTTGGAATCGAACAGATGAGACTTATGATTATAGAGTTCAAAGTAGTCCAGTACAAGAGTGGTTTAATGGCATAATAGTTGATCTTTGCATATCCTCATGATAATACTATAACGAATGCTAATAGGTATCATGAGTACTCTTCAATGCAACACCGTAACATTAGATTGTTTCATGGATACAAACACGATACAAACACTCTGATGGTTATGAATTGTTCGGTTTCGAGATTGCCCGTGTAGGAATAAAACATTATAAAACTTATCTAGATTTTATGCACGCACGGGAAATTGCACAACAGATTGTTCAAGCACTTCTTTTCCAGCTTTATAAGGATACTTTTGCATCGCTTTAGGATAGAGTGTGAGCTATATATTTGACCAGCAAAATTGCGAATTCACATGTGTGAAGATTTGTGTGATCATGTGTGAAAATTAGTGTTAAGACTATCACGGAATTAGATCTTCTTTGGAGCTAGATCATATAATAAGGCGCACATGGAGCATTTGGCTGAATTTCTTTTTTTATTGGTGGATCAAACTTCTCATGTGCAAGCACAAATAAGGTCATTTGGATATGGTCCTCGTTGCAGACAACCTAATGAACTAATTCCTTTTTCCATGTTTTATTCCAAGTGTTTTCGAAATCATATTAGGTCCATATATACGGTATAAATTTACTCAATTGTAATAAAGAGTACACATATAGATCAAAAGGTCACTAAGATTTATACCTAGTCCATTGCCAAAGTACCCATATGTACAAAATCATCCAAAAACACTAACAATAAGTTTATCAAGAACTCAGTCCACGATGAAAACATGGGGCAAAGGGCAAACAAGCAAAAATAATAGAACATTTTTCAGCATACCTGCAGCCGAAAGACAAACGACAGATCACTCTGTTTGAGATGCTCCTGTAGAAATAGCACCAATATAATTCAATACACCAGCAAAGCTGATGTCATAGTTCCATTTTTATGCAAGAATCAAGCACCATGACTCTACGTTGGTTGCAACTGTGATTATTATAGATGAGAAAACTGAATAGATAAAGATGAATTTCCTTATCCAAAATTGTTTTAATTTTTGCACAAGGCCCTAGAACACACGAAAAAAACGAGCCTCTTAAGTTATAACTCAAGTGGTATTGGTCCACCACAATAAGGTGTTGATCAGAGTTTGTCTTTCAACTACTTATCTGTCCCCTCCCACTCCCCTAACTCATTTTAACCATTAAAAATATACATACACAAGGGGGAGGTTATGGGACAAAGCAACGGACAACATGGTAGGTAGACTTTCACTGCGATCTGCATCCTCCCAACTACTATGCTTCAATGCTTGCACTTAGGAATAATAATGATGAAGTGATCAAAAATGTTCACAAACAGTAATATTACAAGTTTGATACTTCAATGTAAGGCCCAATTTAGACGTTAGACAGGTCAAATTTAATTGAAACAACTAGGACTAAAATTATTCAATAATATTATTTCTTGACTTGCTTTATGACTCAACGCCATTACTCAAGCACAATGCAGTCCATCAATAGCAATGACAGCGCGGCGAACAATGTTTCGGTTCCGATAGCGTGGCGAATAGTGTTTCGGTTCTGATAGCGCGAACAACAAATAGTGTAGCATACAGGCTACAGCATAAGCTTTTAGGGACATTAATAATGTAATAATTACAAAAATAAAAAAATAGTAAATAATATTGTACTCTAAATAACATTACAAAAAATCTATTAAAACAGTTCGGTAACAATAAATGTAATTAATTTTATTTTTTTCTACCCAAGTCCCAAAACACTCATGATATTTGTCGAGCACGCTAAGTAACGTTTCTGTGAAAAATGGGCTAAAGTGGCATGCTACCAATGCTATTTAAAACATTGATAAAATAATCCAGCAATACCTGTCCAAGGAGTATCTCATTCAACTCACTCATTGATGGAGTTCTCTCAACAGCATTTACCTACAATCACGAGTAGGTATTCGAAATTCATATCAACAGAAAGCAGAGAGACATATATCATTAGATATTGATCACCATCGTAACCAGTGAAGTTAGACAAGGAAGTAGTTTCTGTTTTTCTATTCTTTTAGACTAATTACCAACCTGAATCTCAACTGCAGTCTTCAAGAAATTATGGAGAATAATCTACTACAACAACATTTTACCAAACTTATATTTATTATGCAACCAACATTGAAATAGCTTACAGATGAACAGGATCAACGTATAAAGTCAAGTCAACAAAGATGCATTCCACAGAGCAAGACACATCGTTAATAACAAGCTAATCAATCAACCACTATAAAAATGTTAATCCTGAAACAATTGCTTAATGTAGCTCTTTCATAGAATGAAAAGAATCCGTGATTCCTATGAAGCACCGACACAGTTACGCTCACGGGCATCGGTAGGCGACACGGCACGGGTACGGCGTTTTTGGAAAAAATAAGACATGGGTATGGGGGATACAGCAAAAAAAAAGTGTGTGTGTATATATATATATATATATATATATATATATATATATATATTGTAATGAAAATCAGACAATATACTTACATTAAAAATAATATTGATGACTAATAATATGTTACTCCATCTTTTTAAGATTAATGAAAGAGACACCAATTTTTTCTATTATATAAAGATTCCCATTGTTTTTTTTAATTTTTATAAAAAAAAAGTCCATAAATCCGTATCCCCTAAGTATCCCCCGTGTATTCCCAGTGTATCCCTCAATTTAAAAAAGAAAAAATTTGAAGAAAGTTGTATCCTCGAGTATCCGACAAGCGTACTTCGACCATTCTAGGAGTATCGGTGCTTCACATAATGTTTCTGACTGGTCAGCTCTAAAATGCTTATAAATCAAAAAAAAATTAAATAAAATCAAAGAAAATTATCTCTACCAAAACAAACATCACTTTCACCTAAAAATGCAATACCTTAACTGACTTCATCCTTTACGCTTAGATATCATGTTAAGCTTCTACCATCACAACAAGATTGCAAGTAGCCAGACCAACATATATACTATTAACTAACCAGGAAGAGAATGAAGGAAAGGTATTTGCAAGTTAAGAAGACCCAAAACTAGTACAGCAACATCTAAGCCTTAGTCCCAAAATGATTTGGAGTCGGCTAACATGAATCAAACTTTGAAACCATCAATGGTCGTTACATATATAACATAAAAGGAAAAAAAAAAGAGGGAAGAGAAAAAAGCAAAAAAAAAAAGAGAGAGAATGAATATTAACCAAAAAAAAATAAAAAATCCTGAAAAATAAATTAAAAGGTAACATGAAATAAAAGAAAATAGGAATAAAAAAAAAGAATCAGATTATATCCACCATCCGTATTCTTTCCCGCCACATTTGCCTCTCCATCGCCATACTTTCTCTAATTCCAAGAAACCGCATATCATTTTCAATCATTTTTATCCAAGTTTTCTTGGGTCTTCCTCTACCTTTCACAATATTACTTGTTCCCCAACTTTCTAGCCTCCTCACTGGGGCATCAACGGGCCTTCTTCTCACATGAACAAACCATCGTAATCGATTCTCCATCATCTTGTCTTCTATAGACGCAACTCTTACCTTCTCTCTAATCACCTCATTTCTCTATAGACCCAAAACCAGTAATTAAAAAAAAAAAAAAAAAAAAATAACACATTCACTTAGACCCACCTCTACTCCTGCAGGAAAGCAGAATGAAAGGAGATCCTTGTATTTAAGTGGCAGCTGTTTTTCTGGAGGGTACACAAACAAGACCTGAAATCCAGGACATCATTAATACACAAATATTATCTGTTATTATGATATGCAGAAATATGCTGGGTAAGAAAAATATCAGCACCTGAGGCTCAAGGTTAGGTTCTATACGAGACTGATGTTGACCACCAAGTGCATTTCGAAATCTCCCGGAACCTTCAGACTTTCTAGCAAAGTAAAGATCTTGAAGTGCTTGAACATCCGAATTAGGAGGAAGTCCCACAACCACCATGCTCTCAAACAACTTCGATGGCTCCTTCCATATTCTGTGATCCTGCAAACTTTAGCACATAATGATGGACGAAAACCTCAAGGACCAAGCTTTCTATTTACATAATAGCATCAATGCAAACTTTGGTATGAGAAGCCTCTGTGTCTGTGGTATCTTTTGTTGTGGGAATGAGCAAATTGACTAGGTTATAAAGGAACTCGAGACAATCATATATATCAAGTTGCTAAAAAACTTTGTCTTGATCAATGCATAAATAAAAGCCTATGTGATAGCCGGAGATGCCTGGTACATAATTTTTTATCTGAAAGTAACTACATTGAAACTTAGCTGACTACAGACATGCAAAGAATGAAACAGCAAACTAATGAGAAGAGAGCCTACCAGCATCTGAAGTTGAAAGGTAGCCCACTGACGTTTTTGACTGGTGAGTATTTCTGGGTTGTACGATCCGCTTTTTATTTCAGGAGGACTAGATAGGCCCTTCAATATTCTTGAAACGTGATGCTGAAATCTATGAAGCTGGCTACCGCTTTCATCTTTAGATGAATACACGACAGACGGTCGAGGCGAACCAACAGCAGCTGCTGCTGCCGCAGCCACAGCTCTAGCAACATCTTCAGTTGTTTGCATGAAAAACGACGCGCTCCAACTCGGGCTCCCCGACTCTTCGTCTTTCTTCATCTCTCCCCTGCCAAGAAAAAAACATATGCTGAATACGATGGTCTCCCAAAAACAATGAACAATGACTTAAGGCCACTAAAAATCAGCTTTTCTTTCATAATAGAATTTCAGATAGACAATACTAACTTCTTATATCCTAGTTTCACTCTCTAATTTACTTTCCCCTTACCAACCAAGGGAAAGAACAAAAGAAGAAAACAAATACATGGAGTGAAATTCGGACAAGTAGGTGGTACAAAATCGACAACGAATTACTGGAGCCCAAAATTAGGGAAACACTTATTCACTGATAATCACCTGAATCTATGTTACAACCTCCGAATGTAATTTCCTTAAATTCGCGAACAAGACAACAGCCGAATCCCAGCGATTTGAGCTTAAGAGAGCCCAAAATTAGGGAAACACTTATTCACTGATAATCACCTGAATCTATGTTACAACATCCGAATGTAATTTCCTTAAATTCGCGAACAAGACCACGACTTCCAACCTCAGGTACGACGGGTTAATAAATAAACAGCCGAATCCCAGCGATTTGAGCTTAAGCCCCCAGTCTGGAACTATATTACACAAAAAAAATAAGATCAAAATCATCAAAATCAGTCCCGTAACGTAAAAAAGCTGTAAAATTCCAAAATGAACAGAAACAATAAAAATAAAGCAACAATTAAATTAAAACAACTGAAACAAAGGAGCAGAAATAAACATAAGAATAATTAAAAATTTAAGGTTTATTTCACCTTTATCATAAACAATTAATTAATCCTTTGAGGAAACAAAATGATTTGAAACATTAAAATCTAGTACACGTGGTACATATACGTGCGTGTAGGTTGAAACTTGGGAGGGGGAGAGAAACAAAAAGAGTTCAGGCGGCAATGACAGCGACGAGAGAGATGGAGAGAGGAGAGAGAAAGTGGGAGCTGCCTCCGGTGTTGGTTTTTCAAGAAACGAGATTAAAATTGATCCAAACTTGGAAAATTAAAACCCCCCAAAACAAAAGAAGAAGATTGCATGAAATACTTATTTTTTTAAATTCAGTCGTACTCCAAATATATATTTATAGATTACCTGCAATTCCATTTATTTCACATAGATTAATTACTATTCGTTAATTAATTTGAATTAATCCTTTTATTTAAATCCAGTAAAGAAAGAAAGTAGTATAATTAGGCAATGAATAAAAATATGAAAAATAATTCTTCATGATTAAAGAGTTGAGGGGCCGAAGGGGGTGGGATCGTGTTTCAGGTGGGTTGGGGGGCTGAGGTATTGTTGAGGAAAGAGTTACGACCGTTATTAAAAGTGGTTTAGATCGTGTCCGGACCATGTCGTCCTTCAAAACCAAATATAAAAGTTCCCTTTTTAGTTTGATTTGGTTCGAATATTTCAAATTTTCTAATATGAGTTTCGGATCATATATTTTTTTTAGTAAGTTTTGATTTGTTCTTTATGTACCAATTTAGTAATCGAAATAGTATAATCGAAGATCCGATCTGAATTGTCAATTTCGGTTCGGCTCGGTTAGTGAGAAAGAAACATTAAAGGACCTCGAGTACGTGTCCCGTTATTGTTATTTTAAAATTTCAATAACTGTAATACTCTAAATTAATGTCAATAACCGAATAATATATTATAACCTGTAATATAAATCTACGAAAACATCCTAATTTACTATCTCTTCCTCAAAGAAAATCGAAATTAACCAAAATAATTGAAGTCACCGAATATAGTTCGGTTCTTTCTTAAAAATTTGAACTGTAAAATTCGGTTCGAGTATTTTGGTTCTTGAGAAAATTATTTTGTTCCTAGAAATTTCGTTCCTAATGAAAATGATCAGGAACCGAACCAGAATTACATAATATTTTTTTTTAATTTTGGTTCTAGATTATTTTTCCAAAGAACCAAATTATCCCGATCCTAATTTAATGTGTTCTATTGAAGCGGCAACTTCAAGTTAATAGATTCCGATGTATTCCTGGAAGGCTACTGGTTATTCAATTCATATTCAAAATCTAGTGATGAAACGGTGGAAGGCGTTCACAGTGACGATGTTGAGGGAGAGAAATCTCAAATCCCGTCTTGTTTTCATTATTTATTTATATAAGCTGATGTAATGAATTGATATTGGAGTGCCCAATTTCAAAATTAAATTGCAACAACAATTTATTTCTTTTTTTTCTGTCGATTTACGTTCCATTCCTATTTTTTGAAGTTGGCAAAGTTAAATTGTGAGTTGAAATTAATGAAAGAGATTATTGCTTCAACAATTTAATTAATAGCTTAATACCCCAAAAGAAGCGGGTCTCGACTTACACTAACACAATAATTACCTAATATTTTGTTAAACTCGTGCCACTCCAAACACATCACAATTTTAGTGGATGGAGGGAGTTTTGTTTTGAAATATAATATAATATAATATAATATATTGGCTAAAGAACAACCACACAGACTTGTCTCGTCTTCTATCGGTCCGAACACAACAACCGTTACAACTGTTTGTCTTCTATTGGTCCAAGCACAACCACTCTCAAAATAAACTTTTTGTATCTAATGTTCTATCGGAACTAGATAATCCTTACTTACGAATGTTGGAGTGTAATCCTAACAATGCCGGATTACTGACTCTTAATTCGTTTCTTTTACGCTCGTGTATGAGTGATGCAACACTCACAACCAAATGAAAAGAATACAAAGTATAATAGATATTACAATGTGTATCACTCTTGTATCTTTTCTTCTCACAACTTAGAATGCAATAAAAGATAGAAATCTGAGCTCGAGAATGCTTTGAATGCTTGAATGCTTGAAAGCTTGAAGTTGTGTAGGGCTGTAAACGAATCGAGTCGAGCCGAGCTTTGACCTAAACGAGCCGAGCTCAATTTTTTCCCTGACGAGCCGAGTCGAGCCGAGCTTTGTTATCGCACAAAAAACGTGTTCGAGCTCGTTAATAAAACGAGTCGAACTCGAGCTGTTCGCGAACAACTCGAGCCGAGCTCGAGCTGTTCGCGAATAATTATATATTTTTAAATTATTTAAATAATATATTTGAATTATTTAAAATAAATATTTTAAAATAATCATTAAAAAATATATATTTTTAAATATATATATAAAAATTAATATTTTAATATATGAAAATTATTTAAAAAATTATTAATCTATAATATAATATATAAATATTATTAAAATAAATTTAAAAATATATTTATTAATCGAGCTTAACGAGCCGAACCGAGCCGAACCGAGCTCAAGCCGATCTCGAGCCGCACATGCCCAAGCTCGGCTCGAGCTCGTTTTCTTAACGCACAAATTTTTGTGTTCGAGCTCGAGCTCGAGTTCTTAACGAACCGAGCCGAACCGAGCCCTTAACAAGCCGAGCCGAGCTTTGTTCGCGAACAGCTCTGTTCGTTTACAACCCTAAAGTTGTGTGTTGAGATACCCAAGTGATGTGGGTATTTATAGTGTCAAGTCCTTCTTCATATGCTGAAAAACGTATTATTAGCGTGTGCTAATAATCCTTCATAGCGTGCGTTATCGAGTTCTGACTTGACTGATCTGAACGGTCATTAAACTATACCAACGGTAAAATACATGTCTTAGCGTGCGCTAGATAGTCTCTACTAGCGTGCGTTAACGTTGGTCAACAGGTCTTCATCTTTGAAGTTGAATCTTATCGGTTTGTTTCCCCAACGTCTCTTTTCCAACGGATAAAAAATATACTTAGTGTGCGCTAGTACTTATACTTAGCGTGCGCTAGTATTATTTAATATTAGCTTTCCAGATTTTTCGGATCTCCTTTTTGACCTTGGCATTCCAACGGATAGAATGTTCAACGGTAGAAATTTGGACTCTTAGCGTGCGCTAACAAGTATACTGTAGCATGCGCTACATTCTTTCCAGATAACGTACGTTAGCTTGTATAGCGTACGTAAATGCTTCTTGATTTTGAGTCCAGAGCCTACTGGGCTTCCAATGTGTTTTACGGTAGCGTGCGCAAGTTTGGTCATGTAACGTGCGCTAAGGCCTATGAATAGCGTACGTAATTATACTTACGTAGCGTGCATAAATGATTTCCCTTTTCTGTCCAGACCTCACCGACTCTTTGCTTTGTTTAAGAAGAACACGATAGCGTGCGCTATAGAAAGATGTTAGCGTGCGCTGATATTATAAGCTTTGCGTGCGCTATCCATCAGGTGACTCCAACTTGACTGCAGATTACTTGCCTGACTGCAGGTGACTTGCCCTCGATAGCGTGCGCTACCATGAAGTTTGTAGCGTGCGCTAGGAACAAGATTTTTTCCTTCAATATAACAGCTCGATGAGATAGATTTTGTTTAAATGTTTTGAATATAATCATCATCAAAATACTTTGAGTCAACAATCTCCCCCTTTTTGATGATGTCAAAACATTTAATATATACCGGCAAAACCGTTAAAAAAATGCCGAATCAAAGTAATTTGTTCGATGTGTTAGTATGTTCGGTTTTTGGAGTGTTTCTCCCCCTTTTTGACATTAACAAAAAAGGACTCCCCCTGAAATGTTGCGTATATAACAAAATACCAAGCAAATATCATGGTTCAAAACAGAACACATAATTAACATTAACGAACCAAACTACATGAAAACCAATAATTATGAAGAACATCAAGATAACCAAACGAAGGGAATGCGCATTTCATTACCAAAGATAATCCAAACATTAAACAGAAATATTCAAAGCATACGACATCAAAAACATAGAAAATAGAGTTTGCTACATCGAGAATCAATGTCCTAAAAACTAAGGTGCATGCTCGGATGAGGAGGGTGGTAGCGGGAAAGACGGGTGAGTGAAACGAATAAAGTCTTCAATAAGACCGCGGACTCCTTGAACCTCCGAGCATAGAGAACGAACATCTTCACGGATTTCCAGCTGTGAAGTTTCGATGCTACGCATCTGGGAAATAAGGTCACTCTCCTCTTTCTCGGTAAGTGTCTCTCTCGTTGGACGTTTGCCCTTAGAAGTAGGCTTCCTCACAAATTCTCCTGTTTGCATTTCTCGAATGGTGTGCGGCCCTCGTTTAGTAATCCGCTCTTTCGGTGTTGGCATTCTAGTCCCCTTCTCCACTTGATCATCTTCATTAAGGTACGGAAAGAGAATCCAGCCCCGGTTGGTGGTTCGCACATAGTGCATGGCCTTGAGCGAGTCGTCGGAAATCTCATGGCCGATAGACACTGGAACGGCTTTGTCCTTCGTTAAGTCCACTTGATGAAATTTGAAAATCGCCGTTAGGATGGATCCGTATGGCATTCCAGCCTTGCAGGACCGTGAGGCGTAGTTTTCGACCGAAAGAGATCGCCTTTGACTTTCATCCAGCTTGTAACAATAATGGCGAAATCAATCAAATCGTTATTTAGCACTCGGTATACCACATGCTTGTCGATTCCAACCAACTTATGCGGCGTGTTGACTTTGGGCATGATACACTTGGTGAGCGCGACTAAAAGGAGTCGAATATTGATGCCGAAATCATTATTCTCGAAGACCTCATCGGTGATATCGATGATGGCTTTCGAGCTTAAGAATTCCCTGACCTCAAGCTCAGTTACCCCAGATTCTTCGGTAATGGACTTCCCTGAACACGCAAAACCATCCGACGATAAACCAAACAATTGATTCAAAATCTCCGAGGAGACTTTCACCACAATTCCTCCAACCAAACTTCCTAAAACTAAGGATGAAGATCATTCACTCTCAGCAATATGAAGATTCGCGTAGAATTCACGAACCAACTCAGGAAAAATGGGTTCTTTACACTCAACAAAACGAGAAATACCAATTGAAGAGAAGAATTCCGAAATAGCAATATTCACTCGTTCCAGACTGTGGAAATTGAAGTAATAGCAATCCGTCAAGTGTTCTTAAGGGAGGATTTCCGAAAATACCTTGGAAGCGGTATAAGACACGAAACGAGATGCATCACATTCTGGTTCGCGGGTATGTTTTGTGCTTTTGTATGCATTCTCCATAGCTCTTCTTCCCTTGCTCGACATGATTATGAGAGGAATTGAAAGATTTGAAGGAAGAAATTGGAGTGTGAGAAAGCTAGGGTTCTTGCTGCGAAAGGGGATCTGAGGTTGCGTGCGTTATGAAATGGTGAATGATTTTCTGGACTATTCAGGGTTTATATAGGGAACTGAAAAAGTTTAATTAGCGTACGCAAGGGATATAGGGTTAGCGTGCGCTATGAATATATAGATAGCTTACTGGACTGTCCAGTAGCATATATCAGAATAAGAGGATTTTAGCTAGCGTACGCAAGAAATAAGGGTTAGCGTACGCTATCGAAAAAAATTTGTTCAGGGATATGAGATTAGCGCGTGTTAAAGATATAAAGCTAGCGCGTGCTAGCGAATGAAACGTTTCTAAGAAATTGATTTCTCGAGTAGATAAATAATTTCAAAAATTGTCAAGATGTCACATACCAAGTTGCAAACGAATAGTATTAAATGATTCCTCGGGAAGAAGTTTTGTAAATATATCAGCAAGTTGATCTTTCATCCCGACAAAAATTAAGCAAATGTCTTTCTTTTGCACATGATCACGTAAAAAGTGATGTCTAATGTCTATATGCTTAGTTCTACTATGCAACACGGTATTTTTGCTCAAATTAATTGCACTAGTATTATCACATAGAATAGGGGTATTTTCAAAATAAATACCATAGTCGCGGAGTTGATTTTTAATCCATAATACCTGAGCACAGGCACTCCCTGCAGCAACATATTCGGCCTCAGCTGTAGACAACGCTACACTGGTTTGCTTTTTACTTCCCCAAGATATTAAACATGAACCAATGAAGTGACACGTACCACTAGTACTCTTTTTATCAATTTTACATCCGCCGAAATTGGCGTCACTGTATGCAATCAGATTAAAATCCAAGTAAGAAGGATACCATATACCTAAACCGATGGTCCCATTTAAGTAACGAAAGATACGTTTACAAGCAATTAAATGGGATTCCTTAGGATTAGCCTGGAATCGAGCACATAAGCACGTAGCAAATATTATGTCTGGCCTAGAAGCAGTTAAATATAGCAAAGATCCGATCATACCTCGATATAACTTTTGATCCACGGGTTTGCCATTTTCATCTTTTTCTAGTTTCAATGATGAAGACATTGGCGTTGAAATCACTTTGCTACTCTCCATTTTGAATTTCTTGAGGAGATCGTGTGAGTACTTTCTTTGATGGATAAAGATTCCATCTTCCAATTGCTTAATTTCAAGCCCGAAGAAGAATGTTAATTCTCCAATCATAGTCATATCGAACTCTCCCTTCATAAGATTAGAAAAATCTTGGCACAAGGATTCGTTAGTAGCCCCAAAAACAATGTCATCCACGTATATTTGGCAAACAAGTATATCATTATCCAATATTTTTACAAACAAGGTATTATCGACTTTACCTCTTTTATAATCATTAACAGATAAGAATTGACTTAAACGATCATACCATGCTCGGGGTGCTTGTTTCAAACCGTAGAGCTTCTTGTTGAGCTTGTAGACGTGATCCGGGAAATGGTGATCTTCAAAGCCAGGAGGTTGCTTGACATAAACTTCTTCTTGAATATAGCCATTCAAGAATACACTTTTCACATCCATTTGGAATTGCTTGATCTTTTTGTGGGCCGCAAATGCACATAACAAGCGGATGGCTTCGAGTCGAGCCACGGGAGCAAAACTTTCTTCGTAATCAAGACCTTCTTCTTGATTATACCCTTGCGCGACCAAACGAGATTTATTTCGAATTGGGTAACCGTCTTCGTCACACTTGATTTTGTGCACCCATTTAGTTCCGATAATTGTTTTATCTTTAGGAGCGGGAACTAAATTCCATACGCGATTGTGCATGAATTGAACAAGCTCCTCTTGCATTGCCATCATCCAACTTTCATCATCAATAGCCTCGGATATATTTTTGGGAATAATTTCGGATACGAAGGCACAATGAGCAAAATATTCAGTGGTTCTCCTTCGAGTTTGAACACCGTCTTCAATATTTCCAATCACGAGATCTTTTGGATGGTCTTTGATATGCCTCCAATCTTTCGGCAAATCCTCGATTGTCTTCTTTTGGATTTCCGAAATTTTCTCCATTTCGTTTGAGGGATGAGAATCCGGAAAAATACCTGCATCATCAAAATATTCTACCTTTCTCGGGGGTGAGATCATATCGTTGAATTTAACATGAATGGATTCTTGAACTTTGTTTGTTCTAATGTTATAAACACGATATGCTTTGCTATTTGTAGCATAACCAAGAAATATTCCGGAGTCGGATTTAGCATCAAATTTCCCCAAGTTATCCTTACCATTATTTAGGATAAATACATTGCAACCAAAATGATGAAAGTAAGATATATTTGGCTTTTTGTCCTTCCATAATTCATACGGGGTTTTAAGATGAGTTCTACGAACATGAACTCGGTTAATCACATAACATGCCGTAAAAATTGCTTCGGCCCAAAAATATTGTGGAAGAGAATATTCGTTAAGCATAGTCCTTGACATTTCTTCCAAAGATCGATTTTTTCTTTCAACAACCCCATTTTATTGAGGCGTTCTAGGAGCCGAAAAATTGTGATTAATGCCATATTTGTCACATAAAAGTTCAAACGGAGTGCAATCAAATTCACCTCCGTGATCGGTACGGATAGAAATTATAGAGAGACTTTTCTCATTTTGCACCAAACGAGACCATTTGGAAAACTCGAAAAATATATCATCTTTATGAGCAAGAAATCTAACCCAAGTAAAACGAGAATAGTCATCAACAATAACTAAAGTATAAAGTTTACCATTTAGACTAACATATCTAGATGGTCCAATAAAGTCCATATGCACAAGTTCAAGAATGCGGCTAGTGGAAACCTCGAATTTTGGTTTGAAAGATTCTCGAGTGTATTTCCCTTTTATGCAAGATTCACATAAATGCTTTCGATCAAATTTGAGTTTGGGTTCTCGATAAAATAGAAATGATGGGTAGAGATGTATGTCCCAATTTACAATGCCATAAATATGCATTATCATCTAATATAATAAGACACTTTTCATTGAATGAGATTTTATCATTAAGATCAACAATATAAATGTTTCCACATCTCAAAACCGACGAATGCAATCTTATTATTTCTAAATGTCGTGCAATGCGTTTTTTCAAAGAGAATTTTAAAACCTTCATCGCATAGTTGAGAAACGCTAAGTAAGTTGTGATGCAAACCTTCAACAAATAATACTTTGTTGATAGAGGGAGAAGGTTCCTTACCGACTTTTCCGATGCCTTTAATCTTTCCCTTTTGATTGTCGCCAAAGGTCACATGTCCTTGTTCTTGATGTTCGAGGTCTTCAAACAAATCCTCGGAGCCGCACATGTGCCTTGAGCATCCGCTATCAATGTACCACTTGCTTTTCTTTGGTGCCGGTACCTACAAAAATAGTGTTTCTCGGTTGTTTCGGTACCCAAGCCCTTTTGGGTCCTCCAAAGTTAACGATACTTATAACATTGGGAACAATGGTCCCTTTTGGAACCCATATTTGTTTAACTTTGATGGTTCTCAATTTTGAACGAACGTTATCATGAACTCGTTGTTTGAGAGGAGTTTTTGAATTCTCGATTTCGGTTTTCTTTATTTTGTCAATATTGATAAGGGATTGTTCCCTTTTAAAAGGGGAGAAACCAAGACCGTGTTTTAGCAATGGGGATTTTTGTATGGATAAAAGTTTTTCAAATTTCTCGTTTCCGAGAGTAAATTTGTTTAAAATATATTTTAACTCCTTTTGAGTTTTCGTCAATTCAATTTTCAAAATGTTTTCTTTTTCAAGGCATAAGGTATGATCGAGTTTAATAGTTTTACCTTTATTTTGAAGAGAGGATTTTTCGAGTTCTAAAGATTTTATTTTCCTCTTTAAAGACATATTTAATTTAACCATCTCGTCGTATTCTATGTTCAAAGATTCAAACGCACTTAGTAACTCATCGTCATGATGAACTTCTTGTGAATCGCAAAAATCGAATGTATCATATTCATCATCATTAAGTTTAGAACTTACCTCGATATTGCTTTTGGAGTCGAGTGCCATAAATGTGAGATTTGCGTCGAGAAATCTTTCAATCTCCTCCTCGTCATCACTCCAAGAAGCGATTAGAACCTCCTTCTTTTTGAATCTTTCGATTTGAGGCTTTGAAGAGGATCCTCGGCATTCCTTGGCATAGTGACCGACTTGACCACATTTCCGACAATTATTGTCGAACTTTTTTATAGGAACATAACCATTCTTATTTTGTTCCGCCTTGCCGTCCCGACCGAGGAAGCTTCGCGTTCTTTGAATTAGATTTTTTTATCTTCTAAAATTCTTGGCGTAGAGAGCAAGTTCCTCATCATCCTCATCTTCGATAACATCTTCCTCAACATCGCTATCAACATTGAATGCGACTACTTTTTCACGAGGCTTTGGTTTAGTGCCTCTAGACTTGAGAACGATCTCATAATTGATGAGTGACCCGATGAGGGAACTAAACTCGAGTTTGTTGAGATCTTTAGACTCCATAATTACGGTAACTGTAGCATCCCATTCGTGTGGCAACGAGCGAAGAATTTTCTTGGCTTTGTTGCTACTAGATATAGGTTTTCTGAAAGATGCAAGTCCATTGGTTATAGCCGAGAACCGATCCAACATATTTGTGATCGTTTCCTCGTCCTTCATGGAGAAGAGTTCGTAATCATGAAGAAGCATGTTGATTTTAGTCTCCTTAACTTGGGTGGTTCCTTCATGAGTTACTTCGAGAATTTCCCAAATTTCCTTTGCTCTTTTGTAGGAGGATATCCTATTGAGCTCTTCGGGATTAAGGGCGCAATATAGAAGTTGAGTAGCACGTTAATTGATGTGTGTGTTCCTCCAGTCCTCATCGTTGAACTCGTCAAACTTTTTCAACGATCCACTTCTTTCTGGGCGAGTTTCGGACCAAGGGCAATGACCTTCCAAATTTCAATATCATAGGCTTGAACGAATATAGCCATTTTCTTTTTCCATGTCATGAAATTGGAATCGTCAAAGAAAGGAGGGCGATTGAGAGCATTTCCTTCGATTTGGCCAAGAAGAGCCATTTGCGGATCTTTTTCCCTTAGGTGGTTAAACCCTTAAAAAGAGACCCGCTCCGATACCAACTGAATAGATAAATTCACCACTAGAAGGGGAGTTGAATAGTGGTAATGTGAAATATCGAACTTTCTCACGAATAAAGATAAAATGTGCGGAAAGTAAAAGACTCAAAGATATATAGAGGTTCGGCAACTTGCCTACGTCCTCTCTCCGACTTCTTTTTCTATTGGTTAAAGAACAACCACACAGACTTGTCTCGTCTTCTATCGGTCCGAGCACAACAACCGTTACAAATGCTTGTCTTCTATTGGTCCAAGCCCAACCACTCTCAAAATAAACTTTTTGTATCTAGTGTTCTATCGGAACTAGATAATCCTTACTTACGAATATTGGAGTGTAATCCTAACAATGCCGGATCAAAAGATCCTAATAACACCAGTTTAGTAACTCTTAATTCGTTTCTTTTACGCTCGTGTATGAGTGATGCAACACTCACAACCAAATGAAAAGAATACAAAGTATAATAGATATTACAATGTGTATCACTCTTGTATCTTTTCTTCTCACAACTTAGAATGCAATAGAAGATAGAAATCTGAGCTCGAGAATGCTTGAATGCTTGAAAGCTTGAAGTTGTGTGTTGAGATACCCAAGTGATGTGGGTATTTATAGTTTCAAATCCTTCTTTATATGCTGAAAAACGTATTATTAGCGTGCGCTAATAATCCTTCATAGCGTGCGTTATCGAGATTTGACATGACTGATCTGAACGGTCATTAAACCGTACCAACGGTAAAATACATGTCTTGGCGTGCGCTAGATAGTCTCTACTAGCGTGCGTTAACGTTGGTCAACAGGTCTTCATCTTTAACGTTGAATCTTGTCGGTTTGTTTCCCCAACGTCTCTTTTCCAACGGATAAAAAATGTACTTAGCGTACGCTAGTACTTATACTTAGCGTGTGCTAGTATTATTTAATATTAGCTTTCCATATTTTCCGGATCTCCTTTTTGACCTTGGCGTTCCAACGGATAGAATGTTCAACGATAGAAATTTGGACTCTTAGCGTGCGCTAACAAGTGTACTGTAGCGTGCGCTACATTCTTTCCAGATAACGTACGTTAGCTTGTATATCATACGTAAATGCTTCTTGATTTTGAGTCGAGAGCCTACTGGGCTTCCAATGTGTTTTACGGTAGCGTGCGCAAGTTTGGTCATGTAACATGCGCTAAGGCCTCTGAATAGCGTACGTAATTATACTTACGTAGCGTGCGCAAATGATTTCCCTTTTTCTGTCCAGACCTCACTGACTCTCTGCTTTGTTTAAGAAGAACACGATAACGTGCGCTATAGAAAGATGTTAGCATGCGCAAGTTTTGTAACTTAGCGTGCGCTGATATTATAAGCTTTGCGTGCGCTATCCATCGAATGACTCCAACTTGGCTGTAGATTACTTGCCTGACTGCAGGTGACTTGCCCTTGATAGCGTGCGCTACCATGAAGTCTGTAGCATGCGCTAGGAACAGGATTTTCCTTCAATGTAATAGCTCGATGAGATAGATTTTGTTTAAATGTTTTGAATATAATCATCATCAAAATATTTTGAGTCAACAATAACCTGGAATTTTGTTACTTTTTCAAGTTCCTTTAATATTTCTGATTATGTTACAACTTTATGAGATTGTTGTTCAGGTCTCGAATCTAGATTTTCGAATGTTTGGGTCGTTTTGTAAATTGTTATTATTTTGGGTGTTGATGCTAATATTCGTTTATTCCGACCTTCGGATGGCCGGAGGCGTGTGATGGTTTTTATGTTTATCTCGTCAGTAAAAGATCTTCGTATATCTGTGGTTTCATCCCTTGTACTCTCATTTGGGTGTAATCGTAATTCCTTGCCTTTCTTGTGGTTTTGCGGATTAAACTTCGAGGTTTTCACCATTATTGGATTAGGATCAATCATGATCTCTTAGTGTCCGATGAATTGTCCCAACGGGTAGAACTTATGATGAATTCTTACGTTTCTGCAATCTTGTGGTTGATTGTTTATCGTTATTATGATAGGAGGGAAATTGTGAAGATTATTCGGACCGAAACCTTTTCCTTTCACCGTTTCCTTCATGTCCTGTTATGCAAGGCAAGTACATGTATTACATTCCGTTATGTGTGTTACGGTTTCGATACGAACGTTGAACTGTGATATCGTGTGTGTGTTGTTGTCCTTCCACCCGGGGATGGTTCGACGGGACCTCTGGGGGCCGATACTAATGGGTACGGCCGCGGAAGTTGTTTTCCACCCGGGGATGGTCCGACGGGGCCTCTGGTGGTCGATACTAATGGGTACGGCCACGGGTTAGCAAGTGTGGATAGTTGTGATGTTGATACGTGTTGATATACTGTTTTGATGTAAATGTGATATTCCAGAATATTGAATGCAAATGTTTTCCAAAAAGAATTGATTGTGTTGAATCGTATCTGTATATAATGTAGTGTAATTGTGTACTTGCACTAGCTATTCGAATGCTAACCCCTCAAATGGGAGAAATGCGTCTTATGCATTTCAGGTATCGGGCGAGCTGAGGAGCCGGCACGGGACACGCATGCAAAGAATGGCCCAACATGATGATGAGGCTCGAGTCGGTGTTATTTCTTTTATTATGTTTATTCAGTTGTTGGTTGATGTAGTCGAGTAAACGTATGATTGGTTAATGATGTCTTGAAGTCCCGTGCGTGGGCACTGAATACATTTCACTCTATATTTTATTAGTATTGAATTAAAATATTTTGGCCGAGGCCACGGCCCTACTTAATATTAATGTGTCTTATGGGATTTTTTTTTGTGGATGGTGTGTCATGTGTTAGCCTGGTAGACCTTGTGAAGGTTCTACGACGTGTAATGTCCCTTACGAGATTTGGGGTGTTACACATATCAGTGAAAGTTAGGGAAGGGAGATTGAGGTGGTTTGGCCGCGTCCGTAGGAGGCTTGTTTCAGCTTCGGTGAGGAGGGTCGAGAGTTTATAGGTAGAAGGGGTGAGGAGGAGAGGCCGATCGAGGAGGACATGGGAGGAGCAGTTGAGGTTAGATTTGAAGGTCTTAAACCTAGACCAGGCCATGAATGTTGATAGGAGTTCTTGGAGAAGCCGGGTCAGAGTTATGGATTCTCGTTTAGGGAATGGGGCAGTAGTAGAGAGTCTCAGGGTTGGGTTCTCTCGGTTAGTTTTGACATAGAGCATTACATTTATATTTTAATTTTCTATTGTCCTTTACTTGTGGTTTAGTTTTGGCAGGGGATCTTGCACGGAGTCAATCTCTTCTCTGGTAGAATAGAGTGCATCAAGAGTGGAGTAATCGAAATCCTCTCAGGATAGTCGTATGTGGACAAAGTCATGGGCTCAGATATTGTTTTGAACTTTTTCAAATCATATGAATCTCTTTGTAAATATCACTCACTATTTTATCATACACTAAGCCGAGGGTCTTCACGGAAACAGTCTCCTACTCTAAAAGTAGGGGCATGGTCTACGTACATCTTACCCTCCCCAGACCCTGCTCCGAGCGGGATATACTGGGTATGTTTGGCTTGGTTTGGTTTTTATATAATATAATAGAATAGAATAGAATAATATAAAAATTTTATATTTTGTAATAAATAATATTATTTAAAATACTTTCAACAACATTTACGAAAAGTTCCTTTTATCTAAAAAATAGATTGGACCGGTAGAGACCAGGCTCGGCCAAGTTCGAGACTGGCTCAACCCAGTATACAATTGAGCCGGTCCCGTCAATATTTTTCAGTACGCCATCGTGTCATTATGACACAATTTATCCATTAGTTGTGTTATACCAAAGACATCTTCACAATGAAAATAGGTATTAAATTAGTATTTCTTCGATCCACACAAATTGTCTATTTTTAAAATATGATTTTGCTTATAGAAGAAACTTATTTTTTATTTTTTAACATCTCGTGGTCCTACTTATGTATGATATATGTGGTTTAAAATGATTTTGCAACTAGAAAAGATAATGATATGATTGGAAAAATGATAATAAAAAACTTATTTTGTGTATTGTATTTTGCCATTAGTATAAAATTGTACATTCACCATTTTCAAGTTGGGCAGATGGAGCATAATGTTTGTAAAATTCGAGTAACATGACATTTGTGACATTAGAATTTATATATTTATAAGCATAACATTTTATATACGCTTTTTTCATAATTTTTTGAGAACAAATTTTGTTCCAATTTGAAAATATTGTACCTAAATAACCATAGAAATTTATAAGTTGATTTCGTTTTGGTTTGGTTGGTTTTCAAATCAGAATCCCAATTCTAAGTCATTTTGGTTTTGATTTGTTTTGTGCATTCATGTTTCGTGGGTTTTAGGTTCGTCTTTTTTTTTTTAAATTCGAGATGGTTCGATTTTATTCAATTGATCATTTTCAAGTTCGCCACTAGCAAGAATACTTTGGTCGATACACCTGTACGTGCGTCCACGCGTGACGTCGTAGACGGTGCAGATTGATCTTTCATCAGGTCGTCAATCTCTGCACCATCCATACACGCCACGTGTAATGCATCCGGCAAGAGATACACTATATGGAGGTGTACCATGGACGGTACCGTAACACCACTGAATGTAGGGATAGATAAAACCGTCCTCGTCAAACTGAGTTGATACTTTACATTTTTCATTCCAAGAGTCCATGACGTCTCAAGAGGAAAAGTCAATTACTTTTTATATAAATATAAGTTACTAAGTTTTAGGTTATTTGCTTCGATTTTTCGAATTAATTTTATGTAATTAAAATCAAATTATATAATATATTTTTTAATATATATTTACAACTTTGAAAGTGACAAACACGCTCTAATTTTTTTGATAACTTAAACTCGCAATGCTTGTCGAAACAAGACTAAATAAACCCTACTGGACGTAATAGGCTTAAACTACGCCAACTGCGTGAAACCACACTGTGCAGTTCTCGCGATGCGCCAACCAAAAAAGTGTTGGTAGAAAAAATCAAACACGTAATCTTTCAATCACGTACTCACCTACTCCACCAACTTGACTAACCTTGGTGTTAAGTGTTAACGCGCTCTAATTTTAATTTCTATGTTTGGTGGAGGCAGTTAACAAGTTAGTCAAATGTAGTTTATTAATTAATTAATAGTAGTACATAGAATTAGATGACTGTTTGGTAACACAAATTATAAAATCGGCAATCTTGATCTGCGGCATCTGCCCCATCCTACTCTACACTGAGGCGTAATATATAATTTAGATATCATTTTTACTTTGTGAATATCCGCTCGCTCCGTATTGCTTAATTTTTATTTTAAATATATTTAATATGTACTACATATACTTTTTTTTTATGGAAGTATTATATATATTTTTTATAAGGCGAATAACATATATTAAATATATATTATTTTTGCTAATGTGAATGTTGTTTGAATAATTACATCTGCATCTCAACTTAATTTTCGATATTGATTTTTAAAAAAATTTATAATTATTCAAACTGTGAATAATAATTTAATTGAAACCGCTTAATAAGGACGAAATATAAAGATACTCCTATTATATATTTATATACTTTTCTCCATATATTTATTGAAATATGTTATGAGGGGTGATAGAGCAACACCCTGAACCATACCACATATACACCCCGTGCTTTAGGGATATTGTACCGTATGTTTTACAGATAAAAAATTTATAATAATATTATAATAAAATTAATAGTAAAACACGCAGTACAACACTCATAAAACACGAGTGTGTTTGGTGGTGTGATTCAGAGTGTTACCATGTCATTTCTCATATATCTTATATATGTATGTGTTTAAAATTTTGCTTTACGGCGGTAAAAGCAAATGTAAGATTTGTGTCTTCTTCCTATCACGTGGCGCCTGCACTTCGTCGACGAAACGTTACGTTATCTTCTGCCCACGGTCAACCCTCTTTGCAATTCTCATTAGTAATTAGTTAAAATATAATAGTAAGAAAAAAAATCAAGAAATTATTTGAGGGATCGTTTCTAAAAATTAATTTAACTATATTTATATATTACTTTAAACACTATTTTAACAATTTCATTTAGGCTCATTATCTTCGTGCAGTAATGCAATGTAACTAAATCGAATGGATCAATCGAATCGAATCAACGAATACGAATCAAGTGAATGAATCAATCAACCGAACTCGAATCAATCGAATCGAATCAATCAAATGAATTGAAGAAATTATTTTGTAATAATAATAATAATATTATTATTATTATCAACGTTTAAAAAATTCATATTGTTTTTGTCACCTTTTCCACACCCTGGTTATTTGGTCATAGACTCATGATCCATTTGTAGAAACAACCTAAATCACTTTAAAGATTCTCCACTCTTACGTCTACGCTCTTGCTTACGCTCCAGGTGATACACGGAACAACACCTCCATGAGAGAATATAGGATGAGAATGAAAGTTAAAGCGAGAGTGAGAATTGAAAACGAGAGCATCCATAGAGTGCTACAGTACTGTAAAATTGTTGTAAAGGTTATAATTTTTGTCAACATGAAAAAAGTCAATATCTTTCATCCAAGTGTTTGACACACTCCCCCGTCCATAAAACTTTGTATGATAAGGTTGACATGTAGTTTTTAGTTCGAATGAAACTGTTAATATTGTGGAGTCAAATTCGTAACATTGTTTTATAATATATAATAAAAACTAAACTATGCAAATATATGTCATTTAATTTCACAGTTTAATATTATTATATTTTCTTTATAATAAGGAGGAATTTGTGGTTAAAATTTATTAGAAAAAAAAAGAAATCAATTTGATAGTCTAGTATTGATGAGAAATAATATGGTTTATTATCATTATTATCACAAACCATATGTATATTTTAACTAAATAATAATATGATATTATCGATAAACTGTAATAGTATTGATTTGTAATACACACAGGGATGTGTTATTAATATTTTTATCACAAACCATATCCTCAGCACGCCTTCAACTATCCTTATTTATTGGCCGAATTCCCAATCCTCAAACTCCCAAATTAAGCTAAAAATTCCATTTCTTTCTTAATTCCCTCCATAATCAGTATCATAATTCGTAGCCCTCCCAAATTCGCCGCCAAAAGTTAGAATTTTACCTCCAAAACGTTCCCGCCTTTAGACCATTCAAACCCTAGGAAACTGTGTATATATATGTGTACTCTGCGACTGGTTTCTATCGACATATCTTCTTGCGGCCAGTTTCAATTGACGGCTTGCAATTTGAGGTTTGTAATCACATCTCTATATTACATTCTCTGTATTCATGAGCTTTTACCGTAGTTTGTATATTTGGTTTTTATATGTGTAAAAATTCATACAACATTAACTTAGGTTTGTAATCACATCTCTATATTACATTCTCTGTCTTGGTTATATTGGTTATACTTGTTAAGATGGCGGGAAAGAGGACTACTTGGAGCGACAATACCACTAAAAGGCTAGTGGACATTTGTATCGATGAGAAAGAAAATGGATGTTCCAAATTTGACTGGGCGAAAATTGACAAAAATCTGAGTGTCCAAACCCAAATGAATTTTGTCCTTAGACAGGTTTCCAATCACTATCATGACTTGAAATATAAATATAAAGGTTGGGTTGACATACGATCGATAATGAGTGGGATAGGGTTTGACCCCAAAACTGGTGCAGTAAGGCCCGAAGAGACACACTTGGAGCGATGGAGTCATTTGAGGAGGTAAATTTCAATACATATTTAGAACTTTGAAATTTTTGTTTATTTTATGTGCTATTTCTAATCCACCATGTTAATGGCCTTTTTGTTTATTGCAGAAACATAGGAAGTATGCTCATATTTTGGCGAAGAAGGGATTGCCAAATGTTGATGATCTAGAGAGGTTGTTTGCTGGAAGAACTGCGCATGATGAAAGTGGATTTTCGACTGCAATGGCAAGAACTAAAATGGTAAATGACTTGTTTGGAGAAGGAGAAGGAGAAAAAGTAGGAGCAGAGGATGAGTTTGATCCCAATGTTTCCTATGATGGTGATGTATCGGGTGAAAAGAGTAGTACGCACCTAGGACCACCAACTAGCGCAAAAAAAAGAAAGGTATCTGAAATAATGGGAAACAAAATGACTCAACCCAACATAGATACAGTCTTGGAGTTATTGTACAAAACTGCACCCACAACTAATGTTAACAAAATTGAGATGGTTAGTTTTGCTCTTCGTGAGATGGAGGTATCTAAAGAGCGAGGAGACAAGTATTTTGTTGCTGCTATGAGGTACCTTGGTGAAGGAAATAATGATGACATCTTTTTGGCCCTTGAGAATGATAATCAGAAGTGGATATATTTGGATGATGGAATGAATTTAGATGACATGTGTGTTGGAATGAATATAGATGACACGTGTTACATGCCACGTTACGAGGATGAATAGATATGCAACTAAAAGATGTCTTTCTTTTAGGATATATCATTTTCATATTTGTAATTCTAGTTTCTTTCATAGGTTTTTGCATTAGCATCTATCTTGTTATCCTAAATTTTAATGCTTCAAGTTCATTCATTGGTTGTTGATGCTGCTTTATGCACTTCAATAAAATTCAAGTTATCTTCTTCTTTATGTTGTAAGAAATTTTCTTATTGATGTAGAATGGAAGAAAATTTTAGACGAGCTTGTATGATACTGGGATTGGAAGAGCTAAGGAGATTAATAAGACCATCCATTGAATCAACACCAACAAGGAGACCTCGACGAATTGGAGGGGAGAGTGGTGCTGAGTATATACATAGGCTCTTGAATGCACATCCTGACTTATTCAAAGAGCAATTAAGACTTCATAGAGGTATGTGTTGTGCGGCGATTTATACACCTCGATGGCGATCGGCGTAAGGGTCGAGCGACCAAAGACAGCATCAAATAAATCCAAGGCAGACTTGCCAAAGCGAAGAGTCCAGACCGAAATCAGGTACCGAGCGATCGACATCCGGGGCGATCGCCTTTTGGCACCTAGCGATCGACTCTGGTGCCCGACCAAGGAGACCGTCCTATGCCACGTATAAGGCCATCGTCCATCAAGTCTACGAAGACTGGATCACGGAGCAAGGACCCATGTGCAGATCCGCGAATGGCGCCACAGAATACGGATCGTTGACTCCAGCCCATCAGCAGCTGTCAGTGACAAGGACAACCTCACCTACCGACAGACCCGCCGAAAGGTCCTAGGTGGGGCCTCCCAAGACAGCGACATAGACGCGTGTTGGCTTCTCACTGGTTCGTACATCCGGATGCCAGCAGCTGCTGCGCACTTTAAGGAGACCAACCCATGTGCTAAAGACGATCGCCCGCTTATTATAATACAGCAGAGGCGATCGCCCAGCGACTCCCAGTCCTATAAATAGAGAGCCTACAGCACTTGGAAAGCTCTCGGCTTTTCTCTTAACTCTATCTAGGATTTCTCTCTCAGAACCTCTTAACCAAAATACGGTCGTAAACGAACTCCTACGCTCGGAAGTTCAGATTTTTAAGAGCTCAGAAGCTCAGACATTCAGCAAAAGAACTTAGCACTCCATCGTTGTTACAAGAACTCACAGAGCATCATCTCTGGTTCTTACGGCAATCTTCAGCACTCAAGAGCTAAGATAACTAGGGTCATTACACTCATTGTAATTGTACTCTAACATTAATATTTATACTCCCAAGTATTCGTATTAATAATATCTCGCGAGAGCATTCAAGCTCGGGACTAACAACCACGGCAAATCTTGTGTTATTTACTTCCCCACGGACGTGCTCTCGCATTTTGTTTGTTACTCGTCCATTCCAGCATATCATCTCCGGATAATATTTTGGGTAACAACAATTGGCGCTAGAGGAAAGGCTTCTTAACCTTCATTTTCATTCCGACCGTCTCGAAGAACACTCACTGTTCTCCGGGGCATATACTTGAAGAAACACTCACTGTTCTCCGGGGCATATACTTGAAGAAAACCTTCAGAATAATGGCGTCTGCCACCACAAAGAAGAGAGCCACTCTCAGAACCATCGAACATCATATTACGGCTCAATCCGAGCCCCAGCCTACGGAAGAGGGTAGCCGCGGCGACGCGAGACTCTCGATCCCGCACCTGAGGGACGGCCCCAGTCTCTCGCTCGACCAGTTCCAAACCGCGGAACAGATCGAGGAGGATATGACCATCCTAAGGGAGCGACAGAGAGCATGCGCAGCGCCCGCTATAACCCCCTCGGCCATCCGCCGCGCGGGCAAACGGAAGCTCAATGGGTTACTGGTCGAGCGATCGTTAGAAAGCCCCGATTCACGAGAAAAGGCTCTCGCGAGGCAGGACGGTTCCGTCTTCAGCTGCCTAGGAAGCGATCCATCATGGCGACCGGGGCATTCTGGCCCCAACCACGAGACGACGGAATCCGAGTCCGTCACCAGGAGTTCGGCATACCCAACTCCGAACCAAATACAGGTCAGCCGTCTGGCCCCCATCTGCCGAAGAGTCGAGCCACGCGGCAAGGACATCATCGACAACGAAGCTAGGGGATCATTACTTGATCGCCTCGGTTCCCGCTCTGAGCGCTTAGCCGCGAGCAGCCAGTACGCGGTGATGGCCGCTATGCAACGCCAGCTCGACGAGATGAAAGCGCTCTTGGAAACTGGGGCAAGCGCTAGTAGAAAGATCATCGGACCGACTGAGCCACTCGCAGTCCACATCGAGCTTGCCCCCGTGCAACCAATGATCGCTCCTCCCCAAACACCTTTGTATGAAGGGAGATCGGACCCCAAGACTCACCTAAGCAAGTTCCGGATTTACATGACCGGATGTGGGGCATCAGACGCGACGAGATGCCGAATGTTTCCATTGACATTGGGCGATCTGGCCCATAGGTGGTACATCTCACTGCCACCGTGATCGGTCAATTCCTTTTAGAAACTGGCGAGCGACTTCACATCATTCTTCGTCGCCAAGGTCGCCATACCAGAAGTCTCCTACCGCATGATGAAAATCAGGCAGGGGGAAGACGAGACCGACGCAGATTACAACCGGCGAGCCCATCAGCGACGAGCTCGCTCTCTACTCGGTCCTGGGGGATTCTATGGTCATTCACCCATGTTTAGGCACCTCACAAAGGACATCCCCCCGACCTACGCGATCTTCCGCGCTAAGGCTGCCGATTTTCTGGCCAGGCAGAGGTTGCTCACCCTCCGCCTAGGCGAGGGGACGCCGCCTCCCATCCGAAAGACGTCGATCGTCAAAACTAACAAGGCGGTCGCCAAGCCACCCGGTGATTTCAAGGCCTTCGAGGATGTGGAAGCCCATCTCCTCCACAAGTTCAACCGAACTCCGGCCCACATTTTTTACGCCATCAAGGGGCGCGAACCGCTAAGCAAGCTAAAGGCGATAAGGGACAACAGTCATCTGGACCACAATAAATATTGTGCTTACCACAAGAGTCCCGGTCACAGCACCAATCAATGCCGCGACCTCCTCAGACAACTCTGGAGATTGTTCGAGGACGGCAAACTGGACAGTTTATTGACTTAGCCGGAGCCCCATCAATCTCCCGATACTGTCGCCAGAGTCGAACGCGACAGGCCAAAAATCTCATACGAGTCGACCCCTCGATCAACCCTGGCGGCCGGATCTATATGCTTCAATCAAGAGGAGTGAACTTCGGAAGTCTTTCCCCGATTCCCACCACGTCAAACCAAAGGCTACTGCCTGAGCAATGCTTCGAAAAAGAGGATGACTCGCTCGCCCTCTAAAGTTCGTCATTTAACATGATGGACCTATGCAGCGATCGCCTCCCCTAGCACAACGTATACCGTCGAGGATCACCAACTAACATGACGGTCCGAGGTAGAAAAGTGCCGCCATGGTTGCGAAGGTCGATGAAACCGACGATCCGTCCATGCAAGGTTCCTTTGGGCAGCAATCGCTCGCCCTTCGTTTAAATACGAGGCGGGCGTAGCCGAAGGACCCTCCAAAACAAATCAGAGGATGACTCATCCGCCTTCTAAAGTTCGTCATCAACATGAAGAACCTAGGCAAGCGATCGCCTCCCCTTACACAACGTAAACCATCGAGGATCGCCATCTGACGTGACGGTCCGTGGTATAAGAGTGTCGACATGGCTGTGGAGGATGATGGAACCGTTCTCTGTGCCCGTGCAAGGTCCCTTTGGGCAGCGATCGCTCGCTCTTCGTTTAAATACGAGGCGGGCGTAGCTAAAGGGCCCTCCAAAACAGATATGTGGACACGTTCGCCCGCCCTCAAAGGTCCATCACCTAACATGGTGGATCCGGACAATGCGACGCTTCCCTTCCCCCGTCACAACGTATACCGTCGAGGATCGCCATCTAACATGATGGTCCGAGGTAGAAAAGTGCTAACAAGCTGCGGTCGTGGGGTCGATTAATCCGACGATGCCCCGTGCAAGGACTCCTCCAGACCAAGACCGCACTCCCTTCGTTTAAATACGAGACGGGCGCAGCCTACGGAGGACCCTCACAATTAAGTGAGTCGCGAGAAGTTGGCCATCAGACGGAATGTCGCTCGCGCACAAGACATGGTCGTGGAGGTCGGTTCCATCGAACTCCACGATCGTGCACGGTTCCTCTAGGCCGGGATGGTCGGTCTACCTCGAGGAATCTGCAAAATTGAAGACCGCTCACTCAATGATTTATTTTCGTCCCCTTACTTTCACTAAGTAAACAAAAACAAGGGGGAAGGGCGGAGCTATGTATACCACGATCGTCTCTACTCAGATACATGTACGGTGATCGACATTGTTCAGATGTATGTGCAGCGATCGACTTTGTTGTAAAAGTTATCAATATGAGTTTATCAATTCACTTGGATCTATACACACAACGATCGTTCCTCACACACTTGTATAAAGTCATGCAAAAGACTCAGAAAGACAATCATACAAGCAAGAAATCAGAAAAGCGAACATTTATTTCATCACTTGGAATAAAAATACAAACACAGTCGCCCGAAGGATAAAATACAACGAAAGATTCAAAAATTACAAGTAAAAAAGCAGAAAAAGCTCAAGGATCGGCGTCCGTTCCATCGCCAGCTGCAGGCTCTGAACCCCCATCCTCCGACGCACCCGGATGAACAAGGTTGTCCAGCAGCGGGTACCATCTCAAGTCGATTCCGAGATTCACGGAAAGGTCGAGGATCGGCACTGTGAAGTCAGGCTGCAGAGGATGCTCCAGCGCATAGGCTTTGAAATTTTCAGCCAAAGGGCCGACCTCAAGCCCTCCCTTCTTAGCGGCGCGGATGGCGTCAGCATAAGCCATGTAATAGGCGAATTCGCTGACGTACTCCACGTTAACGAAGGGATCGGCCTCAATCGCCTTCAGCTTTTCCTTAAACTCTGCAACCGTTTGGCTAGCGCCCTCAAGCTCGGCAGTTTTGGTGGCCTCCCCTTCCTTCGAGGATGCAAGCTCGCTGGTCAGACGGGCGACGGTCACCTTCACCTGGTCGGCCTCCTTATACGTGGCCGCGTGCGACCTGCGGGCTTCTGTCATTTGGTCCTGCATCCGGTCAGTCGCCGCCCGCGCCCGGTCAACATCCTGCTTCGCCTGCTTTTCCGCCTCCGCGGAGCTCTTGTCCATGGGCGCAAGCCGGTCGACAAACTCAATGACTTGTCTCCATGCGGCTTCGAGGTCTGCATGGAGACGGGCAGTGGACGGCCGCCCCTCATAGTCCCGCACGGACTGGGCAGCCATCGTCGCCGTCTGGAGGGCCAGCGCAAAGGTAGCCTGCATCGCATCAGCAGATCGCCGGCGCGCGATCGCATCCAGGTCGGTCGTCCAGGCCTTCGGGAGGGAAGCAGTTGCCCGAGCAACATAGGAGGGGATATCGCTGACCTCGCGAGGGGCTTTGCTCGACAGGAAGTCCAGCACCATCGGCGAGCAACTCGGGTTGGAATGGCGGATCCTACGCATATGACAAAAGTGTTAAGTGTGTTTCCTACACAAGTTTCATAACTTGGCAAAACGACCAGACTTACCTCTTTACCTTCTCTGGGTCACGACCGAAGAACGGCTTGCCACGCAAAGTCTCGGCCTCAGCAGTCGCCATGGACTAAAGAAAAACCGAAGATGGCGTGGACCCCTCCGCCGGAGGAATTACGGAAATCGGTTGCACAGAGATGTTAGATTGGTACCGCCACTAGAAGGGGGGTTGAATAGTGCGGATAAAAGTTTTGAACTCTTTTTGTGCGGAAGCTAAAATATCGGAGTAAGTAAAATGCAGAAAATAAAGAACACAAGAAATTGTTCGAGATGTTTGGCTATTAACGAAGCCTACGTCCCCTACCTAGTTTTATCGACTAGGACTTTTCTTAGAACCTTAGAATGCACTTTCTAGTTTAGTGCCAACTCTTACAATTTCTTGATTTCCGGGCTCAAGAACAACCTCACTACAACTCTCTTGTTTTTCCGGGTACAAGATAACCTTTACAATAAAACAAATGCGAGTAGGAACTCGACTTTACACGATATATCGCTCTTTGATACAAGAATATAGATTAGAAATAATAGAGCAAATCTTCTCGTATCATAATATAGAATATGTATAACTCTCGAAATATTTGCTTGGAATAGCTTGAGTATGCTTGTAAGCTCAGATAACTTGTGTAATTTCCAAATTCTTGAAGTGTGCTATTTATAGCCTTCATGAGCTGAATTTCCCGTTGGAACAGTTGCACAACTTACGTACGTTATGCTCCCTGGATTACGTACGTTATGACTACTACGTACATTATATGTCTTGTGTAGCGGCCGTAACGAACTGGGAAAAATGGTCCAGAGACATCCGATAAAATACATTACGTACGTTATGCAAGATAGGCTTACGTACGTTAACTTCCAGTCAGAGATCCATTGAATGCGAAGACTTGTTGTAACGGCTAATGACTTTTTGCAACGGTCAGAATGTTCAAACGTTACGTACGTTATACTGAATGAGTTACGTACGTTACCTGTATAAAATATCTTGCAAAAACTGTGAATGTTACGTACGTTATAAAAGGTTCGTTTACGTACGTTAACTGAAGGAAAAATATGTTAAATAAATTTTGGTTAAATAACGCATCATCAAAATGTATAAAATGATTTAAAAATATTGTTCCAACAAGAGATCGGCGGCTCGTCTGCAGTAACTGTGGCCGGGGCCTCCACAGTCCTCCGTTTCTTACGGATAAGCCGAAGTTGCTCCTCCTCCCGAGGCTCCCGCCCTTCGGCGACAGGCTCCTGGAGAGGTCGTGCCTCCAGGGTCGGTCGCGGCGGAGCAGAAGGAGCTCGGCTCACCTTTTTCCCTTGGCGAAGACGGTTCATAACCCCCGGATTAGACATGGCAATCGCAGCAGGAGGCTCTGGGAATCAAGGGAAACGAACTTCTGCAAAAGAAAACAAACGACGAAGTTAGTAATCTTCCTCAGTCGAGTCAATCGGCATATCAAAGAAGATCGCGAAAGTTCGTACCTGGAACCTTTAGATGTTGAGGGTAGCGAAACAGCCGAGCTGCCAACGAGCAAGCTTCGTTGTTAATTTGGCGGGCGTCTAAAAGGTCGTCAGGAAGACTCCGTATCTTCTCCCAGACGATCGCAAAGTCAAAAGCAAGGTCGCCCGCTGTCGGAACGATGACACCTGCAAAAAGAAGGCCAAAATCAGATCAGTTCAGAAAATGTCCGAACAAAGGGAGAGTCTAAATCCTTACTCGGACTCCTCTCCCGAAAGCCAGTGGGAATATCCAACTCGTCGGTCGGATTGTCGCTCGCTGCCGATTTCCAAGCACCGCCGACCCAGAACCACTTTGACGGATAACCCCTCACTTTATTCGGGACTCCAAGAATCACCCGGCCCGAGCGACCTTGGATATGATAGCCACCGACCGTGCCTTTTTGAGCCGTCAACTTAAAGAGATGGTTCATCTCCAACGGCGAAGGAAGACGATATAACCGATGGCCGCCAAACAGAGTGAAGGTGCAAATGATTTGCAGCCAGGCGTTCGGCGTCAATTGAAGCGGCGCCACATTCCGTGGTCAGATGACAGAGACAAATAACGACAGTGGGAATCGCAGTCCAGCCTCCATTATCGCCTCATTGACGGCGACCATGCCCTCGGGAGGTTGATCGGCTCGCTCGTTCTCAGCAGGCATGTGGAGGCTGACATCAGAAGGAACATAGAACCTCGCCCTCCAACGGTCCAGATCCTTCCTGGTCGCCGAGCTCCTGATCTGGCCAAGGGTCCATGGAGAGCGGCGGGCAGCCCGGAACAACGTCTTCCTTACAGGTTCATAAGGATGGGCGATCGAATAATCATTGAAGTTAAATTTGAGAAGAGGGCCGGCCAATCTCTCTATGAGTTCGGCAAAATCTGTGAAGGCATTGCCGATCGCGCTGTCCCGCTCCCTGTGTGCCGTCGTGTTGGTCCCTTTCAATAATAAGTATACTCGATACAGCCTGGGAAATGTTTAAGCAACAGGCTGTATGGTTTTCGAGTCTGAGTGCGTAGCGGAAGTCTTTAATACAGTAAGTTGCCGTCGATACAACAACTCGGTCTGATCTCCTGTTAGCTTGGTGCTTACAGGGTTTTGCAGTGTAAACTTGAATAAATCACAGTTATGAAAACAGTAACGACGAAAGGTAAATAACACAGTATTTAAGTGGTTCGAGGTAAACCCCTCTACGTCCACTGGTCCTCCACATAGGAGTAAAATGTTTATTATAAATACTGCGTACACAACTATGTATTTATAATCAAACCTATCCTTGTATCGTTCACACAGATTGATACAAAGAATGTCGCTTTCAACCGTTCACACAGATTGGTTAAAGCTTCCTTCTTGACTTGCTTCTTCACACACAGTTCCAAAGCTTCGTCCTTATTCGTCCCACACAGGTCAGAATAACTTGTTGAGTTCACACAGAGCTCAGTTTTTACACAAAGGTAAAAGGGTAGGTAAACCAGGTAAGAACAACAGCTTTGAATATAAAGTTCTTTGAGCTGATGATGGCTGTTCTTGATGTTGAGCACTGTATATCTCTTTGATCTGAATTGCAGAAAGATTCTGGAGATATGTTTTGCTCTGATGTATATAATAATAGCTTCTTCACTTGATGACTGAAATCTATTGTATATTGATTGCTTCTTCTTGATCTTCAAACTCTGGGGATATATATAGCATTCTTGGATATATCCGTTAAGATAGATCCGTTGGGCAAGATTCGATAGTTGACTTGAATAGACCAGGATCCGGATATTACGGGATTTGAAGATCTCTGATAGCTTCAGTATTTAAATACTTTATCCTTTCAGTATTTAAATACTTCTTTATCGAATGGTACTTGACTTTAGTGAGTACCAAAGATTCCTCTCAAACGGTCTTCAGTCCTGTTTCGATGAGACTGCTGTATCCACTTGTGCTGTAGGCATAATGGACAAGTCTGACACTGTATGGAAGGGTGCTGTATTGAGGTTTCGAGACAGCTTCCATACTTGGTGTTTAACTTAGACTTTGTTGGATCTTGGTGGCGCGAGAACTTGCTATATGCTGGCGCTATCCGAAGGTCTTCGATACAGGATTGCAAATTTCAACCGGCTTTCGATACAGGGCTTGCTGTATCAAGCTTTGTTGTTTGGCAATTATCAAAACAACATTATTTTTCCCAACAATTTCCCCCTTTTTGATAATTTCCAAAAGCTTCTTGATGATGCCAAAACTTTGATGCCAAAACCTCTAAAAACAATTTCCCCTTCTTTTTCGATAACCACTTGATGGCAACTTCGATACAGGAGATGATTTTCCCAACAGTTTCCCTCTCTTTGATAGTTTCCAAAAGCTTCATGATCTTCTGTCAAATGATCTGGTCTTCAGTACTTAGTCTTAAAAGAAATGTGAACTGCTCGCAGGCAAGTTCTAAAATGATAGCATCTAATAGGAAAGTGTATTACATCTGAAACTTATGATTTGCGCACAGGCACAATCTTACATTGTGATCTAGTTGAGTACAACTGAACCTATGAACTGTTCGTAGACGAGTTCTTACAACAATAATAAGATAAAATTGTTTTTAAACAACAAACTGTATCCTCAGATAATATAGTGTTCCTTCTCAAAAGGTACATACAGAATTTTAATTTACATTATTGTTAGGATTAACACTGTATTCATGGGTCGTACTGTATTCCCCCTTAATTATTGCACACGTCAGCTGTAGGATTCATATGTCTTTGCTCGCTACAGTGCTGTATTGACGATTCTGAGTGTACAAATAATTAACGTTGGATACTGTATTCTTGGGTCTTACAGCATTCCTCCTCACTTAATGAGTAAAAGCATAGAAAACTTACAGGGATTTCTGGCTGTAGTGTTTCCCGATAGTGCCTTTCGGTACCCAAATTTGCCGGGCAGCAATTGGTTTGTTGTAGGCTACTTTTGGTCCATTATATCGATATCTACGTGGGGCAGGCACGTAGTCGTTGTACTCATGATAATTATAATGCATGAAAAATCGAGAATTATAGTTATCATACCAGTACGATTGTCGTCTCGGAGGTGGAGCCATTTTCTTTGACCTAACAACTTGCCTTCTGGGTCTCCAGTTGGATTCCCAACGCTGTTGTTGATACTGAACTGGCACTTGCTGTCTCGAGGGATAACGGAGCTTTTGTATCCAATGTCTAGGCACGCTGTGCTGAGAGTACTGTTGTACGGGTTTTTGGTGGTTGGATACAGCCTTCCTCCTGAATGACTGCTGGCGCTTATAATATGCTAGTGGAGCATGCTGTTGAGTACGCCTTCTGAGTGGCTGTTGGTTCCACTGTCTCGAATAGTAGAGTTGCGGGGGTGGAATGGCAGCTTTTGCTGTTCGCGGTGCAACGGGTTCCTTCACAGGGCTCGGAATTTCTTTCGATACAGGAATGGATTCCTCACTCCTGACGAATACCGTACTAGATTTTTCTTTGTTGGAGAACGAGTTGTACCCTAAGCCACGTTTATCATGAGCATGTTGCCCAGTGCTTAGGATCTCTTCCATTCTTTTAGAGGATTTCTCGAAAGACTTCAAGATTGTCTCTAATTCTCCTTCACGTTTCTCGAGTGATTTTACTTTGGCTTCGAGTAGGGCCAAATCATTTGTCTTGCTTTCAAGATGAGACTTAGTCTCATTTAGATTATGAGCAAGTTGATGATTGCTCTCCATGAGTTTTTCTAAATTGACTTTGCTGTTTTCGCAATCAACTGACATATTTTCGTAATTATCTTTCAGCAAGTCGTTTTCTTCCTTCAGCTCTAAGTTGAAAATTTCAAGCTGGGTGTTTTCTCTTTTCAATATCTCATGGGCCTTTTGAATGTTATTAAATTCATTCAACATATTTTCAAAAGTATGAGATGCATTTATAGGAATAGTTGAGGTAGAGCTTACCTCATCATCATCGTCGTCTTCATTTTCTTCTTTAACTTCGGCCATAGAGCACACATAGGCTCTATCTTCTAGCTCATCATCTGACGAGTCACTGTCAGTGACCACTTGAAGACATTCTTTGGTCTTTGTTGATGCGGGCGGAGATTTTGATTCTCCAATGAAGGCTTTGAGTTTGTTCTTCATCCTGTTTCTCCAGTCATCAAACTCGTTAATGTGAAACATAGATATCTTTTTAGACATAAAGGTATCCATATTAGAAGATGGAAATTACAAAGACTGCTTTCGAAAATAAGTATTTTTAAGGATCTGATTCAGTTAAAAATGCGACTGATTCTTTTTAGAATCAACCGCTCCGATACCAATTGTTGGTCCCTTTCAATAATAAGTATACTCGATACAGCCTGGGAAATGTTTAAGCAACATGCTGTATGGTTTTCGAGTCTGAGTGCGTAGCGGAAGTCTTTAATACAGTAAGTTGCCGTCGATACAGCAACTCGGTCTGATCTCCTGTTAGCTTGGTGCTTACAGGGTTTTGCAGTGTAAACTTGAATAAATCACAGTTATGAAAACAGTAACGGCGAAAGGTAAATAACACAGTATTTAAGTGGTTCGAGGTAAACCCCTCTACGTCCACTGGTCCTCCACACAGGAGTAAAATGTTTATTATAAATACTGCGTACACAACTATGTATTTATAATCAAACCTATCCTTGTATCGTTCACACAGATTGATACAAAGAATGTCGCTTTCAACCATTCACACAGATTGGTTAAAGCTTCCTTCCTGACTTGCTTCTTCACACACAGTTCCAAAGCTTCGTCCTTATTCGTCCCACACAGGTCAGAATAACTTGTTGAGTTCACACAGAGCTCAGTTTTTACACAAAGATAAAAGGGTAGGTAACC
Source organism: Orobanche coerulescens (assembly GCA_033398695.1). NCBI lineage: Eukaryota > Viridiplantae > Streptophyta > Magnoliopsida > Lamiales > Orobanchaceae > Orobanche > Orobanche coerulescens. Next base: position 121,413,518 of record CM065816.1, read on the forward strand.
AGGTAAGAACAACAGCTTTGAATATGAAGTTCTTTGATCTGATGATGGCTGTTCTTGATGTTGAGCACTGTATATCTCTTTGATCTGAATTGCAGAAAGATTCTGGAGATATGTTTTGCTCTGATGTATATAATAATAGCTTCTTCACTTGATGACTGAAATCTATTGTATATTGATTGCTTCTTCTTGATCTTCAAACTCTGGGGATATATACAACATTCTTGGATATATCCGTTGAGATAGATCCGTTGGGCAAGATTCGATAGTTGACTTGAATAGACCAGGATCCGGATATTACGGGATTTGAAGATCTCTGATAGCTTCAGTATTTAAATACTTTATCCTTTCAGTATTTAAATACTTCTTTATCGAATGGTACTTGACTTTAGTGAGTACCAAAGATTCCTTCTCAAACGGTCTTCAGTCCTGTTTCGATGAGACTGCTGTATCCACTTATGCTGTAGGCATAATGGACAAGTCTGACACTGTATGGAAGGGTGCTGTATTGAGGTTTCGAGACAGCTTCCATACTTGGTGTTTAACTTAGACTTTGTTGGATCTTGGTGGCGCGAGAACTTGCTGTATGCTGGCGCTATCCGAAGGTCTTCGATACAGGATTGCAAATTTCAACCGGCTTTCGATACAGGGCTTGCTGTATCAAGCTTTGTTGTTTGGCAATTATCAAAACAACATTATTTTTCCCAACACGTCGCATCCGCCTCCTCCCGTTTCAGTGAACGGATCCGATCGGCCTCCACCGTCATGGCCGTGTCAGCCTCATTAAAAAGTTCCTCGATCTCCACGGGCTCAATCCCGGCACGGATGGCCTCAACGATGGTGTCAACATGAAATTCCGCAGAAGGTTCATCCCGGGCGGTCAAAGCCCCGGCAGCGGAAGTACTACCCGACTCATACACATCTGATCTTCCTCCGGACATATTCAAAGAAAGAAGGGAGAAGGAATTTTTTGTTCTTACCTAAGGTCTGAGTCGAACGATGATCGTCACACAGAGCTTCAAGAGAAATCGGCTACGTCTTCTCCTCAGGCAGAAACGCATAGGGTTTTTAACCTTGTAACCCCACTCCTTTTTATAAGCAGGAGCGGGGGCTTCTGAGCAATAAGTGGAGTCCCGAGGACCGAAGTGCAACCGTCAGATAGGCTGCGTTTAATGCTGTCCTCGAATCCCGCGTTCGCGTCGTTTCGAGGGCGATTGAGAGCATTGCCTTCAAGGGAGGAGTGCTAAAGGCCATTTCTGGATCTTTTCTCTAATGGGTGTTAATTCGGTGATAAAGAGACTGCTCCAATACCAATTGTTAGATTGGTACCGCCACTAGAAGGGGGGTTGAATAGTGCGGATAAGAGTTTTGAACTCTTTTTGTGCGGAAGCTAAAATATCGGAGTAAGTAAAATGCGGAATATAAAGAACACAAGAAATTGTTCGAGAGGTTCGGCTATTAACGAAGTCTACGTCCCCTACCTAGTTTTATTGACTAGGACTTTTCTTAGAACCTTAGAATGCACTTTCTAGTTTAGTGCCAATTCTTACAATTTCTTGATTTCCGGGCTCAAGAACAACCTCACTACAACTCTCTTGTTTTTTCGGGTACAAGATAACCTTTACAGTAAAACAAATACGAGTAGGAACTCGACTTTACACGATATATCGCTCTTTGATACAAGAATATAGATTAGAAATAATAGAGCAAATCTTCTCGTATCACAATATAGAATATGTATAACTCTCGAAATATTTGCTTGGAATAGCTTGAGTATGCTTGTAAGCTCAGATAACTTGTGTAATTTCCAATTCCTTGAAGTGTGCTATTTATAGCCTTCATGAGCTGAATTTCCCATTGGAACAGTTGCACAGCTTACGTACGTTATGCTCCCTGGATTACGTACATTATGACTACTACGTATGTTATATGTCTTGTGTAGCGGCCGTAACGAACTGGGAAAAATGGTCCAGAGACATCCGATAAAATACATTACGTACGTTAGGCAAGATAGGCTTACGTACGTTAACTTCCAGTCAGAGATCCGTTGAATGCGAAGACTTGTTGTAACGGCTAATGACTTTTTGCAACAGTCAAAATGTTCAAACGTTACGTACGTTATATTGAATGAGTTACGTACGTTACCTGTATAAAATACCTTGCAAAAACTGTGAATGTTACGTACGTTATAAAAGGTTCGTTTACGTACGTTAACTGAAGGAAAAATATGTTATATAAATTTTGGTTAAATAACGCATCATCAAAATGTATAAAATGATTTAAAAATATTGTTCCAACAATCTCCCCCTTTTTGATGATGACAAAATTTAAGTATGGGAGTTTTTGAAAAAATATGAGTTTTGGAAGATCGGAATTTTTTTTAATAAACTCTCCCCCTGAAATGAGGAAGGGTTATTTCAAAAACCATACATATTCTTCTCCCCCTATTTGTCATTAACAAAAAGTCGAGAGATCCTGTAAAAGCCAGCGAAACACAGAATAGTCAACAAATTTCAAGACAACGAATAACCATGAATAATAATACATAGGAACAGAGATAGTTTAAAACAACACACATTCATTAGAAAATAAACTGAGTAATAGTTCATGATAAAAATGCATGAAATGTTTGGTCTAACAAAAAAGGAAACATCATCATAGAAAAGAGAAAACGGCTAATCAAGGTCCGCTTCCGGAGGTGTCGGCGGGATTCCGAAATGAGTGCAAATACTTTTGACCATGATTTTTATCTCGCTCATCTCTTTCTCCAATTTATCCATCCGAGCGACCATCTGGGATGAAGAGCTTTCTTGACGCGAGCGAGAAGTACCGAGCTGCGACGAAGGACGAGGCCGAGTATGATCAATCCCTCGAGACGTGATCCTCTCCTCCGGTCTCCGAAGGGCACCACCATCAACAAGGCGATCGTCATCCTTGAGGTAAGCAAAGTAGATCCACCCTCGGTTTCTCGTGCGGAGATACCTCATAGTCTGAATGGTCCCTTCGGTAACTAAGCTCCCCCTCGGGATGGGAACCCCATGAAGCCCCGTGAGATCGACTCCGGCATTCTCAAATATTTCAGTCAAGATGGATCCAAATGGCATTCCGGATTTCCTTTGCCGATCAACCTTGGCATAACTCTTTTTGTGGAAGATTTGTCCTTTTTCCACAAACCACTTAAGCACGATAAAAGCAATGTTAACTTGATGATCCTTCCAGACATGATAAATGATTTCCATGTCAATGTTTACCAAACGATGTTGAGCATTCACTTTCAGCATGAGGCAACGAGTGATAGCATCGTGAAGCAGACGAATACTTATCCCAAAATCATTATTTTCAAAGCGTCCCGAATGGACATCAATAACGGCTTTGCTCGACAAAGAATCACGCACCTCAGACTCATGAACATCATGATTTTCATCACTATAAAGAGAATAGTCAACAACCTCATCAGGAGCCGCAAATACTCCTTTACAACAAAATCCCTCGTTAGGGAGACCAAAAAGTTCCGATAATTTTGCGGCATCAAATGAAATTGGTTTGCCACGGACTAGTGAATTAACTATGGCTAAACCGTTGGACTCATAAGTAACGAAGAAATTCGCGTAAAATTCTTTTACACAATCCACAAAGACAGGACGGGCGAGACTAACAAAACGGTTAATACCGAGCATATCGAAAAATTCGTCGATTCCAATACCGATAGAATTCAGGGATTTAAAATCGAAGTGATGGCTTGGAGTTACCTCTTCATCGATGAGTACTTCGTTGAAAATTTTGCAAGCCTGAGCATTATGAAAGGTAGGATCTCCTGAGGAAGCTGATTGAGAGATCTCGCCTCTACGTTTCTTGCTGATTTTGGACGCCATTGATGAAGATGGACGGAGGTTTTAGGGTTTTGGTCAGATTTTGTGTGGAGAGGAAATGATTTCATCGCAGCCGATTAGGGATTTAGGAGGTAATGAGAAAGGAACTGACGAAATGGGTATTTAAGTATCAGGGTAAATAGTTGATTACGTACGTTATACCGTTTTGGTAACATACGTAGCGAAAAATCCCGAATTCCCTATACTAAAACCTACATATCGTTACGTACGTATCCTAAATGCCTGTTACGTACGTAAGGTCCTATTACGTACGTAGTAAACCAGCCTTAACGTCCGTAAGCATGACCAAATGAGCAGTGTTTTTCTTTCGATGATGTCCCAATTTAAATGACCATTTAATGTAACTATGATGAATATGCAACACTTAAAAATGATCAATATGTCCTATTCCTAAATTTATGCGTATAAAATTGAAAGCCTCTTCGGGTAATGGTTTTGTAAAAATATCCGCCAATTGTTCATTAGTACCAACAATTGGAGACGTACATTCCCGTTTTGGACATGGTCACGAATAAAATGGTGACGAATTTCTATATGTTTTGTCCTACTATGCAAAATGGGGTTTTTGCTTAAATTAATGGCACTTGTATTGTCACAAAAAATAGGAGCATTTTTAAGCTCAATGCCATAATCGAGTAATTGATTTTTGATCCAAAGAACTTGTGCACATGCACTTCCCACAACCACATATTCTGCTTCAGCTGTGGAAGTAGCGGTACTAGTCTGTTTCTTACTCCCCCATGAAATCAAACATGAACTCATAAAATGACAAGTTCCGGTGGTGCTTTTTCTATCAATTTTACTGTAATACCCGGTTGTAATTCAGTCATTATCATTCAGTAATTTTCACTCATTAATGATCATTTGTCACTCATATTCAATCAGTGTATTAACCGTTCATAGTAATTGTATCGTGTATCAATCGTCATTCATCATCAATCTAGATGGAGTTTCGTGCCGTGTTTATCACCGTTGTCATCTTCATAGTGTGCTGTGTGTGAGGAGTAGCGCACGCTACGTACTCTCTTTAGCGTGCGCTAATTGAGTACGGGTAGCGCACGCTACCTCTCAACACTAGCGCACGCTAGTGTAGTTCAAGCAGGCAGTCCAGAAGGCACTGGACTGCAGTTGGGTTGTAAGTAGCGCACGCTACGAATGGTAAGTAGCGCGCGCGCTAGTAGTCCGGAGTAGCGCACGCTATGCAGTCGGTGTAGCGCGCGCTAAGGTCGGATCAGGTTGAGTCCAGTGACTACTGGACTGAATGGGATTAATTCATAGCGCATGCTATGAGTGGTTTTTAGCGTACGCAAACGGTGTAGTAGCGCACGCTAAATATTGAATGTAGCGCACGCTATCGCGAACAGATCAGAGGACAGAGGGTTCTTGACTCCATCACTGGGCATCAGATAATTCATTAGTGCACGCTAACATATTGGGGTTAGCGCACGCTAAGTGTTCAGCCGTAGCGCACGCTACAAAAGGTACGTAGCGCACCTTACCGTTTTCGGACAGTGGGTACTGGACTACCCAAAACACCCGTTAGCGCATGCTAAGAACTGGGGCTAGCGCGCGCTAAACTGGGATTACTATAAATAGGACAGTTTAGCCATTTCTTCGTCATTTTCATTTCTCACTTCGTTTTTGGGCGATTTCGGGCGATTTTGGACGATTTGGAGAGTGTTCTTAGAGGTGCAATCATCAATCATCACCTTCAAGCCTATCATTCGGATTAATCATCATTTCATCATCCCCATCACATCAAATCAAGGTAATAATCTTCTTGGATCTAGAATTTCGGATTTTGGGTTTTTCCTTCCGATTTCTTCGTGTAAGCTTGGATTGTTGTTGGAATATGTTAGATATGGTTTATCTACCTTGGATAAATGTTTTCCTATGGATTATTCAGTGTATATTTCGTATTTCATGAATTGTTGAGGTTTGATTCAAGAACACCTTGGAGTTGACTTTGATATTTGGGGTTTTCGATTAGATGTTGTCGTTAACTCGTTTTGTGGATTCCTTTGGGATTATTGATATCATTGAAAGTGTTTTGATGGTTTGAAATACTCATTTTGGAATTGGTTTCGATATATTCGGGATTGGATATTATCTAAAGATGTGTGTTTGTCAAGTGTTCGCTAGAATGCCTCTATGAGTTTGGATATTGTTGTATCGATGTTTGAGTTGGTTATAATCGTGTTTGATACGTATATTGAGCGTTTGTTGGTAATTGTCATTCAAGGTTGTTCGAGCGACCGACATCCCTTTTTGGACGTTGTTCGAGGAAGGACATTCTTCACCGGTTGTGTAAGTTAATTCTTACTCGGTTAAAAGGATATTCATTCCTTTTGTTGTTGTTCATTCATAATCATAATTCATTCATAATGTATTAACCGTATTGGGACTTGTAATTGTCAATTAATCACTTCATTCACGAGGAACGACCGTTCCAATCATTTCATTTAGCTATAATTCATTTCACTATCATTTCATCTCGGTGAGTCATTCTTGACTTTGTCGGATTGTTATTCATTAATATTCTTCATGGTCATTTCTTGTCTATATGACCTTCTGGGTTCATATTGCGTGGCCGGGTGGGGATGTGTGGAATTTTTAGTCGGGCACGTGATAGTCATGTGTTGGGTTCACCAACACATTGGACTGTGCACACGGTAATATACCTCCGTGAGACTAATTAGGTACAAGAGTGGGTGTGTCCGGACACTCGTCTTGTGCACGTGCACATACCATTACGGGCGTACTGTGATGCCTCTCTTCAGCGTCATTTCATAATTAAGTAATATCATGATTGTGTTTATTCAACTCTTGAGGATTGTTGTTCTGTGTAACTGACCCCGTTGGGGGATGTTGTTTTCAGGTCATGGCAAGGCTAAGGCACGGGAAGAGAACGTTGACGGCGAGGAGTTCCAGTGATACTAGTAGGGGGCCCCAGTCCTTTTATTCACTTGTGTTTTATTTATTTTATTTCCGCTGCAGACTTCCATTTAGATATTCATTTCATTTAGTGTTGTATATTTTATCTTCTTATAAAATATACATGTATTCGGTATTATCTTGGGTGTGTTGTAATGAAACTCCTCATCGGAGTGATTAATGATATATTATGGTTCAGTACTACAATTATATTATTTAATTCATTAATTTTCATTTGCCCGGTGGGTCCCAGTCGGGGTCCACGGCACCGTAATATCCGCCTAGTTTGGGGTGTTACAGAGTTGGTATCGGAGCGTGGTTTTGAATACTACCTTCCGAGTCATGTCTCATTTGAAATCATCGTTCATCAGACTAGTATCATTGGACTCTCGCGTCACGTGTGACCTGTGCAAGAGCCGAGCCTCCAGACCAAAGAACAGTAAGATTTCTGATGCCATGGTATAATTTCTGGCAATAGAACCACTCATTCATCATTCAACAATCAACAATCCTCTTTCATCATTTTCATTTTTGATCAAGTCGATCATGTTAATTCATTAATCACTCAGTTCATTTCATTGTTCAGCTGTTGATCTTGAGGATTATATCATTAATCTTGTTAATTTGTTCAAGATAATCATTTCAAGAATTTCATCAGATAATCACGTCACTTCAGTTGATCATTCATGTAATCATTGTGTTTGAGCGTGTATGCTCATTTTCATCATTTCATAACGTAATCATAATGTGATATTCATGCGAGATATATAATCATCATATGACTTTCCACTTCAGTATGGAAAGAGCTGGCAGAGGACGCGGGGGAAGAGGTCGTGGTGCGGGCCGAAACCCGAGAGCTCGTGTGAATACACGCGCTAATGCTAGGAATAATGCTAACTCATCAAGTAGTGACGCTGCCACTCATTCACCTGGACGTAATAATTCACTATCAGGGAGTCGTACCCGGGATACAACTCAGTCAGAAGGTGTTCGGGTTGATCCACTCGCTTTTATGCCGGGCATGATGGCCCAAATGACTCAGATGGCACAACTAATGGAGACAATGCATAACTCAACTACTCAAAATCAGCAGGCTCCTCCGCCGCCACCTCAGAGGCAAGAGAGGGGTGTGTGCAGTATCATTGTCGACATCTCTCGCCAGAGGCCACCTACCTTCGAGGGCTCATTTGAGCCGGCGGATATCATTCACTGGCTTGAACATTTCGAGAAACTGTTTGCTATGGTGGACTGTCCTGAGGGACACAAAGTTTCAGTTGCGACTTACTATCTGGGTAAGGGCGCACATTCATGGTGGTTGTCATTGAAGCCCACCGACGGATCTTGTACATGGGATCAATTCAGGACTCTCATGATGGAGAGGTATTATCCGGCCCCACTCAGGGAGGCCAAGTTGTCAGAATTACTCATTCCCGACCTCTCAGCGGACGATGATGTTCTCGCCATCGCCGAGAAATTTCAGGAGCTACTTCCGTTCGCCTCGTCCATTATTCACTCCGAGGCGGACAAGATCAAATACTTCAGCAAGAGGTTGAAGCCTCATATGCGGATGCAGTTGCTTAATCACAATTGCACCACCCTGGTCGAATTCATTGAGAAAGCTCTTACTTATGAGCTTACTGCTAAGGAAATTGCTAAGCAACAACCTTCATCTGCTGGCAAGAAGTCTAAGAATCATAATCAGTCTGACGACAGTCAGGCCACTTTCAAGAAACCACGTGCAGGCTCCACTTTTTCTGAGCGACCTCCTATGGCGCCTAGACCCGGGGAATCTCAGTCACGAGCGGCCAGTTCGGCCATCACCTATTTCAACTGTGAAGAACAGGGTCATTTCAGCACCAAGTGTCCGAGGCAGACTGTCACATGCCATAACTGTGGGATTACTGGGCATAAGGCCCGTTTTTGCCGAAGAGACTCTAAATCTACTCCGGCGTCATCTCAGGCCCCGAGACATTCAGCGGTGCAGAATCAGGCCACTCAGTCCATGTCATTCAAGACGACAGGATCAAATAAAGGCGGAGCCAAGAGCTATCAAACGGAAGTGTCCGGTTCGGGGGCCAGTAAGCCCCGAATTTATGAGATGAAGAAAACCGACGATCCAGAGGCCCGAATGATCTCAGGTACACTCGATATTCTATCTCAACCTGTGTGTACCCTTTTTGATACTGGTGCATCGTATTCATTCATTTCCGAGTCATGTTTGAGTAGACTACGTTTGGGTAGTGCTACTAGTTGTGAGCCTTATGTCATTGGTCTACCTGATGGTAGAAGAATTATCGGGAATCGTGAGATTAAGGATTGTCCGATTTAGCTTCATGGCCGTGATTGGTTAGCAGACCTAATCGTGGTGGATTTACCGAGAGACGACGTCATCTTGGGTATTGATTGGATGGATCGTCACGATGCCATCATTAGTGTCCGTAAGCGTATGGTCACTATCATTTCAGATGATGGGGTCGAATGTGTATTTCAGGGAGGGAATCCTAGCTGTTCTGGAAGAGTCATCAACTTGATGAAAGCAGTGAGATTACTCAATTAGGGGTGTGTCGGTTATTGGTGCTATATGACCAAGACTTAGAAACCATCAGTAATGTTGACGGATATTCATATAGTGAGAGAATATGCCGATGTATTTCCAGACGAGTTACCTGGTTTGCCTCCACAGAGAGATGTGGAATTCACGATTGAGTTGGAGCCCGGTACGTCCCCAATATCGAAGGCACCGTACCGGATGGCCCCAACCAAAATGCAGGAGTTGAAGAAGCAATTAGAGGATTTGACTGAGAAGGGTTATATTCAACCGAGTGCGTCCCCGTGGGGAGCACCAGTGTTATTTGTCAAGAAGAAGGATGATTCGTTCCGCTTGTGTATTGATTACCGGGAATTAAACCGGGTGAAGATCAAGAATAAATATCCTCTACCCCGTATCGATGATATTTTGGATCAACTTCAGGGAGCTTCAGTATTTTCCAAGATCGACTTAAGATCTGGATATCATCAGTTGCGAATTCGAGAGTCAGATATCGCAAGGACGGCGTTCCGAACACGCCATGGTCATTATGAGTTTGTGGTTATGCCGTTTGGGTTAACTAATGCACATGCGGTGTTCATGGAGTTAATGAATCGGGTTTTCATCGACTATTTGGATCAGTTCGTGGTTGTCTTTATTGATGACATTTTAATTTATTCTCGTGACTGGGAGGAACACGAGTTTCACCTTCATCAAGTGCTCGACGTGTTGATACGAGAGCAACTTTTTGGAAAGTTTTCCAAATGTGAGTTCTGGATGTCCGAAGTGACGTTTCTCGGACATGTAATTTCATCAGACGGAGTTCGTGTCGACCCTCAAAAGACGGAGGCTATCCGAGACTGGCTACCTCCGAAGAATGTTAAGGAAATCCGAAGTTTCCTCGGATTAGCTGGTTATTATCGGCGATTTGTGGAAGGATTTTCTAAAATCGCTCAACCCATGACGAACCTTTTACGGAAGGATAAGAAATACACGTGGTCCGATGCGTGTCAACAGAGTTTTGAGTAACTCAAGAGCCGGTTAATTTCAGCACCTGTCCTTTCTTTACCGCAAGGGACGGAAGGATTTGTGGTTTATAGTGATGCGTCCGGACATGGTCTTGGATGTGTACTAATGCAGAACGGTAAAGTTATTGTTTATGCTTCACGACAGTTGAGACCTTACGAGGTTAATTATCCGACTCACGACCTGGTGATCGCTTAGATTCGCGTAGTATGGTTTTCAAATCCGATCAATTTTAAAATTTGTAAAACCTCGAAGTAATTCCAAGGTATCGAACCCAAGGGAATTGATGTGTCGAAAATAAAGGAAGTAACTCTACTCAAAATTTGACTGCTATTTAGGAATCCGAAAATTTGGTTTGTTTCTAATTATAAAATCGAAATATAAAACTTAAATAAAAGATGAATTATCTAAAATCAAGCAAATAAAGCAGATTAGCAAGATAAAATCACAAGTGAAAGCTAATTGATCCTAGGGTAGTATCATCTAATTGAGTTCACACAATTCATTCACTTGATTCCTTTTCCCCAAATTTTAATTCAATCCTAGAAATAATCACTCAGCCGATCTAGAATTCTGATCAAGGCAACCTAGAAAGATAGTTAATTTAAACCCTTTTCCCCGCCAGGGCTCAAATAATTTAAATCACTTAAAAAGCGTCAACTTATTTATCTATGATTTATCTTACTCCGTCAGGTCTTAAGATCAAATCATAATGTGCATCAACTATTTCCACTAATCAATTACTCCTTCCGGACAAAATTAATTAGCTAACATGCATCGATTAAGGGCCCTTTAATCTAGCATGAGATTTAACACATCTCGATCACAAGCCTAGGATGAAAGGTAAAAAGGTAATCAAAGGAACATCATGTGAACATCAATTAAAATTACTAACCCTAGAATCAATCAATGGATTTAGCCAGACATAATTGAAATTAAACAAGAAATAGATGGAGAATGCATATTATTCATATGAAAAGAGAGATTACAACCCGTCCAGATGAGCTCTGAGTCTTCAATCTCCGAAAAACAATAATAATTGCTGCTCTCCAAAAAGTTCTTGTCTCCAAGGAATAAATCTTGCTAAAAAAATGTAAAAATCTCCTAGAGATGATAAAGGATGATAAAAGATGAAAAAGGATGATAAGGGCTGATCATCGATCATAAACTAGGTCTAGGAGGAGGTTTATAAAGCCTATGGGAGTTAAAATCCCGTTTGGAACTAATCTAGGAAACAAAATCTATCCAAAAGAGTCACAATCCGTCAAAACACGAGATTCCGCGGAGCAGCCTATCGGACGCACCTATCGGCCGATAGGCTGGCCGATAGTTGCTTCGTCGGTCGACTTCACTTGATAGGGCTTGGACACCTTTCGGACGCACCTATCGGCCGATAGGCTGGCCCGATAGGTGGTCCGACTTTTGCAAAAATCCGTTTCTTCCGTCCGTTTGACTCGACTCTCGGTCCTTTGTCTCGTTTTGGGTCCTTTTGGCTCTAAAAACCTGCAAACACACTAAAACCAACCCAAACGCGTAATACGGCTCGACTAATCATAAATAAGCCAAATACGAGCACATTAATCATGAAACGAGATAAAAACCAAGTATAAAATCCTAGAAAAATGTGGTAAAATTACCACTTATCAAACCCCCCCAAACTTAAGCCTTGTTCGTCCCGAACAACAAAAAGAAAAGAAAAAGAATGTCGTGATTTATCGTGCAACTCATAGTGTTCAACCTAGTCAATACTATCCTGTAATTCTCTCTAAATAATCCGAGTGTTGTAAAAGCGAGCTGCACTCAGAATAATGATTCCGCAAAGCAATCAAGTTCAGTCCTAATCACTCGTTCATGAAGAAAATCCAGCTCAAAGATTAACAAAACGTGAGTCAAATCGACCGTCAATATGAAAGGCTAAAATAAACAAGCTAGTTCGTCCTGCATACGCCTAGTGGCACAATTTTCACGAGTTTCATAACAAATAAACCTCTGACAAGATTCCCTTATATATATGTTCAAGAATTTGATTCGAGTTGACCACTAGGTTAGGATCTCGGGATATTTCATCGGGTAATCCTAGGTGGAACTTCCATTCTCATGTATTAGGAAACCGTTTGACGTAAAAGACACTCATGGGGCACATGGATGCTTCTAGTTACTAAGTTCCCGTCTACAATGAGAAACAACTCGAATATATAATTTCGCATGTCCGAATCAAGGTCTCCGTTTTGCGCGAGAGTAAACAGCGGTCACGCGAATGCCCCTACACTAGGCTCCCTATCATTGGCACATGTGAAATATCTAAATCACTAGTCTAATCGTGGTCGCTGCTTTACGCGAGGGTAAACAACGGGTCACGCGAATGCCCTGTTACTAGACTTCCTTCATAGAACAACATTATCTCGACTTTTGGGAAAACTCGACCGACTCTAAACTCAATCTAAGTGCCAACACGACTAAAGAAACAAGATTTACTCACTATCCGGAAGATGTAACCAAACGTATTGACGGTGATTTTAAAACAAGTATGTATCGTCTCTTATCTGCCAAGACCTCTACAATCACGAAAAATTTTGGACCTAAATGAATACTATGCAAAAGAGAAATAACTGACTACAATTCGACTAAAACTCGACCGTTTCTTCAGAGAGAAAAACAGTGTCGTAACATCGGTATCACACAAATAGAAGCACGAAAAATTCACGAATAAAGAAAAACTAAGACAAGCAAGCCATCAAAGCAAACAACGAAAAGCAAATAAAAGCAAACACGAAATCTAAAAAAAAACTACTACAACCTAAAAAAATAGAAACTAGCAAACACACCAAACGAAAATGAACAAAAAAAATCTAAAAACTAAGCAACAAAAGCTAAATCCACGCAACACCAATATGAGAAGCACAAATAAAAACAACGGGCACCAACACAAGCAAATAATGATACAAGGCATACAAGGTACTCACACGTAAAGAAATTAACAAAGCCGCACTTCTCCCCCCCCCCCAAACTTATTTCGCATTCCAAAGTAGGAATAAGTTTGAAAAGAGAAAGGAGTGGCTTTGTTAACGGAGTACCTGATCACTGCGGCGAAAATGGCGGGTTTGTCGGCGAGCTCGGATCATAGCAGGCATGTGAATCGGGGAAAGGAGCAAAGTGGTACATCTCGTGTACCATTCGGTTGTAGTGGTCCTCCTGGGCCCACCTATCTTCCTGCCTCTTCCTCTCTTGCTCCCTCCAAGCAATCTCCTCTTGTCGCCACACTCTGTCCTCTTCGGCTCGTTTCTCCACGAGCTCGTACAACTGATTGACCCGAGTGGTAACAGCACCCACCCGAGTCTCCACCTCGCCCAGCCGAGTTCCCAAAGAACCAAACTCGGTTGTCAAAGAACGCATACTCGCCAAATGATAATTGTCTTGCGCCTGCATACTCTCTTCGTGCATCTCTCTCTCTCTCTCTAAAAAAATCTCGACTCAAAAGCCTCAAAATCCGGAGCTCTCATCTGAAAACTACTACCTCCACCGGTGGGAATCTCGTCACGGCTACCCCCCTTGGGTATATCATCCAGCTCCTCCTCGGCTCCCTCCAAGAACGGCTCATCAATGGTCACCTCCCGGCGTTGCCTCTTACGAGACGCATCCAACAGTCGTATAAGTGCCAAATGAGCCTCGGAGCTCATACTCCACCTCGCATATACATCGGACGCGTCGCCCATCACAGAGGTCAAGGTCGGAGAGGGGAGTCGGAAGAGGGACACGGTTTTGTTCCGACCATGCAATTTCCAGTCGAACCCCTCGGTGAAGGCAAGCATCTCTTGCCTCTGCAGTGTCGGTTTATCCAAATAGATGTCTCGGGACACCGGCTCTCCTCTAATGCGCACCCCGAGATGCTCCGCGATAGGGGTCACGAACGCCCCAATCCCAATCCTCTGCTTCTTGGCCACCGGCTTGTTTCTCCATGTGCTCAATCGTAAAACATCCAGCGTGCTTCACCACCGCTCAAGGCCGATCGTAAAAGGTGAAGATCGGTGGACAAGCACGCCCCCGAGCCTGCACGGCTTAAAATCGTCGAGGTGAACAGACGGTGGACATAACGGAGAACTGGGTTCCTGATCGAGGAGGCCTTGGCATACGTCGGATTATAAATGAGAAGCGTCTCCTCCCTGCGGTAAATCATCTTGGACCACAGCTCTATGTTTTCTTTGGCATGATCGCCCTGATGGAATGACCCGTCCTCGGCCCCGTTGATAATGGCGTTAACTTCGTCGGCCGAGAGCTCCCTTTCTGTGTTGTCGAGGTTGAAGCGAATAGATGCCGGAGTCCCGTGCTCCCTAAAAACCTCAAGCGTGGACAGAAACTCCACGGTGAGCACGTGGTAAGCGAGATAGTTTGCCCGAAAAATTTGCTCAAACCCGCACTGTCTCGCTAGTAACATAATATCATCATATATCCCCATACCCCGAGCCGTCTCCTCATGCAAAAATCGGCAATGCTTGTGTGGCATTCCGATAAGGTGCGACCACCTTCTTTTAGACTCGGATCCAGTCAATCTTAGCTTGAACTTCTTCGGGTCGAGCGCAGCCGGGATCGGAATAGCCGGCACTACCTTCGTCGGAGCCCTTTCCTTCTCTGTGGTTGCCTTAGACTTTCCGGCTTTACACGGCTTCGACTTCTTGCTTTGATTTCCAGCCATTTCAAAGTTCCTTGATCGAAGTTTTAAGGAAGAACAATAGATAAAATCGCCCCTTTCTTCTTATCGGCCGATATGTGTGTGTGTGTGTGTGTGAAAAACGGGTGGGAGAAGTGTATAAAAGGGGTTATTAATCAACCGGGTCGAAGCGGATACTGGGCCGGGTATGTCCTATTGGGCAGGCCTATCGGCCGATAGGCTGGGCCGATAGGAACTACTGAAACTTACGTACCTCATATCGGGTCATGATATCGGTCGATAGGGTCTGCCTATCGACCACTGCTTGCAACATTTAATTTTTTTAATTTTCACCAGCCTATCGGCCGGGCCTATCGGCCGATAGGCTCGCCCGATAGGCTCGTCTGTCTCAAAATTTTTTTTCAACTTTTTCTATTTCGCATAATTGGTCCCGTTTTTGCTTGGATATGGCGATTAAAGACCTGAAAGTATCCAAAACTCGGCGTGCATGGATTAGAACTTAACAAAACTAACAAAGCTACTACAAAACTAGAAACTACAAAAATCACGCAAACGAAAAATCGAAAACAAAAGAATAAAACGAACTAATATACATACGTTGGGTTACCTCCCAACAAGTGCTACGTTTAACGTCTTTAGCTAGACGATACCTCATTCAATCCGGGTCTTCGGCGACAACTCCCCCTTGAACGGGTTTGTTGACATCAAGATAGCATACGTCCCTCTCATTAGATCGAAACTCGTTCGCCTCCAACATTCGAACATACTTTGGCAAATCCTCGGAAATTTCTTGAACATCAGAATGTGAGTAAATGGATTGTGAAATGCAGTGCTCCAACAAGTCGGTCGGGGGCGGCATAATAGACTCAATTGCATAACATTCCTCGGGCGCATCCTCAGGCTTCTTCATCGCGTCATAGATGGAAATTTTCAGATTTTGATCATTAACCCGGAAGGTAAGATCACCCTCTTGGACGTCGATAAGTGCTCTCCCCGTCGCTAGAAACGGTCTCCCAAAGATCAATGGTTGATTCTCGTCCTCGGGCATATCAAGAACTACGAAATCGGCCGGGAAGACTAAGTGTTGGACTCTAACTAACACATTCTCCACAACTCCCCTCGGATAAGAGATCGACCGGTCCGCCATGAGTAGAGAAATGGTAGTCGGCTTCATCTCCCCAATCTTCAACCTCTTAAAGATGGATAGAGGCATAAGATTGATGCTTGCCCCATGATCACACAACACATTACTGAACGTTTGGTCGCCAATCATGCATGTCAAGGTAAAACGTCCCGGATCCTTCTGCTTGAGCGGGAGCTTGTTTTGAATGATAGCGCTACACTCCTCTGTCAAATTTATTGTTTCAAACTTCGCCAACTTCCTCTTGCTTGCCACAGCGTCTTTCAAGAATTTAACGTACCCCGGCATGTCTCTCAAAGCGTCTAGAAGTGGAATGTTGATATTCACCTTTTGAAACATGTCGATAAACCGTTGAAGCTTTTCATCATGTCTCGACTTGGCCAATCGCTGTGGAAATGGAGCTTTTACCTCAAAATCCTTCACATTCGAACCTAAAGGAGCCTTTCGACCGATAGGGGGGTCGATAGGCTCAATTGCTGGCATTCTGTCTGGGTATCGGGTGGGCATATCGTCCGATAGTCTTGGCCGATGGGCCTGCTGCGTTTCATCTTCCTTCTCGTTCTCGGCTCCCGCTTCTAGTACATCCTCGTTTCCAGATTCCTCAACTTCAGCCCCATGATTACTGTACCTCGTCCCACTCCGAAGCTCGATTGCGTTGCATTGTTGCGTCTTCGGGTTGGTCTCGGTGCTGCTCGGAAAATGGCCCGGCTTATGAAATCCGGCTTGGGCGTTCGCCATTTGACTCATTTGGGTCTCCACCATCGACATCTGCTTTGTCAAGGCTATCACTGAGTTTCCAATAGATGTCACACTATGCTCGAGAGCCCCGAACCTCTTGTCTGCTTTATAAATAAAATCTTTTTGACTCGCCTCCAACCGTTCCAACATCTCTTCCATCGGTGTCTTAGCAATCGGCTCTTGAATAACCCCGTTTTTCACGTTAAATCCCGGTGGTGGCTGAAGAGCATTGTTCGGGTTGGCATAGGAGAAATTAGGGTGGTTTCGATTGTTCGGATAATAGTTCCCCCTATTTCCCCCTTGCCAGAAGTTTCCTCCTTGCACGTAATTTACATCCTCCTCAATTGCAATAGGCTCGTTTAGCTCTTCAAAAACTGCATTGACTCCCAAAGTCTTCTTTCTTAGCATCTCAAGCTCTTTTTGTTGTCTTTCAAATTTTGCCTTCAAATCACCGTAGGCGTCCTCGTCACCGGATGGAACCTTTCTTCTCGTCATCTTCCTATCGGTCACCTCCTCGTAATCATTGTTGACCGCCAGATGAGATTCTTGGCCTCTTCATAATCGTTAGCAAGAAATCCCCTTTTGAGGAATAGTCCAACTCTCTTCTAGCCTTCCTCGTCAAACCCCGATAAAACCGAATGTAGATTTCCTCTTTGTCAATTCCATGTCAGGCATTTGCGAAGTAGCTTCTTAAATCGGATCCATGCCTCGTATAAGTATTCATCCTCATATTGCTCGAATTGCAAGATATCGTTGATTTGTTTTTGCACCTTCGAGGGAGGATAGACAGGTGCTAAGAACAACCGAGTCATCTCTCTCCAAGTACCAATTTCCTTCCGATCTAGGCTCTTGTACCAATCTAGCGCATCGTCTTCTAAGGAGAACCGAATAGGCGGAGCTTAATGACATCCGGAGGCACTCCGCTTTGCTTGATGGTGGCACATATGTCCAAAACGACTCAAGATGAGCGTTTGGATCTTCATTAACTCCTCCTCCGTATGTTTGAGACTTCACCGTAGCGATGAGGGACGGCTTAAGCTCGAAGTTGTTGGCATCAATCGTCCCCAACCTCCTTCTTGATAATCGTCGGCCAGGTCAAAAACGGGCATTCAAAGGGATCTTCTGGACGAGCGAGTTCTCGTGGTGGGTCAACAATGCCGGCCATGGTATCAACGATAGGTATAGAAATAGTCTCGGTTCTCGCTTCTTGCTTCTTCCTCCTCAAAGACTTCTCGATTTCCGGATCCAAAGGAAATAAGTCCTTTCCTTGGGATCTTGTGATCATGCACCGCCTACAAGGAAGAGAAAACAAGATGTGAGGAAACGAGATCGAATATTAAAAATAATAGTATACAACCTAAAGTAACAATCTCTTCTTTTTCGAATTATCCCTTTAAGTTTTCTATCAATTCCCCGGCAACGGCGCCAAAAATTGATCGCTTAGATTCGCGTAGTATGGTTTTCAAATCCGATCAATTTTAAAATTTGTAAAACCTCGAAGTAATTCCAAGGTATCGAACCCAAGGGAATTGATGTGTCGAAAATAAAGGAAGTAACTCTACTCAAAATTTGACTGCTATTTAGGAATCCGAAAATTTGGTTTGTTTCTAATTATAAAATCGAAATATAAAACTTAAATAAAAGATGAATTATCTAAAATCAAGCAAATAAAACAGATTAGCAAGATAAAATCACAAGTGAAAGCTAATCCTAGGGTAGTATCATCTAATTGAGTTCACACAATTCATTCACTTGATTCCTTTCCCCCAAATTTTAATTCAATCCTAGAAATAATCACTCAGCCGATCTAGAATTCCGATCAAGGCAACCTAGAAAGATAGTTAATTTAAACCCTTTTCCCCGCCAGGGCTCAAAGAATTTAAATCACTTAAAAAGCGTCAACTTATTTATCTATGATTTATCTTACTCCGTCAGGTCTTAAGATCAAATCATATTGTGCATCAAGTATTTCCACTAATCAATTACTCCTTCCGGACAAAATTAATTAGCTAACATGCATCGATTAAGGGCCCTTTAATCTAGCATGAGATTTAACACATCTCGATCACAAGCCTAGGATGAAAGGTAAAAAGGTAATCAAAGGAACATCATGTGAACATCAATTAAAATTACTAACCCTAGAATCAATCAATGGATTTAGCCAGACATAATTGAAATTAAACAAGAAATAGATGGAGAATGCATATTATTCATATGAAAAGAGAGATTACAACCCATCCAGATGAGCTCTGAGTCTTCAATCTACGAAAAACAATAATAATTGCTGCTCTCCAAAAAGTTCTTGTCTCCAAGGAATAAATCTTGCTAAAAAAATGTAAAAATCTCCTAGAGATGATAAAGGATGATAAAAGATGAAAAAGGATGATAAGGGCTGATCATCGATCATAAACTAGGTCTAGGAGGAGGTTTATAAAGCCTATAGGAGTTAAAATCCCGATTGGAACTAATCTAGGAAACAAAATCTATCCAAAAGAGTCACAATCCGTCAAAACACGAGATTCCGCGGAGCAGCCTATCGGACGCACCTATCGGCCGATAGGCTGGCCGATAGTTGCTTCGTCGGTCGACTTCACTTGATAGGGCTTGGACACCTTTCGGACGCACCTATCGGCCGATAGGCTGGCCCCATAGGTGGTCTGACTTTTGCAAAAATCCGTTTCTTCCGTCCGTTTGACTCGACTCTCGGTCCTTTGTCTCGTTTTGGGTCCATTTGGCTCTAAAAACCTGCAAACACACTAAAACCAACCCAAACGCGTAATACGGCTCGACTAATCATAAATAATCCAAATACGAGCACATTAATCACGAAACGAGATAAAAACCAAGTATAAAATCCTAGAAAAATGTGGTAAAATTACCACTTATCACCTGGAGCTAGCAGCCGTGGTTTTCGCATTGAATATTTGGCGTCATTATCTTTATGGCGTTACCTGTCAGATATTCACCGATCATAAGAGTTTAAAGTATATATTTACTCAGAAGGAGTTAAATATGCAACAGAGGCGGTGGTTGGAACTAATAAAAGATTATGATATTGAGATACTTTACCACCCGGGCAAGGCGAACGTTGTCGCCGATGCCTTGAGTCGTAAGTCCGTTCAGGAGCAGATGCTTGCTCGATTAACAGTTCAGAAGGAACTTCAATAGGAATTTCTGAGACCCGAGATCGAGGTCTGGTTACAGCGAGTACAAGGGCAACTTTGTACGTTAGAGATTTCATCGCCACTCGAGGAGGCGATCAGGGAAAATCAGGGTTAGGACCCACTTTTGTTACGCATTCGCGATGATGTGACTCAGGGGAAGGCCCCTGGATTTGTGGTCCACGAGGATGGACTTTTGCGATTTAAGAATCGGTTGTGCGTACCGGCGAATGACGAGTTGAAAAACTCGATTTTGAGAGAAGCTCATGCTACCCCTTATTCCGTTCATCCGGGGTCTAGCAAGATGTACAAAGACTTGAAACAAAACTATGAAGCGAGAAGTCGCGGAATTTGTTTCGAGATGTTTGACCTGTCAGCAAGTCAAGATAGAACATCAGCGACCGGAGGGTATGCTGAAACCTCTCCCTATTCCAGAGTGGAAGTGGGAAGATATTTCAATGGACTTCATCACGAGTTTTCTGACGAGTCGTGTGGTATGAATACAATCTGGGTAATTGTGGACCGCTTAACTAAATCAGCTCATTTCCTTGAGATTAAGGATACGTGGGGTCCCGAGAGACTTGCCCAGTTGTTTATCAAAGAGATAGTGAGACTTCATGGTACTCTTAAAAGTATCGTTTCCGATCGTGACGGACGATTCGTGTCTCATTTTTGGAAATCAGTTCACCGTGCTATGGGAACTCAGCTTAATCTCAGTACATCTTTTCATCCTCAGTCCGACGGACAATCAGAGAGGACTATTCAGACTTTAGAGGACATGTTGAGGGCATGTGTTCTCGAATGGAAAGATGATTGGGAAGCCCAACTACCGTTGATCGAGTTCACGTACAATAATAGTTGGCATTCTTCAATTAAGATGGCACCTTACGAGGCCTTGTACGGTCGTCGCTGTCGATCTCCTTTGTGTTGGGATGACTTATCAGAATCAATCAGCACCGAGCCCGATATGCTTATAGCCGCCCGTGAGAAGGTAACTTTGATCAGGAGTCGTTTGTTGTCCGCTCAGATTCGACAGAAATCTTATGCAGATAACCGTCGTCGGCCATTAGAGTTCGAGACAGGTGACCATGTTTTGGTCAAGGTATCTCCGAGTCGTTGTATCTTCCGTTTTGGGAAGAGGGGGAAGTTGAGTCCGAGATTCATTGGACCGTTTGAGATTTTGGATTGAGTAGGCGAGTTAGCTTATCGATTGGACCTACCTCCGGCGTTGAGCCGAATTCATAGTGTGTTTCACGTCTCTCAGTTACGGAAGTATGTTGCCGACTCGAGTCACATACTTCAGTTCGACGAAATCAAAATCGCTGATGATCATTTATATGAGGAGCGTCCTATACGAATCTTAGAGCGGCGAATCAAACAGTTGAGGAACAAGACGATTCATTTGGTTAAAATTCAGTGGTCTAGACACGGAGTCAAAGAAGCTACTTGGGAAACCGAGGATAGTATGCGGGAGAGCCATCCCGAGTTGTTTGACCCATAGTTTCGGGGACGAAACTCTTTTAAGGGGGGGTGTATGTAATACCCGGTTGTAATTCAGTCATTATCATTCAGTCATTATCGTTCAGTAATTTTCACTCATTGATGATCGTTTGTCACTCATATTCAATCAGTGTATTCACCGTTCATAGTAATTGTATCGTGTATCAATCGTCATTCATCATAAATCTAGATGGAGTTTCGTGCCGTGTTTATCACCATTGTCATCTTCATAGTGTGCTGTGTGTGAGGAGTAGCGCACGCTACGTACTCTCTTTAGCGTGCGCTAATTGAGTACGGGTAGCGCACGCTACCTCTCAACACTAGCGCACGCTAGTGTAGTTCAAGCAGGCAGTCCAGAAGGCACTTGACTGCAGTTGGGTTGTAAGTAGCGCACGCTACGAATGGTAAGTAGCGCGCGCTAGTAGGCCGGTGTAGCGCACGCTATGCAGTCGGTGTAGCGCGCGCTAAGGTCGGATCAGGTTGAGTCCAGTGACTACTGGACTGAATGGGGCGCACGCTATGAGTGGTTTTTAGCGTACGCAAACGGTGTAGTAGCGCACGCTAAATATTGAATGTAGCGCACGCTATCGCTAACAGATCAGAGGACAGAGGGTTCTGGACTCCATCACTGCGCATCAGATAATTCGTTAGCGCACGCTAACATATTGGGGTTAGCGCACGCTAAGTGTTCAGCCGTAGCGCGCGCTACAAAAGGTACGTAGCGCACGCTACCATTTTCGGACAGTGGGTACTGGACTACCAAAAACACCCGTTAGTGTATGCTAAGAACTGGGGCTAGCGCGCGCTAAACTGGGATTACTATAAATAGGACAGTTCAGCCCTTTCTTCGTCATTTTCATTTCTCACTTCGTTTTTGGGCGATTCCGGGCGATTTTGGACGATTTGGAGAGTATTCTTAGAGATGCAATCATCAATCATCACCTTCAAGCCTATCATTCGGATGAATCATCATTTCATCATCCCCATCACATCAAATCAAGGTAATAATCTTCTTGGATCTAGAATTTCGGATTTTGGGTTTTTCCTTCCCATTTCTTCATGTAAGCTTGGATTGTTGTTGAAATATGTTAGATATGGATTATATACCTTGGATAAATGTTTTCCTACGGATTATTCAGTGTATATTTCGGATTTCATGAATTGTTGAGGTTTGATTCAAGAACACCTTGGAGTTGACTTTGATATTTGGGGGTTTTCGATTAGATGTTGTCGTTAACTCGTTTTGTGGATTCCTTCGGGATTATTGATATCATTGAAAGTGTTTTGATGGTTTGAAATACTCATTTTGGAATTGGTTTCGATATATTCGGGATTGGATATTATCTAAGGATGTGTGTTTGCTAAGTGTTCGCTAGAATGCCTCTATGAGTTTGGATATTGTTGTATCGACGTTTGAGTTGGTTATAATCGTGCTTGATACGTATATTGAGCGTTTGTTGGTAATTGTCATTCAATATTGTTCGAGCGACCGACATCCCTTTTTGGACGTTGTTCGAGGAAGGACATTCTTCACCGGTTGTGTAAGTTAATTCTTACTCGGTTAAAAGGATATTCATTCCTTTTGTTGTTGTTCATTCATAATCATAATTCATTCATAATGTATTAACTGTATTGGGACTTGTAATTGTCAATTAATCACTTCATTCACGAAGAACGACGGTTCCAATCATTTCATTGAGCTATAATTCATTTCACTATCATTTCATCTCGGTGAGTCATTCTTGACTATGTCGGATTGTTATTCATTACTATTCTTCATGGTCATTTCTTGTCTATATGACCTTCTGGGTTCATATTGCGTGGCCGGGTGGGGATGTGTGGAATTTTTAGTCGGGCACGTGATGGTCATGTGTTGGGTTCACCGACACATTGGACTGTGCACAAGGTAATATACCTCCGTGAGACTAATTAGGTACAAGGGCGGGTGTGTCCGGACACTCGTCTTGTGCACGTGCACATACCATTACGGGCGTACTGTGATGCCTCTCTTCAGCGTCATTTCATAATTAAGTTATATCATGATTGTGTTTATTCAACTCTTGAGGATTGTTGTTCTGTGTAACTGAACCCGTTGGGGGATGTTGTTTTCAGGTCATGGCAAGGCTAAGGCACGGGAAGAGAACGTTGACGGCGAGGAGTTCCAGTGATACTAGTAGGGGGCCCCAGTCCTTTCATTCACTCGTGTTTTCTTTATTTTATTTCCGCTGCAGACTTCTATTTGGATATTCATTTCATTCAGTGTTGTATATTTTATCTTCATATAAAATATACATGTATTCAGTATTATCTTGGGTGTGTTGTAATGAAACTCCTCATCGGAGTGATTAATGATATATTGTGGTTCGGTACTACAATTAAATTATTTAATTCATTAATTTTTATTTGACTGGTGGGTCCCAGTCGGGGTCCACGACACCGTAATATCCGCCTAATTTGGGGTGTTACATTTACATCCACCGAGATCGGCATCACTATATGCAAAAAGTTGAAAATCAATGCTAGAAGGATACCACAGACCTAAGCCAGCAGTATATTTTAAATATCGATAAATCCTTTTGCATGCAATGAAATGTGATTCTTTGGGATTCGCTCGAAAACGAGCACATAAGCAAGTAGCAAACATTATATCTGGTCTAGATGCAGTTAAATAAAGTAAAGAGCCGATCATACCTCGATACTGTTTTTGGTCAACAGACTTACCTTTTTCATCTTTGTCGAGTTTAAGCATGGAAGACATAGGAGTAGATATTTCTTTGCAATCTCCATCTTAAATTTCTTTAGGGGCTCATTGACGTACTTGGATTGGTGAATGAATATTCCGTCATTGAGTTGCCTAATTTGGAGTCCGAGAAAGTTTTTCAACTCTCCCATCATGCTCATTTCAAACTCTCCCTTCATAAGATTTGATTCTTGGGACAAAGATTCGTTAGTTGCACCAAAAACAATGTCATCCACATAAATTTGACAAATAAGCATATCATCACCTAAATTCTTAATGAATAGGGTATTATCAACATTACCTCTTTTATACCCATTTGAAATAAGAAAAGTGCTTAAATGATCATACCATGCTCTCGGAGCTTGCTTTAATCCATAGAGAGCTTTATGGAGCTTGTACACATTATCTGGATGATCATAATCTTCAAAACCCGGCGGTTGCTTGACATACACTTCCTCCTGGATGATTCCATTTAGGAACGCACTTTTTACATCCATTTGATGGAGTTTGATCTTCTTGTATGCGGCAAAGGCACAGAGAAGACGAATAGCTTCAAGACGAGCAACAGGATCAAACGTTTCTTCATAATCCAAGCCTTCTTCTTGATTATAACCTTGGACGACCAGCCTCGATTTATTTTTAATTGGGAGACCATCATCATCGGTTTTAATTTTATGAACCCATTTGGTACCAATGATTGATTTGTCTACCGGTGCCGGAACTAATTCCCAAACATTATTTCTTTCGAATTGGTTTAGCTCTTCTTGCTTAACACTAGCCCAATTCTCATCATTTATGGCCTCATCGATATGCTTTGGTTCTGTAAGAGAAATAAATGCAATATTGTTAATACAATCATTTATATTTCTCCTAGTTCATACACCTTCATCGATTTTTCCGAGAATTTGTTCCATCGGATGGTCTTTCACATTTGCCCAATCTTTAGGAAGGTTGTAAGTATTCTCCCCCTGCTTGTCCGAGCTTATGTCGAGCTTCTCCAACTTCTTTGATACTTCTGACACTTCTTTAGCTGGAACCATACCTGCATCATCATCAAAAACAACCTTTCTCGGGGGTAAAACTGTATCATCGAATTTTACATGAATTGACTCTTCTACTGAGCCTCTTCTACAATGAAATATACGATACGCTTTACTGTTAGTTGAATAACCAAGAAATATTCCAATATCTGATTTTGAATCAAATTTACCCAAATTATCCTTGCCATTATTATGAATAAATACTTTACACCCAAATGGATGGAAGTAAGATAAATTGGGCTTTTTACCTTTAAATATCTCATATGGAGTCATCATTTGTTCCTCCTGAGATGGACTCGATTAATAACATAACAAGCGGTGTTAACGGCTTCGGCCCAGAAATATTTAGGAAGACCATATTCATTGAGCATTGTCCGGCTCATTCTTCTAGTGAGCGATTCTTCCTCTCGACAACTCCATTTTGTTGGCGTGTCCGAGGTGCCGAAAAGTTGTGCCTAATACCATAATTATTGCACCAATCTTCAAAAATATTAGAATCAAATTCTCCACCATGATCGGTTCGGATGGCGATAATTGGTAATTCTTTTTTCTTCTGGATAACCTTACACCACTTAACAAACTCGTTAAATGCATCATCTTTATTTGCTAAGAATTTTACCCAAGTAAATCTCGAAAAATCATCGACAAGAACTAAAGTATAAAGTTTACCTGTTAAACTGGCATGTTGAGACGGACCAACTAAATCCATATGAATTAATTCAAGAATGCGACTAGTGGAAATTTCCATTTTCGGTTTAAACGAGCCTCTTGCATGTTTACCTTTAATACATGCCTCACAAATGTTGTCTTTTCTGAAATTTAATTTTGGTAGACTACGGACAATATCGTTTTTGGCCAATTTTGAAAGAAGTGGTAAAGAGGCATGTCCCAATTTTCGGTTCCAAAGAACGGCATTTTCATCGTATGAAAGTAAACATTTTTCGTTGAAAGAAGATTCATCTTGGAGATCAACAATGTAAATATTTAACGTAATCCAATAAAAACGATTTGGTCTTTTCTCATTGCAGTGCAATGCGTACTTTCAAAAATTAATTTAAGACCGGTGTCACAAAGTTGGGAAACACTTAGAAGATTATGGCAAAGACCATCAACAAATAGAACATTTTCAATGGTAGGTAAATGTTTCTTACCGATTTTACCTGTCCCTTTTATTTGGCCCTTTTTATTATTGCCAAAGGTTACACAACCACAATCTTCCTTTTTCAGCTCCGTGAAGAGATGTTCATTCCCACTCATGTGATTTGAACATCCACTATCAACATACCATTTATTTGATAATGTTGTCTTCCTTGCTTGTACCTAAAAAAACAATTTTCTTCTGTTTTATAGGTACCCAGGCTAATTTGGGTCATGAGGAGTTAGATACAAAAACTTGATTTTTAACAACGGTCCCTTTTGGTACCCAAATTTGCTTGACCCTTATAGTTCGTCTAGAACTTCTACAGTATGTTTCGGTATGTCCCGGTTTTAAACATTTTGGACATGATGGAATTCCCGTTTTTAAAGTGTCCGAATCTTTCGTGGTAATTTCTAAGGACTTTTTCATTGAAAATGAATTATACCCAAGTCCTTGTTTTGAAAGAGAAAATTTTTGACCAAATAATAGTTGCTCGAATTTGTCATTACCACACGAGAATTTTCTAACGTAAAGTTTCAATTCTTTCTGAGTTTTGTGTAAATCATCTCTCAAAATTTTCTCGGTTTCCAAACAATTTGTATGGTCAATTGATACATCCTTGTTTTTCAATAATTTTGAATTTTCACTTTCAAGAGATTTTATTTTCTTTTTCAAATCTTTATTACTATTGCAAAATTTTTCGTATTCGTTGTTTAAAGATTTGAAAGCATCAAGAAGTTCTTCATGTGAAGAATCACTAACCTCGACTTCTTCATCGCTATCTTCGGATGCGCGGGCCATTAGTGCAAGATTTGTTTGAACTTGAGGTTCATCATCCTCATCATCATCGCTCCATGTAGCGACGTAGACTTCCTTCTTTTTGAACTTTTCGTGAGGTGGTTTAGATGAACTCATTGGAGCAGCAGCACGACAATCTTTAGCAAAATGGCCTGGAACGCCGCACCTACGACAAGTATTGTCAAACCTTTTGTTTTGTGAGAAGTGAGTCTTCTTGGATTCATACCTTGGTTCTTGTTTGATGTCCCTCCGGCGCCTTTGAAGAATATTTTTGAATTTCTTTATGTTTTTGGCATAAAAGGCGGTTTCTTCATCCTCTTCTTCGATAGGTTCATCTTCAAGATCGCTATCTTCTTTTGCTTTGAAGGCGATCGTCCTTTATCTCTCTTTGGGCTTTGGTTTCGATCTTCGAGATTTAATGACAATCTCGTAATTGATGAGAGATCCAATGAGAGCGCTGAATTCAATGGTGTTGAGATCTTTCGACTCCATGATAGCCGTAACAGTAGCGTCCCATTCTCTTGGTAGAGATCGAAGGATTTTCTTGGCTTTATCACTGCTTGATATAGGTTTCCCGAAGGAGGCTAACCCATTTGTGATAGCCTAGAAGCGGTCAAGCATGGTAGTAATGCTTTCTTCTTTTTTCATAGTGAAGAGTTCATAATCGTGAAGAAGCATATTGATTTTTGTTTCCTTCACTTGACTCGTACCTTCATGGGTAATTTCGAGCATTTTCCAGATCTCTTTAGCCGTCTCTCAAGAATATATCCTGTTGTGATCCTCTGGGTTGAGAGCACAGTAAAGCAGTTGAGTAGCTTTACTATTGAAGTGATCGTTCTTCCAGTCAGCATCGTCGTATTCTTCAAAGCTTTTGATCGAGCCATCTGGCTTCTTAGGGATGGTAGGTCCAATAGCAATGACCTTCCATATTTCAATGTCGTGAGCTCGGATGAAGATGGACATTTTCTTCTTCCATGTCATAAAGTTTGAGCCATCGAAGAAGGGAGGGCGATTGAGAGCGTTGCCTTCAAGGGAGGAGTGAATAAAGGCCATTTCTGGATCTTTTCTCTAGCGGGTGTTAATCCGGTGATAAAGAGACTGCTCCGATACCAATTGTTAGATTGGTACCTCCACTAGAAGGGGGGTTGAATAGTGCGGATAAGAGTTTTGAACTCTTTTTGTGCGGAAGCTAAAATATCGGAGTAAGTAAAATGCGGAAAATAAAGAACACAAGAAATTGTTCGAGAGGTTCGGCTATTAACGAAGCCTACGTCCCCTACCTAGTTTTATCGACTAGGACTTTTCTTAGAACCTTAGAATGCACTTTCTAGTTTAGTGCCAACTCTTACAATTTCTTGATTTCCGGGCTCAAGAACAACCTCACTACAACTCTCTTGTTTTTCCGGGTACAAGATAACCTTTACAATAAAACAAATGCGAGTAGGAACTCGACTTTACACGATATATCGCTCTTTGATACAAGAATATAGATTAGAAATAATAGAGCAAATCTTCTCGTATCACAATATAGAATATGTATAACTCTCGAAATATTTGCTTGGAATAGCTTGAGTATGCTTGTAAGCTCAGATAACTTGTGTAATTTCCATATCCTTGAAGTGTGCTATTTATAGCCTTCATGAGCTGAATTTCCCGTTGGAACAGTTGCACAACTTACGTACGTTATGCTCCCTGGATTACGTACGTTATGACTAATACGTACGTTATATGTCTTATGTAGCGGCCGTAACGAACTGGGAAAAATGGTCCAGAGACATCCGATAAAATACATTACGTACGTTACGCAAGATAGGCTTACGTACGTTAACTTCCAGTCAGAGATCCGTTGAATGCGAAGACTTGTTGTAACGGCTAATGACTTTTTGCAACGGTCAGAATGTTCAAACGTTACGTACGTTATACTGAATGAGTTACGTACGTTACCTGTATAAAATATCTTACAAAAACTATGAATGTTACGTACGTTATAAAAGGTTCGTTTACGTACGTTAACTGAAGGAAAAATATGTTAAATAAATTTTGGTTAAATAACCCATCATCAAAATGTATAAAATGATTTAAAAATATTGTTCCAACAAGAGATCGGCGGCTCGTCTGCAGTAACAGGGGCCGGGGCCTCCACATTCCTCCGTTTCTTACGGATAAGCCGAAGTTGCTCCTCCTCCCGAGGCTCCCGCCCTTCGGCGACAGGCTCCTGGAGAGGTTGTGCCTCCAGGGTCAGTCGCGGCGGAGCAGAAAGAGCTCGGCTCACCTTTTTCCCTTGGCGAAGACGGTTCATAACCCCCGGATTAGACATGGCAATCGTAGCAGGAGGCTTTGGTAAGCAAGGGAAACGAACTTCTGCAAAAGAAAACAAACGACGAAGTTAGTAAATTTCCTCAGTCGAGTCGATCGGCATATCAAAGAAGATCGCGAAATTTCGTACCGGGAACCTTTAGATGTCGAGGGTAGCGAAACAGCCGAGCTGCCAACGAGCAGGCTTCGTTGTTAATTTGGCGGGCGTCTAAACGGTCGTCAGGAAGACTCCGTATCTTCTCCCAGACGATCGAAAAGTCAAAAGAAAGGTCGCCCGCTGTCGGAACAATGACACCTGCAAATAGAGGGCCAAAATCAGATCAGTTCAGAAAATGTCCGAACAAAGGGAGAGTCTAAATCCTTACTCGGAATCCTCTCCCGAAAGCCAGTGGGAATATCCAACTCGTCGGTCAGATTGTCACTCGCTGCCGATTTCCAAGCACCGCCGACCCAGAACCACTTTGACGGATAACCCCTCACTTTATTCGGGACTCCAAGAATCACCCGGCCCGAGCGACCTTGGATATGATAGCCACCGACCGTGCCTTTTTGAGCTGTCAACTTAAAGAGATGGTTCATCTCCAACGGCAAAGGAAGACGATATAACCGATGGCCGCCAAACAGAGTGAAGGTGCAAATGATTTGCAGCCAGGCGTTCGGCGTCAATTGAAGCGGCGCCACATTCCAGGTGGTCAACAGATAGGAGACAGCGAACGACAGTGGGAATCGCAGTCCAGCCTCCATTATCGCCTCATTGACGGCGACCATGCCCTTGGGAGGTTGATCGGCTCGCTCGTTCTCAGCAGGCATGTGGAGGCTGACATCAGAAGGAACATGGAACCTCGCCCTCCAATGGTCCGGATCCTTCCTGGTCGCCGAGCTCCCGATCTGGCCAAGGGTCCACGGAGAGCGGCGGGCAGCCCAGAACAACGTCTTCCTTACAGGTTCATAAGGATGGGCGATCGAATAATCATTGAAGTTAAATTTGAGAAGAGGGCCGGCCAATCTCTCTATGAGTTCGGCAAAATCTGTGAAGGCTTTGCCGATCGCGCTGTCCCGCTCCCTGTGCGCCGTCGCATTCGCCTCCTCCTGTTTCAGTGAACGGATCCGATCGGCCTCCACCGTCATGGCCGTGTCAGCCTCATTAAAAAGTTCCTCAATCTCCACGGGCTCAATCCCGACACGGATGGCCTCAACGATGGTGTCAACATGAAATTCCGCAGAAGGTTCATCCCGGGCGGTCAAAGCCCCGGCAGCGGAAGTACTACCCGACTCATACACATCTGATCTTCCTCCGGACATATTCAAAGAAAGGAGGGAGAAGGAATTTTTTGTTCTTACCTAAGGTCTGAGTCGAACGACGATCGTCACACAGAGATTCAAGAGAAATCGGCTATGTCTTCTCCTCAGGCAGAAACGCATAGGGTTTTTAACCTTGTAACCCCACTCCTTTTTATAAGCAGGAGCGGGGGCTTCTGAGCAATAAGTGGAGTCCCGAGGACCGAAGTGCAACCGTCAGATAGGCTGCGTTTAATGCTGTCCTCGAATCCCGCGTTCGCGTCATTTCGAGGGCACGCCAAAGGACAGCCCAACAAAACCGCCGGACTCCTCCAACAAGAGCCCGACACGTGCCTAGGTGACGTTTCCACAACCGCTGTCATTTCCCGCTCATTTCAGCAATCGACCAGGTCGTCCAAATTCAAAATTAGTCCGTTCAAAGATGATCCTCTGTTCCGTAAAATGCTGAGTCGCTCGTCTAAGTTAAGTGATCGCCAGTAAAACCACCTCACCCCACGTCTCCAACATCGGAGCGAGCTGGGGGGCAATTATTGTGCGGCGATTTATACGCCTCGATGGCGATCGGCGTAACGGTCGAGCGACCAAAGACAGCATCAAATAAATCCAAGACAGACTTGCCAAAGCGAAGAGTCCAGACCGAAATCAGGTACCGAGCGATCGACGTCCGGGGCGATCGCCTTTTGGCACCTAGCGATCGACTCTGGTGCCCGACCAAGGACGACCGTCCTATGCCACGTATAAGGCCATCGTCCGTCAAGTCTACGAAGACTGGATCACAGAGCAAGGACCCATGAGCAGATCCACGAATGGCGCCACAGAATACGGATCGTTGACTCCAGCCCATCAGCAGCTGTCAGTGACAAGGACCGCCTCACCTACCGACAGACCCGCCGAAAGGTCCTAGGTGGGGCCTCCCAAGACAGCGACATAGACGCGTGTTGGCTTCTCACTGGTTCGCACATCCAGCTGCCAGCAGCTGCTGCGGACTTTAAGGAGACCAACCCATGTGCTAAAGACGATCGCCCGCTTATTATAATACAACAGAGGCGATCGCCCAGCGACTCACAGTCCTATAAATCGAGAGCCTCCAACACTTGTAAAGCTCTTGGCTTTTCTCTTGACTCTATCTAGGATTTCTCTCTCAGAACCTCTTAACCAAAAGACGGTCGGCAGAAACGAGAACTCCCTACAGTTCAGAAGTTCAGATTTTTAAGAGCTCAGAAGCTCAGACATTCAGCAAAAGAACTTAGCACTCCATCGTTGTTACAAGAACTCACAGAGCATCATCTCTGGTTCTTCCGGCAATCTTCAGCACTCAAGAGCTAAGATAACTAGGGTCATTACACTCATTGTAATTGTACTCTAACATTAATATTTGTACTCCCAAGTATTCGTATTAATAATATCTCGCGAGAGCATTCAAGCCCGGGACTAACAACCCCGGAAAATCTTGTGTTATTTATTTCCCCACGGACGTGCTCTCGCATTTTGTTTGTTACTCGTCCATTCCAGCATATCATCTCCGGTTAATATTTTGGGTAACAACAGTATGTTTATAAAATTAGTTGATTTGATGGTTGCTAGAAACCCATTATCCGACGAAAGATTCATAAAAGTAGCAGAACAAGTTGGGATATGTATATTTATATTGGCGAAAGGAGCTTCCCATCGAGATGCTGCTGACGTATTCAAACATTCGATAAGTACTACATCCAAATATTTCAAAAAGGTGTTGGGTGACTTGGTCACATTATCATATGATATTGTTAGACCACATGCGGATCTTTCCGTGGTTCCACCTGAAATAATGAACAACTCGCTGTATTGGCCATTATTTGAGGTCAGTGAATTTACATTCATAAAATTCAATATTTAACAGCATTAAATTTGTATTTTTTTAAATATTTTAATATGTTTGTAATAAAATCATTAGGATTGTGTTGGGGCATTAGATGGAACTCATATTCAAGCTATTATATCCGATAGTGAAGGTATACCATTTCAAAGATGAAAGGGCACCAAAACTTGGAATATTTTGGCTTGTTGCTCTTTTGATAGAATTTTCACTTTCATTAATGTGGGATGGGAAGGAAGTGTTCATGATATCATAGTGTGGGTTGATTTTTTGACTCAATCAAAATATGGTTTTCCACATCCACCAGTTGGTATGTAAAATAGTACTCCTATTATCAATGACCAAAATTCTGATATCTATGTTACAATTGTCGTCTTATTATATGCTTATAATTTTGGCAGGAAAATACTACTTGGTGGACTATGGATATCCTAATACCACAGGTTATCTCTCTCCAATTAAGGACCCTAACGTAAGATATCATATTCCAGACTTTAAGAAGAAAAGAGTATTTCGAGGGATGTCTGAGCAATTTAACTATCGACACTCTTCATTACGAACTACTGTTGAAAGGGCCTTCGACAACTTGAAAAAGAGATGAAAGATCCTTTATACGATGCCCCAAATGGAAGACACATATCAAGTGTACGTGATTGTTGCAACCTTCACGCTTCTTAATTTTATTCGCATGTGTAAACTTGGAATACCTGTTTTGGAGCATGATGTAAATGTCCAAGGTGTGATATCCCACACCGACTAGTAGAGAGCGGGCGAAGTGCCTTATTTGAGCGTGCCGTGACACCTAATAGCATGAGGTATTTTGGGAGCCCAGTGGCTTTGGGGTGATGAGAGCTCCGAAGTTAAGCGTGCTGGTGCGAGAGCAGTCTTAGGATGGGTGACCTCCTGGGAAGATGCTCGTTGGGCTTCCAGAAACAAAACCGTGAGGGCCAGCTCAGAGAAGAGTGCCCATAACGGACAATATCATACTACGGCGGAGGGGTCTTGGGATGTGACAATTTGGTATCAGAGCCACTCTGCCGTGTCGTGCGAGTGTGCCGACGAGGACATCGGGTCTTTTGAGGAGGGGGGGATTGTGATATCCCACACCGACTAGCAGAGAGCGGGCGAAATGTCTTATTTGAGCGTGTCGTGACACCTAATAGCATGAGGCCTTTTGGGAGCCCAGTGGCATCGGGGTGATGAGAACCCCGAAGTTAAGCGTGCTGGTGCGAGAGCAGTCTCAGGATGGGTGACCTCCTGGGAAGCTGCTCGTTGGGCTCTCAGAAACAAAACCGCGAGGGCCAACTTGGAGGAGAGTGCCCAGAGCGGACAATATCATGCTACGACGGAGGGGTCTTGGGATGTGACACAAGGTAGAGTTGACATTGATTTGTTGAATCCGGCAAGGAAAGAAGCAATGAACAATGTGCGCAAGGAGATTACATTGAGAATTTGGCGCTCTATTCCAGGCAATATAGAGTTAGAAGACGCTGCCTTGCAACAAGAAGAAAATATAGAGCCCGAAGACCACATGCAATAAGAATACACAAGTAACATGGGAACTTATATGGAGGAATAAAATACCATTTTTCAATATTTATTATAAATGTAACACCCCCAGAATATATCCGGGAATGTCACAAGCCGTAGGCCCTTATCACAAGGATCTACCAGGCTACACTCCAATAGACTACTCAAATGATTGACCGACCGGGGTCAATCTAATTACAAAGCAGACCGACAAGGTCACTAAACAATTCAGAACTAATGAAATTCACATCTCAATGACAATAATAAACTTTAATACGGAAAGAAATGACAACTCAATTTAATAAATGAAAACTACACACATGCAAGGGTGAATACTCGACCGAAAAGGGAATATCGACCAAAATGAAAACAAAAGAAAAAGACTCTGACTCTTGTGTGATTAGCATCGTCGTCTTCCATCTCCTTCCAAGCCAATCCCGTGACTTCTCTAGAGCTACCAAAACCTGAGCGCATAACAGGTACCCACCCTCCGAAAACTCGGGGGTTAGCAAACTGGAATTTTGCTAGTGCAAGTACATAATATACAAGATATACGAACAATAACAACACAAAAGTCAACAGCCGCGAAGCCTTAACACAAACCACACATTCCCATAGTTGACACAGAATAGCACTCGCATACACAGGGTGAAAGATAATCACATAGTCATATTCTCTTTACGAAATATAACACTAATGAAACTTTAATCGAGCCCAAGGAGTCAAATGATCTAGTTTGAAAATCCCCTTTTTAAAAGGAAAAATATTATGATAAGGTAGCTTGAAAACGTTATTATTGACTCGGGACGCCCTGGGGTTTTGAAAATTGAATGGGAATACTTTTAGAAAATAACTTCAAGAGCTTTCGGGTCCTCGACCCAACATGTGGAAAACAATTTGCAAGAAAACCATTACAATGTTATTCGGGGTCCTCGACACAATCTATAAAACACTATCACAAGCGAATCATTACAACATGTCACGGGGTCCTCAACCCAATACACAGAATAATCATCATAGTACAATCAAAGGCACATCCTCTCATTCGACAAATCCTGCTCAAGACCCCTGATTAATTAACCCTCGGAGATCTCGTCAAATATTCTTGGTTAATTAACCCTCATACCAACGTTTAAAACAAGTTGAAACAAACTTTCAGAAACACGAATCGCGGTCTATACCAAGACCAACATTTAAAAGCGAGTTGAAAGAACTTTGAATCATGAACATCGTTCAGTAACGGGGTCTTAGCTATCACTCAAATATCCGTAACCAATAAGCCTGCCAGGCGCCTCCCTTGCACACCTGTGCACCGACGTTCACTCCACTATGTTGGCTGCCCCTTGAACATGTCACCGCGCCGGCGATCACTCCCACAAGAGCCGCCCATTGCACGCGCATTAGGTAACACCGGTGTTCACCAAACATATGGAGCTGCACATTGCAGCGTACACCAGGCCGGAGTACACACCCCGCCCTCAGAGGTTCCCGAATACGATGTTTCTCACAATAAGTATTCACATTGTTACAATATCAAGCACATAGTCAATCATTGCAACAATTATCAAATCAATACACCAACACACAATTTATTCGTCAGTCCACCACCACACGAATAAATAACAACACGCACGTTATCAATCAAGACTCAACACAATAAGTCTTCGGCAAAACCAACCGACACTACACATATATCCTTATAGTAACTCAACCGAATACACAAACCTTACTATATTATCTCTATAAATATGATTCGTACTTTAATCCAAGTTGAGTACGTCAACTAGCATCGATATTAATCACACGACCTATGTATATGTATATCTATATACATACATACTTACATATATATATATATATATATATACGCATACCTTTATACACATATATATATATATATATATATATTTAACATATAAATATATATAATTCACACACTTCGGCAATAATAATTTCACATAGTTATAATTCGTATATCAAGGTACTTGCCTCAAATCCAAAGCACGCGAAGCAACGGAAAAGCTCGACCGGAAACCCTAGAATCTTCCAACTAGGTCGAAAACACAAGAATAACATAATCACTATAAGATCGATCGCAAGGAAGATGCAAAACACACGAAATTCTCAACAAGAATTCGTAGAGACAAAGGATCGAACACTTGGGGCTCAATATTTCCCAAAGAATATCAAGAACATTTTCCGAACCCGAATACGGTAAGAATTACGAATCAAATCATGGGGAGAGAATCAATACAATCGATTAATGTTATACATCAACATGATTCATGGAGAACAACTCGAATCTTGAAGATTCATGAAATATAAAGGAAGGGTTTACAAGATGATCACCTCGAATCGAAGACGAAGAACACGGATTGATGACGTTAATCAAAACCAAGAACTCAAGGAAGATATAAAATTGGAGTTACAAGGCTCAAAAATCGCCCCTAGATCGCCCATAAATCGCCTCAGTCGCGGAGGAATGAAGAAAGGGTGAAAAATGACGAACACGGTCAACCCTCGATATATAAATACCTGCGCATGAGTTACGTACGTTAACCAAGAAGGATAACGTACGTTACATGTTACGTAATGCATGAAATATTACGTACGTAATCGACGTCCAGGACCTCCTGTCCAAAAAAGCGAAGACCATTACGTACGTTAAGGCAAGGGCTTAACGTACGTAATGCGCACATTTAAAGCACGCTATGATCCTCACATGGCGTACGCTATCGACGACCAGAACTCACTGTCTGAACTGGAATACCCTTACGTATGTAATGAGAAGGCGTAACATACGTAAGGCACATGATGATAACATACGTTATGCTTATAGCATAGCGTACGAAAGTCACTTAGCAGTCCCAGAACTGCTAAGTTCAGCTCGTCGAGTACGAGCGCGACGAAACTGCGAAACGACAAATACAACACAAGGCGAGGACATGCATACGAAGAGTGCAGAACGGCGGACTCAAGCGTTAAAAGAAAATACGATTCCAACTACCCGAAGGTTCGGAATACGATAACAGAAGTAATCACCCGCAAACTTTGGGAAATTACGAAACGGCCCAAAATGTCCGTAAATCACGATATGACATCAAGCAACCAAACCGAAGCTCACAACATGCATAATAAAGCTTAACGGACTTGTAGGAAACACGAAACCAAAGTTTCGACCCACCATCACATGAAATGAACCATATAGCCAGAAAAGTCGCTCAAAACACGGATTCGGGTAAAACAACCCCAGAACAACTCGGAGGACCAAACACGCAGAATGAAACGTTATCAAAATGTCAAAACATTCGCAAGAGAGCTTATGGAAACCAGAAAAATGCCCAAAATGAAAAAGTACCGAAAGAGAAAATCACGGGTATTACATTCTACCCTCCTTAAAATAAGTTTCGTCCCGAAACTTAAAATAGAGAGCGATGGAACAATAGTCTCGAACAAAATTTGCAAGAATCAAATTCGGATGTGGGAAGGCCACAATAATCCACGAGATTTAGCAAAACAGCTCCGAAATTCATTCTGAGGACGGTAGGCTAAGTAAAACAAGGTAGTTAAAAATAGTCGAGAGGATCACAATTGAATTATCAACAATGAAAGGTCACACAATGCTGAAAATACTAAGAAAAGTACGGGTAATACACTCCCCCATACTAAAAGACATTACGACCCCGAAACTTAGAGCAACAAGAGTTGAAAACGTAAAGCAATGAAACCAAAAACGATCAAAGTCACGATTGTTGGAAACAGCAACGATTAAGACATAGTACAAAATCTTCATTCTCCCATGCTAGGATTCTCAGAAGGAAACGTAGGGTTTCGGGACACTCTCCGGTCACTTGCTCTGCTCTCCAATAGGGCACCATTCTTTGCCAATTCGAAAACTATTTCACAGTATTTCTCCCGATGACCTTCACACCCACACTCGTAACAAGTCAAGAGGGGGAGGGGACAATTTGCACGAACATGTCCCTGACGGCTGCAGTTGAAGCACCTTCTCTTCTTACCGAGAGTCACCGATGCTAGTTTGGGATTTCCAGCGCTCACTTCCGACCGCGAAGACGACGCCTTCGAACGACGTAAGGGCTTGGCAGCCTTAGTCTCTTCACCACCCAGAAATTTCCCAGATGTCCTCGGCCTCTTTGCTTCACTCGTTGGTTCGATCACTGAAGAGATTTCATAGGATATCGTTTGATCTTGATATTCCTTCACTGTAGCATGGATAGTTGTCGTACGAACCACCTCGCTGCTTCCACTTCCATCATCACATCTACGTCCGCCAAGGCTCGATATGCTAATACAGATAGTGCCGTTTAGCATCATCAAATAATCAATCGCACAGTATACCACAATTATCAACACAAGGTTTAGTTAACATCATTTAGAATAACGGTAATATCGTAAAGCACAAATTTTTCTGAAGTCAATTTCGAGTCCTTCGACTAGGACGATCATTATATGCATGCACTTAGTGAAAACAACTTTTTGAAAAAGAGGGCGAGTCGCGTTACGCCCAAAACTTGTAGATACTATCCTTATTTTGGAAGAGGATGTTTATACGTCGACTTTTTAAAAATTATTTTTGAATAATGTATAAAAGAAATTCTGTTATAAATCGTAACTAATTTGAAATATTTCAAAGGTGTTGATCTCCAAATACCACAATTTAAAAATCTTTCCTCTTCTACCAAAATGCTTAATCGAAAGGATTTTTCACCGAGATACGTGACCATTTGACATGACGACATTAAATCATGGGTTTTTACAATATTAGAAAATTTCAAAGCACCACTTTAAAATGTTCGTGATATTACAGTGTCGTGGGTCTCGCGCCGGAACCCACTAGGCTAAAAATCGTTTTTAGAACGTTCAAAACGCCAAAAAGGCCGATGACGGTAATATTTTCAAATACTCACAAAAGTCATTTATAAAATATCAAATACCGTCATAAGGATACCGTCAAAACGTGCAAGACCAAAATGCCAAAACTCGGTTTAGGGAATCAGTTTTTACGAAATAAAACTCAGTTTGCAAGATACAAAAGCCATTTCAAAATACTCACGCAGCGGATAAAATTAACATCCATAAATTTATTCTAATGAAATGTAGAAACCGATAAATATGCTCGACTTCCGAAGCATACTACATAACTATTCTCACTCGGACCGTATACGCATGTTATATCCTAAAACAATTATATCACCAACAAATTCCAATCCCTAGTTCACATTAAACACATTATCACAATATAATCAAATACATATATAAAGGGACTTACAATCGGGAGACTTACTATCACGGATTGCCTGCAAATGATGGCGGAACCACGATACTAATCACAACTCTGATGCGCGCGACTTACACAAGACATGGACTTGACCCAACAGCCTAGGTTTTTCGCAAACCTAAGCTCCGACACCATAAATGTAACACCCCCAGAATATGTCCGGGAACATCACACGCCGTAGACCCTTCTCACAAGGATCTACCAGGCTACACTCCAATAGACTACTCAAATGATTGACCGACCGGGGTAAATCTAATTACAAAGCAGACCGACAAGGTCATTAAACAATTCAGAACTAATGAAATTCACATCTCAATGACAATAATAAACTTTAATACGGAAAGAAATGACAACTCAATTTAATGAATGAAAACTACACCCATGCAAGGGTGAATACTCGACCGAAAAGGGAATACCGACCAAAATGAAAACAAAAGAAAAAGACTCTGACTCTTGTGTGATTAGCATCGTCGTCTTCCATCTCTTTCCAAGCCAATCCCATGACTGCTCTCGAGCTGCCAAAACCTGAGCGCATAACAGGTACCCACCCCCCGAAAACTCGGGGGTTAGCAAACTGGAATTTTGCTAGTGCAAGTATATAATATACAAGATATACGAACAATAAAAACACAAAAGTCAACAGCCGCGAAGCCTTAACACAAACTACACATTCCCATAGTCGACACAGAATAACACTCGCATACAGAGGGTGAAAGATAATAACATAGTCATATTCTCTTTACGAAACATAACACTAATGAATCTTTAATCGATCCCAAGGAGTCAAATGATCTAGTTTGAAAATTCCCTTTTTTAAAGGAAAAATATTATGATAAGGTAGCTTGAAAACGTTATTATTGACTCGGGCCGCCCTGGGGTTTTGAAAATCTAATGGGAATACTTTTAGAAAATAACTTCAAGAGCTTTCGGGTCCTCGACCTAACATGTGGAAAACAATTTGCAAGAAAACCATTACAATGTTATTCGGGGTCCTCGACACAATCTATAAAACACTATCACAAGCGAATCATTACAACATCTCACGGGGTCCTCAACCCAATACACAGAATAATCATCACAGTACAATCAAAGGCACAACCTCTCATTCGAAAAATCCTGCTCAAGACCCCTAATTAATTAACCCCCGGAGATCTCGTCAAATATCCTTGGTTAATTAACCCTCATACCAACGTTTAAAACAAGTTGAAACAAACTTTCAGAAACACGAATCGCGGTCTATACCAAGACCAACATTTAAAAGCGAGTTGAAAGAACTTTGAATTATGAACATCGTTCAGTAACGGAGTCTTAGCTATCACTCAAATATCCGTAACTAATAAGCCTGCCAGACGCCTCCCTTGCACACCTGTGCATCGGCGTTCACTCCACTATGTTGGCCGCCCCTTGAACATGTCACCGCGCCGACGATCACTCCCACAAGAGCCGCCCATTGCACGCGCATTAGGTAACACCAGTGTTCACCAAACATATGGAGCCGCACATTGCAGCGTACACCAGGCCGGAGTACACACCCCGCCCTCAGAGGTTCCCGGATACGACGTTTCTCACAACAAGTATTCACATTGTTACAATATCAAGCAGATATTCAATCATTGCAACAATTATCAAATCAGTACACCAACACACAATTTATTCGTCAGTCCACGACCACACGAATAAATAACAACACGCACGTTATCAATCAAGACTCAACACAATAAGTCTTCGGCAAAACCAACCGACACTACACATATATCCTTATATCATAACTCAACCGAATACACAAACCTTACTATATTATCTCTATAAATATGATTCGTACTTTAATCCAAGTTGAGTACGTCAACTAGCATCGATATTAATCACACGACATATGTATATGTATATCTATATACATACATACTTATATATATATTATATGTATATGTATATGTATATATATATATACACGTATACCTTTATACATATATATTTAACATATAAATATATATAATTCACACACTTCGGCAACAATAAATTCACATAGTTATAATTCGTATATCAAGGTACTTGCCTCAAATCCAAAGCACGCGCAGCAACGGAAAAGCTCGATCGGAAACCCTCGAATCTTCCAACTAGGTTGAAAACACAAGAATAACATCATCAGTATAAGATCGATCGCAAGGAATATGCAAAACACACGAAATTCTCAACAAGAATTCGTAGAGACAAAGGATCGAACACTTGGGGCTCAATATTTCCCAAAGAATATCAAGAACATTATCTGAACCCGAATACGGTAAGAATTACGAATCAAATCATGGGGAGAGAATTGATACAACCGATTAATGATATACAACATGATTCATGGAGAACAACTCGAATCTTGAAGATTCATGAAATATAAAGGAAGGGTTTACAAGATGATCACCTCGAATCGAAGACGAAGAACACGGATTGATGATGTTAATCAAAACCAAGAACTCAAGGAAGATATAAACTTGGAGTTACAAGGCTCAAAAATTGCCCCTAGATCGCCCACAAATCGCCTCAGCCGCGGAGGAATGAAGAAAGGGTGAAAAATGACGAACACGGTCAACCCTCGATATATAAATACCTGCGCATGAGTTACGTACGTTAACCAAGAAGGATAACGTATGTTACCTGTATTACGTACGTAATGCATGAAAGATTACGTACGTAATCGACGTCCATAACCTCCTGTCCGAAAAAGCGAAGACCATTACGTACGTTAAGGCAAGGGCTTAATGTACGTAATGCGCACAGTTAATGCACACTATGATCCTCACATGGCGTACGCTATCGACGGCCAGAACTCACTGTCTGAACTGGAATACCCTAACGTACATAATGAGAAGGCTTAACGTACGTAAGGCACATGATGATAACGTACGTTATGCTTGTAGCATAGCGTACGTAAGTCACTTAGCAGTCCCAGAACTGCTAAGTTCAGCTCATCGAGTACGAGCGCGACGAAACTGCGAAACGACAAATACAGCACAAGGCGAGGACATGCATATGAAGAGTGCAGAACGACGTACTCAAGCGTTAAAATAAAATACGATTCCGACTACCCGAAGGTTCGGAATACGATAATAGAAGTAATCACCCCCAAACTTTGGGAAATTACGAAACGGCCCAAAATGTCCGTAAATCACGATATGACATCAAGCAACCAAACCGAAGCTCACAACATGCATAATAAAGCTCAATGGACTTGTAAGAAACACGAAACCATAGTTTCGACCCACCATCACACGAAATGAACCATATAGCCAGAAAAGTCGCTCAAAACATGGATTCGGGTAAAACAGCCCCGAAACAACTCGGAGGACTAAACACGCAGAATGAAACGTTATCAAAATGTCAAAACGTCCGCAAGCGAGCTTCAGGAAACCAGAAAAATGCCAAAAATGAAAAAGTACCGAAAGAGAAAATCACGGGTATTACATTCTACCCTCTTTAAAAGAAGTTTCATCCCGAAATTTAAAATAGAGAGCGATGGAACAATAGTCTCGAACAAAATTTGCAAGAATCAAATTCGGATGTGGGAAGGCCACAATAATCCATGAGATTTAGAAAAACAGCTCCGAAATTCGTTCGGAGGACGTTAGGCTAAGTAAAACAAGGTAGTTAAAAATACTAAGAAAAGTTCGGTTAATACACTCCCCCATACTAAAAGACATTACGACCTCGAAACTTAGAGCAACAAGAGTTGAAAACGTAAAGCAATGAAACGAAAAACGATCGAAGTCACGATTGTTGGAAACAACAACAATTAAGACATAGTACAAAATCTTCATTCTCCCATGCTAGGATTCTCAGAAGGAAACGTAGGGTTTCGGGACACTCTCCGGTCACTTGCTCTACTCTCCAACAGGGTAGCATTCTTTGCCAATTCGAAAACTATTTCACAGTATTTCTCTCGATGACCTTCACACCCGCACTCGTAACAAGTCGAGAGTGGGAGGGGACAATTTGCACGAACATGTCCCTGACGGCTGCAGTTGAAGCACCTTCTTTTCTTACCGAGAGTCACCGATGCTGGTTTGGGGTTTCCAGCGCTCACTTCCGACCACGAAGACGACGCCTTCGAACGACGTGAGGGCCTGGCAGCCTTAGTCTCTTCACCACCCAGAAATTTCCCAGATGTCCTCGGCCTCTTTGCTTCACTTGTTGGTTCGATCACTGAAGAGATTTCATAGGATATTGTTTGATCTTGATATTCCTTCACTGTAGCATGGATAGTTGTCGTACGAACCACCTCGCCGATTCCACTTCCATCATCACATCTACGTCCGCCAAGGCTCGATATGCCAATACAGATAGTGCCGTTTAGCATCATCAAATAATCAATCACACAGTATACCGCAATTATCAACACAAGGTATAGTTAACATCATTTAGAATAACGGTAATATCGTAAAGCACAAAGTTTTCTGAAGTCAATTTCGAGTCCTTCGACTAGGACGATCATTATATGCATGCACTTACTGAAAACAACTTTTTGAAAAAGAGGGCGAGTCGCGTTACGCCCAAAACTTGTAGATACTGTCCTTTATTTTGGAAGAGGATGTTTATACGTCGACTTTTTAAAAATTATTTTCGAATAATGTATAAAAGAAATTCTGTTATAAATCGTAACTAATTTGAAATATTTCAAAGGTGTTGAGCTCCAAATACCACAATTTAAAAATCTTTCCTCTTCTACCAAAATGCTTAATCGAAAGGATTTTTCACCGAGATACGTGACCATTTGACATGACGACAATAAATCATGGGTTTTTACAATATTAGAAAATTTCAAAGCACCACTTTAAAATGTTCGTGATATTACAGTGTCGTGGGTCTCGCGCCGGAACCCACTAGGCTAAAAATCATTTTTAGAACGTTCAAAACGCCAAAAAGGCCGATGACGGT
The DNA here is from genome assembly GCA_033398695.1 of Orobanche coerulescens. Lineage (NCBI taxonomy): Eukaryota > Viridiplantae > Streptophyta > Magnoliopsida > Lamiales > Orobanchaceae > Orobanche > Orobanche coerulescens. Next base: position 121,458,033 of record CM065816.1, read on the forward strand.
AATATTTTCAAATACTCACAAAAGTCATTTATAAAATATCAAATACCGTCATAAGGATACCGTCAAAACCTGCAAGACCAAAAATGCCAAAACTCGGTTTAGGGAATCAGTTTTTACGAAATAAAACTCAGTTTGCAAGATACAAAAACCATTTCAAAATACTCACGCAGCGGATAAAATTAACATCCATAAATTTATTCTAATGAAATGTAGAAACCGATAAATATGCTCGACTTCCGAAGCATACTACATAACTATTCTCACTCGGACCGTATACGCATGTTATATCCTAAAACAATTATATCACCAACAAATTCCACTCCCTAGTTCACATTAAACACATTATCACAATATAATCAAATAAAAATATAAAGGGACTTACAATCGGGAGACTTACTATCACGGATTGCCTGAAGATGATGGCGGAACCACGATACTAATCACAACTCTGATGCGCGCGACTTACACAAGACATGGACTTGACCCAACAGCCTAGGTTTTTCGCAAACCTAAGCTCCGACACCATAAATGTAACACCCCCAGAATATGTCCGGGAATGTCACACGCCGTAGGCCCTTCTCACAAGGATCTACTAGGCTACACTCCAATAGACTACTCAAACGATTGACCGACCGGGGTCAATCTAATTACAAAGCAGACCGACAAGGTCATTAAACAATTCAGAACTAATGAAATTCACATCTCAATGACAATAATAAACTTTAATACGGAAAGAAATGACAACTCAATTTAATAAATGAAAACTACACCCATGCAAGGGTGAATACTCGACCGAAAAGGGAATACCGACCAAAATGAAAACAAAAGAAAAAGACTTTGACTCTTGTGTGATTAGCATCGTCGTCTTCCATCTCTTTCCAAGCCAATACCATGACTGCTCTCGAGCTGCCAAAACCTGAGCGCATAACAGGTACCCACCCCCCGAAAACTCGGGGGTTAGCAAACTGGAAATTTGCTAGTGCAAGTATATAATATAAAAGATATACGAACAATAACAACACAAAAGTCAACAGCCGCGAAGCCTTAAAACAAACCACACATTCCCATAGTCGACACAGAATAGCACTCGCATACACAGGGTGAAAGATAATCACATAGTCATATTCTCTTTATGAAACATAACACTAATAAAACTTTAATCGAGCCCAAGGAGTCAAATGATCTAGTTTGAAAATTCTCTTTTTAAAAGGAAAAATATTATGATAAGGTAGCTTGAAAACGTTATTATTGACTCGGGCCGCCCTGGGGTTTTGAAAATCGAATGGGAATACTTTTAGAAAATAACTTCAAGAGCTTTCGGGTCCTCGACCTAACATGTGGAAAACAATTTGCAAGAAAACCATTACAATGTTATTCGGGGTCCTCGACACAATCTATAAAACACTATCACAAGCGAATCATTACAACATCTCACGGGGTCCTCAACCCAATACACAGAATAATCATCACAGTACAATCAAAGGCACAACCTCTCATTCGAAAAATCCTGCTCAAGACCCCTAATTAATTAACCCCCGGAGATCTCGTCAAATATCCTTGGTTAATTAACCCTCATACCAACGTTTAAAACAAGTTGAAACAAACTTTCAGAAACACGAATCGCGGTCTATACCAAGACCAACATTTAAAAGCGAGTTGAAAGAACTTTGAATTATGAACATCGTTCAGTAACGGGGTCTTAGCTATCACTCAAATATCCGTAACCAATAAGCCTGCCAGACGCCTCCCTTGCACACCAGTGCATCGGCGTTCACTCCACTATGTTGGCCGCCCCTTGAACATGTCACCGCGCCGACGATCACTCCCACAAGAGCCGCCCATTGCACGCGCATTAGGTAACACCGGTGTTCACCAAACATATGGAGCCGCACATTGCAGCGTACACCAGGCCGGAGTACACACCCCGCCCTCAGAGGTTCCCGGATACGACGTTTCTCACAACAAGTATTCACATTGTTACAATATCAAGCACATAGTCAATCATTGCAACAATTATCAAATCAGTACACCAACACACAATTTATTCGTCAGTCCACGACCACACGAATAAATAACAACACGCACGTTATCAATCAAGACTCAACACAATAAGTCTTCGGAAAAACCAACCGACACTACACATATATCCTTATATCGTAACTCAACCGAATACACAAACCTTACTATATTATCTCTATAAATATGATTCGTACTTTAATCCAAGTTGAGTACGTCAACTAGCATCGATATTAATCACACGACATATGTATATGTATATCTATATACATACATACTTATATATATATATATATATTATATATATATATATGTATATATATATATATATACACGTATACCTTTATACATATATATATATTTAACATATAAATATATATAATTCACACACTTCGGCAACAATAATTTCATATAGTTATAATTCGTATATCAAGGTACTTGCCTCAAATCCAAAGCACACGAAGCAACGGAAAAGCTCGATCGGAAACCCTCGAATCTTCTAACTAGGTCGAAAACACAAGAATAACATCATCATTATAAGATCGATCGCAAGGATGATACAAAACACACGAAATTCTCAACAAGAATTCGTAGAGACAAAGGATAGAACACTTGGGGCTCAATATTTCCCAAAGAATATCAAGAACATTATCTGAACCCGAATACGGTAAGAATTACGAATCAAATCATGGGGAGAGAATCGATACAACCGATTAATGATACAACAACATGATTCATGGAGAACAACTCGAATATTGAAGATTCATGAAATATAAAGGAAGGGTTTACAAGATGATCAACTCGAATCGAAGACGAAGAACACGGATTGATGATGTTAATCAAAACCAAGAACTCAAGGAAGATATAAACTTGGAGTTACAAGGCTCCAAAATCGCCCCTAGATCGCCCACAAATCGCCTCAGCCGCGGAGGAATGAAGAAAGGCTGAAAAATGACGAACACGGTCAACGCTCCGTATATAAATACCCGTGCATGAGTTACGTACGTTAACCAAGAAGGATAACGTACGTTACCTATATTACGTACGTAATGCATGAAAGATTACGTACGTAATCGACATCCATAACCTCCTGTCCGAAAAAGTGAAGACCAATACGTACGTTAAGGCAAGGGCTTAACGTACGTAATGCGCACAGTTAATGCACACTATGATCCTCACATGGCGTACGCTATCGACGGCCAGAACTCACTGTCTGAACTGGAATACCCTTACGTACGTAATGAGAAGGCTTAACGTACGTAAGGCACATGATGATAACGTACGTTATGCTTGTAGCATAGCGTACGTAAGTCACTTAGCAGTCCCAGAACTGCTAAGTTCAGCTCGTCGAGTACGAGCGCGACGAAACTGCGAAACGACAAATACAGCGCAAGGCGAGGACATGCATACGAAGAGTGCAGAACGACGTACTCAAGCGTTAAAATAAAATACGATTCCGACTACCCGAAGGTTCGGAATACGATAATAGAAGTAATCACCCCCAAACTTTGGGAAATTACGAAACGGCCCAAAATGTCCGTAAATGACGATATGACATCAAGCAACCAAACCGAAGCTCACAACATGCATAATCAAGCTCAACGGACTTGTAGGAAACACGAAACCATAGTTTCGACCCACCATCACACGAAATGAACCATATAGCCAGAAAAGTCGCTCAAAACATGGATTCGGGTAAAACAGCCTCGGAACAACTCGGAGGACTAAACACGCAGAATGAAACGTTATCAAAATGTCAAAACGTTCGCAAGCGAGCTTCTGGAAACCAGAAAAATGCCAAAAATGAAAAAGTACCGAAAGAGAAAATCACGGGTATTACATTCTACCCTTCTTAAAAGAAGTTTCGTCCCGAAATTTAAAATAGAGAGCGATGGAACAATAGTCTCGAACAAAATTTGCAAGAATCAAATTCGGATGTGGGAAGGCCACAATAATCCACGAGATTTAGCAAAACAGCTCCGAAATTCGTTCGGAGGACGTTAGGCTAAGTAAAACAAGGTAGTTAAAAATACTAAGAAAAGTTCGGTTAATACACTCCCCCATACTAAAAGACATTACGACCCCGAAACTTAGAGCAACAAGAGTTGAAAACGTAAAGCAATGAAACGAAAAACGATCGAAGTCACGATTGTTGGAAACAACAACGATTAAGACATAGTACAAAATCTTCATTCTCCCATGCTAGGATTCTCAGAAGGAAACGTAGGGTTTCGGGACACTCTCCGGCCACTTGATCTGCTCTCCAATAGGGTAGCATTCTTTGCTAATTCGATTGGGATTTCCAGCGCTCACTTCCGACCGCAAAGACGACGCCTTCGAACGACGTGAGGGCTTGGCAGCCTTAGTCTCTTCACCACCCAGAAATTTCCCAGATGTCCTCGGCCTCTTTGCTTCACTTGTTGGTTCGATCACTGAAGAGATTTCATACGATATCGTTTGATCTTGATATTCCTTCACTGTAGCATGGATAGTTGTCGTATGAACCACCTCGCCGCTTCCACTTCCATCATCACATCTACGTCCGCCAAGGCTCGATATGCTAATACAGATAGTGTCGTTTAGCATCATCAAATAATCAATCGCACAGTATACCGCAATTATCAACACAAGGTTTAGTTAACATCATTTAGAATAACGGTAATATCGTAAAGCACAAAGTTTTCTAAAGTCAATTTCGAGTCCTTCGACTAGGACGATCATTATATGCATGCACTTACTGAAAACAACTTTTTGAAAAAGAGGGCGAGTCGCGTTACGCCCAAAACTTGTAGATACTGTCCTTTATTTTGGAAGAGGATGTTTATACGTCGACTTTTTAAAAATTATTTTCGAATAATGTATAAAATAAATTCTGTTATAAATCGTAACTAATTTGAAATATTTCAAAGGTGTTGAGCTCCAAATTCCACAATTTAAAAATCTTTCCTCTTCTACCAAAATGCTTAATCGAAAGGATTTTTCACCGAGATACGTGACCATTTGACATGACGACATTAAATCATGGGTTTTTACAATGTTAGAAAATTTCAAAGCACCACTTTAAAATGTTCGTGATATTACAGTGTCGTGGGTCTCGCGCCGGAACCCACTAGGCTAAAAATTATTTTTAGAACGTTCAAAACGCCAAAAAGGCCGATGACGGTAATATTTTCAAATACTCACAAAAGTCATTTATAAAATATCAAACACCGTCATAAGGATACCGTTAAAACGTGCAAGACCAAAAATGCCAAAACTCGGTTTAGGGAATCAGTTTTTACGAAATAAAACTCAGTTTGCAAGATACAAAAACTATTTCAAAATACTCACGCAGCGGATAAAATTAACACCCATAAATTTATTCTAATGAAATGTAGAAACCGATAAATATGCTCGACTTCCGAAGTATACTACATAACTATTCTCACTCGAACCGTATACGCATGTTATAACCTAAAAAAATTATATCACCAACAAATTCCAATCCCTAGTTCACATTAAACACATTAGCACAATATAATCAAATACATATATAAAGGGACTTACAATCGGGAGACTTACTATCACGGATTGCCTGAAGATGATGGCGGAACCACGATACTAATCACAACTCTGATGCGCGCGACTTACACAAGACATGGACTTGACCCAACAGCCTAGGTTTTTCGCAAACCTAAGCTCCGACACCATAAATGTAACACCCCCAGAATATGTCCGGGAACATCACACGCCGTAGGCCCTTCTCACAAGGATCTACCAGGCTACACTCCAATAGACTACTCAAATGATTGACCGACCGGGGTCAATCTAATTACAAAGCAGACCGACAAGGTCATTAAACAATTCAGAACTAATGAAATTCACATCTCAATGACAATAATAAACTTTAATACGGAAAGAAATGACAACTCAATTTAATAAATGAAAACTACACCCATGCATGGGTGAATACTCGACCGAAAAGGGAATACCGACCAAAATGAAAACAAAAGAAAAAGACTCTGACTCTTGTGTGATTAGCATCGTTGTCTTCCATCTCCTTCCAATCCAATCCCATGACTGCTCTCGAGCTGCCAAAACCTGAGCGCATAACAGGTACCTACCCCCCGAAAACTCGGGGGTTAGCAAACTGAATTTTGCTAGTGCAAGTAAATAATATACAAGATATACGAACAATAATAACACAAAAGTCAACAGCCGCGAAGCCTTAACACAAACCACACATTCCCATAGTCGACACAGAATAGCACTCGCATACACAGGGTGAAAGATAATCACATAGTCATATTCTCTTTACGAAACATAACACTAATGAAACTTTAATTGAGCCCAAGGAGTCAAATGATCTAGTTTGAAAATTCCCTTTTTAAAAGGAAAAATATTATGATAAGGTAGCTTGAAAACGTTATTATTGACTCGGGCCGCCCTGGGGTTTTGAAAATCTAATGGGAATACTTTTAGAAAATAACTTCAAGAGCTTTCGGGTCCTCGACCTAACATGTGGAAAAAAATTTGCAAGAAAACCATTACAATGTTATTCGGGGTCCTAGACACAATCTATAAAACACTATCACAAGCGAATCATTACAACATCTCACGGGGTCCTCAACCCAATACACAGAATAATCATCACAGTACAATCAAAGGCACATCCTCTCATTCGACAAATCCTGCTCAAGACCCCTGATTAATTAACCCTCGGAGATCTCGTCAAATATCCTTGGTTAACTAACCCTCATACCAACGTTTAAAACAAGTTGAAACAAACTTTCAGAAACACGAATCGCGGTCTATACCAAGACCAACATTTAAAAGCGAGTTGAAAGAACTTTGAATTATGAACATCGTTCAGTAACGGGGTCTTAGCTATCACTCAAATATCCGTAACCAATAAGCCTGCCAGACGCCTCCCTTACACACCTGTGCATCGGCGTTCACTCCACTATGTTGGCCGCCCCTTGAACATGTCACCGCGCCGACGATCACTCCCACAAGAGCCGCCCATTGCACGCGCATTAGGTAACACCGGTGTTCACCAAACATATGGAGCTGCACATTGCAGCGTACACCAGGCCGGAGTACATACCCCACCCTCAGAGGTTCTCGGATACGACGTTTCTCACAACAAGTATTCACATTGTTACAATATCAAGCACATAGTCAATCATTGCAACAATTATCAAATCAGTACACCAACACACAATTTATTCGTCAGTCCACGACCACACGAATAAATAACAACACGCACGTTATCAATCAAGACTCAACACAATAAGTCTTCGGCAAAACCAACCGACACTACACATATATCCTTATATCATAACTCAACCGAATACACAAACCTTACTATATTATCTCTATAAATATGATTCGTACTTTAATCCAAGTTGAGTACGTGAACTAGCATCGATATTAATCACACGACATATGTATATGTATATCTATATACATACATACTTACATATATATATATGTATATATATACGTATACCTTTATACATATATATATATATATTTAACATATAAATATATATAATTCACACACTTCGGCAACAATAATTTCACATAGTTATAATTCGTATATCAAGGTACTTGCCTCAAATCCAAAGCACGCGAAGCAACGGAAAAGCTCGACCGGAAACCCTCGAATCTTCCAACTAGGTCGAAAACACAAGAATAACATCATCATTATAAGATCGATCGCAAGAAAGATGCAAAACACACGAAATTCTCAACAAGAATTCGTAGAGACAAAGGATCGAACACTTGGGGCTCAATATTTCCCAAAGAATATCAAGAACATTATATGAACCCGAATACAGTAAGAATTACGAATCAAATCATGGGGAGATAATCGATACAACCGATTAATGATATACAACAACATGATTCATGGAGAACAAATCGAATCTTGAAGATTCATGAAATATAAAGGAAGGGTTTACAAGATGATCACCTCGAATCGAAGACGAAGAACACGGATTGATGACATTAATCAAAACCAAGAACTCAAGGAAGATATAAACTTGAAGTTACAAGGCTCCAAAATCGCCCCTAGATCGCCCACAAATCGCCTCAGCCGCGGAGGAATGAAGAAACGGTGAAAAATGACGAACACGGTCAACCCTCGGTATATAAATACGTGTGCATGAGTTACGTACGTTAACCAAGAAGGATAACGTATGTTACTTGTATTACGTACGTAATGCATGAAAGATTACGTACGTAATCGACGTCCAGAACCTCCTGTCCGAAAAAGCAAAGACCATTACGTACGTTAAGGCAAGGGCTTAACGTATGTAATGCGCACAGTTAATGCACGCTATGATCCTCACATGGCGTACGCTATCGACAGCCAGAACTCACTGTCTGAACTGGAATACCCTTACGTACGTAATGATAAGGCTTAACGTACGTAAGGCACATGATGATAACATACGTTATGCTTATAGCATAGCGTACGTAAGTCACTTAGCAGTCCCAGAACTGCTAAGTTCATCTCGTCGAGTACGAGCGGGACGAAACTGCGAAACGACAAATACCGTACAAGGCGAGGACATGCATACGAAGAGTGCAGAACGACGGACTCAAACGTTAAAAGAAAATACGATTCCGACTACCCGAAGGTTCAGAATATGATAATAGAAGTAATCACCCCCAAACTTTGGGAAATTACGAAACGGCCCAAAATGTCCGTAAATCATGATATGACATCAAACAACCAAACCGAAGCTCACAAAATGCATAATAAAGCTCAACGGACTTGTAGGAAACACGAAACCATAGTTTCGACCCACCGTCACACGAAATGAACCATATAGCCAGAAAAGTCGCTCAAAACACGGATTTGGGTAAAACAACCCTGGAACAACTCGGAGGACCAAATACGCAGAATGAAATGTTATCAAAATATCAAAACGTTCGCAAGAGAGCTTTTGTAAACCATAAAAATGCCAAAAATGAAAAAGTACCGAAAGAGAAAATCACGGGTATTACATTCTACCCTCCTTAAAAGAAGTTTCGTCACGAAACTTAAAATAGAGAGCGATGGAACAATAGTCTCGAAAAAAATTTGCAAGAATCAAATTCGTATGTGGGAAGGCCACAATAATCCACGAGATTTAGCAAAACAGCTCCGAAATTCATTCGGAGGACGGTAGGCTAAGTAAAACAAGGTAGTTAAAAATCGTCGAGAGGATCACAATTGAATTACCAACAATGAAAGGTCACACAATGCTGAAAATACTAAGAAAAGTACGGGTAATACACTCCCCCATACTAAAAGACATTACGACCCCGAAACTTAGAGCAACAAGAGTTGAAAACGTAAAGCAATGAAACGAAAAATGATCAAAGTCACGATTGTTGGAAACAGCAACGATTAAGACATAGTACAAAATCTTCATTCTCCCATGCTAGGATTCTCAGAAGGAAACGTAGGGTTTCGGGACACTCTCCGGTCACTTGCTCTGCTCTCCAATAGGGCAACATTCTTTGCCAATTCGAAAACTATTTCACAGTATTTCTCCCGATGACCTTCACACCCGCACTCGTAACAAGTTAAGAGTGGGAGGGGAAAATTTGCACGAACATGTCCCTGACGGCTGCAGTTAAAGCACATTCTCTTCTTACCGAGAGTCACCGATGCTGGTTTGGGATTTCCAACGCTCACTTCCGACCGCGAAGACGACGCCTTCGAACGACGTGAGCGCTTGGTAGCCTTAGTCTCTTCACCACCCAGAAATTTCCCAGATGTCCTCGCCCTCTTTGCTTCACTCGTTGGTTCGATCACTGAAGAGATTTCATAGGATATTGTTTGATCTTGATATTCCTTCACTGTAGCATGGATAGTTGTCGTACGAACTACCTCGCCGCTTCCACTTCCATCATCACATCTACGTCCGCCAAGGCTCGATATGCTAATACAGATAGTGCCGTTTAGCATCAACAAATAATCAATCGCACAGTATACCGCAATTATCAACACAATGTTTAGTTAACATCATTTAGAATAACGGTAATATCGTAAAACACAAAGTTTTTTGAAGTCAATTTCGAGTTCTTTGACTAGGACGATCATTATATGCATGCACTTACTGAAAACAACTTTTTGAAAAAGAGGGCGAGTCGCGTTACGCTCAAAACTTGTAGATACTGTCCTTTATTTTGGAAGAGGATGTTTATACGTCGACTTTTTAAAAATTATTTTCGAATAATGTATAAAAGAAATTCTGTTATAAATCGTAACTAATTTGAAATATTTCAAAGGTGTTGAGCTCCAAATACCACAATTTAAAAATCTTTCCTCTTCTACCAAAATGCTTAATTGAAAGGATTTTTCACCGAGATACGTGACCATTTGATATGACGACATTAAATCATGGGTTTTTCACAATATTAGAAAATTTCAAAGCACCACTTTAAAATGTTCGTGATATTACAGTGTCGTGGGTCTCGTGCCAGAACCCACTAGGCTAAAAATCATTTTTAGAACGTTCAAAACGCCAAAAAGGCCGATGACGGTAATATTTTCAAATACTCAGAAGAGTCATTTATAAAATATCAAATACCGTCATAAAGATACCGTCAAAACGTGCAAGACCAAAATGCCAAAACTCGGTTTAGGGAATCAGTTTTTACGAAATAAAACTCAGTTTGCAAGATACAAAAACCATTTCAAAATACTCACGCAGCGGATAAAATTAACACCCATAAATTTATTCTAATGAAATGTAGAAACCGATAAATATGCTCGACTTTCGAAGCATACTACATAACTATTCTCACTCGGACCGTATACGCATGTTATATCCTAAAACAAATATATCACCAACAAATTCCAATCCCTAGTTCACATTAAACACATTAGCACAATATAATCAAATACATATATAAAGGGACTTACAATCGGGAGACTTACTACCACGGATTGCCTGAAGATGATGACGGAATCACGATACTAATCACAACTCTGATGCGCGCGACTTACACAAGACATGGACTTGACCCAACGGCCTAGGTTTTTCGCAAACCTAAGCTCCGACACCATAAATGTAACACCCCCAGAATATGTCCGGGAATGTCACACGCCGTAGGCCCTTCTCACAAGGATCTACTAGGCTACACTCCAATAGACTACTCAAATGATTGACCGACCGGGGTCAATCTAATTACAAAGCAGACCGACAAGGTCACTAAACAATTCAGAACTAATGAAATTCACATCTCAATGACAATAATAAACTTTAATACGGAAAGAAATGACAACTCAATTTAATAAATGATAACTACACCCATGCAAGAGTGAATACTCGACTGAAAAGGGAATACCGAACAAAATGCAAACAAAAGAAAAAGACTCTGACTCTTGTGTGATTAGCATCGTCGTCTTCCATCTCCTTCCAAGCAAATCCCGTGACTGCTCCTGAGCTGCCAAAACCTGAGCGCATAACAGATACCCACCCCCCGAAAACTCGGGGATTAGCAAACTGGAATTTTTCTAGTGCAAGTACATAATATACAAGATATACGAACAATAACAACACAAAACTCAACAGCCGCGAAGCCTTAACACAAACCACACATTCCCATAGTCGACACAGAATAGCACTCGCATGCACAGGATGAAAGATAATCACATAGTCATATTCTCTTTACGGAACATAACACTAATGAAACTTTAATCGATCCCAAGGAGTCAAATGATCTAGTTTGAAAATACCTTTTTTAAAAGGAAAAATAATATGAGGGTAGCTTGAAAACGTTATTATTGACTCGGGCCGCCCTGGTGTTTTGAAAATCGAATGGGAATACTTATAGAAAATAACTTCAAGAGCTTTCAGGTCCTCGACCTAACATGTGGAAAACAATTTGTAAGAAAACCATTACAATGTTATTCGGAGTCCTCGACCCAATTTATAAAACACTATCACAAGCGAATTATTACAACGTCTTACGGGGTCCTCAACCCAATACACAGAATAATCATCACAGTACAATCAAAGGCACAGCCTCTCATTCGACAAATCCTGCTCAAGACCCCTGATTAATTAACCCTCGGAGATCTCGTCAAATATCCTTGGTTAATTAACCCTCATACCAACGTTTAAAACAAGTTGAAACAAACTTTCAGAAACACGAATCGCGGTCTATACCAAGACCAACATTTAAAAGCTAGTTGAAAGAACTTTGAATTATGAACATCGTTCAGTAACGGGGTCTTAGCTATCACTCAAATATCCGTAACCAATAAGCCTGCCAGGCGCCTCCCTTGCACACCTGTGCACCGGCGTTCACTCCACTATGTTGGCCGCCCCTTGAACATGTCACCGCGCCGGAGATCACTCCCACAAGAGCCGCCCATTGCACGCGCATTAGGTAACACCGGTGTTCACCAAACATATGGAGCCGCACATTGCAGCGTACACCAGGCCGGAGTACACACCCCGCCCTCAAAGGTTCCGGATACGACGTTTCTCACAACAAGTATTCACATTGTTACAATATCAACCACATAGTCAATCATTGCAACAATTATCAAATCAATACACCAACACACAATTTATTCATCAGTCCACGACCACACGAATAAATAACAACACGCACGTTATCAATCAAGACTCAACACAATAAGTCTTCGGCAAAACCAACCGACACTACACATATATCCTTATATCGTAACTCAACCGAATACACAAACCTTACTATATTATCTCTATAAATATGATTCGTGCTTTAATCCAAGTTGAGTACATCAACTAGCATCGATATTAATCACACGACATATATATATATATATATCTATATACATACATACTTATATATATATACCTTTATACATACATATATTTAACATATAAATATATATAATTCACACACTTCGGCTACAATAATTTCACATAGTTATAATTCGTATATCAAGGTACTTGCCTCAAATCCAAAGCACGCGAAGCAACGGAAAAGCTCGACCGAAAACCCTCGAATCTTCCAACTAGGTCGAAAACACAAGAATAACATAATCACTATAAGATCGATCGCTAGGAAGATGCAAAACACACGAAATTCTCAATAAGAATTCATAGAGACAAAGGATCGAACACTTGGGGCTCAATATTTCCCAAAGAATATCAAGAACATTATCTGAACCCGAATACGGTAAGAATTACGAATCAAATCATGGGGAAAGAATCAATAAAACCGATTAATGATATACAACAACATGATTCATGGAGAACAACTCGAATCTTGAAGATTCATAAAATATGAAGCAAGGGTTTACAAGATGATCAAATCGAATCGAAGACGAAGAACACGGATTGATGACGTTAATCAACACCAAGAACTCAAGGAAGATATAAACTTGGAGTTACAAGGCTCCAAAATCGCCCCTAGATCGCCCACAAATCGCCTCAGCCGCGGAGGAATGAAGAAAGGGTGAAAAATGACGAACACGGTCAATCCTCGGTATATAAATACCTGCACATGAGTTACGTACGTTAACCAAAAAGGATAACGTACGTTACCTGTATTACGTACGTAATGCGCATAGTTAACGAACGCTATGATCCTCACATGGCGTACGCTATCGACGGCCAGAACTCACTGTCTGAACTGGAATACCCTTACGTACGTAATGAGAAGGCTTAACGTACGTAAGGCACATGATGATAACGTACGTTATGCTTATAACATAGCGTACGTAAGTCACTTAGCAGTCCCAGAACTGCTAAGTTCAGCTCGTCGAGTACGAGCGCGACGAAACTGCGAAATGACAAATACAGCACAAGGCGAGGACATGCATACGAAGAGTGCAGAACGACGGACTCAAGCGTTAAAAGAAAAAACGATTCCGACTACCCGAAGGTTCAGAATACGATAACAGAAGTAATCACCCCCAAACTTTGGGAAATTACGAAACGGCCCAAAACGTCCGTAAATCACGATATGACAACCAAACCGAAGCTCACACGCATAATAAAGCTCAACGAACTTATAGGAAAGGCGAAACCATAGTTTCGACCCACCATCACACGAAATGAACCATATAGCCAGAAAAGTCGCTCAAAACACGGATTCGGGTAAAACAGCCCCGGAACAACTCGGAGGACCAAACATGCAGAATGAAACGTTATCAAAATATCAAAACGTTCGCAAGCGAGCTTCTGGAAACCAGAAAAATGCCAAGAACGAAAAAGTACTGAAAGAGAAAATCACGGGTATTACAATAATGTCATATTTATAAAGCTTGGTCCGACTTTTGGTATAGTGCTGAGGGACTTCATCGTATACTTGTAACATTTCCTCTAAAAAAAAAATTCATATGCAAGCAAGATCACATCTATCACTAATTTAAAATAACAATTTTGAAGTTCAAATATTATAATTTTTTATTATAATAAGAATTTTGCATGTCATTTACTAAATCACCACCCAAACCCGATCCAAAATTTATACAGCACTCAAATACGATTCGAAGTTGATCCGAAATAAATCACTGATCCGAACAATCTGATCTGAAATTTCTTTAAACGAATCCAATCCTTCACTTGCCAACTTGATATCACTTGCAAATTTGATACAAAATCACTTGGTTCGAGTGGAAATTAACAAGAGTAAATAAAAATGACAAAATAACAATAATAATAATAATAATAATTTAATGAGCCTGAACTGAATTGAACTGAATATGAACTGAACAGAACAGAACAAAAATGAACTAAAATTAATGAGTTTTCAGACCAAGAGAACAGAGCCTTATTTAGATTAAAGAATACAAAGATTCACATAAATACAACTTGAATTCCCTGAAATTTTAATAAAATAAGATAAGATAATTGCTACTTTTTGTAAAAAATGATAAGTGTAAAAATGTATAATTGCTGGAACTCTGTCCATCCTCTTTGATCTTAGCCCTTACTAATCCAATACCCAACAAATAAAAAAATTGCAATAAATAAAATTTATATAAGCTTCATATGAACTTTAATTCATTCTGAGGCTGTATCTGATTTTGGCATTATTCACAAATACAATAATCAAGCTACTTCTATCAAAGTCCTCTGAAAAAATAAAGCTACTTCTATCCAAGTGAGATGTTCGGTTAAGTGAATATGTGGTTATTATGATTTCTTCGGTAAATAGTTTTTTTGGTCGAAAGAACTTTCTGGGGTAATTTAGCATCTCACGAGCCGGAATTTAGTTAAGTTTGTCAATCCACGCTCAAAATACAATATATAAGTTTGAGTTCGGGCTTCTGTAACACCCCGATATATTCGGAATAATTACAGCGCCGTAAATCCTTTATATAAGAATTTACAAGGCTAATTTGAGAAATAGGAAAATAGTACTAAAGTGTCATTAAGATTAAAATTCAAAACCAGTTCAACAATTCGAATGAGTCCATTATTACAAAATATCCCCAAAACATCAACAACATATGCGTACTCGAGTACTGAAAAAATAACCAGAAAACACGACAACATAATCCACATCACTGAGCCACATCATCGTCATGTCGGTACTGTGGTTGCTTCCCCGCTCCTCGGCTACCTGAACATCAAAACAAATGTCCACCCCCGAAGGGGTTAGAAAAACGATGCTAGTACAAGTATCATAATACATAAATCAACAATGCATCATAAAACATACAAAACGGACTTCCATCACCAGAATCCAACGATGTGAATCCTCACGATTCCATCACCACAATACAGGGTAATCCAACGATCCAGTGCCCTCAGCATAGATCCCCATGATGATCCCGTCGGACCAACGCATGGTGGAAAACCCGTCCAACGATCCAGCGCCCTCAGCATAGATCCCCATGATGATCTCGTCGGACCAACGCATGGTGGCCATCCGATCCAGCGCCCTCAGCATAGATCCTCATGACCCCATCGGATCATTTACAACATAAACAATGCAATTCTGCATACACATAAGCAAATCGATATGTTCATCGACATGAACAATCAAGAAATCAATAACGAATACCACGACAATTCAAAGGAATTAATCTCATGTTCAACAACATGAATAAACCATATGCATGATCAAAAATTCCAATATTAACCAATTTTAAAATACGATACTTGCCTCAAAGATGGCAAGAATTAAATACTCCCACGAATGTCACACGTCCGAAGGTCGCCGTCCCTCGATCGATCACCTTGTACAAAGTAATAACAAGGAATTCAATAAACCTCCCGAAACTAACGCACGAGTACCGAACGCCTTAAGTTATAATCGAGTTATCAATAACGGACAATTGGTTCTCGGTCCTATTTCCTGACGAGTACTAAGTTTGGAAAAAGGCATGCGAATTTAAGAGATCGTAACGGAACACAAAGTCAGTGTCTACAATTCCAAAGACATTCATCATATCATTATATCCTATGTTCCATACTCTAATTTCGATCATTAACTCGAATGCTTGGTTCGGTTGCTACAACGATACATAACGAGATCATCACGTTCAATCTAGTTCTAGGTTAATATAAATTGTTAGATTTTGATGATGTCATTAATATAAATTCAAATGTTTATTACTTGGCGAAAATGTAAGGAAGAACCAAATGAGTATCTTCCATAGGCCAAATTATGTTAAGTGTAAAACTTGGCAAAATGTAAAGAAGAACCAAATGAGTATCTTCTATAGGCCAAAAATTAGTTAGGCTAAAAATCGGCTAAGTACTAGAGATCAACTGAGTTCATCAGAGAGGTACAGCCGAGTCAAGTCAGAGAAGTTCTGGTCAACAAAAATCATCAGGGATGTTTGACTGCATCGCAAAGTTACCTCAGACAAGTCATCTGATCAGACGAGTTCCAAACAGTGAACATCAGAGAGGTCCAGAACTGCAGAGAAGTTAACTCACATCAGCCTAGTCGAGATCAGCCAAGTACTCCAAGTCCACGTCAGCATGCGTTGAAAAGTTAAGAATTACGGAAAGACACATGCAACGTGAAGAGACAAATTGGAGAGATTCCCGCAAAGGATATGAATTAATTAATCCATCCAGACCCACCTTGAAGACTTTAATCGTTTTATAATCAAAAGATTTGGCGCCTCACATGCAGAAGTCTTCACAACGGTCGGAAGATAGATTAAAATATGGGAATCCAGCCTTGCAACATTCAGAAAAGAATAAACAAAGAAGTCTCCCTCCAACGGACTGATTTGTTACAGATCTGCAATGGCTATGAAGAAATGCTCAAGGATCAACACCTATATATATCCGAAGATTTGAAGTTGAGCAATTACCGGTGCTAACATACTTTCAAGCGATCAAAGCATTCAAGCAATGTAAAAGCGAAATACAGCATCGTGAAAAGAGCAAGTTCTAAAAAGTTCATACTTGAAGAAGCTCTTAGTTGGAGAAGACAAAAACTCGTGTCTTAAATCCTGAGTTCGGGGTACTTCACTGGTTGAAGTTAGAGACTGTAAAGGCATCCAAGGATCGAGGATCAAGAGGTGCAAGGCAGTCAAGTGTGTTACAACGGCACGGAATTCCACTGGTTGGAAGCTGTTGTAGTTTGGTTGAATCACTGTAATATTTATCACTGGTTGAGAATTATAGTGAATTCATATCCAACTGGTTTGGAGAAAAGTGGATTAGTAGAGGATTACCCCACCTCTGAGACCACTATAATTGCCTGCGTACTTTACTGTTTTATAGTATCATAATCTAACTGCTGCATTCATTGTTAAGTGTTTCATTAGTTGTTTTATATTCGTCATCAGCTGATTTCCGCACGTATTAAGAACAAATGACTCCAAGTCATTTGTTTATCTATCAGCTGAAGAAACTTACTCTTTGAGAAAAAGAGTTTAAGAGTTTCAATAAGTCTATTCACCCCCCTCTAGACTTATTCCTGGACGACTTCTGACCTACAAGTGGTATCGGAGAGGTTGGTTCATTTATTTCACGAACCAGATCTATATCTGAGATATATCTTTACTCTCATTTTATAATGGAACACATGCATTCTAGACTACCTGTGTTTTCAGTTGACGAGTATGATCTTTGGAAGATAAGGATGCAGGCACACTTATCTTCAATCCATGATGACATGTGGTGCATCATAGAGGATGGTCCATTCATCTTCGAGAAGGACAACACTCCAGAAGAAATCGCAGCAGGGAAGCCAGAGAAGATCCCAAAAAAGAGGACAGAGCTGACTCCTGAATAAAGAATGCTGGCCAATCTTGATAACTGGGCCAGAGATGTGCTTGTTGCGATATTTCTTAAATGCAAGTGCACGTTATCGTATACAAGTAAGAAAGTGATGAGTGAGTATCATTCCCACGAGGACTGAATCACTAACTACCGATTTTTATGTATTCTAGTTTTATTTGAACAATCGAACTTTGGTTTTGCAATTAATTACTAAAAGAATTAATAAAAGACTAAATAATAAAAACGATAGCTTGAAGAAAGAGAATCAAATGATGAATAAGTCTAGGATTCTGAATCCACCTCGGTTTATCCGAATTTACTCTCGATTATCTGAAGTTAATGATTTTCCCAATTTATTGAAGGCGAAGATTGCTAATATACTCTACCGCCTCTCCCGAGGTCAATAGATTTTTCTAAAGGCGATTAACGCACTCTATCCCTAGGTGAATTAATTCGTCAATAGGCAAAAAGCATAAATCTCTAAAAGGCCACGTAGTTCCTATGAGTATATTCCTATCTCACAGAATAAAGCGGTCCTCACCAATAGTTCCTCACCAACTCTCCTCTCCCGATTCGAATTGAATGATTAAAACAATACAACTATTGGCCAGATAATTGAAAACATTAAACACGATTAGGAAAACTCAACAAAAAGGGAATTAAATAGATAATCTCAAGCAATTCCGTCAAAACAAAGGTTTCATCAAAATCCTAGATTAGGGTTTTAGCCTGACATGCTAAATAATGAAAATACAGAATTAATAAATAAAAGCATGAAAATCAAACGCAGATGAAGAGCTCGGATTCCTCCGTTCTTCTGGCTTCCGCCCTCCGCCTTTGATCTCTTCTGCTTCTCTCGTCTGTGATAGTCTTCTCTGATCCTTCTGTTCCCAAGCCTCCCCGATAATTAATTAGGGTCTTAAACCCTTATTTATAGCTCTCCACAGTCTCCAAATCGGGTCCGTGTGAGTAGGTCGAGAACTGGCTTCAAAACGGCCCAAATCCACGCGGAGCACACCAAAACCGCCTTGTGTGCCGCGGCTCACTTAATCTGTGCCGCGGACATGGCGTCGTGTTAAAACACAGGCGCGTGATTTTCTTACGGCCGCGGCTCACCTGGACTGTGCCGCGGCACAGAGTACAGTTTACTCCGGTGCCTGCTGGTTGCCTTCTTGTGCCGCGGCCCACTTGCCTTGTGCCGCGGCCCACGGCCAAAATTCGCCGTTTTCGCCTGTTTTGCCTCGTTTTAGCTTCCAGACTACAATCTCCTGTCAAACATACAAGAATAAGACATTAAAATCTCATTTATGCAATTTGACTCGCCAAAATAATACTAAATAATGATAAATAAGCGTATAAAAATACGCCTAACAAATACCCCCAAACTTGAGCCTTTGCTTGTCCTCAAGCAAAAAGAATTAATTTCAACAAAAGAATCTCGTGAATAATCGTGCAACTCGTAGTGCTCAACCTAATCAATACTATCCTGAATTTCTCTCTGAATAATACGAGTATCATAATAGCGAGCTACACTCAGAACACTGATTCCACAAAGTTACCAAGTTCAGTCCTAATCACTCGTTCATGAAGAAAATCCAGCTCAAAGATTAACAAACGTGAATCTAATCGACCTTCAATATGAAAGGTTAAAATAAACGAGCTAATTCGCCCCGTTCCACAGTCTAATGGCACAATTTTCACGAGTTTCATAAAAAAATAACCCTCAGACAGTATTCCCTTATATATATGCTCAAGAAATTGATTCGAGTTGACCACTAGGTTCGGATTTCGGGATGTTTCATCGGGATAATCCTAGGGTGGAACTTCCATTCTCATGTATTGGGAAACCGTTTGACGTAAAAGACACTCATGGGGCACATGGATGCTTCTAGTTACTAAGTTCCCCTCCACAGCTGAGAAACAACTCGAATAGCTAATTCCCGCATGTCTGAATCAAGGTCGCTGTTTTACGCGAGAGTAAACAACGGGTCACGCGAGTACCCCCGGTTACTAGGCTCCCTATCATCGGCACATGTGAAATTTTTAAATCACTAGTCTAATCAGGGTCGTCGTTTTACGCGAGAGTAAACAACGGGTCACGTGAATACCCCCGGTTACTATACTTCCCATCATAGAACAAAAATATCTCGACTTTTGGGAAAAACTGACCGACTCTAAACTTAATCTAAGTGCCAACACGACTTATGTAACTGGACAACTAGCTAACCGAAAAATGTAACCAAACGTATCGACGGTGATTTTAAAACACGTACGTATCCTCTCTTATCCGCCAAGACCTCTACAATCACGAAAAAATTTTGGACCTCAATGAAGACTTAGCAGAAACAGAAATCACTGACTACAACTCGACTAAACTCGACCGTTTCTTCAGAAAGAAAAACAGTGTCGTAACATCAGTATTACACAAATAGAAGCACGAAAAATTCACGAATAAGAGAAAAATCATGACAAGCAAGGCTATCGACAAAAAGATAACTAAAAATAACAAAAAGTGCAACGAAATAAGTACAGCAGTAAATGTAGCAACGGAAAGTAAATCCCCCCAAACTTAGGACGTACATTGACCTCAATGGACACAATATAATATGCAATTAAAGTGAAAGGTCAAGTACTCCCCTCCAGTCCTCTCACGAGCTGGTGCCGGCATCATCCGGTGAGGAGGGTGGTGTGGCTGGCCGAGCAGGTGCAATAAATGGCCCGTCCGGATGCAAAATGTGGGCCGTCCATGCGGCAAGGTGCTCCTGATGGTAGGCATCCCTCGCTGCCAGACGCCTCGCCTCACGCCGGTTAGCCCGGCGGGCCTGCTCTCGCATCTCATCCCTGACGGCAGCAATGAAGCTCTCCCTCTCCGTCCGTTGCTCCTCTCTCATGGCAGCCAGCATACTCTCTCTCTCTCTCCTCACCTCCTCTCTCTCTCCTCATCTCCTCTCTCTCTCTCCTCAAATCCTCCCTCATATCCTCTCTCTCTCCTCATATCCTCCCTCAGCCCGTCGAACATCGCCTGCAATCTCTCTCTGTCGGGCGGCGGGCCGGCATCTGCCTGCCCCTGTGTCAGCAGTAGAGGCTCGGGGGATCCCTCGTGGGCCTCATCCAGTAGAAATCCTCTCCCCCGAGCGTGCGCCGGCGCTCCTCCCCACTGGTCAAAATGTGAGATGATGCGGCGGTCGATCGGGGCCTGGGGAGCTAGCATCGGCTCGTCGTCCGACCACGTCAGCCCCGACTGCCGGCACAGAGCGCAGATAAGAGAGGGGTGCTTCAACCCCGTCTTGGCCCCTCCCTGAATACACTGAAATATAGATCGAACCAAGAGAGGGGCCACATCGAATCGCAGCCCGGATGTGATAGCATATAGTGTCCGGGCGCGGGAGAGAAAAACAATGCGGATCTGAGATGTGGGGTCTATACGAGCGCAGATAAAATATAGCCAGGCACGCCCGAGCCGACTGAGGCGCGATCTCTTGAAGTGGAAAGTGGAAGAACCCGGTGCGCGCCGCTCCCAGTCGGAGTCGGGCTGCGTAAGAGTCTCGAGCAGAGCCTCCTTCGTGAGGCTAGCCATAACTCGGTCATAAGCCGTCTCATCTACCACCGGCAGCCCAAACAACCTCCGAATAGCAGCTACAGAATAATCAATCGTAATACCTCGGACATCGACCTGAGTCCGAGTGTCTGACTGCTGCAACATCTGGCCTGCTCGAATGTGCTTCAATAACGCGCTGGCATAGAACTCCTGCACTATCGAAATCACCGCTGGCTCGGGGGGTGCAGCGAAACGGGCCCACCCCATCTCATCTATCATGGTAAGCAGTTCCCCGTCTTGGGGGGCTGGAGTGAATCCCCTCTCTGGGATCAGAGGTCGCGGCCGAATCTTCTCGTTGAAGATTTTGTGGATCTCCGGGTCAGAAAACTGGTGCGCCTCCAACTCGGCGCGACCACGAGAAGTTTCCCCTCGAGTGGGGGATGACTGAGTCCTGGACCTCTTGCTCAGCTTCTTAGTCCTAGCCATAGCGAGTCCTGAAAAAAATTAAACACTAGAGTTTACTTACTCAAACAATAACGAGAATAATCATCACTCGGCTAAGGATATCCAGCTGTAAATCAGAAATTTAACGAGATAGCACATCCGTGAGAGAAAAATGAAATTGAACCATAACGTTTAAACTAGACGTACGGGTTGGGGTTGCTGTAATTTCAGAACGAATACGTTGCACATAGATTCAAAATATTGCCTTAACAAAGAAAATTTTTCATTCAGACATTTCATCAAACACTTAAAGGGCACGAGTTCAATTGAAGAACAAATATGACAATAGCTCGATTAAATCCCCAAGAACAACAACACGAATCATTCACCATCAAAAACGACATATTCAATTCACTCATAATCCAAAATAATCATGAAAAATCGATCAAAACATCATGTCCTCCACTTAACCATCATAGAATTTTTGAAGGAAATAAACATATTCAACCATCAAATGCATAACACAACTTCACATTTAAATTCATAGAACAATTTGAGATTAGAGATTTAGACTTACCTTGCTTGGATTGTGAAAAGTGCAAGAAAATTGCAAGGGAGATGAAGGTTGGCCGATCGCGCACGCAAGGGAGAGGAAAGGGAAGGGAAACGTACCTGGGTAGTTGGCCGAATGAGAGTTATAAGGTACCTGGGCTCTTCAAATTCCGCATGGTGTGCCGCGGCACAGCTCAAGTGAGCCGCGACACCGAGTACAGTCCCTTTTACCTGCTCGTTTGTTTTGTTGTGGGCCGCGGCTCAGCTTTCGTGTGCCGCGGCTCAGGGCTCAAGTGTGCCGCGGCTCAGTAATGTTGTGCCGCGGCACAGAGTACAGAAAGTTTAGCTCTCCCTTTTGATTTGTGTGTGTCGCGGCTCGCAAGCCTTGTGCCGCGGCTCAGGCATAAATTTCTCCCCTGGGACTTTTCATGCACAGAATTTTAAGAAGAACACGTCAAGAGTGAGAGGTAAAAGCAAATCAAAGCACAAAATGATGAAAAATAAAATTTCAAGAATGCAAGAAAAATACAGAAACTCAAAAATCTACAACTACGAACTCGGGTTGCCTCCCGAGAAGCGCTAAGTTTATAGTCTTCAGCCGGACCTATTAAAAAATCAGTTCGCTTTTCGCAAACTCCATTTGATCTCCGCCCCGTTCATCGAACCGTTAATATGGTTTTTAAAATTTTGACCATCGGTCATTAACGATTCGATTTTCGGTTCAGACACCCGATGTTGGTTGCGGAAAGATTTTGACGAGAACAACTTCCCTAGACACCCGTTTTTCTCATGACTAGACGTCCGTTTGACTTCCGACTTATTTTCCTCTTTCGCGAACGAACTTATGACAGCAGTAGACTTTTCCGATTGTGGCTGGTCAGATGGCGATGATTGCATGTTCACATGCTTGAGAAATGCGACTCGTTCTACATCTTTCTTAAAAGTTGGACCATCTGAAACGGAATCTGAATTTTTCGATCGACGATTTTTTCGGTGTCTTTCTTTCGCAACGGCCTCCACACTTTCACTTTGAGATCTCTTATCAACACCTCCCGGCCATGAAAAGGATTTGAATACTTGGAACGTAACATGCTCGTCTTGAACCCGCAGAGTTAATTCCCCTTTTTCCACATCTATAAGAGTTCTGCCGGTCGCTAAAAATGGTCGTCCCAAGATAATCGGGATATCTTGATCTTCCTCCATGTCGAGAACAATAAAATCCACTGGAAAGATAAATTTATCCACTTTTACTAACACGTCCTCAATCACTCCCCTCAGATACTTAATAGATCGATCCGCTAATTGCAAGGAGACCGTCGTCGGCTTTGCTTCTCCAATTCCCAGCTTCTTGAAAATAGACAGAGGCATGAGGTTAATACTAGCACCGAGATCGCACAACGCCTTATTAAATTGAAAGATTCCCCATGGTGCACGGTATGTTGAAACTTCCCGGATCTTTCAATTTTGGTGGAAGCTTCTTCTGAAGAATAGCGCTGCACTCTTCCGTTAAGGCAACTGTCTCAAACTCCTCGAGTTTTCTTTTCTTTGACAAGATCTCCTTCATGAATTTAACATAGCTTGGCATTTGTTCCAACGCGTCGGCAAATGGAATGTTAATATGAAGCTTTTTGAACACGTCGAGGAACTTAGAGAATTGCTTGTCCGCCTTTTTCTGCTGTAATCTCTGCGGAAACGGGACGGGTGGCACATATGCCTTCGGGTTATCCGGAAACGTTATCGAGGGTCTCCAATCTTGTGATTCCTCCGTCGCTATTTTTTTTTCTCCTCAATTTCACTTCTCTTTTCACTCCTTTCGGGCTGGTCACACACCTCCTTCCCGCTTCTCAAACTGATTGCATTTAGACCTTCTCTAGGATTTGTCTCGGTTGTACTTGGCAATGCTCCCTCCGGGCGGGCTGTCAACACATTAGCAATCTGGCCCAGCTGGACTTCCAAGTTGCGAATGGAGGCGGAATGATTTTGCAATGTTGCTTCAGTACAGGTCATGAATTGACTCGTATTCGCTGCCAATTTCGCAATTGCTTCCTCGAGAGAAACTTTTGGAGTGGGAGGAGGCTGCTGTTAGTTTTGAGCGAACGGAGGCTGGTTCGAGTTCTGTCCGTTTCTCCATGAGAAGTTTGGATGATTACGCCATCTCGGATTATACGTGTTGGAGTACGGATTATTTTGCCGGTTTCCGTTTCCTACAAACTGGGCTTGTTCAATTTGGGGCTGCTCGAACGGGTTTCCGACTTGGCACTCCGCGCTAGGGTGAGATCCGTTACACCAATTGCACGACTCAATGGTAACGGGGGAAGGAGCATGCGAAAATGCTTGAAGCTGCTGTGTTAATGCTGCGACTTGGGCTGACAATGTAGATATCGGGTCATTACTCGAAATTTCCATAACTCGCTTCGGCGTTATTCGTTCGGATGGCCATTGATAAGCATTAGCGGCCATAGCTTCCAACAACGAGTGTGCTTCAGCCATCGTCTTTCCCATCAAAGCTCCACCGGCGGCTGCATCCACGAGAGTGCGTGTGGAAGCACTCAAACCATTGTAGAACGTCTGAATCTGAAGCCAGTCCGGAAGGCCGTGATGTGGGCATCTCCGTAACAAATCTTTGTATCGCTCCCACGCCTCATGGAGCGATTCCATGTCACACTGACCAAAAGTGGTGATCTCGTTTCTCAGTCTCGCCGTCTTAGAAGGTGGGAAGAATTTAGCAAGGAAGGCTTGTGCTAACTCTGCCCATGTTGTGATCGACCCCGGCGGTATTCAGCTAAAATTTCGCTTTATCCCTCAAAGAGAAAGGGAAAAGCCATAAACGGATAGCATCGTCGGTGACACCATTGTTCTTGAACGTGTCACAAATCTCTAGAAAAGAAGCAATATGTGCGTTGGGGTCATCGTTCGGCAATCCACAAAACTGGCTAGCCTGCACCATCTGAATGATCGCAGGCTTGATTTCGAAATTGTTGTCTTGGATTGTTGGACGCCGAATCCCCGAAAAGTTCGTGTTGATCTGCGGCATAGCATAATCTCGAAGAGCCAGTGCCGGTTGAACTTGCTGCACATGGTTATCTCCTCCTTGAATTTCGATATTTTCAGCCATAGTGACTGTTGTCGGTAGCTCTTGTTTCTCCTTCTTCTTTCTCTTAAGAGTGCGCTCGAGTTCGGTATTCAAATGTAGTAGGCCTTTGTTACCGAGTTTTCTCATGCACTACCCGAAAAATTCCTGAAAGGACAAACAAATAAAATAAAATACACGAAAATAAGTAAATAAAAACGTTCAAACTAAGACTAGAAATACTGAAATCGATATTAGCAAAAATTTCACTCCCCGGAAACGGCGCCAAAAACTTGTTGCGATATTTCTTAAACGCAAGTGCACGTTAACGTATACAAGTAATAAAGTGATGAGTGAGTATCGTTCCCACGAGGACTGAATCACTAACTACCGATTTTTATGTATTCTAGTTTTATTTGAACAATCGAACTTTGGTTTTGCAATTAATTACTAAAAGAATTAATAAAAGACTAAACAGTAAAAACGATAGCTTGAAGAAAGAGAATCAAATGATGAATAAGTCTAGGATTCTGAATCCACCTCGGTTTATCCGAATTTACTCTCGATTATCTGAAGTTAATGATTTTCCCAATTTATTGAAGGCGAAGATTGCTAATATACTCTACCGCCTCTCCCGAGGTCAATAGATTTTTCTAAAGGCGAATAACGCACTCTATCCCTAGGTGAATTAATTCGTCAATAGGCAAAAAGCATAAAATCTCCAAAAGGCCACGTAGTTCCTATGAGTATATTCCTATCTCACAGAATAAAACGGTCCTCACCAATAGTTCCTCACCAACTCTCCTCTCCCGATTCGAATTGAATGATTAAAACAATACAACTATTGGCCAGATAATTGAAAGCATTAAACACGATTGGGAAAACTCAACAAAAAGGGAATTAAATAGATAATCTCAAGCAATTCCGTCAAAACAAAGGTTTCATCAAAACCCTAGATTAGGGTTTTAGCCTGACATGCTAAATAATGAAAATACAGAATTAATAAATAAAAGCATGAAAATCAAACGCAGATGAAGAGCTCGGATTCCTCCGTTCTTCTGGCTTCCGCCCTCCGCCTTTGATCTCTTCTGCTTCTCTCGTCTGCGATAGTCTTCTCTGATCCTTCTGTTCCCAAGCCTCCCCGATAATTAATTAGGGTCTTAAACCCTCATTTATAGCTCTCCACAGTCTCCAAATCGCGTCCGTGTGAGTAGGTCGAGAACTGGCTTCAAAACGGCCCAAATCCGCGCGGAGCACACCAAAACCGCCTTGTGTGCCGCGGCTCACTTAATCTGTGCCGCGGCACATGGCGTCCAGGTTAAAACCTGGGCGCTGTGATTTTCTTCTGGGCCGCGGCTCACCTGGACTGTGCCGCGGCACAGAGTACAGTTTACTCTGGTGCCTGCTGGTTGCCTTCCTGTGCCGCGGCCCACTTGCCTTGTGCCGCGGCCCACGGCCAAAATTCGCCGTTTTCGCCTGTTTTGCCTCGTTTTAGCTTCCAGACTACAATCTCCTGTCAAACATACAAGAATAAGACATTAAAAGCTCATTTATGCAATTTTACTCGCCAAAATAATACTAAATAATGATGAATAAGGGTATAAAAATACGCCTAACAGTGCTATATCAAACCCTTGACAAATCCACCATGGTCAAGATCAAGAACTGCAAGAATGCCAAGGAAATCTGGGACACATTAGCTTTAATGTGTGAGGGAACGGAGCTAATCAAAGAAAATAAGTTGTCAATCGCTACTCAAAAGTTTGACAACTTCAAAATGAAGAATGGCGAATCTATAGACCAAGTGGACACAAGGTTCACTGTAATCATCAACGAGATCAATTCCCTCGGCAAATCATATGGCAACAGGGAAATGGCACTGAAAGTTCTAAGATCTCTCAATCCTGAATGGAGCATGAAGGCAGTGGCCATGAGAGAATCCAAGGATCTCAATAAGATAAAGATCCAAGAGCTGTTCTCTGATCTGAAGGCTTATGAGTTCGAGCTTCTAAGTTCATCCTCAACCGAGCCTGCAGAGAAGGGAATAGCCTTTGCAGCCGAGTCCCCCGCCAAGAGCTTATCTGATGTGAAGCCTCCAAATCCATTAGATTTTGAGGAAGAAATGGCGTTCATTATGCAAAGGTTCAGCAACTTCAGAAAGAATTACTCCAAATACAAGAAAAATTATAAGGAGAATCCCAGAAGGAACCAGAAAGCCGGAAGCTGGAAGGTGGAGTGCTATAATTGTCATAAAACAGGACACATCCAAATCGACTGTCCTGAGCTTAAGAAGGACGAGAGCAAGAAGGAGGTGGGCAGAAAAGAAGACAGAAGGAAGGCCCTCATCGGAGAAGATCAGGAGCATGTAGAATCTAGCAGCGGATTCTTCTCAGATGATGACGAAGAGTATGATTACCTGATGGCCAACCTAGCTGATGAAGAGGTAACATCAAAACCCTCTGGTTCAAATAATAGTTCAGCCATGTCACAAGATATGGATCTGCACGAATCTGTAAATCAGCTATTTAAAGATTTTGAGACACTTAAATCTGCACACCTAGTCAGATCACTGAGAAGACTCAGCTGCAAGATGAGAATAGGCAGCTGAAAAATGATTTTGAAAAACTCAGCCTAGAACTGAATAAGGTTGAGATAACTGCAGCTGACTTGAAAAACCAGACTGATGTTAATATAGCTGAGATAAATCGTCTAACTATTTTACTTAAAGAAAAATCAGCTGCACTTGCTCATGTCAAAGCCGAATTTACTAAGCTGACTCAGGTAAATAAGACACAGGCATAGGAAATAACCTCCCTGAAGGCGTCTTCAACTCTGGAAGAATTGTGTACCAATAAAAGGTCATTATATTCCAAATCAGGCCTTGGATATGATCCTCACACTCCCTCTAGTTCTAAAAGAAAATTTATCAAGGGAGAAACAATTGTCTCGACTGCTGAGCCTACATATAAACCGATATTTAAAAAAGGCAACAGCCAAGTCACATATCTAGGCTGCAGCCAGGGTACACAAGGCAGCCACCTAGACAAGTGACTAGGCAATGGCCCAGGCAGAAGCAGCAGTCCAGACAACATGCCCACTATTATCAACAACTCCCTAAAAACAGATTTCAAAATGGGAGGGGCAGATGGAAACCTCAAGGTTATCTTAATTTCCAAAATGAACAAATGTGGAGACCGCAAAGATTTAATAAATGGTCTCAGCCAAGATTTAGAAATGGCCCACACTATCAAAATTTTGAGGAATATCCAGTATACAATCCCAACAGGAGATTCAGACCTCGACCTTACACACCTTATAAGGGTTATAATAATAACAACTTTCACAATCCAAGGAAAAATCAATTCTCCAGGAAACCAACTAACCCTAGAGGACCCACACAGATTTGGGTACCTAAATCTCTGCTTGTCTAATTTCAGAAAAGGTGGAAGGACTACAACCACATCTCCTCAAACTCAAACTTTGGAGATGAAGAATGATTTGTAGATTCTGGATGCTCGAGGCACATGACCGGGAACAAGAAGATGCTGTCCAAATACACCAAAGAAAGAGGTCCTGATGTAACCTTTGGAGATAGCTCTAGAGGACAAACAAAGGGCTTTGGAGAGCTGCACCGAGGAAATATTGTGATATCCAAAGTTCACTATGTCAAAGGGCTCAAATACAACCTCCTGAGCATAAGCCAGTTTTGCGATGAGAAGAATCTAGTAGTCTTCACCATTTGGAAATTTATGGTGATAGATATCCTATCTGGAGAAGTGAAGCTACAAGGATTCAGAAGGAGAGATGTCTATATGATAGATTGGAACACAGGAACTCCCAATACCTGTTTTCTATCTAAGACAGTAGCTGAGAATGGGTGGCTGTGGCACAAAAGATTATGTCACCTGAACTTCAAAGCCATCAACAAGATTAGTTCTCAGAAGCTGGTCAGAGGACTTCCAGATGAAGCATTCAAGAAAGAAGCTCTTTGTGATGCATGTCAGAAAGGAAAGCAGACCAGAGCATCATTCAAGCCAGTCCAGCCTACAACTTTCACAACAAGGATCTTAGATCTACTCCATATGGATCTATTTGGTCCTATCAAGCCAAGGACTCTAAGCGGCCGAAAGCATGCACTTGTTGTAGTAGATGATTACTCAAGGTACACTTGGATTATCTTTCTATATAAAAAGAGTGAAACCTTGAACAAGCTACCTGAGCTGCTGAGGAGGATCCAGAATGAGAAATCCCTATCCATCATCAAGATCAGATCAGATAGAGGAGGAGAATTTCTCAACAAGGTGATCACTGATTACAGCGATCAGAATGGGATCCAGCATGAGCTCTCTGCAGCCAGGACTCCCCAGCAGAATGGCGTTGCTGAAAGAAGAAACAGAACCCTGAAGGAAGCAGCCAGGTCCATGATTGCAGAAGCGGACCTGCCCAAGAGGTTCTGGGCTGAAGCTGTCAACATAGCTTTCCATACTCAGAATAGGAGTATGATAGTAGGGAGACATGGCAAAACTCCCTATGAGGTTTGGAATAATAGAACTCCTACTGTTGCTTACTTTCACGTTTTTGGTTGTAAGTGTTTCATCCACAACAACGGTAAAACGCAACTAAATGCCTTTGATGCTAAAACTGATGATAGTCTCTTTATGGGATACTCACAAAGAAGCAATGCATATAGAGTATTTAACAAAAGAACCTTAGTTGTGGAGGAAACACCCCATGTTGTTTTTGATGAATCTACTGTTGAGTATAGGAAGCAAGTTGAGTTAATTGAGAACAAGCTCAAATCAGCAACCCTTGAAGAAGTCATTGTACATGACACTGGAATGGTGGACTCACCTGCAGACCAGCCTGAAGATCCAACTGTAGCTGCTGACGACCCAACTGCAGATCAGACAGGATCACCAAACCTATCTGATCCAGTTGCCGCTGATGAAGACCCAACTGTAGCTGATAAAGACTCATCTGCAGATCAGACCCAACCTGCAGATGACAAGACGGTAGCTGATCCAGTTGCAGACCAAGGAGACCAGAACCCAGCTGATGCAGAAATCCACCAGAGCAAATCAACAGGGGGAACAGACCCAGAAGAAGATGATATCCCCAAGTGGCTCAAAGACCATCCAATCCAGCAAATCATCGGGAAGCTGACTGATGGAGTTAAGACAAGACAGTCAACTCTACCTGCGGGAATGGCTATGTTCTCATGCTTCATGTCACAGATAGAACCCAAGACAACAGAACAAGCCTTGGAAGATTATTCATGGATCAATGCCATGCAAGAAGAACTGGAGCAGATGGAAAGAAACAAAGTTTGGGAACTAACAGACAGACCAGATCACAAGAAGGTTATTGGCACCAAATGGGTGTACAAAAACAAGAGTGATGAAGATGGAGATGTTGTTAGGAATAAAGCCAGACTCGTTGCAAAAGAATATGCACAGTGTGAAGGAATAGATTTCGATGAAACCTATGCACCTGTTGCAAGATTAGAGGCCATCAGACTATTCCTTGCATATGCAGCATTCAAATATTTTGAAGTTTATCAGATGGATGTAAAGAGTGCATTTCTAAATGGCATCCTAGAAGAAGAAGTCTATGTAGAGCAACCCCCAGGTTTTGTCAAAGGAGACAAAGTCTACAAGCTGTTAAAGGCTCTCTATGGACTTAAGCAAGCACCAAGAGCGTGGTATGAAACATTGTCTGTGTTTCTAGAGAAGAATGGTTTTTGCAAAGGAAAGGTGGATAAGACCCTATTCAGAGTGGAACACGAAGGACACATATTAATAGTCCAGATATATGTGGATGACATCATATTTGGCTCAACCAATCCAGAGCTATGTGAGAAATTCTCTAACCTCATGCAAGGAGAATTTGAGATGAGTATGATGGGAAAGCTTAACTTCTTTCTCGGATTACAAGTTAAGCAGATGGAAAATGGAATTTTCATCAACCAAGCTAAGTATACCAGAGACCTTATCAAGAGATTTGGAATGGAATCAGCCAAGCTAGCAAGAATTCCTATGAGCACAAGTACTCCCTTAGATACAGATGAGGGAGGCATATCAGTGGATTCTACCCACTACAGAGGACTCATTGGATCATTGCTATACCTCACTGCAAGCAGGCCAGACATATCCTATGCCGTAGGAGTTTGTGCGCGATTCCAATCTAAGCCTAAGCAGTCGCACCAAGATGCAGCCAAGAGAATAATCAAATACCTTAAGTCTACGATCAATGTTGGACAATGGTATCCCAAGGACGAAAACTTCGAGCTGTCAGGATATTCAGATGCAGATTTCGCAGGATGCAAGATTAATAGGAAAAGCACTAGTGGAACGTGCCAATTCCTAGGAACCAGACTGATATCCTGGTTTAGCAAGAAGCAGGTTCTAACTCTATTTCTACCACAGAGTCAGAATACCTAGCTGTAGGTAGTTGCTGTGCCCAGATCTTGTGGATCAGACAGCAGCTAAGGGATTATAATATCATTGCCAATGAAGTCCCTATCTGGTGTGATAACAATAGTGCTATTGCAATAACCAACAATCCGGTTTTGCATTCGAGGACCAAGCACATTGATGTTAAGCACCACTTCATCAGAGACCACGTGCTTAACAATAGAGTTAGAGTTGAAAGAGTCAGCACAGACTACCAAATAGCTGACATCTTTACCAAACCTTTGCCAGAAGAAAGGTTCTTGGAGTTGAGCAGAGAACTCGGTCTACTAGATTGGGAATCTAGTACAGAAGCAAGATGAAGCATCTCAGAGGAAGGACGGACCCAGCTAATTAAAGGAATCAGATCCTAGCTGATGCAGACAAGAAGACGAAGGATGGACAAAGGAACCTAGCTGATCAGAATCTCAGGCGAGAAGTCCATGGAGTCAACTCACCTGATGCAGAGCGGTCAACAGTCAAACCAGCTAAGTTTTCCAAACTCAACCGACCTCTGAATATTTAATTATTATCTGCCATATATATATAATAATACTATATTACAAGTGACATTTAAAAACACGTGGCGATCACTTAATAAATCGACCTCCACGGTGACCAGTTAAATCTAACCGTCCAATTTTAAAATCTAAACCTAGACCACCGTTTCAAATTTGAAATTTAAAAAGAATCTCAAAAGGCGTACCACCGTTTCAAAATAAATAATATTTTAATCCAACATCTTTTCATCTTCTTTATAAGGAAAGAAACTCTTCACTTTACCTTTTACGCTTACCAGAAACCCTAGATTTACAGAGCAAAAATCCTTGAACTTCAAATACACTAAAAATCCTTTGTTTGCAGAAATGGAATCGTATTTCGAAGGCGTTAACCTGAAGGCAGTCAAGGACCAGATTATCTTCTCTCTGGTCATTGATTTCGAAGGATTATTGGAAGCGAATCTGGAGAACTTCGACGTGCTTGACCTAATCCGTACGATGAAGCTAAATGGGATTTACCCATTTCTGGACATCAGTCCCCAACATTTGTACAAGGAAGTTGTTATCGCGTTCTACCGCGAAGCCTATTTGATTCAGGATGGAATTCGGAGGACAGTTGGCGGAAGACAAGTCGACATATCACGGGAGTCGATTCGTACAGTTTTTGGTATGAAACACCGCGGCATAGCTGTGGAAGCCCTCAAGAAGAAAGCAGCCGACACCTGGATAAAGATTAAGACGGACATTCAGCCGGAGAAGCTGAAACTCACGGCCAAAAGGAGCAAGATTAAAAAGGTCTATCGATATGCGTTGGATATAACCAACAAAATCATTATGGGAATGGCCGGCAGTTACGACCAACTGTCATCGGCAAAGTTCACAGTGCTAGGAGCACTGATTCAAGACGAGGAAATTGATTGGGCTGACTATATATTTAGGCAATTTGTTTGAGAAGTCAACAAAGCCGAATGGCTTTCTGATGAAAAGAGATTTAGAACCAAGTGGCGTTTGGAACGCAGCTGAGTTGGTTCCTTGAGAAGATAGGTGTGGCGAAGGGAAGTACTGACCCCTTCCACCCCAATAAGAGACTTGGTCATCTGGACCGAGAAACTTTGAGGAAGTTAGGGAACAACAGAAGAGCAGCTCAGATGTTAAAGGAGTTGCCTGACACAAGGAGCTACCCTAGATACTATTCATCAGGCGAGTCGGATCGACCTGCAGCCGTCAACCCAACTGCAGTCGAGTCAGACTCCGAGTCAGACAACACACCAATAGCTGTCCGATTCAAGAGGAGGGGACCAGCCCCTGGAGAACCATCCGTCATGCAGTCATCCCCAGAACCCTCTCCCAAGAGGCCCAGGCGACTGCAGTTTAGTCAGGAGGAGCAGTCAGATCACTTTGCTAGTCCTGCAGCCAGGTCACCTACTCACCTGGAAGACCAGCCTGCCACAGGCACCCTCGAAACTCAGATCGTGGCTGTCCTCACTCCAGCATACATTCGTGAGGAAGAAGAAGCAGGTTTAATCATATCAATCCCTGAAGCCAATTATACATTCAACCTGTTGGACAACAATGTTTTCAACCTGTCCATTGAATAATTACAGCTTGTTAAACCACAAGCCTTAAAACACTCTTTTGTCAACATTTTTGAAGAGTGGAAATTTTTCAAAACCCTGTCATTTACTGATCTTCAAGCTTATATTGCAACCAGTGGTTGGGAATTCCCCAAGCCACAGAGGATGTACTGATTCATTTTTGTAAAGAATCAGACGCAGTTTTAATCCTCCAGGAGAATTGGTTCATGTCTCATTTTAAAACCAACATGGACCAATTCATCCATTCCATTATGTACAGTATTTTTGATGGTTCATTTGGAAGAGAAGATGAGGAGGAAAAAGAGAGAGAAATTAGGATTGAAGAGGTAAATGGAGGAGAAGATGAGGAAGTCATTGTCAAAAATGACGAAGAAGAGCAGGAAGAGAAAAGAGAAGAAGAAAATAGTTTAGTTGAAAAACAATCTGAGGAAATTGAGAAAACAGAGGAGTTGATTGATGAAGAAGAAGAAGAAGGGGAAGAAGTAGAACAGGAAGATGATGAAGGAGAGAAGGATGATGATGAAGGTGAAAAAGATGATGAAGGAGAAGATAGAAAAGATGGGAAAAAGGATGATGATAATAATGATGATGAGGAGGATGAAGGAGGAGATCAAGGAGCTGAGAAAGAAAAAGAAAAAGATGAAAAAGAAAAAGAAAAAGATGAAGTAGAAAAAGAAGAAGAGGAGAAGGAAAAAGAACCAGAGAAAGAGAAGGAAGTAGAAGCTGCAGACAGGGCTGAGGCGCCTGCCAGGTATACCAGCCTGGACGCCGAGTTGGCTGAAGACTCCAGATCAGGGACACCAGAAAAGACCCCATCTGGAGTACCAGCAGCAGATAGGAGCCTGCAGACCAGTGCTTCATTTGCAGAAGGCTCAGGCGAGCACTCTCCACCATCACAAATCTCACCTGTGATGACTGAGCTGATTCGACAAATAGTGAAGGATACCATTGGAGAGCTGCTTGCATCTCAGGTCACCCCTGACCTCCAATCAATCAATGCCAAGATTGACACTTTGCTGCAGAGGGAAGTACCTCAGCCTCCTCCCCCTACAAACAACAGAATGCCATTTGGCATGTCTGACTGGATGTGTAGAATAGAGCAGCAGTTGACTACTTTAGTTGATGCTGGCAAAAAGGGGGAAGATAGAATACAGGGGGAAGGCAGTACTCAAGGAGAGATAAGGGAAGAGCTAAGATCAAAGAAGAGGCAAGATATTCTCCAACTTGAAGGAGGACCATCAAGTCTGAAAAGAAAGGAGACATCTGCCCCCAGCCAACCTGAAGAGCAGTCTATGGAGAAGAAGAGAAGAACAAGAGAGAAAGAAGAACTACAAAGATTCGAATGGGAAGGCAAACAGTTGTGGTATGTTGAAGAATTCTTGCCAATAGAATTCATGAACAATTGGGCGGATGCCAAGAAACATTTCACAGAGCAGTTCTACCTCTGGGAGATTCTCCAAGATAAAGAATGCTCGCCACAACAGTCATTCATCAACTACATGGATACTAGATGGCCTACTCTGTGGAAGATCATGCTTAAATATGCAGCCAAATGGCATGCTTATCCTATGATTCCTCGATTCAGAGCAGTGGAAGCGCCGACCCATTTGGATAATGAGCTTAACGAGCTAGAGCTTCAAGAAGAAATTAGAAAGCTATGTGAAGAGCACAAGTTCTCTTCAAAAGAAGACCAAGACTTTGCTGCCCTAGTCATAAGGAGGAAATATGGTCTTGCACCCATCAAAAGTAGACCAATCGGTGCAAAACCATTTAGACCTCCCAAGTAAACTGTTCGCAGAGGAAGGGGCAGATAGTTTTTAGATGTAATTGTAATTTTTGTAATTGATTAATTTTTCTGTACTTATTCTATTCAAGCCATGTACTTGTAATCAACAGAAAATTAATATATTCAGTCATTTGAATGACAACTCCTAGTTGTCTCAAAAACAAGACTGATCTTGAGTTTGTGTCTTGCACCTAAGTGCAGACTTGTACGATTGATTACTTGTTTAAAGTTTTGCCATCATCAAAATAGGGGGAATTTGTTAGGAATACTTGTTAGATTTTGATGATGTCATTAATATAAATTCAAATGTTTATTACTTGGCAAAAATGTAAGGAAGAACCAAATGAGTATCTTCCATAGGCCAAATTATGTTAAGTGTAAAACTTGGCAAAATGTAAAGAAGAACCAAATGAGTATCTTCTATAGGCCAAAAATTAGTTAGGCTAAAAATCGGCTAAGTACTAGAGATCAGCTGAGTTCATCAGAGAGGTACAGCCGAGTCAAGTCAGAGAAGTTCTGGTCAACAAAAATCATCAGGGATGTTTGACCAGACTGCAGTCAGGTTACCTCAGACAAGTCATCTGATCAGACGAGTTCCAAACAGTGAACATCAGAGAGGTCCAGAACTGCAGAGAAGTTAACTCACATCAGCCTAGTCGAGATCAGCCAAGTACTCCAAGTCCACGTCAGCATGCGTTGAAAAGTCAAGAATTACGGAAAGACACATGCAACGTGAAGAGACAAATTGGAGAGATTTCCGCAAAGGATATGAATTAATTAATCCATCCAGACCCACCTTGAAGACTTTAATCGTTTTATAATCAAAAGATTCGGCGCCTCACATGCAGAAGTCTTCACAACGGTCGGAAGATAGATTAAAATATGGGAATCCAGCCTTGAAACATTCAGAAAAGAATAAACAAAGAAGTCTCCCTCCAACGGACTGATTTGTTACAGATATGCAACGGCTATGAAGAAATGCTCAAGGATCAACACTTATATATATCCGAAGATTTGAAGTTGAGCAATTACCGGTGCTAACATACTTTCAAGCGATCAAAGCATTCAAGCAATCTAAAAGCGAAATACAGCATCGTGAAAAGAGCAAGTTCTAAAAAGTTCATACTTGAAGAAGCTCTTAGTTGGAGAAGACAAAAACTCGTGTCTTAAATCCTGAGTTCGGGGTACTTCACTGGTTGAAGTTAGAGACTGTAAAGGCATCCAAGGATCGAGGATCAAGAGGTGCAAGGCAGTCAAGTGTGTTACAACGGCATGGAATTCCACTGGTTGGAAGCTGTTGTAGTTTGGTTGAATCACTGTAATATTTATCACTGGTTGAGAATTATAGTGAATTCATCTCCAACTGGTTTGGAGAAAAGTGGATTAGTAGAGGATTACCCCACCTGTGAGACCACTATAATTGCCTGCGTACTTTACTGTTTTATAGCATCATACTCTAACTGCTGCATTCATTGTTAAGTGTTTCATTAGTTGTTTTATATTCGTCATCAGCTGATTTCCGCACGTATTAAGAACAAACGACTCCAAGTCATTTGTTTATCTATCAGCTGAAGAAACTTACTCTTTGAGAAAAAGAGTTTAAGAGTTTCAATAAGTCTATTCACCCCCCCTACACTTATTCCTGGACGACTTGTGACCTACACCCAACCCTTAACGCACGCTATCGTCTGGCCAGAGCTCACTAACCTATTTCTGGCATTAGCTTACGTACCCATTAATGTGCGTTGTCATTCCTTCTTAACGTACGTTAAGTTTAGTTGACTTGCGTAGACGGAAAGTCGTCCAGGTTCATGCGAGCGATCTCCTCGCATCTTCGTCGGGCCCCCACACTCCGACCCCTGTCTGATTTCGAGTTGACTAAGCTTACGTACGTTAAGCTACACCTGTAACGTACGTTATACTGTAGTCGTAGCGTACGCTATGATCATCGTCTAGCGTACATTATGACGTGCAGAATCATGCATGCACAATGTTGGAGATATAAAATGTAAGGATATAAATAAGGGCAAACGATCTTCGATTAATTACATCATGAAGTTGAATAATACGAGTTCGAATACAAGATAATTACACAATTATTATCCGGGCATTACATACTACCCCTCTAAAAAGAAGTTTCGGCCCAAAACTTAAAACGAAAACAATTTCGGGTATCTCGACTTCATACTATCCTCCGTCTCCCAAGTTGCTTCTTCGACTCCATGTCGAGACCACTGAACTTTTACCAAGGAGATCAGTTTATTCCTCAACTGTTTGAATCGACTCTCGAGTATCTTGATTGGCTTTTCTTCGAACGAGCCATCATTAGCCATTTCAATCTAGCCAAAATCAATGATATGAGTGGGATCCGGTACATATTTCCGCAATTAGGATACGTGGAATACACTGTGAACGTGAATCAGCGATGGCGGTAAGGCCAACCTGTACGCCAACTCCCCAACTCTTTCCAGGATCTCGAATGGTCCGATGTATCTCAGACTCAGCTTTTCTTTCTTCCCAAAACGGAAAATTCCCCGGGTAGGAGAAACCTTCAATAGTACATGGTCCCCAATCTTGAATTCCAGCGGGCGACGGCGCATGTCTGCATAAGACTTTTGTCAAATCTGGGCAGTCAACAGCCTTTCACGAATCTGACCTATCTTCGCTTGAGTCTGAACTATCAATTCTGGTTCCGTTCCGGTTAAGTCCGAAGAATCATCCCAACACAGGAGCGATCTGCATCTTCTCCCGTACAGTGCTTCAAACGGTGCCATCTTAATAGAAGCATGCCAACTATTGTTATAGGTGAATTCAATCAACGGTAGATGAATCTCCCAATCGGTTGACCAATCTAAGGCACAAGCTCTAAGTATATCCTCTATTGTCTGTATAGTTCTTTCGGACTGACCGTCCGTCTGAGGATGATAAGCCATGCTAAAGTTCAGCTCGGTTCCCAAAGCCCTGTGAACTGCCTTCCAAAAGTGCGACACGAAGCGACCATCTCGATCCGAAATAATGGTCTTCGGCGTTCCATGCAATCGGACTATCTCTGTAATAAACACTCGTGCTAATTTCTCGGGTCCCCATGTGTCTTTAATACCCAGGAAATGAGCCGACTTGGTTAGTCAATCAACTATAACCCAAATCATGTTCATTCCCGTCTTGGTCCGTGTTATATTGGTGATGAAGTCCATCGATATATCTTCCCACTGCCACTTAGGGATCGGAAGTGGCTTCAATATTCCGGTAGGTCGATGATGTTCAATCTTAACCTGCTGACAGCTTAAACACTTCGAAACGTATTCTGCTACGTCCTTCTTCATATTTTCCCACCAGAAATTTTGTTTTAGATCCTTATACATCTTACTGGTGTCGGGGTGAATAGAATAGGGCGCGCTGTGAGCTTCCTTCAGAATTGTCTGTCTCAAAACATCATCATCGGGAACGCAAAGTCGACTCTGAAATCTCAGAACTCCATCATCTTGTATCACGAATCCTGGGGCCTTCCCTTTCTTTACTTCGTCACATAACCGAAGAATCAGAGAATCATTCAACTGCTTAGATTTGATTTCCTCGACTAATGACGAAGTTAGTTCCATCATATATAGTTTCCCTTAGAATCCTTGTGACCATACTTCAATCCCTTCGCGGATCAGTTCTCGTTGAATGCTGGTTTGGGATGTAAGCGCTTCCAACACTCGAAGAGAAACAGGTTTGCGGCTCAGTGCATCAGCTACCACGTTCGCTTTGCCTGGATGATAGAGAATCTCTAGGTCGTATCCTTGATTAATTCCAGCCACCTTCTCTGCCTCATATTTAATTCCTTCTGACTGAAAATATACTTAAGGCTCTTATGGTCTGTGAAGATCTGACAATGAGTGCCGTACAAATAATGTCGCAAAAAAATTTTAAGGCAAAGACTACAGCTGCTAACTCTAAATCATGAGTTGGGTAATTAACTTCGTATGATTTCAACTATCGAGAGGCATAGGCAATCACCTTTTCCTTTTGCATTAATACACAACCCAGACCCTAATTTGAAGCATCGCTGTATACTATGAATCCACCCGTTCCATCTGGTAATGCTAGTATAGGTGCTGTCGCCAGTCTTCTCTTAAGTTCATCAAAACTAGCCTGGCATTTCTCATTCCACAGGAATTTCTGAGTCTTCTGCAACCGTTGAGTAAGCGGACGAGCGATTTTGGAAAATCCTTACACAAAACGGCGATAATATCCAGCAAGTCCTAAGAAACTTCGGATTTCTTTCACATTATTACGAGATTCCCATTCCAAGATTGCTTCGACTTTATTCGGGTCTACCTGAACTCCGTCAGCTGATATCACATGCCCAAGGAAGGTTACTTCCTTAATCCAGAACTCGCATTTAAAAAGTTTTGCATAAAACTGTCCATTCCTCAAAGTGCTCAAAATGATACGCAAATGCTGTGCATGCTCCTCTGTGTCTTTCTAATAGATCAAGATGTCGTCGATGAAAACGACCACAAATTTATCCAAATATTCTAAGAATATCCAATTCATCAATTGCATAAATACCGCAGGAGCATTGGTAAGTCCGAATGGCATCACCACGAATTCATAGTGCCCGTACCGGGATCTGAAAGCAGATTTCGGTATATCCGATTCCTTAATTCTCAACTGATGGTATCCTGATTGCAAGTCAATCTTCGAGAATATCCTGGCCCCCTGCAGTTGGTCAAACAAGTCGTCGATCTGAGGTATAGGATACTTGTTCTTGATCGTCACCTTGTTTAGCTCCCTGTAATCAATACATAATCGGAGGGATCCATCTTTCTTCCGGACAAAGAGAACGGGTGCTCCCCAAGGAGAGACGCTGTGTTGAATGTAACCCTTCTGCAATAATTCCTCAAGCTGCTTCTTGAGTTCATACATCTCGGTTGGCGCTATACGGTATGGTGCTCTGGAAATAGGTGCGGCTCCACGCTCTAATTCGATATTGAACTCTACTTCTCTCCGCGGAGGTAACCCAGGTAATTCTTCAGGGAATACGTCTGAGAACTCGTTCACAACTGGGATAAATGATATTTCTACTCCTTCTTCTTTCTTCATGGCATAACACCACAATCCGTGACAACCCTGCTTCAGCAATTTAACTGCTTT
The DNA here is from genome assembly GCA_033398695.1 of Orobanche coerulescens. Lineage (NCBI taxonomy): Eukaryota > Viridiplantae > Streptophyta > Magnoliopsida > Lamiales > Orobanchaceae > Orobanche > Orobanche coerulescens. The sequence continues at coordinate 121,499,297 of CM065816.1, forward strand.
CATGGCTTTGATCAATTTTCCTGAGCTTCTCGGTCTCCATCCTTTGAATAAATGTTCAGTTCCGTCTTCAGCAATGATCGAAATAACTCTCTTCCGGTAATTTAAAATAGCCCCATAATGATTTAGCCAATCGTCTCCGAGAATTAAATCATCACCATGGATGTCGACCACAATAAGATTTGATGGTCAATCTCTCCCTCCTACAGATACTGGAAAATCTCTAGTTTCTAGGATTCCCACAATTCTTTCTCCACTCGGTAACCCCACAATATAAGGCTCACAATCATGTAAACACGAGATTTTCAAACGATTAACACAATTCAAAGATATGAAAGAATGCGTAGCTCATGAATCGAATAAGACACTAACTGGTTGCAAAAGGATCTGAATAGTACCTGATGCAACAGCAGTGTTCTGATCCTCTGACCTCCTCATCTCGTAAAGGCGCAGAGGACCGGACCCAGCACTGGACGCCTCTCTTTTCCCAACATTCTGCTGCTGGAAACCACTTTGATGCGTCTGGTTCACACTTGTATCCTTCGGAACCGGTGCAGGAGTGCGAGTACCAATAGATCTAGTCATATTTACACAAAAAGTCGCACGATGCCCTTCCTGTCCACACTCGAAGCAGGTCACAGCAGGTGCGTAACGATCACGTCGAACATGCCCTGCTTTGCCATAGTTATAACACTTATTCGCTGCGTATGAAACTGTTGATGCTGCCCGGAACTTCTTTCCACCTCGAAAAGGATGCGGAGGTTTCCTAGATGAATAAAATGAAAACTAGACCTTGCGGGGCACACTACTCTTGTTCTCCATGAAGTTGCCACACACTTTCTGCTTCTTTGCTTCCATCGATTTCTCCACCGTCGCCTCTTTCATGTCGTAGGCCAGCGCTTTGTCCTGATACTGTTGCAAAGTAGTACACTCGAATCCGGACATATACTACTGAATCTCCGGCTTCATCTGCATATCGAAATGGAAAATCTTTTCTGCCTCGGTTCTGACCAAATGCCGCACACAGGTCAGCTGGTGATTAAAATTCTTGATTATATCTGTCACAGATGCCTCCGAACTCTGCGGTGAGAAAAACTCTCGGACTCTAGCCTCTCTAACTGGATGAGGACAATATTGTGCTTCCATCATTAATTTGAATTCCACCCAGTCAGCATTATGATCCTCCGGTCGAACAGCCTCCCACCAGTCGAAAGCCTCCCCAGTCAGAAGGTACTGGGCGATCGGAACCTTCCGGTCATCGGGGCAGTTAATCCCTGCAAATATCTTCTCTAACTCCTTCAGCCAGTGATCCCAAGTAGGCATCTCGGTAGAACCATCGAATTTGGGTGGGTGTAACTTGACTACTTCCGTAAGCCACTTGTCTCCTCGGTTATCCTCATTACGCTGTTGGTCCATCATCGTCTGCATGTGGTCAACCACCTGAGCAAACTGGGTCATCTGGGCGACCACATGCTGAAGTACTCCTGGCATGTTAGGATTTCCGTCATTATTTGCTGATCCCTGTTGTCCTCCATGATGGGAATCGGTTCGACTAGCCGATAATTCAGGGGTAGACGCTGAATCCTCTAGTCTCGCATTACCACGTCCGCGTCCACGACCTACCCTCAACATACTGTAAACAAAAATACTCAATATCCAGGGCAAAATTTTCTAAAAAGGAAAGTCAATATCAATAAAATAGAAAATAAATAGAACGATAGTATATTAGATTAGGAAACTTACAACCACGGTCCACATGACGACGCTGGCTGAACAGTGATGTTACAAACGACCCATAAATCGAATGACGTAAACAGACCCAACTAAACCCGACTGCCAAGATATCCATGAATCTTAGCCCCGATACCATATTTTGTAACACCACGATATATTCGGAATAATTACAGCGCCGTAAATCCTTTATATAAGAATTTACAAGACTAATTTGAGAAATACGGAAAATAATACTAAAGTGTCATTAAGGTTAAAATTCAAAACCAGTTCAACAATTCGAATGAGTCCATTATTACAAAACATCCCCAAAACATCAACAACATATGCGTACTCGAGTACTGAAAAAATAACCAGAAAACACGACAACATAATCCACATCACTGAGCCACTTCATCGTCATGTCGGTATTGTGGTTGCTTCCCCGCTCCTCGGCTACCTGAACATCAAAACAAATATCCATCACCGAAGGGGTTAGCAAAACGATGCTAGTACAAGTATGATAATACATAAATCAACAATGCATCATAAAACATACAAAACGGACTTCCGTCACCGGAATCCAACGATGCGAATCCTCACGATTCCATGACCACAATACAGGGTAATCCAACGATCCAGCGCCCTCAGCATAGATCCCCATGATGATCCCGTCGGACCAACGCATGGTGGAAAACCCGTCCAACGATCCAGCGCCCTCAGCATAGATCCCCATGATGATCCCGTCGGACCAACGTATGGTGGACATCCGATCCAGCGCCCTCAGCATAGATCCTCATGACCCCATCGGATCATTTACAACATAAACAATGCAATTATGCATACACATATGCAAATCGATATGTTCATCGACATGAACAATCAAGAAATCAATAACGAATACCACGACAATTCAAAGAAATTAATCTCATGTTCAACAACATGAATAAACCATATGCATGATCAAAATTCCAATATTAACCAATTTCAAAATACGATACTTGCCTCAAAGATGACAAGAATTAAATACTCCCACGAATGTCACATGTCCGAAGGTCGCCGTCCCTCGATCGATCACCTTGTACAAGGGAATAACAAGGAATTCAATAAACCTCCCGAAACTAACGCACGAGTACCGAACGCCTTAAGTTATAATCGAGTTATCAATAACGGACAATCGGTTCTCGGTCCTATTTCCCGACGAGTACTAAGTTTGGAAAAAGGCATGCGAATTCAAGAGATCGTAACGGAACACAAAGTCGGTGTCTACAATTCCAAAGACATTCATCATATCATTATATCCCATGTTCCATACTCTAATTTCGATCATTAACTCGAATGCTTGGTTTGGTTGCTACAACGATACATAACGAGATCATCACGTTCAATCTAGTTCTAGGTTAATTCCACTCTACGATTCTTGTTCTTCCGCGGGTAATTCTTCTTATAAAATTTTTCATACAAAATGATTGTTCCAAATATCCTTTCATAGTTCTAATCATCCAAGAAGATTAACAACGAGTTCATCCAAGGCAAGAATTATAATTGAACACACTTTACGTTCAACTTTACGAATTTATCTTACACAGGGGTAATCCTCAACACTTTTTTCATAAAAAGAGTGTTACGAAAGCATCAACAAGGTGTGTTCATCTCAGGAAATTCCATCCTTGAGGTTGATAAAGATTATGGCTCAACTATTAACCTTGGAAACCTTAATTCAACCAAAACAATCCTCCTAAACATGGTGTTGAATTCATTACGACATAGTAAGCTCAATAATCTCTGGGAAAAGTTCATAATATAACTAAGAACATAGTCTCCATCTTGGTGTAGAGTTAACATACCTAAAAAAAATGGAAGAACATTGAAAATCTTGAAGAAACTCTTCACCGGAAGCTTGATCACCAATCCCCAAGGTCTAAGCTCCCCAAAATTGGATTAAGATGATGATATGAGGGATATGAGGTGAGGGATAATCTCAAGAACACGAAAATCGGCCAAGGTAAGAGTTAGAAATGAAATGGGGGTCGAGTCCTATAAATAGATTTCTGAGCATTACGTACGCTACCTATACTATATTACGTACGTAAGAGGCTTAGCGTACGCTATGCCCAACCCTTAACGTACGCTATCGTCTGGCCAGAGCTCACTGACCTCTTTCTGGCATTAGCTTACGTACGTTAGTACTGTGGTTTACGTACGTAGCACAACCCCATTAATGTGCGTTGTCATTCCTTCATAACGTACGTTAAGTCTAGTTGACTTGCGTAGACGGAAAGCCGTCCAGGTTCATGCGAGCGATCTCCTCGCATCCGAGTTGACTAAGCTTACGTACGTTAAGCTACACCTGTAACGTACGTTATACTGCAGTCGTAGCGTACGCTATGATCATCGTCTAGCGTACGTTATGACGTGCAGAACCATGCATGCACAATGTTGGAGATATAAAATGTAAGGATACGAATACGGGCAAACGATCTTCGATTAATTACATCATGAAGTTGAATAATACGAGTTCGAATACAAGATAATTACACAATTATTATCTGGGCATTACAGAACTCTAGCCAATCTATTTTTCAAATTGAGTTCGAGTCAGGGTCAGTTTAAGCTTGTTAACTCGTCTATAATCTTATTTCTGCTTCAGGATTCCATGATCTCAACATCATCATCCTGACACTATATATTAATTGTGCATTCATGAATCAAGTGTGTCTGGTGGGTAATACAGCAAAAACAACAACAAAGCCTTAATCCTGAAAAGATTCGGTGTCGGCTAACACGAACCGCCATAAGACCCGTGAAAATCAAGTTGTGTCCGCAACATAAATTCTATCCATCCACTCCGCCCTATGCATTGTCGTATTTTTCTCAATCCCTAATAACCTCATATCACTCTCAATCACTCTCTTCCAAGTTTGCTTAAGTCTTCCTCTGTCCCTCATCAATTTATCTATGTGCCACCCTTCAAGCCGTCTAACCAGCGCATCACTCGCTCCCCGTCTTACATGGCCAAACCACCTTAGTCGATTTTGCCTCATTTTATTCTCAATAGGTGTAACCCCTACTTTCGTTGAGTGTCTTTTTTTTTTTTTTTTTACTCCAACACTCCAATATTTTGTTTTTAAAACAAGTTCCATCCTTTCATAAGCTCTAAAACATTTTGCAACTATGAACTTAAATATAAAATCTATAAATGAGGCCAGTCATAGCAGCCTCTTATTGGAGTAAAATCTATAAAATATTGCCTTGCTTGCAAATTTAAATGAATTTTAAATAAGTAAATTAACATTTTTACATAGAAAAACTTGATATCATTCCTTTTAAGTGGTGCAAGAAAGGTGGAAAGAGACATCCACCTCTATCATTGTCATAATACTTCTACTATACATGAGTAGATATGTTCCCACCCAAAAAAATATATAAGTAGATATGTATGATTAATGTGCTCATGTACACTATTAGGAACACATGTCTTATTTATGTCGTCCATCACCATTTTCATGACACGTGGTATTTTTCATCCGTGTAGTATCGATCTAATACAATTCGGTACCGATAAAAAAATAAACTTGTGAAACGTAAGGAATAGATTTATAATAAATCTGTTGATTTCTGATTTTACATTCCTAATGTAAAGTTCAGATGATTTTACATTCCTAATATACACTGGATCGGTCCGAGTGAAATAGCAATACTCTAAAATATGAACTAAAAAGACTATTATTTTCTTTATCACTCTATATTTTTGTTTCTAAATTAGTACATTAACAATATCATTCTATTAAAGAGTACACTGTTAAGATCTGATCTGGTATAGAAATCAACATTATGCTTGTTGGACATAGTGAATAGAAGATTCCGCAACCATACACTATAATATATTGATGGACTGTTTAGCTCTGGCTATTCAAACTTGTTTGGATATGCAGTTTGAACTTTTTCCGCATGGTTTGCATTCGTCGCTTTTATAGTTGCACCACTTGTCCAATAAAGTGATAAACTGTCCAATAGTTACCATTTTTGGTGTGGTGAAAAATGAAAATAGTACGTTTGCTTATTTACGGTAAGGAATAAAAAAAGGTAAACGAGAGACACCTTTTTGTTCCAAAGTGAATCTTGTTGACGATGAATGCCAATTACCCTTGTCATTTTCCGAATAGGTGAAGAAGAGAGAAATTATTGTTTAATTTCAATTGGTTCCGAGCAAGTGGATATGGGATTCAATAGTTGTGTTAAAAAATATACGATATTCGATATCCGATCCGAAATATCCGAAAATTCGAAGTTCCGGATATTCAATAATTCGGATATCCGAAGTTCGGATATCCGGAACTTCGGATTCGGATATCGAATAGTACTTTCAGAAAAATCGGATATTCGGATATCCGAAATATCCGAAAAATCCTAAAATTTTTATTTTTTTATATTTTAAATAATAGAATATATTCGGATATCCGATATCCATATCCGAAGTTTTTTTCGGATATTCGGATATACGATATCCAAATCCGAATATTTTTTCGAATATAAGGATATCCGGATATAATTTATATTTTTTATGGATATTCGGATATCCGATATCTGTATCCGAAATTTTGGATATCCGAAAATTGGATATCCGAAATTTCGGATACAGATATCGGATAACAAAATCTACTATCCGAATTTTCGGATATCCGAAACTCCGGATATCCGGTTTTGAACACCCCTAGGATTGAATGGTCACTGATTCGTCTCGCCCTGCTAACACAGTTGAGTCTGCCACACAGATTTGTCTAGTTTAGTTTAACTGATTGTCGTAGTTTGCAGACTATTACGTTCAGTTCAAGAGTTTATTCAATACATACTCGAAGAATAACGGCCGTGGGTTCTCTCTCATAAAAAAAGAGAGGGGAACTATTATTTGTTATAAAATAAAACTCTTGCTAATTTATTATGTGGTATATGTGTATCGATATTGAAAGTATTCTCAACCACATTAAAAGATAGTACACAAATATATAATAGTGGATTGAATATTGGACTAAGGGGTTCTTCCTGAACTCTGCTTATTCCATCTCTTACATGGGCATCACAATGTGCCCTCTTATAGGTGAAATTTCAGCAAATGTGCCAAATATATGTAACACCCCAGAAACCATCGGGAATATTACACGCCGTAGACCCTTTTTTCATAAGGATCTACCAGGCTAACCACCACGATACGAACAATGTTTGACCGGTCGAGGTCAAACAACTTACTAACACAGACCGATAAGGTCAAATATTAATTACACTGACCGATGAGGTCTCACGATTAAATCAACCCAAAAATAAACTCATTATTGTACATACCCACGCAGGGGTCAAAATAAAATACAGCGGAAGACTTAAAATAACTCAACAATACAACGACATCAAACTTGACTCTTAACTCTTGATCAGTATCGCGGCTCGTCTTCTTCCATGCCGTCCCTGTGGTTGCTCCAACGAACTAAGCATACCTGAAATGCATGATACGCATTTCTCCCATTTAAGGGGTTAGCATTTGAATGGCTAGTACAAGTAATTCAGTCCATACAAATTATATCACGCTAATATCGGTTATAATACAATAACAACAGTAGTGAAAGAAGTTCCCGAGGGGTTTTCAATATATAAGGTACAACTCAAGTCTTTGAAGATGATATATATAAAAACTCGAGAGTTTTGGAAAACGACAGAAAGTCCTTTGGAACTTCAAGTTCAAGATTATAAAGCCTTATTCGAAAATAATGGGGTCTCGGCCCAAATCTCTTTTGTGAAACAAACATTTTCATGAATAGTAAATTCTTCTGGACCTCACGTCCTAAATTCCGAAATCATTTCGAAACAAATGGGTCTCGACCCAAAGTCATTTTCCGCAAAAGCAATCTTAACACAAACGTTGGGATCTCATCCCATGATTTCCTCAACCACAGTACACGAAAATAATAACAAGTTCGTTATCCAACACCAAAACCTCACAGTCAAGGAGTTAAACACTTACGACATAAATCCTAGTGCCATTCTAGCCAAGTACCAAAATTCAATACATAATGCACATCAACATCGATAACCAAAACGTTGGGATATTTTGAACATATCACAATTATCGGAAACACAGAAATCATCCACAAGAAAACCACACCTGGTAACCCGCGACCGTACCCCTTAGTATCGGCCCCCAGACGCCCAATCGAACGCTCCGGGTGGGAAACCACTTCCGCGGCCGTACCCCTTAATATCGGCCCCCAGACGCCCCATCGAACGCTCCGGGTGGAAGTTTAACCACACACATACCCAAGTCCACTTCCTTGGCCGTACCCCTTAGTATCGACTCCCAGACGCCCCGTCGAACGCTCCGGGTGGAAAGACAAGCAACTCACACATATGTTCCAAAATTCACAGTTGCAAGCCACAAGCCTCGATAGTCAATCACAATATATACATAATCAAGGCACTTGCTAGAAATAGCCAATTATCCGACACATAGCTACAACGACCTAGCTATATTACAACCTAACAATCCTAAACACATCTCCACATATCAACGGCATAACAACCGATCAACCATTACGACTAACCTAACTCATAACACACCACTTAACCCACGCAACCCCGTGATCATCAAAACATTATAGCACATGTCTAAGTGTAATATCTACCCGGCACTACGTCTCTATTGACATATTTCTATGACAAGCAATGAACCAACTCTAACTTCACATAACCACATAACGACTGCGATAATTCATATAAGGCACAATCAGTAAAAATGCACAAACCAACATAATTTCGTATGCAACCTCAATTCACACAATATAAATCGTATAGACAAGAATACTTGCCTTGAAACCACGATCGCAACGAGACGACGGATGGAATGCGGTCGAACAGCCCCGAACTCCCCAACACTATCAAGAACGCGATAACACCGCGAATACTACGAGAATAACACCACACGAATCATCAATCACCAAACGGGATTCAACTCGGAATCCTCGAGCACCTATAATCCTCCGGAAGGAACACTAAAAACATGATTACGACGAGAATCAAGGCCAAAACAACGGAAATCCCAACAAACTATCGAAGGGAACTCATTCGAACATTTAATCGAACATTAAATGTTCAAGACCCTTCAAGAACAAAGAAATCGCCCTTCGAGTCGAACGAATAAAAGATATGAGTATTCAATCCGTATACATGTTCAAAACAACGTTTATACAACAATTAATTGATCAAAAATGGATTGGAATAGAAATCAAAAGGAAAATCCCCAAAATCTTCAAAAACAAGGGTTCAAGCCAAAATACCTTGATTCGGACGAAGAACACGGATTGGATGATGATATAATCATCAAGAATCTTCCAAAACGCCTTGGAATTGATTAGAATCGGGCAAGAACTCGATTTCCCTAGTCTCCCGTCGCCAGCCGTCACAAAAATGAGGAAAGAAGCTGAAAAATGAAATCTGGCCGAGCCAGGCCTATATATGGACGACAGTGCCTTACGACCGTAACTGGCATTCGTCAAAATTCGCCCAGCGCCTGCCAATCGAAAATACAGTTACGAAGTACTTGCAAAGATGAATCGAAGCGCTAAGAGAACACACGATTCCGACCATCCGAAGGCTCGAAATTCGACAACGGAAGTAATTACCCCAAACTTTGGGAAATTACGAAAATGGGCCAAAACGTCCGAAATACACGATACAGGATCGAAACACTAAACCAAAGCTCGCAACATGAATAATAACATTAAATGAACTTACGAGAAACTCGAAACAACAGTTTCGGACGAGATTCGCAAGAATCGAACTCAAGTGCGGAAAAGCCGCTTAAGAACACGGAACTCAACAAAACGATACCGAAAAGAACTCGGATGACAAAAAGTGCAGAATTAATCATTCTCGGAATGACGATACGGTCATGAGCGAGTCATCAAAATGGACTTCAGACGAAAAAAAGAAAATTGCCGGAAATCGAAATTGCGGATATTACATACTACCCTCCTTAAAAGAAGTTTCGTCCCGAAACTTAAAACAAGTAGGGAGAAGCAATATCCCGCCAGAAAAAACTCAACGAGATAAACAAGAAATGCGTAACTTACGTCCATCGGCGAAACGTTACAAGCAACGCAAAGGAATATACAGCGTGAAAACACGCTCCACGACGACCAACACAATGCCACCGATAGAGACATAATAAAACCAACAAGTGACAAGCGTCATCGAACAGACAATACATTCGAGTCGAATATCCAAGCAATCACAAACAATTCGGACTACGCCGAAATCCTCAAAAACCCTCAGCTACCGTCTCGCAATGCACGGCTCGGTGACCCATCTGACCATACTCGAAACAGCTGACTAACGGTGAACGACAATTCTTCGTGGTACGAGATCAGGCAACAACAATAGGACAACCACGATTGAACAATAATGATCGAACAATAATGATCGAACAACAATTATCAAACAATAACGATCGAACCACAACGATCGAAAGACAACAATCGAACAACAACGATCGAACAACAATGATTGGACAACAACGATCAAATAACAATGATCGAACAACGATCGAAAAACAATGACTCTGAAGTTCACACTTCAACTCAAGACATTAAAGAGCTGGTAGAAACTAAAAGATGTTACTTTCGAACAAGGTTCACAAGAATCGAACCGAACTCGGAAAAGTCACAACGATAAACAGATCGATCCGAAACAAGGTCACAACCCGTTCAAACGATGACAACCGAGACATCAAACAAGTTCAAAAAGTATTGACGAACACGAGCAAGTCGATAGAATTTAGAAGGAGAAGATGCAGAAGTCGAAAATAGTACGGGTATTACATTCGACCTCTTATAAAAGAAAGGTCGTCCCCGCAACTCACAATAATGGAAGCAAGGTAACAACACAAAAAACAACCGACAGAAACATCTCCCATGGGCCTCTCAGAGCCGATCCTGATATCTGTGCTAAAGCGCGAACTCCGAAAGTCTCGGTAACCAATTCGCAGAACTGAATCCCGTGTCCCTCGAGTCTACACTTGAAAAGCGTTACTGACGAGAAGGATAATTTGCACGTACATGCCCCCCGACACAATACGTTTGAAGCACCTCGGCTCGGCATATCGAAAATACAACTGCTAGGTACAATGGAATATATATAACATCGCAAAACAGCAAACCGGAGATGCCAACTCAGCACAACCGAAAATTATAACACGCAACACATACGATGATTATTATCATAAAGCAACACACATATCTACATCACAGCAACGACGGCACCGTTCGGTGATCTCAACGGCCCGAACGATAACCAGCATATAATCACAAAACATCATGAACAATCACACGTTTACACAAACGTACAAACCCAAGCTTTAACAGCTCGCACATGTGCGATAGCACGCAAATCACCACGAAATGACAACGATAAAGATCAACATCACACCTCTCACCGAGGGCTAATGCAACAATTGCATGGCAAACGGCGCTCATACCACCAATTCAATCACAACTCGGGGGTTAACACCCTAACGAAAATGCGAACATTATACATACATTCCCGGACCGTAAACAGGAACGATAGGTTTTAAAAACGAAAACCACCTTTGAAAAAAAAATGATTTCGGAAACACTAGTTGATCATGAGTATCACCTTACAAAAAGTTGAACAAACATCATTGTCGAGACCTTGAAAACCATCATGCGTTTGGTAAAAATGAGGACACTTTCTTTTAGCGAAAAACTTTCAAAGATATTCGACCCTCGGGTCTAAGCAAAGCATTTCCAAAATTACTGGAATAAAAAAAAATATATTTTGGTCCTCAAGGTAGAAGAATTTGAAACAGATAGTTGCGCCAGTAGGCGCCTCGAAAATACAATCCATTTAAAAGTACGTCTCGAATTTTATTTTCTAAGATACTCAAGGTTTTTCAAAAAATCCAATAGGCCGGCCAGAATGCCCAAAACTCACACGTATCGATATTCACTTACATACATCATAATACACGCATCAACTCGTTCAAAACCAAGACAACACCTGTCTTTTACCGGAAACAAACAGTTAAATATCATAGTCAAAAGGACAAAATTAATGACAACACTCCTCCTATAAACGAAACATGAGAGTCACATAAACGCATCACGAAACCAAGAATCTGCATAAAGATTCCATCATTTAACACATAATCATACCAGTAGCTCGCGTCAGACGAGGCACAAACACAAAGAAGGGAGACTTACGTCCACAGGTCGTACGAAGATGACGGTCGCCCACGATACTAATCTCAACGAACAACACGAACGACATGATATGACAATGCACAAGTCGACTTGTTAACTGACAACTCGGACGATGCAACAAAGCAAGACTCGACAAAACATGACTCGACTCGACCCGACAACCTAGGTTTCCACAAACTAAGCTCTGATACCATAAATGTAACACCCCCAGAAACCACCGGGAATATTACACGCCGTAGACCCTTTTTCCATAAGGATCTACCAGGCTAACCACCACGATACGAACAATGTTTGACCAGCCGAGGTCAAACAACTTACTAACACAGACCGATAAGGTCAAATATTAATTACACTGACCGATGAGGTCTCACGATTAAATCAACCCAAAAATAAACTCATTATTGTACATACCCACACAGGGGTCAAAATACAATACAACGGAAGACTTAAAATAACTCAACAATACAACGACATCAAACTGGACTCTTAACTCTTGATCAGTATCGCAGATCGTCTTCTTCCATGCCGTCCCTGTGGTTGCTCCAACGAACTAAGCACACCTAAAATGCATGATACGCATTTCCCCCATTTAAGAGGTTAGCATTTGAATGGCTAGTATAAGTAATTCAGTCTATACAAAATATATCACGCCAATATCAGTTATAATACAATAACAACAATAGTGAAAGAAGTTCCCGAGGGGTTTTCAATATTTAAGGTACAACTCAAGTCTTTGAAGATGATATATATAAAAACTCGAGAGTTTTGGAAAACGACAGAAAGTCCTTTGGAACTTCAAGTTCAAGATTATAAAGCCTTATTCGAATATAACGGGGTCTCGGCCCAAATCTCTTTTGTGAAATAAACATTTTCATAAATAGTAAATTCTTATGGACCTCACGTCCTAAATTCCGAAATCATTTCGAAACAAATGGGTCTCGACCCAAAGTCATTTTCCGCAAAAGCAATCTTAACACAAACGTTGGAATCTCATACCATGATTTCCTCAACCACAGTACACGAAAACAATAACAAGTTCGTTATCCAACACCAAAACCTCACAGTCAAGGAGTTAAACACTTACGACATAAATCCTAGTGCCATTCTAGCCAAGTACCAAAATTCAATATATAATGCACATCAACATCGATAACCAAAACGTTGGGATATTCCGAACATATCACATTTATCGGAAACACAAAAATCATCCAAAGATGAAAACCACACCTGGTAACCTGCGACCGTACCCCTTAGTATCGGCCCCCAGACGCCCCGTCGAACGCTACGGGTGGGAAACCACTTCCGCGGCCGTACCCCTTAATATCGGCCCCCAGACGCCCCGTCGAACGCTCCGGGTGGAAGTTTAACCATACACATACCTAAGTCCATTTCCTTGGCCGTACCCCTTAGTATCGACTCCCAGACGTCCCGTCGAACGCTCCAGGTGGAAAGACAAGCAACTCACACACACATTCCAAAATTCACAGTTGCAAGCCACAAGCCTCGATAGTCAATCACAATATATCTATAATCAAGGCACTTGCTAGAAATGGCCAATTATCCGACACATAGCTACACCGACCTAGCTATATTACAGCCTAACAATCTTAAATGCATCTCCACATATCAACCGATCAACCATTACGACTAACCTAACTCATAACACACCACTTAACCCACGCAACCCCATGATCATCAAAACATTATAGCACATGTCTAAGTGTACTATCTACCCGTCACTACATCTCTATTGACATATCTCTATGACAAGCAATGAACCAACTCTAACTTCACATAACCACATAACGACTGCGATAATTCATATAAGGCACAATCAGTAAAAATGCACAAACCAACACAATTTCGTATGCAACCGCAATTCACATAATATAAATCGTATAGACAAGAATACTTGCCTCGAAACCACGATCGCAACGAGATGACAGATGGAATGCGGTTGAACAGCCCCAAACTCCCAAACACTATCAAGAACGCGATAACACCGCGAATACTACGAGAATAACACCACACGAATCATCAATCACCAAACGGGATTCAACTCGGAATCCTCGAGCACCTATAATCCTCCGGAAGGAACAATAAAAACATGATTACGACGAGAATCAAGGCCAAAACAACAGAAATCCCAACAAACTATCGAAGGGAACTCATTCGAACATTTAATCGAACATTAAATGTTCAAGACCCTTCAAGAACAAAGAAATCGCCCTTCGAGTCGAACTAATCAAAGATATGAGTATCCAATCCGTAGAACATGTTCAAAATAACGTTTATACAACAATTAATTGATCAAAAATGGATTGGAATAGAAATCAAAAGGAGAATCCCTAAAATCTTCAAAAATAGGGGTTCAAGCCAAAATACCTTGATTCGGACGAAGAACACGGATTGGATGATGATATAATCAACAAGAATCTTCCAAAACACCTTGGAATTGATTAGAATCGGGCAAGAACTCGATTTCCCGAGTCTCCCGTCGCCAGCCGTCATAAAAATGAGGAAAGAAGCTGAAAAATGAAATCTGGCCGACCCAGGCCTATACATGGACGGCAGGGTTACGGCCATAACCGGCTTACTACGGCCAGAATCGCATTCGTCAAAATCCGCCAGCGCCGATCGCTACAAACAGAACGACGGGGCCATACGACCGTAACTCGGCACTTACGGCCGTACCCGGCAGGTCCATACGGCCGTAACCGACATTCGTCCGGAAGCTGCCTGGCGCCCGTACGGCCGTAACTCTCGGCCCTTACGGCCGTAACCTGAATTTGTCAGGCCATGCCTACCGATCACTTCCGGCCATAACCGGCACCTTACGGCCGTAACTCGGCCAGGCCAGTTCCTGCTTCGGCCGTGTCTCGGACGTGGCCACTCCGACGGTCCGAACAACCCCGAAACCCTAACCTGAATATGAATCGAAAATACGGTTACGAAGTACTCGCAAAGACGAATCCAAGCGCTAAGAGAACACACGATTCCGACCACCCGAAGGCTCGAAATTCGACAACGGAAGTAATTACCCCAAACTTTGGGAAATTACGAAAATGGCCCAAAACGTCTGAAATACACGATACACGATCGAAACACCAAACCAAAGCTCGCAATATGAATAATAACATTAAATGAACTTACGAGAAACTCGAAACAACTGTTTCGGACGAGATTCGCAAGAATCGAACTCAAGTGCGGAAAAACCGCTTAAGAACACGGAACTCAATAAAACGATACCGAAACGAACTCGGATGACAAAAAGTGCAGAATTAATCATTCTCGAAATGACGATACGGTCATGAGCGAGTCATCAAAACGGACTTCCGCCGAAAAAATAAAATTGCCGGAAATCAAATTTGCGGATATTGCAATATACATCCTTGAAGTGTGTGGTGTTCATATTTATAACACTTACCTTGGAAGTAGTATTGTAAGTTGGATAAGGGTGCCTCATTAAAAATCTTAAACTGAAAAATTCCTTGGGGAAATTCGTACATAAGGAGAAAAGAGTACACAATTATTTCTAAAATATGTATTTAGATTACCTCATTAAAAACTTTAGTAGGAAAACCATGTGTAACAAAATCATAGTAAGGAAAAAAGAGTACATCTATGCAGTATCCCCTCAGCTAACAAGGGTCAACATCTTCATAGATCTAGTAGGTGTTGCATTTTTCTGAAGCTTATAGTAGGGAGCGCCTTTGTAAATAATCTGTTGCAGTCTCACTTGAAATGATATAATTGAATATCAATTTTCTTATTCTTTTCAAGTTCTTGAGTGTACGGGAAGAACTTTGAGGGAATATATTTAGTCCGGTTGCTCTTGATATATCCTTCCTTAGTTTGGACAATACGTGTGGTATTATCTTCAAATAATACTATCGGATTTTTATTAATTACTAATCTAGTGGATTCCTTGATGTGTTGACTCATAGATCTTAGCCCCCAACTTTATCTACTTGCTTCATGAAGTGCGATAATCTCAGTATGATTTGAAGATGTGGCAACAAGTGTTTGCTTTTGGGAACGTCGGGATGTTGGAGTGTCACCGATCATGAAATTATAATCGGTTTGTGATCTACCTTTATGGGAATCTGATAAATGACCTTCATCTGATTGGTTTATCTCTTGAATGTTTAGGATAAAATAATCCCAAATCGATTGTTCACTGTAGAAAACGAAATATGTGATTAATTCCATTCCAATACAAATACGTCCAGGATGAATTATACCTCGCCAATAGATTAGTAGCAGATGCTATATCTGGTCATGTACAATTGGCAAGATACATTCTAATTGGAAAGATACATACGAGCACCAATCGCACTTAAATATGGTACTTCAGGATCAAGTATATTTTTGTTATCTTCAAAAGGGCGAAATGGATCCTTCTCAATATCCAATGTTCTGTTAATCATCGGGCAACTGAGAGGATTTACCTTGTCTATATTAAAGTGTTTCGAGATCTTTTTCATGGTATAACTAGATTGGTGCACAAATATTCCACTGTGTAAGTGTTCTATTTGTAAACCAAGATAATATTTTATTTTGTCCAAGATCTTTCATTTCAAATTCTCCCTTGAGATAATCAATTGCTTCTTGAATTTCATTAGGGGTTCTAATGATGTTCAAATCATCAACATAGACAACAATAATCACATATTCAGCCATCATCTTCTTGATGAAGACACATGGACATATATGATTGTTCACATAACCGTTTTTAACAACATCTCACTTAAATAATTATACTATATATGTCCGGATGCTTTAGTCCATATAATAATCACTGCAGTTTAATTATACATAGTTCCTTGGACCTTGCTTCTAATACTTCCACCATTTCGAATCCTTCAGGAACTTTTATGTAGATCTCAATATCCAGTTATCCGCATAACTAAGCCGTCACAACATCCGTAAGGTGCATTTCAAGATTTTCCGAGGTTGATAGGATGACTAAATATCTAAATATAATGGCATCCATGACAGAATAATATGTTTCTTCATAATTAATTTCATGCCTTTGACAAAAACCTTGTGCAACAAAGCGAGCTTTGTGCCTTATAATTTTATTTTTTTCATTTCTCTTTTGAACGAAAACCCATTTGTATTCAATAGGTCTCACAGCTTCACGTGTGGTAACAATAGGCCCATATACCTTTTTAAGAGAATTTAGTTCAGCATGTATACCGACTTCCATTTGACCCAATCATGCCTCTTTTGACATTCAGATATAGATGTTGGCTCGAGATCCTCATTTATGTTATCAATTTTTTTGTGATACGGAATAACATAATCGATATCCTCTATTTTATTTCGATTCCATATTTTCCATTATTGACGTAATTAATGGAAATTTCATAATTTTCTTCATTGTTGGAACTTTCCTGAGCTTCTTGATTTGTTTCTTCTGAAACACGTACACTTATTTTGGGTTTCTCAAATATTTTAGTTTTTTCTTTCTTTTTTGAGGATTTTTATCTTTGAAATCAATAGGCCGCCCACATTTCAGGCGAGTTCTGGATTCATTTGACATACTTGTAGTAAGTTGTCAAGTTGGAATTGAAAGTGTTTGCAGCAATTATATGGGACCTCGTTATCCTTTTTGTGTCTGTAAATGCATTTGGCAGTAGATTTAATATACCTTGCAAGTGTTTAATTCTTTGAACTTCCAGTTCACGTTGCTGTTGGGATCCAGTGATTAAAATTGAGTTATGCAGCGGAAAATAAATCGGTCCAACCGGATAAAAACCAAACTCCTAAAACGTATCGATCAAGCATCATATAAACAAACATATAAAATTAACGAAGATCAAATTAAAAGAGTCATACCCTCGTTGACCTTTGATAATTTCTTCTTGAAGGAAAAATTCGAGCCAAGTTTTTTCCGGTTGCCAACACGAACACGAACCCGATTTGTTCTAGCTTGATGAATGATCAAACACCGAATATACCGAGTGTCTCTACATTATCACGCAATTGATATTGATCGGAAAAATTATATATCAATTCATTCTCTAAGAACGCAGCTAGTAATTGATATAATATTTTTCTTCTCTTTTCTTCTTCCTTTTCTTTCTCTCTAAGATGAACAAGAAAATAATGCAAGAAAATTTTCTTCCCTTCCCACTAAAACTCACGGCCAGGAGCAGATTTTAGTGTGTGTGTGTGTTTGTGTGTGTGTTTTTTTCTCAACATAATGAGGTGTGTAAGACTTACTCATTTATAATACAAAGTGAGATCAAATGATGAGATTCCAAATCTCATCCATTTGTCCTCAACCTTATATTGTAAGTCTAACACACTCCACACACCACACGACACCTTCCAAGCATGAGAGGGGGCGGCCCACTTGAGTTTGGTGAGAAAACGAGCCTAGCCACTCAGTTCGTGCACTGGACGTTCGCGTGTCTAGTCCGTTAAGTACACTTCGTTTGATCTCAAATGTATTTATACTTAATTAATAATCCAATTAATTAATTTTATCAAATACAAAATTATAATAATATATTTTCAAGAAATAATTATTTATGAATTAAATTAATCACCCGATAATTAATTTCAATTCAGTAGAACGAATGATTTATCAAATAAATCAAATTAGATATCTAATATCCAATATTTAATGAAGAGATAATAAATACATATTTTATACATAAAATATTCTTGTGCGTGACTCCATAGGTCCGTCTTAGTCGGCAATGGGAGAAACCAAGTAGTAAGGGTAACACTTAGCCAGTCTAGTGCTCCGTACTGTAACCTAACTAAGAATGAATGATCAGATCATTCCAAAACTATTATATCGTGAATACTTTATACGTATAAACCCTTCAATCATATGTCCCGGTCAAATATTAGGGTCACAGTAAAGTCAAACCCTATTGTAACTTGACTATATGCATTTGTTAATGCGAATCGAGATCACCAAGCTCTCGTGTATCAAATACAACTCGCTCTAAGTGCTTCATTTGGGGGCAAGTCTGATGAAGATGAAGATGAAGTAGTATCTCCCTATTCATCTTGCTCCAGTTCATTTGAGGGCAAGTCTGATGAAGATGAAGATGAAGAGGATGAGATACTCAGGGTGGGTTGATAACCGACGACGGAAGGCATCTCAAAACTTGAGCTAAACCAGCAAGCACAAGGGAGCGTATGTAGATCTACTTGGCTTTCTGCCCGTGGACGAAAACAAGTAAAGCGGATAAGCGAGTCGAATTGTCTCTCTTAACCTCCGAATCCGGAAGTGCATCTAGCAAGCGAGCAACCGACCGGGTCCCCGATGGAGGAGCCGGAGGGAAAGTCCACGTTGGATTCTTCTTAGGAGTTATAGCTCGCCATGATGCCAGTTCTTCCATAATCCCTAGCCTTAGGCCTTTAAGCAAGCACGCTTTAATGATCTACTAGGATCTTTTCATTTGGAGTAAACGAGATCCATGGATCATAGACGGTATCTCCCCATTGTCGAAGAGGAAAACCGAAAATTTCATAGTAGTTTTGATTGAAAAATTAATCAGATTGATTTCGTACCCTTCGTTCAATGGTCAAATTATACAGGATCAAGCCTATAGGACTTAAGGAATGATATAAAAAAAGAAAGAGAAAAAATTATATTAAATAAAAATGAAGTAGAAGAACCCCAGATTCCAAATGAAGAAATTCTGGAGCAGGCTACCCTCAGATAAAATATTTCTTTCTAAAGAGATTCGATTAGGAACTCTTATATGTCCAAGGTTCAATATTGAAATAATTTCAAAGGTTTTCCCTGACTTTGTACGTGTCAACAAAAAATTCAAAATACCTCGACTTTTTTTTTTGCCAAAGACTTATGATCTCATTTGCCATTAACCACATAGGACATTTACCTGCTCACTAATAGGACAAAGAATCCTACTTGCCCACTAAGTTGCATTTCGAGGTTGACCCCACCTACCGGTGATTGGATCAAACTACTCTAATGACTAAATTAATGTAACAAGCACATCTCCTAATGAAACCTCAAGTCAAAAGTCCATGTATACCTATCACAACCTTTCGATTCAGTCATTAACAATCCCTAAGTAATATCCATGTGACCGAATCGAGATGAGTCGTGTCCGAGTATACTAATTCCATTAGCATACCTATAACGTGTGCTCCTACTAATCCTTAGTGAATACAGACACTCTCTATCTCAGAGTACACGTTATACAAGCCTTGTCTAAACTTACTACACAGTTAAGTTTTATCGACTAGTGAACCAATTGAGCATTCGAGCCTAGAACATTTCTAGTGCCTATTTCCTTATCTCCATAAGGAGTGGAATCTTTGCTCTCAAATGCAACGACTATTATTCTGTATACCAAATCACGATGCTAGTGATGTACAATAATATAGTAATAATAAATGCCTTATTTAATATAATATTAATAATTACAATACGATGCTCTCACTCTCTCATCCTCTGAGTGGCATTCGGAGGCATATTCCTGACAATCTCCCACTTGCAACCAATGCCACAAACTATGGTATCTAATACCCATACTCTTCAGATGTCGCTCTAAGACCATCTGAGATAGTGGCTTGGTCAGTGGATCAACAATATTATTTGTTGTGTCTACTCTCTGCAGTATAAAATTTCCTTTCTGAACCATTTCTCTAACAAAATGATATTTTCTCTCAATATGTTTGGTGTTGTGGTGAGACCTAGGTGTAATATCCGTACTTTCTATATTTTGCAGTTTTTATTTTTGGTGTATATCTATTTTTTAGCGGCTCCCTTGTAACCATTTCGACGTTTTGGGTAACTTAGTCATTTAGCCTTGAAGGCAAGATTCACAAGTTGGATTAGATCCGATCCCAATGGACCCGTAAGCCCATCTTTCTCTATTTTATGAACCTTGATCTGACCAACATGACCAAGTCTAAGATGCCACTTAAGTGCTTGGTTTGTTTCATCCCTACCACACTTCCTAGTTATAGTGTTCAAAGTTGTTTTATTCTTTAGATTCAAATGATATAAACTATTAATAATGTAGTTGTACCAACTAATTTATTTCTAAAATAAATTCGACATGACCCATCTCCAATAAAGAAATCAAATCTCTTTCGGTCTATGACCAGAATTGATACAATATTTTTATGCCCCTTGGGCAAAACAAGTACATCATCTAAAGTAAGAATAAAACCGAATTCTAAATCCAACATAAGTGATCCGATGTCAGTAGCCTCGACACTATTCCCACTGCCAACTGTGACCATCACTTCTCCAGCTCCAAGCTTTCTACTTTGCTCCAGTCCTGATTCATTGTATATGTGAGAACTCGCACCAGAATCAAGTATCCACGAAGTAGAATAAACAGTTACAGAACAATTCGTTTCCAAAACTTATAGTTCCGTACGTGAAGGCGTATTTCGGTCAAGTTTTGGACAGTACCTCCTCCAGTGTCCTAACTCACCGCAGTTGAGGCATACATCCATTTTCTTGGCCTTCTTGCTCTTTTGAACCATTGAGGCTTTGCCCTTATCTTTCCGTACCTCACCTTTTGGCTTGAACTGTTTCTTGCCTTTCTTCTAATTGTTCTTGGACCTCCAAGGCCCTGAAGAAACTACAAGAGCAGCCTTCTTCGGCCTAGTCTTCATCTTAGATTGTGCCGTGCTCAGTTTGTTCATTAGCCCAGCTAAATTATATGCAATATCATTGCAGTTAAATTTCATGACAAATTGAGTGAAGGAGTGAGGAAGTGATTGAAGAATTAGGTCAGTATGGAGAGAAACGTGCATACTAAAATCAAGAGCCTCCAATCTCTCGATCATAGATATGATTTTGAGGACGTGGTCCCCAACTTTCTCACCTTCCTTCACTCGAGCACTAAACAACTGTTTCGATATCTCATACTGAGCAGTTCGACTGTGCTCCCCATAAAGTTCAGCTAGATGTGCCAGAATCGCCCTTGAATAGGGGATTTTCTCATGGGCCCTCTGAATCTCATTGTAGATAGAGGCCATCATGAAACCACGGACACTGACATCATCTTTAACCTATTTCTCATAGGCATCAACTTCTTCCTGATTAGCCCTAGTCCTTACAGGAGCCGGTGGGATGTCCGCCTCCAAGACGTATCCCAGTGTCTCCATACTGAGGACTATCCTCAGATTCCGGAGCCAGTCCACAAAGTTAGGTCCAGTTAGAGTGTTCTTTTCAAGTAGAATTGCGAGTGGGTTAATTGTCATTTTGAGAGATGTTTTTTAACTGCAAAGAATAATTTAAGATTCGTTAATGATTGTTTAATTATGATCCGAGTAAAGAATTTAAGGACTTTCTTTATTCATAACTTGGCTCCCATTATTTTATCGGCATTTACACACTCACATGTGAAATCCGGAAGTCACGGTTGACTTCATAGTGGTGATCGATTTCTTTGCATAGTTTAATAGAGGGCGACCCATTCGGTTTCTATTCTATCATTCTTTATAAAGTGGTGTCTAACACCAACCCATCTAATAGATGATTCGATCTTCTTTTACCCCTAGTTGACTTCCCCTCAACCCATACGGTTTCTATGGCTCGCTGAACTATCTAAGTTTAAACCGTCAATTCCTATTAGTCTGACAATTTAATCTCACCCGGCAACCCATACGGTTTCTAAAGGTTTGATTTGTCACAAACAAAGACATCTAATGCACTCTAGGAATTTATCAACCTTCCCCAAAAATGTTACTTGGACGTACTCAAAAGAATAATATTTCGGTTTAGATTTTAATTTTCCATGAGTTTGACGGAGGGTAGAAAACCTCATAACCGTTATAACTTAGTGTTTGTAAGTGGGAGTTTAACGCGATTATATGTTGCACTTTACACATTAGTCCGTTTATAAGCGCGTTTTGTCGGTTTGTTGGTTTGTCATACAATATGAACATACACAACCTAAATCTAACAACATACAGTTCATGGATCGTTCCTAAGTACAGAGTCATCATCGACTTGATAAAATATAAGTAATCTAATTATAAGTCTTGAATCTTCGTCTTCATGGTGGTTCGTCCTCGAATCTTCGTCATAGATAATTTATTACATTAATAAAATTTACATCTAATACAAATTTACAGAAATAAATTGGCTCAAAACGGCCATTACAACCCCATCAAGTAAAGATTCAACAAACTAAGTCATGAATTAAATCACCATTCAAATAATAATGCAACCATCATATTAAAATTAATGGGATAAATAATTATTCAAAATATTGATCCAATCAATATAAAATTAATCCATCTAAAAGACACACAACTATTAATTTTAACTTGTTCTGGACAAAAATAATTTCATTAAATTAATTTCCTTAAGAATAAAATTATCATAATTATATCTTAGTCAAATTAAATCGAATTTAATTTGTGGGAAATTAATTTACCGAACGAAATATGAAAATCAGAGTCGAAAACACACAGCCCGGGTCAAACCCGCAGCTCTGGAACGTGATGTTGTGCGGCGATTTTATACGCCTCGACGGAAATCGGTAAACAAGGTCGAGCGACCGAGTCCACGACCAAACGAGCTACGGCGGACTTGACTAAACGAAGGTAACAGTCTGCCTTCGAGCATCTAGCGATCGACTCCCCAGGGCGATCGCCTTTCCGCATCCAACGATCGACTCTGGTGCCCGACTCAGGACGACCAGGCACATGCCACTAACAAGACCATCATCGTCAAAGTCTACGAAGACTGGATCACGAAGCAAACGCCCATGTGCAGATCCACAAAAGGCGCCGCAGAACATGGATCGTTGACTCCAGCCCACATGCAGCTGTCAGGGATAAGGACGGCCTCACCTACCGACAGACCCGCCGAAAGGTCCTAAGTGGGGCCTCCCAGGACAGCGACACGAACATGTGTTGGCCTCTCGTTGGTTCGCACTTCTGGCAGCCAGCAACTCCTGCGGACTTTAAGGAGACCAACCCATGTGCTAAAGACGATCGCCCGCTTATTATAATACAGCAGAGGCGATCGCCCAGCAACTCCCAGTGCTATAAATAGAGAACCTCCAGCAACTGGAGAAAGGTTGGCAACTACGTTCCGAATTCCGTTCAGAGGAAAATATATACAAACGTACACACTTTCAGACTCTCGACTTCATCTCTTGAATCTATCTCAGGATTTCTCTCTCAGCACTTCTCAACCAGAAGACGGTCGGCAGAGGCAAGAACTCCCTGCAGCACAGATTCGAAGAGACTCGCAAGCCCGGGAGCTCAGACTTCTAGCTAATAAACACTGTGAGAGACCGTCGATTTCTCACAGTCGTCACAGCACCCCATCGTTGTTACAAGAACTCACAGAACACGATATCTGGTTCTTCCGGCAATCTTCACGCTCAATAGCTAAGATAACTAGGGTCTTTACACTCATTGTAATTGTACTCTAACATTAATATTTGTACTCCAAAGTATTTGTATTAATAATATCTCGCGAGAACATTCAAGCCCGGGACTAACAACCCCGGCAAATCTTGTGTATTTACTTTCCCACGGAAGTGCTCTCGCATTTGTTTGTTACTCGCCCATTCCAGCAATATTCATCTCCGGATAATATTTTGGGTAACAACAATTGGCGCTAGAAGAAGGGGATCTTAACCTTCATTTTTATTCCTACCGTCCCGAAGAACACTCACTGTTCTCGGGGCATATACTTGAAGTGACACTCACTGCTCTTCAAAGAAAAGCCTTCAGAATCATGACGTCTGCCACTACATCAAAGAGAGCCACTCCCCGAACCACCGGACCTCATATTCCGGCTCGATCCGAGCCCCAGCCGACGGCAGGGGTAATCGCGGCGACGCAAAACCCTCGATCCCACACCTGAGGGACGGCCCCAGTCTTTCACTCGACCAGTTCCAAACCGCGGAATAGATCGAGGAGGCTATGGCCATCCTAAAAGAGCCACGGAGAGCATGCGCGTCGCCTGCTATAACTCCCTCGGCCATCCGCCGCTTGGGCAAACGGAAGTTCAAGGGGTTACTGGGCGAGCGATCGTCAGAAAGCCCCAACCCGCGAGAAAAGGCTCTCACAAGGCCGGACGGATCCGTATTCAGTCGCTTGGGAAGCGATCCATCATGGCGACCAGGGCATTCTGGCCCCAACCACGAGACGACGGAATCCGAATCCGTCACCAGGAGTTCGGCGTACCCAACTCCCCGCCAAATACAGAATAGCCGTTCGGATCTTTTCCGCCAGAGAGTCGAGCCACGCGGCGAGGACATCATCAATAGCGGGGCCAGGGGGTCAGTACTTGATCGCCTCGGCTCTCGATCCGAGCGCCTCGCCGCGAGCAGCCAGGTCGCAGCGATGGCTGCTATGCAACGCCAGCTCGACGAGATGAAAGCACTCCTGGATACTGGGGCAAGCGCCAGTAGAAAGATCATTGGACCGACCGAGCCACTCGCGGTCCACATCGAGCTTGCCCCGGTGCAACCAAGGATCGCTCCTCCCAAAACACCTTTGTACGAAGGGAGATCGGACCCCGAGAACCACCTAAGCAAGTTCTGGATCTACATGACCGGGTGTGGGGCATCAGATGTGACCAAGTGCCGAATCTTCCCGTTAACATTGGGCGAACTGCCCATAGGTGGTACGTCTCACTACCACCACGATCGATCATCTCATTTGAGAAACTGGCGAGTGACTTCACATCATATTTCGCCGCCAAGGTCGCCAGACCAGAAGGCCCCCACCGCATGATGAAAATCAGGAAGGGGGAAGACGAATCCGACGCAGACTACATCGACCGGGTGGATGAAATAGTCCTCACCGGCGAGCCCATCAGTGATGAGATCGCTCTCTACTCGGCCTTGGGGGATTCTACGGTCATTCGCCCATGTTTAGACATCTCACGAAGGACATCCCCCCAACCTACGCGATTTTCCGCGCTAAGGCTGCCGACTTTCTGGCCAGGCAAAGGCTACTCACCCTCCGCCTAGGCGAGGAAACGCCACCTCTTGTCCGAAAAACGGCGGTCGCCAAAACCAAAAAGGCGGTCGCCAAGCCACCCGGCGATCTCAAGTCCTTCAAGGATGTGGAAGCCCATCTCCTCCACAAGTTCAACCGAACTCCGGCCCACATTTTTTACGCCATCAAGGGGCGCGAACCGCTAAACAAGCCGAAGTCTATAAGGGACCATGGTCATCTGGACCACAATCAATATTGTGCCTACCATAAGAGTCCCGGCCACAACACCAACCAATGCCGCGACCTCCTCAGACAACTCTGGAGATTGTTCGAGGAGGGCAAGTTGGACAGCTTATTGGCTTAGCCGGAGCCCCATCAATCTTCCCGATACGGTCGCCAGAGTCTAACGCGAATAGGCCGGAAAGCTCATACGAGCCGACCCCTCGATCAACCTCGGTGACCGAATATATATGCTTCAATCAAGAGGAGGAAACTTCGGAAGTCTCTCCCCAATTCCCGCCTCATCAAATTAAAGGCTACTACCTGAGCAAACACCTCGAAAAAGAGGATGACTCGCTCGCCCTCTAAAGTTCGTTATCAGCATGATGGACCTAGGCAGTGATCGCCTCCCCTAGCATAACGTATACCGTCGAGGATCATCATCTGACATGATGGTCTGAGGTAGAAAAGTGCCGCCATGGTCGCAAAAATCGATGAAACCGACGATCCGTCCATGCAAGGTTCCTTTGGGCTTCGATCGCTCGCCCTTCGTTTAAATACGAGGCGGGCATAGCCGAAAGACTCTACAAAACAAATCAGAGGATTACTCGCTCGCCCTCTAAAGTTCGTCATCAACATGAAGAACATAGGCAGGCGATCTCCTCCCCTTATACGACGTATACCGTCGAGGATCGTCATCTGACTTGATGGTCCGAGGTAGAAGAGTGTCGACATGGTTGTGGAGGACGATGGAACCGTTCTCTGTGCCCGTGCAAGGTCCCTTTGGGCCACGATCGCTCGCCCTTCGTTTAAATACGAGGCGGGCGTAGTCTGAGGGCCCTCCAAAACATATCTGTGGACACGTTCGCCCGCCCTCAAAGGTCCATCACTTAACATGGTAGGTCCTTCCCGGACAATGCGACGCGTCCCTCCCCCCGTCACAACGTATACCGTCGAGGGTCGCCATCTTAATGGTGGCCCGAGGTAGAAAAGTGCTAACAAGCCGCGGTCGTGGAGTCGATTAATCCGATGACGCCCCGTGCAAGGAATCCTCCAGACCAAGAACGCACGCCCTTCGTTTAAATACGAGGCGAGGCGCAGCCTACGGAGGACCCTAACAATTAAGTGAGTCACGAGAACTTAGCCATCAGACGGAATGTCGCTCGTGCATATGACACGGTCGTGGAGATTGGTCCATCGAACTCCGCGATCGTGCACGGTTCCTCAAGATCGAGATGGATGGCCTTCCTCGAGGAATCTGCAAAATTAAAGACCGCTCACTCAACGATTTATTTTCGTCCCCTTACTTTCACTAAGTGAAGAAAAACAAGGGGGAAGGGCGGAGATATATATACGACGATCATCCCTATTCAATTACATATGGAGATCGACATTTTCAGATGTATGTGCAACAATCGAATTTGTTGTAAAAGTTATCTATATGAGTTTATCAATTCACTTGGAGCTATACACGCAACAATCTCTCCTCACACATTTGTACAAAGTCATGCAAAGACTCAGAAAAGAAATCATTCAAGTAATAAATCGAAGAAACAAACATTCATTTCATTACTTGAAGTATCAGAGTACATACACGGTCGCCCAAAGGACTAAGTACAACAAAGCTACAAAATCACAAGCAAAAACAAAATAAGGACGTAGAGCCTCAGGCTGCCTCTGCCTGGCCTTCACCCTCGACCACCGGATAGGCCCGCGACCCTTCACCAGCTTCTGGAGCTGCCTCCCTATCCTCTGGAGCACTCGGATAAGCAAGATTCTGGGGAGTCGGGTACCAGCTCAGGTCTACGCCGATTTCCGAGAGATCCAAGATCGGCACGGAGAAGGCAGGATGGAGAGGATGCTCCAACGCATATGCCTTGAAGTTTTCGGCTAGAGGGCCGACCTCCAGCCCTGCCTTCTTAGCAGCATGGAGCGAGTCAGCGAACGCCATGTAATAGGAAAACTCGCTGACGAACTCCACGTTGAGAAAGGGATCGGCTTCAGTCGCCTCCAGTTTCCATCTCAACTCCGCAACCGCCTGTTGCGCACCTTGAAGCTCGGTCTCCTTAGCGGCCGTCTCTCCCCTCGACGACGTCAGCTCGCTAGTCAGCCGAGGGACAATCACCTTCAGCTGATCAGCCTCCTTCTGAGCAGCCACATGCGAACGACGGGCATCTGTCATCTGATCCCGAAAACGGTCGACCGTCGCCCGGGCTCGCTCGAAATCCTGTCTCGCCAGCTCAAGTTCATGACTTGCCCGCTTAGCTGCATCCAAGGAGTCCTTCTCCATAGCCACGATCTTGTCAGCAAACTCGGCGTTCTGTTTCCGAGCGGCCTCGAGGTCCGCCTGGAGACGGGAAGTAGAAGGACGCCCTTCGAATTCTTTCACAGCCTGGGCAGCCATCGTCGCCGCCTGGAGGGAGAGAGCGAAAGCAGCCTGCATCGTATTCCCGGATCGTTGGCGAGCGATCGCGTCCAAGTCGGTCGTCCAGGCCTTCGGCAAAGCAGAAACGGACCGATTGACGTACAGCGGGACATCGCAGGCCGCACGAGATCGGCTCGCCAGGAAATCCAATACCATCGGCGGGCAAGCTGGGTTAGTGCTACGGATCCTGCATCAAACAAACAAAAGGTTAGCACATCTCCCACGCAAGTGACGAAACTCAGCAAACAAGCAAAGTCTACCTCTCGGCCATCTCGGGGTCGCGACCAAAGTACGGTTTCCCGCGAGGGGTCTCGGCCTCGGCGATCGCTATTTCTCGCAAGAAAGCCGCAGAAGGCGTAGGCTCATCCACCGGGGGGACCGCGGTGAGCGGGGGAGCGGCGATCGGTACCTCACCATCAGGGCAGAGACTGGAGGTTCCCCTGATCTATGCCGCTTGCGGTTCGACTGGAGCCCCTCCTCCCGGACCTCCTCCTCCGCTACGATCGGCTCTACATTAGGCCTCACCTCCGGAATTAGAGGTAGCACCACCGGAGGAACCCTACTCGACTTCTTCTGGCGAAGACGGCTCAGAACTCCAGGGTTCGACATGGCTATCTCCGCTGGAGGCTCCAAGAAACGAGGAAAGCGGACCTCTG
Source organism: Orobanche coerulescens (assembly GCA_033398695.1). NCBI lineage: Eukaryota > Viridiplantae > Streptophyta > Magnoliopsida > Lamiales > Orobanchaceae > Orobanche > Orobanche coerulescens. The sequence continues at coordinate 121,528,498 of CM065816.1, forward strand.
CAATAAGAAACAACCAAACAATGGTTAGACATATTCCTCAAACAGGACGATCGCCAAGCAAAAGGAGATCGTAGAAATTCATACCTGGGACCGAAAGATGTCTCGGGAAGCGGAATAGCCGAGCGGACAGCCAACGGCTCTCTTTGTTAATCCGGCGAGCGTCTAAGTCGTCGTCCGGAAGATTTCGCATTCGCTCCCAGACGACCAGAAAATCGAAAGGTAGCTCGTCGACCGCCGGAATATGGAAACCTGCAAAAAAAAAGACCAAATTAGATCAGTTCAGAACATATCCGAACAAAGGGAGAGTCAGAACCCTTACCCGGATTCCTCTCCCGAAAGCTATTGGGAATATTGAGCTCGTCCGTAGGATTGTTGCTCGCTGATGCCTTCCATGCACCGCCGACCCAGAACCATTTCGCCGGATCACCCCGCACCTTGTTCGGAACCCCAAGGATCACCCAACCGGAACGGCCTTGGATATGATAGCCGCCGACAGACCCCTTCTGAATCATCAACTTGAATAAGTGGTTCATCTCCGATGGCGAGGGATGGCGGTACAATCGTTGATCGCCGAACAAGGTGAGGGCACAGATGATCTGGAGCCAGGCGTTCGACGTTAGCTAAAGCGGCGCCACGTTCCAGACAGCCAGCAAATGGGAGACAGCAAAAGACAGAGGGAACCGCAGCCCGGCCTCCATAATCACCTCATTCACGGCGACCATACCCTCCGGAGGTTGGTCGGCCCGCTCGTTATCCGCCGGCGCGAAAAGATCTACATCTGTAGGGATATGGTACCTCGCCCTCCAGACGGCCAGGTCCTTCCTGGTCGCCGAGCTCCTGATCTGGCTGACAGAGCGCTGCGCGGCCCGAAACAGCGACCGCTTCGCCGATTGATAGGGATGGGCGATCGAGTACTCTCGGTAGTCGAACTTGGGGCACGGACAGGGCCAACCTCTCCATGATTTCTGCAAAGGCTAAATAGGCTTGGCCAAAAGCACTATGCTGCTCCCAATACGCCCTCACCACCGAATCCTTCTCCGCCAGCAAACGTTTCTCCTCAGCCGCCGCCTCCCTGGCAATGTCGGCCTCGTTGAACAATGCCTCGACTTCTGCGGGATTAATACGAGCGCGGATAGCCTCGGCGGCCGTCTCCATATGAAATTCTGCGGAGGATCCTCCCAGGACAGTCGAAGTCCCGGCGGCAGAGGCAGTGTACATTCCAGACGATGAAGATACTCCAGACATTTTCGAAAAGAAGAGGAGAAAAGGAGTGTTTTCTTACCAAAGATTGAATCGATCGACGATCGGCAGACAAAGGCTTCAGAAAATTTTCGACTATCCTCTTCTCCGAAGAAATCGCAAAGGGTCTTAACACTGTAACCCAACGCCTTTTTATAGGAGATGGCAGGGGATGCCACGCAATTAAGGAGAATCTCAGGGGCCGGAGCGCAACCGTCGCAATTAATGCCTCCCTTGAAACCCGCGTACGCGTCGTTTCAAGGACACGCCAGACGAGGAGTCATAACTAACCATCGGTCTCCCCCAACAGGAACTCGACACGTGCCCCGGAGACTTTTCCACGACCGCTATCATTCCCTGCTCATTCCAGCGACCGTCCAGGTCGTCCAAATTCAAATTCAATCCGCTCAAAGACGATCGCCGGTTCCATAAAATGCTGAGTCACTCGTCAAAGTTCAGCGATCGCCAGTAGAACCACCTCACCCCACGTTTCCAACATCGGAGCGAGCTGGGGGGCAATTGTTGTGCGGAGGTTTATACACCTCGACGGTGATCGGTAAACAAGGTCGAGCGACCGAGTCCACGACCAAACGAGCTACGGAGGACTTGACTAAACGAAGGTAACAGTCTGCCTTCGAGCATCTAGCGATCGACTCCCCAGGGCGATCGCCTTTCCGCATCCAACGATCGACTCTGGTGCCCGACTCAGGACGACCGACCTGTGCCACTAACAAGACCATCATCGTCAAAGTCTACGAAGACTGGATCACGAAGCAAACGCCCATGTGCAGATCCACAAAAGGCGCCGCAGAACATGGATCGTTGACTCCAGCCCACATGCAGCTGTCAGGGATAAGGACGGCCTCACCTACCGACAGACCCACCGAAAGGTCCTAAGTGGGGCCTCCCAGGACAGCGACACGAACACGTGTTGGCCTCTCGTTGGTTCGCACTTCTGGCAGCCAGCAACTCCTGCGGACTTTAAGGAGACCAACCCATGTGCTAAAGACGATCGCCCGCTTATTATAATACAGCAGAGGCGATCGCCCAGCAACTCCCAGTGCTATAAATAGAGAACCTACAGCAACTGGAGAAAGGTTGGCAACTACGTTCCGAATTCCGTTCAGAGGAAAATATATACAAACGTTCACACTTTCAGACTCTCAGCTTCATCTCTTGAATCTATCTCCGGATTTCTCTCTCAGCACCTCTCAACCAGAAGACGGTCGGCAGAGGCAAGAACTCCCTGCAGCACAGATTCGAAGAGACTCGCAAGCCCGGGAGCTCAGACTTCCAGCTAATACACACTGTGAGAGACCGTCGATTTCTCACAGTCGTCACAGCACCCCATCGTTGTTACAATAACTCACAGAACACCATATCTGGTTCTTCCGACAATCTTCACACTCAATAGCTAAGATAAATAGGGTCTTTACACTCATTGTAATTGTACTCTAACATTAATATTTGTACTCCAAAGTATTTGTATTAATAATATCTCGCGAGAGCATGCAAGCCCGGGACTAACAACCCCGACAAATCTTGTGTTATTTACTTTCCCACGGAAGTGCTCTCGCATTTGTTTGTTACTCGACCATTCCAGCAATATTCATCTCTGGATAATATTTTGGGTAACAACACGCGGTATGAATGGTGGACCGCGGTCCTTCACAAAAACCGGACCGCATGATAACGGCCGGCAGTCTCCCGACAGCCCCGAGCTGCCGGGTCCGGCCACTTTTACGGCTCATCCTTTCGTTGCGAATCCAAAAATAATATTTTTGTAATTTTTATATTACACATTTAAATCAGTTTTTCAAAAGATAAGTAGATTTATATTGTAACATAAAATCATGAAAATAATTTTTAGATGAACAATTAAACATTAACTATTAAAACAATTATGATTCTAAATCAAAAAAAGAAACCAAACATTCAAAATGCAAATATCGAATATATAATTGCATAGACCTCGCTCTGATACCATTGTTGGGATTCGGTGATTAAAATCGAGTTACGCAGCGAAAAATAAACTGGTCCAACCAGATAAAAACCAAACCCTAAAATGGATCTAACAAGCATCGTATAAACGAATATATAAAATTAATGAAGATCAAATTAAAAGAGTCATACCCTCGTTGACCTTTGATAATTTCTTCTTGAAGGAAAAACCCGAGCCAAGCTTTTTCCGGTCACTAACTCGAACACGAATCCGATTTGTTCTAGCTTGATGATTGATAAAACACCGAATATGCCGAGTGTCTCTACATTATCACGCGAAGGATATTGATCGGAAAAATTATATATCGATTCATTCTTGAAGAACACGGCTAGAAATTGATATAGTATTTTTCTTCTCTTCTTCCTTTTCTTTCTATCTAAGATGAACAAGAAAAAAATGCAAGAATATTTTCTTCTCTTCCCACTAAAACCCATGGCAAGGAGCAGATTTTAGTGTGTGTGTGTGTGTGTGTGTTTCTCAACGTATTGAGGTGTGTAAGACTTACTCATTTATAACACAAAGTGAGATCAAATGATGAGATTCCAAATCTCATCCATTTGTTGTCAACCTTATATTATAAGTCTAACACACCCCACACACGACATGACACCTTCCAAGCATGAGAGGGGGCCCCACTTGAGTTTGGTGAGAAAATGAGCCGAGTCACTCGGTTCGTGTACCAGACGTTTGCCTGTCTAGTCCGTTAAGTACATTTCATTTTATCTCAAATGCATTTATACTTAATTAATTAATCCAATTAATTAATTTTATCAAATACAAAATTACAATAATATATTTTCGAGAAATAATTATTTATGAATTAATTAATCACCCAGTATTTAATTTCAATTCACTAGACTGCATGATTTATCAAAAATCAAATTAGATATATGATATCCAATATTTAATGAAGAGATAATAATTACATATTTTATCCATCAAATATCCTTGTGCACGACACCATAGGTCCATCTTAGTCGGTAATGGGAGGAACCAAGAAGTATGGGTAACACTTAGCTAGTCTAGTGCCCCGTACCGTAACCCAACTAAGAACGAATGATCAGATCATTCCAAAACCATCATATCGTGAATACTGTATACGTATAAACCCTTCAATCATATGTCCCGGTCAAATATTTAGGTGTTGGTCCCAATACCGATGAAGACTATCCTCACTGTACCAACACGAATCTTTTAGCACGCTTTGTCCTCACTCACGCACACCCTGAGAAACTTCCCGTCACCCATCCCACAACTACTCTAAGTCAATCACGCTTAACTTTATAGTTTCTATGAGATGGCTACCAGAAAAGAAGATGCATCTTGTTGGTATGAGTAGTCCAAATCAATTAATTTAACCACTTTCTAGTGCAGATCTCACAGGTCGAATCGCAAGCCGCACCTCACGCATTTTTAAGCCCATTCCGGCAGGATGCTGGACCGAATTCCAACAATCCCCCTCCCAGTACCTGCCAGCATCTCAACCCCATAGTCTGAAAACCTCCGCGAACTAGATTTGATCACACAGCCCTCTAACGGCTGCATTCATTCACAGTCCTCCAACACTTGACATCGCATATGTTCCAGCTCACATACTTTGCGCCAAGATCTCGGCCTTCAGACTAGATTTGATCACATAGCCCTCCAGCACCTGAAAACCTCCACAGCGCCAACATCTTAGTTCCGGACAACTGACAACATTTGCTGCATGCCTGCCTCTTAGTTCCAACACTCTGGAAGCCTCCATTGTAGGATACTTCGAGGGAATCCGCACCCGTGACCTGCTCCGATACCAATTGTTGGAACTAAGAGGCGGGCATGCAGCAAATGAGTGAGGACAAAGCGCGCTAGAAAAGACTCGTGTTGGTACAGTGAGGATAGTCTTCATCATTCTTGGGACCAACAATAGGTCACGGTAAAGTCAAACCCTATTGTAACATGACTCTATGTATTTGTTAATGCGAATTGAGATCACATAGCTCTCGTGTATTAACTACAACTAGGTCTAACTGCTTTAGCGAAAGACTTGTGATCTCATTTGCTATTGACCGCATAGGACATTTACCTTCTCGCTAACAGAAGAAAGAATCCTATCTTGGTATTCAGTAGAGACTGCTACTTGCCCACTAAGTTGCATTTTGAGGTTGACCACACCTACGGGTGATTGGGTCGAACTACTCTAATGACTAACTTAATGTCACATGCACATCTCCTAATGAAACCTGAAGTCAAAGATCTACGTATACCTATCACAACATTTCGATTCAGTCACTGACAATCCCTAAGTGATATCCATGTAACCGAATCGAGATGAGTCGTGTTCGAGTATACTAATCCCATTAACATACCGATAACATGTTCTCCCACTAATCCTTAGTGAAGACAGACACTCTACATGTCAGAGTACACGTTATACAAGCCTTGTCTAAACTTACTTCCCAGTTAATTTTTATCGACGTGCGAACCAATTAAGCATTCTAGCCCTAAACACTTCCAGTGCCTATTTTTTATCTCCATAAGGAGTGAAATGTTTGTTCTTGAATGCAAAAATTATTATTCTATATACCAAATCACGATGCCAGTGATATACAATAATATAGTAATAATAAATGTCTTATTTAATATAATATTTATAATTACAATTCAATGCTCCCACCCTCTCATCCTTTGAGTGACATTCGAGAGTATATTCCTAACAGTTGCTTCGTGGGGGTCAAGGTGCAACGACGGTGATGTACACCACCCGATTTATTTATTTACTTGTTTCTCCCTTCACCTAAAGTTGTACATACATCTCTGTTTAAATGATAATCAGAAAAATGGGCTGTAAAAGTATCAGCTGTTTTTGTTCAAGATATTTGATAATCAAAGGTGATTCATATCTGATATAAATTCATAAATTTCTTTGTTGATCCATTTTTGTGCATTGTGGTGGAGAAATTGGTATATATACAACACAATAAAAAACTCTAAGGTGTGAAAGATTTGGTTCTTGACCAGACCTGTTGCAATGGGGAGTACTTGTGGTATGCGCTCGATAAAATACGTACGAATGTTGTAGCATGCAAAATAGCATGTCTCCATACAGAAATGGGGAGTTTTGTATTCATCAATAATGGTCTGGCAATAAGCTGGAGTCTCTTGATTAATGATTTAACCAAATCATTTTGTGTATGAATATGTGCTACTTGATGTACAATATTAATGCCCGCTGTTATACAATAATTTTTAAATGCTTGAGACATAAATTCACCCGCATTATCAAGTCTAATTATCTTGATTGTGTATTCTAGGAAATACTCTCAATTTAATTAACTGTGTAAGAAGTCTGGTAAATTATGGGTTGATAATAGACATGCGTGTGACCATCTGTTGGAAGCATCAATTAGTGCCATAAAGTACTGGAATTATCCACACGATGTATGAATAGGCCCACACATATCAACATAAAATCTTTCTAAAAATAATGGTGACTCGATAACAACTTTACTTGGTGATGGTCTTATTATCAACTTGTCTTGAGAACACCAACACAAGATAGTTCATGAGATTAAAAATCTTCAGCTTTTCTAATGGATGACCATTAGAATTTTCAATTATTATCCGCATCATTATCGAACAGTGCCCCAATCGATCATGGAAATTTTTAATTCGGTTCTACTATGTTATATGATCCAAATATTCTTATATTAGTATAGTATAACCCGAATGATAGAGCGAGTAATTTTTCCAAGACACACTTACTCCCCGGAGTGACTGAAGTAACACAAACCTCATTCATGATTTCAATATGATATCCATTGGATGCTTTTGAAACTTAGTAAACTTCTTTGGGACATTGGAGAAAATAATGCATTACTTATTGTGAATTTTGTACCTTCAAATATTATAAATTGGCTTTACCATATATATCAATTATTTCCGCACTACCATATATAGTACTCAGTTTCCTCCATTATCTTCAAAGTACAAAAATATCTCTTCTCTTTTAGTATAGTATGTGTTGTGGCACTGTCTGCAAGACATAGATCACCTTCTTCGAATCATGATTTCAATATGATATCCATTGGATGCCTTTGAAACTTAGTAAACTTCTTTGGGACATTGGAGAAAATAATGCATTACTTATTGTGAATTTTGTACCTTCAAATATTATAAATTGGCTTTACCATATATATCAATTATTTCCGCACTAGCATATATGGTACTCAGTTTCCTCCATTATCTTCAAAGTACAAAAATATCTCTTCTCTTTTAGTATAGTATGTGTTGTGGCACTGTCTGCAAGACATAGATCACCTTCTTCGAATTTGAGTTGAGACATATTTATAGTTTATCAAATATGATAAAATAGATACAAATATAGATGTTGAATATGTAACACCCCAATTCTCTTATGGGTAATTACACGCCGTAGGACCCACCAGGGCCTACCAGGCTGACATCACAAATACACACAATAACTCAATAATACGAAAACATAACTAAAAATAAAGTGGGGTCGTGGCCTCGGCCAAAATGTGCAAGTTCAGTACAATTTAAAATATAATACAAGTACATCACCCGACGAACAACATCGTACTCCAGTACATTATTAAAAGTGAAACGAATACAGACACATTTCAAAATACTGACTCGAGCTATTTAACATCTTGGCTGCCCGTCAACTCCGTATGGACCACGTGTAGGCTCCTGATTCTCGATACCACCTGAAATGCATAAACATTCCACCCCAACGAAGGGTTAGCAACAACATCTAGTGCAAGTACAATATTACGATATTTTAATACACAAGCATTTCCAAAAATCATTTATAAAACATTTCATAGTCATGATATTCCGGAATATCCACCATCATTCATCAATCAAAAACATCACTCAAGGTAATTCTCACGCAAGACCACTCGGCCAAGTCCCTGTGGGCCCCGTCGAGCCAATCCCCAGATGAGAATACCTCCACTCGAAGGTAACCCTCGCGCAAGACCATACGGCCAAGTCTCTGTGTGCCCCGTCGAGCAACCCTAGGTGAGAGTACCCCGAGAACATCCTTACAACACTCCAACATCACCATTTCATTATCGAAATGCATGCTATAATATAAAGCAATAAAGTACTTGCCTTGGTTCCTAAAATACAAAGTCAACGACGAACGAAAAATGCTTCGGTCCGGATTATCTTCAAATTACGATCCTAACAACAATAGAGACTCAATCAACTACAATAACACTGAAAAACCAAGAATCATACGAAGTTCTACCCTTAGGGACAATATATCGAACACTATGAAGGCATAAGGGTTAAACTTGATCAACGAAGGAAAAAACTCGGAATTAATCCACAAAACTTCTAGGAAAACCTAAAACCATGATTATACAACTATAATTCACCATCAATCGAAGCAAAAACAAAAAAGAAACGAATTGTAGCCAAGAACCCTAACATTAGATATAATGTCAAAATACCTCAATTCGAAGATGAAATGGTGGAAGGAAGATGGTTGATTCGTGCTATAATATCCAATTCGAGTTATAAGATGATAGATTATAATATCCGAGTGAGATCGCCCAAAATCGCCAAGGAGAAGTGGAAGGCCGAGAGGAAAAGGAGGAATGGGGTTAAAACCCGTGTCTGTCCTATTTATACTCGGACGGAACACGGCACAACAAACGGCCCAACTAGCGCTGTGTTTATCGCCGCATTGTAAGTCATTGAGCGACCCTGTGCGACACGGCGCACAGACATGGTGTAAAGTGCCGCGGGTCTTGCGCCATGTTGCGAGACAGTGGGCGCACCTGTCCGACACGGCGCACAGACACGGCGCTCGGTAGCGCCGTTTGACAAACGGTGCAGGAACACGACCGAGTCTTAGCCATTTTTAGCGCCGTTTTGCACAGGTCATGCCAGACAGCCTCTGGTTACATGACGACGCTACCACAACTGAGAAAAACGGTAAAACCATAATACAACATGCCGAACCAACAATCCGAGAAAACACAAAGCAACGAAAAATATCCAATAAACCGGAACGTTCCGAGGTAAACAACCACAAATCGAACAATAACAAATAAACCGGGAAAATAAAAGGTACGAGTATTACAGAATAATATAAAGACACAACAAACATTTCAACATACTAACACAAGCACAATGACATAGAATTCACTATACATATAAGGATACAATATTTATTTCAACACACCAATATAAGTACAATGACATAGAGTTCACCGTACATAAGTATCAAAACATATAACACAAATAAAACAAGCAAACGATCATGAAGATGATTTCTTTAGATATTTATTTTAAAACACACAAGTTATCAGTATTCTCCATGGGATCCATATCAGCCACATCCAAATGAGTTTTGTCATGGATGCCATATAGGTCATCGTGATCATTTGTGATGAAATTCGTATCAATATTTTTTCCTTTTATTTTCGAGTGACTCCTGATAGAGTTCAGTAATATGCTTCAATGTAAGATATAATTATGTGATCAGTAGCATTTTATACCACAATGATAATGGGCATCTTCTATTTTGTTTTATTCAGACCACCATTATTTTTTTCGTGTTTCTCTTCCTTGTCCGCCTTATAATAATTAGGCTGAAAAACTCCCCCTTCCACGTCCACGGCCGCGGCCTTAGACATATCGTGTCCATGACCATGGTTTTAACTATATGATGTCGTATTTATTAGGGACTGGAACAGAAACAATGGGGTGAGATTCATGATTTTTTATTAAAAAGTCATTATTTTGTTCAGCCAAAAGAAGACATGAAATCACTTTAGTATATTTTGTGAAACCTCGTTCATAATATTACTGTTGTAAGATCATATTTGAAAACATGGAATTTGGTGAACGTTTTTTCCAGCATGTCGTAATCTGTAATATTTTTTCCACATAATTTCAATCTTCAATTGATCCTAAACATATTTGAATTATGCTTGCCAACAGACTTAAAGTCCTGTAAACAAAGTTGGTCCACTCATAACAAGCTTTTGGGAGGATCACTGTTTTCTTTATGATCATAGCGTTCTTTAATGCCTTCCAAATATCTACAGGATCTTTGGCTGTGAGGTATTCAATTTTTAATCCTTCATGTAGGTGTTCACGAATAAAAATCATACCTTTTGCGTTTTCTTGAGATGATGGTTTATTTGACTCAATTATCATATCGCTGTAACACCCCGAGAGCCATCCAGGAATATTACAGCGCCGTGGGCCCTGAGATGGAACCCACAAGGCTGAAGGAAATTTTCGTAAACATTTACAAAAGCCCAAGAGGCTAACGACGGTACTATCTTTTAAAAAAACATTCGAAGACTTAATAAAATCTGTTTATCGAAACCGTCGTAAAATCTCATTTGAAACCACAAGGCCCGAAATGCCAAGACTCAACAATCTAAAAACATACGTTAAGCAATCGCTTATGCGTACGACAAAATAGTTTAGAAAACGATTGCCAAAGTAACCTAAGTTACCAGATACCAAAAGGCCATTTAAAAATACTCACGCAGCGGATAAAGACAAACAATTAAAATACTCTAGCAGCGAAATACAACAACTGATCAGAAACTCAAAACACAAATACATGTTCTAGCCAGTATCCTCCGGGAAGCTCATCTCTTCACGACCGCTACAAGCTTGATAATCCAAGAACCTAAAAAGAAAGCCCACGACGGGGTCAGCCATAATATCCAACAATGATAACCATCACATCACGTCAATAATTACATATCAATGGAAATACTAAGTAAGAATACGACCAATGTAATCTTACCGTCGTAACTTTACGAAAATCCACGATTCGTATCCTTAACAACACAATAAGATAATACCGAAATACCTGTACGGTATCTCAACAATACCCAAGGTTCTCAAAACATTATCATAACTCGCGATACGGAAATTATACCAACTCTGGCCAATTCAATCCATCGGATAACGTCGACAATTCCAATACGATAATCGATTGTCCATCAAAGACAAGTACCAAGGAAATACGGAACATACCTCAAGATACGAAATACCATTACCATCACGTCTGTCTAATCCGAGATCAGATCAACACAACATACGAACATGGTCCTAACACAAGACCTACAAATGCATAATCATATGACAACGTCAATATGATCATAACAATAACGACAATGTATACGTATGGCAAGCCCATAATATACATATGCACAACAACAATACATATGGTAATCCAACGATCCAGCGCACACAGCTATAGATTCCCATGATGATCCCGTCGGACCAAAGGATGGTGGAATTACCTGTCCAACGATCCAGCGCACACAGCTATAGATATCCCATCTTGATCCCATCGGACCAACGCATGGTGGACATATGACAACAATGCACAACTGCACAAAACACAGTACACAATGCACGACAACAACAATGCACAAATGCATGACAACAATGATACACGAATGTATCACAACATGATCGACACAAATGACAAAAATGATTAAAATACTTGCTCCGAGTCCTTCGAGAGCAATCTCGATGTCCAAACCATCACGAACCATTATTCTGAATATTCGACGATCCAAAATGTCACGAACGGTAGATAATTCACGTCTTCGTCTATACCACAACATATCTTCGATACCAAGTATACCAACAATAAATGTAAATCATATACCTTATGATTTAATTCCCAAAACTCGAATACAACCTATAATCCCAAATCCCCTGTGATTACGATTATAAACATTGCTGTACGAATTATAAACGAATGAAACTAAAACCATTAATTAAATATTATAAACTGAGCAAGTAATAACTTGCCTCGATACCGATACCACGAAGATTCTACCGTACACATTGACTTTGTGTATGAGCTCCTCAGCCCCGATCAAAAGCAACACAACGGTCGTAATCCACGATCAATTATCGCAACCTAATGCAATAATCAAATGACAACACATCCGATAATAATCAACAACCGACAAAACCAACCAATCGAACTCAACGGTTCAACAAAACCTCGAATAAACGCAGTCAGAACAAACCAAATCAAACCATCACGAATTAATAATCACAACACAAAAATACTGCACTGTTTGCCTACTTAGCGCACGTTAAACGCATAACGTAGCGTGCGCTGAGTTGCTCCCGTTAGCGTGCGCTAGCCAGTAAGCTTAGCGTGCGCTAATGCTGTACAATGGCATGCATTCCAAGCATCGACTAACATCTTGCGACTATGAATCCGAATGAAGAGGAAATCATACTCCAAGATTAACAATAACTTTTCCAAATTCAATCTCATCACCATACTCGTGTTCTTATACGAATATTATATCAAAACACATATCTTAGCTCTAGATAGGAATACACAATGTAACGCCCCCAAAATGAACCGGGACGCCACAGTGCCGTAGATCCCATGAGGGACCCACAAGGCAAGTTTCTAAAATATTTTATTAAAAGTGGTAATATGTTGCGATATTTCCTACACGCAAGTGCACGTCATCGTTTACAAGTAATAAAGTAATAAGTAGAGTATCGTTCCCACGAGGATTGAGTCTCTAACTACCGACGTTTTCGTATTCCAATTTTATTTGAACAATCGAAGTTGGGTTTTTGGATTAATAACTACAAGAATGAATAAAAGACTAAACAGAAAGCAATAGCTTGAATAAAAGGAATCAAATGATAAATAAGTCTAGAGTTCTGAATCCACCTTAATTTATCCGAATTTAATCTTGATCATCCGTAATAAATAATTTTCCCAATTTATTGAAGGCGGAGATTGCTAATATATTCTACCGCCTCTCCCGAGGTCAATAGATTTATCTAACGGCGACTAACGCACTCTATCCCTAGGTGAATTATCTGCCGCTAGGCGAAAAGCATGAAATCTCCTAAAGGCCACGTAGTTCCTATGAGTATATTCCTATCTCACGTAATAAAACGGTCCTCACCAATAGTTCTCACCAAATCTCCTCTCCCGATTCAAGTGAATGATTAAATCAATACAACTATTGGCGATAATTGCAAGCATTAAACATAATTGGGAAAACTCAATAAAAAGGTAATAAATTGGATAATCTCAATCAATTCGTCAAAATAAAGGTTTCATCAAAACCCTAGATTAGGGCTTTAGCGACATACTAAAAAGTGAAAATACAGAATAAATAAACGAAAGCATAAAATTCAAACGCAGATGAAGCTCGGATTCCTCCGTTCTTGACTTCCGCCTCGCCCTTGAATTCCTCTCGCTTCCTCCTCATCTCTGTCTCCATGCTTAAGCTCTCTTAGGTTTATATTCAATGATTCCAAGATCATTAAATTAGGGTCTTAAGCCCTATTTATAGCTCAGCACCTCCACAAATCGCGTCCATATTAATCGGTTGAGAACTAGATTCGAAACGGCCCAAAATCCGCGCAGACGTATAAATCCCGCTAAGTGTGCCGCGGCTCACCTGTGCTGTGCCGCGGCACATCGCTAAAATCTGAATACCTGGGCGTAATTAAATCCTTCTGTGCCGCGGCTCACATGGGCTGTGCCGCGGCACAGAGTACAGCCTACTCTGCCCTTTGGCTGGTGTCTTCCTTTGCCGCGGCTCAGCTTCCTTGTGCCGCGGCTCATAGTCCAGTTTTGCCGTTTTCGCCCGTTTTGCATCGTTTAAGCTTCCGGACTTCAATTTCCTGTCAATCATGCAAAATTAAGGCATTAAAAGCTCATTTAGATGATTTCACACTCCAAAATACTACAAAATAATGATAAATAAGCGTATAAAAATACGCCTAACAAATACCCCCAAACTTAAGCCTTTGCTTGTCCTCAAGCAAAAAGAATTAAAGTCAATAAAAGAATGTCGTGAATCATCGTGCAACTCATAGTGTTCAACCTAATCAATACTATCCTGCCATCCTCTCTAAATAATACGAGTGTCATAAAAGCGAGCTGCACTCAGAATAATGATTCCGCAAAGAAGTCAAGTTCAGTCCTAATCATTCGTTCATGAAGAAAATTTCAGCTCAAAGATTAACAAAACATGAGTCAAATCGTCCGTCAATATGAAAGGCCAACACAACCAAACTAGTTCATCCTGTTCCACAGTCTAAAGGCACAAATTTTACGAGTCTTATAACAAATAAACCTCGGACAGTATCCCCTTATATAACTATGCTCAAGAATTTGATTCGAGTCGACCACTAGGTTAGGATCTCGGGATGTTTCATCGGGATAATCCTAGGGTGGAACTTCCATTCTCATGTATTCGGAAACCGTTTGACGTAAAAGACACTCATGGGGCACATGGATGCTTCTAGTTACTAAGTTCCCGTTTACAGCGGAGAAACAACTCGAATACAAAATTTCCGCATGTCCGAATCAAGGTTGCCGTTTTACGCGAGAGTAAACAGCGGGTCACGCGAATACCCCCGGTTACTAGGCTTCCAATCATTGACACATGTGAAATATCTAAATTACTAGTCTAATCGGGGTCGTCGTTTTACGCGAGAGTAAACAACGGGTCACGCGAATACCCCCGGTTACTAGACTTCCCTTCATAGAACGCATTCTCTCGACTTTTAGGGAAAACTGACCGACTCTAAACTCAATTTAAGTGCCCACACGACTAAAGAAATAGTACTACTCACTATCCGGAAAATGTAGCCAAACGTATTAATGGGGATTTTAAACAAGTATGTATCGTCTCTTATCTGCCAAGACCTCTACAATCACGAAAAATTTCGGACCTAATTGAATACTAAGCAGAACAGAAATAACTGACTACAACTCGACTAGAACTCGCCCGCTTCTTCAGAGAGAAAGACAGTGTCGTAACATCAGTATCACACAAAATAGAAGCACGAAAATTCACGAATAAAGAAAAAAACTACGGCAAGCAAGGCTATCTAAAAAGAAAAGTGCAACAAAATATAATGTACAGCAAGAAAATAGAGTACAGCAATTAATGTAGACTGAATGTAAATCCCTCCCCCAAACTTAGGACGTACATTGACCTCAATGGACAAAAAATGAAATGCAAGAAAAGTAAAAGGTCAAGTACTCCCCTCCAGTCTGCTCAGGAGCTGGTGCCGGCATCGTCCGGTGAGGAGGGTGGTGTGGCTGGCCGGGCGGGCGCAGTAAATGGCCCGTCGGGATGCATGATGTGGGCCGTCCATGCGGCGAGGTGCTCCTGATGATAAGCCTCCCTCGCAGCAAGACGCCTCTCCGCTCGTCGGCTGGCCCGGCGGGCCTGCTCTCTCATCTCGGCTCTGGCGGCAGCAACAACACTCTCCCGCGCCGCCCGCTGCTCCTCTCGCAAGGCAGCCATCCAGCTCTCTCTCTCTCTCTCCTCATCTCATCTCTCTCTCTCCTCAACTCCTCTCTCAGCTCCTCCCTATGCTCTTCTCTCTGTCTCCTCATATCCTCCCGCAACCCATCAAACAGCTCCTCCAACCTCGCTCTGTCGGGCTGCGGTCCGGCCTCTCCGTGCGTCAACAAAAGTGGGTCGGGGGATCCCTCGTGAGCCTCCTCAAGCAAAAATCCTCGCCCCCGAGCGTGTGCCGGCGCTCCGCCCCACTGCTCAAAGTGCGATATGATGCGGTGGTCGATCGGGGCACATGGGGCAAGCATCGGCTCGTCGATCGACCATGTCGGCCCATTGCCGGCATAAAGCGCAGATGAGGGAGGGGTGCTTCAACCCCGTCTTGGCCCCCTGGATACTGGAAGATAGATCGGACCGGAATGGGGGCCACATCAAGCGCCGGAGGTGATAGCAAAAAGTATCCGGCGCGGAGAGAAAAGCTGCGGATCTGGGAGGTGGGATCAATGCGGGCACAAATAAAGTAAAGCCGAGGCTCGCCCGAGCCGGCTGAGGCGCGAGCTCTGAAGTGAAAAGTAGATGAGCTCGTGCTCGTTGCTCCCGGCCGGTACTGGCCGTAATCGTCTCAAGCAGGCCTCCTTAGTGAGGCCGGTCATCACGCGGTCATAGTCGTCTCGTCCACCGCCGGAAACCCAAAAAGCCTCCGAATAGCGGTCGGGAGAAATCAACTGTGACCCCTCGGACGTCGACCTGAGTCCGGACTCTAAAGATGGCAACGAATGCCCTGCCGGATGTGCTTCAAAGCAGAGCCGGCATAAAACTCTGGACGATCGAAATGACTGGCAGCTCGGGAGGTGCGGTAAATCTAGCCCATCCCATCTCGTCAATCATCATGAGCAACTCCCCGTCCTGAGGAGCTGGAGTAAAACCTCTCTCGGGAATAAGTGGACGCGGACGGATCTTTTCGTTGAATATCTTGTGGATCTCGGGGTCCGAAAATTGGTGCCCCTCCGCCTCGGCCCGACCCCGAGAGGTCTCCCCTCGCGTAGGGGATGACTCGGTCCTAGCACGCTTGGTCAGCTTCTTCGTGCGCGCCATAATCAGTCCTGAGAAGCACAGCACGAGGGTTTATTTACGCAAAAATAATAACGATGATATATGCGCGGCTAAAGACATCAAACCAGAAATTCCGAATTTAAGACACTAGCGCATACGAGAGAGAAGGATGAATTTGGACTTAAACATTTAACTTGGATGTAAGGATTGGGCTTGCTGTAAATTCAAAACGTATACGTTGCACGAGAATTCAAAACAATTGCTTTTTCAACGAAAATTTTCATTTGGGCAATTTATCAGCCACCTTGAGGGCGCATGTTTACTTGAAGAATGAACATAGTTCTAGCTCGATTCAGCCCCCAAAAACAGAAATACAATTCAATCATGACCAACTTAACACAATCAATTCATTGATATTCCAATTTAATCAAGAAAATTCGATGAAATTACCCTGTTATATTCTAACAATCACGAAACTATTTGAAGGAGAAATAAACATATTCCACTTATCAAACACAAACACAACTTCCAAGTATAAACCATAAGCAAGTAAAATCGCAAGATTGAAACGTACCTTTTCGAGATTTCAAGAAAAATCGCAGGGAAAAGATGGAGGAATTTCTTCGGCCGGTCGCGCTGGGGAGGGAAGGCAAGGAGAAGGAAAAATGTACCTGATAAATGCCGGCCGAATGCATGTTATAAGCTACCTGGCCTTTCGGATTCCGCATAGTGTGCCGCGGCACAGATAAAGTGAGCCGCGGCACAAGGTACAGTCCCTTTTACCTGTGTCTTGTTTTGTCGTGTGCCGCGGCTCAAATTCCGTGTGCCGCGGCTCATTACTCGAGTGTGCCGCGGCTCATTTATGCCGTGCCGCGGCACAAAGTACAGTCGGTTTTGCCTCCCATTGCGATCGATGTGTGCCGCGGCTCACAATAACTGTGCCGCGGCTCATACTCCAGTTTCTCCCCTGGGACTTTCCTGCGCAGAATTTTGAAAAACAGACGTTAAAAACGAGAGGAAGAAGCAAATAGAAGCACAAAATGATGAAAAATAAAAATCACGAATACAAGAAAAATAAAGAAATGCAAAAAAACTATAGCTACGAGCTCGGGTTGCCTCCCGAGAAGCGCTAAGTTTATAGTCTTGATAGGACCTATTGAACAACGTTAGTTCGCTTTTCGCAAACTCCATTTGGCTTCCGCCCGTTCATCGAACCGTTTGTATTTTGGTTAAAATTATGACCGTTGGTCATCAGCCGCTCGACTTTCGGTTCAGTCATCAAATGTAGTTTTGAAAAGGTTTCGACTTGAGAAACTTCCCGAAACACCCGGTTTCTCCATGACTAATTTTTCTCTTGGCTTTCGGCTCACTCTCCTCCTTCACAAACGAACTCACAAGCTGCAGATTTTTCTTCATGGTCGAGAAACGCCACTAGTTCTACATCCTTCTTCAAACTTGGGCCATTTAACACAAAATCTGAATTTTCCCAACGACGATTTTTTCGATGCTTTCCTCTTTCACAAACATCCACACCCTCACTTTGTGATCCTTTATCAGCACCTCGGGACATGGGAGCGATTTGAATACTTGAAAAGTAACTTCCTCGTCTTGGACCCTCGAGTTAGCTCTCCCTTTTCCACGTCTATAAGGGTTCGGCCCGTCGCTAGAAATGGTCGTCCCAAGATGATCGGAATATTGTCATCTTCCTCCATGTCTAGTACGATGAAGTCGGTGGAAAGATGAACTTGTCAACCTTAACTAATACATCCTCGATCACTCCTCGGATACTTTATCGATCGGTCCGCCAATTGTAATGAGGCGTGGTTGGCTTAGCTTCCCCAATATTCAGCTTTTGAAAAATCGATAGAGGCATGAGGTTGATACTTGCACCAAGATCGCATAGTGCCTTATCAAACGAAAGATTCCCCATGGTGCACGGTATGTTAAAGCTTCCGGATCTTTCAATTTAGGTGGGAGCTTCTTTTGAAGAATTACCTTTGCACTCCTCTGTCAAGGCAACCGTTTCAAACTCCTCAAGCTTTCTCTTCTTCGATAATATCTCTTTCATGAATTTGACATAACTCGGCATCTGCTCCAATGCGTCGTGACGGAAAATTTATGAGAAGCTTTTAGAAAACCACAATGAACTTAGAAAATTGATTGACCGCCCACCTTTCTTTGTAGTCTGCGGAAGCGGAGCAGGGGAACACATGTCTTTGAGTTATCCGGCTGAACTTCCTTCGACTCCTCTAGCTTTAATTCCATCTCTTCCTCAATCACCTTCTTCTCTTTACCCAGCTCGGGCTGATCTAGCACATCTCTCCCGCTCCTCAAGCTAATTGCATTTAGACTCTCTCGAGGATTTGTCTCTGTGGTACTCGGCAATGCTCCCTCCGGACGAGCTGTCAACACATTTGCGATTTGGCCCAGCTGAACCTCCAAATTCCGAATGGAAGCAGAGTGATTTTGTAGTGTAGCTTCCGTCCGAGTCATAAATTGACTCGTATTTGCCGCCAATTTTGCAAGCGCTTCCTCGAGAGACACTTTGGGAGCGGAAGGGGCTCTTTGTTGATTCAGGCGAAAGGGGGCTGGTGTGTGTTACGTCCGTTTCTCCATGAAAAGTTGGGATGATTGCGCCACCGGATTATAAGTATTGGAGTACGGGTTATTCGGTCGATTCCCATTTCCTACGAATTGAGCCTGCTCCATCGATTTTGCTCGAACGGATTTCCAAATTGACACTCCACTCGGGTGTGATCCGTTACACCAATTACATGTCTCGATGGTAACGGGGTTGGTGCGTGCGAAAAGTTCGAGCTGTTGTGTCAAAGCGGCGACTTGGTGACAAGGTGGAAATCGGATCATTGCTCGAAACTTCCATTACCCTCTTCGGTGTCAATCTTCTGCTGGCCATTGGTAAGCGTTTTCAGCCATATCTTCCAAAAGCACGTGAGCCTCGGCCATAGATTTTCCCATGAATGTTCCTCCGAGGCTGCATCCACTAAAGTGCGTGTAGAAGCACTCAAACCACCATAAAACGTATGCGGTGAAGCCAATCGGGAATGCCGTGATGAGGGCATCTTGAAGCAATTCTTTATATCGCTCCCACGCCTCGTGGAGCGATTCCATATCGTCTTGGGCAAAAGTGGTTATCTCGTTTCTTAACCGCCGTCTTAGGTGGTGGGAAAAATTTTGCAAGGAAGGCTTGCACTAACCTCTCCTAAGTTGTAATCGACCCGTGATAAGGAATTCACGAGAATTTTGCTTTATCCCTCAAAGAAAAGGGAAAAGCCTCAATCGGATGGCATCGTCGGTGACACCATTAGTTTTGAAAGTGTCGCATATCTCAAGGAAAGAAGCAATGTGGGCATTCGGATCGTCCTTCGGTAGTCCACGAGAATGGGCTACTTTGCACCATCGAATAATGGCGGGCTTGATCTCAAAGTTATTAGCTTGGATGGTGGGGCCGAATTCCCGAAAAATTTGCGTTGACTTGCGGCATGGCATAATCTCGAAGAGCGAGTTCCGTTGAACTTGCCGCACTTGGTTGTCTCCTCCTTGGATTTCAATATTCTCGGCCATGTTTACAGTAAATCTGCAGACTCTCTTTTCTCCTTTTTGTTCCTTCTTAGAGTGCGCTCGAGCTCGGTGTCCAAAGGTAGTAGGCCTTCGTTCAGAGTCTTCTCATGCACTAACGAAAGGTCTGAAAGGAAAAGCGAATAAACAAAATTAAATAAACAAAAATAAAACGTTCAAATTAAGACTGGAAATACTTAAATCGATATTAGAGAAATTTCAATCCCGACAGCGGCGCCAAAAACTTGGTGCGATATTTCCTACACGCAAGTGCACGTCATCGTTTACAAGTAATAAAGTGATAAGTAGAGTATCGTTCCCACGAGGATTGAGTCTCTAACTACCGACGTTTTCGTATTCCAATTTTATTTGAACAATCGAAGTTGGGTTTTGGATTAATAACTACAAGAATGAATAAAAGACTAAACAGAGCGATAGCTTGAATAAAAGGAATCAAATGATAAATAAGTATAGAGTTATTAATACACATTAATTTATCCGAATTTAATATTTTTAATGCGTTATAAATAATTTTCCCAATTTATTTAAGGCGGAGTTTGATAATATATTCTACCGCCTCTCCAGGTCAATAGATTTATCTAACGGCGACTAACGCACTCTATCCCTAGGTGAATTATCTCGTCGCTAGGCGAAAAGCATGAAATCTCCTAAAGGCCACGTAGTTCCTATGAGTATATTCCTATCTCACGAGAATAAACGGTACTCACCAATAGTTCCTCACCAAATCTCCTCTCCCGATTCGAAGTGAATGATTAAATCAATACAACTATTGGCCAGATAATTGCAAGCATTAAACATAATTGGGAAAACTCAATAAAAAGGTAATAAATTGGATAATCTCAATCAATTCGTCAAAATAAAGGTTTCATCAAAACCCTAGATTAGGGCTTTAGCCTGACATACTAAAAGCTGAAAATACAGAATAAATAAACGAAAGCATAAAATTCAAACGCAGATGAAGCTCGGATTCGTCCGTTCTTCAGCTTCCGCCTTCTGCCCTTGAATTCCTCTGCTTTCCTCCTCTTCTTTGTCTCCAAGCTTAAGCTCTCTTAGGTTTAGATTCAATGATTCCAAGATCATTAAATTAGGGTCTTAAGCCCTATTTATAGCTCAGCACCTCCACAAATCGCGTCCATATTAATCGGTTGAGAACTAGATTCGAAACGGCCCAAAATCCGCGCAGACGTATAAATCCCGCTAAGTGTGCCGCGGCTCACATCTTTGTGCGCGGCATCGCTAAAATCTGAATACACAGGCGTAATTAAATCCTTACGTACGCGGCTCACATGGGTGCATGCCGCGGCCAGTACTGACCTACTCGCCCTTTGGTGGTGTCTTCCTTTACGCGGCTCGGCTTCCTTGTGCCGCGGCTCATAGTCCAGTTTTGCCGTTTTCGCCCGTTTTGCATCGTTTAAGCTTCCGGACTTCAATTTCCTGTCAATCATGCAAAATTAAGGCATTAAAAGCTCATTTAGATGATTTCACACTCCAAAATACTACAAAATAATGATAAATAAGCGTATAAAAATACGCCTAACATAATATACGGAAGTAATTAAGAAAGTATTCGTGCATTCCAAGGTACAATTGCAAATAGTGTCCGTACATATGGTTATTACACAACGTGGAATGTTCAAATTTATTTAAGAAATTAACAGGCCTTCTTCCAACACAGCTCACGCCTGGCCGTAACCTTCGGGGGTGTCCTGCACAAATTCAACAAATTTACCTGGCACGACATGTCGTGCCAGTAACCTAGGTCAGAAACAATCCCAACCTAACTCAAAAGTAAAATCTAACAATTTCCAGGAATAAAGTTATCACCAAATGTTCCATGTTATTCCTTTTTATCAGCACATAAACTCCCAAGGTCGCAACCAAGGGTCACGGAAGTATCTACACAGGAATACTCCGGACGTGGGTACCATTCAGGTTTTATCCCGCAACACGGTCCAACAAGAAAACTCCCAAGGCCGCGGCCAAGGGTCACGGTAGTATCTACTCGGGAATACTCCGGACAAGATAATCGTAATAGCACCATTCCACAATAGTAACATTTACTATGTCTAAAATTATAAGACGTAAAGTCTGAGCAAGATTCACTTGCCTCAAATCCGACGCGAGTTATTTCCGGACAAGGCAACGGCTTGAACGATCGCACTTGGAAATCCGACCTATTACATGTTTGTCAATTAACATCTCGTGATATTAATAATGATCAACGACGTTCCTCCCCCTCCCGTATGTTAAAACCCTATCCTAGTTGTTTATGATGTCGGAATCGAATTTCTCCATTTTTTTATCCATAATGCGTGCCATTAAGTTCTTAGGTTCGGCAACATTCTCTATAAGTTATCCGTCCGCTAAACAATAGTGTTTTAACACAACATTCCTAGTTAATCATAACCGACAATCACCAATATTTCATCGTTGTCTTAATATGCAAGTCTAGAACGATTAATCCATCATTTTAACATGTTTCGGTATCTATTTAGCTAGAAATTGTTGGTAACTTCATCAAGGATTCATTGACGGTTCAACATGATAGTATGGTTATATATGAAATCCTTCAAGATGATTCCGAGAAGTTGGTGATTAGCAATATGATTATGAGTTCTACCATTATTCATTCCAATTTCAAGCTTTGATGGATATCGATTAACAATTGCGATAGCTATATACCGGTTCGATTATTACGGAGGGTTCTAAGCTACCCAAGGCATCCGAGGTTTACTAAAACTTACTAAACAATACTGAAATGAGTTCAAGATTGAATAAACTTACCTTAATTGACAAAAGATGATGAATAACGATGGTGGATGAAGGAGAACGAGAAGATAACACCTTCAAGACCTTCCCCGAAGCTTGATTAACGCACTCTAATAGGATAGCACTTGAATTGGGAGGCTAGAATTGGTTCAACGATGGTGGAGAGTAGTGTACAAGGAAGAGGGATGATGTTTGGGACGGAGAAATGAAAGGCAAGGTGTTCTTTTATAAACTTAAGTTGCCCTTACGTGCGTTATGCCTCACGCGCATTACGTGCGTAAGAGGCTTTACGTGCGTTATGGCAAAATAGTTAACGTCGTAAGGAACTCCTTTGAACGATTCACCCACATCGTTACGTGCGTAGCAACGGGTTTACGTCGTAACACCTCGTTGACTTGCTGTCGCAATCACGCCGAAAGTTGGTCGGCACGCGTACTACCGGACGAAGATTCCTGTCCGAAGACCGAAGACCGTTGTTACGTACGTAAGGGCCAACATATAACGTACGTAATGGCTCAGACATAGCGTACGTAATGGGTCGGAGTATAACATACGTAAAGGACAGTTTTGTTTGTCAAATTATCATCTCATTAATTTATTATGACACGACTCCCTCTCCATGTCGTCCAGAAATCTCTCGGGGAACAAGACGTTGGCCACCGTCATATTCGCACCGATAATTACCTAACGACATCGAGGTATGTCACTAAAAGTTCGTCAATCATCATGCCATCACAATACACGAATAATAGATACGATGCCGTACAACCATATTATACAGAACATGTTTTATTGCAATAGAGTACATTTATTTATCAAACAGGAAAAATAGACGTGAGCGCCCAAAGTAAAAAGCATGTAATACTGGTGGTATTACATACCACCCCCCTTAAAATAGTTTCGTCCCGAAACTAAGAAAATAACTCGGGATGATTCTCTTTCATGCTCGCCTCGGTCTCGCAAGTCGCTTCTTCCGTACCGTGGTGCGACCACTGAACCTTCACAAGGGGTATGTTCTTGTTCCTTAGTGTCTTTACGCGTCGATCCAAAATCGCTGTTGGAACTTCCCTAAAGGTAGCATCATTGGAAATCTCTACTTCCTCGAAGTTGATCTTGTGGCTAGGATCGTACACGTACTTTCTCAGCTGGGAGACGTGGAAGATATTATGCACTCCGTCTAACGATGGCGGTAATGCTAGCCGATAAGCGAGTTTACCGACTCGGTCCAGTATTTCGAACGGGCCAATAAATCTCGGGCTTAGCTTGCCCTTTTGGCCGAAGCGTCGGATGCCCCGCATTAGCGATACTTTAACCCAAACATGATCCCCAACCATAAATTCCAACGGTCATTTGTCGGTCCATAGCGTAAGACTTTTGGCGACTCTGTCTTGCCAACATGTGTTTTCGAACAATGGATATCTTCTTAATGGATTCTGGATTAGATCCAACTCGGTGGCGATGACATCGGATGCATCGTCCCAACATAGGGAGACTTGCACTTTCTACCATACGGGGCCTCAAAGGGGGCCATGCCTATGCTTGCATGCATTTGTTGTTGTACGAAAATTACGCTGGCAGAGGTGTTTAGCTTGATCCTTGCCCCAATCGAGTACACATGCTCTCAACATATCCTCCGAGTGCAGTATGGTGCGTTACTGTTTGTCCATCCGTTTGAGGATGATAGGCGATCTTGAAATGCGATTGAGTACCCATGGCACAGTGGACTGACCTTCGAAGCGGGACACATATCTAGTGTCTCTATCCGAAATAATCCCGAGGGAACGCCATGTAATCTCACGATTTCCCGAACAAAGATGGTAGCCACTGCTACTGTCCGATGGCCTCCCTGAATTGGAATGAAGTGTGCCGACTTTGTCGGTCGGTCTACAATAACCCATATCGTGTCTTTTCCCCGCCGTCACTTTGGTAACTTGGTGACAAAGTCCATTGATATGCTCTCCCATTTCCATTCCGGAATGGGTAAGGGCCGCATGATTCCGGCCGGTCTACGGTGTTCAATCTTCACTGTTGACATACCATACATCGAGCGACAAACCTTGCTACCTCTTGCTTCATATTCTTCCACCGAAACTCTTTCGCAGTCCTTGTACATTTGCTCGCCAGGATGTATCGAATAGGGAGTAGAATGAGCTTCCTTAAGTATAGTTTGCTTAAGCTCGTCATTAGGTGGGATGCAAATCCGGTTCTTGAATCTAACTAAGCCCCCTTGGATCTGTAGTCCAAATAACTCCTTCTTGGCCTTTGCGCCGATCGCACGAGTCTGGATCCTCCATCTGCTAGGCGTATCTCGTCCGGCAGGACGAGCGAATATCAATCGAGCTCAAGCTGTCCCCTGGCGGTGTTGTACCCACACTTCAATGTCATTTCTCCGGAGATCTTGCCGCAACTCCGGTTGTCTTGTCAAACCGAGATAGTGTCACCTCCTGCGCATTTTTCCGACTCGGTCACTACGACGTTGGCCTTACCAGGTGATATAGAATCTCCACATCGTAATCCTTGATTAGCTCCACCAACGCCTCTGTCTCATATTTAACTCTTTCTGCGTGAAAATATACTTTAAACTCTTGTGGTCCGTAAAGATCTTACGAGTAACCCCATATAGGTAATGTCTCCAGATCTTAAGAGCGTGGACCACTGCGGCTAGTTCCAAGTCATGTGTCGGGTAGTTCACCTCATAAGGTTTAAGTTGACGAGAGGCGTAAGCGATAACCTGTCATTCTGCATGAACACACATCTAACCCGTGCTTAGACGCATCGGTGCATATTACGAATCCCTCCGTACCTGCGGTAGTACCAACACCGGCGGTAGTAAGCTTCCTCTTGACTTGTCGAAGCTCTCGACAATCCGTTGTCCAAACAAACTTGGTGTCCTTCCTAAGCGGTTGTTAATGGGTGAGCGACACATGAGAAGGCCTCGACAAACCGTCGATAATATCCCGCCAATCCCGAAACTTCTCACCTCTTTGACATTCCTAGGTGGTTCCCAATTCATAAGCTGTCTCGATCTTACGGGGTCTACTTTAACGCCTCTGCCGAAATCACATGTCCCAAAAAGGTCACCTGCATCGAACTCGCATTTAGAAAGTTTAGCATACGATTGATGTTGCCTTAAAATGCTCAACACTGCCTCAAGTATTCCTCATGCTCCCATCGGCCGGAATAGATTAAAATATCGTCAATGAAAACCACCACACATTTATCGAGAAACTCGCCGAACCACTGTTCATTAATTCCATAAAAACAGCTGGAGCATTAGTCAGGCCAAACGACACCACCATGTACTCGTAGTGCCCATATCTCGATCGAAATGCGGTCTTAGGAATATCCTCCTCTCGAATTCTTAATTGGTGATATCCCGAACGTAAGTCGATCTTTGAAAACACGGTCGCCCCTTGCAGTTGGTCTAGTAAATCATCAATCCTTGGAAGTGGGTAACGGTTCTTAATAGTGACCTTATTAAGTTCCCTGTAATCGATACACAGGCGCAGAGAGCGGTCCTTTTTCTTCACAAAAAGAACTGGCGCACCCCATGGCGAAGTACTCGGACGAACGAGCCCCTTCCTTAGCAATTCTTCGAGTTGTGACTTCAGTTCCTTCATTTCGGCTGGTGCCATCCTATATGGTGCCTTGGAGATAGGCGTCGTTCCTGGCTCAAGTTCGATTGAGAGATCGACCTCCCTATGTGGTGGCAATCCAGGTAGTTCGTCGGGGAATATGTCCGAAATTCATTCACTACAGGAATATTAGCAACCGACAATTGTGACGTGCCCTCTGAAGAATATAGCACCGATGTCGCTCCTCGATCATCACGAGGTGCTACTGCTGAAAGGAGACCGAGGACCCTTTTGTCTTTGAAGTGCTCTCGGCCTCTAATCGTGTGAGTGGCACCGTCATGGGTCGTGATAGAAACGGTCAGGCGATAGGTATCCAATACCGTCTTGTGCTTCGTCATCCAGTCCATACCTAAGATCACATCATCGTTTTGGAGTGGAAAGACCATGAGATTGGCTGTCCAGCCCAGATTATTGATACGAATCGGACAGTTTCGAACTTCCAAGTTACCCTCCACCCTGCTGCCCTCGGGTAGTTTAACAGTAAATGACTCACAGGGTACACAAGGGAGATGTAAACGGTTAACACATTCTACGGATATAAACGAGTGGGTTGCTCCAGTATCAAACAGTACATGAACAGGCTGAGATTTAATAAGGAGAGTACCTGAGACAGCAGGAGTGGTCGGGTCGTCGGTAGCCCTTAGTTCGAACATACGGGACGGCAGTGTCCCCGAGGAGGGTGCAGTACCTCCCCCGCGACCACGCCCTCTTCCAGCACCGTGTAGAGGAGACTGGTGAGGTGGAGATCGGTAGTCGGACATGGCAGACGCTCTGGATGTCTGTACCGAACCTTGTTGACTCTGAGGAGCTGGGTTTGGAGTAGGTTTGATCCGAGAACAGTAGCGAGACATGTGCCCGCCTCTTCCGCATGAAAAACACTTTGTCGATGCTTTACGACACTGACTCATGGTATGCCCTGCTATGCCACAATTGAAACAGCTCCGGCGAGAAGGCCCGTCGGATGTTCCTTTCTGTTGGGACGAAGCTGATGATTTGGAGGGGAACCCAATTCCCAAATTCACTCTGCTGGTGCTCCCGGACTGATTTGCTGTCTTCTGCTTCTTTTGGTTGTGCCCGGCATCCGAACTGACAACCGTACCGGCGTATGCTGTGACCACGTCCTCATATGCCCTCAACGTGGTGCAATGAAACCCCGCCGCGTAGCGTTGAACATCCTCCGGCAACCGTTGAGCAAGGTGACAAATTCGCTGGTCTTCGGATGGAACCATCTGTGCGACATAGCTTAGCTCGGTCCTGTATGCCCGAATGATTTACTGCTTGGCAAATTCGAGGTCTGCTTGAAGAAGCTCCGCTCGTGCGATCTGACGATCGGGGACAGTACTCGTCTCTCAATAGTTTGGAAAACTCGGGCCATCCGACTATCCTGTCCTCTGGCTTATAGGTCCTCCACCATCGGGCCGCGGTGTCACGAGTGGTTGATTCCGAGTGGCACTTTCGGTTTCTGGCGCGATCACCTCGAAGGCGATCTCCATTTCCGAGATCGATCGTCCACGTGCTTATCCCACGACCCGTCGAATAATGGCGGTCGGCCTTGACATTTCTCCCCACCCAACGGTCCTTCCGGTGTTTTCTTCTATGTTAATGATCTGTACATTACGCCGGTTGACTGAGCGATTCCCATAGCAATGGCACAGGCGAGAGTCGAACAAAGGCCGGATCAAATCCCCGTTGTTCGGTTTTCCGCTTCTGTTCGTTACGATTAACAGCGGAGGTTGATTTCCATTTGGGTTAGTTTCTCCGGTGTTTCTGTCTCCCTGCTGGTTCATAGCGGAACCTTGTGTGTCATTTACGTTTCTTCTAGCTCCTCGACGTGCCATTGGTGATGTTCGTTCAATCTAACAGGTTAGTTTAATGCAAACATTCTTTGAGTCCTTACTGAATCCAAACATCATACTTGATCCATAAGAATTTACATGTATTATACCTCGACATCCCTCGAGGAGTTACGGTCGTCAGGAGTGTTGGATTTTGAAGGCAAAACGTTTTCAAAATATTTTTGGTAAAACTTTCCACGTGAGTGTTTAGGCTCTGATACCATTTTCTGTAACGCCCCCAAAATGAACCGGGACGCCACAGTGCCGTAGATCCCATGAGGGACCCACAAGGCAAGTTTCTAAAATATTTTATTAAAAGTGGTAATATACGGAAGTAATTAAGAAAGTATTCGTGCATTCCAAGGTACAATTGCAAATAGTGTCCGTACATATGGTTATTACACAACGTGGAATGTTCAAATTTATTTAAGAAATTAACGAGGCCTTCTTCAACACGACTCACGCTTTGGCCGTAACCTTCGGGGTGTCCTGCACAAATTCAACAAATTTACGGCACGACATGTCGTGCCCGAACCTAGGTCAGAAACAATCCCAACCTAACTCAAAAGTAAAATCTAACAATTTCCAGGAATAAAGTTATCACCAAATGTTCCATGTTATTCCTTTTTATCAGCACATAAACTCCCAAGGTCGCAACCAAGGGTCATGGAAGTATCTACACAGGAATACTCCGGACGTGGGTACCATTCAGGTTTTATCCCGCAACACGGTCCAACAAGAAAACTCCCAAGGCCGCGGCCAAGGGTCACGGTAGTATCTACTCGGGAATACTCCGGACAAGATAATCGTAATAGCACCATTCCACAATAGTAACATTTACTATGTCTAAAATTATAAGACGTAAAGTCTGAGCAAGATTCACTTGCCTCAAATCCGACGCGAGTTATTTCCGGACAAGGCAACGGCTTGAACGATCGCACTTGGAAATCCGACCTATTACATGTTTGTCGATTAACATCTCGTGATATTAATAATGATCAACGACGTTCCTCCCCCTCCCGTATGTTAAAACCCTATCCTAGTTGTTTATGATGTCGGAATCGAATTTCTCCATTTTTTTATCCATAATGCGTGCCATTAAGTTCTTAGGTTCAGCAACATTCTCTATAATTTATCCGTCCGCTAAACAATAGTGTTTTAACACAACATTCCTAGTTAATCATAACCGACAATCACCAATATTTCATCGTTGTCTTAATATGCAAGTCTAGAACGATTAATCCATCATTTTAACATGTTTCGGTATCTATTTAGCTAGAAATTGTTGGTAACTTCATCAAGGATTCATTGACGGTTCAACATGATAGTATGGTTATATATGAAATCCTTCAAGATGATTCCAGAAGTTGGTGATTAGCAATATGATTATGAGTTCTACCATTATTCATTCCAATTTCAAGCTTTGATGGATATCGATTAACAATTGCGATAGCTATATACCGGTTCGATTATTACGGAGGGTTCTAAGCTACCCAAGGCATCCGAGGTTTACTAAAACTTACTAAACAATACTGAAATGAGTTCAAGATTGAATAAACTTACCTTAATTGACAAAAGATGATGAATAACGATGGTGGATGAAGGAGAACGAGAAGATAACACCTTCAAGACCTTCCCCGAAGCTTGATTAACGCACTCTAATAGGATAGCACTTGAATTGGGAGGCTAGAATTGGTTCAACGATGGTGGAGAGTAGTGTACAAGGAAGAGGGATGATGTTTGGGACGGGAGAAATGAAAGGCAAGGTGTTCTTTTATAAACTTACGTTGCCCTTACGTACGTTATGCCTCACGCATTACGTACGTAAGAGGCTTTACGTACGTTATGGCAAAATAGTTAACGTACGTAAGGAACTCACTGGAACGATTCACCCACATCGTTACGTACGTAACGAAAACGGGTTTACGTACGTAACACCTCGTTGACTTGCCTGTCGCAATCACGCCGAAATTTGGTCGGCACGCGTACTACCGGACGAAGATTCCTGTCCGAAGACCGAAGACCGTTGTTACGTACGTAAGGGCCAACATATAACGTACGTAATGGCTCAGACATAGCGTACGTAATGGGTCGGAGTATAACGTACGTAAAGGACAGTTTTGTTTGTCAAATTATCATCTCATTAATTTATTATGACACGACTCCCTCTCCATGTCGTCCGGAAATCTCTCGGGGAACAAGACGTTGGACACCGTCATATTCGCACCGATAATTACCTAACGACATCGAGGTATGTCACTGAAAGTTCGTCAATCATCATGCCATCACAATACACGAATAATAGATACGATGCCGTACAACCATATTATACAGAACATGTTTTATTGCAATGGAGTACATTTATTTATCAAACAGGAAAAATAGACGTGAGCGCCCAAAGTAAAAAGCATGTAATACTGGTGGTATTACACACAAACACCTCCTATACATAATCATCCTATCATATCGTTCTTAATCTGGAATACAACCTCATATCATGATCAACATAATTTAGAAAT
The DNA here is from genome assembly GCA_033398695.1 of Orobanche coerulescens. Classification (NCBI taxonomy): domain Eukaryota; kingdom Viridiplantae; phylum Streptophyta; class Magnoliopsida; order Lamiales; family Orobanchaceae; genus Orobanche; species Orobanche coerulescens. The sequence continues at coordinate 121,559,449 of CM065816.1, forward strand.
CCATCTTTCATCGGGTTAAACGAAACACAATTCTTAAAGTATGGAGAAATCTTAACTAACATCCGAAACTCTTATCAAAATTCCATTGAATCTCATATAACATCATCATATGATTATCCAACATGCTCCTCACATGTAATCATCCAAGAAAAACGAACCACTATCAAAGGGATACGCAAAATTACCTGGATTGGATGAACCAAGAATAAGAACACTTGACTCCATTCCAAGAATCATTAATAACTTGAAGAACAAGGCTTGAATCCATGCTCTCCATATTAATCTTGTTAAAGATCATCATCTCACCGTGTTTGGGAACCTCAAGATCCTCCCAAATCTCTCTCTATCGATTGAAGGAGAACAAAATGGACTAAATGCATCTCAAAACTCGTCTGTCCCCTTACATAAAATACATTACTAGCGTGCGCTAACATCTCATGTTTAGCGTGCGCAACAGCCATAGCGTGCGCTAACTGACTTTGTTAGCGTGCGCTATCGCGGCCCAGAGACTACTGCCTGGCTTCGTACATGAGCTTACATACGTAATGCCCATGCATTAGCATACGTAACTTACACTGTCTAGCGTACGCAAGTCCTTACATTTAGCGTGCGCTAATATCAGTTGACTCGTTTGTCTGTATGCTCCGAAGACTGGTCCACACGCCGAATGTGCTGACGAGGATAAGATTCCTTTTTGTCCAATATACCATTAGCGTGCGCTAACCTTTAGGGTTTAGCGTGCGCTAGTACTACATTACAAACATCCGTTGACTTATCAGAACGTGCGCCGAAAGTGGCCTGGTCCACACGCAGATTCCTTCCGATCTGACTGCATTAGCGTGCGTTATCTTATATCTGTAGCGTGCGCTAAACCTGCACGATAGTGTGCGCTACTCGTGATTATTAGCGTGCGCTAATAATGTTACACTTAGCCATTTTCAGCTATTCTTGTCCAAAGCCTCGACATATCGGATACGTATACATGACGCACTATATCCTCAAATACAATTGTCGACCAAGTACGACAATTATACCGATACTGACATCTCAGTCCTTCTTTTATTTTATCTATACTGTACAGATTCCACGCTGTACAATATAACTCGGATGAAATAATATTAAACAACGGTAGTAGAAATTCCGGATATTACATACTACACCACTTAAAATAAGTTTCGTCCTCGAAACTTGCAATCCGTCATAGAAAAACAAACAAACCGCTCAACCAAAATATTTCGAAACCATCACGACAACGATCAATCATCATCATTCACGAATAACCGAAACAGCATACTTACCAATGCGCAAAGTCGACGATCTCTTGAGATACTAGCAAGTAACCTCACTGTACAGTCTCAATACGCTTACAATCACAATTCCTTGAGTCTCAACAAAATATATCATCTTCGAATGAAATAATCTATTCGTGTCGAACCCTGTCTGTCTGATCGCACAATCAAGTCAAAATCCTGATACAAATCAATAATACATGATACATCTGTGAAACAACTGCCCAACACAATGGCAACGAATCCCAAAATATCGACACAAAATCTGAACACTCAGATGATCACAAGCAATGATACCCATAAATTAATCGAGAATATCATTGACATGATAAACTCTAATATGACCAATCCAAAGGTCGAAACGCCATCGAGAATATCATCACCATGATAAACTCCAACACGGTAAACACAGAACCACAGAAACAGATATACGAAAGAATAACATTCTCAAAACGACAATTCAATCACGTACAGTAGATCTCAACAAACATACCCGACTGGCGAACATTCCCCTCGGCATACGAACAACCAATCACAAACCGACGAACATATCCAATCATACATGGAATGGGAACGACCAATCAATATCCAAAACAACCAGCGTGGGGTCACCATCCCCAAATTTACACTTACAAAGAAATCATTCAAAGATCACTATGGTAAAATCGCGCTACTATCGTACCAATGGAATCACATAGCACATATGTCCCGGTTTCATAAAACCCATAGTTCCAAAATTACATGATGTACCCGAACCTGCAACACGCAGTATTTTTTTCTTATCCGATAAATCAACCGATCATCCCTAGATAACCAAACTACCATACTAACGTTCGAACCTCTTTCATCGTACCATACTGATGTACTATCCAGTTCGTGAGTCACACTCATATCTTCACCATGATATGCACTATGCACTAAATGCGTATGTATACCAATCACATTTTTAAAACCAGTTTGAAATCATATAGTCTCATCAGGAAGACAAATTTTCGAAAGTTCTTTCAGAAATTTCAAAACTCAAAACATAAATTTTGGTAAGACCACAAAATCAATTTTCGAAAAATTAAGTCGGCTAGTTGGTGTCAAGTTCTCGATGACAATTCTTTTCGAATACACACAAAAATGAAATGAAATTATGCAAATGCTCGACTACAACCATACTCCTGTATACCAATTCGGTTCGTCACCAATTCCACTGACATTCCATCGGAAAACCACAAGATAGAGTTCCAAAACCTTAATGTATAGAATCCGACAAAAACTCTTTTTACACATATGACTCGTAACATCAACCATTAACCCATCCTGAATCACCTCAATTATGCATTGACAAAACATTGAAACAAATCAACACAGCGAAAGACTTCCCGAGAAGTTTCATTTGAAGAAGTAAACCAAAACTCCGAAAGGCAGAAACGAAATAGATACACGATTGGTAAAGTGTTTTACAAATCTCGGGAGTTTTAAGAAAACAGAAAAGCCGTTTGAAACATTAGGGTCTCAGCCCGTATCTCGTTCCGCATTACAAGAAGTTTAAAAAGTAGAAAACCCTTTTTCGGACCCCAAGTCCTGAGTTATAAAAACCATTTCAAAATCGATTGGGTCTCGGCCCAAAAATCATTTTTCGTAAAACATCCGTAAAACATTCATTTTGAAAAGTATCATTTTCAAATGCTCAAAACAGTTCGCATATCTCAAAATGAACTAACATGACTACATGTTCTCCAAAACAATCCACAATATTTCTCCCAAATGCAAAACTCCGTTCCAAAACTTAATCGACATATTGATTTCCAAAATCATAACTTCTCAAGCTCATCAATTCTGTCCCAACTCTGTCACCTTATACTGTAATGCATAATATTCTGTTGAATCTCAAAGCATATCAACTTAGAACGGCAATAAATCTCGATGAAATTCAAAAATCCAAATACTTACAGATCGTGAAGCCGACGATTCCCCGTGATACTGGCACATGTCTCGAATCAAGAAAATACTCGACACAGATATTTTCAAAGCACACATTTTGCGAACTCAATTCAACTCGAGAACGCAACACATCTCCATTCGAAGAAACATGTTAACACCATTTGGAAAAGTTTACAACAACCCCAGTACGATACTGGTGATTCACATAACGCACAAGCCCGAGTGAACAACAAAAACTCAGAGCTCAAACACTTGTCAACCGACAACTCGAATGACACGACAAAAGCACGACCCAACTCGACCCGACTGCCTAGGTTTTCTCAACCTAATCTCCGATACTATATTCTGTAACACCCCAGAGCCATCCAGGAATATTACAGCGCCGTGGGCCCCGAGATGGAACCCACAAGGCTGAAGGAAATTTTCGTAAACATTTACAAAAGCCCAAGAGGCTAACGACGGTACTATCTTTTAAAAAAAACATTCGAAGACTTAATAAAATCTGTTTATCGAAACCGTCGTAAAATCTCATTTGAAACCACAAGGCCCGAAATGCCAAGACTCAACAATCTAAAAACATACGTTAAGCAATCGCTTATGCGTACGACAAAATAGTTTAGAAAACGATTGCCAAAGTAACCTAAGTTACCAGATACCAAAAGGCCATTTAAAAATACTCACGCAATGGATAAAGACAAACAATTAAAATACTCTAGCAGCGGAATACAACAACTAATCAGAAACTCAAAACACAAATACATGTCCTAGCCAGTATCCGCCGGGAAGCTCATCTCTTCACGACCGCTACAAGCTTGATAATCCAAGAACCTAAAAAGAAAGCCCACGACAGGGTCAGCCATAATATCCAACAATGATAACCATCACATCACGTCAATAATTACATATCAATGGAACTACTAAGTAAGAATACGACCAATGTAATCTTACCGTCGTAACTTTATGAAAATCCAAGATTCGTATCCTTAACAACACAATAAGATAATACCGAAATATCTGTACGGTATCTCAACAATACCCAAGGTTCTCAAACACATTATCATAACTCGCGATACGGAAATTATACCAACTCTGGCCAATTCAATCCATCGGATAACGTCGACAATTCCAATAGGATAATTGATTGTCCATCAAAGACAAGTACCAAGGAAATACGGAACATACCTCAAGATACGAAATACCATTACCATCACGTCTGTCTAATCCGAGATCAGATCAACACAACATACGGACATGGTCCTAACACAAGACCTACAAATGCATACTCATATGACAACGTCAATATGATCACAACAATAACGACAATGTATACTTATGGCAAGCCCATAATATACATATGAACAACAACAATACATATGGTAATCCAACGATCCAGCGCACACAGCTATAGATTCCCATGATGATCCCGTCGGACCAAAGGATGGTGGAATTACCTGTCCAACGATCCAGCGCACACATCTATAGATATCCCATCTTGATCCCGTCGGACCAAGGCATGGTGGACATATGACAACAATGCACAACTGCACAAAACACAGTACACAATGCACGACAACAACAATGCACAAATGCATGACAACAATGATACACGAATGTATCACAACATGATCGACACAAATGACAAAAATGATTAAAATACTTGCTCCGAGTCCTTCGAGAGCAATCTCGATGTCCAAACCATCACGAACCATTATTATGAATATTCGACGATCCAAAATGTCACGAACGGTAGATAATTAACGTCTTCGTCTATACCACAACATATCTTCGATACCAAGTATACCAACAATAAATGTAAATCATATACCTTATGATTTAATTCCCAAAACTTGAATACAACCTATAATCCCAAATCCCCTGTGATTACGATTATAAACATTGCTATACGAATTATAAACGAATGAAACTGAAACCATTCATTAAATATTATAAACTGAGCAAGTAATAACTTGCCTCGATACCGATACCACGAAGATGCTACCGAACACATTGCCTTTGTCTACGATCTCCTCAGCCCCGATCAAAAGCAACACAACGGTCGTAATCCACGATCAATTATCGCAACCTAATGCAATAATCAAATGACAACACATCCGATAATAATCAACAACCGACAAAACCATCCAATCGAATTCAACGGTTTAACAAAACCTCGAATAAACGCAGTCGGAACAAACCAAATCAAACCATCACGAATTTATAATCACAACACAAAAACACTGCACTGTCTGCCTACTTAGCGCACGTTAAACGCATGACGTAGCGTGCGCTAAGTTGCTCCCATTAGCATGCGCTAGCCAGTAAGCTTAGCGTGCGCTAATGCTGTACAATGGCATGCATTCCAAGCATCGACTAACATCTTGCGACTACGGATCCGAATGAAGAGGAAATCATACTCCAAGATTAACACTAACTTTTCCAAATTCAATCTCATCACCATACTCGAAATCATACTCGTGTTCTTATACGAATATTATATCAAAACACATATCTTAGCTCTAGATAGGAATACACCAACACCTCCTATACATAATCATCCTATCATATCATTCTTAATATAGAATACAACCTCATATCATGATCAACATAATTTAGAAATCCATCTTTCATCGGGTTAAACGAAACACAATTCTTAAAGTATGGAGAAATCTTAACTAACATCCGAAACTCCTATCAAAATTTCATTGAATCTCATATAACATCATCATCTGATTATCCAACATGCTCCTCACATGTAATCATCCAAGAAAAACGAACCACTATCAAAGGGATACGCAAAATTACCTGGATTGGATGAACCAAGAATAAGAACACTTGACTCCATTCCAAGAATCATGAATAACTTGAAGAACAAGGCTTGAATCCATGCTCTCCATCTTAATCTTGTTAAAGATCATCATCTCACCGTGTTTGGGAACCTCAAGAACCTCCCAAATCTCTCTCTATCGACTGAAGGAGAACAAAATGGACTAAATGCATCTCAAAACTCGTCTGTCCCCTTATGTAGAATACATTACTAGTGTGCGCTAACATCTCATGTTTAGCATGCGCAACAGCCATAGCGTGCGCTAACTGACTTTGTTAGCGTGCGCTATCGCGGTCCAGAGACTACTGTCTGGCTTCGTACATGAGCTTACGTACGTAATGCCCATGCATTAGCGTACGTAACTTACACTGTCTAGCATACGCAAGTCCTTGCATTTAGCATGCGCTAATATCAGTTGACTCGTTTGTCTGTATGCTCCGAAGACTGGTCCACACGCCGAAAGTGCTGACGAGGATAAGATTCCTTTTTGTCCAATATACCATTAGCGTGCGCTAACCTTTAGGGTTTAGCGTGTGCTAGTACTACATTACAAACATCCGTTGACTTATCAGAACGTGCGCCGAAAGTGGCCTGGTCCACACGCAGATTCCTTCCGATCTGACTGCATTAGCGTGCGTTATCTTATATCCATAGCATGCGCTAAACCTGCACGATAGCGTGCGCTACTCGTGATTATTAGCGTGCGCTAATAATGTTACACTTACCCATTTTCAGCTATTCTTGTCCAACGCCTAGACATATCGGATACGTATACATGACGCACTATATCCTCAAATACTCGACCAAGTACGACAATTATACCGATACTGACATCTCAGTCCTTCTTTTATTTTATCTATACTGTACAGATTCCACGCTGTACAATATAACTCGGATAAAATAATATTAAACAACAGTAGTAGAAATTCCGGATATTACAATCACCAAGCCCTCTAGCGTCAAGGTGGATTTCAACATCCGATATCCATGATAGATAATTTTTTCCACTCATGTCAAGTGCCTCGAAATCAAGCTTGACAATATTTAACATGACGAATAACTATATGAAAAAACATACATATCATTAAAATTTTAACATTCAAGAAGCACACGGATTTTACTCGGAATATAGAAGGGGTATTACATGTTAAGATTGTTCAAAAGTCCAAGTATAAGATAAGAAAAAGACTTGTGATAAATACCAAAGATTCTTCTTCCATGTTACACTTTACATAAACAACTAATATAGTATATCCTCTGACCAGCAAGTGTAGAATGCTAAAAATAATTGATGAAATATCTTGAAGAATTATTGTTTTTGAGAATTTGTAAGAAGATAGAAGGAGGTGAATGGGTTTTGAATAATATGTGAATGTATCTATAAAATGAAACCATTTCACAACAGTTAACTAGCTGTTGGAGGAGGGAAAAATAACGGGCTGAAAATTGTGAATGATTTAGTATAAGTATATTCGCACCAGAATATTAGATAAATCGTACAACGGATGTTTGAATATAAGTAGTAAATCTACCCATAATATATATATATATATATATACACACTCAGTTTCTAGCTTGGAGTTTATCCACACAAGTAATAACATTATATATTCAATTAGTTGTTCGGGGTTATATACTCAAGCATATAATGTATATTTGATTAATTGTTCGGGGTTATCAACTCAAGCATATATAGTATATATTTGATTAATTGCTCGTAGTTTGTCCACACAAGTATATATAATATATGTTATTATAAGATATTATAATAATAAATTTTATCTCGTCATTCACCAAATATTATAGATTGTGGCAGAGCCTCCTTATCTTAGAGTAATGGTGATATACGATATTAAAATAATCATGTATAGATATAAAAAAATCTCTGCAAGAACATTCTTATCGTTCGAGTTGCTTAAAAGGGATCCGAGCATTCTTGCTGATAACATACTGTAAAATTAAACTCTTGCTAATTTATTATGTGATATACGTGTTAGGGTTGTATACTACAAATCATACTTTATGGTTGTATTACCTTATTCCCTGTAACTACCTATTAGAATATTAATTACATTTAATCACATGTTTTGCATATTTATTCACGTTATGGCTATGCAGATAAAATGTCTAATTATTTTATATTGTAGATAATATGGTGTGTTGGTGTCACGCGGAAGATCACATTATCGGTGCCTTATAAAATAATATAATAGTTCACAACCTACATAACTATTAGACAAATTATATGAAAGGTTGTAGTGTATGCTTGAGATTTGTTGGTCTTGACTATTAGCATACATTAGCGTATTTGCATACGTTGAACTGGATCTAGGTGAGATGGTGTCTTCTGTACTGACTGTAAGAAGAACATAAATCTAGGATAATTATTATTTCTTAATCTAAGTATATAATATTTAATTGTATATTTATAATACTTATTGCTTTGATTTACCATGGGTGAGAGTCAAAATGATCGACTCAATAATACTTATCTTGGGCAATAATATTATTTATATGACAATTATTATTATTACTAGAAATTGTGTCCCGACTCGTGCGGGTTGATGATGTCCCCTTGAGGAGCTCGATAATGATTATTATATTAAACCCTGCATGTGGATTTAGTTCCGATATAATAATAAGGTTCGAATGGTACTACCGCTGGATAAGATATTAATTAATTAAAGTTATCAGTAGCCTATAATTAATTAATGGACATTCGATATCTTAAACACGGGAAACAATATATTTAAATAAGGAGCCCAATTTCGTAAATTGGAATTTGGGTTGGAAGTGCAATGTTATTTTTTTAGTGGATTGAATTGATATTAATAGACTCAATTTATTAGGAAAGGTCCTAATATGGAAATTTGAGATCTATTAGGAATCCTTCCCTAATCCTCCTTAAGATCCCTTGTAGTAGTCCAAGAGCCTATAAATAGGACACAAGAGGGGTTCGGCCGTGACATCCTTTTGCAATATTGTGAGATCGATCTTCTTGTCTTATGTTTAATTGTAGATCTAGACTTGTGTCTTTGACTCTACAATTTAGATAACACATCAATTTTCTAAGAGTGTTCATACAATACTAGAAAGCAAGAAAAAATCGAGTGACCACAAACTAGGAGGTTCAGCCGATCCATATTGTGTTGAAGCAAGATCCGTAAGCTCGTTGCCCACACAACGTTAAAGTTAAGGCGGATCATATTCTAGAAGGCCTAAAGGTACAAATACAAGGAGATCAAGAAGAAAAGCAACCACTACACTTCAAAGGTAATATCATATGATCTTTGATCTAGATTAGGATATTCAATTACCAACATATTTATTTCATAAATAATAAATAATATTTAAATTGCTTATTAATCTTAGTAATCAATTAAGTAGCATGCCTAAATAGATCTTGTGCTCGTGGATGCATAAAATGCGTTTATTAATCTTTGACGAACTTCGCTTCCGCTGCGTTTTATTTCCAACAATTGGAATCGGAGCCAAATTTTTGGGCTTTTGCTATTTTAATTAATAATGGTGATTAATTGATAGCAATTTAAATATTCATGTAATTTGATATTGGTGCATTTTGTTAGATGTGTTCTTGCAGGGAATATGATCCAATTATCATGGTTATGTGAATGGTTTATTTATTTATTTTTGCAATTGTTGGTTTGACCCGGTTTGAGACATGTAATGATTTTTCCGTGAGAAAATCCGGGGATAGATCTAGGATTTTATTTTTTCGTATAATCTTACTATAAATTCGATGTATTTTGTTTTGCGTAAAATTGTAATCGAATTCAGAAAAGACGGAATCATGAAGAAGTAGAGCGTAATCTGGGATTCTTTGGGCTGCATGGCGGCAAGCTGGCGCGAAAGCCCAGCGGCCTACGGCGCTGTCGAGCGGCAGGACTTCTTTGCCGCACGGGCTGCGGGCAGCCTGTGTTAGGAATATGCCTTCGAATGCCACTCAGAGGATGAGAGAGTGAGAGCATTATATCGTTTTACGAATATTATATTAAATAAGGCATTTGTTATTTCTATATTATTGTATATCACAGGCATTGTGGTTTGATGTATAAAATAATAGTCCTTGCATTTGAGAGCAAACATTCTACTTCTTATGAAGATAAGGAGAAAGGCACTCGAAGTGCTTGGGACTCGAATACTTAATTGGTTCGCAAGTCGATAGAACTTAACTGGGTACTAAGTTTATACAAGATTTGTATAACGTGTACTTTGACATGTTGAGTGCCTGTCTTCACTAAGGGTTACTGGGAGCATACGTTATAGGTATGCTAATGAGATTAGTATACTCGAACACGACTCACCTCGATACGGTCACATGGATATCACTCAGGGATTGTCAATGACTGAATTGAAAGATTATGATAGGTATACGTGGACCTTTGACTTGAGGTTTCAGTAGGAGATGTGCTTGTGACATTAACTTAGTCATTAGAGTAGTTCGATCCAATCACCGGTTGGTGGGGTCAACCTCAAAATGCAACTTAATGGGCAAGTAGCAGTCTCTACTGATTGCCAAGATAGAATTCTTTCTCCTGTAAGTGAGCACGTAAATATCCTATGCGGTTAATGGCAAATGAGATCATAAGTCTTTGGCCAAAGCATTTAGAGCTAGTTGTCTTTGATACACGATAGCTCAGTAATCTCGGTTTGCATTAACAAAATGCATAGAGTCAAGTTACAATAGGGTTTGACTTTACCGTGGCCCTAATACTTGACCGGGATATATGACTAAAGGGTTTATACATATACGGTATTCACGACATAATGGTTCTGAATGATCCCTTCATTCGTTCTCAGTCGGGGTTTACAGTGCGGCCCGCTAAGCTGGCTAAGGGCTGCCCGCACTCATTAGTTCCTCCCAATGCCGGCTGAGACGAACCCACAGAGTCGCGCATCAGGATCGTTGACAGATAAATATGAATTTGTCATCACTCTATTAATATTAGATATTGGATATCTAATTATGATTTATTGGATAAATCAAATAACGGTCTTATAAATTAAATTAAATTACTGGGTAATTAATTTAATTCAAAAATAATATTTCTTAGAGAAATATATTTGTATTTGATATAATTAATTAATTGGATTAATTACATTGGTGATAAAACGGAGTGTATTTAACTGAGTCGTTTGAAGAACGTCCGGTACACGAATCGAGTGACTCGACCCATTTCCTAGCACCTACCTAAGGCCGCCCCCTCCCCTCCATTATTGTCTTGGTGTTGCTTTTGGTTTTTAGTGAGATATGGCATGTTAGCTCCTCACATGCTTCCAAAATGAAGTGGTAAGTTTTGTCTTATCAAATCATTTTAATATCTCACCCTTTTGTCATGAAGTCTTATATAATGATAAAAAATTACACCAACCTAACCTAATGCATGTTACGACCGAGAGTTAGTTAACAAGAAGGGAGAAAAATTTTCTTTGTTCATTTTCTTCATCTTAGAGGTGTGAGAATAGTAAGAAAAATTAGAGAGAAAATTCCTACGATAACTTCCTAGTCGTGTTCTTAAAGAACGGAGTTTCGTTGAATTTTCCGGTCAACATCCGACGCGTGTGAAGTAGAGACACTTGGCATCTTTGGTGTTTTGATCATTCATCAAGGAAACGAATTGGATTCGTGTTCGTGTATCTAACCGGAAAAGTCTTGATCCGGTTTTTCCTTCGAAGATCATATTATCAAAGGACTACAAGGGTAAGTATTCTTTGATTCCCATCTTCGTTATTTTTATATTCGTTTATACAATGCTTGTACGATCCGTTTTGGGATTTGGTTTTATCCGGTTAGATCGGTTTATTTTCCAATGCGTATCTCGTTTTATTCACCGAATCCCAACACCCTCGTCCGGGCCGGTTCGCCGGTTTGGGTTGGGTCATCCAGTTTTGGTCCGCTCCATTTCACCGCCGTTCGTTGCGTCCGCTGGAGAGTCGGGATTAATTTTTTTTTTTTTTTTGTAATTGATTTTGCATAAAAGTGAAATTTAATTTTGGAAATCCACGGCCCGACCGGGGAGGAGTGACGAGATGCTTGATCCAGTCGGAGAAATCGAGTCGAAGATTTTCTCGGATTCAAATTAAGGAAGAAGACCATGAAAATTGATAATTTAATTATCCATGCTTTATTTTAGTTTTTATTGTTTTGATGTATGACATGTATGAATGTATGTGTGATATGTTTCTTGCATGTTAGGACGAGAAAATTAAAAACCTTAAGGCTAAAATAACTAAGTGATTAAATTGATTTATTTTTTAAAATCAAATTGACCTCCATAATTAATTTAAATTGTGAAGTAATTAGCATGCGCGTTGACATTAGGGTCTTCCTCCATATCGGATGTGCTAATTATAAGTTCACTAGTTTTAAATTTCAAATGATAACAAAAGGTAAATATTATTTTTTATGATAGAACCTCTCCATCTGTAGGACTATTATTTAAAAGATAATATTTTAAGGTTGTTAAATTATGGTGTTCACTTAGGTGTATTAATTAATAAGCTCCCCATTGGAATCTATGTTAATTAATACATGGCCAAGGGGAACCAACTATTAATTTTACTTGTCATAACGTAAATTAACTAGATAGTAAAATTAAAGACGTAAAACTCTACTTGAAAAATGTGTGTGTAAACGTCCATACAATCGTGGTTTGTATATGCGGGTTTTTCGAGGTGTTGATATATATATATATATATATATATATTGTGTTTTGAGGTTTTTCAATATATTTTGCTATGCATTATGTGATGGATGTTTTTTTTAATTTTTATCTCAGATGTCTTTCAATCCACTTGGTGTAATTCTCAAAGAAAACAAACTAGATGGCACTAACTAAACGTAACCTTAATATTGTCCTCACTGCTGAAGAACATAAGTTTGTTCTAACTGAGGAATGCCCGTTGGAGCCAGATGCGGATTCAATACACGATGAGGTGAAAGAATTCCGAAGATGGAAGAAATCTGATGAGATGGCTCGCTGTTATATCTTGGCTTCTTTAGCAAATATATTGCAGCATAAGCATCAAAGTATGGGCACGATCGCGGAAATGATGAAAAATCTCGGCGAGATGTTTGGTCATCAGAACCGGGCGGCTAGGCAAAATGCAATGAGGGTCTTGATGACGACCCAAATGCCTGAAGGAACCCCGGTAAGGGATCATGTTCTCATGATGATTTCTCATCTAAACGAACTTGATATATTAGGGGCTACTATCGATGCGGAAACACAGGTCGATATCATCCTAGGCATATTACCTAGGAGCTTTGAGCAGTTCCGCCTGAACTACAATATGAATCATAGGGAGTATACCTTGGCGGAATTGCTGACAGAGCTTCAAGCTGCAGAAGGTCTTTTCAGGCAAGGGTATCAAGGTCTTGCGGCTACTAGTGTTTCGACTTCTAAACCCAAGTGGGGGAAGAAGAAGAAACAAGTGGGCCAGAAGCAAGTGGAAACTCTTAAGGTGAAAAGCAAGGCTCCTCACCCTGAGGCGAACAAAAAGCCAAAGGGAAATTGCTACAAATGCGGTCAGAAAGGACATTTTAAAGTGGACTGCCCTCCTCTTAAGAAAGGTATGTCTCGTGCACTAGTAGTCAAAACATGTTTGGCAGCTTGTTCTTCCACTTCATGGATAGTTGATTCAGGCTCCACTGATCATATTTGCTTTGACTCGCATGGTTTTCAGGTAACCAAGCAGCTTAGTGCGGGCGATATTACTATCAACTGGGGCGACTATTCCAGGATTATGGCTGTTGCAGTGGGCGTTGTGCTGTTGAAGATTAATGATAGAATATTAGTCCTCAATAATGTATTATTAGTACCGGATTTTAGAATGAATTTAATTTCGGTTTCTAAATTAAAATGCGATGGTTATCCAGTTTCTTTTGATGATGATGCTATTATTAGGAAAAGAAACGGTGAATATGTTTGCAAAGGTACTTTAATGATGGATTGTATGTTGTTAATACTGCACAAACTCCTATGCATAAATCACTTAACTCTTTATCTAAACCTAAAAAGAGAAAAGAACCTTTGAGCATAAGCCAAACATATCTGTGGCATTTACGGCTAGTCATGTAAACCTTAGGAGGATTCAAAGATTGGTAGATTATGGCCCATTGGATGACCTCGAAGTTGAGTCATTTCTAATTTGTGAATCTTGTCTGGAAGGTAAGATGACCAAAAGATTTTTAAAACCAAGAGAAACCATGCTCAGAATGTGTTAGAATTGGTTCATATGGATGTATGTGGTCCAATGAATATTCAGGCTATGGGTGGTTTCGAATACTTCATCATGTTTATAGATGATTATTCGAGATATGGATACATCTATTTGATGCGACGTAAGTCTGAAGCCTTTGACAAGTTCAGAGACTTCAAGGCTGAAACAGAGAAGCGTCATGGGAAGAGTATCAAGTCACTATGATCAGATCGTGGTGGCAAATGCCTTAGTGGAGAGTTTTGGATTTCTTGACAAATGAGGGGATTTTGTCACAGCTCACTGCGCCGGGAACTCCACAACAAAACGGTGTTGCTGAGAGAATGAACAGAACTCTTTTAGAAATGGTTAGATCAATGATGAGTTATTCGGATTTACCTAGGGCTGCAAGTCTGGTCGACTTGACTCGGGTTCGACTCGGGTTCGACCCGTTTTCAGCACACTCGACTCGACTCGACTCCATCGACCAGGTCGAGTTCGGCTACAAAAATAAACTCATTTTAGTAGTCGAGTCTACTCGACTCGACTCGTATTACCCGATGAGGGTTCGAATGTCTTGCCTGAATTCGACTCGACTCGACTCGTATACCCAACGAGGTTTTTTATTTTATTTCCAAAAAATATTTTTTGTCTAAATAACTGGAACTTTGGGGTTAATTTTAATTTTTTAGTGTTGTATACCCGACTCGACTCGAATGACCCGGGTGTACACGTCTGAACCGAATCCGACAGGTTCAGTCGATACTCGACTCGACCCGGGACAACTCGAATCGATTTCAGAAAAAACAAAACTCGACCCGAGTTCGAGCATACCGACTCGAGTCCGACCCGTTTACAACTTTAGATTTACCTATTTCGTTTTGGGGATATGTCTTGGAAACATCGGTGCACTTTATAAACCTGGTGTCTTCGAAATCCGTTCCAGAAACACCCACAAAACTTTGGAGTGGGCGAAAGCCCATTCTCGGACATGTTGGAATTTGAGGTACTCCAGCACATGTGCTAAATAAGAAAGATGATAAGTTGGCATCTCGTACAGAAGTACGAGTGCTTGTAGGATATCCCAAAGGAACGAAGGGTGGCTTGTTCTGTAGTCCCTGGGATCATAAGGTCATTGTTAGCACCAAAGCCCAATTTCTAGAAGAGGATTATATGATTAGTCACAAGCCCATGAGCGAGATAATTCTGAAAGAGTTGAGGGGCGAGACTCCGTCTATACCAATCGTACAAGCACCAACTAACACTGCAACACGTATCGTTTCTGAGACTTTCACACCAACTCAGGATTTACCTCGTCGTAGTGGGAGGGTTGTTCGTCAACCGGAATGATTCATAGGCATGGGACAGTCTTCGAACTCAATCCCAGGCGAAGATGAATGATCCTTGGACTTACAAATAGGCAATCCAAGATAAAGATGCTGACTCTTGGCAAGTAGCAATAGAATCAGAAATGGGATCTATGAATTCCAATCAAGTGTGGGAGCTAGTAGAACTACTTCATGGGGTACAATCCAGTGGGAGTAAGTTGGTCTACAAGCGAAAGAAAGGAGGTTATGGGAAGGTTGAAACCTTCAAAGCGAGGCTGGTTGCGAAAGGTTACACTCAGAAAGAGGGTATCGATTATGATGAAACCTTTTCGCCGGTATCCATTCTTAAGTCAATCCGGATTCTTTTAGCTATAGCTGCATATTTGGATCTGGAGATTTGGAAAATGGATGTCAAGATTACATTCATGAATGGGAGTCTGGACAAGGAAATCTATATGTGCCAACCAGAGGGATTCATTGCTGAAGGAGAAAATCACTTAGTGTGCAAGCTTAAGAGATCCATTTATGGACTTAAGCAAGCATCTAGATCTTGGAACACTCGATTTGACGAGGTAGTCCAGTCATATGGATTCGTCCAATGTCCGAGTGAGAGTTGTGTGTATAAGAAATGCGATGGAAACGTGTTGGTGTTTCTTATACTGTATGTAGATGATATCCTTATGATTGGAAACAACGTGAAGGAGTTGTCAGGCGTGCGGGTATGGCTATATGAGCAGTTCGATATGAAGGATTTGGGAGAAGCAGGACACATCCTTGGAATTAGGATCTTTCGTGATCGGAAGAAAAGGATGTTGTGCTTATCTCAGGCATCCTATATCGATACAATGCTAAAGCGGTTTAGCATAGAGAATTCCAAGAAAGGTTTTCTACCTTACAGACATGGAATTCAACTATCCAAGGATATGTGTCCCAAGACACAAAAAGAGATAGATGACATGAAGCTGATCCCTTATGCGTCAGCTGTGGAAAGACTCATGTATGTTATGCTTTGCACTAGACCAGATATCTATCATGCCGTGGGCATGGCTGCTAGATATCAGTCGAACCTAGGACCAGGAAAATGGATTGCTGTCAAGCACATACTCAAGTACCTGAGAAGGCCTAGGGAGTATATGCTAGTATATCATCAGACGACCTATGTCCGGTGGGTTATACTGACTCAGATTTTTCATTATACAAAGAAAAATCTAAGTCTACTTCGGGTTATGTGTTTATCCTGGGAGATGGAGCCATTAGTTGGAGGAGTGTGAAGTAGAAATGCATCTCAGACTCTACCATGGAAGCCGAGTACGTGGCAGCCTCTGAGGCAGCCAAGGAGGTGGTATAGATCAAGTACTTCCTGCATGACTTAGATGTGATTCCCAATTTTTCAAAGGGTATTACACTTTATTGTGATAATACCGGTGCAGTCGCAAATTCTAGGGAACCACGAGCCCATAAGGCAAGTAAACATATCAACCGCAAGTACCACATCATACGACACTTCGTAAAGGAAGGAGACGTAGTTATAGCCAGGGTTATATCGTAATATAATCTTTCTGATCCTTTTACGAAAGGCCCAACTTCAAAAGTTTTTGAAAGACATGTGGAAGAAACGGAATTAGGGTGTATGGCAGCATTGCTTCGAGTATAAGTGGGAGAAATGAGAGACTATGTAATAGAGTAGTATACTTAAAAGCATGCTTTGTGGGAGATTGTTAGGGTTGTATACTGCAAAGCATACTTTATGCTTGTATTACCTTATTTCCTTGTAACTATCTATGAGAATATTAATTACATTTAATCACATGTTTTGCATATTTATTCATATTATGGTTATGCAAATGAAATGTCTAATTATTTTATACTGTAGATAATGTGGTGTATTGGTGTCACACGGAAGATCACATTATCGGTGCCTTATAAAATAATATAATAGTTCACAACCTATATAACTATTAAACAAATTATATAAAAGGTTGTAGTGTATGCTTGAGATTAGCCGGTCTTGACTATTATCATACATTAGCAAATTTGCATACGTTGAACTGGATCGAGGTGAGATAGTGTCTTGTGTACTGACTGTAAGAAGAACATATATCTCGGATAATTATTATTTCTTAATTCTAAGTATATAATATTTAATTGTGTATTTATAATACTTATTGCTTTGATTTACAACGTGTGCGAGTCAAAATGATCAACTCAATAAGCCTCGTATCTTGGGTAATAATATTATTTATGTGAGTTATTATTATTACTAGAAATCGTGTCCCGACTCGTGCGGGTTGATGATGTCCCCTTGAGGAGCTCGATAATGATTATTATATTAAACCTTGCAGGTTGATTTAATTCCGATATAATAATAAGGTTCGAGTGGTACTACTGTTGGATAAGATATTAATTAATTAAAGTTATCAGTAGCCTATAATTAATTAATAGACATTCGATATCTTAAATACGGGAAATAATATATTTAAATAAGGAGCCCAATTTCATAATTGAGATTTGGGTTGGAAGGGCAATATTAATTTTTTAGTGGATTGAATTGATATTAATAGACTCAATATATTAGGAAAGGTCCTAATATGGAAATTTGAGGTCTATTAGGAGTCCTTCCCTAATCCTCCTTAAGATCCCTAGTAGTAGTCCAAGAGCCTATAAATAGGATACAAGAGGGGTTCGGACATGACATCATTTTGCAAGCTTGTGAGATCGATTTTCTTGTCTTCTGTTTAATTATATCTTGATTTGTGTCTTTGACTCTACAATTTAGATAACACATCAATTTTTTAAGAGTGTTCATACAATACTAAAAAGCAAGAAAAAATCGAGTGACCACAAACAAGGAGGTTCGGCCGATCCATATTGTGTCCAAGCAAGATCCGGTAGCTCGTTGCCCACACAACGTCCGGGTTAAGGCGGATCATACTCTAAAAGGTCTAAAGGTAGAAATACAAGGAGATTAAGAAGAAAAACAACCATTACACTTTAAAGGTAATATCCTATGATCTTTGATCTAGATTAGGATATTTAATTACTGACATATTTAATAAATAATAAATAATATTTAAATTGCTTATTAATCTTAGTAATCAATTAAGTAGCATGCCTAAATAGATCTTGTGCTCGTGGATGCGTAAAATGCGTTTATCAATCTTTAACGAACTTCGCTTCCGCTGTGTTTTATTTCCAACAATACATGTATCAATATTAAAGGTATTCTTAACCATGATAGAACATAGCACACAAATGTATAATAGTGGACTGAGTATTGCATTAACCAGTTCTTCATGAACTATGCTTATTTCATCTCTTACATTGGCATCAAAATATGCCCTTTTATAGGTAAGATTTTAGGAAATATCCAATATACATCCTTGAAGTGCGTGTCGGCCATATTTATAACATTATATAGTTCCAATTTGGTTCCCATATTTTCAGTGTGATGTATTAGAATGGATGATCATGAGGGAAATATAATCATTTACTGACCTCACTTCAGCTGTAATCGCCTAATATGGGCCTACTTCGCGGTCTACTCAAGTATGTCGACTAGAAAAACCTATAGCCTAACAATTTCACGTGGATAGTGACTTAGCCCAGGATAATTGCCTGGCTCTTCAAGACCTCAAAGCCGTCACTCTGCTCCGATCAACTACTTGATCTCTTTTCATCTCCTTGATCCTCCTAGGTGTGTTTAGGGGTGCTCCTAGGTGTGTTTCGGGGTTGTGTTTGTTCGGGAGGATGGATACCATTTTCTTTTTTCTTTTTGATTCTATGGATATTGAAAGATCTCGAGCTTTGTACCCACGTGGCGAGTCAAAAAAATTCTTAAAGGTTAGTTTACTACCTGCTTCTCCGGAAGAGGTTTACTTTTGTACCACCCAGAGGTCATATAGATACATTAGTTACAGCCACTCTATGATAATGGTGATCCGATCTATTACAAGGCTGGATAAGGGACAGGTACGACGAGGCTAAACTCTAAAGAACGATCAAGGCTCATTGTGATAATATCCAAATCGCTATATTCTTGAACGGACCGACTAGTACCACATATGAATGCAGTCATGCAAATGTGATTTTTCATAGACACTATATGGCAAAGACAAATACCTTTGGACCAATCAAACTGATGCAATTTTAAAAATTTATAGGAAGTATAAGTTTAGTATATTATATTTAACTATATTATTATTATTAATAAAGTGTTTGAGGAGATTGTGAGAAAGCAGTAAAGATGAATTAGTAAAAGCAATCGATTGAATTCATAAAACTGATAGAGGGGCTGTTATATAGGTTGTACAATGAGAGTCATTCCGTACATAGGATTCATAATTAAGGTAAGACACGTAATGGGATCCTACTACCTCTAGAAGGATCTGAACCCTTCCATCTATGTATCCTACTATAACCAGTATTAAGCGAGACACAAACAAGGGATGGATATATCATAATTCCCGGAACACTCCCCTTGTGTCGAGCACTAATATAACCATGGTGTAGATGTTGCCTCGGTAAAGAACCTTTCCAAGTCAAATAAAAACCTATGGGATAAAACAAAGACTTGATAAGGAAAAATATCACAACACACCAACTACAAATGCCGAAATCATGTGGGGTATACTCCTCCTAAAGTATACATAGCAGCTCATTCTGATGGGCTATCACTTGTTGAGCTTGGACAATCGACGCATGCTGATACTTCTCACATGTTTCTCAAATGTAGATTTTGGCAGAGACTTAGTGAACAAATTTGCTATATTCTCATTGGAACTCACTTGTTTTACTTCGATATTCAGCAATTTCTGCTGTTGCCAATTGTAGAAGAACTTCAGCGATATATGCTTGGTATTGTCACCTTTAATGGAACCTAACTTCATCTGCTTAATGTATGCCGCATTGTTCTCAAAGATGCAAGTGGGTGTTGCTGTAGGAGGCTTTATTCCACAAGTTCCTCATATATGGTCTATGACTGACCGAAGCCAAATACATTCCCTTATGGGTTCGTGCAGTGCAATTATCTCTGCATGGTTTGAGGAAGTAGCAACAAAGGTCTGCTTGGTAGATCTACAAGATATCGCCGTATTCTCAATGGTGAATACATAACCAGCTTGGGAACGTCCTTTATGCGGGTCATAGAGATAACCGACATCAGCAAATCCAACTAACACATTGTTGGGATTCTTTGCATAGGGGACAAGCTATCTAGAATTAGCACTTCTGGTAGTTTGCTTAGCTGCAACACCATAGGAAGATCGACGGTAGGTATGCATCATCTTAACCTCAACAGTTTCTTTCGGAATATTATTCTCTCTTGTGTAGGGAAATAACAATCCAAGATCATTGGAGCCTTTCAAGTATCGAAAGATTTATTTTACTCCATTCCAATACCTTATCGTGGGAGCGAGACTTATCGTGGGAGCAGAGCTGAATCTCGCTAATATATTTACAGAGAATGTGATGACTGGACGAGTACATTGTGCCAGATACAACAACATGATAATTACCCTAAGGTACAGTGTTTCTGCTCCAAGGACCTCTTCATCCTCCTCCTTAGGACGAAACAGAACCTTGTTCATTTCCAGACTTCGACCAACCATGGAGTTATCAAGAGGATGTGCCTTATTCATGCTAAATCGCCTGAGCGTCTTATGGACATAGGCAGATTGGTGAATGAGTATACCATCATCTCGATGTTCCAGCTCTAAGTCCAAGCATAATTGAGTCCTCAATTCGGATTTAAGGCAGCGGGCCGTTTCATCGACCTCATCTATGGTACCGATAACATTCGTATCATCTACATAGATGGTTACAATCATGAATCCGACATCTATTCTTTTCATGAAAATGCATGGACAAATATCACTATTCTTGTATGTAACACCCATAAAAGGCGGCCATTACAGTGCCGTAGATCCCACACTGGGACCCACCAGGCGATACTCAAAATACAGGTTAAATACACAATAATTGTGATACCGAACCACAAAAACATAGTACTTACTCCGATTAGGAGTTTACAGTAATATGGCCAAAGACCTTATTATACACAGGATCCGAAATATGAGTATAATCCATATGGAGATGGAGTATACCTAAAATAACAATACATTTGTCCAGAATTTAAATTAAAACGGAAAGATAACATTACATGGTCCGAACAAAACCGGACAACAAAAGACTCGGGCCCCCCGAGTATCCTTCGAACCCTTCGCCGTCACCATGATCTTCCCGTGCCTTGCCTTTACCTCGACCTAAAATACAACACAAGTATTTCTCCCAACACAGGGTCAGATATACATGATAAATGATTCTCAAGATTTTATACAATTTATATATATTAGATTTCAAGGAAAACAACCCGACTAACGAACATATCCCTCGGGCGTATGAACGGTTAGACACAAAATGTCGAACACATCCAACTATATATATGGACTATGAACGACCATAATAGTATGGCTCAATGATGGACATCACAGTATGCTCGATCCGGAAATGTGTCAGTGCACATGTCCACCCCGTATACGGAATCCAGGATATACGTGGGATAATGTACCTAATTAGCCTCACGAACTACGTCTCGTGTGCACAGTCCAATACGGAAACATCCATGCATGACTATATATGTGCCTGACTAAAAATCCTACACAATGACCAATCGGAACGCAGATATGATTTCGGAGATGTCACGATACAACATGACAACGAATTCAATAAATAACATATCCGATTAAGGATCAAGAAACTTACCGAAATGACAATAAGGATTAATGATATCAATGGTTCGAAAGTGACGAACTTGGGAATGTAATCCCACGGTGAAAACGGAACATCATCAAGAATAATATCAAACCACGGGTCACGAATTTATAAGTGTTTCACACACACGAAACGCATAATCATCACAAGAATCCAAACATCATTATAACCAAGCAAGATAACTTGCCTCAATATGGAGACGAGACTAGTCCTTTCTTGTCGAACGAACGAACGGTCCTCGACTTAATATCTGTTACTCGAACAATCAACCTTGTAAGAGATACAATCAATTCAATAACACATTCTCATAACTATCGATATATATTTCAACGAATCGCTATCCTAAATGCAATTTGTTTAGTTCAACCATCTATGTATCATAATTCCATTTCAAGAATTTATACTAACTTCAATTTATTATCATGTTCGGTTACCATTCAAGGTGTTCTCGATTATTCATGAGGTTTAAACGAATGAGAATTTATCAAGAACAATCATCAAGGAGAACTTCTCTAAAATTGATATGCCGATAGAATTTCTTAAAAACAACATCAATGTTTAGAAATATAATCCAACCAACTATGTTTCCTAAAGCATTGATCAAAATAGAAGTTACACAGCGATTATCATCGTTCGAATGAATCATGAGTTTGTAATATTATTACTATGTTCATCGATTATGAGTTCATCAAGTTAGGTTAATGATAAAGTCGAGTTATTTATCACAAGATCCTTACGAGATCATTATCAAGGTGGATTAAACATCTTTGAACTATAACCTTATGTTGATATGATTCAAGGTTCAACCAAACTAGATGATGATCTTAAGTTCATTTAGTTAGAATCTTCCTAAACATGATGTTTTGATTCAATACAATGATAACAATCCTACAATTCAACCTATCTACAATTAAACTAAGGATCATTATTGTCTTAGTGATGATAATAGTTCAGCAAGAAGAGTGAGTTTCTGTTAACCATGATCATTACCATTAAAATACCAAGAAGACATCATTACAAAACTCTTAATCACCATATTCATCATTAAGTTTGATAAAAGCTTAAATACAAACATGTTTAGCTTGATTAATTCATCATTAGGTGGAGTATACTTTATCACTAACATTATAACTACAAAATTATAGAGTGAATACGTGTAACATACCTTCAGAAATGAAGAACAATACAACAAAACCACAAGAACACACTTTAGCTTCAAGACTAACTCCAAACTTCCAAATCAACAAGCTCCCAATCAAGATCCACAGCTCAAACACAAGTTGGAAGAAGGTAGAAGTGATATAGGGAGTCAGGGGGATGTTTATACTGGAGAAATATCGAAGTTGGATGTGCAAAATGAAAGACACAAGTTGTCTTTTTATAACAGCACAATTCGTTATGTACGTTATCACAAAAGGATAACGTACGTTAGCAATTTTACGTACGCTACACCAAAAGTGTTACATACGTAAGCTCGTTCACTGGACTAAAATACGAACACCATTACGTATATTATGGATTTAAGCCTTACGTACGTAATGTAGGTCATCTAGGTTGCCTCCAAAAGATCAGATATTCGAATCACGCCCGACCCCACCCGCCGAAAGTTGAGATCGAATACGACTACATGCATTACGTACGTAAAATGCACCCCCTTACATACGTAAATCCTACAACATAGCGCATGTTATGCTAAAGGGTTAGCGTACGTTAAGCGCAGGATTACTAGCTCAAAAATGCACTTATTTATACAACGTTGAGAAATCAAATCATAGTGCGAGTGATAGTTATTATCAAGTCTATTATGATATATTCCAACATCAATAAACATTAAACAAATGCAGCAAGATCAACAATATTGAATTACCCGAATAATACAACAGTAGGTAAGAATTTCCGTCGGATATTACATACTCCCCCCCTTAAAAGGAGTTTCGTCCTCGAAACTAAGGGGTAAACAATTCGGGATACCTCTCTTGCATGATGCTCTCCGTCTCCCACGTGGCCTCCTCGACTTCGTGTCGTGACCACTGAACCTTCAGTAGGGGAATAGTCTTCCGCAATTGTTTGATCCTCCTCTAAAGTATCCCTACGGGGCGCTCCTCGTACGAATGATCCTACGCTATATTGATCTCATCGAACTGAAGTATATGACTCGGATCAGCAACATATTTCCTTAACTGGGAGACATGGAACACGTTATGAATCCGGCTCAGAGCTGGTGGCAACGCCAGACAATAGGCTAGATCGCCTACTCGTTCCAAAACCTCAAACGGCCCGACATATATCGGATTCAGCTTGCCTCTCTTCCCAAAATGAAAAACACCTCGAGTAGGGGACACCTTTATTAGTACATGGTCGCCGACCTCGAACTCAAGTGGTCGTCGATGGTTGTCTGCGTAAGACTTCTGTCGGCTTTGAGCCGTCAACAAACGACTCCTAATCAGAGTGATCTTCTCAGGGGATACTAACAACATATCGGGTTCCGTACCCAAGACTTCAGATGGATCGTCCCAGCACAAAGGAGATCTACAACGACGGCCATACAATGCTTCATAAGGTGCCATCTGAATCGAAGCGTGCCAACTATAATTATAAGTGAATTCCACTAGAGGTAGTTGGGCCTCCCAATCATCCTTCCAATCAAGAATGCACGCCCTCAACATATCCTCTAAAGTCTGGATAGTCCTCTCAGACTGACCATCGGTCTGCGGGTGAAAGGCCATGCTGAAATTCAACTGCGTGCCCATCGCACGATGAACTGTCTTCAGAAATGCGACACGAATCGTCCATCACGATCCGATACAATACTCCTGGGGGTACCATGTAGCCTTACGATTTCCTTAATAAATAGCTGGGCTAATCTCTCGGGACCCCACTGTTAGGCGTATTTTTATACGCTTATTTATCATTATTTTGTAGTATTTTGGAGTGTGAAATCATCTAAATGAGCTTTTAATGCCTTAATTTTGTATGATTGACAGGAAATTGAAGTCCGGAAGCTTAAACGAGGCAAAACGGCGAAACGGCAAAATCGGACTATGAGCCGCGGCACAAGGAAGCCGAGCCGCAAAGGAAGACACCACCAAGGGCGAGAGTAGGTCAGACTGTGTCGGCACAGCCAGTGAGCCGCGGCACGTAAGGATTTAATTACGCCTGTATTCAGATTTTGGCGATGTGCCGCGCACAGTTCAATGAGCCGCGGCACACTTAGCGGGTTTGGTACGTCTCGCGGATTTTGGGCCGTTTGAAGCCGATTTCAACCAACTAATACGGACGCGATTTATGGAAGTCTTTGAGCTATAAATAGGGCTTAAGACCCTAATTTAATTATCGGGAATCATTGAATCTAAACTAGAGAGCTGAAGCCGAGACAGAGAAGAGGAGGAAAGCGGAAGAATTCAAGGGCGGAATGGAGTCAAGAACGGAGGAATCCGAGCTTCATCTGCGTTTGAATTTTATGCTTTCGTTTATTTATTCTGTATTGTCGCTTTTAGTATGTCGTGCTAAAGCCCTAATCTAGGGTTTTGATGAAACCTTTATTTTGACGAATTGATTGAGATTATCCAATTTATTACCTTTTATTGAGTTTTCCCAATTATGTTTAATGCTTGCAATTATCTCGCCAATAGTTGTATTGATTTAATCATTCACTTGAATCGGGAGAGGAGATTTGGTGAGGAACTATTGGTGAGGACCGTTTTATTCTGTGAGATAGGAATATACTCATAGGAACTACTTGGCCTTTAGGAGATTTCATGCTTTTTGCCTAGCGGCGAGATAATTCACCTAGGGATAGAGTGCGTTAGTCGCCGTTAGATAAATCTATTGACCTCGGGAGGCGGTAGAATATTTTAGCAATCTCCGCCTTCAATAAATTGGGAAAATTATTTATTACGGATAATCAAGATTAAATTCGGATAAATTAAGGTGGATTCAGAACTCTAGACTTATTTATCATTTGATTCTTTTTATTCAAGCTATCGTTTTCTGTTTAGTCTTTTATTAATTCTTTTAGTTATTAATCCAAAAAACCCAACTTCGATAGTTCAAATAAAATTGGAATACGAAAACGTCGGTAGTTAGAGATTCAATCCTCGTGGGAACGATACTCTACTTATCACTTTATTACTTGTAAACGATGACGTGCACTTGCGTGTAGGAAATATCGCAACAAGTTTTTGGCGCCGTTGCCGGGGATTGAAATTTTTATAATATCGACTTAAGTATTTCCAGTCTTAATTTGAACATTTTATTTTTATTTTTTTTTGTGTATTTAATTTTGTTTATTCGTTTTTCCTTTCAGGACCTTTCGTGTAGTGCATGAGAAGACTCGGTAACGAAGGCTTACTACCTTTGGACACCGAGCTCGAGCGCACGCTAAGAAGGAATAAAAAGGAGAAAAGAGAGTTGCAGACGACGGTCAAGATGGCCGAAAATATTGAAATCCAAGGAGGAGACAACCAAGTGCGGCAAGTTCAACCAGAACTCGCTCTTCGGGATTATGCCATGCCGCAAGCCAACGCAAATTTTTCGGGAATTCGGCATCCCACCATCCAAGCTAATAATTTTGAAATCAAGCCCGCCATTATTCAGATGGTACAGGCGAGCCCTTTCTGTGGATTGCCGAAGGACGACCCGAATGCCCACATTGCTTCGTTCCTTGAGATATGCGACACATTTAAAACGAATGGTGTCACCGACGATGCCATCCGATTGAGGCTTTTCCCTTTTTCTTTGAGGGATAAAGCAAAGTTTTGGTTAAATTCCTTACACGGGTCGATTACAACATGGGAGAGGTTAGTGCAAGCCTTCCTTGCAAAATTTTTCCCACCACCTAAGACGGCGCGGTTGAGAAACGAGATAACTACTTTTGCCCGATTCGATATGGAATCGCTCCACGAGGCGTGGGAGCGATATAAAGAATTACTTCAAGATGCCCTCATCACGGCATTCCCGATTGGCTTCACCGCATACGTTTATGGTGGTTTGAGTGCTTCTACACGCACTCTTGTCGATGCGGCATCCGGTGGGACATTCATGGGAAAATCTATGGCCGAGGCTCACGTGCTTTTGGAAGATATGGCTGAAAACGCTTACCAATGGCCAGCAGAAAGATTGACACCGAAGAGGGTAATGGAAGTTTCGAGCAATGATCCGATTTCCACCTTGTCAGCTCAAGTCGCCGCTTTGACACAACAGCTCCAGAACTTTTCGCACGCACCAGCCCCCGTTACCATTGAGACGTGTAATTGGTGTAACGGATCACACCCGAGTGCAGAGTGTCAATTTGGAAATCCGTTCGAGCAAAATCAGATGGAGCAGGCTCAATTCGTAGGAAATGGGAATCGACCGAATAACCCGTACTCCAATACTTATAATCCGGGGTGGCGCAATCATCCCAACTTTTCATGGAGAAACGGACAGAACGCACACCAGCCCACTTTCGCCTGTAATCAACGGCGGCCCCTTCCGCTCCCAAAGTGTCTCTCGAGGAAGCGCTTGCAAAATTGGCGGCAAATACGAGTCAATTTATGACTCGGACGGAAGCTACACTACAAAATCATTCTGCTTCCATTCGAATTTGGAGGTCCAAATGGGCCAAATAGCGAATGTGTTGACAGCTCGTCCGGAGGGAGCATTGCCGAGTACAACAGAGACTAATCCTAGAGAGAGTCTAAACGCAGTTAGCTTGAGAAGCGGGAGAGATGTGCTAGATCAGCCCGAGCGGGGTAAAGAGAAGAAGGTGATTGAGGAAGAGATGGAATTAAAGCTAGAGGAGTCGAAGGAAGTTCAGCCGGATGACTCAAAGACATGTGTTCCCCCTGCTCCGCTTCCGCAGACTACAAAGAAAGAAGGGCGGACAAACAATTTTCTAAGTTCCTTGAGGTGTTCAAAAGCTTCACATAAATATTCCGTCACGACGCATTGGAGCAGATGCCGAGCTATGTCAAATTCATGGAAGAGATAATATCGAAGAAGAGAAAACTTGAGGAGTTTGAAACGGTCGCCTTGACAGAGGAGTGTAGTGCTATTCTTCAAAAGAAGCTCCCACCTAAGTTGAAAGATCCGGAAGCTTCAACATTCCTTGTACCATGGGGGATCTTTCATTTAATAAGGCACTATGCGATCTTGGTGCGAGTATCAACCTCATGCCTCTGTCGATTTTCCAAAAGTCGAATATTGGGGAAGCCAAGCCAACCACGCCTCATTACAATTGGCGGATCGATCGATAAAGTATCCGAGGAGTAATCGAGGATGTTTTAGTTAAAGTTGATAAGTTCATCTTTCCACCGACTTCATCGTACTAGACATGGAGGAAGATGACAATATTCCGATCATCTTGGGACGACCATTTCTAGCGACGGGCCGAACCCTTATAGACGTGGAAAAGGGAGAGCTAACTCGAGGGTCCAAGACGAGCAAGTTACTTTTCAAGTGTTCAAATCGTTCCCATGTCCCTAAGTGCTGATAAAGGATCACAAATTGAGGGTGTGGATGTTTGTGAAAGGGGAAAGCATCGAAAAAATCGTCGTTGGGAAAATTCGATTTTGTGTTAAATGGCTCAAGTTTGAAGAAGGATGTAGAACTAGTGGCGTTTCGACCATGAAGAAAATCTGCAGCTTGTGAGTTCGTTTGTGAAGGAGGAGAGTGAGCCGAAAGCCAAGAGAAAAATTAGTCATGGAGAAACCGGGTGTTTCGGGAAGTTTTTCAAGTCGAAACCTCTTCGCAAACAACATTTGATTACCGAACCGAGAATCGAACCGCTGATGACCAATGGTCATGATTTGAACCAAAATATAAACGGTTCGATAAACGGGGCGGAAGCCAAATGGAGTTTGCGAAAAGCGAACTAACGTGTTCAATAGGTCCGGCTGAAGACTATAAACTTAGCGCTTTTCGGGAGGCAACCCGAGCTCGTAGTTGTAGATTTTTGCATTTCCTTATTTTTCTTGTATTCGTAATTCTTATGTTTCATCATTTTTGTGCTTCTATTTGCTTCTTCCTCTCGTTTTTAACGTCTTCTTTTCAAAATTATGTGCAGGAAAGTCCTGTGGAGAAATCGAGTATGAGCCGCGGCACAGTTATTTTTAGCCGCGGCACACTTCACTGGCCAGTGAAGGCACAACCTACTGTACTTTGTGACGCGGGTCGGCATTAATGAGCCGCGGCACACTTGAGCAATGAGCCGCGGCATACGGAATTTGAGCCGCGGCACACGAAAAAACGAGAACACAGGTCATAGGGACTGTACCTTGTGCCGCGGCTCACTTTAGATGTGCCGCGGCACACTTTGCGGAACCCGAAAGGGCAGGTAGCATATAACACGCGAGCGGCCGGCATTTCCAGGTACGTTTTCTACTTTCATTCTTCCCTCCCCAGCGCGACCGGCCGAAGTTTTCCTTCAATTCTTCCCTGCGATTTTTTCTCTTGCAATCTTCAAAAAGGTATGTTTTGATCTTGCGACTTTACTTGCTTATGGTTTATATTTGGAAGTTTTGTATGTGTTTGATGAATGGAATATGTTTATTCAAATAGTTTTGTGATTGTAGAGAATAACAGGGTGGTTTTATCGAATTTTCTTGATTAAATTGGAATATCAATGAGTTGATTGTGTTAAGTTGTTCATGATTGAATTGTATTTCTGTTTTTGGGGGCTGAATCGAGCTAGAACTATGTTTATTCTTCAAGTAAACATGCGCCCTCAAGGTGTCTGATAAATTGCCCAAATGAAAATTTTCTTTGAAAAAGCAATTGTTTTGAAGTTTCGTGCAACGTATACGTTTTCAATCTACAGCAAGCCCAACCCGTACATCCAGTTGAGTTGTTTAAGTCCAAATTCATCTTTCTCTCTCGTATGCGCTAGTGTCTTAATTTCGGAATTTCTGGTTTGATGTCTTTAGCCACGCATATATCATCGTTATTATTGCGTAAATAAACCCTCGTGTTGTACTTCTCAGGACTGATTATGGCGCGCACGAAGAAGTTGACCAAGCGTGCTAGGACCGAGTCATCCCCTACGCGAGGGGAGACCTCTCGGGGTCGGGCCGAGGCGGAGGGGCACCAATTTTCGGACCCCGAGATCCACAAGATATTCAACGAAAAGATCCGTCCGCGTCCACTTATTCCCGAGAGAGGTTTTACTCCAGCTCCTCGTGACGGGAGTTGCTCATGATGATTGACGAGATGGGATGGGCTAGATTTACCGCACCTCCCGAGCTGCCAGTCATTTCGATCGTCCAGAGTTTTATGCCGCCGCTCTGTCAAGCACATCCGGCAGGCATACGTTGCCATCTCTAGAGTCTCGGACTCAGTCGACGTCCGAGGGGTCACAGCTGATTTCTCCCGATCGCTATTCGGAGGCTTTTTGGGTTTCGGCGGTGGACGAGACAACTATGACCGCGTGATGACCGGCCTCACTAAGGAGGCCCCGCTTGAGACGATTGCACAGCCCGCACCGATCGGGAGCAGCGAGCACAGAGCTCATCTACTTTTCACTTCAGAGTCGCGCCTCGCCTGCTCGGCGAGCCTCGGCTTTACTTTATTTGTGCCCGCATTGATCCCACCTCCCGCATCCGCGCTTTTCTCTCCCGCGCCCGGATACTTTTGCTATCACCTCCGGGCTGCGTTTTGATGTGGCCCCCATTCGGTCCGATCTATCTTCCGCAGTATCCAGGGGGCCAAGACGGGTTGAAGCACCCCTCCTCATATGCGCTTTATGCCGGGCAATGGGCCGACGTGGTCGCCGACGAGCCGATGCTTGCCCCACAGTGCCCCGATCGACCACCGCATCATATCGCACTTTGAGCAAGGGGGCGGAGCGCCGCACACGCCGGGGCGAGGATTTTTGCTCGAGGAGGCTCACGAGGGATCCCCCGAGCCGCTTTTGTTGACGCACGGAGAGGCCGGCCCGCAGCCTGACAGAGCGAGGTTGGAAGAGCTGTTTGATGGGTTGCGGGAGGATTTGAGGAGACAGAGAGAAGAGCATAGGGAGGAGCTGAGGAGAGAGAGAGGAGCAGAGAGAGGAGCTGAGAGAGGAGTTGAGGAGAGAGAGAGACGAGATGAGGAGAGAGAGAGAGAGCTGGATGGCTGCCATGCGGGAGGAGCAGCGGGCGGCGCGGGAGAGTGTTGGTGCTGCCGCGAGCCGAGATGAGAGAGCAGTTCGGACCGCGACGAGCGGCGAGGCGTCTTGCTGCGAGGGAGGCTTATCATCAGGAGCACCTCGCCGCATGGACGGCCCACATCATGCATCCCGACGGGCCATTTACTGCGCCCGCCCGGCCAGCCACACCACCTTCCTCACCGGACGATGCCGGCACCAGCTCCTGAGCAGACTGGAGGGGAGTACTTGACCTTTTACTTTTCTTGCATTTCATTTTTGTCCATTGAGGTCAATGTACGTCCTAAGTTTGGGGGAGGGATTTACATTCAGTCTGCATTCATTGCTGTACTCTATTTTCTTGCTGTACATTATATTTTGTTGCACTTTTCTTTCTTTGCGAAAATTTTTTTTAGATAGCCTTGCTTGCCGTAGTTTTTCTTTATTCGTGAATTTTCGCGCTTCTATTATGTGTGATACTGATGTTACGACACTGTCTTTCTCTCTGAAGAAGCGGGCGAGTTTTAGTCGAGTTGTAGTCAGTTATTTCTGTTCTGCTTAGTATTCAATGAGGTCCGAAATTTTTCGTGATTGTAGAGGACTTGGCAGATAAGAGACGATACATACTTGTTTTTAAATCCCCATCAATACGTTTGGCTACATTTTCCTGATAGTGAGTCGTCTTGTTTCTTTAGTCGTGTTGGCACTTAAATTGAGTTTAGAGTCGGCCGCTTTTCCCTAAAAGTCGAGATAATGTGTTCTATGAAGGGAAGTCTAGTAACCGGGGTATTCGCGTGACCCGTTGTTTACTCTCGCGTAAAACGACGACTCCCGATTAGACTATTGATTTAGATATTTCACATGTGCCAACGATAGGGAGCCTAGTAACCGGGGTATTCGCGTGACCCATTGTTTACTCTCGCGTCAAACGGCAACCTTGATTCGGACATGCGAAATTATGTATTCGAGTTGTTTCTCCGCTGTAGACGGAACTTAGTAACTAGAAGCATCCATGTGCCCCATGAGTGTCTTTTACGTCAAACGGTTTCCTAATACATGAGAATGGAAGTTCCACCCTAGGATTATCCCGATGAAACATCCCGAGATCCTAACCTAGTGGTCAACTCGAATCGAATTTTTGAGCATATTTATATAAGGGGACACTGTCCGAGGTTTAGTTGTTAGGAGACTCGTGAAAAATTGTGCCTTTAGACTGTGGAACGGGACGAACTAGCTTGTCTATTTTAGCCTTTCATATTGACGGTCGATTCGACTCATGTTTTGTTGATCTTTGAGCTGAGTTTTCTTCATGAACAAATGATTAGGACTGAACTTGATTACTTTGCGGAATCATTATTCTGAGTGCAGTTCGCTTTTATGACACTCGTATTATTTAGAGAGAATGGCAGGATAGTATTGATTAGGTTGAACACTATGAGTTGCACGATGATTCACAACATTCTTTTATTGACTTTAATTCTTTTTGCTTGAGGACAAGCAAAGGCTTAAGTTTGGGGGTATTTGTTAGGCGTATTTTTATACGCTTATTTATCATTATTTTGTAGTATTTTGGAGTGTGAAATCATCTAAATGAGCTTTTAATGCCTTAATTTTGTATGATTGACAGGAAATTGAAGTCCGGAAGCTTAAACGAGGCAAAACGGGCGAAAACGGCAAAACTGGACTATGAGCCGCAGACAAGGAAGCCGAGCCGCGGCAAAGGAAGACACCACCAAGGGCGAGTAGTCGTACTGCGTCGCGGCACGGCCAGTGAGCAGCACGGCCAGGTGAGCCGCGGCACGAAGGATTTAATTACGCCCTGTATTCAGATTTTGGCGATGTGCCGCGGCACACTTAGCGGAGTTTGGTACGCTCACGCGGATTTTGGGCGTTTCAAGCCGTTTCAACCAACTAATACGGACGCGATTTATGGAAGTCTTGAGCTATAAATAGGGCTTAAGACCCTAATTTAATTATCGGGAATCATTGAATCTAAACCTAGGAGAGTCAAGCCGGAGACAGAGAAGAGGAGGAAGCGTAAGAATTCAAGGGCGATATGAGTCAAGAACGGAGGAATCCGAGCTTCATCTGCGTTTGAATTTTATGCTTTCGTTTATTTATTCTGTATTGTCGCTTTTAGTATGTCGCTAAAGCCCTAATCTAGGGTTTTGATGAAACCTTTATTTTGACGAATTGATTGAGATTATCCAATTTATTACCTTTTTATTGAGTTTTCCCAATTATGTTTAATGCTTGCAATTATCTGGCCAATAGTTGTATTGATTTAATCATTCACTTCGAATCGGGAGAGGAGATTTGGTGAGGAACTATTGGTGAGGACCGTTTTATTCTGTGAGATAGGAATATACTCATAGGAACTACTTGGCCTTTAGGAGATTTCATGCTTTTTGCCTAGCGACGAGATAATTCACCTAGGGATAGAGTGCGTTAGTCGCCGTTAGATAAATCTATTGACCTCGGGAGAGGCGGTAGAATATTTTAGCAATCTCCGCCTTCAATAAATTGGGAAAATTATTTATTACGGATAATCAAGATTAAATTCGGATAAATTAAGGTGGATTCAGAACTCTAGACTTATTTATCATTTGATTCTTTTTATTCAAGCTATCGTTTTCTGTTTAGTCTTTTATTAATTCTTTTAGTTATTAATCCAAAAAACCCAACTTCGATAGTTCAAATAAAATTGGAATACGAAAACGTCGGTAGTTAGAGATTCAATCCTCGTGGGAACGATACTCTACTTATCACTTTATTACTTGTAAACGATGACGTGCACTTGCGTGTAGGAAATATCGCAACACCCACGTGTCTTTAATCTCCAAAAAGTGGGATGATTTGGTTAGACGGTCCACAATCACCCAGATCGTATTCATCCCTCAACGACTCGTCGGCAAGCTAGTGATAAAATCCATCGATATATCATCCCATTTCCACTCGGGAATCGGGAGCGGCTTCAGCATTCCTGCGGGTCGTTGGTGCTCAATCTTAATCTGCTGACAGGTTAAACATCTCGAAACGAATTCGGCAACCTCACGTTTCATATTTCCCCACCAATAATTTTGCTTCAAATCCTTATACATCTTGCTAGATCCCGGGTGAATAGAGTACGGAGTAGCATGGGCTTCTCTCATGATAGAGTTTCTCAACTCTTCGTCTGCGGGCACACAAACTCGATTCCTAAAGCGTATCAATCCATCCTCGTGGATCACAAATCCAGGGGCTTTCCCTTGAGTTACTTCATCCCGAACTCGAGATAAGAATGGGTCCGTAACCTACTTCGATCTGATCATATCATCAAGAGACGAAGAAATCTCAAGTGTGCAGAGTTGTCCCTGAACACGCTGTAGCCAAACTTCAATCTCTGGCCTCATAAGATCTAACTGCAATTCTCTCGTGTCATTGCGACTCAAGATTCTGCCTCGCACTGTCTTACGGCTCAAAGCACCGACAACCACATTTGCTTTACCCAGATGATAAAGGATCTCGATGTCATAATCTTTGATGAGTTCTAGCCACCTTATTTGCCTCATATTTAACTCTTTCTGAGTAAAAATGTACTTCAGACTTTTGTGATCGGTAAAAATCTGACAGGTAACTCCATACAGATAGTGACGCCAGATTTTTAAAGCAAACACCACGGCTGCAAGTTCTAAATCATGGGTGGGGTAGTTGACCTCGTAAGGTCGTAGCTGTCTTGATGCATAGGAGATCACCTTCCCGTTCTGCATTAGTACACATCCCAGGCCCTGTTTAGACGCGTCACTATACACCATGAATCCTTCCGTTCCTCTCGGTAGAACCAAGATAGGTGCCGAAATTAACCGACTCTTGAGTTCGTCAAAACTCCGCTGACATGCCTCTGACCATAAATACTTCTTATCCTTCCTCAACAGGTTAGTCATTGGTTGTGCAATCTTGGAAAAACCTTCCACGAACCGTCGGTAATAACCTGCTAATCCCAAGAAACTGCGTACTTCCTTCACGTTCTTTGGTGGTAGCCAGTCCCGGATAGATTCTGTCTTCTGTGGGTCTACCCGCACCCCATCAGCTGATATCACATGTCCGAGAAAGATAACTTCACACATCCAGAACTCACATTTAGAATATTTCCCATAAAGTTGTTCCCGCCTTAACGCCTCAAGAACTAGATGGAGATGCCGCTCATGCTCTTCATGGTCACGAGAGTAGATCAGAATGTCGTCAATAAAAACGACTACAAAGCGATCCAGATAGTTAATAAAGACTCGATTCATCAACTCCATGAATATTGCAGGTGCATTAGTCAGTCTAATAGGCATCACTACGAACTCATAATGCCCGTAGCGAGTACGGAAAGCTGTCTTTGAAATGTCAGACTCTCGAATCCTTAACTGATGATAACCGGACCTCAAATCGATCTTAGAAAACACAGCATCCCCCTGAAGTTGATCCAATAAATCATCAATACGAGGCAAGGGATATTTGTTCTTGATGGTTACCCTATTCAGCTCACGGTAATCAATACATAAACGCAGAGATCCGTCTTTGTTCCATGCAAATAGCACTGGTGCTCCCAAGGGGACGCACTAGGTCGAATAGCCCTTCTCCATCAAATCCTCAAGCTGGTTCTTCAACTCCTGCATCTCAGTCGGAGCCATACGATACGGTGCTTTCGAAAGCGGGTTCGTACCTGGCTCTAATTCAATATTGAACTCTACATCACGATGTGGAAGTAGGCCTGGCAACTCATCTGGAAATACGTCTGGGTAGTCTCAGACTACCGGAATATCGGCCAATTCGACTGGTCGATCCGCTGTTTTGGTCATGAAACACCAATAGCCAATACACCCCTGGTTAAGCAGTTTTACTGCTTTCATAGCGCTAATGACTCTCCCGGAACGACTTGGATTATCACCTCGAAAAATACACTCGAAACCATCATCAGAAGTGACGGTTAGCATCCGCTTGCGGACACTAAGTATGGCATCATGACGATCCATCCAATCGATACCCAAGATTATATCATCCTTAGGTAAATCGACTACAATCAGATTTGACAACCACTCACGGTCGTTCATACGACCTGGACGATCCAGACTTCGCGATTTCCAATAATTCTTCTACCATCGGGTAGACCAATCACATAAGGCTCACAATTGATAACATGGTCTAGAGGCAAACAACTTAAACAAGAAGTAGATATAAAGGAGTGTGAAGCACCAGTATCAAAAAGAACACACAGGCTGAGAGTGGATCTCGAGTATACCTGCAATCATTCTGGCCTCGGGATCGTCAGCTTTCTTCATCTCGTAAACCCTGGGTTTCGCAGTTCCGGCACCAGGTGTACCACTATGATTCCCACGACCCATTCCCTTGTTTGCCCCAGTGGTCTGATAAGAAGCGGATGAAGGCGCACGGTTTTGGACAGAGGACTGAACTGGAGCATGAGACGCTACTGGTTCACATCCGGGTCCACTCTTGCAAAAACGAGCACAATGACCATTCTTCCCACATGTATGGCATGCAACGGCCGGCCTCGGGCCTTTAGAATTAATGTGCCCCTGATCTCCACAGTTATAGCACACCATCGATAGGTTGACCGTTCGAGGTTGTGATCTGGTTGGATTCGACGCCATGGGTGGTCGATCAGAAGGATTTGGCACAGGTTGGGGCCTCTTGAATGTCCCGGTTCTTTGTCAGCTGCAGTTACGGTTCCTGAATTTCTTGTTGTTGGACTGTGGTTGCTTCTTGAAAATTTATTTCGCGGTCAGTTCGTACTCCAGAGCTTTCTCGATGAACTCCGGTAGGGTCGTACAGTGGTGATTCAGCAGTTGCATTCTCATTCGGGGTTTAAGCCCCTTGAGAAAATATTTGATTTTATCAGCCTCCGTTCGGACAATCGTCGAGGCAAAAGGAAGAAGTGCCTGGAATTTCTCAGCAACAGATAGTACATCATCGTCTTCAGATGGGTCTGGATTCAACAATTCTCACAGTTTGGCCTCGCGGAGAGGACCCGGATAGTAACAGTCTAGCATGAGATTTTTAAATTCCTCCCAAGTACAGACGCCATCAGCTGGCCTCACCGAAAGCCACCAGGTGTGGGCGCTCTTGCCAAGGTAGTAAGCTGCTACAGAGATGCGATTCTCTGCTGGACAGTCTACCATATCAAATAATTTCTCGAAGTGTTCGATCTAATGCACGATCTCAGCAGGCTCAAAGGAGCCTTCAAAAGTCGGGGGTCGCTGGCGACAGATGTCGCTGATAATCCGACTCACCGGTCCGCCATGTACAGGAGGTGTCCCCTGATATTGGTGCATAGCTTCCATTAACTGACCCATCTGGGTCATTTGAGACATCATGCCCCGCATCACAGCGTAAGGATCGACACGTGCATCCTCGCGTCCAGTGTGGTGCGATTGGTCACTAGTAGGCGAATCACTGCATGCGGAACTATGCTCTGCATTCGCACGTCTGTTGGCTCGTGGTATCAGGATTCGGCCCCTTCCGCTGCCTCGTCCCCCTCTGCCACGGCCTCTCTGATTTCTTTCCATACTGAAAGAATCAATTCATAATGATAACCATAAGTGCAGTTCATGACATCAATCAAAATTCATGCTAAGTTAATAGCAACAAGGAATTACACATTCAAGAAAACAGTTCGCAATAATAATATCGATACTACGAGTGTCACACAGACAGAATATTATATCGACGTTGAGTCGAACAATTTCAATCATATAATCAGTTCAAAATTCACTTCGAATTATCAATCAGATAAATCTTGCCACAAATCCTTGAAAATGACAAGATCAACAAGGAGATTCATTTCAATATCAATATCATGCCAGTTATTAAATCCTGGATTGTAAAGTACATATCGTATTTGGCTCGTAGGTCAGGCGCTTGCACAGGTCACACGTGACATGGAGGTCTCTTGATACTAGTTCATAACGACTCATAAATAATAAAAAAAAATTCTCTCTGATACCATCTTCTATAACACCCCAAAAAGGCGGCCATTACAGTGCCGTAGACCCCACACTGGGACCCACCAGGCGATACCCAAAATACAGGTTAAATACACAATAATTGTGATACCGAACCACAAAAACATAGTACTTACTCCGATTAGAAGTTTACAGTAGTATGGCCAAAGACCTTATTATACACAGGATCCGAAATACGAGTATAATCCATATGGAGATGGAGTATACCTAAAATAACAATACATTTGTCCAGAATTTAAATTAAAATGGAAAGATAACATTACATGGTCCGAACAAAACCGGACAACAAAAGACTCGGGGCCCCCGAACTAGTATCCTTCGAACCCTTCGCCGTCACCATGATCTTCCTGTGCCTTGCCTTTACCTCGACCTAAAATACAACACAAGTATTTCGCCCAACACAGGGTCAGATATACATGATAAATGATTCTCATGATTTTATACAATTCACATATATTAGATTTCAAGGAAAACAACCCGACTAACGAACATACCCCTCGGGCGTATGAACGGTTAGTCACAAAATGTCGAACACATCCAACTATATATATGGACTATGAACGACCATAATAGTATGGCTCACTGATGGACATCACAGTACGCCCGATCTGGAAATGTGTCAGTACACATGTCCACCCCGTATACGGAATCCAGGATATACGTGGGACAATGTACCTAATTAGCCTCACGAACTACGTCTCGTGTGCACAGTCCAATACGGAAACATCCATGCATGACTATATATGTGCCTGACTAAAAATCCTACACAATGACCAATCGGAACGCAGATATGATTCCGGAGATATCACGATACAACATGACAACGAATTCAATAAATAACATATCCGATTAAGGATCAAGAAACTTACCTAAATGACAATAAGGATCAATGATATCAATGGTTCGAAAGTGACGAACTTGGGAATGTAATCCCACGATGAAAACGGAACATCATCAAGAATAATATCAAACCACGGGTCACGAATTTATAAGTGTTTCACACACACGAAACGCATAATCATCACAAGAATCCAAACATCATTATAACCAAGCAAGATAACTTGCCTCAATACAGAGACGAGACTAGTCCTTTCTTGTCGAACGAACGAATGGTCCTCGACTTAATATCGGTTACTCGAACAATCAACCTTGTAAGGGATACAATCCATTCAATAACACATTCTCATAACTATCAATATCTAGTTCAACGAATCGCTATCCTAAATGCAATTTGTTTAGTTCAACCAGCTATGTATCATAATTCCATTTCAAGGATCTATACTAACTTCAATTTATTATCATTTTCGGTTACCATTCAAGGTGTTCTCGATTATTCATGAGGTTTAAACGAATGAGAATTTATCAAGAACAATCATCAAGGAGAACTTCTCTAAAATTGATATGACGATAGAATTTCTTAAAAACAACATCAATGTTTAGAAATATAATCCAACCAACTATGTTTCCTAAAGCATTGATCAAAATAGAAGTTACTCAGCGATTATCATCGTTCGAATAAATCATGAGTTTGTAATATTATTACTATGTTCATCGATTATGAGTTCATCAAGTTAGGTTAATGATAAAGTCGAGTTATTTATCACAAGATCCTTACGAGATCATTATCAAGGTGGATTAAACATCTTTGAACTATAACCTTATGTTGATATGATTCAAGGTTCAACCAAATTAGATGATGATCTTAAGTTCATTTAGTTAGAATCTTACTAAACATGATGGTTTGATTCAATACAATGATAACAATCCTACAATTCAACCTATCTACAATGAAACTAAGGATCATTATTGGCTTAGTGATGATAATTGTTCAGCAAGAAGAGTGAGTTTCTGTTAACCATGACCATTACCATTAAAATACCAAGAGCACATCATTACAAAACTCTTAATCACCATATTCATCATTAAGTTTGATAAAAGCATAACTACAAACATGTTTAGCTTGATTAATTCATCATTAGGTGGAGTATACTATATCACTAACATTATAACTATAAAATTATAGAGTGAATTCGTGTAACATACCTTCAGAAATGAAGAACAATACAACAAAACCACAAGAACACACTTTAGCTTCAAGAATAACTCCAAACTTCCAAATCAACAAGCTCCCAATCAAGATGCACAGCTCAAACACAAGTTGGAAGAAGGTAGAAGTGATCTAGGGAGGCAGGGGGATGTTTATACTGGAGAAATATCGAAGTTGGATGTGCAAAATGAAAGACACAAGTTGTCTTTTTAAAACAACACAGTTTGTTACGTACGTTATCACAAAAGGATAACGTATGTTAGCAATTTTACGTACGCTACACCAAAAGTGTTACGTACGTAAGCTTGTTCACTGGACTAAAATACGAACACCATTACGTACGTTATGGCTTTAAGCCTTACGTACGTAATGTAGGTCAACTAGGTTGCCTCCAAAAGATCAGATATTCGAATCACACCCGACCCCACACGCTGAAATTTGAGATCGGATACGACTACACACATTACGTACGTAAAATGCACCCCCTTACGTACATAAATCCTACAACATAGCGCATATTATGCTAAAGGGTTAGCGTATGTTAAGCGCAGGATTACTAGCTCAAAAATGCACTTATTTATACAACGTTGAGAAATCAAATCATAGTGCGAGTGATAGTTATTATCAAGTCTATTATGATATATTCCAACATCAATAAACATTAAACAAATGCAGCAAGACTACAACAATATTGAATTACCCGAATAATACAACAGTAGGTAAGAATTTCCGTCGGATATTACATTGTATCTCATCCCTATCAAATATTCGCATAGGTGGTTGTACCACATCATTCCGAATTGCTTCAACCCATACAGTGAACAACGTAACTTTACTGCGTAAATGCTCCATGGTTTAGATCTACTTGGTTCGGGCAATGAAATCCCTTCGGGAAATGTCCGTATCTAGATCCCCATAAAGATACTGTACCCACATCCATAAGCTGTATATTCAATTTTTCGGACACTACCAAACTAACTAGGTAGCGGAAAGTGATGATGTCCATAACGGAAGAATACGTCTCCTCGTAATCAATGCCAGGACACTGCGAGAAGCCTTGGGCAACAAGCTCTCTTTGCAATGCATGACGTCATTCATATCATCGTGTTTACGAACAAAGACCCTTTTATGTCCAATTGGTTTAACGCCCATGGGTACTGGCTCGATACGGCTAAATACCTCATGTTTAGACATTGAGTCTAGTTCAGCTTGCATTGTATATTTCCATTTCGGCCAATCATCTCGTTGTTGACATTCAGCAACCGAGTTCCACTCAGCATCGTCGTCTTTAGTAATTTCTTCAGTGACGGAGTAGGCAAAAGCATCACCGACTAGCGTGGACGAGCTGTCAAGTAGTACGTATTCACTCGTACATTGCATCGAGGTTTCTTTATTCTCCAACATCAACAAAGTTTTTGATGCGTCCGTCGATTGTTCCATTGCTGATTCGAGGACATATCTGTAGTCAGAAAGAATATCATGTGACGTAGTCACTGTGTCGATAATGAGAGGATTTTGTGCCTTCGTTCCTCTTCTCTTTTGAGATTTGGTATCCTTTCTACCCACTGGCTTCCTTCTCTTTCGAGCAGGGATAAGAGCAGCCGAAGCGACCTTCCCACCACTAAGGTCCACGCCAGGGGCATCATTCCTTTGGGAAGCTGAACCTTGCCCTATTACTAGGACTTCTAACCTTGCAGAAACATTCGCAGCGGGAGTAGTAGATTTTGTCACTTTCACAGTATCAGTAAAGCTGGCGGGCATCGAATCTACAACCTTATGAAGATTGAGAATACATTGCACTTTCAGCTTGGATTGAGCTGTGCGGGGATGTTGTTGAGGCAAAGAGGGAGCACACCAGACTATTTCCTAGTTCAAGCTGGAATCGTTTTATTTTGCTCTCCCCTAACAACGGGAAGTTTGTCTCATCAAAATGAGAGTCTGCAAATCTTGTAGTAAACAGATCTCCTATCAAAGGTTCCAAGTAGCGAATAATTTTAGGCGAGTCATAGCCAACATATGTACCAAATCGTCCTTGCAGACCCATTTTAGTATGCTGTGGAGGCGTAATTGGCACATAGACTACACAATCAAAACTATGTAAGTGCGAAATATCAAGATCATATCCAGTTACCAACTGGTACGCACTAAACGGTTGATTGGTAGTAGGTCGAAAGCGAATAAGTATAGTTGCATGCAAAATTTCATAAACCCAGGCAGAAATAGGCTAGTTGGGCCCTGTTCTTTTGGACTTATTTTTCAGTTTTTCAGTTCAGTTCAGTTAAGTTCAATTTAGTTAAGGTCCATTCAGTTCAGTTCAGTTCAGTTCAGGTCCATTCAGTTCAGTTCAGTTCAGTTCAGTTCAGTTCAGTTCAGTTCAATTCAGGTCAGTTCAGTTCAGTTCTGTTATGTTCTTCTTCTTCTTCTTCTTCTTCTTCTTCTTATTATTATTATTATTAATCTTAATTATTATTATTGTTATTATTACTAATAATATTACTATTATCGTTGTTGTTGTTGATTACTTTATTATTATTTACCATTATTATCAGTGTTATTATTATTAATAATAATAATAATAATCTTAATTTTTATTATTTTTATTATTACTAATAATATTTACTATTATTATTAATAATATTTATTATTATCATTGTTGTTGTTGATTACTATTATTATTATTTACCATTATTATCAGTGTTATTACTATTATTATTGTTATTATTATTATAGTTATTATCATTATTGTTATTAATATCATTAATATTATTATAATTTACCCTTATCAAATAGATCTCAACTTATCATTTATATTTTATTATATTTATTATTATTATTATTATTATTTACCCTTAATATATATTTCAGTTCAGTTCAGTTCAGTTCAGATCCATTCAGTTGGGTTCAGTTCAGTTCAATTCAATTCAGTTCAGTTTAGTTCAGCAAGGCCAGCCTACGAATGAACGTGGAGGACGGGATGCTCAACTTCAATCCCAATCGACATGCAATAGTTGTTGAAAGACTTTGACATAATCTCACCAACATTGTCCAATCGTAATAATGATATCGGAAAGTCAGGGTGGTTAGCCCATAACTTGATAATTTGTGCTAGGAGCTTAGAAAATGCAGCGTTT
The DNA here is from genome assembly GCA_033398695.1 of Orobanche coerulescens. Classification (NCBI taxonomy): domain Eukaryota; kingdom Viridiplantae; phylum Streptophyta; class Magnoliopsida; order Lamiales; family Orobanchaceae; genus Orobanche; species Orobanche coerulescens. The sequence goes on from CM065816.1 coordinate 121,603,095, forward strand.
CTTGTGGATAGCAAACTAACATGTGACCATCGCGTCGTTGCATCAACTAGAACTATAAAATATCTGAATGGTCCGCACTCTGGCTGAATAGGTCCACACATGTCCCCTTGAATTCTTTGGAAGACGCGGATATTTTTTGTTGAGTCTTTAGTAAAGGATGGTGAAAGTATCAACTTTGCTAGTGAACATGCCTTACAAAATGATTTATGGGCATTTGAAATCACCGCAGAAGCCTCGGGACTTGCAAAAGATGCACCAGCAACCTCATCAGGGCGTGCAATCTCCAATCTCGGTGATACTGTATTAGACTCACTCACATCGATTCAGATGTTGAGCAGTGCTTCCAATCATTTTCTGGACTTGAAACGGATGACCATGTGAATTTTTAAAAATGCGAATCATCATGTAGCGTCCAGGGTGACCAATTCAGCCATGTTACAGTTGGTATGCTTCAGAATCACAAAGTTCGTGACTCACAGCATAAGATTCAATAACCCTTATCGTAGTTCGGTATAAACCACTACTTAGACTCATTAGTTTCTCGAAAATGCAGCGTCCTGCCAGAGTAACACATAAAAATTCCATTTCATTCTCACAATGTGTATCAAGGTGATAACCGTTGGCACGGACATCCCTAAAACTTAGCAAGTTTCGGTTCGCTCTTAGGCCATAGAGAGCATTTGTGAAATTGATATGCATACTATTAGGTATCAAGAAATGAGCAGGTCCCCTCCCTTGAATCATTTGGGAGGAACCAATCAATTATTGTCACTGAGGATATGTATGGCATAATATCCCTGAATAATTGCATAATCCAAGAATAGTGTGGGTTGTTCCACTATCAGCAAGACACTCAATTTCGTCATGAGACATCTACAATAAGACATGAAACTTGATTAATCTTGTGTTAAAAGACATAGTGAAAACTCACTAACTTCGAATTCGGGGAAATTCGACCAAGCTGGTTAGAATCAAAGTTAGCACAATCACTCGAAATAATTTCCGTGCAGCTTGACATTTGTTCACTAAAACAGCAATAACTCCTTTGTTAAGAAGGCTATGGACAAATGGTCAGTTATGTAAACTAGACTTCCGTACTTTTCCATCCATTGATTATTATCTTTATGGATCATTAAACTCAGATTGTAGGGCTCGTTTCAAGTTGATATTTTGATATTTTTCTATTTTTGAGTGATAGAGAAAGGTTGAAACATTTACAAAGGGATTAATGTTGATGCAAAAATATGGCAATTATGGCCATAGACGCATTTAAACGTGTTAAAATGCTTATATCTCGACCAATGATCATTTCGGTAACTCCAACTTTGTAGACTTGCAGAGAAAGTAGGAATGTCGGTACATCTAAGGCTATTTAAAAACCACTGATTTCGTTTGAACTTTCAAAGCATGAACAAATACCAAGGAGGATGTGCCTAGTCGTGATAAAAAGTTTTTGATAAAATCCACCCAGTGCATCAAATTAACCAAGCAATTCTTACTGAGTAATTATTTTGTAAAAACCAAACCAAATGTGCTATTTCAGGGGAAAATAAAATTCCTTCTTGCACAATCACATCAACCAATAGAAATTATTCATCATGGTCAACTTTATTAAATTCATAAAAAATCTCAAAGTAGTTATCAAACAAAACTAGAAACAAGACAAAACATAAACCAAAGCATAAGAACTAGTTAAATTATGATGATCTAGTAAAAGTCAGCAACATCCAAATATTGATCTCTGTCGGCGATGGTGAGAGGATGGATCTCAACATGGTTCACCTCCATCTTCTTATTATCTTGCTCCATGTGATTCGACTCTTGGGTCAAATACTGTTTATACTGCCTGTAGTAGGCTTGGATATTCTTTGGCGCTTGCAATTACGGTAAGTATGCTTCTTCGAACCGCAAGTATAGCAATTCCGGTGGTAGGATCTCATTAGAGAGAAAGATGGTGGTAGTATGCCAAGCGAAAATTTGAGACCCACCTATGGTACTCCTTACCAGCATGGTCAAATATTTCGAACTCTGGGTGAATATTTGAGCTTTGTGCCATCTACAAGATATAAACAAGAGGAAGTTAGTCTTGTTGTATATTTAGTGACAATGTCAACGATCACAATCGATGCTTCTTAAAAGCGTGTAACATAACCATTACTCGATATACTTCCCTTAATTGTTGTTTAGTAAATTCGACAAAAACGGCGATATAAAATCGCACCCAGATACGTGGTGTATGAAACAACCACAAGTATAGGCTTTCAACAATTCCGTGACTCCCCCAGGACCTTCACACAATTTTCTTCGACATCCAAAGATATTGACTTCTCTCGCGGTCTCATCCACCACAAATTAGCATGGGAGATAAAGAATCCAAGAACCCGTGTCCCTAAAAAAATCCCGAAAAGAGAAAATTGAAATAGGGACAAGTTTAGATAATTACATTGATTATAAAACTAGGCATGTGATATGTAGCCATATGTGGTGTGCTCCGATCTATCGATTGGTACTCGATGCGAGGACATAAAACCAGGGGCGCTTTCAAATTAAATTGGTATTCGGATCTTTAGACCGAATTGAACCGGGTCGGATGGGTTGGGTTGGATTGGGTCGCGGCTTCGGACAGCGGGCGACTGGGATGGATCGGGTCAGTCCGTACGACGGAGGCGGAGCTCGGCGCGGGGCTTGCTGTGACTGGTCGATTCGGATGGCTGACGAGGGAGGGATCAGTCAGATCGAACTCGGCGATCTTGGCACAGCGAATCAGCTTGCCAGTGCTCATCGCGGAGCTAGTCGGGCAGTAGAGGTGGGAGCCTGGGTCGAATCGCGGCAGTTCTGGGTTGCAGGAGGGAGCGAACAGGCAACAATGATCACGGCTCGACTATGGTGGCAGAGTGCGGCGGGGGCTGAGAAGGATCGATCGTGGTGGTTGACCGGGCAGACGGTGGTTCGGGCAGATCGTGGTTTCTGTCTTGGATCTCGGTGACGGCGGACGGCGGCGGATCGCGACTAATCAGATCGGCCGAGGTGTTTGGTCGGAGTTGATGGATCGCGGCGGACGGTGGGTCGGAGCTTATCGATCGCAGTGAATGGCGGTGGTGCACGTCTGAGGAGGTGGCGGCGGGCGGGGGTCAAATAGGGTTTATGCCAATATTTATTTTGTTTTTTGGAATTTGTAAAAAAATTCTGGAAATACATGCTGATAAAGTATTTCGAGAGATTGTGAAAAAACAGTATAGATGAATTTGTAAAAGCAATTAATTGTATTCATAACACTGGTAGAGGAGGCCTTTATATATGCTTTACAATGAGAGTCCTTTCATACATAGGATTCCTAATTAAGGTAAGACACCTAATTGGATACTACTACCTCTAGAATGATCTACAACCCTTCCATCTATGTATCTTACTATAACCACTATTAGGCAAGACATATACAAGATAAGGATATAATCGTAATTCTCAGAACATAAAGATGTTGTTAAATATATCTATCATTATATTATTATTAAGAATATATCTATTGGTATATTATTGTTCAATTGCTTTTATGGAATAATAAATATATTACATTAAAGTAATTAAATTTATAATAATTTTTCAAAAACAAGCAAGTAAAATGTAGTGCATGACCTAAAAGACTTTTACATGCTAAATAATTAATTTTACCAATACTTTCACAAACACATTTCACAATCAGCTGGTCAAATAAGGTACTAGTCAAAGACTCCTTATTCTTTGGTTCTGAATTATAATGGAATAAAACAAAATGACTCCCTAAACTGGCTGCACTTCTTTTTCTCATGAAGTACTAGTCATTCCATGCAATTCTCGCTGCAATTTTCATTTTGGATCATTCGGAAACAGCCTCTCTGTGTTAAGATAGGGGTAAGGCTGCGTAGATCCGATTCCCCTTTACCCCGCTTTTTGCGGGAACCGTTGAGGCATTGGGATAATGTTGTTGTTGTTGTTGCTGGTAAAATAAGGTAATACGATCGGTTAACAACTACCTCTAAAAAAGGTCTTTCGTCTCAATAGTATAAAATAATGACACCATCGAATGTAATTGGAAGACAGTATACTCTTAGTCACCTTGGTTTCTACGCTTGATTCAAGATTACACATCGAATGGTTTTAGTTGAGGCCACCTTGATTAGTCTACTTTTTTTTTTTTTTTAGTTTTAGTTTTTTCGAGAACTAAATACTTGGCCTCACCCAAACAACAAATTAAGATTCATACTCATTGACTCACCTACCTGAGGTAAAATATATTCGATTTATTCGTAAATAGACGAGCACTGAAAATCTCAACCCTGTTAGGGAATATTATTTTTTATATATTTTATTGTATTTAATTTTCCTATAGGCATAGAGTTATCTTATTTATGCCAGCTATTCTATTACATAGGCTGATTGATTAGTACACAAGCCTCAAGGGTAATTTGCCTTATACATGGTATCAGGGTTAATGTCATTCACAGAAAAACTACAAGGATCAAATTCAATGGAATAATGATAAATGTAATTTTCACACGTTGATTGAAGTAATTTTATTCCATGTTTAGTAGTAATTCGTGTGTAAACTTGATATTATTTGTATAAATTCATTATTTTATGGGATGTAAGGTTTGATTGTGCTCAATACACACAAAATTAGGTAAAAAATTGGAAGGCAGCTAGAGCTCAAACTGGCCAAAAAAACAAAAGGAGTGGCACACATAGACAATAACATACGACATGACCATGTCCTAGGAGAACGAAATCCGACACGATTCACATTTATGTCGCAAGAATTCACTGTCTAGGCGGCCGTTTGGGAGAGCACTTATATCTCGGACTAGGCGGTTATTACAATATCGTGGACCCACACTAGGACGCACCAAACGACTTACACAACAACAATCATACACAATCAAGATAATATAACTGCAGTACTGTACTATATTATGTTACAGAATACACCGATGATGGGTTTATACAACACTTGGATAATATCTCCACCAATGTATACAAGTATAATTCATAGTAAGATGGATATATCAAAACAACATAAAGTACAAAAGAGTACAATACAATGAAAATAAATACAAGAGTAATATAACTGAAAGCAAGAAGACTCGGCTCCCAACTAGTATCATTGAGACTCTTTCCCGTCACGATGATCTTTATGTGCCTCGGCCTTACCTCGATCGAAAATACAATAAAAACATATTTTGTCCAACACCACATGATCAGTTACACAAGATAACAAATCAATATATTGAACATACACAGTCCCACATGAGTATGAACCAACAAAATCTTAAGCTCAAAGGGCGGACGTCACAATATGCCAGGAATGGAAATGGTTTGTGCAAAACCCACCTATGCATATGGAATTCTCAAATGTATACGGAATTCTCAAATACATATATGATTATGTATCTAATTAGTTTCGAGGAATTTCCGATATCTTGTGTAAAGGTTAATGTGTACATCTGCACACGCATGACCATACACGTCTGAATAAAAATCTTACACATTACCAATTGGCACGCAAGTATGACTTCAAGAATGTCATGATAACAAGAGCGTGACAATGAGAGTTAATCAGAATCAATGAATCCAACAAGGATTAAGGAAACGCATCAAAGTGAAACAAAGATAAAACAAAGGATCTGGAACCACTGTTCATCAAGAAATGAACGGTCGACATGATCAATAATAATATCTCAATATAAAACAATTTCATAAAGCTTAAAATAATATACGTCACATGTAGAACACATAAAAGAATTACTATCCTCATAACTTAGCAAGAATTAACTCGCCTCAATATCGGAGACAAAAATATCCTTCCACGAACAAACGTCCTTCAATGATTTAACAATCACTCGAACAACCTTAAATGAAATAAAATTAATTCGATATCAATAATTCTACTATTCTGATATCAAAACCAACACGATAAATTATCCTAGATTCAACAAGGACAAATCAACACACCCATTCGAACACCAAAGCCTAAAGCTATGAATTTCAAAATCATTAATCCATCTGCTGATCACATCAACACGGTAGTAGTATTCTTATTACCTAAACAACAAAATTCCCCAAGAACATTCGTAACATACCATCATCCTTTCTAAACAACATGAAAATATCAATCTTTAACTTCATAATCACCCTCAAGAACGACACAACCCTCTTAATCATGATGTCTGTATCTAACATTCAACAACTTCAACAAGAATTCAAAACTACACAGATGTATCCATAATCATGTTTCAAGTATATCAGTCACTTAATGAACTCAACAAAATTCTTCATCATATGTTTATATTCTTTTAGAGTTCTTGAGCAATCATGAATTTCTCTAAAACATGATAATTCAACACTATAATGATTAATTACTTCAACATTCTCTTATCATACAAATTAATTATCAACAATAATACCATAAAATTGATACAAAACACCAGATTAGCCAACATACTCCTTCAAGATGAACAACACAATCGAACACCACAAGAATAAAACTAACTTCAAGTATCAAGCTTCAATTCAAGCTATGATGCTTTTAATCAAGTTGGAAGAGTCTACAGATCATTTATACATTAAGAGGGATGATTTTAGGGAGTGAAACACTGTTTTGGCTCATGAAGAAATGAAAGACCAAACTTCACTTTAGAACCTACACAATTTAACGGTCGTTACTCTCCATAACTAGCATACGTTAGACATTTTTACGTACGCTATATGACCTCGATAGTGTACACTATCCCATACCAGAGCCTACTGTCTGAACGTATCAACTTAGCATACATAGCTCGCACGTTACAGCCACTAGCAGTTCATGCATAACATAGGATAATGATCTCCAGTTAGCTTACATAAGTTCTGTTAACTTTTTTGTTCTCATACACGCTGAAAGTGCTCAGCCCCACACGCCAAAAGCTTCCTGATACAAATCTTACGCATGCAACACCATCTTAGCGTTCATTAATTCAAAGCTTACGTACATTATACCTTGTATGTAGCGTACATTATCTTCAAAATCTAGCGTATTTTATGGATATTGTACTTAGCCATTTCCAACATATCCCAGTGTGAAATTATCAATTGCTTAAAGAAAGTACCAATTATTATTATTATGAATTCAATCTCAATCAAATTAGTAAATATACAATATATATACCACACTCCAATACATAGGATACAAACTATTGATACCAATAGTACAAAACAAAAAATTACATCCGAATATTACATATGCCCCTTAAAGGAAATTTCATCCGTGGAACTAAGGGGAAAACAACTCAGGATACCTTGCTCGCATTCTATCCTCAGTCTCTCATGTAGCCTCCTCAACCTCGTGCCCCGAATCTAAATCCCCATCAAAGAAATTGACTTTTTCCTCAGCTGCTTGATTCTTCTCTATAGGATTTGTCATCTCAATCTCATCAAACTGAAGTATGTGACTCGGGTTGGAAACATACTTCATTAACTATGAAATATAAAACACATTATGCACTCGTTCATATAGATTGATACACATCCAATTTACACATTTAACATCGTCCACACATATTTGTGTACTTGAATCTTCACTCTTCCACACAGGTTAACATTGAGTCAGAAAGCAGACTGCTTCCCATACTGAAGCTTGCTGGATGATTCAATCTACACAAGAATAAAAGCCTGAGTTGGATGCTATAGTATAACTACTGAATAACAACTTTATCACTTGAGTTTGGATAATCTAAGATGTTTAGAGGACTTAGGAGCTTTTTTGTTTGTTGTAGGATTTTAAGCTTTGAGTTTGTTGTTCGCGAGAATACCTGTAGTTTTGCTCCAGTTGTCCTTCATGGCTATTTATAAGAGATAAATATAGTTGTTCGTCCGTCTAGGCGTTGCTAGTAGGTTAGATGTTGTCGTCTTTGCTAGGAGGCTCAAATTTCAATTTAAAGTTGTCTCTTTTGTCTCAGCGCCTAAAATGCTATCTAAACCCCTGTCCGGCATTAATATCTTCTCTACTCCAGTTAGCGACGCCATAAATGCACTATTTAACTCTACATTAAATGTGTTCAAACTTGAAATACTTTATGTGTTCAAACTTGAGATACTTTATGAATAAAATATTCTTTCAGTCTAAATGGCCTTCATTGTAGGGATATCTTGCTGTATAAATGATATGTATTTTTTTATATGTGGAGCCGACAGCTTAAGGATTGTATCTTCGACGGGTTACTTTGTTGTAATTACGACTCCTATGCTAAAGTCTTGTATGGTGTAGGTTTGCATTATCAAAATCTCAAGGTATTTATCCTAATAACATCTACGGAAAGGCTGGTGGTGTGAGTCGGTGTTTTTCCCTTGTTCATGCAAGTTCTTTTGGCCAAAGCCCTTTTAGGCTCAAAAGGGGTCTCTTTGGGATGGGCCAACTATCAATGGACTCAAACCCATCCAAGTAATCCTTCCCAACCCGACGTCACGCTGTAGAAAGAGAATTTTTCCGAGGAATGACGACTCCTCCAGTAGGCATGTTGGCACCTCCAAAGACAAAATCTTTTGTGCCGGGGTTTTTTGAAGATTGATGCTTCTGGAAAATCCCTTTCTTTACATCTGCTTTCTTGAACATGGTATCTAAAATTAAGAATAAATAAAAAACACAATCATAAACATTTGATATGCAAAGAATAGTAAAGTTGATAATAAATGACTAGAAAATTTACCAGGATCTTTTAGTAAGGGATGTGCAACCTTACTAAATTTGTAATGATAGATTAAGGGGAACATCATAAGGTTTGTAGTTTAAAGTATCAACGAGTTGTTGTAGTCCTTAGGATCGTTTCCTAATATCATACTCCAATTAGAAGGAAAAGGCTAATAATTAGGATGTGAAACAAAGTGTTGGAAATAAAACGCAACGGAAATGAGGTTTGGAATAATTTGATAAGTTTGTTTTACACATCAAGAAACACAATGTAGGTCACAAGTCGTAAGGAATAAGTCTAGAGGGGGGTGAATAGACTTATTCAACTATTTTCCTGAATCTCAGGTGAGTTTACTCAGCTGATAAAATGAGCAGCTAAAAACTTAACTGCAGATGATAATGCGGAAGCACAACTGATAATAATGTAGGTGACTAATGCTGTCTGCAGGTGACTTATGTCAAATATAAAACTAAGATGTGTGGAAGACAATTGACTACTATATGGAATAGTTAATATGAATGCAGAAGATAAGTATGGTGAATGCAGTAAAACACGCAAGCACTTATAGTGGTTTCAGAGGTGGGATAATCCTCTACTAGTCCACGTTTCTCCAACCAGTGATAAATGTTACAATGATTCAAACCAGTTACAATAGCTTCCAACCAGTAGAAACCCATGGCCGTTGCAACTCCCTTGACTGCCTAGCACCCCCTGATTGAAAACCCGTGGATGCCTCAACAATCCGCAAGCTGTCTATCACCTTCCAATCAAGAACCCGTGGATGCCTTATCAGTCGCAAAACTTCTAAAACCTCGTTCACAGAAGCACCCCGTACTCAAACTTTTAAGACAAGAGTGTTGTCTTCTCCAACTTAAGAGCTTCTCAGTATTTGATTGTTGAAACTTTGCTCTTGACGATGATATAGTTCTCTTGATAGCTTTGATTGCTTGAATGCTTTGTTCGTTTGTAAATTTTGTTCGCATCATTCTTTGCTCATTCTGATATTCAGATATTTATAGTACGAATCTTGAGCTTATTCATAGCCATTGCATCTTGTAACAAATCCGTCCGTTGGAGAGTGGACTTCTTTGTTTATTCTTTATCTCTTTGCACGGCATGATTCCCTTTCTTCAAATCTATCTGTTTGAAGAATCTCCCCATTGCGCCACTTTTCTTGATTTGTATATTCATAAGTCTTTCTGGCGCGAATCTTAAGGAATATTTTATTCCTAATTTTTCGAGAATCATTCGCTTTGTCTCCTTGAATTTACGTCTGCATGTCTTTCCGTTATTGTTGACTTTTCAAAGCTTTGCTGACATAGACTGAGCTTCTTCAAAAACTTGGCTGTAGAATAAGTTTGGTCAACCTCCTCAGATGTTCTGTTTGACCGAAAACCTTGTCTGATAAAGAACTTGTCTGTAGTCAACCTACAACTGATGTTTTACTTTGACCGAATGTTGCCTGAAAAACTCGTCTGATGATATCTCATATGTGGTCAAACCCAGCTCATGTTTTGTGTTGACCAGACCTTCTCTGATAATAAGTTGTCTGCGGTTAAACTTCTCTGATAAACTCTGTTGACCAGAACTCCTCTAATAATAGGTTGTCTGATGATAACTTTATGTGGTCAACCTTCTGTGATCTGTTTGAGTTGACCAAGACTCGGCTGAACTTTTCTCGCCTGATAATAACTCGTCTGCTCTTTGACCGCTATAGTGTTTTAGTCAAACCTCTCTGATATTTTTGTTGACCAAAACTCGCCTGATAACTTATCTGATATATTGGCGGTTCTATACTGAGCCGATTTTTAACTGATTGACTTCAGATCAATCTTAGCCTACATCAATGGCTCATAGAAAATACTCATTTGGTTCTTCTTTACAATACCAAGTACTTAGAGTACATTTGAATAAATCACAAATATAGGGATGACATCATCAAAATCTAACAAGTATTCCTAACAATTCCCCCTATTTTGATGATGGCAAAACTTAAACATTCAAATGTAAAACAAGTCTGCACAACGATAAAGTGCAGGACAAAAATCAAACTCAGTCTGTTTGAGACAACTAGTCATTGTCATTTAAGTGACTGTTATAAACTTTCAGAGTTATTATATTATAGTACAGAACAGTCTCAATGAAAAATTCCAAGTAAAAATGAAAATTACAAGTAAACTATAGATTACAAATAAATTACAAGTAATAAAAATCATCTTCCTCTTCTGCCTCTCCCTCTTCCTCTAATCTGCTTTGTTGGAGGGAGTGACTTCAAGGGTTTTGCTCCAATAGGTCTTTTTATAACTGGGGCTAACCCGTATTTCTTCTTGACCACTAAGGAAGCAAACTTCTGCTGTTTTGGAGATGTGAAATTATTTTCAATGCATACTTCTTTAATCTCTTCCTGAAGCATCAAGTTCTCCATTCATGAGTGTAAGTGCTTCTTCAAGTCTGAAATTTGGGATCAATGGGTATGCATTGAATTCCTTTTCAGCATATTTCTTCAGAATTTCCCAAAGTTTGGGAAAATTCATCTCCATGAAGTTGATGAACATTTCTTGTGGGGAGGAGTCCTTATCTTGAAGTATTTCCCAGAGGTAGTACTTCTCAATGAATTGCTTTCTTGCACTTCCCTGCATATGTTCTGCCTCAGCAGACATGAATTCTTCAACAAATTGGAGTTATTTGCCTTCCCATTAGAATATCACCTCTAGATTTTGTCCAGTTCTTTTTCTCTTGGCTGCAGGTGGGTCTGGTGGTGCAACTGATTCTTTCCTTTTCAGGCTAAACTACCTGCCTTAATCAGAGAGAGGTCTTGTTGATTTTTTGTTCTTGCTTCTTGCTTCTTTCCCCCTATTACCATCTTTCCCCTTTTTGCTAGCATCAAGAATCTTGGCCAGCTGATCCTCCACCCTAATCATAAGGTCAGACATGCCAAGAGGCATTCTGGAGCTTGAGGGTGGTGGGGAGGGTTCCTTCATGTTGATAAGGGTGTCCAATTTATCATTTATGGTTTTCAGCTTTAACCTTGGTTGTTAGGGGTTGGGCAACAGTCTCTTCCACAATTCGTCTGACCATCTCAGTGAAGTTTGATGGCAGTTGAATTTCAGGTGCCATCTGATGAGCATTGTTCTCTCCCGAGCTTTCCTGTGCTGATTTCCTAGCTGTAGATTTTTCAGATGGTAAGCTCCTATCAGGTGCTCTCTTATTAGGTGTGGTTTTATCAGGAGTGCCTGATCTATCATCTTAAGTGGGCTGATGTGAGATGGATGCATGATCAGGTGCATAATGGTCATCAGCCTCATCATCTCTTCTTTCCTCCTCTTTTCTTTCTTCTTCTTCTTCTTCTTCTTCTTCTTCTTCTTCTTCTTCTTCTTCTTCTTCCTCTTTCTTCTTCTCTGATCTCCTCTTCTTCTGCTTTCTTTTCAAATTCTTCCTCCTCTCCTGCCTTATCTTTTTCAACCTCTTCTTTTTCTTCCTTTTTCTTTTCTTCTTCATATTTTTCAACTCCTTCCTCCTTTTCATTTCTTTCTTTTTCAGCTTCCTTTTCTTCTTCTCTGTCCTCCTTTTCAACTTCTACAATCAAAATTCCTTTTTCTCTTTCTACTCCTCTATTTTCCTTCTCTTCTACTTTCTCCTCCCCTCCAAGGGTTTCACATTGTGATACACCCTTCATAACATGAATGACGAAGTGGTCCATGTTTTGTTTGAAGTGATACAGGAACCAGTTCTCATTTAGCAATAAACTTATATATGTCTCTTGACAGAAAAACATCACGAGATGTTCAGTAGCCATGGGATGATCCCAGGTACTCATTTCAACAAGCTCTCGCAATTGAGTGAAGGTGAGTGTTTTTAGTTCCTTCAACTCTTCAAAAATATTGACAAATGAAAATTTAAGAGGTCGTTGTCTTACCATTTTCAATTGCTCTGTGGTGAGGTTCAGGGAATTGTTCTCCCTTAGATTGAGATAATATCCAGCTTCTGGTATATCAATGGTTTCCTCACCTTCATCTTCCTCAGTAGCACTTGGAAGTGTTAAGAGAGGGATTATCTCTGCCACTAGCTCTGAGGAGTGAGCAGGTTCATCTTAAGGTTGATCTTCCAGTGCAGTTGGTGCAGGTGATATGACCATCTACATCTGATCAGGTTGTTCTGTAATCGGTGCAGGTGCAGGTGATGTGGCAGTCTGCAGTTCTTCTTCTTCTGAAAAAGAATAGTCTACCAGACCTCTCTGTCTTTTGGAGGGCAGGTGAGGAGTGGATGTAGATGACTTCCTCCAGTTCAGGTGATTTCCTCTTGAATATATTGGACAGAGGAATGTTGTCTGAGTCAGAGTCATCTGCAGGTGAGATCTCAGGTGCATGCGACTTTGACAAAATCTCAGCTGCAGGGGGAGCTGACGTCATCTCCTCTGCAATTACTTCAGATGGGTGTTGGGCAACTGCATCTGATTGGACCTCGTCTGAGTCCGAAGGTCCTCTGTAAAGTGAGGTGCCACTTGTCATTTACCTCAACATCTCAGCTGCCTTCAGCTGCTTATCTCCCAATTTCTTCAAAGTGTCTTGGTCCAGGTGACTAAGTCTTTTGCTGATCCGAAATGTTTCAGCTTTTCCTTTGGCCTTGCCAAGGAACTCCAAGATTCAGCTAATTTGAGTTCCATAGGCCAATTTCTGTATGAATTTGTTTTCACTCTCATCCCAAATAACTTTATTAACTTCCCTGACTAATTGCCTGTAAATGTAATCAGGCCAGTTAATCCTCTCCCTTTGGATTAGGGCTCCCATCACAGTGTATTTGGTACAGGAAAGTTGGTCGTAACTTCTTGCCATGCCCATGACTATCTTGTTGGTGATGTCAAGGACATACTTATATTCCTTCTTCAGATCTCCCTTCTTGGTCGTGAGTTTGACCTTTATTGCCTGCTCAGGTGACTTAATTTCGTACCAAGTTTTGGTTGGGCTCTGCTTCAGGGCTTCAACGGCGATGCCCCTGTTCTCCATTTTGAAGGCGTCGGCAATGGTATGTGGAGTTATGGTGACTTATTCTCCAAAAATAGAGCTTAGGATGCAGTGCTCTGTGACCCTTGCTTCCCTGTAGAAGCAGATGACATCTTCCTTGAAAAGCTGTTTGAGGGAAATGTCCAGAAAATGGTAGATGCCATTTTTATTCGTCCTCAAGATAACGTGCGCCATCTCCGCCGTGTTGTTGGTTTCCAGTAGTTCTTCAAAGTCGACTAAAATGCTGAAGATGATTTGTTCCTTTACCGGCCTCAGGTTGAATCCTTCGAAATAAGTGGTTGAGTCCATTTCTGCAAAGAAGATGTTTCGATTTAGTGTAGTGAAAATTCTAGGGTTCTTAGCTTTTGATAGAGTCCTTGAGCTTGAAGACGATAAGGTTTTCTGGGATGATTTACGCCGTCTTATATATCAGTTGAAAAGACCTTTTGAATTTTAATAATTAAATAAGCAAGTGGCGGTCCGATTTTTAATAAATAGGAATGACAGTTAGAGTTGATTGGGCATCGTGGAGGTAGTGTGATTGTCCACCTGTAAATGAATAATATAATACTTATAAGTCAGTCAAGGGATGAGAAACTTAGCTTGTTGACCGTTCGACTTCTGACGCAGCTGTGATTTTAATTTCTTCTCTGCTCTGGTAAGGGGACTTTTCTTGTGTGTGCTTCTGATCAGCTAGCTTTCCTGCGTCTTCTACATCAGGTGAGGTATGTCGCCTATGGTTGATATCAGCGAGATTTCCTTGTCTGTCCTGCGGATCCTCATCTGGTCTGATCAGGTGACTTCCTTGTCTACTCTGATCAGGGGATATTTTTTCGACCCTTGTCTGCTTCAGGTCAGATGACTTTTCTTCTGTTCTACGTCTAAGTACTAGATTCCCAATCTACTAATCCAAGATCCCTGCTAAGTTCCAGAAATCTTTCTTCTGGTAACGGCTTGATAAATATGTCAACAATTTGATACTCTATGCTGACTCTTTCCACTCTTACTCTTTTGTTAAGCACATGATCTCTGATGAAGTGATGTTTGACATCTATGTGCTTTGTTCTTGAGTGCAGGACTGGATTATTGGTTATAGCAATTGCACTATCATTGTCACACCAGATAAAAACTTCATTTATAATAATATTGTAGTCCCTTAGCTGTTGTATGATCCATAGAATTTGAGCACCACAGCTACATGCAGCTAAGTATTCTGACTCATTTGTGGATATTGAGTTAGATACTTGCTTCTTGCTGAACCATGCAATAAGTCTGGTTCCTAGGAACTGGCATGTTCCACTAGTGCTTTTTCTGTATATCTTGCATCCTGCAAAGTCTACATCTGAATATCCTGAGAGTTCAAAGTTGTCATCCTTGGGATACCATAAACCAACATTAGTTGTGGATTTAAGGTATCTGATTATCCTGTTGGATACTTTCTGGTGGGACTGTTTTGGCTTTGAATGAAATCTTGCACATACTTCTACTGCATATGAAATATCAGGTCTGCTTGCAGTGAGGTATAATATAAAACCAATTAGTCCTCTGTAGTGTGTTGGATCCACTGGAATGCCTCCTTCATCTGCATCAATGTGTTGAGAGGTGCTCATAGGTACTCTTAGTGGTTTGGCTGAGTCCATGCCAAATCTTTTGATTAAATACCTTGTGTACTTTGCTTGGTTGATGAAAATTCCATTGTCAACTTGTTTGACTTGCATACCAAGAAAGAAATTTAGCTTCCCTATCATACTCATCTCAAAGTCTCCTTGCATGAGAGCTGAGAATTTTTCACATAGCTCAGGATTGGTTGAGCCAAATATGATATCATCCACATATATTTGAATAAGTAATATGTGGTCTTCATGTTCAATTCGGAAGAGTGTCTTGTCCACCTTTCTTTTGCTAAATCCATTTTCTCTAGAAACACAGATAGTGTCTCATACCATGCTCTTGGTGTCTGCTTGAGTCCATATAGAGCTTTCAAAAGCTTGTATACTTTGTCTCATTTGACAAATCCAGGGGGTTGCTCCACATAGACTTCTTCCTCTAATACTCCATTGAGAAATGCACTCTTCACATCCATTTGGTAGACTTCAAAATCCTTGAATGCTGCATATGCAAGGAATAGTCTGATAGCCTCCAGTCTTACTACAGGTGCTTATGTTTCATCAAAATCTATTCCTTCACACTGTGCATATCCTTTTGCAAATAGTCTGGCTTTATTCCTAACAACAGCTCCATCTTCATCACATTTTTTTTTGTACACCCATTTGGTGCCTATGACTTTCTTGTGATCTGGTCTGTTTGTTAGTTCCCAGACTTTGTTTCTTTCCATCTGGTTTAGATCCTCTTAAATTACAATCACCCATGTGTAATCTTCTAGTGCTTGATCTGTTGTCATGGGTTCCATCTGAAACATGAAACATGAGAGCATTGCCATTCCCGTTGGTTCTGTAGATTGTCAGGTTCTGACTCCATCAGTTAAGTTTCCAATTATTTGTTGAATGGGATGATCTCTGAGACATTTGGGGATATCTTCTTCAGGGTTTGTTCCTCCTGTTGAGTTGCTTTGATGAAATTCATCTCTCTCTACATCAGCTTGGTTCTGGCCTTCTTGAACTACATCTGGTTCAGCTGCGGTCTTGTCATCTACAGATGGGGATCCTATCTGCTCTGCAGGTGTGTCTTTATCAGCTACAGTTGGAATAGGTGTGGTTAGAGATCTTATATGATCTGCAGTTGACAGATTTGTGGTTGGGTCTTCCAGCTGATATGTAGTTGGGTCTTCAGGTGAGTCAATCATTCCTGTGTCATGGATGATAATTTCTTCCAGGGAGGCGGATTTTAGCTTTTTCTCAATTGATTACATCTGTTTCCTATACTTAACAGTAGACTCATCAAATACAACATGGGGTGTTTCTTCCACAACTAATGTTCTTTTGTTAAAAACTCTGTATGCCTTGCTTATTTGTGAGTATCCCACAAAGAGACCATCATCAGTTTTAGCATCAAAAGCATTCAGTTGGGTTTTACCATTGTTGTGGATAAAACACTTACAACCAAATATATGAAAGTATGCAACAGTTGGTGTTCTG
Source organism: Orobanche coerulescens (assembly GCA_033398695.1). Lineage (NCBI taxonomy): Eukaryota > Viridiplantae > Streptophyta > Magnoliopsida > Lamiales > Orobanchaceae > Orobanche > Orobanche coerulescens. The sequence continues at coordinate 121,619,886 of CM065816.1, forward strand.
CCATTCTAAACCTCATAGGGAGTTTTGCCATGTCTCCCTAATATCGTACTCCTGTTCTGAGTGTGACATGATGTGTTGACAGCTTCAACCCAGAACCTCTTTGGCAGGTCAGCTTCAGCAATCATTGACGTGGCTGCTTCCTTCAAGGTTCTATTTCTTCTTTAAGCAACACCATTTTGCTGTGGTGTTCTTGCGGCAGAGACTTTATGCTGGATTCCAGTTTGGTCACTATATTCAGTGATTGTATTGTTGATAAATTCTCCACATCTGTCTGATCTGATCTCTATAATTGAGAGGGATTTCTCATTCTTAATCTTCCTCAGCAGTTCAGGTAGCTTTGTTAATGTTTCACTCTTTTTATAGAGAAAAACAACCCATGTAAATCTGGAGTAGTCATCCACTACTACTAAGGCATGCTTCCTTCCACTCAATGTCCTTGGTTTGATGGGGCCAAAGAGATCCATATGAAGTATATCTACGATTATGGTGGTGAAAGTGTTAGGCTAAACTGGTTTGAATGATGCCCTGGTAGGCTTTCCCTTATGGCATGCATCACATATACTCTCCTTCTTGAATGCTTCTGCTGGAAGTCCTCTGACTAACTTTTGAGAGCTTCTCTTGTTGATGGCTTTGAAGTTCAGGTGACAATCTTTTGTGCCAGAGCCATCTATTCTCAGCAATTATTTTTGATAAGAAACAAGTGTTTGGTGCTCCTGATTTCCAGTCTATCAGATAGACATATCTTCTTGTATATCCTTTTAGCTTCACTCTCCAGTTAGGAGATCAATCGCCATGCGTTTTCATTTTGTGAAGACTACTAGATTGTTCTCATCACAGAATTGGCTTATACTTAGAAGATTATATTTGAGCCCTTTGACATACTGCTAGTAATGATTATGTTTCCTCTGAGCAGCTTCCCATAACCTTTGGTTTGTCCTCTTGAGCTATCTCCAAATGATACATCTGGACCTCTTTCTTTCACATAATCTGACAGAATCTTCTTGTTCCCTGTCACGTTCCTTGAGCATCTAGAGTCTACAAACCATTCTTCACCTCCTCCTATTGATCTTGAGGTGACATGGTAGTAGTCCTTCCACCTTTTCTGCAATCAGACAAGCAGAGATTTAGGTACCCAAATTTGTGTGGGTCCTTCAGGGTTAGTAGGCTTCCTGGAGAATTGGTTTCTCTTTGGGTTATAAAAATTATGATGATTACCCCTATAAGGTGTGCGCTGTCTAGGTCTATATCCCTGGTTAAGTTTGTATACTGGATTGCCTCATAATATTTGTGGTGTGGGCCATTTCGAAATCTTGGTTGAGAACATTTATTAAATCTTTGGGGTCTCCACACCCGGCCATTTTGAAAATTTAGATAACCTTGAGGTTTCCATTTACCTCTACCATTTTGAAATCTGTTTTTGGGGAGTCTTTGGTAAAGATTAGCATAATATTTTGACTGCTGCTTCTTCCTTGGCCATTGTCTAGCCTCCCGTCTAGGTGACTGCCTTGTAAATCTTCGCTGCTGCCTATTTTGAAATACGGGTTTTATAGACTCAGTAGTCTAGACATAAGTTTCTCCCTTGATAAAAGTGGTTTTTCAACTAGAGGGAGTGTTGGGGTCATATACAAGGCCTGATTTCGAATAAAGTGGTCTCTGGTTCATACACAAACCATCAAGGGTTATAGATGCTTTCAGAGATGTTATCTCTTTAGCTTGTGTACTATTTAGCTGTTTGAACTTAGATAGCTCATTTTCTATATGAGCAAGTGCAACTGACTTTTCACTGTTTAAAACAGTCAGCTTATGAACTTCAGCTGCAGTATTTTCAGCTGAGTTTTTCAAAGTATTTTCAGATTGTTTTTCAAACTCAGCTATAATGTTTTTAAATCTTGCTGACTCTTGGCTGAGTTTGTCAAAATCATTTTTCAGCTGGACTTTCTTATTCTCCAGCTGTGCATTCTCAGCTATAACAGTTAGGTGAGCTGATTTTAAGGTTTCAAAATCTTTTAGTAACTAATTTATAGATTCGTGAAGATTCATATCTTCAGACATGTGAGAGTTGAAACCTTCTATAGTTTGAGGTTTGGAGGTTACCTTTTCATCATCTAGATTGTCCATGAGGCAGTTGTAGTCATCGTCATCATCAGAGAAAAATCCACCACTTGATTCTACTCTTTCTTCAATCTGGTCTTCCCCAATGAGAGCTTTTCTCTTGTCTTATTTCTTACCCATCTCCTTCTTATATTCATCTCTTTTAAGATCAGAGCAGTCAAACTGTATATGTCCTGTCTTATGACAGTTGTGGCATTCAATCTTCCAATTTCCAGACTTTTTATTCCTCTTTGGATTATCTTTGTAATTTTTCTTGTACTTGGAATAGTTTTTCCTGAAGTTGCTGAATCTTTTCATGATAAATGTCATTTCTTCCTCAAAATCTAGAGGATTTGTGGGTTTAACTTCAGATAGATTCTTTGCAGGGGACTCTGCTGCAAATGCTAAACCTTTCTCTGCTGGTTCAGTTGATGATGAGCAGGGCAGCTCAAACTCATATGTCTTCAGGTCAGAGAACAACTCCTGGATCTTTGTTTTGTTAAGATATTTTTCTCTCATGGCTACGGCTTTCATGCTCCATTCTGGGTTAAGAGACCTTAGAACTTTCAGGGCCATCTCCCTGTTGCCATATGTTTTTCCAAGAGAATTGATTTCATTTATTATCTCGGTGAATCATCTATCCACCTGGTCAATGGTTTCTCCAATTTTCATTTTGAAGTTGTCAAACTTCTGGGTGGCTATTGACAACTTGTTCTCCTTGAGTAGCTCAGTTCCTTTACACAATACTGCCAATGTGTCCCAGATTTCTTTTGCATTCTTGCAGTTCTTGATCTTTACCATGGTGGATTTATCAAGGGTCCGGTATAGAACATCTCTGGCCTGGTTGTCTAGGTTGGCCATCTTCCTCTCTTCACGTGACATTTCTGTTCTCTTCTTGGGAATCTTCTCTCGCTTTCTAGCTACAATTTCTTCAGGTGTGTTGTCTTTTAGAAAGATTAATGGACCATCTTCTATGACATACCACATGTCATCGTGGATAGATGAAAGATGTGCCTGCATTCTTATTTTCCAGAGGTCATATTCATTAACAGAAAATACAGGTAATCTAGAGTGCATGTGCTGCATATGTTCCATTCTATATGAGAGATTTAATAATAATATATATATATATATACCTAGGTATATGGATCTGGTTCTATAAAATTGAACCAACCTCTCTGATACCACTTGTAGGTCACAAGTCGTCAGGAATAAGTCAATGGGGTGAATAGACTTTTTCAACTCTTTTCCTGAATCTCAGGTGAGTTTACTCAGCTGATAAAATGAGCAGCTAAAAACTTAACTGCAGATGATAATGCGGAAGCACAGCTGATAATAATGCAGGTGACTAATGTTGTCTGCAGGTGACTTATGTCAACTGTAAAACTAAGATGTGCGGAAGAAAGTTGACTACTATTTGGAACAGTTAATATGAATGCAACAGATAAGTATGATGAATGTAGTAAAACACACAAGCACTTATAGTGGTTTCAGAGGTGGGGTAATCCTCTACTAGTCCATTTTTCTCCAAACCAATTGGAGATGAATTCACTATAACTCTCAACCAGTGATAAATTTTACAATGATTCAAACCAGTTACAACAACTTCCAACCAGTGAAAACCCGTGGCCGTTGCAACTCTCTTGACTGCCTAGCACCTCCTGATTGAAAACCCGTGGATGCCTCAACAACCTACAAGCTGTCTATCACCTTCCAATCAAGAACCCGTGGATGACTTATAAGTTGCAAAACTTCTAAAACCTCGTTCATAGAGGTACACCGTACTCAAACTTTTAAGACAAGAGTGTTGTCTTCTCCAACTTAAGAGCTTCTCGGCATTTGATCTTTGAAACTTTGCTCTTCACGATGTTATAGTTCTCTTGATAGCTTTGATTTCTTGAATGCTTTGATCGCTTGTAAATTTTGTTCGCATCGTTCTTTGATCATTCTGATCTTCAGATATTTATAGTACGAATCTTGAGCTTCTTCATAGCCATTGCATATTGTAAAAAAATCCATCCGTTAGAGAGTGGACTTCTTTGTTTATTCTTTATCTCTTTGCATTGCTTGATTCCCTTTCTTAAAATATGCCCGTTTGAAGAATCTTCCCGTTGCGCTGCTTTTCTTGATTTGTATATTCATAAGTCTTTCTGACGTGTATATTAAGGAATATTTTATTCCTAACTTTTCGGGAATCATTTGCTTTGTCTCCTCAAATTTACGTCCGAATGTCTTTCTGTTATTGTTGACTTTTCAAAGCTTTGCTGACGTGGACTGAGCTTCTTCAAAAACTTGGTTGCAGAATAAGTTTGGTCAACCTTGTTGTGCGGCGATTTATACGCCTCGACGGCGATCGGAATAAGGGCCGAGCGACCGAGTTCACGACCAAATGAGCTACGGCAACCTTGTTAGAACGAAGGTAACAGTACACCTTCGAGTATCTAGCGATCGACTCCTAAGGTGATCGCCTTTTGGCACCTAGCGATCGACTTTGGTGCCCGATCTAGGATGACCGTCATGTGCCACGAACAAGGCCTTCGTGCGTCAAAGTCTGTGAAGACTGGATCACGGAGCAAGCACTCATGTGCTGATCCGTGAAAGGCGCCGCAGAACATGGATCGTTGACTCCAGCTAGAGGTGACCACGGTTCCAGTTCCGGTTCGAACCGGAACCGAACCGCCGCTTCCACGGTTCCGGAAATGGGAACCGGAACCGAACCGGTAACTTAGTGCTACGGTTTCGGTTCAACCGAACCGGTTCGGTTCCGGCCCGAATCGGTGGTTCCTGTTCGAACTGCATTTAACCTATTTTTTTAGTTCACTTTAATTGTTTTTATAATGAAATAATCAATATAAAAAAAAAGAAACAATTTTGAAAAAGAACCGAAAAGAAATAGAAGAGATTAGGGCAACTATTTCTTATTATTCCTTAGATAATAGTTTGTGGTATTTATAACTAAGTCCTATCGGTTCAATAAAGGAGTCATGGGAAAGAACCGAAAAGAAAACCCATGAAGGAGTATTAAACTCTTTTAAAAAATACATTAAATTTTAGAAATTACTAATGATAATCCTAATACTAATAATAAAGTCTTCTACATGTCGAAGTCGAAGTCATCGTCGAAGTCTTCCCCTTCGGTGCATTGAGATGACTCGCTCGCATCGGTGGTCTCGGCCTCGGTCGTCATTATTGGGTATTCTTGGAAAAAATCATCCCATTTGTTCTCTTGCTCTCTTGCTTCGGCCAATGTATGATCTTTGAGAAATAGTTAAGCTTCAAGATTATGTGGTGCCAGTTGGGATATTCATTCGTTGAGCATGTATCCTCCCTCGCTAAAGGCTTGCTCGACCGCTACCGTTGATGCCGGGACAGAAAATATCTCTTTCGCCATGATTGCAAGAATGGGGTATTGACCTTGCTTGATTGACCACCAATTTAACACGTCCACGTCATTTGGCCCTGCATTAAGTAATTCCCCTCCCTTCGGCTCCCTAAGGTATTCTTCTAGTTCGGAAAATTGGGGTTGACTATTATGACCTTTATTTGCGAAAAACGATTGAAGCATTTGACCCGCTTGAGTACTAGTGTGAAATCCACAAGAGGAAGAACCACTGCTCTTAACAGTTTGTTTACGACTAACATTTCCACTATATTTTGAAGTATATTCTTGAAAAAGATTTTGTAAATCACAATAAAGACTAGTTTTGATTTTCATAAAATTTGGCAATTCTAAAGTTTCATAAGTAAGACTTTCACAATATTTTATTTCTTCAAAAAATTTATAATAAATTTCCAAAATATTGCACACACCTTCGTATTTGAAGGACGGGTCTAAACATTTTGCAATTAAAAAAACATTAGGAATTTGTTTAAAATATTTTATCCATTTTTTACCATGAGAGTAACGGGTAATTGTAAATTTTGAAAAGCACTACAATGAGCTAATTGAGAAATTATCATAGTACAATGATAAAGAACACGTGAACAAGTAGGATAATAGACACCCGATAGATCTTTAGTAGCCGTTTCAAAAACTTGAAGTAGTTGAACAAGATCGTAACATTCATCCCAATAACTAGGCATTAAAATCATAGAATTAACTTCAGTTGTAAGAAATTGTACTAATAAATCCTTAAATTCGTACGTTGAATTCAACATTTCATATGTTGAATTCCACGTAGTCCATACATCTATGTTAAAGCACTTGCTACGTCCAGTTTGAGTTTTACAAAATTTGAGCCATAACCTATGTAATTTTTGTTTATCACGTAATAATTCAACAACTTTCCTAATTGGATTTATTGATCTATCTAAATGTTTAAGGCCATCTTGAACACACAAGTTTAATATATGAGCAATGCAATGGGTATGAAAATATCTACCTTGTAAAGTAGCATTACATGCAGCAATTAAAGAAGGTACCGTAGCAGTATTAGCACTTGCATTGTCAAAACTAATTGAAAATATTTTTTCGGTAATCTTAAATTATTGCAAAATTTTTAAGATAATAAGTGCAATATTTTCGGCAGTATGAGCACAATTAAATTTTTTGAAACATATAACACGTTTGTTTAATTTCCATTGCAAATCAACCCAATGAAGAGTCATACCCATGTAAGAATTTTTTTTAAAAGCACATGTTCAAATATCAGAGCAAACAGAAACTCCATATGGTAAAGTAGTTAAAATATTTCATAGTTATATTTTATATCTTTTAGCTAATTTAACTATGGTCCTAGTCATAGTGGTACATGGTATTCATTTAGCTAAAGGATTATATGCTAATTTCATTGAATTTTCAAAACGCATGCTATCGGCAAATTGAAAAGCAAGAGATTCCATACTAACAAATCCAGCCATTACTTCCCTAGCAACAATATCATTAAACTTAAAAAGAGAGATTTCGGACGTACCTTGCTCACCGGGAGTGGAGATGAGTTGTGTTTGTTTACCTTTGTTGGGAGGATGCACATTTCTAATGTACTTGTTGTATGTGCCATAGCCGTTCCCCGTGTTAAAAACATAGGATTTGCCACAAATTTGGCAAACGGCCTTTGTGATTGTTTTGCCACTATCGGGATCTTTAACTTGTACTTTTTTGAAGTACACTGTGAAGACGTTGGAACGTGGAGTTCGTTCCTTCTTCCCCGTCGTTGATCGCCGAGCCCAGTGGTCCGATCCAAGGCCGCCATCTTCAAACTCGTCCATATCGTCCTCCAACTCAATGGGCTCGTCTTCTTGGAAAGTGGATGGAATTACTTCATCGTCATCTTGTTGAGCAAGGCTTGATGCAATTTCAAAATTGGAGTGGATTTGTTCCTCCTCCATTTGTTCACGTTCACGACGATTGGGCACCCTTCGAAATTGAGAATTCCGAGTAGGATCTTCACTACCGACGTAGGTTGATTCGTCGGGATCCTCTTGAATAACAACACCACGTAGACGAAGAGGGCCTCGTGGTCTATTTCCAATAGTAGAATCGTACTTCATAACGGTTTTGCCCTTACCACTACGACTCGATCCGGAATCGGAAGAGGCCATTTGTGTAGGGAAAATACGTAATAAATTGAGAGTAATAAAAATGAGTAAGAGTACAAAATGCTTAGTAGAGGTGAAAATTAGTGTGAAAATGGTGAGGATTAGGAGGGTATTTATAGGGAGAAATTAGAGGTAAAATTGGGAGAAAATTGAATTTGAAATTCAAATTTGAAATTTGAAAAAATAAAAAATTTATAAGAAGGTGGCACCATGTGCAAACTTTGCACTGCAAAGTTGTTTTCAAAAAATAAAAAACAAATGGAGGAGGACTTTTTTTCTCAACGGTTCCCTTTTGTTTCTCAACGGTTCCGGTTCCCTTTTTTTCAACGGTTCCCAATTCCGGAACCGTGTGAACCGGCGGTTCTGAACGGTTCGCAATTCCACGGTTTGGTTACGGTTCCGAACTGGGAACCACCGGTTACATTTTATGGAACCGGAACCGAACCGTCTGGACACGGTTTCAGTTCCGGTTCGGAACCGTCTAACATGGTTCTCATTCCAGAACCGTCCTATACGGTCCAGTTTCACGGTTCGGTTCCCGGTTCCGGTTTTTTTGGCCACCTCTAACTCCAGCCCATTAGCAGCTGTCAGTGACAAGGACGGCCTCACCTACCGACAGACCGCCGAAAGGTCCTAAGTAAGGCCTCCCAAGACAGCGACATAGACGCGTGTTGGCCTCTCATTGGTTCGCACTTCTGGCAGCCAGCAACTTCTGTGGGCTTTAAGGAGACCAACCCATGTGCTAAAGACGATCGCCCGCTTATTATAATACAGCAGAGGCGATCGCCCAGCAACTCCCAGTCCTATAAATAGAGAACCTTGAGCAACTGGAGAAAGGTTCCGAAAAATGTTCAGACGTTCCTCCCCAAAAATACGTTCCCAAATACGTTGACGAAAGTTCACAACTCTGTCCTCTCAGGCTTTCTCTCTTGATCCCATTTAGGATTTCTCTCTCAGCACCTCTTCACCAAAAGATGGTCGGCAGAGGCAAGAACTCCCTACAGTTCAGGTTTGAAGAGATTCACAAGTCCAGGAGCTCAGACATTCAGCTAATACACACAGTGAGAGACCGTCGATTTCTCACAGTCGTCACAGCACTCCATCGTTGTTACAAGAACCCACAAAGCATCATATCTGGTTCTTCCGGCAATCTTCATGCTCGATAGCTAAGATAACTAGGGTCTTTACACTCACTGTAATTGTACTCTAACATTAATATTTGTACTCCAAAGTATTTGTATTAATAATATCTCGCGAGAGCATTCAAGACCGGGACTAACAACCCCGGCAAATCTTGTGTTATTTACTTTCCCCACGGATGTGTTCTCGCATTTGTTTGTTACTCGACCATTCCAGCATTATCATCTCCGGATATTATATTGGGTAACAACAATTGGCGCTAGAAGAAGGGCATCTTAACCTTCATTTTTATTTCGACCATCCCGAAGAACACTCACTGTTCTCCGGGGCATATACTTGAAGAAACACTCACTGTTCTTCAACGAAAAACCTCCAGAATAATGGTATCTGCCACCACAGCAAAGAGAACCGCTCTCCGAACCACCGGACATCATATTCTGGCTCGATCCAAGCCCCAGCCGACGGCAGAGGGTAGCCGCGGCGACGCGAGACTCTCGATCCCGCAGCTGAGGGACGGCTCCAGCCTTTCGCTCGACCAGTTCTAAACCGCGGAACAGATCGAGGAGGCTATGACCATTCTAAGGGAGCGACGGGGAGCATGCGCAGCGCCCGCTATAATTACCTCGGCCATCCGCCGCGCGGGCAAACGGAAGTTCAAAGGGTTACTGGTCGAGCGATCGTCAGAAAGCCCCGATTCGCGAGAAAAGGCTCTCGCAAGGCGGGATGGTTCCGTCTTTAGCCGCTTGGGAAGCGATCCATCATGGCGACCGAGGCATTCTGGCCCCAACCACGAGACGACGGAATCCGAGTTTTTCACCAGGAGTTCGGCCTACCAAACTCCGAACCAAATACAGGACAGCCGTATGGCCCACTTCCGCCGAAGAGTCGAGCTACGCAGCAAGGACATCATCGACAGCGGAGCCAGGGGGTCAGTACTTGATCACCTCGGCTTCCGCTCCGAGCACCTAGCCGCGAGAAGCCAGACCGCAGCGATGGCCTCTATGCAACGCCAGCTCGACGAGATGAAAGCGCTCTTGGATACTGGGGTAAGCACCAGTAGAAAGATCATCGGACTGACTGAGCCACTCGCGGTCCACATCGAGCTTGCCCCCGTGCAACCAAGGATCGCTCCTCCCAAAACACCTCTATATGAAGGGAAATCGGACCCCGAGACCCACCTAAGTAAGTTCCGGATTTACATGACCGGGTGTGGGGCATCAGACGCGACCAAGTGCCGAATCTTCCCGTTAACATTGGGCGAGCTGGCCCATAGATGGTACGTCTCACTACCACCGTGATCGATCATCTCCTTTGAGAAACTGGCAAGTGACTTCACGTCATACTTCGCCGCCAAGGTCACCAGACCAGAAGGCCATCACCGCATGATGAAAATCAGGCAGGGGGAAGACGAATCTGACGCAGATTACATCGACCGGGTGAATGAAATAGTCCTCACCGGCGAGCCCATCAGCGACGAGCTCGCTCTCTACTCAGTCCTGGGGGGATTCTACGGTCATTCGCCCATGTTTAGGCATCTCACAAAGGACATCCCCCCAACCTACGCGATCTTCCGCGCTAAGGGTGCCGTCTTTCTGGCCAAGCAGAGGCTGCTCACCCTCTGCCTAGGCGAGGGAACGACACCTCCCGTTCGAAAGACGGTGATTGACAAAACCAAAAAGGCGGTCGCCAAGCCACCCGACGATCTCAAGGCCTTTGAGGATGTGGAAGCCCATCTCCTTCACAAGTTCAACCGAACTCCGGCCCACATTTTTTACGCTATCAAGGGGCGCGAATCGCTAAACAAGCCAAAGGCAATAAGGGACCACGGTCATATGGACCACAATCAATATTGTGCTTACCACAAGAGTCCCGGCCACAGCACCAACCAATGCCGCGAGCTCCTCAGACAACTCTGGAGATTGTTCGAGGAGGGCAAGTTGGACAGCTTATTGGCTAAGCCGGAGCCCCATCGATCTCCCGATACGGCCGTCAGATTGGAACGCAAACAGGCCGGAAAACTCAAACGAGTCGACCCATCGATCAACCTCGGCGACCGGATCCATATGCTTCAGTCAAGAGGATGGAACTTCGGAAATCCCTCCCCGATTCCCACCTCATCAAACCAAAGGCTACTGCCTGAGCAAATGCTTCGAAAATGAGGATGACTCGCTCGCCCTCTAAAGTTCGTCATCAACATGATGGACCAAGGCAGCGATTGCCTCCTATAGCACAACATATACCGTCGAGGATCGTCATCTGACATGATGGTCCGAGGTAGAAAAGTGCTGCCATGGTCGCGAAAATCGATGAAATCGACGATCCATCCATGCAAGGTTCCTTTGGGCTTCGATCGCTTGCCCTTCGTTTAAATACGAGGCGGGCGTAGCCGAAGGACCCTCCAAAGACAAATCAGAGGATTACTCGTTCGCCCTCTAAAGTTCATCATCAACATGAAGAGCCTAGGCAAGCGATCGCCTCTCCTTACACAACGTATACCGTCGAGGATCATCATCTGACATGATGGTCCGAGGTAGAAGAGTGTCGACATGGTTGTGGAGGACGATGGAATCGTTCTCTGTGCCCGTGCAAGGTCCCTTTGGGCCACAATCGCTCGCCCTTCGTTTAAATACGAGGCGGGCATAGCCTAAGGGCCCTCCAAAATAGATCTGTGGACACGTTTGCCCGCCCTCAAAGGTCCATCACTTAACATGGTGGGTCCTTCCCGGACAATGCGACGCGTCCCTCCCCCCGTCACAACGTATACCGTCGAGGATCGCCATCTTAGTGGCGGTCCGAGGTAGAAAAGTGCTAACAAGCCGCGGTTGTGGAGTCGATTAATCCGACGACGCCCCGCGCAAGGAATCCTCCAGACCAAGACCGCACGCCCTTCGTTTAAATACGAGGCGAGGCGCAGCCTACGGAGGACCCTCACAATTAAGTGAGCCGCGAGAACTTAGCCATCAGACGGAATGTCGCTCGCGCACAAGACATGGTCGTGAAGGTCAGTTCCATCGAACTCCGCGATCGTGCATGGTTCCTCTAGACCGAGATGGATGGCCTTCCTCGAGGAATCTGCAAAATTGAAGGCCGCTCACTCAACGATTTATTTTCGTCCCCTTACTTTCACCAAGTGAACAAAAACAAGGGGGAAGGGCGGAGCTATGTATATGACGATCGTCCCTATTCAATTACATACGGAGATCGGCATTTTTTAGATGTATGTGCAGCGATCGATTTTTTTGTAAACGTTATCTATATGAGTTTATAAATTCACTTGGAGCTGTACACGCAACAATCTCTCCTCACACATTTGTATAAAGTCATGCAAAGACTCAGAAAATAATCATGCAAGCAATACATCAAAGAAGTAAACTTTTATTTCATTACTTGGAATGTCAAAGTAGAAACATGGTCGCCCGAAGGCTAAAGTACAACAAAGCTACAAAAAATTACAAGGCAAAAACAAAAACAAAAAGGACGTAGAGCCTCAGGCTGCCCCTGCCTGGCCTTCACCATCGACCACTAGATCGGCCCGCGATCCCTCGCCGGCTTCTGAAGTTGCCTCCCCGTCCTCCGAGGCATCCAGATGAACGAGATTTTTGGGAGTCGGGTACCAGCTCAGGTCTACGCCGATATCCGAGCGGTCCAATATTGGTACGGAGAAGGCAGAATGAAGAGGATGCTCCAATGCGCATGCCTTGAAGTTTTCAGCCAGAGGGCCGACCTCCAGCCCTCCTTTCTTAGCGACGCGAAGCGAGTCAACGAACGCCATGTAATAGGCAAACTCGCTGAGGAACTCCACGTTGAGAAACGGATCGGTCTCAGTCACCTCCAACTTTCCTTTCAACTCCGCAACTGCCTGTTGCGCACCCTGTAGCTCGGACTCCTTAGCAGTCGTCTATCCCCTCGACGACGCCAGCTCGCTAGTCAGCCGGGCGACAGTTACCTTCAGCTGATCGGATTCCTTCTGAGCGGCCGCGTATGATCGACGGGCCTATGTCATCTGATCCCGAAGCCGGTCGCCCGTCGCCCGGGCTCGCTCAGAATCCTGCCTCGCCAGCTCAAGATCCTGACTTGCCCGTTTAGCCGCATCCAAGGAGTCCTTCTCCATAGCCACGATCCTGTCGGCAAACTCGGAGTTCTGTTTCCGAGCAGCCTCAAAGTCCACCTGAAGACGGGAAGTAGAAGGACACCCCTCGAATTCCTTCACAGCCTGGGCAGCCATCGTCGCCTCCTGGAGGGAGAGAACGAAAGCATCCTGCATCGTGTTCCCGGATCGCTGGCGGGCGATCGCATCCAATTCGGTTGTCCAGGCCTTCGGCAAAGCAGACACAGCCCGGTTGACGTATTGCGGGACATCACAGGCCTCGCGAGGAGATCGGCTCGTGAGGAAATCCAATACCAGCGGCGGGCATGCCGGGCTAGTGCTGCGGATCCTGCATCAAGAGCAGAAGAGTTAGCACATCTCCTACGCAAGTGACAACTCAGCAAAACAAAACGAAGTTTACCTCTCGGCTTTCTCGGGGTCGCGACCGAAGTACAGTGTCCCGCGAGGGATCTCGGCCTCGGCAATCTCCATGGCCTATAGGAAATCCGACAAAAGAGTAGGCTCATCGTCCAAGGGGACCGCGGAGAGCGGAGGCGTGGCGATCGGCACCTCACCAGCAGGGGCAGAGACTGGAGGTTCCCCCGACCTCCGTCGCTTGAGGTTCGGCCGGAGTCCCTCCTCCCGAACCTCCTCCTCCGCTGCGATCGGCTCTACATGAGGCCTCACCTCCGGAATAAGAGGTAGCACTACCGGAGGAACTCTACTCGACTTTTTCTAGCGTAGGCGACTCAAAACTCCGGGGTTCGACATGGCAATCTCCAGCGGAGGCTCCAAGAAGTGAGGGAAGCAGACCTCTGCAATAAGAAGCGATCAAACAACGGTTAGACTCATTCTTCAAACAGGACGATCGCCAAGCAAAAGGAGATCGTAGAAAATCATACCTGGGACCGAAAGATGTCGTGGAAAATGGAACAAACGAGCAGACAGCCAACGGCTCTCTTTGTTAATCCAGCGAGCGTCTAAGTCGTCATCCATAAGACTTCGTATCTGCTCCCAGACGACCAAAAAATCGAAAGGTAGCTCGTCGGCCGCCGAAATATGGAAACCTGCAAAAGAAAGACCAAATTAGATCAGTTCAGAATATATCCGAACGAAGGGAGAGTCAAAACCCTTACTCGGATTCCTTTCCCGAAAGCTAGTGGGAATATCCAGCTCGCCCGTGGGGTTGTCGCTCGCTGATGCCTTCCATGCACCGCCGACCCAGAACCATTTCGCCGGATCGCCCCGCACCTTGTTCGGGACCCCAAGGATCACCCGATCGGATCCTCCTTGAATATGATAGCCTCCGACGGACCCCTTCTGAACCGTCAGCTTGAACAAGTGGTTCATCTCCAATGGCGAAGGAAGGCGGTACAGTCGGTGACCGCCGAACAAGGTGAGGGCACAGACGATCTGGAGCTAGGCGTTCGGCGTTAGTTGAAGCGGCGCCACATTCCAAGCGAACGACAGAGGGAACCGCAGCCCGGCCTCCATTATTGCCTCATTCACGGCGACCATACCCTCCGGGGGTTGGTTGACTCGCTCGTTCCCAGCCGGCGCGAAAAGATCCACATTTGAGGGGATATGATACCTCGCCCTCCAGATGGCCAGGTCCTTCCTGGTCGCCGAGCTCCTGATTTGTCCGAGGGAACACTGAGAGCGCTGCGCGGCCGAGAACAGCGACCGCCTCGCAGATTGATAGGGATGAGCGATCGAGTACTCCCGATAATCGAACTTAGGGCACGTACCGGCCAACCTCTCCATGATTTCTGCGAAGACCAAATATGCTTGGCCAAAATCACTATGCTGCTCCCAATACGCCTTCACCGCCATATCCTTCTCCACCAGCAAACGTTTCTACTCAGCCACCGCCTCCCTGGCAGCGTTGACCTCGTTGAATAATGCCTCGACTTCCGTGGGATTAATTCCAGCGCAGATGGCCTCGGCGGCCGTCTCCATATGTAATCCCACTGAGGGTCCTTCCCGGACATTCGAAGTCCCGACGGCGGAGGTGGTGCCCATTCCATACGATGAAGGTGCCCCAGACATTCTTAAGAAGAAAAGAGGAGAAAAAGGATTGTTTCTTACCGAGGGAAGGAGTCGATCGACGATCGGCAAACAAAGCTTCAGAAAAGGTCCGATGAAATAGCATAAGGTCCTTAACACTGTAACCCAGCCCCTTTTTATAGGAGAAGGCGGGGGCTTCCGTGCAAATAAGGAGAATCTCGGGGAAGTGCAACCGTAGCAATTAATGCCTCACTTGAAACCCGCGTACGCGTCGTTTCAAGGAGACGCCAGAGGAGGAGTCATAACTAACTGTCGGTCTCCCCCAACAGGAACCCGACGCGTGCCCCGGAGACTTTTCCACGACCGCTGTCATTTCCCGCTCAGTTTAACGATCGACCAGGTCGTCCAATTTCAAAACCAATCCGCTCAAAGACGATCGCCTATTCCGTAAAATACTGAGTCACTCGTCAAAGTTAAGCGATCGCCAGTAGAACCACATCACCCCACGTTTCCAACATCGGAGCGAGCTGGGGGGGCAATTGTTGTGCGGCGATTTATACGCCTCGACGGCGATCGGAATAAGGGCAGAGCGACCGAGTTCACAACCAAATGTGCTACGGCGACCTTGCCAAAACAAAGGTAACAATCCACCTTCGAGTATCTAGCAATCGACTCCCAAGGCGATTGCCTTTTAGCACCTAGTGATCGACTCTGGTGCCCATCCTAGGACGATCGTCCTGTGCCACGAACAAGGCCTTCTTCCGTCGAAGTCTGCGAAGACTGGATCACGAAGCAAGCACCCATGTGCAGATCCGTGAAAGGCGCCGCAAAACATGGATCGTTAACTCCAGCCCATTAGCAGCTGTCAGTGACAAGGGTGGCCTCACCTACCGACAGACAGCCGAAAGGTCCTAAGTAGGGCCTCCCAAGACAGCGACATAGACGCATGTTGGCCTCTCATTGGTTCGCACTTCTGGCAGCCAGCAACTTCTGCGGGCTTTAAGGAGACCAACCCATATGCTAAAGACGATCGCCCGCTTATTATAATACAGCAGAGGCGATCGCCCAGCAACTCCCAGTCCTATAAATAGAGAACCTCCAACAACTGGAGAAAGGTTCCGAAAAACATTCAGACGTTCCTCCCCGAAAATACATTCCCAAATACGTTGACGAAAGTTCACAACTCTCTCCTCTCGGGCTTTCTCTCTTGAACCCATTTAGGATTTCTCTCTCAGCACCTTTTCACCAAAATATGGTTGGCAGAGTCAAGAACTCCCTACAGTTCAGGTTTGAAGAGATTCATAAGTCCAGGAGCTCAGACATTCGGCTAATACACACAGTGAGAGACCGTCGATTTCTCACAGTCATCACAGCACTCCATCGTTGTTACAAGAACTCACAGAGTATCATATTTGGTTCTTCTGGCAATCTTCATGGTCGATAGCTAAGATAACTAGGGTCTTTACACTCATTGTAATTGTACTCTAACATTAATATTTGTACTCCAAAGTATTTGTATTAATAATATCTCGCGAGAGCATTCAAGCCCGGGGCTAACAACCCTACCAAATCTTGTGTTATTTACTTTCCCCACGGACGTACTCTCGCATTTGTTTGTTACTCGACCATTCCAGCAATATCATCTCCGAATAATATTTTGGGTGACAACAAACCTCATATGATGTTCTGTTTGACCAAAAACCTTGTCTGATAAAGAACTTGTCTGTAGTCAACCTACAACTGATGTTCTACTTGGATCGAATGTTGCTTGAAAAACTCGTCTGATGATATCTCATATGTGGTCAAACCCAGCTGATATTTTGTGTTGACTAGACCTTCTCTGATAATAAGTCGTCGGCGGTCAAACTTCTCTGATAAACTCTGTTGACCAGAACTCCTGTGATAATAGGTTGTCTGATGATAACTTGTCTGTGGTCAACCTTCTCTGATCTGTTTGAGTTGACCAGGACTCGAATGAACTTTTCTCGCCTGATGATAACTCGTCTTCTCTTCGGCTACTACAATGTTTTGGTCAAACCGCTCTGATATTTCTGTTGACCAAAACTCGCCTGATAAAAGGTCGCCTGATAACTTATTTGATATATTGGCGGTTCTATACTTAGCCAATTTTTAAACGATTAACTTCATATCAATCTTAGCCTACATCAATGGCTCATAGAAGATACTCATTCGGTTCTTCTTTACAATGCCAAGTACTTAGAGTATACATTTGAATAAATCACAAATACAGGGATGACATCATCAAAATCTAACAAGTATTCCTAACACGCAAGATCTATTTAGGCATGCTAATTAATTAATTATTAAGATTAATAAATAATTTAAATACTATTATTATTTATTTAATAATATTGTTGGTAAAATTATATCCTAAGCTAGATCATAAGATCATAGGATATTTACCTTTCTGTGAAGTGGTTGTTTCGATCTCTTCCTTAAAATCTTCTAGAGTATATCCCCGCCTTAAGCTAGACGTTGTGTGGGCAACGAGCTATCAGATCTTGCTTGAACTTCCAATTTGGTTGATCGAAATTTCTTGTCAAGAGGCTGACGATTTTCTTTTGATTTTTCTGAATATGTTTGGTATTTTAAGAAAATTAATGTGTTATCTGTAGAACAAAGACAATGTCAAGATCTACAATTAAACACACTTTGAAAATCAATTTCTTGCTCTTGCATTAGTAATTTCGGCTGCCCCCTATAGTCCTATTTATGGGCTTTAGACGACACTAGAGACCTAAAGGAGGATTGGGTTTAGGACTCCTAGTATAACTAAACTTTGCATATTAAGTCATTCCTAATATGGCTGAGTTTACTAATATCAGTTCAATCAACTAAAAATATAATATTTCACATCCAATCCAAATCTCAATTTACAAAATCGGGCTCCTTATTTAAATATATTATTTCTGGTGTTTAAGATATCGAACGTCCATCAATTAACTTGA
The DNA here is from genome assembly GCA_033398695.1 of Orobanche coerulescens. Taxonomy (NCBI): domain Eukaryota; kingdom Viridiplantae; phylum Streptophyta; class Magnoliopsida; order Lamiales; family Orobanchaceae; genus Orobanche; species Orobanche coerulescens. Next base: position 121,637,718 of record CM065816.1, read on the forward strand.
ACTACTGACAACTTTAATTAATCAATTGCTTATCTAAGAGTAGTACCACTCGAACCTTATTCTTATATCGAAATTAAATCCATCTTCAAGTTTTAATATAATCCTTCTCGAGCTCCTCAAGGGGACATCAACAACCAACACGAGTCTGGAAATTACTGTGACTCTCGCCCAAAATACGAAGCATATTGAGTCATCACTGTGACTCTCGCCCATAAAAAATCAAAGCAATAATTATGATAAATACATAATTAATTATTATATACTAGAATTAGGAAATAATAATTATTCGAGATTTGTTACCAAAAAATAATTATTCGAGATTTACATTCTTCTTACAGCCAGTACAGAAGAATCTATCTCACTGCAATCAAGTTCAACGTATGCAAAATACGCTAATGTATGCTAATAGTCAAGACCAATTAATCTCAAGTATACACTACAATCTTTCACATAATTTATCTAATAATTATATAGGTTGTGAACTATTGTATTATTTTATGAGGCACCAATAATGTGATCTTCTGTATGACACCAACACACCATATTATCTATAATATAAAATAAATAGATAATACATTTTCATAACCATAACGTGAATTAATATGCAAAACATGTGATAACATGTAATCAATATTCTCATGTGTAGTTATAGAAAAATGAGTTAAGACAAGCTTAAAATATGCTTTGCAGTACAACCCTAACAATCTCCCACTTATACTCAAAGTATGCTTTAAAGTATACTACTCTATTACATAGTCTATCATATCTCCCACTTATACCCAAAGCAACGCTGCCATGCATCGTAATCCTATTCCCTCCACGTGCCCTTCAGAGGGCAAGCCTTTTGTGAAATGATCAGCATGATTATCTTCCGATGCAACCCTGGCCACAACTATGTCTCATTCCTTTATGAAATATTGTATAATATGGTACTTGTGGTTGATATGTTTACTTGCCTGATTGGCTCGTGGCTCAGGAATCACATTTATGCCCTACAGGAAGTACTTGAGCCATGCCAACTCTTTGGATGCTTAGAGGCTGTTACATACTCAGCTTTCATGGTAAAGCCCCCATACATGCCCAAGCCATTTAATAGGGTAAGCTCTGAATTCCCTTCATCCGGTGATTCTAACCTATGCTACAATTGCAGAAAGCCAGGACATTATGCAAATCAGTGTCCTCATCCAAAAGTGCAAAAGTTGCCCGAAGCTGAGCAACAGGAAAATGATGAGAAGAAACATGCCTGAAAAAACAAGCTTAAAGCCCTAATTGGTGAATCAGAAGCCTCGCCTGCATCGAACAAGATAGAGGAGTGCCTACAAGAGATCACTGATAGTGACTCCTCCGACGATGAAATTGAGGATAAATCATACATGTGCTTTATGGCCAAAGAAATAGAGGATGATGATGATAGAGATGATAGAGTAAGCTCAAACTCAACTATTCATATCAATGCATCACATACGACTTGGTGAATGAATTTAGAAACATTCGAAAAAGCACATGAGACACTTAAATGAGAAAATATACAGCTTGTAATTTTAACTTGGAGCTGAAAGATGAAAATGGCTTGCTAAAAAACAACTATGAAAATATGTCTTTGGATTACGAAAGCAGCAAAGTTAATTATGAAAAACTCATGAAAAGCAATCATCAACTTGCAAAAGATATAAATGAGGCGAAGTTTCATAGTGAGTGTAAGACAAATGATTATGCCTTACTCGAAGCTAAAGTAAAAACTCTTAAGAAATGAGAAGGAGAACTCGATACCATCCTCAAATCATTTGAAAAATTTTCTAGAAGGATGGAAGAAATTATAAGCACTGGGCAGCATGCCCATGATAAACGTGGTTTAGAATATAACTCGTTCTCCCATAAGGGAAAATCTAGTACTGTGTTCGTCAGGGGAGTGAAACCCATTCCTGAACTTGAAGAGGCCCCGAGTCTTGCAAAGATTACAGCTGTCCCTCCTCATACAACAAAGGTTGCGATTCCGACCCTAGTTCCTATCATAAACAGCGGAAACCTCAGCCTCCCAGACCTACGAGATGAATCAACAGTATGCTCCTCGAGCATACCAACAGCGCTAGCATCCATTCAAAAAGAAGGTTGTATCTAAGTATCAGAGGCACGCACCTCAGTACTACCAAAAGTACAGTGCGCCTAGATACTGGATACAGGAGCCCCGTTATCCATCTATGAAACAGGCCGCCGCGCAGTACCACCACCAGCTCTGGGAATCCAACTGGAAACATAGAAGGCAAGTTGTAAGGCCGAATAAAGTGGTTCCCCATCCAAGACTTCAATCGTAATGGAATCATAACCCTAGACTTTTCATGCATAATAATCAATGTTACAGCGAATACGTGCCTGCCCCACATAAATATGGCAAGACTGGACCAAAAGAATATTAGGAATATTCCCTCGAATGCCACTCAGAGGATGTATGAGAGAGGGTACTTGTTATTATGTAAACTATTATTAGAAGGCAATTGTGTGTTTCTTTATTTACTGATAGTCACTGGCATTCTTGACTTGTAAATATATATATAGAAACTAGTCCATGTATTTGAGAGAAAACTTTCCACTCCTTGGTAGATGAGGGGACAGGCACTGGTAAAGTTTATGACTCAAATACTTAATCGTTCGCAAAGTTGATGAAACTTGACTGCGCGTTAAGTTTATGTGAAGACTTGTCTGACATGTTCTTTGACTTTGAAAGTGCTTGTTGTCACTAATGGTTAGTGGGAGCACACGTTGTACGAATGCTATGTGATTAGTATACTCGAACCGACTCACCCTCAATTCGTCACACGGATTTCACTCCGGGACAGTCAATGACGAAATTGAAAGGTTGTGATAGGTGTTCGTGAACCTTGGAATTGAGGATTTAGTAGGGATGTACTTGTGACGTTATTATTTTCACTAGAGTAGTTCGACCCAGAATGCCCAGAGGTGGGGGTCAACCTCGACGTGCGTCTTGACGAACAAGTAGCAGGTTCTACTAAATACCAAGATAAGATTCTTTCTCCTGTAAGTGAACAGGTATATGTCCTATGTGGTTATTGGCAGATAAGATCAATAGTCTTTGGCCAAAGCATTAGAGCTAGTTGTACTGGATACACGAGATCTCAGTGATCTCGATTTGCATTAACTCAATCATAGAATCAGGGACAGATAGGGTTTGACTGATCGTGACCCTATAACTTGATCGAGACATATGAAAGAAGGGTTTATACGTTTAACGGTATTCACGACAGAATGGTTCTTGAATGATCCCTATCATTCGTTCTCAGTAAGGCTACAGTATAGGCCGCGGGACTGGCTAGATGGTGCTATAACTCTTTGGTTCCTCTCATTGCTTACTGAGACGGACCTACCGAGTCGCGCATTAGGGAGACGACGGAATAATTCAAATTGCATCTCTTATTGTAAAATTTAGACATTGGATGTCTTATTTATTTATTAGATAAATTAAATCGATCGAGTGAATTAAATAAACTACCGGGTCATTAATTTAATTCATGCATTGTTATTTCTTGGAAAAATAATATCTTAATGTAATTAATAAGATTAATCAATTGTATTAATTTTAATTGAGACAAACCAAGATGTCAGTTGGACTGGATATACGACGGTCCGTTTCATGGACCGAAACAAATTGGATCCTTCTCCATTATTGTGTGGGCCGCCGCACACCTTGTAGCATCTTTGAAGATGCCTTTGTCCCCATTCTTGCATGTGTTGAGGTAGCTTCCTAACACTTGGGGACAAAAGGGGTGATTAGATGTAGCATCTCACCTTAGTTGTGATTGTTAGAGTTATTTGTGGATTTTGTTATAAAACAAAGTTCATTTTCCTCAAACAAAAATATAAAAAAAATCGGCCTCCACATAGAGAAGAGAGAGAGTTCATCTTGATGTTATTCTTACACTCCTAGAGAGCGAAAGAAAAATCAAGAACAAAATTCATATCACTTAGAGTGATCATAATCTAGAAAGCATTTTCTTACTACTTATTTCTAGACGTATCCTTGGAGGATAATTGGGTAGTTCTTGTTCCGATCATCTTCCGGCGCGTGACTAGTAGAGACGCGGTGCTTTCGGCGTTTCGATCATCGAGGACTTATCAAATCAGATTTGCGGTCACCGGGATCAACCTCAACATTCAATCAAAGGACTTCAAGGCACTACGCCATAGATGGCCTACAACAACCCTGAACCTGTGCCAGTATAGACCTGATTTAGTATTGCCTTAGCCCCGAAAAGGGCAAAGGTAACACCAAAAGTGTATTGTGTTCTCAGCAGTTTCCTTTGACCACAAAGGCAACATGCAAATGGCCTAAGGTAACACCCTGTTCTCATGTTATCATAGGAGCCTATGGCAACATACTTGGCACCCTATTGCAATATTTTATTTGTGTTGCAATAGACGTTATAATTTAATTAAATAGATACCAGATTGTGTGGGGCACACCTGTGGGGGACACCTATGGGCCCATATTGTGGAAACGTGGTTAATGCAATACCAGATAATAACAATTGCAACCCAATATGTATTGCAAAATATTAACCAATTTCAACACATACCTACCTATTGCAACACCTCAAATGAACAGAATAAAAATATAGCATTTAATATTGCATCTCCCATTAAAAATATAGTATTTAAATATTGCATCTCCCATAAAAAAACAATTCTGCATCATTAACCTAGCTATAGTAAAACCAACAAATACATCAATCCACCAAAAACGTCAACCAATCCATTACATCAACCAAATAGACAAATGCATGAAAATTGTTCAAAAGAGAAGAACAAATGGATGACATCTAAGAGCTAGGGCCTCCTATAACTGGAGTGTCATATTCTTGCATAATTGGAGTGCCATCTTATCGCGTAATTGAAGTGCCATCTTCTCGTGTGTCACCAGAAAGTGTTGCACCAATATCAATTTTCAAGTCAGGGTTGGCTTCACCTAATTTTTTTCAGAATCCATGTCAGGTTGTGCTGGACCTTCTGATTCACCTTGGCATCCATTTCTTTATTGACCCTGCCATGTCCTGAAACAAGTGTACCGACAGAATGTGAATTACTAAATATAAACCAGACACCACAAAAGAGTTCTTCTAAACGAACATGACCCTACTAGTCAAACAAAGATCCATGTATGTTTCACTATCAAACATGATATACGAAATAATGGTAGAATCTGCAACAGTTGTATCCACAAATTAAGCAAGTATGTTGTACAAATATACACCTTATCAGATTTAGTGTCTATCTCATCCATGGATTTTGCATTTTGAATTTATTCAAGTTGCATAATCAGTCTATCCCTTTCCACCTGACCCAGGATTGATTAGATTAATACAACGGAAGGTAGCGTTACCACGAACTCCAACATTTTCTTTGAACATTTTTATACTTTCATTTCTTCAGCTGGGGCACTGGAGACCGCGAGGAAGTAAAATAACTCTGCTTGCAATTGTTCAATTTGACTTTGCATCCTTTGAGACTGAGCTGCCGCTGGATCATGGTTAATCTACAAATTTAAAAGTGAGCAGAAAATTCAGAAAAAAAAGTGCATTTATCATCTTGTAAATTTATAACAATTAAAAACTAAATACGTCTACAACTTCATGCTTACAACTGCTTTATTATGAATGTTTCGTGCACGGTTTCCATACTTCAATGTATTAACTGTCTCCTCAGCATTCGTGTCAGCAGGGCTAATACATGCTGCATAAATAAAAAATAATAATTAGCAAAGAATAGACTAAATGATTAGCAAGAGTAGCCTATATATCACAAAGATAATTACAAAGACACTCGTGTTTTATAGCAATAAAATGAGACAATATGTAAAAGCATACCGATCATGATTGTTTTGCTATTTCCGCCAAGGGAATACTGTACAGATGAAGTACTGATTAGCAAATGAAAGCAAATGATAGTACCAAAATGAAATTGATTGTCCCATAATTTTTAATCAAGATATGATATTTAAGTAGCAAAAGTCTTCTTGTGAAAAAAAGAGTAGCAGAAAACTTCAAGATACTGTTAACTTGCCTGTAGTATCCGTGTTAACTTGTTGTCACGGTAAGGAACATGGCCACCTACTTTGCGCTTCTTGTCATTGTAGTACCCGTAATTTTTATCCCCGGAAATTTTCTATTTTTGGCGGAAGTCTATTTTGACGACTTGCTTGGGACCGTTTCGTCTTCCTGAGAAATGATTAATTCTATACTTTTTGTCATCCGAGTTCGTTTCGGTATCGTTCTGTTGAATTCCGTGTTCTTTATCGACTTTTTCACGTGGGAGTTCGACTTTGTTAGATCACCATTAATTTTTGGTAACTCCAAAAATTCTGAATCTTTGCAATATTATAGAGCATCGAGTTAGCTTTCCAATGGTTCAAACGGTGAGTCAATCGGAGTCCGGACGAGAGAGTTATGGTCGTTTTAACTCACCCGCTCGTTATTGGCGATCATCGCCGGCGAACTCGGCCGTGTCGTCCGACACGGCCCGTGCCGTACTCGTCCCGAAATGCCGGAGTTTCGCCGACCAGACTCGGCCGTGTCGTCCGACACGGCCCGTGCTGCATTTCTTCCGGATAAGCTCGAACGATCGCTGACACGCCCGACCGTGTCCCGTGACACGGCCGAGTCATGCCCGATCCGCCGGGCGGGTCATTGCCCGGAAGGCCCTCGCCGCCGCGACCGTGTCAGCGGGACACGGTCGAGTCCCCTGCTGCCAATCAGGTAACACGACCATGCCGACCGCACGGCCGTGTCCGGCAGTGCCAACCCCTATAAAAGGCCCCCGCAGACGTTTTTCGGCCATTTTTCACCTTCTTCTTCTCCTCTTCCGCACTGGGCGTGTTCTAAACTTGAAGCCATGTTGTTTATGAACATATCCATGGAGTTCCTTGGGTTATATCATCAATCATTCGTCCGATAACATCCTTTGATCGAGCGAATCGTAAGATTTTCCGTAAATCTAATTTTGGGGATTTTGGGTATTTTGTTCGATTTCGTCCGTTTAATCCGATTTAACTTAGGATTGTGATGGATTGATGATTATTTAGATGTATTGTATCATTTCCCTTGTTATCCCATGTTTGGATCGTATCGATTCGTTGTTTTGGTCGAGTTCTTGACCGACGCCTTGAAGGTGTCCGGTAAAATGTCATAGAGGGGTTTTCGGGCGTTCTACGATTATTCTTCCCCATATGATCGATGATTTATTGAATTTATGTTGTTAGTGTCGAATTCTTGTGAAGAACTCGAGTCGAAACCCTTCCGTTCGTTGTCTTCTTCGTGGTTCAAGCTTCCCGGTCGAACCGTGTTCTTCGGGATCTTCGGTAACGTTTATTAAGGCAAGTATACATTTATGATTGTACGTTCTCGACTTTGAAAGTAAGAGGAATTGATGGTATGATATGAACGAACCGTTTTTACGGCATTCATAGAAATATTGATGGCATATCATGAACGAACCGTTTTTACGGCATTCATAGATATATTGATTGGCATGTAATGAACGAACCGTTTTGACGGCATTCACATACGTAACGGCGTATGAGGTGAACGAACCGTTTCTACGGCATTCACATACGTCTTATGAGATTTTAGTTATTCCGGAATACTAGTCTTAAATTGATGAATTGACGGAAATTGATGAATTGACGGAAATTGATGAATTGACGGATTACATTTACTTTATTGTCGAGAAGTATTATGTTTCATATTGTTATACTTGCACTAGCTATTCGACGGCTAACCCCTTTATGGGGGAAATACGTTTCATGTATTTCGAGTTCCGAGAGAGCGGATGACGGTACCGGATCGGCATGAAGATGATGGGCAAGTGTGATACCGTGTCTTGTCTCCTGTTATCTCTTTTGGTTTCCTCCATTCGGTGTTGTTGTCTTGGAATGGATTTTTAAATACTCGAGTATTGTATTTCGCTTTCTTGATGTTCCTGTGTTGCAAGTATTGATTTGTGCGGTGATGTATATGGTTTCATTGTTTATGGTTTCAATACCATTTGTATCGTCTTTCTTTCTAATGTAAGTAGACATAATAGGTAAAGTTTATAGTACCGCGTATGTTTAGCCTTGTGGGTCCCACGGCGGGCTCACGGCCCGTAATATACCCCGAATAACTTGGGGTGTTACGAATATGGTATCAGAGCTTAGGTTTATGGATACCTAGGCTGTCGGTCTTTTGGGTCGATTGAGTCGGCATTTGCCCACAGTATCACTACTCTGCCATCATCACAGTGCGACCGGTACTTGTAAGTCCTCTCACTCTTCTTGTATTTTTCTTAATCATTTCGTTTATAGCTTGGTATTCTTGGGAATTGGTCACTTCGAGAATGTGCGATTTGGATTATACTTACGCACGTATGTGCCCTTCAGAATGTTGGCTGAAAGTAGGAAGAATCGTGGCTGTGATCACGGACGTGAACTCTTCCTTGAGATTTTGTTAAATTGCTAATTGCGATATTGGAGTGTAACGGTATTATGTTGAGACTTTGTTTAGGAGTCGCATGCTAGTATCACGGGAGATCTTCGACTTCCCTGACCTGTAAGTATGTTGTTCGGATTATTCGATAATTCTTGGTTATCTTGGTGATTTTGGATTTTCCGTTGAAATGTTGTTTGTACGAGTGATTGTAAGTTTCGAGGACGAAACTTATTTTTAAGGGGGGTAGAGTGTAATACCCCGATTTTTCGGATATATTTTTTTTTTTCGTTTATATATTGGATATCGTGGATGGTTAATTATGCTCGAGGACGTTGTGAACGTTTGAAAATGTTATTGAATTGAGTATATGTATTGATTTTGCCGTATGCTCGTATTTGGTATGTCATGACTTTGGACAGGAATTGTTGAAATTGACTAAGTATGGAATTATTACGTACGTTAATAAGGTGAGATTACGTACGTAAGATTGGCATGGTTAAGTACGTCAAGGCTAAGGTATTACGCATTTAACGAAGGCATCGGACGTAACCGAGTCCCGTGAGGCGGTGGGATACTGTTTCGGCAACTTTAGGCGGAGGATTTTGACAGTGAGTCAACGTCGTGTTACGACGTTATACAGACGTGTTACGACGTAACACAACCATTATCTTGTAGCAAGTCAACTGGTATATTACGTACGTTATATGGTATGGGTTACGTACGTAATGGACTGCACGGAATGAGACAGTGAGATGGTTACGCACGTTATGGATTTTGGATTACGCACGTTAAAGTTGTTACGTACGTTGAGAAAGGACACCTACGTACGTAATGAGAGTGCAATTTATATATTGAAGTGTTGCCTTTCATTTCTCTCACGATCCTTTGAGATATTTCTCTCCAAAACTCGTCCCTCTTCACTTTTAAGAGTGTTCTAAACACTTTTAACATGATTGTGAGCTTGGAATCATGGAATTAGAGCTTGGTTATGGAACTTTTGTTGATTCTTGAAGTGATTCCTTGTGTTATCCATATTCTATGAGGTTTATGTTGAAGGAAGATAATGATATGCTTTGAATATGTTGATTATGATTATGGAATCATAGAGATCTTGATGTTCTTGAGGCCATATGATGACTATGATGATTTAATGATTCTTGGAATGGAGTTCAAATTATTCTTTCTTCGTGGTTCGTCCATACAAGGTAATCCTCGTATCCCTTTGATAGTGGCTCATTTTTTTTCTTTTTGGGCTACTACTTGGGAGGGAGTACATTGGGAATCGTGTATTTTGATGTTCGTCTTATTTCAATGAAAATGCATAAATTGGACTGTACTTTTATCCATTTGCGTGAGTATTTTTGAAATGGATTTTTGGTATTTTGCCAATCAAATTTTATTTTGTAAAACCGATTCCCTAAACCGAGTTTTGGCATTTTAACCTTGATCGCTTTGACGGTATTTGGAAAATGATTTTTTTAGTATTTGAAAAATATTACCGTCATCGGTCTTTTTAGCATTTTTGGAATGACGTGGAAATTGTGCTTAGCACAGTAAATCCTTGTGAGAAGGGTTTACGTGTAATATTCCTGTGAGGATGCAGGGTGTTACAATTATGGAATCATGTGATAATGTTATACGAGATTTGTTGGAATTGTAATAAGAGATTTTGGATGTTGATATGATCATTGAGATCTTCTTCATATGGTGATAAGGGTTTTGTTGCGATTCTTGAGATTGTATGAATGACATGATGAAGAAAATGGTAACATGGAGATATATACCTCGGAGATGTTGTTCTGAACATGATTTCGGATATTTCATGTTCTTGAAGAACTCTTGAATTATACGAGGTGATGAAAAATTTTTTTAGAAGTGTTGATGTTTTGAAAATGAATATGGAATATTCATATCTAGAGCTAAATTATGTGTTGGAAATAATATTCGTATAGGAATACGAATGTGATTATGAGTTTGATGAGACTATTATTCATCTCTGAATTTGGAAGCCCATACGTATGGAGTAAATGTAACACCCCAAACTAGGCGGATATTACAGTGCCGTGGACCCCCGACTGGGACCCACCAGGCAAATGAAAATGATGAATTAAATAATATAATTGTAGTACCGAACCACATTATATTACCAAACACTCCGATGAGGAGTTTAAGTACAACACACCAGGACAATACCGAATACTAGTGTATTTTATATGAAGATAAAATACACCACCCTGAATAAATAAACATTACAAACGGAATTTGCAATGAAAATACAAATGATGTACATAATCAAACGATCAAAATGATCAACAAACGGAATGACCGGGGCCCCCTTCTAGTATCACGGCACTCGCCGCCGTCAACATGCTCTTCCGTGCCTTTGCCTTGCCGTGACTGAAAACAAAATCCCCTAACGGCCGGCCATACGTAACAACAATCCTCAAGAGTTGAAATTACACAATCGTGAATTAATCAAGTGATGAAATATTCTTAATTATGAATTACGTCAAGAGGAGCATCATAGTACGCCCGTAATGTCTGTGCAAGTGTACAAGACGAATGTCCGACACACCCGTCCTTGTACCTAATTAGTCTCATGGAGGTAAGCGTTACCGTGTGCACGGTCCGATGTATCGGTGAACCCAATACATGACCATCATGTGCCCGACTAAAAATTCCACACACCCACACCCGCCACGCAATATGAACCCTAAGGTCACATGAACGAGAATGACCATGATGAAAACCAATGAATAATAATTAGACCAGCCAAGATGACTCACCGATATGAAAGTAATAGTGACGTGATTGATAAACCAATGAAAAGATTTGGAACCGCTGCTCCTCGTGAATGAAATGATTATTCGACACTTACAAGTCTCAAAATGATTAATATTATGATGAATGAATTATGATTATGAGCAATCAACAACAAAAGGAATGAGTATCCTTTTAACCGAGTAAGATTTAACTTACTCAATACCGATGAAGGATGTCCGTCCACGAACAACGCCCTAACCAAGATACCGATCGCTCGAACAACCTTTAATAACAATAATTACCAACAATCGTTCAATACACGCATCAAACAACAAAACACGACTAACCCAAAGGTCGAAACAACGATAATCAAACTCATTGGGGCATTCTAACGAATACGTAACCAACCACACGACTTGAAAATATCCAATCCGAATATGTCGAAACCCACACCAAAATGAGTATTTCGAACTAACAAAACACTTCAATGATATCAATAATCCATTAGGAATCCATAATTCATGATTATAACGACATCAATCGGAAAATCCCCAATTAATCAAGTCAACCCCAAGGGTTCTTGAAAACAATTCGAAAATAACCATTAAATCCGTAGGAATATATTTATCCAAGTAGATAATCCATAACTTAACATATCCCAATGATAATCCAAGCTTACACGAAGAAATCGGAAGGAAAACCCAAAATCCAAATTCTAGATCCAAGAGATTAATACCTTTGATTCGACGTTTGGAGATGATGAAGTGATGATAAATTCAACTCAAAGACTTGAAGATGATGATTGATGATTACACCTCGAAGAATCCTCCGGATCGCTTCTAATCGCCCAAAAATACCGAAGTAATGAAATGAGATGAAAAATGACGAACTCGACTAAATCCCAATTTATACTACCCAAAGTTAGCGTGCGCTAGCCTTGTGCATAGCGTGCGCTAACGAGTAGTTTGGGTAGTCCAAGGTACCATTGTCCGAACACGGTAGCGCGCACGTACCTTTTTGTAGCGTGCGCTACGGCCATACTACTAGCGTGCGCTAATATCCATTGTTAGCGTGCGCTAGCGAAATATTTGACGCCCGATCGGAGTCCGTAAAACCATCGCCCTCCGATCTAACCTCGATAGCGTGCGCTACAACCATTATTTAGCGTGCGCTAACATATCGGTTGCGTCGCTAACAACAATGCATAGCGCGCGCTATGAATAAACCCGGCGCATCCGGTAGCCCCTGGACTCAACGATCCGCCCCTAGCGCGCGCTACTCCACACATGTAGCGTGCGCTACTACAACCCGTTAGCGCGCGCTACTTACCACTCGTAGCGTGCGCTACCATTATTCTCACCTGCACCCAAGACCTTCCGGATCGCAGCCCAAGGTAGCCTTAGCGTGCGCTAAAGCTGAGCGGTAGCGTGCGCTACCTCTACCCAATTAGCGTACGCTAAAAGGAGTATGTAGCGTGCGCTACTCCTCAAGCACAGCTTGCAACGAAAATGACAATGATGATAAACACGGCACGAAACTCCAATCAGATTAATGATGAATGACGATCGATACTCGATACAATTACTCTGAATGATGAATACCATGACTGAATATGAGTGACAAATGATCAATAATGAATGGAATTACTGAGTATCAATTATTGAATGATAATTACTGAGTGATAATTACTGAATTACAACTGGGTATTACATACACCCCTCCTTAAAAGAGTTTCGTCCCCGAAACTAAGGGTCAAACAACTCGGGATAACTCTCCCGCATACTATCCTCGATTTCCCAAGTAGCCTCTTCGACTCCGTGTCTAGACCACTGAATTTTAACCAAAGGAATCGTCTTATTCCTCAACTGTTTGATTCGCCGCTCTAAAACTCGCACAGGATGCTCCTCATATGAATGATCATCGGCAATCTCGATTTCATCGAACTGAAGTATGTGACTCGGGGATACCTTGACCAACACATGGTCACCAGCCTCGAACTCTAATGGTCGACGACGGTTATCTGCATATGATTTCTGTCGACTCTGAGCGGTCAACAAACGACTCCTGATCAAAGCTACCTTCTCACGGGCGGCTATAAGCATATCGGGCTCGGTGCCGATTGATTCTGATAAGTCGTCCCAACACAACGGAGATCGACAACGACGACCATACAAGGCCTCGTAAGGTGCCATCTTGATCGAAGCATGCCAACTATTATTATACGTGAACTCGATCAATGGTAGTTGGGCTTCCCAATCGTCTTTCCAATCGAGGACGCATGCCCTCAACATGTCCTCTAATGTCTGAATGGTCCTCTCTGATTGTCCGTCGGACTGAGGATGAAAAGCGATCGAGATTAAGCCGAGTTCCCATAGCACGATGAACTGATTTCCAAAATGCGACACAAACCGTCCGTCACGATCGGAAACGATACTTTTAGGAGTACCGTGCGGTCGACTATCTCTTTGATGAACAGTTGAGCAAGTCTCTCGGGACCCCACGTTTCCTTGATCTCAAGGAAATGAGCTGATTTAGTTAAGCGGTCCACGATCACCCAGATCGTATTCATGCCACGACGACTCGTCGGAAAACTCGTGATGAAATCTATAGAAATGTCTTCCCACTTCCATTCGGGAATAGGAAGAGGTTTCGATACTCACGGCCGATGTTCAATCTTAACTTGTTGTGAGTTAAGCATCTCGAAACAAATTCTGCGACTTCGCTTCATATTACTCCACCGGTAATTTTGTTTCAAGTCCTTATACGACTTGCTAGACCGGATGGACGGAATAAGGGGTAGCATGAGCTTCTTTCAAAATCGAGTTTTTCAACTCGTCATTTGCCGTACACACAACCGATTCTTAAACCTCAAAAGTCCATCCTCGTGGACCACAAATCCAGGCTTTCCCTGAGCCACATCCTCTCGGATGCGCAACAATGATGGGTCCGAACCCCGATTCTCTCGAATTTCCTCCTCGAGTGACGATGAAATCTCTAACATACAAAGTTGCCCTCGAACTCGGTGAAGCCGGACCTCGATCTCGGGTCTAAGGAATTCTCGCCAAGCTCCTTCGAATCAAGTAAACGGCAAGCATCTGCTCCCGAACGGACTTACGACTCAAGGCGTCGGCGACAACGTTCGCCTTGCCCGGTGGTAGAGGATCTCAATATCATAATCTTTGATTAATTCCAACCACTGCCTCTCGACGCATATTTAACTCCTTACGAGTAAATATATACTTTAAGCTCTTATGATCGGTGAATATCGATGTAACGCCATAAAGATAATGACGCCAAATCTTCAAAGCGAACACCACTACCGCTAGCTCCGTGTCGTGGGTCGGATAATTAATCTCGTAAGGTCTCAATTGCCGTGAAGCATAGGCAATAACCTTCCCGTTCGCATGAGCACACATCCGAGACCTGTCCGACGCATCACTATAGACCACAAATCCTTCCGTCCCTGCGGTAAGGAAAGTACAGTCTTGACATTAACCGGCTCTTGAGTTCCTCAAAACTCCGTTGACACGCGTCGGACCACGTGTATTTCTTATCCTTCCTCAAAAGGTTCGTTAAGGGCCGAGCGATTCTAGAAAATCCTTCTACAAATCGCCGATAATAACCCGCTAATCCGAGGAAACTTGGATTTCCTTAACGTTCTTCGGAGGTAGCCAATCTCGAATAGCCTCCGTCTTCCGAGGATCGACACGAACTCCGTCTCGATGAAATTACATGTCCGAGAAAAGTCACGGACATCCGTAACTCACATTTAGAAAACTTCCCATAAAGTTGTTCTCGTCTCAACACGTCGAGCACTTGATGAAGGTGAAACTCGTGCTCCTCCCGGTCACGAGAATAAATCAAAATGTCATCGATGAAGACAACAACAAACCGATCCAAAAGTCGATGAAGACCCGATTCATTAACTCCATGAATACCGCAGTGCATTAGTCAATCCGAGCGGCATAACCACAAACTCATAATGACCATAACGCGTTCAAACGCCGCCCTAGCGATATCCGACTCGAATCCGCAATCGATGATATCCGGATCTTAAGTCGATCTTGGAAAATCAAGCTCCACGAAGTTGATCCAAAAGGTCATCGATACGGGTAAAGGATACTTATTCTTGATCGTCACCTGCTCAACTCCCGATAATCAATACATAAGCGGAATGAACCATCCTTCTTCTTGACAAATAACACCGGTGCTCCCACGGGACGCACTTGGTCGAATATAACCCTTCTCGAACAACTCTTCAAGTTGGTTCTTTAATTCTGCATTTCGGTCGGGGCCATCCGATGCGGTGCCTTCGATATCGGGACGTGCAGGCTCCAACTCAATCGTGAATTCCACATCCTCTGTGGAGGCAAACCAGTAACTCGCGGAAAAACATCGGCATATTCCCTCACCACCGGAATATCCGTTAACATTATTGATGACTTCTCGGTTTTGGCCATATAACACCAATAACCGACACATCCCCGATTGAGTAACCTTCCGCTTTCATTGAATTAATGACCTTACTGCAATGTAGGGATTACCTCCTGAAACACACATTCAACTCCATCGTCGAAATGATAGTGACCATACGCTTACGGACATTAATGATGGCATCATGACGATCCATCCAATCAATACCCAAGATGACGTCGTCCCTCGGCAAATCTACCACGATTAGGTCCGGCCATACACGACCATGAAATCAATCGGACAATTCGAATCTCATGATTACCGATAATTCGTCTACCATCGGGTAGGCCAATGACATAAGGCTCACAACTAGTAGCACTACCGCACGTAGTCTACTCAAACATGACTGGAAATGAATGAATGCGATGCACCAAGATATCGAAAAGAGTACACACAAAGTTGAGATAGAATATCGAGTGTACCGAGATCATTCGGGCCTCTGGATCATCGGTCTTCTTCATCTCATAAATCCGGGCTTGCTAGTCCCGGACCGTGACGCTCCGTCTGTTGGCTAAAAGTTCCGCCTTTAGTCGCTCCCGTGCTTTAAACGACGCCGATTGAGTGGCTTGATTCTCAACGGCCATCGCTTAGGGGCCCGAGATGACGCTCGAGTAGGTTTGGAGTCCCTACGGCAAAAACGGGCCTTATGCCCAAGAATTCCACAATTATGACATGTGATAGTCTGCCTCGGACACTTGGTACCGAGGTGACCAAGTTCCCGCAGCTTATAACAGTGATGGCCGAACCGCCGCCGAGACCGAGATTCCGCGGGTTTAGACGACACAGAGGTCGCTCGAAAGCGAGCCCGCACGGGGTTTCTTGAAAGTTGTCCGACCGCCTTGACGATTACGATTCTTCGATTTCTTGCTAGCGCACGAAGGTTGCCGCTTAGCAATTTCCTTAGCCGTAAGCTCGTAAGTGAGAGCTTTCTCAATGAATTCGCCAACGTGGTGCAATTATGATTAAGTAATCAAGTCTCATACGGGGTTTCAGCCTCTTGTGAAATACTTGATTTTATCCGCCTCGAATGAATGATGGACGAGGCGAAAGGAAGAAGTTCTGAAATTTCTCGGCACTAGCGAGAACATCCTCGTCTGTTGAGGGGTCGGGGTGAGCAATTCGATGCCTTGGCCTCTCTGAGTGGGGCCGGATAATACCTCTCCATCATGAGAGTATAGAAATGAACCCAAGTGCAAGAACATTCGGTGGGATTCAATGACAACCACAAAGAATGTGCGCTCTTACCAAGGTAGTAAGCCGCAACAAACTTTGTGTCCCTCGGGACACTCTACCATAGCAAACAAACTTCTCTAATGCTCGAGCCAATGAATGATATCTGCCGGCTCAGACGAGCCCTCAAAAGTAGGTGGCCTCTGGCGAGAGATATCGCCGATGATGTTACTCACATTCCTCTCTTGCCTCTGAGGTGGCGGCGGAGGAGCCTGCTGATTCTGATTGACAGAGTTATGCATTGTCTCCATCAACTGAGCCATCTGAGTCATTTGGGCCATCATGCCCTGCATAAATGCGAGTGGATCAACCCGGACACCCTCTCGACCGAGCCGTGTCCCGGAGTGCGACTCCCGATAATGAATGATCGCGTCCTGTGTGAATGAGTGGCGGCGTGCCGCCGATGAATTAGCATTATTCCTCGCGTTTGCACGTGTATTCACACGAGCTCTCGGGATTCGGCCAGCTCCACGGCCTCGTCCTCCACGTCCTCTGCCAGCCCTTTCCATACTGAAGTGGAAAGTCATATGATGATTATATATCTCGCATGAGCATCACATTATGATTATATTATGAAATGATGAAAATGAGCATACGCGCTCAAATACAGCGATTACATGAATGATCAATTGACGTGACATGATTATCTGATGAAGTTACTGAAATGATTATCTTGAATGAGTTAACAAGATTAATGATTCGATCTTCCTGATCAACAACTGAACAATGAAATGAATTGACTGATTAATGAGTTAACCTGACCGTCCTGGTCAAAGTGACAATGATGATTGAGGATTGTTAACTGATGAATTATGAATGAATGATTAATGCCAGAAATTATACCATGGCATTAGAAATCTTACAGTTCTTGGTCTGATTGGCTTGGCATTTGCACAGGTCACACGTGACGCGAAAGTCCAATGATACTAGTCCGATGACGATGATTTCAAATGAGACATGACTTGGAGGGTAGTATTCAAAACCACGCTCCGATACCAACTCTGTAACACCCCAAACTAGGCGGATATTACAGTGCCGTGGACCCCCGACTGGGACCCACCAGGCAAATGAAAATGATGAATTAAATAATATAATTGTAGTACCGAACCACATTATATTACCAAACACTCCGATGAGGAGTTTAAGTACAACACACCAGGACAATACCGAATACTAGTGTATTTTATATGAAGATAAAATACACCACCCTGAATAAATAAACATTACAAACGGAATTTGCAGCGGAAAATACAAATGACAGACATAACTGAAACGACTGAAAATGACTGAACAAACGGAATGACTGGGGCCCCCTTCTAGTATCACTGGGACTCGTCGCCGTCAACATGCTCTTCCCGTGCCTTTGCCTTGCCGTGACCTGAAAACAAAATCCCCCCAACGGGGTCAGTTACACAGAACAACAATCCTCAAGAGTTGAAATTACACAATCGTGAATTAACTGAAGTGATGAAATATTCTTAATTATGAATTACGCTGAAGAGGAGCATCATAGTACGCCCGTAATGTCCTGTGCAAGTGTACAAGACGAATGTCCGGACACACCCGTCCTTGTACCTAATTAGTCTCACGGAGGTAAGCGTTACCGTGTGCACGGTCCGATGTATCGGTGAACCCAATACATGACCATCATGTGCCCGACTAAAAATTCCACACAGCCACACCCGGCCACGCAATATGAACCCGGAAGGTCACATGAACGAGAATGACCATGATGAAAACCAATGAATAATAATTAGACCAGGCCAAGATGACTCACCGATATGAAAGTAATAGTGACGTGATTGATAAACCAATGAAAAGATTTGGAACCATCGTTCCTCGTGAATGAAATGATTATTCGACACTTACAAGTCTCAAAATGATTAATATTATGATGAATGAATTATGATTATGAGCAATCAACAACAAAAGGAATGAGTATCCTTTTAACCGAGTAAGATTTAACTTACTCAATACCGATGAAGAATGTCCGTCCACGAACAACGTCCTAACCAAGATACCGATCGCTCGAACAACCTTGAATAACAATAATTACCAACAATCGTTCAATACACGCATCAAACAACAAAACACGACTAACCCAAAGGTCGAAACAACGATAATCAAACTCATTGGGGCATTCTAACGAATACGTAACCAACCACACGACTTCGAAAATATCCAATCCCGAATATGTCGAAACCCACACCAAAATGAGTATTTCGAACTAACAAAACACTTCAATGATATCAATAATCCATTAGGAATCCATAATTCATGATTATAACGACATCAATCGGAAAATCCCCAATTAACCGAAGTCAACCCCAAGGGTTCTTGAAAACAATTCCGAAAATAACCATTAAATCCGTAGGAATATATTTATCCAAGTAGATAATCCATAACTTAACATATCCCAATGATAATCCAAGCTTACACGAAGAAATCGGAAGGAAAACCCAAAAATCCGAAATTCTAGATCCAAGAGATTAATACCTTTGATTCGACGATTCGGAGATGATGAAGTGATGATAAATTCAACTCAAAGACTTGAAGATGATGATTGATGATTACACCTCGAAGAATCCTCCTGGATCGCTCGGAATCGCCAAAAATACCGAAGTAATGAAATGAGATGAAAAATGACGAACTCGACTAAACTGTCAATTTATACTCACCCGTGTTAGCGTGCGCTAGCCCTTGTGCATAGCGTGCGCTAACGAGTAGTTTGGGTAGTCCAGTACCCACTGTCCGAACACGGTAGCGCGCGCTACGTACCTTTTTGTAGCGTGCGCTACGGCCATACTACTAGCGTGCGCTAATATCCATTGTTAGCGTGCGCTAGCGAAATATTTGACGCCTTGATCGGAGTCCAGAAAACCATCTGCCCTCTGATCTAACCTCGATAGCGTGCGCTACAACCATTATTTAGCGTGCGCTAACATATCGGTTGCGTACGCTAACAACAATGCATAGCGCGCGCTATGAATAAACCCGGCGCAGTCCAGTAGCCCCTGGACTCAACCTGATCCGCCCCTAGCGCGCGCTACTCCACACATGTAGCGTGCGCTACTACAACCCGTTAGCGCGCGCTACTTACCACTCGTAGCGTGCGCTACCATTATTCTCACCTGCAGTCCAGTACCTTCTGGACTGCAGCCAAGGTAGCCTTAGCGTGCGCTAAAGCTGAGCGGTAGCGTGCGCTACCTCTACCCAATTAGCGTACGCTAAAAGGAGTATGTAGCGTGCGCTACTCCTCAAGCACAGCTTGCAACGAAAATGACAATGATGATAAACACGGCACGAAACTCCAATCAGATTAATGATGAATGACGATCGATACTCGATACAATTACTCTGAATGATGAATACCATGACTGAATATGAGTGACAAATGATCAATAATGAATGGAATTACTGAGTATCAATTACTGAATGATAAATACTGAATGATAATTACTGAGTGATAATTACTGAATTACAACTGGGTATTACAGTAAATATTCAAATCGAATGAATGGATTGTTTGATAACCTTTTTAATATGATTATCTATTGTTTTGAACCAGTCGGATGATTCGAATTGATGACGGTTATAAGTAAATTTTAACGATGGATTTACGAGAAGGGAACCTTGTAAATTCGTATTTAAGAATTGAGTTTGGAACATTTAGACCCTTATTATTAGTCCGAATTGGTTGCTGATATGATCGTCATTTTTTCGACTCGTATTGGGGACAGGATTTGTAAGTGTCTGAGTTGGATTGTTCAGACTGTGATTAGTCGAGATATGGTAAAACGATTGAGTTCGTGGTTTGGTGGTATTGATATTGGTCGTCATCGAACCGGTTGATTATCAATCCTTCATTTTACAATAAGGTATGATATTTGATCGTGAATTATGACTGTTGTGTTGCGGTTAAGGTTGAAGGGTTCGTAGATTAACTTGGTCGAGACTGAGGGAATTCGTAAGACGAAATCAACTGAATTGGTAATGATTTTGTATTGATATCGAGACAAGTTTTATACTCGTACTAATCAATGATACTAATGTTATCGTGTAGGCGTACGATTGTGTGTATCATTTTGGGACTTGGCCTCTTTATGATTGTATTGATGTCAAGGGATTGGTTGACACGCCGTCGGCAAATTATGCCAAATGTTACTGTTGTTTGTAAATGGCCGGTTCAAGGCATTACGATACTTGTTGGTAAAGTTGCTATCGATAGCCGGTTCGCGGTATCGATGTATCGATTATTATTATTCGCGATTAATGTAGTTCTGAGACATCGTTGAATCTTTGTCATCGAATTGGATCTGTTGCTATGATGTTGCGTTAACCGATTGGGGACATTTGATATATCCTTTTGTCATCTCCGTTTCGGTGGTCGGTTTAAGACACCGGGACATCTATTCTATCGTATAATTGATTATCGATTGACCGTTCTAGGGTAATCGAGGTATTGAATTGGGATTATCGAAGATAATTCCCATCCGTTGTCGAAGATACTCTCATCCGTTGTATCATTGTTATCGATTGGCCATTCTACGGTAATCGAAGTATTGAATTGGGATTATCAACGATAGTTCCCATCCGTTAAATTATTATTGTCGTGTTGACCGATTCAAGGCAACACACTATTTTCTTGTGAACTCGGTAATTTTGTGATCTTTGAAGGTTGAGGATTTTCCCGAACTGTTGTGTTGTGATCGTTGCTCGTGTTAATCGGTCCTTAGGGAAATTCTGATCCCAGGATGGTTGTTTTGAATATCGTTGGTCGTGTCGATCTTTCATTATTCGTGTGTCATCGTTCACTTGGTGAGTCGTATGATCCGTATTGGATGTTTTATCCCTTGAGTTTCGTTGTCATGTTGTATCGTGGCATATCTGGAATCATGTCTGCGTGCCGATTGGTTATGTGTAAGATTTTTAGCCGGGCACCCGATGGTCATGCGTGGATATTTCCGCATTGGACCGTGCACACGAGACGTAGTTCTTGAGGCTAATTAGGTACATTGTCACACGTATATTCTGGATTCCGTATACGGGGTGGACATGTGCACGGACACATTTCCGGATCGGGCATACTGTGATGTCCCTCTTGAGCTTTATTGATTGATCGTTCGTAGTCCATGTTGTATTGGATATGTCCGACGATTTGCGACTGGTTGTTCATACGCCGAGGGGTATGTCCGACAGTCAGGTTTGCTCCTTTGAGATCTGTATTGTGATGATTTACAGCTTTGGGCTGTTCGGCTTTCAGGCCATTGTGATATATCGGTATTTCCGTTGGAGCCTTCGGGCATTGTGAATTCGTATCTTTTTCGGCATTGGTTTGGTTTGCCTTCGGGTAATGTATTGTGGTGTTCTATATTGATGATTCGCCGTTTGGGCGTAAGTTTCGGTTCTTGTGCATCTCGTTGAGCTTTTCCTGGCGAAATATTTCTTCTCCCTACCTGTTTTAAGTTTCGGGACGAAACTTCTTTTAAGGAGGGTAGAATGTAGTACCCGTAATTTTTATCCCCGGAAATTTTCTATTTTTGGCGGAAGTCTATTTTGACGACTTGCTTGGGACCGTTTCGTCTTCCTGAGAAATGATTAATTCTATACTTTTTGTCATCCGAGTTCGTTTCGGTATCGTTCTGTTGAATTCCGTGTTCTTTATCGACTTTTTCACGTGGGAGTTCGACTTTGTTAGATCACCATTAATTTTTGGTAACTCCAAAAATTCTGAATCTTTGCAATATTATAGAGCATCGAGTTAGCTTTCCAATGGTTCAAACGGTGAGTCAATCGAGTCCGGACGAGAGAGTTATGGTCGCTTTAACTCACCCGCCGTTATTGGCGATCATCGCCGGCCGAACTCGGCCGTGTCGTCCGACACGCCCGTGCATTTCGTCCCGAAATGCCGGAGTTTCGCCGACCAGACTCGCCGTGTCGTCCGACACGGCCCGTGCCGCATTTCTTCCGGATAAGCTGGAACGATCGCCGACACGCCCGACCGTGTCCCGTGACACGGCCGAGTCATGCCTGGGCCGCCGCGGGTCGCTGTCGGAAGGCCCTCAGCCGCGACCGTGTCAAGCGGGACACGGCCGAGTCCTCGCTGCCAATCAGGTAACACGACCGTGCCGACGGCACGGCCGTGTCCGGCGATCAACCCCTATAAAAGGCCCCGCAGACGTTTTTACGCCATTTTTCACCTTCTTCTTCTCCTCTTCCGCACTGGGCGTGTTCTAAACTTGAAGCCATGTTGTTTATGAACATATCCATGGAGTTCCTTGGGTTATATCATCAATCATTCGTCCGATAACATCCTTTGATCGAGCGAATCGGGTAAGATTTTTCGAAATCTAATTTTGGGGATTTTGGGTATTTTGTTCGATTTCGTCCGTTTAATCCGATTTAACTTAGGATTGTGATGGATTGATGATTATTTAGATGTATTGTATCATTTCCTTGTTATCCCATGTTTGGATCGTATCGATTCGTTGTTTTGGTCGAGTTCTTGACCGACGCCTTGAAGGTGTCCTAAAATGTCATAGAGGGGTTTTCGGGCGTTCTACGATTATTCTTCCCGTATGATCGATGATTTATTGAATTTATGTTGTTAGGGTCGAATTCTTGTGAAGAACTCGAGTGAAACCCTTCCGCTCGTTGTCTTCTTCGTGGTTCAAGCTTCCCGGCCGAACCGTGTTCTTCGATCTTGTAACGCTTATTAAGGCAAGTATACATTTATGATTGTATGCGTTATCGACTTTGAAAGTAAGAGGAATTGATGGTATGATATGAACGAACCGCTTTTACGGCATTCATAGAAATATTGATGGCATATCATGAACGAACCGTTTTTACGGCATTCATAGATATATTGATTGGCATGTAATGAACGAACCGTTTGACGGCATTCCTACATGTATCGGCGTATGAGGTGAACGAACCGCTTTGACGGCATTCACATACGTAACGGCGTATGAGGTGAACGAACCGTTTCTACGGCATTCACATACGTCTTATGAGATTTTAGTTATTCCTAATACTAGTCTAAAATAGATGAATTGACGGAAATTGATGAATTTACGGAAATTTATGAATTGACGGTTTACATTTACTTTATTGTCGAGAAGTATTATGTTTCATATTGTTATACTTGCACTAGCTATTCGACGGCTAACCCTTTATGGGAAATACGTTTCATGTATTTCAGTTCCAGGAGAGCGGACAGACGGGTACCGGTCGGCATGAAGATGATGGGCAAGTGTGATACCGTGTCTTGTCTCCTTATCTCTTTTGGTTTCCTCCATTCGGTGTTGTTGTCTTGGAATGGATTTTTAAATACTCGAGTATTGTATTTCGCTTTCCTTGATGTTCCGGCTGTGTTGCCAAGTATTGATTTGTGCAGTGATGTATATGGTTTCATTGTTTATGGTTTCGAATACCATTTGTATCGTCTTTCTTTCTATTGTATGTAGACCTTATCGGTCAAGTTTATAGTTCCGCGTATGTTTAGCCTTGTGGGTCCCACGGCGGGGCTCACGGCGCTGTAATATACCCTGAATAACTTGGGGGTGTTACAGTCATCTCCTAAGGCACTGATGACATTACCAAGAGCCAACAACCCCTTATTTACGTGAATACCTAGATCACAGGAAAGCGGAAGGTAGAAAGTTTAATTAGTCTTCCAAAACCGAAGAACAAAAGAAGTAAGATATACATCAAGATTAAAAGTTCTCATATGGATGAAAAACAACTAAGCAGTGAACAATACTCTACAGAGCAGACACAGAAAAATAAGAATAAAATAGAATTTCAAAGCTCAATCATGGGTCCTGGGGGTCAATCAAAAGGAAACACAAAATATTTTACTATTATATAAAAGATAAGTATATAATCCACTCCTAATAATTGTAAATTGTATACTCTAACACATGCATGCCTTGTCCCTCCCCTTACCTTAAAATTTTAAGGATACATCTATAAGATTTTGAAGGATAGAAATAAAGGTCACCGAGTGCCAAGGAGAAAAAGAAGAATCATATAAAGGTTACTATAAAACTAACTTCAAACTAAGCATACTTGTGTTATTTACTTTCCCCACGGACGTACTCTCGCATTTGTTTGTTACTCGACCATTCCAGCAATATCATCTCCGAATAATATTTTGGGTGACAACAAACCTCATATGATGTTCTGTTTGACCAAAAACCTTGTCTGATAAAGAACTTGTCTGTAGTCAACCTACAACTGATGTTCTACTTGGATCGAATGTTGCTTGAAAAACTCGTCTGATGATATCTCATATGTGGTCAAACCCAGCTGATATTTTGTGTTGACTAGACCTTCTCTGATAATAAGTCGTCGGCGGTCAAACTTCTCTGATAAACTCTGTTGACCAGAACTCCTGTGATAATAGGTTGTCTGATGATAACTTGTCTGTGGTCAACCTTCTCTGATCTGTTTGAGTTGACCAGGACTCGAATGAACTTTTCTCGCCTGATGATAACTCGTCTTCTCTTCGGCTACTACAATGTTTTGGTCAAACCGCTCTGATATTTCTGTTGACCAAAACTCACCTGATAAAAGGTCGCCTGATAACTTATTTGATATATTGGCGGTTCTATACTTAGCCAATTTTTAAACGATTAACTTCATATCAATCTTAGCCTACATCAATGGCTCATAGAAGATACTCATTCGGTTCTTCTTTACAATGCCAAGTACTTAGAGTATACATTTGAATAAATCACAAATACAGGGATGACATCATCAAAATCTAACAAGTATTCCTAACACGCAAGATCTATTTAGGCATGCTAATTAATTAATTATTAAGATTAATAAGTAATTTAAATACTATTATTATTTATTTAATAATATTGTTGGTAAAATTATATCCGAAGCTAGATCATAAGATCATAGGATATTTACCTTTATGTGAAGTGGTTGTTTCGATCTCTTCCTTAAAATCTTCTAGAGTATATCCCCGCCTTAAGCTAGACGTTGTGTGGGCAACGAGCTATCAGATCTTGCTTGAACTTCCAATTTGGTTGATCGAAATTTCTTGTCAAGAGGCTGACGATTTTCTTTTGATTTTTCTGAATATGTTTGGTATTTTAAGAAAATTAATGTGTTGTCTGTAGAACAAAGACAATGTCAAGATCTACAATTAAACACACTTTGAAAATCAATTTCTTGCTCTTGCATTAGTAATTTCGGCTGCCCCCTATAGTCCTATTTATGGGCTTTAGACGACACTAGAGACCTAAAGGAGGATTGGGTTTAGGACTCCTAGTATAACTAAACTTTGCATATTAAGTCATTCCTAATATGGCTGACTTTACTAATATCAGTTCAATCAACTAAAAATATAATATTTCACATCCAATCCAAATCTCAATTTACAAAATCGGGCTCCTTATTTAAATATATTATTTCTGGTGTTTAAGATATCGAACGTCCATCAATTAACTTGAACTACTGACAACTTTAATTAATCAATTGCTTATCTAAGAGTAGTACCACTCGAACCTTATTCTTATATCGAAATTAAATCCATCTTCAAGTTTTAATATAATCCTTCTCGAGCTCCTCAAGGGGACATCAACAACCAACACGAGTCTGGAAATTACTGTGACTCTCGCCCAAAATACGAAGCATATTGAGTCATCACTGTGACTCTCGCCCATAAAAAATCAAAGCAATAATTATGATAAATACATAATTAATTATTATATACTAGAATTAGGAAATAATAATTATTCGAGATTTGTTACCAAAAAATAATTATTCGAGATTTACATTCTTCTTACAGCCAGTACAGAAGAATCTATCTCACTGCAATCAAGTTCAACGTATGCAAAATACGCTAATGTATGCTAATAGTCAAGACCAATTAATCTCAAGTATACACTACAATCTTTCACATAATTTATCTAATAATTATATAGGTTGTGAACTATTGTATTATTTTATGAGGCACCAATAAT
This sequence comes from Orobanche coerulescens, assembly GCA_033398695.1. Taxonomy (NCBI): domain Eukaryota; kingdom Viridiplantae; phylum Streptophyta; class Magnoliopsida; order Lamiales; family Orobanchaceae; genus Orobanche; species Orobanche coerulescens. Next base: position 121,664,641 of record CM065816.1, read on the forward strand.
GTGATCTTCTGTATGATACCAACACACCATATTATCTATAATATAAAATAAATAGATAATACATTTTCATAACCATAACGTGAATTAATATGCAAAACATGTGATAACATGTAATCAATATTCTCATGTGTAGTTATAGAAAAATGAGTTAAGACAAGCATAAAATATGCTTTGCAGTACAACCCTAACAATCTCCCACTTATACTCAAAGTATGCTTTAAAGTATACTACTCTATTACATAGTCTATCATATCTCCCACTTATACCCAAAGCAACGCTGCCATGCATCGTAATCCTATTCCCTCCACGTGCCCTTCAGAGGGCAAGCCTTTTGTGAAATGATCAGCATGATTATCTTCCGATGCAACCCTGGACACAACTATGTCTCATTCCTTTATGAAATATTGTATAATATGGTACTTGTGGTTGATATGTTTACTTGCCTGATTGGCTCGTGGCTCAGGAATCACATTTATGCCCTACAGGAAGTACTTGAGCCATGCCAACTCTTTGGATGCTTAGAGGCTGTTACATACTCAGCTTTCATGGTAAAGCCCCCATACATGCCCAAGCCATTTAATAGGGTAAGCTCTGAATTCCCTTCATCCGGTGATTCTAACCTATGCTACAATTGCAGAAAGCCAGGACATTATGCAAATCAGTGTCCTCATCCAAAAGTGCAAAAGTTGCCCGAAGCTGAGCAACAGGAAAATGATGAGAAGAAACATGCCTGAAAAACAAGCTTAAAGCCCTAATTGGTGAATCAGAAGCCTCGCCTGCATCGAACAAGACAGAGGAGTGCCTACAAGAGATCACTGATAGTGACTCCTCCGACGATGAAATTGAGGATAAATCATACATGTGCTTTATGGCCAAAGAAATAGAGGATGATGATGATAGAGATGATAGAGTAAGCTCAAACTCAACTATTCATATCAATGCATCACATACGACTTGGTGAATGAATTTAGAAACATTCGAAAAAGCACATGAGACACTTAAATGAGAAAATATACAGCTTGTAATTTTAACTTGGAGCTGAAAGATGAAAATGGCTTGCTAAAAAACAACTATGAAAATATGTCTTTGGATTACGAAAGCAGCAAAGTTAATTATGAAAAACTCATGAAAAGCAATCATCAACTTGCAAAAGATCTAAATGAGGCGAAGTTTCATAGTGAGTGCAAGACAAATGATTTTGCCTTACTCGAAGCTAAAGTAAAAACTCTCAAGAAATGAGAAGGAGAACTCGATACCATCCTCAAATCATTTGAAAAATTTTCTAGAAGGATGGAAGAAATTATAAGCACTGGGCAGCATGCCCATGATAAACGTGGTTTAGAATATAACTCGTTCTCCCATAAGGGAAAATCTAGTACTGTGTTCGTCAGGGGAGTGAAACCCATTCCTGAACTCGAAGAGGCCCCGAGTCTTGCAAAGATTACAGATGTCCCTCCTCATACAACAAAGGTTGCGATTCCGACCCTAGTTCCTATCATAAACAGCGGAAACCTCAGCCTCCCAGACCTACGAGATGAATCAACAGTATGCTCCTCGAGCATACCAACAGCGCTGGCATCCATTCAAAAAGAAGGTTGTATCTAAGTATCAGAGGCACGCACCTCAGTACTACCAAAAGTACAGTGCGCCTAGATACTGGATACAGGAGCCCCGTTATCCATCTATGAAACAGGCCGCCGCGCAGTACCACCACCAGCTCTGGGAATCCAACTGGAAACATAGAAGGCAAGTTGAAGGCCGAATAAAGTGGTTCCCCATCCAAGACTTCAATCGTAATGGAATCATAACCCTAGACTTTTCATGCATAATAATCAATGTTACAGCGAATACGTGCCTGCCCCACATAAATATGGCAAGACTGGACCAAAAGAATATTAGGAATATTCCCTCGAATGCCACTCAGAGGATGTATGAGAGAGGGTACTTGTTATTATGTAAACTATTATTAGAAGGCAATTGTGTGTTTCTTTATTTACTGATAGTCACTGGCATTCTTGACTTGTAAATATATATATAGAAACTAGTCTATGTATTTGAGAGAAAACTTTCCACTCCTTGGTAGATGAGGGGACAGGCACTGGTAAAGTTTATGACTCAAATACTTAATCGTTCGCAAAGTTGATGAAACTTGACTGCGCGTTAAGTTTATGTGAAGACTTGTGTGACATGTTCTTTGACTTTGAAAGTGCTTGTTGTCACTAATGGTTAGTGGGAGCACACGTTGTACGAATGCTATGTGATTAGTATACTCGAACTGACTCACCCTCAATTCGTCACACGGATTTCACTCCGGGACAATCAATGACGAAATTGAAAGGTTGTGATAGGTGTTCGTGAACCTTGGAATTGAGGATTTAGTAGGGATGTACTTGTGACGTTATTATTTTCACAAGAGTAGTTCGACCCAGAATGCCCAGAGGTGGGGGTCAACCTCGACGTGCGTCTTGACGAACAAGTAGCAGGTTCTACTAAATACCAAGATAAGATTCTTTCTCCTGTAAGTGAACAGGTATATGTCCTATGTGGTTATTGGCAGATAAGATCAATAGTCTTTGGCCAAAGCATTAGAGCTAGTTGTACTGGATACACGAGATCTCAGTGATCTCGATTTGCATTAACTCAATCATAGAATCAGGGACAGATAGGGTTTGACTGATCGTGACCCTATAACTTGATCGAGACATATGAAAGAAGGGTTTATACATTTAACGGTATTCACGACAGAATGGTTCTTGAATGATCCCTATCATTCGTTCTCAGTAAGGCTACAGTATAGGCCGCAGGACTGGCTAGATGGTGCTATAACTCTTTGGTTCCTCTCATTGCTTACTGAGACGTGTAATATCCGCAATTTCGAATTTCGGTAATTTTCTTTTTTCGGAGGAAGTTCGTTTTGACGACTCGCTCATGACCTTTCGTCATTTCGAGAATGATTAATTCCGCACTTTTTGTCATCCGAGTTCGTTTCGGTGTCGTTTTATTGAGTTCCGTGTCCTTAATCGACTTTTTCACGTGGGAGTTCGACTTTGTAAAGTCACCATTAATTTTTGGTAACTCCAAAAATTCTGAATCTTTGCAATATTATAGAGCATCGAGTTAGCTTTCCAATGGTTCGAACGGTGAGTCAATCGGAGTCCGGACGAGAGAGTTATGGTCGTTTTAGCTCACCCGCTCGTTATTGGCGATCGCTGCCGAACTTCGGCCGTGTCGTCGACACGCGGCCGTGCCGTGCTCGTCCGGATAAGCCGGAAGTTTCGTCTCGGGGCCCGACCGTGTCGTCCGACACGGCCCGTGCCGAACTCTTCCGGATTGGCTCGAGACGGCAGCTGACACGCCGGCCGTGTTCCGTGACACGGTCGAGTCGTGCCGAAGTCGGCCGCCGGACGGGTCATCGTCGGAAGGCCCCTCGCGCCGCGACCGTGTCTAGCAGACACGGTCGAGTCCTCGCGCCAATCTGCGCGCCACGGCCGTGTCGAGCGGACACGGTCGAGTCTCGAGCTATTTAAAGCCCAGTGATCGTTTTTCGCCATTTTTTCTCCTTCTTCCACTTCTCTTCAGAACTGGGCGTGTTCCAAGATTGTAACCATGTTGTTTAACAACATATATATGAAGTTTGGAGGTTCATATCATCAATCATCCATCCTATAACATCCTTTGATCGAAGCGAATCGTCGATTTCCTAGAAATCTAGTTTTGGGAATTTGGGGTTTTTGTTGTTTTCGTCATTAATCCGATTTAACTTAGGATTTTGATGGATTGATGATTATTTAGATGTATTATATCATTTCCTTTATTATTCCATGGTTGGATCGTATCGATTCGTTGTTTGAGTCGAGTTCTTGACCGACGCCTTGAAGGTGTCCAGTAAAATGTCTTAGAGGGGTTTTCGGGCGTTCTACGATTATTCCTCATCGTATGATCGATGATTTATTGATTATATTGTTGTTAGGGTCGAGTTTCTTGTGAAGAAACCGTGTTGAACCCTTCCGCTTGTCGTCTTCCTTTTCGTTAGCATCGGGCGTTTGAAGCTTTCCGGTTGAGCCGTGTTCGTCGGAATACTTGCGTGCGATTTCGAGGCAAGTACCTTGCCCATACTTTTCTCGTTTATGTATATGATGATCGGTGGTCGTCTTAATGTGTTTGTTTGGTTGTTTGAAATGAAGTTTCAAAAGATTTCGATTTGGCCTCGTTAAAGGCTTTCTTTCAAAAGCGCGTGTGTTTTGTGAATGGTGTTTTGAGAATTGATTATGATTCGATTATTTTGAACGTTGAAGGATTTTATGAGGATACTCCTCTTGTTTAAAGTTATGGAATCGTGTATTCCGTATTTAAGCTTGTTATTGTATTTTGAAGAGTTTGGTAATGGTGTCGAGTTAATGGCCATCTCTAGTGAGTATTCTTAATGAACTTACATTCTTAGCATGTTAGTATTGCATGAGTAACGTGTGTGTGTGTATGCTCACTACGGGTTAGATCCGACGGGGTCTCGGTAGGGCTCCACGAAGCCGTGGACCGCGAGCTTGCTTTTAACCACTGTGGGTTAGATCCGACGGGGTCTCGGCAGGGATCCACGAAGCTGTGGGTCCGCGGTTAATTGTGGTGCATTTTTACAAATGTGATTCGATATTGGCATTTCCGGAAATGAGTGCTTTTGAACGGTTTTCATGATTGCATGCATTGACTAAGTGTGTAAGAGGTAAATTGTTCGTTTGGCCTACTTGGCTAGGATGGCTCTAGGGTATTTTGTGGTTTATGTTTTAAATCCTTTATTTGTGGATTTTGATGTTGGGAGACGAACCTCGTGGTCGTTCTTGTGTACTGTGAGTTGATGAGATTTGGGGCTAAAATCCCAATGGTTTTGTAAAAGTCGTTTTACGGATTTGGGGCTAAAATCCCAACGGTTGGTTAATGTCATTTTCGGATAGTAAACTTTTGGGGCGGTGACCCCTTTGTCTTTGGATTTTGAAAAGTAGGATTTGATAATCCTAAATTGTTTTCTATTAAAACTCTCGATGGCATTCTAAACCGTTTTATAAATTATTCCCATTGATTTATGATATTTCGTTTTGAGATGTTTTCTCAAACCCTTGCCTCGAAGTACTTTTCGTTTCGTTTGGATCTTTGAGGATCCTCGGTTATTGTTATTCGTGGAATGTGAATTGTATGGCTCGTATTTGCACTTTGTATTTGCACTAGCAAAACGGTGGAGTTTTGCTAACCCCCGAGTAATCGGGGTGGATGTCTGTTTTGCATTCGGGTTTTGGAGCATAACACGAGTCGGCCACGAAGGATGATGAAAGATGATCGATACTAATCACATGAGGAACCGTACATCGTGTGTTGGTTCGGTTGTACTTTATTTTCCATTCTTTGTATTGTTCCCGTTGTACGGGTGTAGTTGTATTTTGTCCCCTGCGTGGGCATGAGTTGTATGTATTTGTGGAAAGACCAAATCGGTCTACTGAGTCATTGTAGCCTCGAAGGCATTGTTGAGATGTTAAATGTCGTTACCAGCCTGGTAGATCCTTGAGGAAAGGGTCTACGGCGTGTAATATCCCTGAGTGGATTGGGGGTGTTACATAAATGGTATCGGAGCTTAGGTTGAGGAAACCTAGGCTATCGGGTCAAGTCGTGTTGTTTGAGTCTTGTTTCGTCGGATTTTATCTGACTGAGTCGTGTCGCGACGCGTCGTTTGAGTTTGTTGGTCGTGATTAGTATCGTGGGGCGATCATCATCTTCGTGCGACCTGTGGAAGTAAGTCTCCCTTTTTTGTGTTGTGCCTCGTGTGACACGAGCTATTTTTATGATTATTTGTTAAGTGGTGGAATTCTTATGTGAATTTTGATTTCACGATATGTATTTAGTCGACTCTCGTATTTGATTTATACGAGGAGTGTCGTCACTTTTGATGTCTTTTTATTGTTGTTTTTGTCCGTGGCTGATGAATTTCGAATCGATCCGCACGTTTTACAAGTTCTATTGTGGAAGCTTTGTGCTTATACGCGTTCGACTTGTTCACTAGCCAGTGCGGGAGGGTATTTTATCAGTGGTTTTGTTCTGAATGTGGTATTTTATCGTTTATTTTCGTTTAAAGACATGTATTGTCTTGATTTTAAACGTTTTGATGCGTGTGCTAGGAGTTGTTTTAGTGAACGTCGGTATGTGTGAGTTTTGGGCATTACGCCTATGGATTTTTGAAAACCTTGAGTATCTTAGAAAAATAAACTTCGAGACATACTTTTCAAATGACTTATTTTCTTGTGGTACATCCTAGGTGCCACAATGTATTTCAAAAATTTTTCTACCTCGAGGACCAAAATATTTGAGATATTTTCAACACTTTTATTTAGACCCGAGGGTTGAATATTTTGAAAGTTTTCACTAAGAGAAAATGTCCTCATTTTTATCAAATGCGAAATGGTTCTCCAATGTCTCGATAACGATGTTTCACGTTTGTATTTTTTGAAAGGTGATACTCAAGATCAATCGGTATTCTTCAAATTATTTTCAAAATGAGGTTTTCGTTTTTAAAACATATCCATTCCCGTTTGAGGGCTGGGTATATATGTATGATGTTCGCGTTGTCATTTTGATGTTTGCTCCCGAGTATGACCGAATTGGCGGTGTGAGTGTTGAGTCATTTTCCACACATTTGTTGTGTTAGCCCCTGTGAGAGGCGGGATGTTGGTGTTGAATATTATCGCCTCGTAGTGATTCCGGCGTTGTCGCACATGTGCGAGCTGTTAGAGCTTGGTTTGGTATGACCGTGTGCATCGGTGATGGTTCCGTTATGCGTCGATTGTTTAATGTCTTGTTACCTTGCTCCCGTTTTTTGTGAATTTCGTGGACGAGGTCGGAGGTAATGCCCGTACTATTTTGACTTCTGTATTTTCTCTTTCTCCAGTCTATCGATTCGCTCATGTTCGTTGGCACTTTACGAACTTGATCTGTAATTCGGTTTCATCGTCCGAACGAGCTACGACCTTGTTGTGGGTCGATCTGGTTATCGATGTTACTTTTTCGAGTTCGGTTCGATTCTTGTGAACCTTGTTCGGAAGTAACATCATTTGGTTCTACTAGTTCTTTTATTCGAAGTGGATCGGATTTGGAACTCTTATGTTTTCGACTCTGTCGACTCATTTATGTTTGTTGACATTTCTGAGATTTTCCGCCCCTTGTTTTTGTTTATCGAACGAGTGTGGTATCGTTTCGGAATAACTCGTTCGTCGTTGTGACTTTTCAATTGCTATTCCCTTTCCTGTGGTTCTTATGTGAATGCACATCCTGTTGTTTTCACCGGATCATATATTGTCTCGAGTCGAGATGTGAACCTTGGAGTTGTTGTTTGAATTTTATTATCCTTCGTGTTTCGGACATGATTGTTCGATTTTTGTTGTCTCGATCGTTTGTTTGTTCGGTTTTGTTCTCGTTTCGTGATTATTGAGCATTCAGACTCCTTCGTAATTCCCTTCAGTTCGGGAAATTAGTTTTGTTTTCGATCTTCCATCCCTTAGGCGGTGGGATTCCGTGTTTGTTCAGCGGTTGGCTCGCGTTTTGATTGATGCACCGTTGGGTTGGTCAATCATATTGATTTTCGTTCGTTGTGTTTTGTGATTGTCGGATAATTGACTTGGCTATATTATCCGTTTGATGACGCTTGTCATTTGTTGGTTTTATTATATCCCTAACAGCGACGTTGTGTTGGTCGCCGTGGAGCGTGTTTTCACGCCGTATGTTCCGTTGCGTTGTATGTAACGTTTCGCCGTTTGGCATTAATTACGCGTTTCTTGCGTATCTCATTGAGTTTTCCTTGCGGAATATTGCTTCTCCCAACTTGTTTTAAGATTCGGCACGAAACTTCATTTAAGTAGGGTATAAAGTAATATCCGCAATTTCGAATTTCTGTAATATTCTTTTTCGGAGGAAGTTCGTTTTGACGACTCGCTCATGACCTTTCGTCATTTCGAGAATGATTAATTCCGCACTTTTTGTCATCCGAGTTCGTTTCGGTGTCGTTTTATTGAGTTCCGTGTCCTTAATCGACTTTTTCACGTGGGAGTTTGACTTTGTAAAGTCACCATTAATTTTTGGTAACTCCAAAAATTCTGAATCTTTGCAATATTATAGAGCATCGAGTTAGCTTTCCAATGGTTCGAACGGTGAGTCAATCGAGTCGGACGAGAGAGTTATGGTCGTTTTAGCTCACCCGCTCGTTATTGGCGATCCGCCGGCCGAACTCGGCCGTGTCGTCCGACACGGCCGTGCCGTGCTCGTCCGGATAAGCGGAAGTTTGTCTCGGGGCCGACCGTGTCGTCAGACCGCACGGCCGTGCCGAACTCTTCGGATTGGCTCGAGACGGCTGACACGCCGACCGTGTTCGAGGACACGGTCGAGTAAATCTTGAAGTCGGTCGGACGGTCACTGTCGGAAGGCCCCTCGCGCCGCGACCGTGTCTAGCGGGACACGGTCGAGTCCTTCCGACCAATCGCACGCCACGGCCGTGTCGAGCGGACACGGTCGAGTCTGTCGAGCTATTTAAAGCCCGGATCGTTTTTTCGCCATTTTTCTCCTTCTTCCACTTCTCTTGAAACTGGGCATGTTCCAAGATTGTAACCATGTTGTTTAACAACATATACATGAAGTTTGGAGGTTCATATCATCAATCATCCGTCCTATAACATCCTTTGATCGAGCGAATCAATTGATTTCCTAGAAATCTAGTTTTGGGGAATTTGGGGTTTTTGTTGTTTTCGTCCGATTAATCCGATTTAACTTAGGATTTTGATGGATTGATGATTATTTAGATGTATTATATCATTTCCTTTATTATTCCATGGTTGGATCGTATCGATTCGTTGTTTGAGTCGAGTTCTTGACCGACGCCTTGAAGGTGTCCGTAAAATGTCTTAGAGGGTTTTGGGCGTTCTACGATTATTCCTCATCGTATGATCGATGATTTATTGATTATATTGTTGTTAGGGTCGAGTTTCTTGTGAAGAAACCGTGTTGAACCCTTCCGCTCGTTGTCGTCTTCCTTTTCGTTAGCATCGGGCGTTTGAAGCTTTAGGTTGAGCCGTGTTCGTGAATACTTGCGTGCGATTTGAGGCAAGTACCTTGCCCATACTTTTCTCGTTTTATGTATATGATGATCGGTGGTCGTCTTAATGTGTTTGTTTGGTTGTTTGAAATGAAGTTTCAAAAGATTTGATTTGGCCTCGTTAAAGGCTTTCTTTCAAAACGCGTGTGTTTTGTGAATGGTGTTTTGAGAATTGATTATGATTCGATTATTTTGAACGTTGAAGGATTTTATGAGGATACTCCTCTTGTTTAAAGTTATGGAATCGTGTATTCCGTATTTAAGCTTGTTATTGTATTTTGAAGAGTTTGGTAATGGTGTCGAGTTAATGGCCATCTCTAGTGAGTATTCTTAATGAACTTACATTCTTAGCATGTTAGTATTGCATGAGTAACGTGTGTGTGTGTATGCTCACTACGGGTTAGATCCGACGGGGTCTCGGTAGGGTTCCACGAAGCTGTGGACCGCGAGCTTGCTTTTAACCACTGTGGGTTAGATCCGACGGGGTCTCGGCAGGGATCCACGGCCGTGGGTCCGCGGTTAATTGTGGTGCATTTTTACAAATGTGATTCGATATTGGCATTTCCGGAAATGAGTGCTTTTGAACGGTTTTCATGATTGCATGCATTGACTAAGTGTGTAAGAGGTAAATTGTTCGTTTGGCCTACTTGGCTAGGATGGCTCTAGAGTATTTTGTGGTTTATGTTTTAAATCCTTTATTTGTGGATTTTGATGTTGGGAGACGAACCTCGTGGTCGTTCTTGTGTACTGTGAGTTGATGAGATTTGGGGCTAAAATCCCAATGGTTTTGTAAAAGTCGTTTTACGGATTTGGGGCTAAAATCCCAACGGTTGGTTAATGTCATTTTTCAGATAGTAAACTTTTGGGGCAATGACCCCTTTGTCTTTTGGATTTTGAAAAGTAGGATTTGATAATCCTAAATTATTTTCTATTAAAACTCTCGATGGCATTCTAAACCGTTTTATAAATTATTCACATTGATTTATGATATTTCGTTTTTGAGATGTTTTCTCAAACCCTTGCCTCGGGAAGTACTTTTCGTTTCGTTTGGATCTTTGAGGATCCTCGGTTATTGTTATTCGTGGAATGTGAATTGTATGGCTCGTATTTGCACTTTGTATTTGCACTAGCAAAACAGTGGAGTTTTGCTAACCCCCGAGTAATCGGGGGGTGGATGTCTGTTTTTGCATTCAGGTTTTGGAGCATAACACGAGTCGGCCACGAAGGATGATGAAAGATGATCGATACTAATCACATGAGGAACCGTACATCGTGTGTTGGTTCAGTTGTACTTTATTTTCCGCTGCTGTATTGTTCCCGTTGTACGGGTGTAGTTGTATTTTGTCCCCTGCGTGGGCATGAGTTGTATGTATTTGTGGAAAGACCAAATCGGTCTACTGAGTCATTGTAGCCTCGAAGGCATTGTTGAGATGTTAAATGTCGTTACCAGCCTGGTAGATCCTTGAGGAAAGGGTCTACGGCGTGTAATATCCCTGAGTGGATTGGGGGTGTTACAAGACGGACCTACCGAGTCGCGCATTAGGGAGACGACGGAATAATTCAAATTGCATCTCTTATTGTAAAATTTAGACATTGGATGTCTTATTTATTTATTAGATAAATTAAATCGATCGAGTGAATTAAATAAACTACCGGGTCATTAATTTAATTCATGCATTGTTATTTCTTGGAAAAATAATATCTTAATGTAATTAATAAGATTAATCAATTGTATTAATTTTAATTGAGACAAACCAAGATGTCAGTTGGACTAGCATCTTTGAAGATGCCTTTGTCCCCATTCTTGCATGTGTTGAGGTAGCTTCCTAACACTTGGGGACAAAAGGGGTGATTAGATGTAGCATCTCACCTTAGTTGTGATTGTTGGAGTTATTTGTGGATTTTGTTATAAAACAAAGTTCATTTTCCTCAAACAAAAATATAAAAAAAATCGGCCTCCACATAGAGAAGAGAGAGAGTTCATCTTGATGTTATTCTTACACTCTTAGAGAGCGAAAGAAAAATCAAGAACAAAATTCATATCACTTAGAGTGATCATAATCTAGAGAGCATTTTCTTACTACTTATTTCTAGACGTATCCTTGGAGGATAATTGGGTAGTTCTTGTTCCGATCATCTTCCGGCGCGTGACTAGTAGAGACGCGGTGCTTTCGGCGTTTGGATCATCGAGGACTTATCAAATCGGATTTGCGGTCACCGAGATCAACCTCAACATTCAATCAAAGGACTTCAAGGCACTACGCCATAGATGGCCTACAACAACCCTGAACCTGTGCCAGTATAGACCTGATTTAGTATTGCCTTAGCCCCGAAAAGGGCAAAGGTAACACCAAAAGTGTATTGTGTTCTCAGTAGTTTCCTTTGACCACAAAGGCAACATGCAAATGGCCTAAGGTAACACCCTGTTCTCATGTTATCATAGGATCCTATGGCAACATACTTGGCACCCTATTGCAATATTTTATTTGTGTTGCAATAGACGTTATAATTTAATTAAATAGATACCAGATTGTGTGGGGCACATCTGTGGGGACACACAGGGCCCATATTGTGGAAACGTGGTTAATGCAATACCAGATAATAACAATTGCAACCCAATATGTATTGCAAAATATTAACCAATTTCAACACATACCTACCTATTGCAACACCTCAAATGAACAGAATAAAAATATAGCATTTAATATTGCATCTCCCATTAAAAATATAGTATTTAAATATTGCATCTCCCATAAAAAACAATTCTGCATCATTAACCTAGCTATAGTAAAACCAACAAATACATCAATCCACCAAAAACGTCAACCAATCCATTACATCAACCAAATAGACAAATGCATGAAAATTGTTCAAAAGAGAAGAACAAATGGATGACATCTAAGAGCTAGGGCCTCCTATAACTGGAGTGTCATATTCTTGCATAATTGAAGTGCCATCTTCTCGCGTAATTGAAGTGCCATCTTCTCGTGTGTCACCAGAAAGTGTTGCACCAATATCAATTTTCAAGTCAGGGTTGGCTTCACCTAATTTTTTCAGAATCCATGTCAGGTTGTGATGGACCTTCTGATTCACCTTGGCATCCATTTCTTTATTGACCCTGCCATGTCCTAAAACAAGTGTACCGACAGAATGTGAATTACTAAATATAAACCAGACACCACAAAAGAGTTCTTCTAAACGAACATGACCCTACTAGTCAAACAAAGATCAATGTATGTTTCACTATCAAACATGATATACGAAACAATGGTAGAATCTGCAACAGTTGTATCCACAAATTAAGCAAGTATGTTGTACAAATATACACCTTATCAGATTTAGTGTCTATCTCATCAATGGATTTTGCATTTTGAATTTATTCAAGTTGCATAATCAGTCTATCCCTTTCCACCTGACCCAGGATTGATTAGATTAATACAACGGAAGGTAGCGTTACCACGAACTCCAAAATTTTCTTTGAACATTTTTATACTTTCATTTCTTCAGCTGGGGCACTGGAGACCGCGAGGAAGTAAAGTAACTCTGCTTGCAATTGTTCAATTTGACTTTGCATCCTTTGAGACTGAGCTGCCGCTGGATCATGGTTAATCTACAAATTTAAAAGTGAGCAGAAAATTCAGAAAAAAAAGTGCATTTATCATCTTGTAAATTTATAACAATTAAAAACTAAATACGTCTACAACTTCATGCTTACAACTGCTTTATTATGAATGTTTCGTGCACGGTTTCCATACTTCAATGTATTAACTGTCTCCTCAGCATTCGTGTCAGCAGGGCTAATACATGCTGCATAAATAAAAAATAATAATTAGCAAAGAATAGACTAAATGATTAGCAAGAGTAGCCTATATATCACAAAGATAATTACAAAGACACTCGTGTTTTATAGCAATAAAATGAGACAATATGTAAAAGCGTACCGATCATGATTGTTTTGCTATTTCCGCCAAGGGAATACTGTACAGATGAAGTACTGATTAGCAAATGAAAGCAAATGATAGTACCAAAATGAAATTGATTGTCCCATAATTTTTAATCGAGATATGATATTTAAGTAGCAAAAGTCTTCTTGTGAAAAAAAGAGTAGCAGAAAACTTCAAGATACTGTTAACTTGCCTGTAGTATCCGTGTTAACTTGTTGTCACGTTAAGGAACATAGCCACCTACTTTGCGCTTCTTGTCATCTCCTAAGGCACTGATGACATTACCAAGAGCCAACAACCCCTTATTTATGTGAATACCTAGATCACAGGAAAGCGGAAGGTAGAAAGTTTAATTAGTCTTCCAAAACCGAAGAACAAAAGAAGTAAGATATACATCAAGATTAAAAGTTCTCATATGGATGAAAAACAACTAAGCAGTGAACAATACTCTACAGAAAGGAACGAGAAAAATAAGAATAAAATAGAATTTCAAAGCTCAATCATGGGTCCTGGGGGTCAATCAAAAGGAAACACAAAATATTTTACTATTATATAAAAGATAAGTATATAATCCACTCCTAATAATTGTAAATTGTATACTCTAACACATGTATGCCTTGTCCCTCCCCTTACCTTAAAATTTTAAGGATACATCTATAAGATTTTGAAGGATAGAAATAAAGGTCACCGAGTGCCAAGGAGAAAAAGAAGAATCATATAAAGGTTACTATAAAACTAACTTCAAACTAAGCATACTTGGAAAATTTACATAGGCTAAGAACATAAGTTTGTAGGAGACAGTTCCTACTCTATTACACCCGCTTCCCTCATGGCTAAGAATGTCACAGGGATGAAGTACAAGCTAATATATCAAAAATGGACAAGGTTGAAATGATCCATACTGTTAATGCTTAGCCAAGGGTATCTTCACATTGTAAGGATAAGATTGCTACATGAGCACAACATGGGCTAATAATAGATATTCACCTCCAGTTCTTAGTTTGGGCATTTCAACACAAGCTTCATGAAGAAAAAAAAAAAAAATACAGGATCAACTAACTTGATCAAACCAATAAATGGTCATGGTACTTATTCAACTTTGTGAGAATTCATAAACACGATAGTAAAGTACACGACTTCAAGGTCTGATAGATTACTCATACGTACTCAATAATACTGACGAAAACTCTTGTAGTTCATCTTAGCCCTCAAAACTCAAAATCCATTTTTCAGAAATTGGAACCTTTACCTGAATTCCAAATATCATCTCCGTACATGAGGGTCGGAGCGCCGCCGAGTACCAAATTGCCATCTCACCTGAAGCTAAGTTTGCCGCCCGCTCTGCGAAGCTAGACGGCGCAGCTATGTTGTACGAGTTGGAATCCACCATCTCGGAACCCCACGAGCTACTGGAAATCGCCGTCGCCACAACCTGTAGCCGCGGCTGGTTAATCCGAGTTTAGGCGATCCGGAGTGTGTGCGTTGTTGCTATCCGCCCCTCGTTGATGATTCATCTTCATCGGTGTATGTGTGTTTTTACTCCGGTGTAGGAGTCGGCCGAGAGAAAGGTGGGATGAATTTTGCTTCCCCTTTTTGCATCTTGCTTCACCCAATATCTATAGAGAGAATTTGAGAGAGAGTGAAGAACGGGCAAGAAGTGAGAATGGTTTCTGCCGACTGCGAGGAAGGAATAGGGGTTTTATACCCTTTAGTTTTTAGGGTTATGCAATTTAACCCTAAATTTCTGATTACTTCGATTTTTACCCCTGTCAGTTTCCAATTATTTTTCAATCGATCCCAACAGCTCTTAATTTTCACTTCCAGTCCTATTTTGACCAAACCATTATTAATGTTGATTCTTCAATTAATATTAATAATTAGTTTCAATTTTATGCATCATATTCTATTTCCAGTCATTATATCATAATATTTTATAATGATTATAATTATTATTACATGTAGATATTCATGTTGAGGAAAATATTATGGATAGAATAATCATTTAATTGCTTTCCATGAGATTTTATATTATTGTGATATGTGTGATTTCCACTATTATTGTATATTAATAGTCTAAGGCAACACAGGCATAGTGTTGCAGTGTGTAACACCTATTTATAGCTACAGCAACACAGATTTATGTCTACGGTAACACCAAGGTTACAAGATTGCGATAGGGCAAAAATTTCATAGCTACTGCAACACCTGGGAAGGCAACACCATGCGCATGAGGTGGCGATAGGCCATCTATGGCGTAGTGAGGGTATGGTCTCATATCTTTATTATTGTCCTTTTATGATCGTATATACGTTGCATGATCGGTCCTTGTTGGGATTTGGTCCAGCATCCTGCCTGCATGGGCTTAAAAATGCGCGAGGCACGGCTTGCGATTCGACCTGTGAGATCTGTACTAGAAAGTGGTTAAATGAATTGATTTGGACTACTCATACCAACAAGATGCATCTTCTTTTCTGGTATCCATCTCATAGAAACTCCAAAAGTTAAGCGTGCTTGGCCTGGAGTAGTTATGGGATGGGTGACCCCCTGGGAAGTTTTCTAGGTGCGCGTGAGTGAGGATAAAGCGCGCTAGAAAAGACTCGTATTGGTACAATGAGGATAGTCTTGATCATTCTTGGGACCAACAATTGGTATCGGAGCAGGTCACGGGTGCGGATTCCCGAGAAGTATCCTACAGTGAAGGCTGCCAAAGTGTTGGAACTAAGAAGCGGACACGCAGCAAATGTTGCCAGTTGGCCGGAACTAAGATGTTGGCGCTGTGGAGGTTGTAAGGTGCTGGAGGGCTATGTGATCAAATCTAGTATGCTGGAACTGAGATACTGGCGCAGCAGAAGTAAACAGAGCTGGAACAGATGCTGATGTCAAGTGTTGGAGGACTGTGTGAATGAATCCAACCACTAGAGGGCTGTGTGATCAAATCTAGTTCGCGGAGGTTTTCAGACTATGGGGTTGAGATGCTGGCAGGTACTGGAAGGAGGATTGTTGGGATTTGGTCCAGCATCCTGCCTGCATGGGCTTAAAAATGCACGAGGCGCGGCTTGCGATTCGACCTGTGAGATCTGTACTAGAAAGTGGTTAAATGAATTGATTTGGACTACTCATACCAACAAGATGCATCTTCTTTTCTGGTATCCATCTCATAGAAACTCCAAAAGTTAAGCGTTCTTGTCCTGGAGTAGTTATGGGATGAGTGACCCCCTGGGAAGTTTTCCAGGTGCGTGTGAGTGAGGACAAAGCGCGCTAGAAAAGACTCGTGTTGGTACAGTGAGGATAGTCTTGATCATTCTTGGGACCAACAGTCCTCTTTAGGGATTCGGTAATATTCGTATTTTGCTTCTGATGCGTCTTCGTTTTAGGCATCGAATCACAACATTGGTATCGGAGCGAGGTCTTGCGATCGTATATACGATATTTAGCATTTGGAATGCTTGATTGCGTGTTTTTATGATTTGAAATCATTATCATTAATTTTTAATTGTTCATCTAAAAATTAATTTGCATGATTTTATGTTACAATATAATTCTATTTTTCTTTTGAAAAACTGATTTAAATGTGTAATATAAAGATTAGAAAAATATTATTTTTGGAATCGGGTCGAAAAGACTAGCCGAAAACGTGATCGGACCCGGCAGCTTGGAGCTGCCAGGCCGCTGCCGTGTGGTCCCATTATGTGGACCACGGTCCGACTGCTGGAGAGCAGTGGCGCGGGCTTGGCCCGGCCGTGTGTTTTTCGAATCCATTTTTTATATTTCATTCAGTAATTAATTTCCCACAAATTAAATTGGATTTAATTTGACTAAGAAATAATTATGGTAATTTCATTCTTATGGGAATTAATTAATGAAATATTTTCTCGTCCGGAACAAGTTAAAATTAACGGTTGTTTGAATTAATTGGATTAATTCTAATGCTGGATTAATTTATATTAATTGGATCAATATTTAGATTAATTAATTATACCATTTATTTAATGTGATTGTTGCATTTACTTTGAATGGTGATGTGATTCATGGACCTAGTTTTTGAATCGTTTGTTTGATTGGGTTGTAAAGGCCATTTTGAGCCTATTTATTTTACTAGAAAATTTTGTATTTAAGATGCAATTTTTCAATGTAAAAGTTACATGTAATGACGAAGACCGGAGGAAGACGGAGGATGAAGATTCAAGACTCAAGACATGTAATAGATTATAATGTTTTTGGTTCTAGGAACGGTCTATGAACTACGTGTTGGTAGCAACTAGGTTGTGTATGTTTATTTATATTGTATGAATGTCCACAAATGCGCTTAAATGAATTAATGTGCAAAGTGCAACATCAATCGAGAAAATTCTCCCACGTCAAAATATAAAGTTTAAAAGGTTTGAAGGTTTTCCTTCCCTCCATCGAGTTCTCGGAAAATTAAAATCCAAACCGGATGTGCTATGCTTCCGAATTATCAGGGTAGCCGTTCGGGGTGGGTCGATAAATTATGAGAGCGCATTGGATGCATTCAGTTGGAAAAAAAATTATACCTAGAAGCTTGTACGGCTGCCGGATAAGATTCAATTGTGAGACTGATCAGCATCGATAGTATAACAATCTGTCTTACTTAATGCAGACACAGAAAATAACAACTCTCATAATGACAATGATACCACTCGCATCTACTCGAGAAGAACAACTTAACCAGACCAAACTTTGTGGACTGACTCCATAATCTGATGATTGTTCTCAGTATGGAGGGGCTGGGATACGTCTTGGAGACGGACATTCCGGCGCTGATGACATATACATTTATTGTGAATTATAGAAAACATGTTCAATTTTATTAAATCAATACCCGAATAATTTTGTCATTTAATTCATCTCATTCTCATACAAATTCATTTCATTTCATTTTATTTTGGTGCATGTCAAATTAATTAATTCACTATCTCATTTCATGACACATTAACTCTCGTCACTTTATTTCATTATGTTTCATCTTGTCATTTCTAGGCCCGAGTCAAATTTTAAACAATATTAATTGTTACCAAAATATTTTACAAAATAAATAATAATATTAATTATTATTATTATTACTATTATTATTATTATCATTATTACCAAAATTATTATTTTTATACGTATTACTTCACTACTATCATTATTATATCAATTATATTTAATCATGTATTTTAATTTAACTAACTAAGAGTAAACTTAATTAACCATGATTAAGAACTCTTTCTTTTCACATGTTTCCTCACCAGTCCTCTAATCTTATCAAAACTCCTCAATGATTCATCCTACAAGAACTCTACACAAATCAGAATTCTACTGCTAATATTAAACATAGACTCTACGGTATAAATACCCTATTGTATATAGCACAAAAGCTTTTACAATACAGAATACACATACATAAAATTTTTCCTCTGCCGTTCACGTTCTGCAAGCACACAAAAAAAAACGAGGAACAACTCTGAAGGATCTTCCACAAGGAGAAAGGGGGGACGTCACCAAGAGAGCTATCGCGTTACTCGACTGCTGATCGGCCTCCGTCCCGTTTTCGATCAATTCAATCTTCTGCAAATTCTTCTTCTCTATTGAATATCAAGGTATAAACGACATCTCGAGAATTTACCATATTATTTTTATTTAATTATATAAAAAAAAACCATAGTAATTTTCTCAACCCAGATTTCCCCTGTTCAACCAACCCAAATCCCAATCGTGTTTCACCTGGACCATCCCGTCCAGTTCCGATCTGAACCCGATTCAACCCATGTGCAAACCCAAAACTAGGCCCGTACGAACCACCCAATTTCAATTGCCGGAAACTCCAAAATGCCGCGCACGACGACACCTCCAGCCACCGCGATGATGTCATGGCCCTTTCGTTTCGGCGCCGCCGTCCCTTCTCTGGAGCGCAGCCGTTCTTTCGCTGTGTGTGTGAGTTCTCTGATTGTGTGGTGTGTGAATTTGTGTGTATGGCGGACTGTGTGTGTGGGTGTTGTTTCTTTGGACAATTTTAGAGAGAGAGAGAGAGAAGAGGGAAGAGAGAGAGGGAGGGGGTGCAAGGGAGGAAAGAGGGATGAAATGAGTTTGTCGGCTGAGGTTAGGTGTTAAGGGTTTTTATACCCAGTTATTTTTAGGGTTCTTCAATTTAATCCCCAAGTTCCAGAAACTCTTAAATTGACCCCAAATCAGTTTTCAGTGTATACCACTTCCAGCCTCTAATTTTTAGTTTCTTCAGATTAACCCAATCAGCTTGATAACTCTTTCAATTTCAGTCCCTGAATTTTCCAATCCTTTTAATTCTCCTAGCCAGATTCAATATTTTCAAAATCAGTCCCTTTCAGCCAAGCTTTTAACATGTTAACTATTTCAATTGATATTATTATTCACTCATAATTTAATTCTGAGTCATATAATAATTATAATGTTCTGTTATTATTAATTGTAGATAATAACAAGAATTTACGGGTCTAGAATTGTCGAGTCAAGCATCTTCATCACATTCAAGTTCAGAACTGCATTTTATCCAGGTGTGGGGATTTATTACGCTTTTGTTTATTTTAATTGCTTTATATATTGTCTCGTATGTGCACGTGAAATCAGTCAGAAGCACTTAAATGTGCAATCAGTCAGAAGCACTTAAATGTGCAACCAGTCAGAAGCACTTAAATGTGCAACCAGTCAGAAGCACTTAAATGTGCAAATCAGTCAGAAGCATTTAATTGTGCATAAAGCCTTCGGGCTAGCCGACGGGCTTCAGAATTTATCAGTCATGTTGTTTATACTTGCTAATATATTTAGTAATTAACGTAGACATATTGCGTACTCTACACACTGAGCGAGTTTGAAGCTCACCCCACTATTTTACCCCCTTTCAGGTTGAGGAGCTCGATGTGGCATGCGTTGGAGTGTGGGATGATCAAGCCTCATGAATTGTTATTTAATTACTTACTATTATTTTTCTCAAGCTACGCTTTATGAACAATTGTTCCATTTGTTTTATTTTAAAGTCAAATTATGTTTTTATTTAATGGTGACTTGGGATTATTACTTGCGATCATTAAGTTTATTTTTCTTAAAAATGTATTTCCGCTGCAAAATTTTTATTTACTCTTCTTAAAATTAGAGGAGTTATATTTTAGAAAAGTGGTCGCTACATAAGTGGTATCAGAGCGGGTCTACCATTCTGTAGACTCGTTAAAATGGTTTTTTTTCAAAACTGAAATTTCATTTCCGCAAGTAATCAAATATTTTTAGCAATTATGATCATCCACCTCTACCGCACCACGTCGACTCCAAGGTACATTAAGTTATGATTATTCATTATGCGATAAATGCAGTTTCCCAGATCAACCATGATTCATGTATTACAGATGCATTTTCAGTCTATTTTGTGCATAAGAATTTTATGATAAAGTATTTGGGCATGAAATTGTTTTCTTATAAATTCATAAGTACATGTGTGACATGCGTAAATCATCATTGCTAGAAATCTCTGGTTCTCAACCTATAGATGTAATGTAACTACCCATTTTATTTCTCCCTCTCGTTGGGTAAGTGCTGAAGGATCGTTGCATGTGGTGTGCCTTAGGATAATGGCAACTCGTGGACGTGGATGCCCAACTAACCGAGGTGCAGATAATCTCGGTGGTCAGAATGCCAACTTTGGTGGTGGTGACGGAGGTCAGGATAACCACAACAATAACGTGCCAACTCCTACTCAGGCACAATTCGTGCAACAGTTCCGACGTTTCACCCCACCAACATTCAACGGTCGAGAAGGACCAGCTTTCATTGATGAATGGTTCATGTCACTCGAGCGCACCTTTGAGCTCATTGGGTGCACTGATGCGCAAAGAATTCTTTGCGGCCAATACCAAATGGTGGAGGATGCTGGACGCTAGTGGATAAGCTATTAGCGTTTGAGGCCGGCGGCCGAGCGTGCTGCATTGACTTGGAAACGATTCAAGGAAATAGTGATGGAACAGTACTACCCACAGCATTATCGAGAGAAGATGGAGAGAGAGTTTTGGAATCTCGAACAAGGAGGGATGACGGTTGAATAATATGAGAGAAAATTCAACCAAATCAGCTTCATTGTGGAGCACATGGTGGATGCAGATCGGAAGAGGGCCCTTAAGTTTCGGAGTGGTTTACGCCCGACTATTCGTCACATCGTGGCGGGTCATGGAGTGCTACCGTATACGGAGACAGTGTTTCGAACTCAAGAGGTTGAGGCTAGTCACAATCTGTAACACCCCGAGATATTCGGAATAATTACAGCGCCGTAAACCCTTTAAGTAAGGATTTACAAGGCTAATTTAAAAGAAAAGTAAATATAAGACATCATCATCACGGAAATTCAAGTTTACAAAACCGTTCAACTGGTTCAACAAGTAATTAATACAACCATATCGAAATGATAGTAATAAGACACGCGTACTCGAGTACTGAAATCAAACCAAGAAAACAAATCACCAACAACAAACAAACATCACTGAACCCCTTCGTCATCACGTCGGTACTGTGGCTGTTTCCCTGCTCCTCGGCTACCTGAACATCAAAACAAATGTCCACCCCCGAAGGGGTTAGCAAAACGATGCTAGTACAAGTATCATTTAAACAAATCAAATATGCATCAACAATACATAACATGATACACCACACGGACTTCCGCTACCGGAATCCGACAATGCGAA
Organism: Orobanche coerulescens; assembly: GCA_033398695.1. Classification (NCBI taxonomy): domain Eukaryota; kingdom Viridiplantae; phylum Streptophyta; class Magnoliopsida; order Lamiales; family Orobanchaceae; genus Orobanche; species Orobanche coerulescens. The sequence goes on from CM065816.1 coordinate 121,686,402, forward strand.
TCCACATGATTCCATTAACACAACAAGGGTATTCCAATGATCCAGCGCCCTCAGCATAGATCCCGAGATGATCCTGTTGGACCAACACGAGGTGGAAATAACCCGTCCAATGATCCAGCGGCCTCAGCCTAGATCCCAAGATGATCCCATCGGACCAACACGAGGTGGACATCCAATCCAGCGCCCTCAGCATAGATCGTACAACGTACACAAACACATCTCATGCATACACATATGCCAAATCATTACGTTCATCAACATGAACATACAAACACTAGATAACGAATATCATGACAATTCAACGTAATAAATCTCATGTTCAACAACATGAATAATCACACGCATGCTCAAAATACTAATATTAATATATTACGATACTTGCCTCGAAGATGGCAAGAACGAAATACTTCAATGATCTCAACACACTCGAAGGTCGCCTCCTTCGATCAACGTAGCAAGCTCGAACCTTAACAAAAGAAATGATATACAAATCATCTCAAGTCGAACGATTGCCTAACAATTCGGTCTACGGCCAAAAGCTCAAAATAAACAATCTGCCTGAACTAATTAGCGTACGCTACGTACTCTACGTAACGTGCGCTAAGCCTGCCTGTTAGCGTACGCTATCGTCTAAGCCTAGCGTACGCTAGCCATGGGTGACAGCTTCTCACTGATCGACGGCTCGGCTGATATCATAACGTACGTTACGTACCAAACGTAGCGTGCGTTAACTTATCACCGATAGCGCACGTTAACTTACGTATGTTAGCGTGCGCTAACCGTGCATGGCAGATTACTACTGACAGAAAACTGGAGCTAATGGTGATGAACTCATGAATTCTATGGTGATAAAACAAGTCATCCCCGAGCATATCATGCTAATAAGGTTTGTGAAAGTTCTATACGTACTAAATGACTATGAGATACAAAGATACGTATAATCATCACAACACCATAATTCATCTTAGATCTTCAAGAAAATATTCTAAGTTCCGTTCGTCCTACGTTCCAAAACGCATGATTCCAATGTGTAAAACGTAACAATTTAGGTAATATCCGTTTACTGATCACAAATCGGTTTGAAAATGCTTAGGAGTCCATATACTAAGACGGTTCAAAGGTTCATACGATATATAGTGCCGATACGTCAAAAGTATCCTTCTAACATGATGATCGATTTTGAACGAAATAACTGATTATTAAAACATGATCAAACGTCCTTTAGAACACTACTACTATTGGTGAAGAATTACCTACCTCAAGTAGTGAAGAACAAGGAGGAAATCGAAGAAATCCAACATCGAAGGCTTGAACACAATCCCCAATGATCAACAATCTTCCACACGAGCTAGGATGTTGATATGAAGTGTTTAGGATGAAGGAAGTTATACTCTAAGTATAAGAATTCGGATGTGGGAAAAGAAAGGACTGAAAATACGAAAAGGATGCTGTCCTATTTATAGGAAATGGTCATTAGCGCGCGCTAGTCCCTGCTCGTAGCGTGCGCTAACGGATGCTGACTTCACTGTACTACAGCACTTAGCGTGCGCTATGCACATGCCTATAGTGTGCGCTAAGGCGTTGACTTGGCTTTTCCCGAAAGCCGTCCAGGTTCATCCCGACACAATCCGACAGGGGTCCCCTGGCCTGATCTCACCTACCGCACGTCTCAATCAAATTGACCACGCATAGCGTGCGCTAATGTTCCTTTGTAGCGTGCGCTATGAATCCATGTTAGCGTACGCTACACATAGCCGATAGCATGCGCTACATGCGCAAAATTACAATTTTTCATCACAATCATGAAATTATATGCTCAACAACATCGGATTATGAAATACGGATAATAGTACTCCGACCAAAGTACAATAATTACAATATCACAAGTTCCAAATACATATCAGAAATCTCGGGTATTACATCCTTCCTCCCTAAAAAGAAGTTTCGTCCCGAAACTTAAGATTAAAACAACTCCGGATATCTAGTCTTCATACTGTCCTCTATTTCCCAAGTGGCCTCTTCGACTCCGTGTTGAGACCATTGTACTTTAACCAAGTGTATTGGTTTATTCCTCAACTGTTTGATCCGACTCTCAAGTATCTTGATTGGTCTCTCTTCGAAGGTGCCGTCATTAGCTATCTCGATTTCGTCGAAATCAATGACGTGACTGGGGTCCGGTACATACTTCCGCAGTTGGGATACGTGAAACACATTGTGAACGTGACTCAGCGATGGCGGTAAGGCCAACCTGTATGCTAAATATCCAACCCTCTCGAGGATCTCGAATGGTCCGATATATCTAGGACTAAGCTTGCCTCTCCTCCCAAAACGGAAAATCCCTTGTGTAGGAGACACCTTCAATAGTACATGGTCTCCAGCGTCGAACTCTAGAGGGCGACGACGTACGTCTGCATAAGACTTCTGTCGACTCTGGGCAGTCAACAGTTTTTCTCGAATCAAAGTTATCTTCTCTTGGGTCTGAATTATCAATTCCGGTTCCGTCCCGATCAAATCCGAAGAATCATCCCAACACAGGGGTGATCGGCATCTTCTCCCGTACAAAGCTTCAAATGGGGCCATCTTAATAGAAGCATGCCAACTATTATTGTAAGTGAATTCAATCAATGGCAAATGAACTTCCCAATCAGTCGACCAATCTAAGGCACAAGCTCTAAGCATGTCTTCTACCGTTTGTATAGTCCTTTCGGACTGACCGTCCGTTTGGGGATGATAAGCCGTACTAAAGTTGAGCTCAGTCCTCAAAGCCCTGTGAACTGCTTTCCAGAAGTGAGACACGAAACGACCATCTCGATCCGAAATAATGGTTTTCGGCGTCCCATGCAATCTGACTATCTCCGCAATAAATATTCGCGCCAATCTCTCGGGTCCCCATGTATCTTTAATTCCTAGGAAATGAGCCGACTTGGTTAGTCGATCAACTATAACCCAAATCATGTTTATTCCCGTTGGCATACTGGTGATGAAATCCATCGAGATATCCTCCCACTTCCACTCAGGGATCGGAAGCGGTTTTAACATTACGGCAGGTCGCTGATGTTCAATCTTAACCTGCTGACAAGCCAAACACTTCGAAACGTACTCTGATACGTCCTTCTTCATATTCCCCCACCAGAAGTTCTGTTTAAGATCTTTATACATTTTACTGCTGCCCGGGTGAATAGAATAGGGCGCGCTGTGAGCTTCCTTCAGAATAGTCCGTCTCAAATCATCATCATCGGGAACTCAAAGTCGACTCTGAAATCTCAGAGCTCCATCATCTTGTATCACGAATCCTGGGGCCTTTCCTTTCTTTACTTCGTCACATAATCGAAGGATCAGAGAATCGTTCAACTGCTTAGACTTGATCTCCTCGACTAGTGATGAAGTCAGTTCCATCACATAAAGTTGCCCTTGGATTCCTGGTGCCCATACTTCAATCCCTTCGCGGATCAGTTCTCGTTGAATGCTGGTTTGGGATGTAAGAGCTTCCAACACTCAAAGAGAAACAGGTTTACGGCTCAATGCATCGGCTACTACGTTTGCTTTCCCAGGATGATAGAGAATCTCTAAGTCGTAATCCTTGATCAATTCCAGCCACCTTCTCTGCCTCATGTTTAATTCTTTCTGACTGAAAATGTACTTGAGGCTCTTATGATCTGTAAAGATCTGACAATGAGTGTCGTACAAATAATGTCTCCAAATTTTCAAAGCAAGGACTACAGCTGCTAGCTCCAGATCATGAGTCGGGTAATTAACCTCGTATGGTTTCAACTGCCGAGAAGCATAGGCAATCACCTTATCTTTTTGCATCAACACACATCCCAGACCCTGATTTGAAGCGTCGCTGTAAACCATGAATCCATCAGTTCCATCTGGCAATGCTAAAATAGGTGCTGTCGTCAGTCTCTTCTTAAGTTCATCAAAACCGGCCTGGCATTTCTCATCCCACTTAAACTTTTGAGTTTTCTGTAACAGCTGAGTGAGCGGACGAGAGATCTTGGAAAATCCCTCTACAAAGCGGCGATAATATCCAGCAAGTCCTAGGAAACTCCGGACTTCTTTCACATTATTAGGAGCTTCCCATTCCAAGATTGCTTCGACTTTCTTCGGGTCCACTGAACTCGTCGGTGATATCACATGCCCAAGGAAAGTTACTTGCCTAAGCCAGAACTCGCATTTAGAAAGCTTTGCATACAGCTGTTCCTTCCTCAAGGTGCTCAAAACCACACGTAAATGTTCGGCATGCTCCTCTGCGTCCCTCGAATATATCAAGATGTCATCAATGAAGACGACCACAAATTTATCCAAGTATTCCAAGAATACCCAATTCATCAATTTCATGAATACCGCAGGAGCATTGGTAAGTCCAAATGGCATTACTACAAATTCATAATGCCCGTACCGGGATCTGAAAGCAGATTTCGGTATATCCGATTTCCTAATTCTCAACTGGTGGTATCCTGATCGCAAGTCAATCTTCTAGAATACCCTTGCCCCTTGCAGTTGATCAAACAAGTCGTCGATCCGAGGTATAGGGTACTTATTCTTGATCGTCATCTTGTTGAGCTCCCTGTAATCAATACACAGTCGGAGAGATCCATCTTTCTTCCGGACAAAGAGAACGGGCGCTCCCCAGGGAGAAACGCTAAGTTGAATATAGCCCTTCTGTAACAATTTCTCCAGTTGCTTCTTGAGTTCATACATCTCGGTTGGCGCCATGCGGTATGGTGCTCTGGAAATAGGAGCTGCTCCAGGCTCTAATCCGATAGTGAATTCTACTTCTCTCTGCGGAGGTAACCCAGGTAGTTCGTCAGGAAATACATTTGAGAACTCATTCACAACTGAAATAGACGAGAGCTCAAATCCTTCCTCTTTCCTCATGGCATAGCACCAAAGTCCGTGACATCCCTGCTTCAGTAATTTCACGGCTTTCATTGCTTTGATCAATTTTCCTGAGCTTCCTGGTCTCCATCCTCGGAATAAGTGTTCAGATCCGTCATCAGCAATGATAGAAATGACTCTCTCTCGGTAATTCATAATAGCTCCATAACGGTTGAGCCAATCGTCTCCGAGAATTAAATCGTCACCGTAGATGTCAACTACAATAAGATTCGATGGCCAATTTCTCCCTCCTATAGACACTGGAAAATCTCTAGCCTCTAGTGTTCCCACAATTCTCTCTCCGCTCGGCAAACCCACAACATATGGTTCACAATCAAATAGGCACGGGATTTTTAAACGATTTACACAGTTCAATGATACAAAAGAATGTGTAGCTCCAGAATCGAATAAAACACTAACTGGTTGCAAAAGGATCTGAATCGTACCTGATGCAACAGCAGTGTTCTGATCGTCAGATTTCCTCATCTCGTACAGGCGCGGAGGAACGGACCCAGCACTGGATGTCTCTCTCTTCCCAACGTTCTGCTGCTGAAATCCACTCTGCTGCGTCTGGTTCACACTTGTCTCCTTCGGAACTGGCACTGGAGTGCAAGTACCAAAAGATCTAGTAGCAACTCCACAGAAGGCCGCACGGTGCCCTTCTTGTCTACAATCGTAGCAAGTCACAGAAGATGCGGGGCAGTCACGTCGAATATGCCCTGCTCGACCACAATTGTAGCATTTCTTTGATGCGTCCGGAACTGCTGATGTAGTCCGGAACTTCTTCCCACCTCTAGAAGGATGTGGAGGTTTCCTAGCCGAATAAAAGGAAGACTGGCCCTTGCGGGGCCCACCGCTCTTGTTTTCTGAAAAGTTGCCGGTCACCTTCTGCTTCTTTGCCTCCACTGATTTCTCCACCGCCGCCTCTTTCATGTCGTAGGCCAGCGCTTTATCTTGATACTATCGCAACGTAGTACACTCGAATCCGGACATGTACTGTTGAATCTCCGGCTTCATCCGCATATCGAAATGAAAAATCTTTTCCGCCTCAGTTCTGACCAAGTGTCGCACACAAGTCAGCTGATGATTAAAAGTTTTGATTATATCTGTCACAGATGCTTCCGAACTATGTGGTGAGAAAAACTCTCGGATCTTTGCCTCTCTAACTGGACGAGGACAATACTGTGCTTCCATCATTAATTTGAATTCTGTCCACTCCGCATTATGATTTTCGGGTCGGATAGCTTCCCACCAATCAAAGGCCTCCCCAGTCAGAAAATACTGGGCAATGGGAACCTTCCGGTCCTCAGGACAGTTAAGACCTGCGAATATCTTCTCTAACTCCTTGAGCCAGTGATCCCAAGTAACTGCCTCAACAGATCCGTCAAATTTTGGCGGGTGCAATTTGACCACCTCAGCAAGCCATCTGTCTCCCCGGTTATCCTCGTGGTGCTGCTGTCCCATCACCGTCTGCATGCGGTCGACCACCTGGGCGAACTGGTTTATCTGCGCCACCACCTGTTGAAGCACTCCCGGCATGTTAGGATTTGCGTCGTCATTCGCTGATCCTTGTTGCCCTCCAGAATGGGAATCGGTTCGACTAGCTGATAATTCCAGGGTAGTTGCGGAATCTTCCTGCCTCATGATACCCCGTCCGCGTCCGCGTCCACGTCCTCCTCTCAACATACTGTAAACACAATTCCTCAATATCCAGGATAAAGTTTTCGAAATAAAACCCGTCAATACTCACAAAACAGTAATTAAGTAAAACAGTAGTATAAGAGATTAGGAGACTTACAACCACGGTCCACATGACGACTTTTGGCTGAACAGTGATGTTACTAACGACTCGTAAATCAATAACGTAAACAGACCCAACTTAAAACCCGACTGCCAAGATATCCATGAATCTTAGCTCCGATACCATATTATGTAACACCCCGAGATATTCGGAATAATTACAGTGCCGTAAACCCTTTAAGTAAGGATTTACAAGGCTAATTTAAAAGAAAAGTAAATATAAGACATCATCATCACGGAAATTCAAGTTTACAAAACCGTTCAACTGGTTCAACAAGTAATTAATACAGCCATATCGAAATGATAGTAATAAGACATGCGTACTCGAGTACTGAAATCAAACCAAGAAAACAAATAACCAACAACAAACAAACATCACTGAACCCCTTCGTCATCACATCGGTACTGTGGCTGTTTTCCTGCTCCTCGGCTACCTGAACGTCAAAACAATTGTCTACCCCCGAAGGGGTTAGCAAAACGATGCTAGTACAAGTATCATTTAAACAAATCAAATATGCATCAACAATACATAACATGATACACCACACGGACTTCCGCTACCGGAATCCGACAATGCGAATCCACATGATTCCATTAACACAGCAAGGGTATTCCAATGATCCAGCGCCCTCAGCATAGATCCCAAGATGATCCCGTCGGACCAACACGAGGTGGAAATAACCCGTCCAATGATCCAGCGCCCTCAGCCTAGATCCCAAGATGATCCCGTCGGACCAACACGAGGTGGACATCCGATCCAGCGCCCTCAGCATAGATCGTACAACGTACACAAACACATCTCATGCATACACATATGCCAAATCATTACGTTCATCAACATGAACATATAGACACTAGATAACGAATATCATGACAATTCAACGTAATAAATCTCATGTTCAACAACATGAATAATCACACGCATGCTCAAAATACTAATATTAATATATTACGATACTTGACTCGAAGATGGCAAGAACGAAACACTTCAATGATCTCAACACACTCGAAGGTCGCCTCCTTCGATCAACGTAGCAAGCTCGAACCTTAACAAAAGAAATGATATACAAATCATCTCAAGTCGAACGATTGCCTAACAATTCGGTCTACGGCCAAAAGCTCAAAATAAACAATCTGCCTGAAGTACTTAGCGTACGCTACGTACTCTACGTAACGTGCGCTAAGCCTGCCTGTTATCATACGCTATCGTCTAAGCCTAGCGTACGCTATCCATGGACGGACAGTTCTCCCTGATCAGCCGACTGACTCGGCTGATATCATAACGTACGTTACGAACCAAACGTAGCGTGCGTTAACTTATCCCCGATAGCGCACGTTAACTTACGTATGTTAGCGTGCGCTAACCGTGCATGGCCGATTACTACTGACAGAAAACTGGAGCTAATGGTGATGAACTCATGAATTCTATGGTGATAAAACAAGTCATACCCGAGCATATCATGCTAATAAGGTTTGTGAAAGTTCTATACGTACTAAATGACTATGAGATACAAAGATACGTATAATCATCACAACACCATAATTCATCTTAGATCTTCAAGAAAATATTCTAAGTTCCGTTCGTCCTACGTTCCAAAATGCATGATTCCAATGTGTAAAACGTAACAATTTAGGTAATATCCGTTTACTGATCACAAATCAGTTTGAAAATGCTTAGGAGTCCATATACTAAGACGGTTCAAAGGTTCATACGATATATAGTGCCGATACGTCAAAAGTATCCTTCAAACATGATGATCGATTTTGAACGAAATAACTGATTATTAAAACATGATCAAACGTCCTTTAGAACACTACTACTATTGGTGAAGAATTACCTACCTCAAGTAGTGAAGAACAAGGAGGAAATCGAAGAAATCCAACGTCGAAGGCTTGAACACCAATCCCCAATGATCAACAATCTTCCACACGAGCTCGGATGTTGATATGAAGTGCTTAGGATGAAGGAAGTTATACTCTAAGTATAAGAATTCGGATGTGGGAAAAGAAAGGACTGAAAATAGGGAAAAGGATGCTGTCCTATTTATAGGAAATGGTCATTAGCGCTCGCTAGTCCCTGCTCGTAGCGTGCGCTAACGGCTGCTGACTTCACTGTACTACATCACTTAGCGTGCGCTATGCACATGCCTATAGCGTGCGCTAAGGCGTTGACTTGGCTTTTCCCGAAAGCCGTCCAGGTTCATCCCGACACAATCCGACAGGGGTCCCCTGGACTGATCTCACCTACCGCACGTCTCAATCAAATTGGCCACGCATAGCGTGCGCTAATGTTCCTTTGTAGCGTGCGCTATGAATCCATGTTAGCGTACGCTACACATAGCCGATAGCGTGCGCTACATGCGCAAAATTACAATTTTTCATCACAATCATGAAATCATATGCTCAACAAGATCGGATTATGAAATACGGATAATAGTACTCCGACCAAAGTACAATAATTACAATATCACAAGTTCCAAATACATATCAGAAATCTCGGGTATTACACAATCTGGATCAGCAACAGTCAACTAAGCCTAGTACCGGTAAGAGGCATTGGAATGGGAATCAAAATAAGGTCGTGGTTTCTAATAAGCAAGCAAAGGTTGATCAAAGGTCGGGACCTAAGCCTCAAACCAGTAAGCCAAAGTGTTCGAAGTGTGGTAAGAATCATGGCGGAGAGTGTTTGTATGGAAAGGGTGTCTGCTACAGATGCAAGGAGCCAGGGCATGCATCTCGAACTGTCATCTCCAAAGGGCCAAAGGTCAAGGTTCTGGAGGAAAGGCTCGTATTTATTCTTTGACCCAAAAGAACGTAGATGAGAATCCCGGCATGGTGTCAGGTATGCTTATGATATCTAATGTGCCTGCTTTTGCTTTATTTGACACTGGTGCCACACATACTTTTATGTCTGCAAAGTTTTATCATGCTATTGGTCATAGAAGCGTTAGAACTGTTGAGTCTCTGGAGGTTAGCTTACCGTCAGGATATAAGATCATCACTAATACAATGATTGACGAGAATATTGAGATGGGAGGTAGAGAATTTGACGCTAGCCTGTATTTAATTAACTCGATGGATTTTGACGTGATCCTTGGTATGGACTGGCTCGATAGACATGATGCCGACATAAGGTGTCGTGAGAAGATGGTAACATTGAGGTGTTCGGACGGTGAGTCGATCACTTTTTATGGTACTAAGAGTAGGACAGTACCCAGAGTAATCACTGCCATGAAGGCACTGAGAAGTTTAAGGAAGGAGGAATGTCAGGGTTACTTGGTGAGTTTAGTCGACACTCGTACTAATGAGGTGTCCCCCATAGACGTACCTATAGTACGGGAGTTTTTGGATGTGTTTCCAGAAGATTTGCCGGGAGTCCCACCCGACCGACAAGTGGAGTTTAGTATTGATTTAGTCCCTGGGGCGGCCCCAGTGTCCAAAGCGCCATATAGGATGGCTCCGAGGGAACTTCAAGAATTGAAGGTCCAAATTTAAGAGCTGTTGGAGCTCGGATTTGTTCGTCCTAGTGTATCACCATGGGGTGCACCAGTGCTGTTTGTAAGAAAGAAGGATAGGTCACTTCGGATGTGTATAGATTACCGAGAGTTGAATCGACTCACGGTGAAGAATAAATACCCATTGCCGAGAATCGAGGATCTATTCGATCAGTTGAGGGGAGCCGGAACCTTTTCGAAGATCGATTGCGGTCGGGGTACCACCAATTGAAGATTAGGGAGTGTGACATTCCCAAGACGGCATTCAGGACCCGTTATGGACATTTTGAATTTGTAGTGATGCCATTTGGTCTGAGTAATGCACCAGCAGTCTTTATGGATTTGATGAACAAGGTGTTCCAACCTTATTTGGATAAGTTCGTGATCGTCTTCGTAGATGATATCTTGGTGTATTCTAAGGACAAGGAACGACACCAAGAGCATTTGAGAGTTACATTGGAGACCCTTCGCAAGGAGAAGTTGTATGCCAAGTTCAAGAAATGTGAGTTTTGGTTAAACAGAGTTGGATTCCTTGGACATGTGGTGACCTCAAAAGGAATTGAGGTAGATCCCGATAAGGTTGTAGCAGTGAGTAGTTGGGGAGTACCCAAGAATGCGAGCGAAGTTCGTAGCTTTCTGGGCCTAGCTGGCTATTATAGAAGATTTATTGAAGGATTTTCTAAAATCGCCACTCCTATGAACCAGTTAACAAGGAAGGGCGTGAGGTTTGAATGGAGTGAGAGGTGCGAGGAAAGTTTTCAAGAGTTGAAAAGGAGACTAACCTCGGCACCAGTATTAACGATTCCTGATCCGACGGATGACTTTGTTATTTATAGTGATGCTTCAAAGCAGGGTTTGGGTTGTGTTTTAATGCAACATGGTAAAGTAGTAGCCTATGCATCGAGACAGCTTAAACCACATGAGTTGAACTATCCAACGCATGATCTGGAGTTGGCTGTTGTAGTTCATGCACTGAAGATTTGGCGCCACTATCTCTACGGAGGGAAGTGTGAGATATACACGGACCATAAAAGTTTGAAATATCTTTTCACACAGAAGGATCTTAACATGAGGCAAAGGCGATGGTTAGAATTGGTGAAGGACTATAATTGTACCATTCATTACCATCCGGGTAAGGCTAATGTGGTAGCCGATGCCTTGAGTCGGAAAACTAGGGGAGAGTTAGCTTGCTTGACCGATCAGGAGAGTTTGATAAAGGAGGTCTCCGAGTTGAGGATTGAGGTAGTTGAGTTTCCAAAGAGTGCAAAAGCAATCCTATCATCTTTGGTCTTGCAACCAAACTTGAGGGATAAGATTAAGGAGGCTCAACCACGTGATAAGTTCTTGTGCAAGATGAAAGATCGGGCACAACGTGGGAGTATTGAGAAATTTGTCGTTGCTGCAGACGATGTTTTGACTTATGATGGGAGGTTATGTGTTCCTAAGGATCCATCCCTTAGGAAGCAAATTCTTGAAGAAGCTCACAGTGCACCATACTCCGCTCACCCGGGAGGTACAAAGATGTACCACGACCTGAAGAAGTTCTTTTGGTAGAGAGGAATGAAACGGGACACTGGTGTATTTGTGGAGAGGTGTATGATATGTCAGCAGGTGAAGGCAGAACACCAACGACCAGGAGGTTTACTCCAACCGTTGGAAATCCCAGAATGGAAATGGGAGCATATCACAATGGATTTCGTGGTTGGTCTGCCACGAACAGTGAGGAAGAACGATGCTATCTGGGTGATAGTAGATCGCTTGACGAAATCATCTCACTTTCTACCTGTGAGGATGACTTATACTATGGAACAGTATGCAAGGATTTATATTCGGGAGATTTTGAGGCTACATGGTGTTCCAGTGTCGATCGTCTCGGATAGAGATCCGCGATTTACATCGAAATTTTGGAAGAGTCTTCAGAGTGCGTTGGGCACTAAGTTAAATTTCAGTACTGCATATCATCCGCAGACCGATGGTCAATCTGAGCGGACTATCAAGACACTTGAAGATTTGTTGAGGGCGTGCGTTCTTGATACTGGTGAGAATTGGGAGAATATTTTGCCGTTAGTAGAGTTCGCTTATAACAATAGTTACCAAGCAACTATACAAATGGCCCCGTATGAGGCTCTCTACGGAAGGAAATGTCGATCGCCTCTTTATTGGAGTGAAGTTGGAGAAGGAAAGATTTTGGGTCCAGAATTGATCGAACAGACGGTAGAGAAGATAGCCAAGATCAGAAGCAGAATTAAGACTGCCCAGGATCGGCAGAAGGCTTATGCTGATAAACGAAGGAAAGATATCCAATTTGAGATTGGAGAGAAAGTGTTCTTGAAGGTAGCGCCTATGAAAGGAGTGATACGATTCGGTAAAAAGGGAAAGCTACAGCCTCGTCATATCGGACCTTTTGAGATTTTGGGTCGTGTTGGTGACCTTGCTTATCGTTTGGCACTGCCGTTGGAGTTATCAGGAGTGCACAATGTCTTTCACGTCTCCATGCTGAGAAAGTACATACATGATCCTAGTCACGTATGCAATTTCAAAGAGTTACATGTAGCCAAGAACCTGACTTATGAGGAGATGCCTACAGCTGTTTTGGAGTGTAAGGTACATCAGTTACGGAATAAAGAGGTTAAATTGGTGAAAGTTCAATGGATTCGTCATGGACCAAATGAGGCAAATTGGGAACGTGAAGAGGAGATCTGTTCTAAGTATCCAACATTCATTTTTCAAGGTACGTAACTTAATTTTCGAAGACGAAAATCTGTTAAAGGGGGGTAGATTGTAACGCCCCGATTTCACATATACAGTTATTGTGAATTATAGAAAATATGTTTAATTTTATTAAATCAATGCCCGAATAATTTTGTCATTTAATTCATCTCATTCTCATACAAATTCATTTCATTTCATTTTATTTTGATGTATGTCAAATTAATTAATTCACTATCTCATTTCATGACACATTAACTCTCATCACTTTATTTCATTGTGTTTTATCTCGTCATTTCTAGGCCCGAGTCAAATTTTAAACAATATTAATTGTTACCAAAATATTTTACAAAATAAATAATAATATTAATTATTATTATTACTATTATTATTATCATTATTACCAAAATTATTATTTTTATACGTATTACTCCACTACTATCATTATTATATCAATTATATTTAATCATGTGTTTTAATTTAACTAACTAAGATTAAACTTAATTAACCATGATTAAGAACTCTTCCTTTTCACACGTTTCCTCACCAGTCCTCTAATCTTATCAAAACTCCTCAATGATTCATCCTACAAGAACTCTACACAAATCAGAATTCTACTGCTAGTATTAAACATAGACTCTACGGTATAAATACCCTATTGTATACAGCACAAAAGCTTTTACAATACAGAATACACATACATAAAATTTTTCCTCTGCCGTTCACGTTCTGCAAGCACACAAAAAAAAACGAGGAACAACTCTGAAGGATCTTCCACAAGGAGAAAGGGGGGACGTCACCAAGAGAGCTATCGCGTTACTCGACTGCTGATCGGCCTCCGTCCTGTTTTCGATCAATTCAATCTTCTGCAAATTCTTCTTCTCTATTGAATATCAAGGTATAAACCACATCTCCAGAATTTACCATATTATTTTTATTTAATTATAAAAAAAAAGCCATAGTAATTTTCTCAACCCAGATTTCCCCTGTTCAACCAACCCAAATCCCAATCGTGTTCACCTGGACCATCCCATCCAGTTCCGATCTGAACCCGATTCAACCCATGTGCAAACCCAAAACCAGGCCCGTACGAACCACCCAATTTCAATTTCCGGAAACTCCAAACTGCCGCGCACGACGACACCTCCAGCCACCGCGATGATGTCATGGCCCTTTCGTTTCGCCGTCGTCGTCCCTTGTCTGGAGCGCAGCCGTTCTTTCGCTGTGTGTGTGAGTTCTCTGATTGTGTGGTGTGTGAATTTGTGTGTATGGCGGACTGTGTGTGTGGATGTTGTTTCTTTGGACAATTTTAGAGAGAGAGAGAGAGAAGAGGGCAGAGAGAGAGGGAGGGGGTGCAAGGGAGGAAAGAGGGATGAAATGAGTTTGTCGGCTGAGGTTAGGTGTTAAGGGTTTTTATACCCAGTTATTTTTAGGGTTCTTCAATTTAATCCCCAAGTTCCAGAAACTCTTAAATTGACCCCAAATCAGTTTTCAGTGTATACCACTTCCAGTCTCTAATTTTTAGTTTCTTCAGATTAACCCCAATCAGCTTGATAACTCTTTCAATTTCAGTCCCTGAATTTTCCAATCCTTTTAATTCCCCTAGCCAGATTCAATATTTTCAAAATCAGTCCCTTTCGGCCAAGCTTTTAACATGTTAACTATTTCAATTGATATTATTATTCACTCATAATTTAATTCTGAGTCATATAATAATTATAATTTTTTGTTATTATTAATTGTAGATAATAACAAGAATTTACGGGCCTAGAATTATCGAGTCAAGCATCTTCATCACATTCAAGTTCAGAACTGCATTTTATCCAGGTGTGGGGATTTATTACGCTTTTGTTTATTTTAATTGCTTTATATATTGTCTCGTATGTGCACGTGAAATCAGTCAGAAGCACTTAAATGTTCAATCAGTCAGAAGCACTTAAATGTGCAACCAGTCAGAAGCACTTAAATGTGCAACCATTCAGAAGCACTTAAATGTGCAAATCAGTCAGAAGCACTTAATTGTGCATAAAGCCTTCGGGCTAGCCGACGGACTTCCGAATTTATCAGTCATGTTGTTTATACTTGCTAATATATTTAGTAATTAACGTAGACATATTGTGTACTCTCCACACTGAGCGAGTTGGAAGCTCACCCCACTATTTTACCCCCTTTCAGGTTGAGCAGCTCGATGTGGCATGCCTTGGAGTGTGGGATGATCAAGCCTCATGAGTTGTTATTTATTTATTTACTATTATTTTTCTCAAGCTACGCTTTATGAACAATTGTTCCATTTGTTTTATTTTAAAGTCAAATTATGTTTTTATTTAATGGTGACTTGGGATTATTACTTGCGATCATTAAGTTTATTTTTCTTAAAAATATATTTCCGCTGCAAAATTTTTATTTACTCTTCTTAAAATTAGAAAAGCTATATTTTAAAAAAGTGGTCGCTACACCAGAGCTAGTCAGGAAGAATTTGAAAACCACGAAAAGTGGTGTTGTTTGTTGATTCTTTAGTCTAATACTCGCAAGCGCACGATTTGTTCGATGTAGATATGCGATGCAAGGTCGATTCCACAGGGAGGACTATACTAGTGAAGTCAAATTATTCCTATCGTTTTGAACCAAATTATATTAAATACTAAGCTAGTCCCAAATAATTTGATTTTTGATTGGTTAAAATAATTGCAACAAATAACATTAATTTTTAAGTAGATTTTAGATAAATTGATTTTAAATAATTTACTAGGGTTTAGAGTCCACCAATGTCTATTTATTATTTATTTTATATTTTAATTCCAAGAAATTCAGGGAATAGATTCTGAAATCAATCTCACTATTTTCCTATAGATTTGACAATAAGTACAAAATTATAATTCAAATATAGATTTTTATTCGGTTAAAAAATGTAATTTCTAAGCATTAAATATACCCAATTTAATGGAAAACAAATAATTGAAGAAATTAACTAATATCAATAATCACAAAGCAAGGGGGAATTTATAACTATCAAAAATACGTGATCTAATTTATGAAATAATATTTCCCTATTGAAGCGAAAATCATAATCATTAAAAATATTTATTTGGAATTATTATATAAATATTAATAATAATATAGACATGGTTTCATCATAACCCCAGTAAAATAAAATTACTCACTCATAATAACAAAACAAATAAATAAATATTCCATAATATTATTACTCCTATATAATTTTATTACACACTATTTTTATTTCTCTCCCTTACAATAATATCTCTCTATTTTTTCTCCTTTTTTTCTCCTCCTCAAACACTACACATTCATCCCCTATTTATACTACTACAAAATTAATAAAATAATAATTTTTAATATTTTAAAATCCCACCCCCAATAATACACGGCTGCCCATTAATGATGATATCATGGATGACATCAGCAGAGAGTTGAATTTCTGGTCCAATCGGGTGTTGAAACGTGGCACAATATGGTCCTTCTATTTAATTGTCCTTCGAACGGTCATAACTTCTTCATACGAACTCAGATTTAGATGATTTTTTTTTTAAAACGATCGTCTCGACGAGACGAATAAAATGAGACAAGTGTAAAAATATCGCCCTTGAACCAATTGATCTGTCTTGTACTGGTTGGTTAACCTGCAGATATAATTTAATTCCAATTAATTATCCAAAAATGACATAAAATTATAGAAAATTCTAACAAAATGAAATAATATAAATATATGGTAAAATGAATAAATTATCACACAACACACAATTATATATATAAAATACTAATAAAAATATTACTCAAAATATACTAAACAAATTCCCCCACACTTATCTTTTGCACGTCCTCGGGCAAATCTTATACCCGAGTTATAATACTCATATACTGAAAAAAATCATGACAAAACCAATATCAAGAGAGAACAAGTGATCATGACCCAAGTGAGATCAGAGAAAAAAATAGGATGCCGCACCAAATTCTAACAACTTCATTGAGAATCGAATTCCAAAAGATTCAATACCCTCACAGTGGATATCACTCTTCACTCAAGTGTATATACGGGATATTCGAGAAGAGTTCACTCATATCAAAGCATAATGTGTCATTGCCATATGTTTGGTCAAAAATCAAATCTCCACTACTTAAAAATAAACTCATGCATAAATCAAAAGGTCTTTCTTTTGGTTGTAACGTGGCTTTGAGTATGGGTAGGATAAAGGGAAAATTATGAGGTTTGCTAGCCAAGATCAATTGTGAATTTAGATGCATAACGAATCCTACAAATAACAATCAACACCCCCATTCTGTAATGAAAACTCTCAAACCATCATCCCCAAGTTATTTTGTACATGGTAATTGAATATTCATCTGGTAAGGTCATACTCTTGTGTAAGAAAAAGTATACAATGGATCTTCTGGAAGGAATTATGTATCACTCAAGGGATAGTTCAAGTGCTATTTTATGTATATATAGTGATGATTTTCGCACTTGACATCCCACTTTTTTTTTCTTTCAGGCCGTTTTTTTGGCCTTTATTTATATTTTTTTATTCGGTTCAATACTCCAATGTACTTCACACCCTTTCACTTTCAACAAAAGCTCTTAATCTCCACAATACTCTTATGAACATCGGTCCCTATTTGTCACACATCTAGTTCACAATTAAATCCTTGACTAGAGGGTGCAAATGGATGAGTCATCAACAAGAATGGATAATGGCTAAAGTAATGTGCTTGATCAAAGAAATAGGCTCAGGCTCAATGGGGCTTCTAAGGATAAAATGTAATGGGTGGGAAAATATAAGCCAACAAGGGGTTAATCCTAATTGGCTTTATCATCTTAATGCAAGAGTTTATGAATGTAGTCTCGAAATGTATAAATGAGCAAGTTCTAGAATGAGCACAATATGTTTGACCACACAACAAAAAATATAGAGCGTATATATAAGGATTGCTCTAAGGCTCAAAACTCACAAAAAGGGTGTTGTGTACTGAATCTCATACACCTTCATCCAAATCCATTATCAAAACCAGTGAAACATCCCAAAAATGATTTTTTCACTAACGTTTTCTCAAGAAAATGGTGCCGTGATTTTCAACACCTTATATATATATATATATATAGATAGATAGATAGATAGATATACACCTTCCCCCACACTTAATGATAAATAATATCCTTATTGTGTAAAAAGAACAATGGAGTAAGGGTTTAAACAAGGCTTCCCTGTTTATGAAAGACGACGCTTCGCTCAAGCCCCTTTTTTTTTGGACCTGCAAGAAATAAGTGTGGCAAAACAACAAAAGAAAATATATACCCGGAAATATAACACAAACAACCTAGATGCGCTTCAAGATAGTCTGAAGAGTCGCCTTACGCTGCCATCAATGATTTTATTAAAAACAAACGAGAAAAAGTACAGTAATAGAAATAACAATACATAAATCGTGGATAGATGCGCGTCAAGAGGTCGAAAAGAAACTCCTTAAGCTGCCATCATTTTTACGATTTTTACACTCGCTAAAAAGTAAAAACAACAAGAGGAATGAAGTGGGATATCAGAGGGAAATGAATGTATCAATTTTGCGTTTCCGCTGTAATACCCGGTTGTAATTCAGTAATTATCATTCAGTATTTATCATTCAGTAATTGATACTCAGTAATTTTCACTCATTATTAATCATTTGTCTCTCATATTCAGTCATGGTATTCATCATTCAGAGTAATTGTATCGTGTATCAATCGTCACTCATCACTAATCTGATTGGAGTTTCGTGCCGTGTTTATCATCATTGTCATTTTCGCTATGAGTGCGTGAGGAGTAGCGCACGCTACGTACTCCTTTAGCGTACGCTAATTGGGTATTGGTAGCGCACGCTACGACTCAGCTTTAGGGCACGCTAAGGTTACCACGCAGCCCGTAAGGTACTGGACTGCAGGTGAGTTATAAGTAGCGCACGCTACGAATGGTAAGTAGCGCGCGCTAGTGGGTTGTAGTAGCGCACGCTAATATTGGGTGTAGCGCGCGCTAAGGACAGATCAGGTTGAGTCCAGTGGCTACTGGACTACACTGGATTAATTCATAGCGCACGCTATGTGTTGTTTTTAGCGTACGCAATCGATATTATAGCGCACGCTAAATAATGGTTGTAGCGCACGCTATCGAGGTCAGATCAGAGGACAGGCAGTTTCTGGATTCCAGTACTGGGCATCAAATTATTCGTTAGCGCACGCTAACTATGAGTATTAACGTACGCTAATGATATGGCCGTAGCGCACGCTACAAAAAGGTACGTAGCGCGCGCTACCGTTTTCGGACAGTGGGTACTGGAATACCCAAATTACCCGTTAGCGCACGCTACCCATTAGGGCTAGCGCACGCTAACCTGGAGCGACTATATAGTGGACAGTTGGCCTGAGTTTCGTCATTTCTCACTATCTTTCGTTTTTGGTGCGACTTCGGGCGATTTTGGGCGACTTGGAGTGTTCTCTTCGAGCTTCTATCATCCATCATCATATTCAAGGCTTTGAGTTGGATTATCATCACTTCATCATCTCCTTAACATCAAATCAAAGGTATTAATTTCTTGGATCTAGAATCTCGGATTTTTGGGTTTTCCTTCCGATTTGTTCGTGTAAGCTTGGATTATCATTGGAATATATTAGATATGGATTATCTACCTTGGATAAATATATTCCTACGGATTTAATGGTTATTTTCGGAATTATTTCTAGAACCCTTGGGGTTGACTTCGGTTAATTGGGGATTTTCCGATTGATGTTGTTGTAATCATGTATTATGGATTCCTAATGGATTATTGATATCATTGAAGTGTTTTGTTAGTTCGAAATACTCAATTTGTTGTTGGTTTCGACATATTCGGGATTGGATATTTTCGAAGTTGTGTGGTGGGTTATGTATTCGTTGGAATGCCCTATGAGTTTGATTATCGTTGTTTCGACCTTTGGGTTAGTCGTGTTTTGTTGCTCGATACGTGTATTGAACGATTGTTGGTAATTATGGTCATTCAAGGTTGTTCGAGCGACCGGTATCTCGATTAGGACGTTGTTCATGGAAGGACTTTGTCATCGGTATTGTGTAAGTTAATTCTTACTCGGTTAAAAGGATATTCATTCCTTTTTGTTGTTGAATTACTCATAATCATAATTCATTCATCATGGTATTGATCATATTGAGACTTGTAATTATCGAATAATCATTTCATTCAC
Organism: Orobanche coerulescens; assembly: GCA_033398695.1. Taxonomy (NCBI): domain Eukaryota; kingdom Viridiplantae; phylum Streptophyta; class Magnoliopsida; order Lamiales; family Orobanchaceae; genus Orobanche; species Orobanche coerulescens. The sequence goes on from CM065816.1 coordinate 121,706,508, forward strand.
GAGGAACGACGGTTCCAAATCATTTCATTGGATTATCAATCATTTCACTATTATTTTCATCTCGGTGAGTCATCTTGACCTTGTCGGATTATTATTATTATTCATTGATATTCATTATGGTCATTCTTGTTCATATGACCTTCTGGGTTCATATTGCGTGGCCGGGTGTGGCTATGTGGAATTTTTAGTCGGGCACACGATGGTCATGTATTGGGTTCACCGATACATTGGACCGTGCACACGGTAAAGCTTAACTCCGTGAGACTAATTAGGTACAAGGACGGGTGTGTCCGGTCATTCGTCTTGTACACTTGCACAGGGCATTACGGGCGTACTATGATACTCCTCTTCAGCGTAATTCATAACTAAGGATATTTCATAACTTCGGTTAAATCATGATTGTGTATTTTTCAACCCTTGAGGATTGTTGTTCTGTGTAACTGACCCCGTTGGGGGATTTTGTTTTCAGGTCACGGCAAGGCAAAGGCACGGGAAGAGCATGTTGACGGCGACGAGTCCCAGTGATACTAGTAGGGGGCCCCAGTCATTCCGTTTGTTCAGTCATTTTCAGTCATTTCAGTTATTCCGTCATTTGTATTTTCCGCTGCAAATTCCGTTTGAGATGTTATTTATTCAGGGTGGTGTATTTTATCTTCATATAAAATATACTAGTATTCGGTGTTGTCCTGGTGTGTTGTACTTAAACTCCTCCTCGGAGTACTTGGTAATATAATGTGGTTCGGTACTACAATTATATTATTTAATTCATCATTTTTATTTGCCTGGTGGGTCCCAGTCGGGGATTCACGGCACTGTAATATCCGCCTAGTTTGGGGTGTTACAGAGTTGGTATCAGAGCCTGGTTTTGAATAGTACCCTCCAAGTCATGTCTCATTTGAAATCATAGTCATCGGACTAGTATCATTGGACTTTCGCGTCACGTGTGACCTGTGCAAATGCCTAGCCAATCAGACCAAGAACTGTAAGATTTCTAATGCCATGGTATAATTTCTGGCATTAATCATTCATTCATAATTCATCAGTTAACAATCCTCAATCATCATTGTCATTTTGACCAGGACGGTCAGGTTAACTCATTAATAACTCGATTCATTTCATTATTCAGTTGTTGATCAGGAAGATCAAATCATTAATCATGTTCAAGATAATCATGTCACCTCAGTTGATCATTCATGTAATCACTGTGTTAGAGTGCGTATGCTCATTTTTATCATCTCATGTCATAATCATAACGTATTATTCATGCGGTGAATATAATCATCATGTGACTTTCCTACTTCAGTATGGAGAGGGCAAGAATAGGACGTGGAGGACGAGGCCGTGGAGCGGGCCGAATCCCGAGAGCTCGTGTGAATACACGTGCAAACGCGAGGAATAATGCTAATTCATCGAGCAGCGACGCTGCCACTCATTCACCTGGACGCGATCATTCACTATCGGGGAGTCGTACCCGGGACACGGCTCAGTCAGAGGGTGTCCGGGTTGACCCACTCGCTTTTATGCAGGGAATGATGGCCCAAATGACCCAGATGGCTCAGTTGATGGAGACGATGCATCACTCCATCAATCAAAATCAGTAGGCTCCTCCGCCGCCACCTCAGAGGCAAGAGAGGAATGTGAGTAATATCATCGGCGATATCTCTCGCCAGAGGCCACCTACTTTTGAGGGCTCGTCTGAGCCGGCAGATATCATTCATTGGCTCGGGCATTTCGAGAAGTTGTTTGCTATGGTAGAGTGTCCCGAAGGACACAAAGTTTCTGTTGCGGCTTACTACCTGGGTAAGAGCGCACATTCTTGGTGGTTATCGTTGAAGCCCACCGAAGGATCTTGTACTTGGGATCAGTTCAAGACTCTCATGATGGAGAGGTATTATCCGGCCCCACTCAGAGAGGCCAAGCTGTCAGAATTACTCACCCCCGACCCCTCAGCAGACGAGGATGTTCTCGCCATTGCCGAGAAATTTCAGGAACTTCTTCCTTTCGCCTCATCCATCATTCATTCAGAGGCGGATAAGATCAAGTATTTCAGCAAGAGGCTGAAACCCCGTATGAGACTCCAGCTACTTAATCATAATTGCACCACGTTGGCCGAATTCATTGAGAAAGCTCTCACCTACGAGCTTACTGCTAAAGAAATTGCTAAGCAGCAACCTTCGTCTGCTAGCAAGAAATCGAAGAATCGTAATCAGTCTGAAGGCGGTCAGACAACCTTCAAGAAACCCCGTGCGGGCTCCGCTTTTTCTGAGCGATCTCCTGTGTCGTCTAAACCCGCGGAATCTCAGTCTCGAGCGGCCAGTTCGGCCATCACCTGTTTTAACTGTGGGGATCTTGGTCACCTCAGTACCAAGTGTCCGAGACAGACTATCACATGTCATAATTGTGGAATTGGTGGGCATAAGGCCCGTTTTTGCCGTAGGGACTCCAAACCTACTCAGACGTCATCTCAGGCACCTAAGCGAACACTGCTCGTAATCGAGCCACTCAATCAGCATCGTTTAAAACGACAGGAGCGACTAAAGGTGGAGCTTTTAGCCAGCAGACGGGAGCGTCCGGTGCCGGGACTAGCAAGCCCCGGATTTATAAGATGAAGAAGACCGATGATCCGGAGGCCCAAATGATCTCAGGTACACTCGATATTCTATCTCAACCTATGTGTACCCTTTTTGATACTGGTGCATCGCATTCATTCATTTCCGAGTCATGTTTGAGTAGACTACGTCTGGGTAGTGCTACTAGTTGTGAGCCTTATGTCATTGGCCTACCTGATGGTAGACGAATTATCGGTAATCGTGAGATTCGAATTGTCCGATTCGGCCATGGTCGTGTTTGGCCGGACCTAATCGTGGTAGATTTGCCGAGGGACGACGTCATCTTGGGTATTGATTGGATAGATCGTCATGATGCCATCATTAGTGTCCGTAGCGTATGGTCACTATCATTTCGCATTTACGATGGGGTTGAATGTGTGTTTCGGGGAGGTAATCCCATTACTGCTCGTAAGGTCATTAATTTGATGAAAGCAAGAAGGTTACTCAATCGGGATGTGTCGGTTATTGGTGCTATATGGCCAAAACCGAGAAGTCATCAAGAATGTTAACGGATATTCCGGTGGTGAGGGAATATGCCGATGTTTTCCAGACGAGTTACTGGTTTGCCTCCACAGAGGGATGTGGAATTCACGATTGAGTTGGAGCACAGTACGTCCCCGATATCGAAGGCACCGTACTGGATGGCCCCGACCGAAATGCAGGAATTAAAGAACCAACTTGAGGAGTTGTTCGAGAAAGGTTATATCCGACCGAGTGCGTCCCCGTGGGGAGCACCAGTGTTGTTTGTCAAGAAGAAGGATGGTTCATTCCGCTTATGTATTGATTATCGGGAGTTGAACAGGGTGACGACCAAGAATAAGTATCCCTTACCCCGTATTGATGATCTCTTAGATCAACTTCAGGGAGCTTCAGTATTTTCCAAGATCGACTTAAGGTCTGGATATCATCAGTTGCGGATCCGAGAGTCGGACATCGCGAGGACGGCGTTTCGAACACGCTATGGTCATTATGAGTTTGTGGTGTAATACCCGGTTGTAATTCATTCATTTTCATTCAGTAATTATCAGCCTGTAATTGTCACTCAGTGTATTTTCACTCAATTATAATCATTCATCAATCATGTTCATTCACCGTGTTCACCGTTCGTATAAACTTCGAGTTGAGTATCGTTATTGTTCATCGTTTCAACTTTCCTCATATGAGTTCGACTTTGTTAGATCACCATTAATTTTTGGTAACTCCAAAAATTCTAAATCTTTGCAATATTATAGAGCATCGAGTTAGCTTTCCAATGGTTCAAACGGTGAGTCAATCGGAGTCCGGACGAGAGAGTTATGGTCGTTTTAGCTCAACCGCTCATTTTTGATTTTGGCGATCACCGCCGAACGAACTCGGCCGTGTCGTCCGACACGCCCGTGCCGTACTTGTCCGGATAGTGCCGGAGCGTCGCCTCGAGACCCGACCGTGTCGTGCAGCACGGCCGAGTCGAGCTCTTCCGGATTAGCTGTAGCGACGCCCGCAGGCCCGACCGTGTTCGGGACACGGCCGAGTCATTGTCGAGCGCCGGACGGGTCACTGTCGGTAGGCCCCTTCGCGCCTCGACCGTGTCAAGCGGGACACGGTCGAGTCCTGCCGGCCGGCTGCGCGCCACGACCGTGTCGGGCGGGCACGGTCGAGCCTTGGCCGAGTCAACCCCTATAAATTCTTTTTTGAGCATTTTGAGCTCATTTCTCCCATTTTTTCCATCTTCTTCACTCGCAACCGAGAGAGAAATACTTGAGGGAGAGATTTCTTCATCAATTATCATTTGAGAGTATATTTTTCATCACCTTCAATCATTCGGGAAGCTTGGATACTCGATTTAACTCGTGTTCTTCGGATCGAATTGGTTGGATATTCAAGAGGTAATTTCTTCAACACTTTGGACTTCGATTTTGTGTTGAGATATGATGTTTTGGACGTTATAATCATGTTATATGAAGGGATATGTATATGATTATGAGTTTGTATAAGGATTCATTGGATTATTGAGGATTATTCAAGAACACCTTGAATATCGAGTTGGAATTGGAGATTTTCGACTAATTGTTGTTATAATCACATTTTTGGATATTCATAACGGATTATTGATCGTATTGGAGATGTTTTGTTGGTTTGAAACACTTCTTGGAGACTTTGATATTGATATATCGAGGTTTGATTGTAAACAATCGGAGTTTGGATACAACGTGTTTGATTTAATGCCTCAATGGACTTAGTTTTATCGTATCGACGTTTTGAGTTCGTTATATTCGTGTTTGATTCGTATATTGATCGGATTGTCGGTAATTGTATTGAATTAAGGTTGTTCGTGCGACCGACACTTCATTTAGGACATTTGTTCGTGGAAGGACTTTCTTCATCGGTATTTTGTAAGTTGATTCTTACTCGGTTAAAAGGATATTCATTCCTTTTGTTGTTGATCATTCATAATCATAACTCATTCATCATTGTATTAATCATTTTGAGACTTGTAATTGTCGGATAATCATTTCATTAGCGAGGAACGGCGGTTCCAATCATTTCATTGAAAACTATCAATCACTTCATTATCACTTTCGTATCGGTGAGTCATTCTTGACTTTGTCGGATTATTATTATTCATTGATATTCATTATGGTCATTCTTGTTCATATGACCTTCTGGGTTCATATTGCGTGGCCGGGTGCGGATGTGTGGAATTTTTAGTCGGGCACGTGATGGCCATGTGTTGGGAGTGATACATTGGACTGTGCACACGGTAACGATTACCTCCGTGAGACTAATTAGGTACAAGGACGGGTGTGTCCGGTCATCCGTCTTGTACACTTGCACAGAACACTACGGGCGTACTATGATACTCCTCTTCAGCGTAATTCATAATTAAGAATATTTCATAACTTCAGTTAATTCATGATTGTGTAATTTCAACTCTTGAGGATTGTTGTTACGTATGGCGGCCCGTTGGGGATTTTGTTTCGTGTCATGGCAAGGCAAAGGCACGGGAAGAGCATGTTGGCGGCGAGTCCCAGTGATACTAGTAGGGGCCCCGGTCATTCCGTGTGTTCGGTCATTTTGATCATTTGATTATTTACATCATTTGTATTTTCATTGCAAATTCCGTTTGTAATGTTTATTTATTCAGGGTGGTGTATTTTATCTTCATATAAAATACACTAGTATTCGGTATTGTCCTGGTGTGTTGTACTTAAACTCCTCATCGGAGTGTTTGGTAATATAATGTGGTTCGGTACTACAATTATATTATTTAATTCATCATTTTCATTTGCCTGGTGGGTCCCAGTCGGGGATTCACGGCACTGTAATATCCGCCTAGTTTGGGGTGTTACAGAGTTGGTATCGGAGCGTGGTTTTGAATACTACCCTCCAAGTCATGTCTCATTTGAAATCATCGTCATCGGACTAGTATCATTGGACTTTCGCGTCACGTGTGACCTGTGCAAATGCCGAGCCAATCAGACCAAGAACTGTAAGATTTCTAATGCCATGGTATAATTTCTGGCAATAGTCATTCATTCATAATTCATCAGTTAACAATCCTCAATCATCATTGTCATTTTGACCAGGACGGTCAGGTTAACTCATTAATCAGTCAATTCATTTCATTGTTCAGTTGTTGATCAGGAAGATCGAATCATTAATCTTGTTAACTCATTCAAGATAATCATTTCAATAATTTCATCAGACAATCAGGCCACGTCAATTAATCATTCATGTAATCACTGTATTTGAGCGCGTATGCTCATTTTCATCATTTCATAATATAATCATAATGTGATACTCATGCGAGATATATAATCATCATGTGACTTTCCTACTTCAGTATGGAGAGGGCAAGAAGAGGACGTGGAGGACGAGGCCGTGGAGCGGGCCGAATCCCGAGGGCTCATGTGAATACACGTGCAAACGCGAGGAATAATGCTAATTCATCGAGCGGCAGCGCCACTCATTCACTGGACGCGATCATTCACTATCGGGAGTCGTGCAGGACACGGCTCGGTCAGGGTGTCCGGGTTGACCCACTCGCTTTTATGCGGGGCATGATGGCCCAAATGACCCGGATGGCTCGATTGATGGAGACAATGCATAACTCCGTCAATCAAAATCGGAGCTCCTCCGCCGCCACCTCGGAGGCAAGAGAGGAATGTGAGTAATATCATCGGTGATATCTCTGCTTGAAGGCCACCTACTTTTGAGGGCTCGTCGAGCCGTGAGATATCATTCATTGGCTCGAGCATTTAGAAGTTGTTTGCTATGGTAGAGTGTCCCGAAGGACACAAGGTTTTGTTGCGGCTTACTGCAGGTAAGAGCGCACATTCTTGGTGGTTATCGTTGAAGCCCACCGAAGGATCATGTACTTGGGAGCAGTTCAAGACTCTCATGATGGAGAGATATTATCCGGCCCCGCTCGGAGAGGCCAAGGCTGTCGAATTGCTCACCCCGACCCCTCGGCGAGACGAGGATGTTCTCGCCATTGCCGAGAAATTTGAGAACTTCTTCCTTTCGCCTCATCCATCATTCATTCGGAGGCGGATAAGATCAAGTATTTCAAAGAAGAGGTGAAACCTCGTATGAGACTTCAGTTACTTAATCATAATTGCACCACGTTGGCCGAATTCATTGAGAAAGCTCTCACCTATGAGCTTACTGCTAAGGAAATTGCTAAGCAGCAACCTTCGTCTGCTAGCAAGAAATCGAAGAATCGCAATCAGTCGGAAGGCGGTCAGGCAACCTTCAAGAAACCCCGTGCGGGCTCTGCTTTTTCTGAGCGACCTCCAGTGTCGTCTAAACCCGCGGAATCTCAGTCACGAGCGGCCAGTTCGGCCATCACCTGTTACAACTGTGGGGATCTTGGTCATGTCAGCACCAAGTGTCCGAGACGATGCATCACGTGTCATAAGCGTGGAACCGTGGGACATAAGGCCCGTTTTGCCGTAGGGACTCCAAACCTACTCGGACGTCATCTCGGGCACCTAAGCGATCGGCCGTTGAGAATCGAGCCACTCAATCGGCGTCGTTTAAAAGCAGCGGGGAGCGACTAAAGGGGAGCCTATAGTCGCAGACAGGAGCGTCGGTCTTGGGACTAGCAAACCCGGATTTATGAGATGAAGAAGACCGATGATCCCGAGGCCGAATGATCTCGTATACTTGATATTCTATCTCAACTTTGTGTGTACCCTTTTTGATCTTGGTGCATCGCATTCATTCATTTCGAATCATGTTTGAGTAGACTACGTGCAGGTAGTGCTACTAGTTGTGAGCCTTATGTCATTGGTCTACGATGGTAGACGAATCATCGTGTCGTGAGATTCGAGATTGTCGATTCGGTTTCATGGTCGTGTATGGCGGCGGACCTAATCGTGGTAGATTTGCCGAGGCAGCGTCATCTTGGGTATTGATTGGATGGATCGTCATGATGCCATCATTAGTGTCCGTAAGCGTATGGTCACTATCATTTTGACGATGGGGTTGAATGTGTATTTCGGGAGGTAATCCCATTGCAGTAAGATCATTAATTTGATGAAAGCGGTGCGATTACTCGATCGAGGATGTGTCGGTTATTGGTGCTATATGACCAAAACCGAGGAATCATCAGTAATGTTGTCGGATATTCCAGTAGTAAGGGAATATGCCGATGTATTTCCAGACGAGTTACCTGGTTTGCCTCCACAGAGGGATGTGGAATTCACGATTGAGTTGGAGCCTGGTACGTCCCCGATATCGAAGGCACCGTACCGAATGGCCCCGACCGAAATGCGAGAGTTGAAGAACCAACTTGAGGAGTTGTTCGAGAAAGGTTATATTCGACCGAGTGCGTCCCCGTGGGGAGCACCAGTGTTGTTTGTCAAAAAGAAGGATGGTTCTTTTCGCTTGTGTATCGATTATCGGGAGTTGAATAGGGTGACAATCAAGAATAAGTATCCCTTACCCCGTATTGATGATCTCTTAGATCAACTGCAGGGAGCTTCAGTATTTTCCAAGATCGACTTAAGGTCTGGATATCATCAGTTGCGGATCCGAGAGTCGGACATCGCGAAGACAGCGTTTCGAACACGCTATGGTCATTATGAGTTTGTGGTTATGCCGTTCGGATTGACTAATGCACCTGCGGTATTCATGGAGTTAATGAATCGGGTTTTCATCGACTTTTTGGATCGGTTTGTTGTTGTCTTCATCGATGACATTTTGATTTATTCTCGTGACCGGGAGGAACACGAGTCTCACCTTCATCGAGTGCTCGACGTGTTGAGACGAGAACAACTTTATGGGAAGTTTTCCAAATGCGAGTTCTGGATGTCCGAGGTGACTTTTCTCGGACATGTAATTTCATCAGATGGAGTGCGTGTTGATCCTCAGAAGACGGAGGCTATCCAGAATTGGTTACCTCCGAAGAATGTTAAGGAAATCCGAAGCTTTCTCGGATTAGCCGGTTATTATCGGAGGTTTGTGGAAGGATTTTCCAAAATTGCTCAACCATTGACGAACCTTTTGCGGAAGGATAAGAAATACACGTGGTCCGACGCGTGTCAGCGGAGTTTTGAGGAACTCAAGAGCCGGTTAATGTCGGCACTGTACTTTCCTTGCCGCAGGGACGGAGGGATTTGTGGTTTATAGTGATGCGTCCGGACGGGGTCTCGGATGTGTACTCATGCGAAGCAGGAAGGTTATTGCCTATGCTTCACGGCGGTTGAGACCTTACGAGGTTAATTATCCGACACACGACCTTGAGCTAGCGGCCGTGGTGTTCGCTTTGAAGATTTGGCGTCATTACCTTTATGGCGTCACTTGTCGATATTCACCGATCATAAAAGTTTAAAGTATATATTTACTCGAAGGAATTAAATATGCGACGAGGCGGTGGTTAGAACTAATCAAGGATTGTGATATTGAGATCCTTTACCACCGGGCAAGGCGAACGTTGTCGCCGACGCCTTGAGTCGTAAGTCCATTCGGGAGCGGATGCTTGCTCGTTTAACAATTCGAAGGAGCTCCAACAGAATTCCTTAGACCCGAGATCGAGTGCAGCCGGCGAGTTCGGGGACACTTTGTATGTTAGATATTTCATCATCTCTTGAGGATGCAATCGGGGAGAATCGGGGTTCGGACCCGGCATTGTTGCGCATTCGTGAGGATGTGGCTCGGGGAGAGCCCACGGATTCGTGGTCCACGAGGATGGACTTTTGAGGTTTAAGAACCGGTTGTGCGTGCGCGAATGACGAGTTGAAAAACTCGATTTTGAGAGAAGCTCATGCTACCCCTTATTACATTCATCCGGTCTAGCAAGATGTATAAGGACTTGAAACAAAATTACGGTGGAGTAATATGAAGCGAGAAGTCGCGAATTTGTTTCGAGATGCTTAACTTGCCAACAAGTCAAGATTGAACATCGGCGGCCGTGGGTATCTTTGAAACCTCTCCCTATTCCAGAGTGGAAGTGGGAAGACATTTCTATGGATTTCATCACGAGCTTGCCGATGAGTCGTCGTGGCATGAATACAATCTGGGTGATTGTGGACCGTTTAACTAAATCAGCTCATTTCCTTGAGATCAAGGATACGTGGGGTCCCGAGAGACTGGCCCAGTTATTCATCAAGGAGATAGTAAGACTGCACGGTACTCCTAAGAGTATCGTTTCCGATCGTGACGGACGATTTGTATCTCATTTTTGGAAATCAGTTCATCGTGCTATGGGAACCCAGCTTAATCTCAGTACCGCTTTTCATCCTCAGTCCGACGGACAATCAGAGAGGACCATTCAGACATTAGAGGACATGTTGAGGGCATGCGTCCTCGATTGGAAGGACGATTGGGAAGCCCAACTACCATTGATCGAGTTCACGTATAATAATAGTTGGCATGCTTCGATTAAGATGGCACCTTACGAGGCCTTGTATGGTCGTCGTTGTCGATCTCCGTTGTATTGGGACGACTTATCAGAATCATTGGGCACCGAGCCCGATATGCTTATAGCCGCCCGTGAGAAGGTAGCTTTGATCAGGAGTCGTTTGTTGGCGGCTCAGTCGCGAAATCATATGCCGATAACCGTAAATGCGACCATTAGAGTTCGAGGCTGGTGACCATGTGTTGGTCAAGGTATCCCCGAGTCGTGGTATCTTCCGTTTTGGGAAGAGGGGAAAGTTGAGTCCGAGATTCATTGGACCGTTCGAGATTTTGGATTGAGTAGGCGAGTTAGCTTATCGATTGGCTTTACCTCCGGCGTTGAGCCGAATTCATAATGTGTTTCATGTCTCTCGATTGCGAAAGTATGTTGCCGACCCGAGTCACATCTGCGGTTCGACGAATCGAGATCGCCGACGATCATTCATATGAGGAGCGTCTATACGAGTTTTAGAGCGGCGAATCAAACGGTTGAGAAATAAGTCGATTCCTTTGGTCAAGATTCGATGGTCCAGGACATGGAGTCGAAGAGGCCACTTGGGAAACCGAGGAGATTATGCGGGAGAGTTATCCCGAGTTGTTTGACCCTTAGTTTCGGGACGAAACTCTTTTAAGGGGGAGTATGTAATACCCGGTTGTAATTCATTCATTTTCATTCGGTAATTATCACTAATTGTCACTCGGTGTATTTTCACTCAATTATAATCATTCATCAATCATGTTCATTCACCGTGTTCACCGCTCGTATAAACTTCGAGTTGAGTATCGTTATTGTTCATCGTTTCAACTTTCCTCATATGAGTTCGACTTTGTTAGATCACCATTAATTTTTGGTAACTCCAAAAATTCTAAATCTTGCAATATTATAGAGCATCGAGTTAGCTTTCCAATGGTTCAAACGGTGAGTCAATCGGAGTCCTGACGAGAGAGTTATGGTCATTTTAGCTCAACCGCTCATTTTTCGATTTTGGCGATCATTGCCGAACGAACTTCGGCCGTGTCGTCCGACACGGCCCGTGCCGTACTCGTCCGGATAGTGCCGGGCGTCGCCTCGAGACCCGACCGTGTCGTGCAGCGCGGCAGTCGAGCTCTTCGGATTAGCTCGTAGCGCCCGGAGGCCCGGCCGTGTTCGGGACACGGTCGAGTCATTGTCGCGCCGCGGGCGGGTCATCGGTAGGCCCCTTCGCGCCTCGACCGTGTCAAGCGGGACACGGTCGAGTCCTGCCGGCCATGCGCGCGCCACGACCGTGTCGGGCGGGCACGGTCGAGCTTTGTTGGCGAGTCAACCCTATAAATTCTTTTTTTGAGCATTTTGAGCTCATTTCTCCCATTTTTTTGCATAGTCTTCACCTGAAACCTAGAGAGTAATTCATGAGTGAGAGATTTCTTCATCAATGAGCAGTTGAGTGTAGATTTTTCATCACCTTCAATCATTCGGAAGCTTGGATACTCGATTTAACTCGTGTTCTTGGATCGAATTGGTTGGATATTCAAGAGGTAATTTCTTCAACACTTTGGACTTGATTTTGTGTTGAGATATGATGTTTTGGACGTTATAATCATGTTATATGAAGGGATATGTATATGATTATGAGTTTGTATAAGGATTCATTGGATTATTGAGGGATTATTCAAGAACACCTTGAATATCGAGTTGGAATTGGAGATTTTCGACTACTTGTTGTAATAATCACATTTTGTGAGATTAATAACGGATTATTGATCGTATTGGAGATGTTTTGTTGGTTTGAAACACTTCTTGGAGACTTTGATATTGATATATCGAGGTTTGATTGTAAACAATCGGAGTTTGGATACAACGTGTTTGATTTAATGCCTCAATGGACTTAGTTTTATCGTATCGGCGTTTTGAGTTCGTTATATTCGTGTTTGATTCGTATATTGATCGGATTGTCGGTAATTGTATTGAATTAAGGTTGTTCGTGCGGACACTTCATTTAGGACATTTGTTCGTGGAAGGACTTTCTTCATCGGTATTTTGTAAGTTGATTCTTACTCGGTTAAAAGGATATTCATTCCTTTTGTTGTTGATCATTCATAATCATAACTCATTCATCATTGTATTAATCATTTTGAGACTTGTAATTGTCGGATAATCATTTCATTAGCGAGAGCAGCGGTTCAATCATTTCATTGAAAACTATCAATCACTTCATTATCACTTTCGTATCGGTGAGTCATTCTTGACTTTGTCGGATTATTATTATTCATTGATATTCATTATGGTCATTCTTGTTCATATGACCTTCAGGTTCATATTGCGTGGCGGGTGCGGATGTGTGGAATTTTTAGTCGGGCACGTGATGGCCATGTGTTGGGAGTGATACATTGGACTGTGCACAGTAACGATTACCTCGTGAGACTAATTAGGTACAAGGACGGGTGTGTCCGGTCATCCGTCTTGTACACTTGCACGAGAACACTACGGGCGTACTATGATACTCCTCTTCACGTAATTCATAATTAAGAATATTTCATAACCGGTTAATTCATGATTGTGTAATTTCAACTCTTGAGGATTGTTGTTACGTATGGCGGCCGTTGGGGATTTTGTTTTCAGTCACGGCAAGGCAAAGGCACGGGAAGAGCATGTTGGCGGCGAGTCCCGATGATACTAGTAGGGGCCCGGTCATTCCGTGTGTTCGGTCATTTTGATCATTTGATTATTTACATCATTTGTATTTTCATTGCAAATTCCGTTTGTAATGTTTATTTATTCAGGGTGGTGTATTTTATCTTCATATAAAATACACTAGTATTCGGTATTGTCCTGGTGTGTTGTACTTAAACTCCTCATCGGAGTGTTTGGTAATATAATGTGGTTCGGTACTACAATTATATTATTTAATTCATCATTTTCATTTGCCTGGTGGGTCCCAGTCGGGGATTCACGGCACTGTAATATCCGCCTAGTTTGGGGTGTTACATGTGGTTATGCCGTTCGGATTGACTAACGCACCTGCGGTATTCATGGAGTTATTGAATCGGGTTTTCATCGACTTTTTGGATAAGTTTGTTGTTGTCTTCATCGATGACATTTTGATTTATTCTCGTGACCGGGAGAAACACGAGTTTCACCTTCATCAAGTGCTCGACGTGTTGAGACGAGAACAACTTTATGGGAAGTTTTCCAAAGGTGAGTTCTGGATGTCTGAAGTGACTTTTCTCGGGCATGTAATTTCATCAGACGGAGTTCGTGTCGACCCTCAGAAGACGGAGTCTATTCGAGATTGGCTACCTCCGAAGAACGTTAAGGAAATCCGAAGTTTCCTCGGATTAGCGGGTTATTATCGGCGATTTGTAGAGGGATTTTCTAGAATCGCTCAACCCTTAACGAACCTTTTGCGGAAGGATAAGAAATACACGTGGTCCGACGCGTGTCAACGGAGTTTTGAGGAACTTAAGAGCCGGTTAATGTCAGCACCTGTACTTTCCTTGCCGCAGGGGACGGAAGGATTTGTGGTTTATAGTGATGCGCCCGGACAGGGTCTCGGATGTGTACTCATGCGAGCAGGAAAGTTATTGCCTATGCTTCACGGCAATTGAGACCTTACGAGGTTAATTATCCGACCCATGACACAGAGCTAGCGGCCGTGGTGTTCGCTTTGAAGATTTGGCGTCATTACCTTTATGGCGTCACACATCGGATATTCACCGATCATAAGAGTTTAAAGTATATATTTACTCGAAGGAGTTAAATATGCGTCGAGAGGCAGTGGTTGGAATTAATCAAAGATTATGATATCGAGATCCTCTACCACCGGGCAAAGCGAACGTTGTCGCCGACGCCTTGAGTCGTAAGTCCGTTCGGGAGCGGATGCTTGCCCGTTTAACGATTCGAAGGAGCTTGACGGGAATTCCTTAGACCCGAGATCGAGGTTTGGCTTGGCGAGTTCAAGGGCGACTTTGTATGTTAGAGATTTCATCGTCACTCGAGGAGGCAATCCAAGAGAATCGGGGTTCGGACCCATCATTGTTGCGCATCCAGGAGGATGTGGCTCGAGGAAAGCCCACTGGATTTGTGGTCCACGAGGATGGACTTTTGAGGTTTAAGAATCGGTTGTGCGTATCGGCGAATGACGAGTTGAAAAACTCGATTTTGAAAGAAGCTCATGCTACCCCTTATTGTTCATCAGGGTCTAGCAAGATGTACAATGACTTGAAACAAAATTACGGTGGAGTAATATGAAGCGAGAAGTCGCGAGAATTTGTTTCGAGATGCTTAACTGTCAACAAGTTAAGATTGAACATCGGTGACCGCGGGTATCTTTGAAACCTCTTCCTATTCCCGAATGGAAGTGGGAAGACATTTCTATGGATTTCATCACGAGTTTGCCGACGAGTCGTCGTGGCATGAATACGATCTGGGTGATCGTGGATCGCTTAACTAAATCAGCTCATTTCCTTGAGATCAAGGAGACGTGGGGTCCCGAGAGACTTGCTCAACTGTTCATCAAAGAGATAGTCAGACTGCACGGTACTCCTAAAAGTATCGTTTCCGATCGTGACGGACGGTTTGTGTCTCATTTTTGGAAATCAGTTCATCGTGCTATGGGAACCTAGCTTAATCTCAGTACCGCTTTTCATCCTCAGTCCGACGGACAATCAGAGAGGACCATTCAGACATTAGAGGACATGTTGAGGGCATGCGTCCTCGATTGGAAAGACGATTGGGAAGCCCAACTACCATTGATCGAGTTCACGTATAATAATAGTTGGCATGCTTCGATCAAGATGGCACCTTACGAGGCCTTGTATGGTCGTCGTTGTCGATCTCCGTTGTGTTGGGACGACTTATCAGAATCAATCGGCACCGAGCTCGATATGCTTATAGCCGCCCGTGAGAAGGTAACTTTGATCAGGAGTCGTTTGTTGGACTCGAGTCGGTAAATCATACACGAGATAACCGTAAATGCGACCATTAGAGTTCGAGGCTGGTGACCCTATGTTGGTCAAGGTATCCCCGAGTCGTGGTATCTTCCGTTTTGGGAAGGGGGGAAAGTTGAGTCCGAGATTCATTGGACCGTTTGAGATTTTGGATCGAGTAGGCGAGTTAGCTTATCGATTGGATTTACCTCCGGCGTTGAGCCGAGTTCATAATGTGTTTCATGTCTCTCAGCTGCGGATGTAATATCCGCATTTTCTATTTTTAGTAATTTCTATTTTTGGTGTATATTTGTTTCGGACAACTCGCTTGGCACTGTTTTGGAATTCTGAATCTATTTTGTTCTTGGAGTTTCTCCATTTAGACGAGTCTCGATGATGTTTTTACGTAATTTCATATTGAGTTATATTTTGTCGCATGTGTATCTGATTGTCGCTAAGCTCGTTCGATTTCGTCATTTTCCTATTTTCATGGGTTTGTATGGTTGAGTTGGTCGTGTAGGAACTTTCGGTTTGTTAATCCGACGTCGTATCGTGAATTCCGGATGTTTGGGTCATTTTTATAAATTCTGATTTATTTGAGCATTGTGGTTGTTATTCGTTTAGCCTGACCTTCGGACAGTCGGAGCCATGTGTTGATTATGGTAATCATCCCATCAGTAGGAAATCATCGTATACTCGTTAAGTATCTATTCTATCCGGTTGTCGTTGAGCTTTATTTTCTCTCAACTCATGTCTGTAGCAGGTTACGGCCGTAAACCCTTATGTTACGGCCGTAATGTTCGAGAGTTACGGCCGTAAGTCCTTCACCGTACGGCCGTAAGCCAGCTTCGTTTTTCTTCCTGCATGAGACTCCAGTAGCCACTTACGGGCGTATAATGTACCGATTACGGCCGTAAGAAATGTTACGGCCGTATCTCTTAGATCATACGGCCGTAAGTGCGCTTCGTCCGTTTTGCCCAGACCTATCCGTAGAACTCGTTACGGCCGTAAATGCATGTAATTACGGCCGTAATATCCACTAGTTACGGCCGTATGAATGAGGTGTTACGGCCGTAACACCAGTCGGTTTATAAACTGGCAGGAGTTATTTTTTTTCCGTCATTTTCTCATTCCTCTTCTCTTCTTCGCATCGGGGCGACTTCCAAGGCAAGGGTTCGTCAGATTTTCATCCAAGCACCGGTTGGAAAGTATAACTTAGCATCATATCATCACCACAACACCAAATCATCTATTGTTCGGCTTCGAATCAAGGTAAAATCTCCTAGAACCCTAGTATGAATTTGGGGAGGGTTTGGTGGTGATCTTGTCTTTTAATCCGATTTTACCGATGTTGTTGTTAGATTTCGATAGTATACTCGTGATTCTTAGTTTCCTTGTTATCGGATGGGATGAAATCCCGTTATTACATCGTTGACCGATTTCAATTCCCTATGCCCTCTTGATGTTCGACGAATTGTCCCAACGGGTAGGAATAGGGTGAATTTCTTCGTATTCGTATTGCTGAGATTGGTTGTATATCATTATTGTGTTAGGGACGGGGTTGGGAAGATTGTTCGGATCGAAACCTTTCCTTTCGCCGTTTTCTTCGCGTCGTGTCATCCAAGGCAAGTACATGTATTACATTTCGTTATGTATATTGTGATTTTTCGAAATGAATGATGAATGGTGATTTTTGGGTGTGCGTTGTAATATCCGCAATTTTCGATTTTCGGTAAATTTCTTTTTTTCGGTCGAAGTTCGTTTTGACAACTCTATCATGACCATTTCGTCATTCGGAGAATATTTAATTCTGCACTTTTTATCATCCGAGTTCGTTTCGGTGCTGCTTTGTTGAGTTCCGTGCTTTTTAGCGACTTTTCCGCGCTTGAGTTCGGTTCCTGCGAATCTCGTTCGAAACTGTCGTTTGGGGTTTTTCGTAAGTTCATTTAACGTTGTTATACGTGTTGTGAGCTTCGGTTTGATTATTCGTTGACGTATGGTGATTTTCGGGCATTTGGGCCATTTTCGTAATTTCCCAAAGTTTGGGGTAATTACCTTCCGTTGTCGAATTTCGAGCCTTCGGGTGGTCGGAATTGTGTGTCCTACTATTTCTTAGATTTGTCTTTGTGAGTACTTCGTAACCGTATCTTCGGTCCGTATTCAGGTTCGGGTTTCGGTGTCGTTTTGTTGAATTCAGGATTTCTAAACGACTTTTCTAAGTATGAGTTCGTCTTTGTTAGATCACCATTAATTTTTGGTAACTCCAAAAATTATAAATCTTTGCAATATTATAGAACATCGAGTTAGCTTTCCAATGGTTCAAACGGTGAGTCAATCGAGTCGGACGAGAGAGTTATGGTCGTTTGATTTTGGCGAGCACTTCCAGGAGCCTTTCGGCCGATAGGGGTCGATAGACTCTCTGCCGGCATTCCGTATGGGTATCGGTTGGGCTATCGGCCGATAGGCGGCCGATAGGCTCTGCGTGTTACACTATAAATGTGTTGTTTTGAGCGAACGACTCATTCCTTCCCCATTTTTTTCCAACTGCGTCGCGAGAGAAGATATAGAGGGAGAGTTCTTCATCAGGTCGATTTTCATCATTTCTTTTCGGTTGTGAGGCTCGGATAATCAATCTAACGCGTGTTCTACGGATCTTGATACTTGAATCACTCAAGGTAATATCTCTTGAAACCCTACCTTTTTGGATAATTGGGGATTTTGGGGTTTTGTCCGATTCTTTCCGTTTCGTTGATGGATTCATGATGAATATGATTATTCTTGTTGGTATTCTTAGTTTCCCTACGGATTCATGGTATATTTCGTGATTTTTACGGAATCGAGAGGGTTTGTTTGTGGTCCGCCCTCGTTGTTATTTTTGTGCGAATATACATGAATCGTAGGCGGGTTTCCGGGTGTATTCCATTTCCGTAATCGTTTAGAAGTGGTTGTGATTGTGCTATTCGAATCGTTAGGTTCATTTTCGTCGGTTCCTCGCGGTCGTGCTTGATTCTTCCGTTCCGTTCGTTGTCGTATTCCTTTTCGTTAGCATCGGGCGTTCCGAAGCTTCCCGGTTGAGCCGTATCCGTTCGTGGTTCCGTGCTTGTGGTATCGAGGCAAGTACCTTGCCCATACTTTTCTCGTTTTATGTATATGATGATCGGTGGTCGTCTTGATGTGTTTGTTTGGTTATTTGAAATGAAGTTTCAAAAGGATTTCGGTTTGGCCTCGTTAAAGGCTTTCTTTCAAAACGCATGTGTTTTGTGAACGGTGTTTTGAGAATTGATTATGATTTGATTATTTTGAACGTTGAAGGATTTTATGAGGATACTCCTCTTGTTTAAAGTTATGGAATCGTGTATTCCGTATTTAAGCTTGTTATTGTATTTTTGAAGAGTTTGGTAATGGTGTCGAGTTAATGGCCATCTCTAGTGAGTATTCTTAATGAACTTATATTCTTAGCATATTAGTGTTGCATGAGTAACGTGTGTGTGTGTATGCTCACTACGGGTTAGATCCGACGGGGTCTCGGTAGGGGTCCACGGAGGTGTGGATCGACGAGCTTTGCTTTTAACCACTACGGGTTAGATCCGACGGGGTCTCGGTAGGGGTCCACGGAGGTGTGGATCGACGGTTAATTGTGGTGCATTTTTGCAAATGTGATTTGATATTGGCATTTAGGAAATGAGTGCTTTGAACGGTTTTCATGATTGCATGCATTGACTAAGTGTGTAAGAGGTAAGTGTTCGTTTGGCTTACTTGGCTAGGATGGCCTTTGGAGTATTTTGTTCTTTATTTTAAATCCTTTATTTGTGGATTTTGATGTTGGGATACGAACCTCGTGGTCGTTCTTGTGTACTGTGAGTTGATGAGATTTGGGGCTAAAATCCCAATGGTTTTGTAAAAGTCGTTTTACGGATTTGGGGCTAAAATCCCAACGGTTGGTTAATGTCATTTTTCAGAAAGTAAACCCTTGGGGCGGTGACCCCTTTTGTCTTTTGGTTTTCGAAAAGTAGGATTTGATAATCCTGAATTGTTTTCTATTAAAACTCTCGATGGCCTTCTAAACCGTTTTATAGATTACTTCCATTGATTTATGATATTTCGTTTTTGAAATGTTTTCTCAAACCCTTGCCTCGGGAAGTACTTTTCGTTTCGTTTGGATCTTTGAGGATCCTCGGTTATTGTTATTCGTGGAATGTGAATTGTATGGCTCGTATTTGCACTTTGTATTTGCACTAGCAAAAGCGGTGGAGTTTGCTAACCCCAGTATTCGGGGGTGGATGTCTGTTTGCATTCGGGTTTTGGAGCATAACACGAAGTCGGCACGAAGGATGATGAAAGATGATCGATACTAATCACATGAGGAACCGTACATCGTGTGTTGGTTCGATTGTACTTTATTTTCATTTCTTTGTATTGTTCCGTTATGCGGTGTAGTTGTATTTTGTCCCTGCGTGGGCATGAGTTGTATTTGAGTTGTATGTATCTGTGGAAAGACCAAATCGTTCAACTGAGTCATTGTAGCCTTCAAGGCAATGTCGAGATGTTAAATGTCGTTACCAGCCTGGTAGATCCTTGAGGAAAGGTTCTACGGCGTGTAATATCCCTGAGCGGATTGGGGGTGTTACATAAATGGTATCAGAGCTTAGGTTGAGGAAACCTAGGCTGTCGGGTCAAGTCGTGTTGTTTGAGTCTTGTTTCGTCGGATTTTATCTGACTGAGTAGTGTCGCGACGCGTCGTTTGAGTTTGTTGGTCGTGATTAGTATCGTGGGGCGATCATCATCTTCGTGCGACCTGTGGAAGTAAGTCTCCCTTCTTTGTGTTGTGCCTCGTGTGACACGAGCTATTTTTATGATTATTTGTTAAGTGGTGGAATTTTATGTGAATTTTGATTTCACGATATGTATTTAGTCGACTCTCGTATTTGATTTATACGAGGAGTGTAAATCGTTTGTGATGTCTTTTTATTGTTGTTTTGTCCGTTGTTGATGATTTTCGAATCAATTTGCACGTTTACAAGTCTCTTGTGGAAGCTTTGTGCTTATACGCGTTCGACTTGTTCACTAGCCGATCGGGAGGGTATTTTATCGGTGGTTTTGTTCTCAATGTGGTATTTTATCGTTTATTTTCGTTTAAAGACATGTATTATCTTGATTTTAAACGTTTTGATGCGTGTGCTAGGAGTTGTTTTAGTGAACGTCGGTATGTGTGAGTTTTGGGCATTACGCCTATGGAATTTTGAAAACCTTGAGTATCTTAAAAAAAATAAACTTGAGACATACTTTTCAAATGACTTATTTTCTTGTGGTACATCCTAGGTACCACAATATATTTCAAAAATTTTCTACCTCGAGGACCAGAATATTTTGAGATATTTTCAACACTTTTATTTAGACCCGAGGGTCGAATATTTTGAAAGTTTTCACTAAGAGAAAGCGTCCTCATTTTTATCAAATGTGATATGGTTCTCCAAAGTCTCGATAATGATGTTTCACGTTTGTACTTTTTGAAAGGTGATACTCAAGATCAACCAGTATTCTTCTAAATTATTTTCAAAATGAGGTTTCCATTTGTTAAAAAAAAAAAAAAAAACCTATCCATTCCCGTTTGAGGGCTGGGTATGTACGTGTGATATTCGCGTTGTCATTTTGATACTTTCTCCCGAGTATAATCGAATTGGCGGTGTGAGCGTTGAGTCGCTTTCCACACATTGGTTGTTCTAGCCCCTGTGAGAGGCGGGATGTTGGTGTTGAATATTATCGCCTCGTAGTGATTCCTGCGTTGTCGCGCATGTGCAAGCTGTTAGAGCTTGGTTTGTTATGGTCGTGTGCATCGGTGATGGTTCCGTTATGCGTCGATTGTTTAATGTCTTGTTACCTTGCTCCCGTTTTTGTGAATTTCGTGGACGAGGTCGGAGGTAATGCCCGTACTATTTTGACTTCTGTGTTTTCTCTTCCCCAGTCTATCAATTCGCTCATGTTCGTTGGTACTTTATGAACTTGTTCGGTATTTCAGTTTCATCGTCCGAGCAGTGTGATCTTGTTGTGGGCGATCTGGTTATCGGTGTGACTTTTCGAGTTCGGTTCGATTCTTGTGAACTTTGTTCGGGAGTAACATCATTTGGTTCTACTAGTCCTTTTATTCGAAGGGATCGGATTTTGAACTTCGTATTTTCTACTTTGTCGACTCATTTATGTTCGTTGACATTTCGAGCTTGTCCCGCCCTTGTTTACATTTATCGAGCGAGTGTGATATCATTTCGAATAACTTATTTGTCGTTGTGACTTTTCAATCGCTATTCCCTTCTGTGGATCTTATGGGAATGCATGTCTTGTAGTTCTCACCGGATCATCACAGGAGTTATTGTTGAATTTTATTATCCTTCGTGTTTGGACATGATTGTTCGATTTTTGTTGTCTCGATCGTTTGTTTGTTCGGTTTTGTTCTCGTTTCGTGATTATTGAGCATTCGAGACTCCTTTGTAATTCCCTTGATTCGGGAAATTAGTTTCGTTTTCGATCTTCCATCCCTTAGGCGGTGGGATTCCGTGTTTGTTCGGTTGGCTCGCGTTTTGATTGATGTACCGTTGGGTTGGTCAATCATATTGATTTTCGTTCGTTGTGTTTTGCGATTGTCGGATAATTGACTTGGCTATATTATCCGTTTGATGACGCTTGTCATTTGTTGGTTTTATTATATCCCTAACAGCGACGTTGTGTTAGTCGCCGTGGAGCGTGTTTTCACGCCGTATGTTCCTTTGCGTTGTTTGTAACATTTCGCCGTTGGGCGTTAGTTACGCATTCTTGTGTGTCTCGTTGAGTTTTTCCTGGCGGAATATTTCTTCTCCCTACTTGTTTTAAGTTTCGGGACAAAACTTCTTTTAAGGAGGGTAGAATGTAATATCCGCAATTTTCGATTTTCGGTAAATTTCTTTTTTACGGTCGAAGTTCGTTTTGACAACTCTATCATGACCATTTCGTCATTCGGAGAATATTTAATTCTGCACTTTTTATCATCCGAGTTCGTTTCGGTGCTGCTTTGTTGAGTTCCGTGCTTTTTAGCGACTTTTCCGCGCTTGAGTTCGGTTCTTGCGAATCTCGTTGAAGCGTCGTTTGGGGTTTTTCGTAAGTTCATTTAACGTTGTTATACGTGTTGTGAGCTTCGGTTTGATTATTCGTTGACGTATGGTGATTTTCGGGCATTTGGGCCATTTTCGTAATTTCCCAAAGTTTGGGGTAATTACCTTCCGTTGTCGAATTTCGAGCCTTCGGGTGGTCGGAATTGTGTGTCCTACTAGCTCTTAGATTCGTCTTTGTGAGTACTTCGTAACCGTATCTTGGTCCGTATTCGAGTTCGGGTTTCGGTGTCGTTTTGTTGAATTCGGGATTTCTAAACGACTTTTCTAAGTATGAGTTCGTCTTTGTTAGATCACCATTAATTTTTGGTAACTCCAAAAATTATAAATCTTGCAATATTATAGAACATCGAGTTAGCTTTCCAATGGTTCAAGCGGTGAGTCAATCGAGTCGGACGAGAGAGTTATGGTCGTTTGATTTTTGGCGAGCACTTCCGAGAGCCTTTCGGCCGATAGGGGGTCGATAGACTCTCTGCCGGCATTCCGTATGGGTATCGGTTGGGCCTATCGGCCGATAGGCCGGCCGATAGGCTCTGGCGTGTTACACTATAAATGTGTTGTTTTGAGCGAACAGCTCATTCCTTCCCCATTTTTTCCCTTTGCGTCGCGAGAGAAGATATAGAGGGAGAGAGTTCTTCATCCGGGGGTCGATTTTCATCATTTCTTTTCGGTTGTGAGGCTCGGATAATCAATCTAACGCGTGTTCTACGGATCTTGATACTTGAATCACTCAAGGTAATATCTCTTGAAACCCTACCTTTTTGGATAATTGGGGATTTTGGGGTTTTGTCGATTCTTTCCGTTTCGTTGATGGATTCATGATGAATATGATTATTCTTGTTGGTATTCTTAGTTTCCCTACGGATTCATGGTATATTTCGTGATTTTTACGGAATCGAGAGGGTTTGGTTGTGGTCCGCCCTCGTTGTTATTTTTGTGCGAATATACATGAATCGTAGGCGGGTTTCGGGTGTATTCCATTTCCGTGTCGTTTAGAAGTGGTTGTGATTGTGCTATTCTAATCTGTAGTTTCATTTTCTGAGGTTCCTCGCGGTCGTGATTGATTCTTACGTTACGTTCGTTGTAGTATTACTTTTCTTTAGTATCTGTCGTTGCGAAGCTTCCCTGTTGAGCCGTATGGGTTCGTGGTTCCGTGGTCGTGGTATCGAGTCAATTAAATTGCCAATACTTTTCTCGTTTATGTATATGATGATCGGTGGTCGTCTTGATGTGTTT
The DNA here is from genome assembly GCA_033398695.1 of Orobanche coerulescens. Classification (NCBI taxonomy): domain Eukaryota; kingdom Viridiplantae; phylum Streptophyta; class Magnoliopsida; order Lamiales; family Orobanchaceae; genus Orobanche; species Orobanche coerulescens. Next base: position 121,730,275 of record CM065816.1, read on the forward strand.
GTTTGGTTATTTGAAATGAAGTTTCAAAAGGATTTCATTTGGCCTCGTTAAAGGCTTTCTTTCAAAACGCATGTGTTTTGTGAACGGTGTTTTGAGAATTGATTATGATTTGATTATTTTGAACGTTGAAGGATTTTATGAGGATACTCCTCTTGTTTAAAGTTATGGAATCGTGTATTCCGTATTTAAGCTTGTTATTGTATTTTTGAAGAGTTTGGTAATGGTGTCGAGTTAATGGCCATCTCTAGTGAGTATTCTTAATGAACTTATATTCTTAGCATATTAGTGTTGCATGAGTAACGTGTGTGTGTGTATGCTCACTACGGGTTAGATCCGACTGGGTCTCGGTAGGGGTCCACGGAGGTGTGGATCGACGAGCTTTGCTTTTAACCACTACGGGTTAGATCCGACGGGGTCTCGGTAGGGGTCCACGGAGGTGTGGATCGACGGTTAATTGTGGTGCATTTTTGCAAATGTGATTTGATATTGGCATTTCCGGAAATGAGTGCTTTCGAACGGTTTTCATGATTGCATGCATTGACTAAGTGTGTAAGAGGTAAGTGTTCGTTTGGCTTACTTGGCTAGGATGGCACTGGAGTATTTTGTTGTTTATTTTAAATCCTTTATTTGTGGATTTTGATGTTGGGATACGAACCTCGTGGTCGTTCTTGTGTACTGTGAGTTGATGAGATTTGGGGCTAAAATCCCAATGGTTTTGTAAAAGTCGTTTTACGGATTTGGGGCTAAAATCCCAACGGTTGGTTAATGTCATTTTTCAGAAAGTAAACCCTTGGGGCGGTGACCCCTTTTGTCTTTTGGTTTTCGAAAAGTAGGATTTGATAATCCTGAATTGTTTTCTATTAAAACTCTCGATGGCCTTCTAAACCGTTTTATAGATTGATTTATGATATTTCGTTTTTGAAATGTTTTCTCAAACCCTTGCCTCGGGAAGTACTTTTCGTTTCGTTTAGATCTTTGAGGATCCTCGGTTATTGTTATTCGTGGAATGTGAATTGTATGGCTCGTATTTGCACTTTGTATTTGCACTAGCAAAACAGTGGAGTTTTGCTAACCCCCGAGTATTCGGGGGGTGGATGTCTGTTTTTGCATTCAGGTTTTGGAGCATAACACAGGGTCGGCACGAAGGATGATGAAAGATGATCGATACTAATCACATGAGGAACCGTACATCGTGTGTTGGTTCAGTTGTACTTTATTTTCATTCTTTGTATTGTTCCGTTATGCAGGTGTAGTTGTATTTTGTCCCCTGCGTGGGCATGAGTTGTATTTGAGTTGTATGTATCTGTGGAAAGACCAAATCGGTCTACTGAGTCATTGTAGCCTTGAAGGCAGTGTCGAGATGTTAAATGTCGTTACCAGCCTGGTAGATCCTTGAGGAAAGGTTCTACGGCGTGTAATATCCCTGAGCGGATTGGGGGTGTTACATGCGTGTGTGATTGAACTTCCACCCGGAGTGTCCGACGGGATGTCTGGGGGTCGATACTAAGGGGTACGGCCGAGGAAGTGGTATCCCACCCGGAGTGTTCGACGGGATGTCTGGGGGTCGATACTAAGGGGTACGGCCACGGGATACCAGTCGTGATTTTGTGATATCGTGATGATTGGAAATTGATGTGATTGCCAATGTAGTATTCCGGAATATATATATATGGCAAATGAATTCTGATTGAGATGATTGTGCTAAAAACCGTATTTTGTATATAATGTTGTGTAATTGTGTACTTGCACTAGCCATTCCAATGCTAACCCCTTAAATGGGGGAAATGCGTCTTATGCATTTCAGGTACCGGGAGAGATGAGGAGCAGGCACGGGGCACGCACGCGAAGGATGGGATGGCTTGATGATAATGGCTCGAGTCTGTATTGTTCTTTTTATGTTATGTCATTGCATTTGTCGAGTATTGGAGTTAAACTGCTTACTTCTGATTTTGGTATAAGTCCCCCGCGTGGGCAATGAATTGATATTTACATTATGTTTCATGTACTCCGTTAAAATGTTTTGGCCGAGGCCACGGCCCTGTTTACTTTTGAGTGCATCTTTTGGGTTTTTCATTGTGGTTTATATGTCAAGTGTCAGCCTGGTAGACCTCATGAGGGTTCTACGGCGTGTAATGTCCCAATTGTGAATTTGGGGTGTTACATTTATGGTATCAGAGCCTAGGTTTTGAATACCTGGGCTGTCGGTGAATGTTGGGTCTGTCAGTTGCGTCATTAGAGTCAGTTGTTGATCCTATATCATCATGCTACCGTCTTTTCGTGCGACCCGTGGCTGTAAGTCTCCTCGAACTCTTATATTCTGTAATTTGTTTTCTTGCGTTGTTCGGAATTGTGACTTGTGTTACCAACTTCGCGAATTGTGAATCTTTCTGATCTAGTTCTTTTCTTATTTTCCTTCAGTATGTTGAGAGGTCGTGGTAGACCAGCTAGGGGACGCGGCCGAGGCCGTGGTCGTGGTGCTGATAATGAGGAGGGCTCACTTTCTCAGTCCTCAGCGGACTCAGCCTCTCACTCAGTGCCGTCGGGTAATAATGCCGACGCGGCTCTGCCGTACTTCAGCAGTTAGTAGCCCAACTCACTCAGATAGCTCAGGGTGGACGCCAGAATCCGCCCCCGACACCGGAAGAGGAAGCTAGTAAGTGGCTTCAGACGGTGACTAAGATGCACCCTCCCCGTTTCTCCGGATCGTCTGACTCCCTCGGCTGGGAGAATTGGCTATTTCAGTTGTCCAGGACCTTTGACGCCGTAGCTTGTCCTGAAGACAGGAGGGTACATATTGCCCAGTACCTCCTGGATAAGGAAGCTGCGGAATGGTGGGAGGCCGTTGCGCCCAGGGACCGTCGGGCCACTTGGGATGAGTTCAGGACTGCTATGGAAGCAGAATATTGTCCACCGCCAGTTAAGGAGCGCAGAATTGTGGAATTATTCACTGCTACACCTCAGGATGTGCCTATCTCTCAGGCCATCATTACCTACAATCAGCAGTTAGGTTTCGTGAGAGATCAAGTGAGAGCGGAGGCTGATAAAATACGTTACTTCAATATGCGCATGAAACCGCATATCAGGCAGAGTATGGCACCGCTCATGTGTGCCACTTTGAGGGAGTATCAGGATCGCGCCCTAGCGATCGAGATGGCCGCACCGGAATCAGAGTTGGGTACCGAGGCCAAGAAACAGAAAACGGCTGGAAACTTCTCAGCCGGCAAGAGTGGCCGATTTTCGAGAGCACAGTCTGCCCCTACGCCGGGGAAGAGGCCATTTCATCAGGCTGGGGGATCTCAGGGTAACCGTTCGGTTCAGTCCGTTGCTTCTGGTGGCAGGGTTTGTTTTAACTGCAACCAATATGAGCATTTGATGAAGGATTGCCCTTTTCCTCCAGTTACTTGCTTCACTTGCGGGCAGACCGGGCATCGGGCGACTCATTGTGAGAGGGCCACCGTGGTCATTAGAGTTCCGGCTACCACTACCGATCGGAGGATCACGGCCTCCCGGCCACTCATATTCCGCGAGTTCGGGTCGAGGTAGGGGCGGAGTCGGCGGATCGCCGTGCGGCCTCGAGTTGGGTTGATTCACCCCGATTGTATCGAGATGAGGCGCACAGAGGAGACGGATGTTCAGTGGCGTCAGTACTACTCATATCCTTACTCATCCGGTGTCGGTGCTTTTGATTCGGTGCTACCCATTCCTTTATTGCTTCGGATTGTGTGAGTCGTATTGGTTTTGACTGCTTGTTTGAGTGTGAGCCATTTGTAGTGAGTACGCCCAGCGGGGATCGTATGGTTGGGGATCGGGAAGTTAGGGATTGCCCAGTGAGGATCGGGAGCCGAGATTGGCCCTCGAATCTCATTGTTATAGACCTTAAGGGTGAGGATTTGATCCTCGGGGACGATTGGTTGGATCGTCACGGTGCTATCATGAACTATCGGACTCGTACTATCTCGATCGTGGCCGAGGGCAGCCGAGCATACTCTAGTCGGTTGTAAGCCGGGTAGATCGGGGAGTGTGATTAGCGCCTTGAAGGCGATGAAACTTTTGAATCAGGGTTGTGTCGGCTACTGGTGTTTCGCTCTGCAGGCGGAAGGTGGTGGGGTTGACATATCGTCGATTCCAGTTGTTAGCAAGTATCCTGATGTATTTCCGGATGACTTGCCAGGACTACCACCACATCGAGAGGTGGAGTTTCCTATTGATCTTGAGCCAAATGCGGCCCCTATTTCTCGAGCACCGTATCGTATGGCACCGTCGGAGATGCTAGAGTTGAAGAATCAGTTGGGAGAATTGTTAGATAAAGGGTATATTCGACCGAGCGCATCGCCTTGGGGTGCGCCTGTACTTTTTGTTAAGAAGAAGGATGGATCGCTTCGTTTATGTATCGATTATCGAGAATTAAACAAGTTGACCATCAAAAATAAATACCCTTTGCCCCGGATTGACGACTTGTTTGATCAGCTTCAGGGGGCGACAGTCTTTTCGAAGATTGATTTGCGATCGGGCTACTACCAGTTGAGGATTCGGGACGTCGATATTCCGAAAGCTGCCTTCCGGACGAGATATGGCCATTACGAGTTTGTGGTTATGCCTTTCGGGCTAACCAATGCCCCAGCAGTGTTCATGCAGTTGATGAACAAAGTTTTTATTGAGTATCTGGATAAATTCGTAGTCGTTTTTATCGACGATATTCTTATCTATTCACGGAGTCGGGAGGAGCACGCCTTACATCTCCGAATTGTATTAGACACTTTGAGGGCCGAGCAGTTGTACGCGAAGTTCTCTAAGTGTGAGTTTTGGCTCGAGGAAGTGACGTTCCTTGGGCATGTTATTTCAGCAGAGGGAGTTCGGGTAGATCCGGAGAAGATAGAGGCAGTGATGGCTTGGGAACCGCCTAAGAATGTGAAGGAGGTGAGGAGTTTTCTGGGTCTTGCCGGCTATTACCGTAGATTCGTTGAGGGATTTTCTAAGATCGCTAGACCACTCACTCAATTGCTCCAGAAAACTCAGAAGTTCGAGTGGACTGCAGACAGCGGGGCGGTTTGTGAAGTTAAAGAGACGTTTGACCACCGCACCCGTCTTAGCATTGCCTCGGGGAGCGAGGATTTCGTAGTGTATAGTGATGCTTCGGGCCTTGGGCTTGGATGTGTTTTGATGCGAGAGAGAGACGAGTGATTGCTTATGCGTCCCAATTGAAACCTTATGAGGTAAATTATCACGCACGATTTGGAGTTAGGCTGCGGTCGTTTTCGCCTTAAAGATATGGAGGCATTATCTCTATGGGTCGTCGTGTAAGATTTTTACGGACCACAAGAGTCGAAGTACATCTTCACGAGAAAGAGTTGAATATGAGGCGGCGTAGGTGGTTAGAGCTAATTAAAGATTACGACCTCGAGATACTTTACCATCCGGTAAGGCCAACGTAGTAGGCGATGCGTTGAGCCGAAAACCGATGGCTTTACGGATGTTAGAGGTACTTACACCACGAGGCGGGATCCAGCGAGATTTCATCTGTCGAATATTGAGGTTTGGGTTCGTAGAGTTCAGGGCGGCTTTGTGCGTTAGAGATCACTTCGTCCTTGGTGATGATATTAAGGCGAAGCAGATGATGATCCGTGTTTGGTCCGATTGAAGGAGGATGTGGGGAAGGGGAAAGCCCCTGGATTTGTGATTCGGGATGATGGCGTTACGAGATTTCGCGCGATTATGTGTACCGAATGTTATTGAGCCGAGACAAGATCTTGAGCGAAGCTCATACCACGCCTTACTCCATACATCCTGATACGAGTAAAATGTACAAGGACGTGAGGAGTAACTCTTTGGTGGAGTAATTTGAAGACAGACGTTAACGAGTTCGTGTCGAGATGTTTGACACTGTCGTGAGTTAAGATCGAGCATCGGCGACCAGCGGGGTTTTGCGACCACTTCCCATCCGGAGTGGAAATGGGAGGATATTTCTATGGATTTCATTACCGGTATGCCTAGGACTCGTGGAATGAACATTATTTGGGTTATTGTCGATCGTGACCAAATCAGCTCATTTCCAGGTATTAAGGACATTTGGGGTCCAGAGACCGCACGAGTGTTTATTGCGAGATCGTGAGATTACATGGGACTCCTAAGAGTATTGTTTCGGATCGTGATGGCGGTTTGTATCACATTTTTGGCGGTCGTTCATCGAGCTTTGGGGGCGAGTTGAGGCTCGGACGTCTTACCACCCTCGGGTGACGGGCGGTCGAGCGAACGATCCAGACGTTGGAGGATATGTTGAGAGCCTGTGCCCTAGATTGGAAGGATGATTGGGAGTCGCACTTGCCGTTGATCGAGTTTACGTACAACAATAGTTGGCACGCCTCGATCAAAATGGCACCATTTGAGGCATTGTATGGGAGGAGGTGCAGATCGCCGTTGTGTTGGGACGATGCGTCCGAGCTGATTGGTACCGAGCCCGATATGGTAGTTGAGACGAGGGAGAAGATTATTCTGATTCGTGATAGATTGTTGACGGCCCAGAGTCGGCAAAAGTCTTATGCCGACACGCGTCGTCGGCCGTTGGAGTTTGAGGTGGGAGATCATGTTTTGCTTAAGGTGTCGCCGACACGGGGAGTTTACCGCTTCGGCCGGAAGGGTAAACTTAGTCCGAGATATATTGGGCCGTTTGAAATTTTAGAGAGAGTGGGAGAGCTTGCCTATCGGTTGGGTTTGCCGCCGTCTTTGAGTCGCGTTCATAACGTATTTCATGTTTCCCAGCTTAGGAAGTACGTACCGGACCCTAGCCATATTATTGATTTTGGAGAGATCGAGTTGGGGCCCGACATTACCTTCGAGGAGAGGCCGATTCAGATCTTAGAACGTCGGGTGAAGCAACTCAGGCACAAAACCATTCCTTTGGTTAAAGTGCAGTGGTCGCGGCATGGATCCGAGGAAGCCACGTGGGAAACGGAGGAGAGTATGAGGTCGAGATACCCCGAATTATTCGTGTTGTAAGTTTCGGGACGAAACTTATTTTTAGGGGGGGATAATGTAATATCCGCATTTTCTATTTTTAGTAATTTCTATTTTTGGTGTATATTTGTTTCGGACAACTCGCTTGGCACTGTTTTGGAATTCTGAATCTATTTTGTTCTTGGAGTTTCTCCATTTAGACGAGTCTCGATGATGTTTTTACGTAATTTCATATTGAGTTATATTTTGTCGCATGTGTATCTGATTGTCGCTAAGCTCGTTCGATTTCGTCATTTTCCTATTTTCATGGGTTTGTATGGTTGAGTTGGTCGTGTAGGAACTTTCGGTTTGTTAATCCGACGTCGTATCGTGAATTCCGGATGTTTGGGTCATTTTTATAAATTCTGATTTATTTGAGCATTGTGGTTGTTATTCGTTTAGCCTGACCTTCGGACAGTCGGAGCCACGTGTTGATTATGGTAATCATCCCATCAGTAGGAAATCATCGTATACTCGTTAAGTATCTATTCTATCCGGTTGTCGTTGAGCTTTATTTTCTCTCAACTCATGTCTCAGAGGTGTTACGGCCGTAAACCCTTATGTTACGGCCGTAATGTTCGAGAGTTATGGCCGTAAGTCCTTCACCGTACGGCCGTAAGCCAGCTTCGTTTTTCTTCCTGCATGAGACTCCAGTAGCCACTTACGGGCGTATAATGTACCGATTACGGCCGTAAGAAATGTTACGGCCGTATCTCTTAGATCATACGGCCGTAAGTGCGCTTCGTCCGCTTTGCCCGGACCTATCCGTAGAACTCGTTACGGCCGTAAATGCATGTAATTACGGCCGTAATATCCACTAGTTACGGCCGTATGAATGAGGTGTTACGGCCGTAACACCAGTCGGTTTATAAACTGGCAGGAGTTATTTTTTTTCCGTCATTTTCTCATTCCTCTTCTCTTCTTCGCATCGGGGCGACTTCCAAGGCAAGGGTTCGTCAGATTTTCATCCAAGCACCGGTTGGAAAGTATAACTTAGCATCATATCATCACCACAACACCAAATCATCTATTGTTGCTTGAATCAAGGTAAAATCTCCTAGAACCCTAGTATGAATTTGGGGAGGGTTTGGTGGTGATCTTGTCTTTTAATCCGATTTTACCGATGTTGTTGTTAGATTTCGATAGTATACTCGTGATTCTTAGTTTCCTTGTTATCGGATGGGATGAAATCCCGTTATTACATCGTTGACCGATTTCAATTCCCTATGCCCTCTTGATGTTCGATGAATTGTCCCAACGGGTAGGAATAGGGTGAATTTCTTCGTATTCGTATTGCTGAGATTGGTTGTATATCATTATTGTGTTAGGGACGGGGTTGGGAAGATTGTTCGCATCGAAACCTTTCCTTTCGCCGTTTTCTTCGCGTCGTGTCATCCAAGGCAAGTACATGTATTACATTTCGTTATGTATATTGTGATTTTTCGAAATGAATGATGAATGGTGATTTTTGGGTGTGCGTGTGTGATTGAACTTCCACCCGGAGTGTCCGACGGGATGTCTGGGGGTCGATACTAAGGGGTACGGCCGAGGAAGTGGTATCCCACCCGGAGTGTTCGACGGGATGTCTGGGGGTCGATACCAAGGGGTACGGCCACGGGATACCAGTCGTGATTTTGTGATATCGTGATGATTGGAAATTGATGTGATTGCCAATGTAGTATTCCGGAATATATATATATATGGCAAATGAATTCTGATTGAGATGATTGTGCTAAAAACCGTATTTTGTATATAATGTTGTGTAATTGTGTACTTGCACTAGCCATTCCAATGCTAACCCCTTAAATGGGGGAAATGCGTCTTATGCATTTCAGGTACCGGGAGAGCTGAGGAGCAGGCACGGGGCACGCACGCGAAGGATGGGATGGCTTGATGATAATGGCTCGAGTCTGTATTGTTCTTTTTATGTTATGTCATTGCATTTGTCGAGTATTGGAGTTAAACTGCTTACTTCTGATTTTGGTATAAGTCCCCCGCGTGGGCAATGAATTGATATTTACATTATGTTTCATGTACTCCGTTAAAATGTTTTGGCCGAGGCCACGGCCCTGTTTACTTTTGAGTGCATCTTTTGGGTTTTTCATTGTGGTTTATATGTCAAGTGTCAGCCTGGTAGACCTCATGAGGGTTCTACGGCGTGTAATGTCCCAATTGTGAATTTGGGGTGTTACAGCGGAAGTATGTTGCCGACCCGATTCACATACTTCAGTTCGACGAAATCGAGATCGCCGACGATCATTCATATGAGGAGCGTCCTATGCGAGTTTTAGAACGACGAATCAAACAGTTGAGGAATAAGACGATTCCTTTGGTTAAAATTCAGTGGTCTAGACACGGAGTCGAAGAGGCTACTTGGGAAACCGAGGATAATATGCGGGCGAGTTATCCCGAGTTGTTTGACCCTTAGTTTCGGGGACGAAACTCTTTTAAGGGGGGTGTATGTAATACCCGGTTGTAATTCAGTAATTATCATTCAGTATTTATCATTCAGTAATTGATACTCAGTAATTTTCACTCATTATTAATCATTTGTCTCTCATATTCAGTCATGGTATTCATCATTCAGAGTAATTGTATCGTGTATCAATCGTCACTCATCACTAATCTGATTGGAGTTTCGTGCCGTGTTTATCATCATTGTCATTTTCGTTGCGAGCTGTGCGTGAGGAGTAGCGCACGCTACGTACTCCTTTTAGCGTACGCTAATTGGGTATAGGTAGCGCACGCTACCACTCAGCTTTAGCGCACGCTAAGGTTACCACAGGCTGCACCGGAAGGTACTGGACTGCAGGTGAGTTATAAGTAGCGCACGCTACGAATGGTAAGTAGCGCGCGCTAGTGGGTTGTAGTAGCGCACGCTAATATTGGGTGTAGCGCGCGCTAAGGACAGATCAGGTTGAGTCCAGTGGCTCTTTGGATCGCATCGATTAATTCATAGCCCACGCTAAGTGATGTTTATAGCGTTCGCAATCGATATAAAAGCTCACGCTAAATAATGGTTGTAGCGCACGCTCTCGAGTCGAATCGGAGACGGGCGGTTTACGGATTCCGATCGGGCATCAAATTATTCATTAGCGCACGCTAACTATGAGTATTAACGTACGCTAATGATATAGCCGTAGCGCACGCTACAAAAAGGTACGTAGCGCGCGCTACAGTTTTCGGACAGTGGGTACTGGAATACCCAAATTACCCGTTAGCGCACGCTACCCATTAGGGCTAGCGCACGCTAACCTGGAGCGACTATATAGTGGATAGTTGGCCTGAGTTTCGTCATTTCTCACTATCTTTCGTTTTTGGTGCGACTTCGGGCGATTTTGGGCGACTTGGAGTGTTCTCTTCGAGCTTCTATCATCCATCATCATATTCAAGGCTTTGAGTTGGATTATCATCACTTCATCATCTCCTTAACATCAAATCAAAGGTATTAATTTCTTGGATCTAGAATCTCGGATTTTTGGGTTTTCCTTCTGATTTCTTCGTGTAAGCTTGGATTATCATTGGAATATATTAGATATGGATTATCTACCTTAGATAAATATATTCCTACGGATTTAATGGTTATTTTCGGAATTATTTCTAGAACCCTTGGGGTTGACTTCGGTTAATTGGGGATTTTCCGATTGATGTTGTTGTAATCATGTATTATGGATTCCTAATGGATTATTGATATCATTGAAGTGTTTTGTTAGTTCGAAATACTCAATTTGTTGTTGGTTTCGACATATTCGGGATTGGATATTTTCGAAGTTGTGTGGGTTATGTATTCGTTGGAATGCCCTATGAGTTTGATTATCGTTGTTTCGACCTTTGGGTTAGTCGTGTTTTGTTGCTCGATACGTGTATTGAACGATTGTTGGTAATTATGGTCATTCAAGGTTGTTCGAGCGACCGGTATCTCGATTAGGACGTTGTTCGTGGAAGGACTTTGTCATCGGTATTGTTTAAGTTAATTCTTACTCGGTTAAAAAGATATTCATTCCTTTTCGTTGTTGAATTACTCATAATCATAATTCATTCATCATGGTATTGATCATATTGAGACTTGTAATTATCGAATAATCATTTCATTCACGAGGAACGACGGTTCCAAATCATTTCATTGGATTATCAATCATTTCACTATTATTTTCATCTCGGTGAGTCATCTTGACCTTGTCGGATTATTATTATTATTCATTGATATTCATTATGGTCATTCTTGTTCATATGACCTTCTGGGTTCATATTGCGTGGCCGGGTGTGGCTGTGTGGAATTTTTAGTCGGGCACACGATGGTCATGTATTGGGTTCACCGATACATTGGACCGTGCACACGGTAAAGCTTAACTCCGTGAGACTAATTAGGTACAAGGATGGGTGTGTCCGGTCATTCGTCTTGTACACTTGCACAGGGCATTACGGGCGTACTATGATACTCCTCTTCAGCGTAATTCATAACTAAGGATATTTCATAACTTCGGTTAAATCATGATTGTGTATTTTTCAACCCTTGAGGATTGTTGTTCTGTGTAACTGACCCCGTTGGGGGATTTTGTTTTCAGGTCACGGTAAGGCAAAGGCACGGGAAGAGCATGTTGACGGCGACGAGTCCCAGTGATACTAGTAGGGGGCCCCAGTCATTCCGTTTGTTCAGTCATTTTCAGTCATTTCAGTTATTCCGTCATTTGTATTTTCCGCTGCAAATTCCGTTTGAGATGTTATTTATTCAGGGTGGTGTATTTTATCTTCATATAAAATATACTAGTATTCGGTGTTGTCCTGGTGTGTTGTACTTAAACTCCTCCTCGGAGTACTTGGTAATATAATGTGGTTCGGTACTACAATTATATTATTTAATTCATCATTTTTATTTGCCTGGTGGGTTCCAGTCGGGGATTCACGGCACTGTAATATCCGCCTAGTTTGGGGTGTTACATCCGCACAGTGAAATCTTCCATCCAAACAATATTAGCTAGAGTTGGGTCTGGTTCAGGAACAAATGCAATAAGTTTTTTGATCAGCTCTTCTGGTTTTGTTGCAACAACTATGATTCGTTTAGCACGCTCAGAAATAAAACCTTTTTCAGAAGAGTAGTTGATAAAAGATAGTAAACCATCGAATAAACCATTGACATTTAGCAGACCTATTGGTTTCGTATGAACATTTAGCTGGGCTCTGGTAACCACATGAAAAAGTTCCTCAAGAGTGCCAAAACCACCGGGAAGGGTGATAAAGGCATCATCATTATTTATCATGTGAGTTATGCGGTCTTGCATATTCACAGCTCTGAACTCATCTCCAATGGTTGCTCCGGTGATTTTACTTTCAGCCAGAGGTTTTGGAATGATTCCCAACACTTTTACTCCTTCCATATAGGCAGAAGCAGCAGCACGTCCCATTAATCCTAGACTTCCTCCTCCGTAAACTACATGAATGCATTTTTCTCCTAAGGTACGACCCAAGTTGTGGGCTGCTTCAGTAAAGCAAGCCTCTTTCCCATGACTAGCTCCACCAAAAATGCAGATGGAGTTAAATCTTTTTGTGGAAGATGATGATTCCATTTTTTTTTTAAAAGAAAATTACTTAGAGAGAGAATGAAAAGAATACAAGTTTCAGGGATGCAGAAAAGAAATAACTGCAATGTTTATTTATAGATGCAAAGTAAAGTAAAAAGATTTATCAAATCTGTGACCGCGTTAATTGCGCTTCAACTACTCAATAGAATAATGAATGCATTTATTGCGTATCACATTTTTTATTCAGAAAATATAAAAAAACGACAAAAAGTAAAGATACTCACGTGTATGTATAGTAGTTGTGATTGTGGCTCACATCTTCCTCTGATTTTACGTTCAGAAACGGCTTAAACGCCTTCTATGAGTCGGGGAGAAGCTTCCCATCCAATTTTCTTACAAATTGGCAAACAGGGTCTTTTAACGTCAGATTCCCAAGACGTTGTTCATATTCTGGTTTGAATTTATTCCACAAACATCGAATCCCGTAATGTATGAGTCCACTAGGATGCGTGTCAAGAGAAATTTCGATATTATCTAAATTCTCCTTATTCAGACCATCCTTGATGAACTGAATTTTATCTTCTATGTTTGTGGAAGGAATTCCTAAAGATCGACATCTTGAATCACAGTTCCACCTAGCACATTTGTAGAAAACGGCGATTTTCTTTGCTCGTCGTTTCTTGGCATATGAACTTTTTCCAAACCCTGGTAAAAATCTAGTTGGTGTTTCCGTGAATTCACCCGCTATTCTCACTTTGGATTCAATAATGAATCGAATATCAAAAGGTATGCCGTTATTCATAAGCAACCTCATCCTTTCAAGTCTGGCTTGGTAAAGTTTCAAAATGACTTTTTTACTAAGAAAGGGAAATCTTTTTTCAATTGTTTTCAAAGTTTGTTCCATAATTAAAAATAAAAAAATATCTACAAAATCAGTTGTTGTGGGAAACTGAAAAATCCGACTTTACTAGCCACGGAGTACCGTTATCCGCCACTTGATCGGACAAACACAATGGAGTATTAATCCACAATATCGGGGTCTTTAAGAAGAACCTCTTCTACCTCAAAAAATTTTAATTCCAAATATGGTTTTAACCGTTGACCATTTACTTTGAAAATATTACCATTTTTTGGATTTTCAATTTCTACAGCTCCGTGAAGATAGACCGTATGAATAATAAATGGACCAGACCATCGTGAACGCAACTTGCCTGGAAATAATAACAAACGAGAGTTAAAAAGGAGGACTTTTTGACCAGGAGAAAAAGTTTTTCTCAAAATGTATTTATCATGAAAAAATTTCATTTTGTCCTTATATTTCCTTGCACAATCGTAAGCATCATTTTTTATTTCTTCCAATTCATTTAGTTGAAGTTTCCTATGAATTCCAGCCATGTCTAATGAAAAATTTAATCGTTTTATGGCCCAGTATGCTCTATGTTCCAATTCAACAGGCAAATGAAATGGTTTTCCAAAGACAAGCCTAAATGGAGACATTCCGATGGGAGTTTTAAAAGCAGTACGGTAAGCCCACAATGCATCATTCAATCGCAAAGATCAATCTTTCCTTGTAGGATTAACAGTTTTTTCAAGAATATATTTGATTTCTCTGTTTGAAATTTCAACTTGTCCACTTGTTTGAGGGTGATAAGGGGTAGCAACTTTATGTGTAACACTATATTTTTTAAATAAATGATTCAAAAATTGGTTACAAAAATGTTTTCCTCCATCACTTATAATTGCTCATGGTGTTCCAAATCTGGAAAAAATATTCTTTCAAAAATTTCACCACGATTTTGTGGTCATTTGTTTTGCAAGCAATTGCTTCTACCCATTTTGAAACATAATCGACGGTCACAAGGATGTAAAGATTGCCAAAAGAAATTGGAAAAGATCCCATAAAATCTATGCCCCAAACATCAAATATTTTAATAATTAAAATTGGGTTTAAGGCATCATATTTCGTTTAGAAATTCTACCTAATCTTTGACATATATCACATGTGCCACAATATGAATGTGTATCTTTGAAAAGTGTTGGCCAATAAAAACCACATTGCAAAATTTTAGCAGTTGTTTTCTTTAAACTAAAATGACCTCCACATGCATGATCATGACAAAAGGAAATAATATTTTATTATTCATGTTCTGGCACACATCTCCTAATGATTTGATCAGGACAATATTTGAACAAATATGGATCATCCCAAAAGAATTTTTTTACTTTGTTTAAAAATTTTGTTCTATCTTGGTTATTCCAATGAGATGGCATATTAACAGTGACAAGATAATTGACAATGTCTGCATACCAAGGTATTTGAGAAACAGACATGAGTTGTTCATCAGGGAAAGTTTCATTAATGGGAGGTTCTTTATCAGTAAAATTCACGATTAGCCTAGACAAATGATCAGCAACAACATTTTCAGCACCTTTTTTATCTCGAATTTCTAAGTCAAACTCTTGTAACAATAGAATCCAACGGATCAAGCGAGGTTTAGCATCTTTCTTAGAAAGAAGATATTTTAATGCAGCATGATCAGAGTAAATTATGACTTTCGAACCAATCAAGTAAGGTCGAAATTTGTCTAAGGCAAAAACGACTGCAAGCAATTCTTTTTCAGTTGTAGAATAATTTAATTGGGCATCATTTAGAGTTCTACTTGCATAATATATTACAGTTGGCAATTTATTTTCTCTTTGACCCAATACTACACCGACGGCATAGTCGGGTGCATCACACATTATTTCAAAAGGAAGATTCCAGTTCGGAGATTTGATGATAGGTGCAGAGCTCAACATAGATTTGAGTGTCTTAAAAGCTTTTAGACAATGATCATCAAATATGAAAGGTGTGTCTTTTGAAAGTAAGTTACATAATGGCCTTGAGATTTTGCTAAAATCTTTGATGGATCGACGGTAAAAACCAGCATGGCCTAAGAATGACCGAATTTCTTTAATCGTTCGTGGGGGTGGAAGACTGGATATTAAATCAATTTTAGATTTGTCCACCTCAATTCCTTTTTCAGAAATCACATGTCCTAAGACAATTCCTTTTTTAACCATAAAATGACATTTTTCCCAGTTTAGGTCCTTACACCTAACCAACACTTGAGTTAAGTGGTGTAAACATTCATCAAAGCTAGACCCGAATACAAAAAAATCATCCATAAAAATTTCCAAAAACCGCTCAACCATGTCAGAGAAAATGCTCATCATACACCGCTGAAAAGTAGCAGGTGCATTACACAGACCAAATGGCATTCGTCGGTAAGCAAAAGTACCGAAAGGACAGGTAAAAGTGGTTTTTTCTTGATCTTCAGGAGCAATGGGAATTTGGTTATAGCCGGAATATCCATCAAGAAAACAATAATAAGCATGACCAGCTAACCTTTCTAGCATTTGATCAATAAAAGGAAGTGGAAAGTGATATTTTCTTGTAACAGAGTTCAATTTTCTGTAATCAATACAGACTCTCCATCCAGTTTGAATTCTGGTTGGAACAAGTTCATTTTCTTCATTCGTGATTACAGTTATGCCAGATTTCTTTGGAACTATATGAACAGGACTAACCCAAGGGCTAGGGTTGATGATCCCTACATCTAAGAGTTTGATTATTTCAGCTCTTACAACTTCTTTCAAATTAGGATTTAGTCTTCTTTGAAATTCTCGGGAAGTTTTCACATTTTCTTCAAGGTGAATTCGATGCATGCATATAGAAGGACTAATACCTTTAATATCGGATATGGTCCAGCCTATTGGTTATTTATGTTCTTTAAGGACATTGATTAGTTTATCTTCTCGTTCTTCATCTAAATCAGATGCTATGATGACAGGCAGGGTTTCTGATGGTCCTAAAAATGCATATTTTAGTGACTCAGGTAATGGACTGAGCTCTATCTTTGAATCCTCAATAGGTACTTCTTTATTCATTTGGCTCTCAAGTGGTTCGGTTTTAGCTTTCCATTGATCATTATCCAATAATGGTGTAGACTCTAGTAAAGAATTTACTTCATTAATTGAACTGTCGATGTCAAAATCTGAGCCAAAATGAGCAAGACAGCTTTCAAAAAGATCATCATCGTCCATTTTTGGAAAGAAATAAGGACCCATACTCTCTATCATATTTACCTCACAGACATCTTTATGATCACCATGTTGTTGAGAAATGTTAAACATATTTAGTTCAACAGACATATTTCCAAAAGAAAATTTTATGATGCAATTTCTACAGTTAATTAATGCATTTGAAGTAGCTAAAAATGGCCTTCCTAAAATGACAGGGATTTGATATTTGGAATTCTCAACAGGTTTAGTGTCTATGACTATAAAATCAACAGGAAAGTAGAATTTATCTACTTGAATCAGAACATCCTCTACGATTCCTCAAGGTATTTTTATAGATCTATCAGCTAGTTGAAGTATCACAGATGTTGATTTTAGCTCCCCTAATCCAAATTGTGTATAAACAGAATATGGTAATAAATTCACACTGGCTCCTAAATCAAGCAAGGCTCGTTTAATGATGTGATCTCCAATGACACAAGATATTGTAGGACTACCAGGATCTTTATACTTAACGGGAGTTTTATTTTGGATTATTGAGCTAACATGTTCAGCTAAAAATGCCTTTCTTGGAACATTTGTTCTTCTTTTTACAGTGCAAAGATCTTCCAAGAACTTAGAATAAGCAGGCACTTGTTTAATAGCATCAAGGAATGGAATATTTATTCGAACTTGTTTAAATATTTCTATTATATCTTTGTATTGCGCACTTTTATCTTTTGGAATGAGTCTTTCAGGAAATGGAGCTTTTGGAATGTAAGGCTTTTCTTTTTCTTTAGAATCTTTTGATTTTGAAACTTGTGGTTCATTTGATTTTTCTTCCGGATCATAGTCAGGCTTCTGTATTTCTTTTCCGCTTCTAAGGGTAGTTATGGACTGAACTTCTGCGTTAGAAGTGTTTACTTCATATTGTCCTTTAGGATTAGGGATGGACTGACTCGGAAATTTTCCCTTTTCTCTTTCAGCTAAAGTTGTTGCAAGTTGACCAATTTGTGTTTCAAGCTTAGAAATATCCTGTGAGTTTGATTATGTGACTTCTTTGAGTTGATTGGAACATTTGTTGAGTAGATTGCATGAATTGTTGCAACGTATCTTCCAAAGATGGTTTCTTTGGCACTGTAGAAGGATACTGATAAGTATTTGGAGGATATTGATTAGGACGGACATTTTATTGATTTGACATATTCATTTGATGTCCTCCTTGATTCATTGGAGGCATATTTTGCTTCCAGGAAAAATTTGGATGATTCCTCCAATTTGGATTATAAGTTGGAGCAAATGGACTGTCCGAAGATTTTCCATATGAATGTAAAACATTGACTTCATCATTAAAAATTTCTTGATTTTGTGGACCAGAGGGACAAGTTTGAGATGAATGAAATGATTCCGCACATGAAATGCAAAATTCATGTTTTGAGTTTGACGAGGGGATGGATTGCTTCAATACTAACGCATCCACTTTTCGTACTAAATCATCTATAGTAGATTTTATTTCAACATCTTGTTTAACCTCGTAAATTTCACCTCTTTTTGGGGTCGTATGCATCGATTTAGCTCTAGAGTCGAGTGAATTCCATTGTTGTGAATTAATTGACATATTTTCTAGTGCATTCCAAGCTTCGTCTCCAATAAGGTGAAGAAATTTTCCACAATGCATTGATTGGATTAATTGGCGATTGTTTGGAGTTAAACCGTCATAAAAATATTTTACCAAACGCCATATTTCAAAACCATGATGGGAACACTTAAGGATTAAATCATTAAATCTTTCCCAACACTCATAAAATTCTTCATTTTTTTTTGGAAAAATTCTGATATTTCTCTTCTAAGACTATCAGTTTTCGACATTGGAAAAAATTTTGCGAGAAATTTATTCACTAGTTGGTCCCAACTAGTAATTGTTCTTGCTTGAAGAGAATTTAGCCAGAATTTTGTTTTATCTTTGAGAGAAAATGGAAATAATCTAAGTTTGACAGATTCATAAGAGAAATTTTGGAATCGGAAAGTAGAACAAATGTCGAGAAATTCCTTGACATGCATATAGGGATCTTCTCTTTCCAAACCGTGAAAAGATGAAAGAAGTTGAATAATTGATGGTTTAAGTTCGAAATGGGTTGCATTAGTTGTAGGCAACACTATGCAAGAAGGAGAATTAGCACTCACTGGAGAAAAATATTCTATTAAAGTTTTCTCTTTTGCAACTTGATTATTTTGATTTTCGATTTCGTCCATTTTTGGTATCGGTTTCGTTTGTTGAACTTCAATATTAGTTAAGGACAATCTTCTTCTCGTTAATCGACCTTTATTATTTCGTTGCTAAACTTGCATTCACCGATATTTCAATTTTTTTAACTTTGCATACAAAACAAATTATGATAGTCGATCGAACTTCCAGATCGTTGGAGGCGTCACAATGGTCGCACTTAAAATCCAACTTTCTTCGGCATGTACAACAGAGGCTTTTTTGCCAAAATTCAATCGATTTTCAAAATCAATTTGTACAAGATTGATATTTAGCTTTTCTCTATTCAAATCGAACAAAGTAGTGAGTGAAAAATATCAATCCCTTGTTGAATCTTTTAAAAGATTTTATTGTTTTTTTTTTTTTTTGACTTTTTATATTTTTATTATTATTAATAATAATGATAATTATTATAATTATTACTAAAATTATAGGATGTAATAGGTTACAAAGGAATAAAGGTAAGAGTTGCGTCTATAGAAGACAAGATGATGGAGAATCGATTACGATGGTTTGGTCATGTGAGAAGAAGACCTATTGATGCCCCAGTGAGGAGGCTAGAAAGTTGGGGAGCAAGTAATGTTGTGAAAGGTAGAGGAAGACCCAAGAAAACTTGGATAAAGATGATTGAAAATGATATGCGGTTTCTTGGAATTGGAGAAAGTATGGCGATGGAGAGGCAAATGTGGCGGGAAAGAATACGGATGGTGGATGGAGTCTGATTCTTTTTTTTTTTTTTTTTAATTCCTATTTTCTTTTATTTCATGTTATCTTTTTTTTTTTTCACTCTCTTTTTTTATTTGCTTTTTTCTCTACTTTTTCCCTCTTTTTTCCTTTTATGTTATTTATGTAACGATTATTGATGGTTTCAAAGTTTGATTCATGTTAGCCGACCCCAAATCATTTTGGGACTAAGGCTTAGATGTTGTTGTTGTTGTTGATCTACGGAAGTAATAAATTGTACGACGAGAAATATTGCAACTAAACTAAATGTCTAAGAATACTGTAAATAGAAAATAACAACTGAAAACACAATCTAAATTTACCACTACAAGATTCTATTAAAACTAAAGACGAGATATAAAAATTAAAAAAAAATCTGATTTTTTTGTTTGTTTGTTATATTTTATATTTTTTTAGTTTTTATATTTTCATATTTATTATAATTTTATTATATTTTTATACTAATAATATTGAGCTAATATATATATATATATATATCCAGATATATTATTTATTTTTTTCACAAAAAAAAGATTCAGATTTTTTTTAGAAAAAAAATAAAAATTACAAACTTTTATTTTATTTATGCAAACAATAAAAATAGTTTTTTTTGATTAAAAATTTTCGTTTCTGTTTTTTTATAAATTTTCAGTTTTCTAATTTTTTTTTTAGTATTTTCCCTTTTTTTATTAAAGTATTGTAATTTATTTTCTTAAAAAAATTCTGCTTTTATTAAAAAAATTCAAAGTTCAGATTTTTTTATTATATATATTCCAGATTATTTAAATTATTAATTCTTAATCTGATTTTTTTTAGATTTTTATGAAAAGTAAATTTTTAATAAAACTAGCAGGTTTTACTTTTTAAAAATAAAATAAATAATTCAGATTTTTATACAGAAAATAATATTCCAGATTATTTAAATTTATTTTTATTATTTTATATTTTTTTTGAATTTAAATTAAAATTTTGATTTTTTTTAATATTAATATTCCAAAATTACAAAAATATTACCTTAAAGTCTGAAACTTTTTGTTTTATTTTCCAGATCTTTTTTTTTAAATAAAAATAAATAAGTTTTTTGATTTTTTTAAACTTTTTCAGATTTTTTTATATTTTTATATATTTTTGGACTTTTTTATTTTTTTATTATTTTATTATTATTTTTACGAAAATGAACAGTAGCTTTTATTATTATTATTAATTATATTTTATATTTATTATTATAAGTTTTTATTATTTTTCAGAATTTTTTTATGAACGTAAAAAGAAAATAAATTCTACTATTAACTATTATTTATAATAACACAGTCTAAAATGGATATTAAAAAGACAGATAATAATAAAGAAAAGCAGTAAAATAAATAACTAGTAGAAGAATTTAACTAACTTGGTGACGATAGTCTTCTTGTACTCCGTTTGCGCCTCCCGGCAACGGCGCCAAAAACTTGTTGTTTGTTGATTCTTTAGTCTAATACTCGCAAGCGCACGATTTGTTCGATGTAGATATGCGGTGCAAGGTCGATTCCACAAGGAGGACTATACTAGTGAAGTCAAATTATTCCTATCGTTTTGAACCAAATTATATTAAATTCTAAGGTAGTCCCAAATAATTTGATTTTTGATTGGTTAAAATAATTGCAACAAATAACATTAATTTTTAAGTAGATTTTAGATAAATCGATTTTAAATAATTTACTAGGGTTTAGAGTCCACCAATGTCTATTTATTATTTATTTTATATTTTAATTCCAATAAATTCAGGGAATAAATTCTGAAATCAATCTCACTATTTCCCTATAGATTTGACAATAAGTACAAAATTATAAATCAAATATAGATTTTCCTTCGCTTAAAAAATATAATTTCTAAGCATTATATGTATCCAATTTAATGGAAAATAAATAATCAAAGAAATTAACTAATATCAATAATCACAAAGCAAGGGGAATTTATAACTATCAAAAATACGTGATCTAATTGATGAAATAATATTCCCCTATTGAAGCGAAAATCATAATCGTTAAAAATATTTATTTAGAATTATTATATAAATGTTAATAATAATATAGACATGGTTTCATCATAACCCCAGTAAAAGAAAATTACTCTCATAATAACAACACAAATAAATAAATATTCCATAATATTATTACTCAAATATGATTTTTTTACACACTATTTTTATTTCTCTCCCTTACAATAATATCTCTCTATTTTTTTCTTCTTTTTTTCTCCTCCTCGAACACTACACATTCATCCCCTATTTATACTACTACAAAATTAATAAAATAATAATTTTTAATATTTTAAAATCCCACTCCCAATAATACACGGCTGCCCATTAATGCTGATGTCATGGATGACGTCAGCAGAGAGTTGAATTTCCGGTCCAATCGGGTGTTGACACGTGGCACAATATGGTCCGTCTATTTAATTGTCCTTCGAACGGTCATAACTTCTTCATACGAACTCGGATTCGGATGAATTTTTTTTAAAACGATCATCTCGACGAGACGAATAAAATGAGACCAGTCGTGACTATATTTGAATTTTGTAAAAATACCGCCCTTGAACCAATTGATCTGTCTTGTACCGGTTGGTTAACCTGTAGATATAATTTAATTCCAATTAATTATCCAAAAATGACATAAAATTATAGAAAATTCTAAAAAAATGAAATAATATAAATATATGGTAAAACGAATAAATTATCACACAACACACAATTATATATATAAAATACTAATTAAAATATTACTCAAAATATACTAAACAAGTGGGTTAAGGATGACATTAGAGTCCGTGGCTATATGATTGGGCTCTATGTCTAATGAGCTTCAGAGAGCTCATGAGAAAATGACTTCTGCTAGGCTGATCTTATCTCACTTAACCGATCTTTATGGTGAGCATACCCGACCTGTTAGGTATGAGATATCTAAGCAACTCTTCGGTGCCAGGATTAAGGAAGGTGAGAAAATTGGGGACCATATCCTCAAAATGATCTCTATGATCGAGAGATTGGAGGCTCTTGATTTAGGATGCAGGTTTCTCTCCAAACTGACCTTATCCTACAATATCTTCCTGATTCCTTCTCTCAGTTTGTTATGAACTTCGACTGCAATGAAATTGCTTGCAATTTAGCAGGGTAGATGAATAAACTTGTAACCGCTCAGTCTTAGATGAAGACTCCGCGGGTGAAGGAATCTGCCCTTGTGATTTCTTCTGGATCTAGAAAATCCAAGAATAAGAAGAAAAAGACCAAGAAGCAGATAGGCTCACAAGATAAGGCTTTTAAGGGTAAGGGCAAGGCCCCGATGGTTCCTAAGAGTAAGAAGATGAACATGGATGCATGTCTCAAATGTGGTGAGCTGGGCCACTGGGCAAGAGACTGTCCGATCCTTCATGGCTCTTCACGTACGGAACTTTTAGTTTTGTAAACGAATTATTCTACTACTGTTTTTTCTACTTCTTGGATAATGGATTCAGGTGCTAGTTCTCATATTTGTACCATGAATCAGGATCTGAAACAAAGTAGGAAGCTTGGAGCTGGGGAAGTGATGATTACTGTTGGAAGCGGGCATAGTATCGAAGCAATTGACATATGATCACTTCTTTTGGATTTGGAATCGGCTTTGTTTTAACATTGGATCATGTACTTGTTTTGCCCAAGGGCATAAAAATATTGTATCCATTCCGGTCATAGATCGGAAAGGCTTTTCATTTTTCATTGGTAATGGTACTTGCAAAATAAATTAGTAGGCATTGCTACATTGTTAAATTGACTGTATTATCTAGACCTGGGTAACAAAGTCGTTGTAAACACTATGACTAGGAAGCGTGGTATGGATGAAACTAATCAAGTTTTAAAATGGCATCTTAGACTTGGTCATGTTTGTCAAACCAAAGTTTACAAAATAGAAAAAGATGGACTTATGGATCCATTAGGATCAGATCCCTTTCCAACTTGTGAATCTTGCCTTAAAGGCAAAATGACTAAGTCCCCATTCGCATGGACTTTTGAAAGAGCCGCAGATAAACTTGGATTAGTCCATACGGACGTATGTGGTGCTTTGGAAGCAGTATATGACGGATATCAGTATTTCATTTTTGGATGATCATACTAGGTATGGTTATGTATACTTAATGAAACATAAATTCGAGGCCTTTGAGAAATTCCAGAAATTTAAGGCCCTAGTCGAAAAACAAACTAGTAATTATATCAAAGCACTTTGGTCGGACTCGAGATGGCGAGCATATGAGTACAGAGTTTGACGAGTTCCTAAAGGAGCACGGAATAGTGTCACAACTCACACCTCCAGGAACTCCTCAGTTAAATGGTGTGTCGGAAAGAAGGAACCCAACCTTGTCGGACATGGTTCGTTCCATGCTTAGCTACACCGACTTACTGATTTACCTATGGGGGTATGCGCTCCTTACTGCTGCTTATATGTTGAACAAATGTCCTTCCAAGTCCGTTCTTAAGACTCCACATGAGATGTGAGAGGGTAGGAAACCAAGTCTTAATCATATTAGGATTTGGGCATGTCCCGCCTATGTCAAGAGAACTAAGGTAAAGAAGTTGGAAGCAAGGTCCATGAAGGGACGTTTCATTGGATTCTCATATGAGACGATGGGTTATCTATTCTAAATGCCCGAAGATCGAAAGATCATTGTTGCATTACAAGCACACTTCCTGGAAGATGAATTCATTCAGGAAGGTGGAGCAGGTATAAGTATCTCTTTGGAAGAATATAATGAAACTCTTCAGGAGACACCTATACAAGAAGTTAGAACCAAACCTTCTGAAACACCAAGTACAACCACCCTGTAGGTCTAGTAGGGTGTCTTAATTACCTGAGAGGTATGGCTTTATGCACTTGGAGGAACTAAGTCTCCATGAGGTTCTAAGTGATAACCAAGAGACTGACCCCGCGACCTATGACCAAGCGATGGTGGATGTAAACTCCACGAAATGGCGAGAAGCAATGGAAGCTGAGATAGACTTGATGCACTCCAATCAGGTATGGACTCTAGTAGACCACCCTAAGGACATTGTGCCCATTGGGAACAAGTGGATCTACAAGAGAAAGATTGATGGGGATGGCAAGGTTAACACCTGTAAAGAGGGCTTTCCTTAATGGATTCCTCAAGGAGGAGATCTATATGGAGCACCCTAAAGGATTTATGTCCGAGGTCGATATTCATAAAGTGTGCAAACTTCAACGTTCTATTTATGTACTGAAGCAGGCTTCGCGTGTAACACCCCAAGTTATTTAGGGTATATTATAGCGCCGTGAGCCCCTCCATAGGACCCACAGGGCTATACATACGCGGAACTATGAATTTCGGCCAATAAGGTCTAAACATAATCCAGTAAAAGGCAATAAAAATGACACCAAGGTAATAATCAGTTCGACATAATACAATACATCGGGAATTAAAAACCCAGGATAACACAGGCTAAAACATCAAGAACGTCTGATCACTACTTGAGTGTACATAACCATTTCAAGTACAACAATACCGAATGGATATAGTACAAATACAGACAGAGATAAGACACATCATCACTCTTGCACATCATCTTCGTGCCGACCCAGTACATGCCTATACACTCTCCTGGATCCTGAAATACTTGAAAGGTACTTCCCCCAAAAGAGGTTAGCCATCGAATAGCTAGTACAAGTATATCGAATATGAAACACAATAGTTCTCGACAATAAAGTAAACGTAATCCTTACTTCATTAAACTCAAGATTAGTACTACGAAAAAACTAAATCTCATAAAATTTCATTTCAATACATACGTGATTAACCATGGAACCACACCAAAGGCGACGGAACCCTCTGAGGCCCCATCGGACCCTAGAGTGGTTAACCCAAAAATATTCGTGGAACCGCACCAAAGGCAACAGAACCCTCTGAGGACCCATCGGTCCGTCCCAGAGTGAATATATACAATCACACAATTCATATACCTCCCTTTCAAAGTCGAGAACGTATAATCATAAACATATACTTTCCTTTGAGATATTAAAACCGAAGTGAAAATGGTATTCAAGCTCGGGATGTCCAAAAACGCACTTCCGGGCCTAAACGATTCATAAGGAAATACGATAATCAATCATCAATACTCAATTCTCAAGGAAGACTCCCGAAACCCCCCTTTTTACGATTCATAAATCTTCAAAGTATTCACATAGAGTTTGAAAATCACCCAAACCCTTTCCACTTCAAGTAGTACACAAAACATTTGTATAATCGTAAGGGAAATGTGGGTACGGGGAAGATACATCATAATCTCAAGGATTTCAAGCTTCAAATGGATTAACCGGATGGATCTAAGAAAAATTCCCAAAATTTCCCCAAACTAGGTTTCTAAGGAGTTTACCTCGATTCAGAGAGAATAAACGAATTAGATGTTGTATAATCCTTGTTATCCAACCAAAGATGATGATGGATGATGAAAGGCTGCGCAAATCGCCTCAAGATCACCTCTCTCGCGTGCCCTCATCGGAAGTGTAAGAAATGAGGAGAAAATGATGAAGAACACGGCTGACCAACCTTATATACTGGGTCTAATTAGCATGCGCTAATTCATAAGGATAGCGCGCGCTAACGGGGTCACCCGATAGTCTAGTAGCTTCTGACCTGCGTTGTTAGCATGCGCTACCAACAACATTATGTGCGCTAACTGTTACCATGCAGAAGTTTCGAAATCACTGCCCAACTCATTAGCGTGCGCTACAGGCGATGCTAGCGTGCGTTAGCTCACGCTTAGCGTGCGCTAACTGCTTCACTCAAAAACACCACTGTGAAGTCCAATCAATACGAACATGTTTCGAAAGATACGAAGCTTCAAAATCGACAACATCTCAATAAGCGTTTACAAGAGCGACAAAAGTGAAAGAACATCAAAAGCCAAAAATTCTAAAAAAGTACGAGTTAACATTCTCCCCCTCTAAAAAGAAGTTTCGTCCTGAAACTTAAGAAATAAAAAGTTCAAGGTATCTCGATCATATCTTCTCTTCCGTCTCCCTAGTCGCTTCCTCGACTCCATGTCTCGGCCATAGCACCTTAACCAACGGAATGATTTTGTGCCGAAGCTGCTTCTCACGACGTTCAAGGATCTTCACCGGTCTCTCTGGAAAGGTAACATCCTCGCTACATCAATCTCACTATAGTCGATAATATAACTTGGATCCGGCACGTACTTTCTCAACTGAGAAACATGACAAACGGTCTAATATATCTCGGAGGCAACGCCAAGCGATAAGCTAAATCTCCAACCATGTCCAAAACTTCAAACGATCTAATATATCTCGGACTAAGTTTCCCCTTTCTCCCGAAGCGGAAAACTCCCTTTGTCGGCGACACCTTGAGTAGAACATGATCTCCCACTCCGAATTCCAAAAGTCGACGACGAGTATCAGCATAATATTTCTGACGGCTCTAGGCAGTCAACAACCTGTCTCGGATAATAGAAATCTTCTCCTTAGTTTCCATCAACATATTCGGTTCCGTTCCGACTAACTCCAAAGCCTCATCCCAACATATTGACGATCTACACCGCCTACCATAAAGTACTTTAAATGGTGCCATTTTAATCGATGCATGCCAACTATTATTGTAGACAAACTCGATCAACGGTAAACGAAGTTCCCAATCATTACTCCAGTCTAGGGCACAAGCCCGCAACATATCCTCTAATGTTTGAATTGTTCGCTCGGTCTGACCATCTGACTGCGGATGAAAAGACGAACTCAATCTCAACTCGATGCCAAAGGCTTGATGGACCGCTTGCTAGAAATGTGACACGAAACGGCCATCTCGATCAGAAACAATAGTTTTAGGGGCATCATGCAATCTCACAATCTCAGCTATAAAGGTTCGAGTCAATCTATCCGGTCCCCAAGTATTCTTAATACCAAGAAAATGTGCAGACTTGGTTAATCGATCAACGATTACCCAAATCATATTCATTTCGGCTCTAGATCTCGGCATCCCCGTGATAAAATCCATGGAGATATCTTCTCACTTCCACTTGGGAATGGAAAGCGGTTTCAGCAACCCCGTTGGTCGTTGATGCTCGATCTTGACTTGTTGACACGTCAAACATCGCAATACGAAATGTTTCTTCATATTATTCTACCAAAATTTTCACTTCAAATCCTTGTACATCTTACTCGTTCCGAGGTGGATTGAGTAAGGCGTAGCATGGGCTTCTCGAAGAATTCTCTGTCTCAACTTCACATTATTCAGGACACAAAGCCTATACTGGAATTTCAAAATACTGTCTTCATAGACCATAAAGCCAGGGGCTTTTCCTTTAATTACATCTTCCTTCAGTTTAGAAATCATCCGGTCACTCCACTGTTTCCCTTTGATGTCATCAACCAAGGATGAAGTAATTTCGAGGGTACACAACTGTCCATGCACTCTTTGAAGCCAAACTTCTATACCTTGCTCGATCAAATCCTGACGAATCTTCATCTGGGGTGTAAGAACCTCAAGCATCTGAAGTGATGCCGGTTTGCGGCTCAAAGTATCCGCGACGACATTAGCCTTCCCTGTATGGTAAAATATTTCCAAATCATAATCCTTAATCAATTCCAACCAACGTCGTTGCCTCATATTCAACTCTTTCTGGCTGAAAATGTATTTCAAACTCTTGTGATCGGTATAGATCTGGCACGAAGATCCATACAAATAATTCCGCCAAATTTTAAGTGTGAAAACAATTGTGGCCAATTCCAGATTATGAGTAGGACAGTTCATCTCATGCGGCTTCAACTGCCATGATGCAAAGGCTATCATTTTATCCTACTGCATAAGCAAACATCCAAGCCCCTGTCCTGAAGCGTCACTATAAACGGCAAATCCTTCACCACCATGTGGTAAAGCTAAGATCGACGCTTAAGTCAAACGTCTCTTCAGTTCATCGAAGCTCTGCTGTCTCTCAACAGTCCAAACAAACTTTTCTGTCTTATGAAATAATTGCGTAAGCGGCCGAGCGAGTTTCGAGAACCCCTCGACAAACCAACGGAATACCCAACAAGACCCAAAAAGCTATGAACTTCCTTAACATTATTAGGCGGTGCCCAATCTATCACTGCCTCAATCTTCTGCGGGTCCACACAAACCCCTTCGGTCGAAACCACATGGCCGAGAAACATAACTTCCTTCAGCCAGAACTCAGATTTTGAGAATTTCACATAAAGGTGCTCGGCTCTCAAAACATCTGGTATCTAATGCAAGTGTTGGGCATGCTCCTCCTCATCTCGAGAATAAATCAAGATATCGTCAATAAAGACGACCACGCATTTGTCAAGGTATTCAATAAATATCTTGTTCATTAATTGCATGAATACTGCCGGCGCATTATTCAGTACAAAATGCATGACCACAAATTCATAATGTTCGTATCTCGTCCGAAAAGCAGTTTTCGGAACGTCGGACTCTTTCACCCGGAGCTGGTAGTAACCTGAGCTCAAATCAATTTTTGAGAATACTACGGCTCCCTGCAACAGATCAAATAAATCATCTATACGAGGCAATGGATACTTGTTCTTGATGGTCACTTTGTTTAGCTCATGGTAATCAATGCATAAACGTAGTGAACCATCCTTTTTTCTCACAAAAAGAACAGGGTGCACCCCAAGGCGAAGCGTTCGGTCTAATGTACCATTTCTCCAACAGTTCTCCTAACTGATTCTTCAATTCTTGCATTTCTGAAGGAGCCATACGATAAGGCGCCATAGAAATCGGAGCCGCGTCAGGCTCTAAATCAACAGAAAATAATATCTCTCGATCTGGCGGTAATCCCAGAAGATCGTCTGGAAAAACGTCTGGACACTCATTAACAACTGGAATCGAAGAGAAATCGACTCCATTCCATTCCGACTTCAAAGCATAATACCAATAGCCCGTGCAACCTTTATTCAAGAGTTTTACGGTCGTCATGGAGCTGATAAGCAACTTAAGTTGGCCCAATTTACGTCCCATAAACGAGTACTCGGGACCATCTTTGGTCATCATAGTGATAACCTTAGTGCGATAATTCATAATCGATTGGTGACACTCAAGCCAGTCCTCACCGAGGATCAAATCCTCGCCCTTGATATTAACCAAAATCAAATTCGATAACCGATCAATACCTGCTATGCTCACTGGATAATTTCTAATCTCCCGATTCCCCACGATTCTATCCCCGCTAGGCCATTTCACAATGAAAGGATCGCAAGCAGTCATACAATTTGTACTCAAACAGCGTACACAATCCAAGGAGATGAAAGAATGTGTAGCTCCATAATCAAAAAGTACTCGAACTGGATGAGATAGAATATGAATGGTACCTGAGGCCACTCCCGCATCAGGTTCATCTGCTCGACACATCTCGTAAACTCATGGGTGTGTCGAACCAACGCTAGAATCTCCCTCTCTAACGGACTGACCACGTCCCCGGCCTATGCCATAACCCTGCTGTGAATGGCTAACTGATTGTCGCTGATTCATACTTTGATCTCTATATGCTGGGGCAGAAGCCCGAGTATCCAAAGTCTGATCTTGTTCAGGGCAATAAACTGCCATGTGTACCATCTGACCACAAGTGTGACATTTCAGAGGTGGGAGGTTGCACTCCAGATTGAGGTGGCCTGGATGACCACAATTAAAACAGGTCACCGGGCGAGTTGAGGTGCCCGAAGCAGAACGAAAACTCTTCTTCCCTTTAAAAGAACGCGACGACTGCCCGACAGAATGGTTAGCCGACTGAGGTCTCTGAAAGTTGTCGCCCTTAGAGCGAGAAAAATTACCGATGGTCTTTTGCTTCTTTGGCTCGTCTGTGGTGTTATTGTTGGAACACAACATGTCATATGCCAAAGCCCTGTCATGGTATTCTTTCAAAGTAGTGCAAGAAAACCCAGCCATATAATGCCGTAAATCCATGTTCATTCGCATGTCGAAATGGCGGATCTTGTCACGCTCATCACGCATCTGATTCTTCACATGAATAAGCTGTTGGTTGTATTCCACTATCGTCTGTGAGACTGGAATGTTCTGCGGCTTAGCTTCAAAAAAACTTGGATCCTGCTTTCTTGTACTGGCCAAGGACAAAACTCAGCTTCCAGCAGGTCTTTAAATTCGTCCCATGTAGCAGCATGATCTTGCGGATTAATAGATTTCCACCAAGTCGCGGCTTCCTTAATAAGGAAGTACTGAGCAATAGTTACCTTCCTCGTTTCCGGACAGTAAACCGCTTCAAACACTTTCTCCAATTCAAATAGTCAACTTGAATTGAAGAAAGTGTTGACTATTTGAATTGGAGAAGTAACTTTTCCAACCCGTACGAGAGAGCTCCGTTGTATTGCTCTCTCTGCTCACATGTGGGGCACGAGCCCTCTAGTTGCTACATAGCTGGCAACAAAGAACGGCCCCCGCCGCCCCAGCGTAAGAAGCCTTCTGCTGCTCCTCATAAGCAGTAGAAGGCGCAACCGGCCCCTCCTAAAGCCACTAAGGCTACTACTTTATCGACAGCTCCTAAGGCCTCTAAAGGCAAGGAGACTGCCACTTGGCAAGTAGTGACCAAAAAAGGGCCCAAAGAGATGGGGTTTATCCCCAAGGGGACGGTCGCCACTGGCCAGCATTCATACTTTGCATCTTTGGCCTCCTCTTCTAGATAGGAGGAAGATTTAGTTGGGGTTGATGACATTATTAGCGTGGGTGATAAAGAGTGTTTTGGGTAGTGATGATAGTGGTCACGGTACTGATGATGGGCTTCTCATTGATGACGACACGGAGTCGTCCACTGTTCCTCTACCGTCTAGACTCCGTGAGTCTTCCCCCCCACATGCCAGTGAGGGTCGCCTCGATGAGCCGATCATCGTGGAGCCTGATACTTTGGCCATGGTGGTCTATGATCCCCGATCCCCCCATTTATTCTCTTCCCTCTCTTCCCTCTCTTTCTCAACCTGAGTGCGCCCTTGTCCGCACACAACTTGAGATTTCTGAGTCCAATCTCTCTTCGTCGGCTATGGTGCCCCTCGTGAAGGCACCAAAGCCCCCTGTTAAGAGACGACTGTTGTCGTCTTCTGCTGCCCCTGGAGTCACAACCAGGGGTAAAGCTGCCTCTGACTCCTTGACTTCCATATGAGGAAGGGTTGCTTCCCGTGGATCCTCTCCCCCTATCAAGGTGCGATCAACATCGCCCTTGAAAGGGGACACATCCGCTCGGCAGGGTACACCCCCGAGATGGGGGCGCTCCAGTCAGCGTCCTGGGTTTCTGTTTGAGTCGCTTGGTTAGTTATGTCGATGACCATTCTGACATGGAACGCTCGTGGTCTGGCTAACACCGGAGCACAAAAGCGTATTCGACATCTCCACCGCTCTCATAGATTCTCTTTTATTGGCATTTTGGAACCCATGGGTTCCAATGCTAACTTTGATTTCTATACTCGTTCCTTAAGTTTTGCGTCGGGACTTTTTAATCGGTTCAACAGGATCTGGTTCTTCTCCTCTTATGGTTTTCACCACCAGGTTTTGTTGGATACTGATCAAGTCCTTCATCTTGCTATTTCTTCTCCCCTTCTTCCCCAGTCTATTTTTATCACTTATGTCTATGCCAGCACCATTCGTGCCGGCTGTTACGCCCTTTGGGACACCCTCTGTGAGATTGCTTTGGAAGTGGAGGGGTTGCCATGGTTAGTTAGTGGTGACTTCAACATCTTCCTGCATTCGCATGAACGCGAGGGTAGTTCCATAGACCGCACGCCTGAGATCCTTGACTTCGCACAGGCTATTGCTGACTGTGAGTTGATTGACGCAGACTGTGAGGGCGATATTTTCACTTGGGAGCGTACTGGTTTGCGGGAAAGGCTAGACCGTGCTTTATTTAATGAAGCATGGTCGAACGTGTTTGCAGTTTCTACTATTACTCACATGCCTCGACTTCGTTCGGATCATGCGCCCCTTCTTATCCAGTGTCAATTTTCCCCGGCTCGTCACAAGTCGTCATTCCGTTTCCAGAATATGTGGATCCGTCATCACACATTTCTGGACACTATTAGGGAGGTTTGGCTTACCCCGACTGGTTTTGTTAGCATGTGTAATTTACAGGCCAAACTACTTAGGGTCAAGCACAGACTGAAACAGTGGAACTGGTCTGTTTTTGGAAATCTTCATGCGAAGTTGGATGAGGCCTTGAGGGCTGCTGACGAGGCTGAGCGGCGATATGATTCGGACCCTACTCCGGAAAATAGAACCGCTATGCATCGTTTTCGCGCTGAGTACCAACTTCGTCTCTCCATGTGAAAAGGTAGCATAATGATCTGTACCGAATTATCTCGAAATTCTAGAACGGTTTTATTTTGGTTCGATTCAAGTGATCAAATTTTACAATTTCCAATTCTCGATTCAGTATCCATGCTCAACCCTAAATGAAAAGGTAGTGTAATGCTTTGTTTTTCGATGGGGCATAAATATTGAGGAATTTAGAGCTAGACTGTGGAGCTAGTTTTGTGTGAAGTATGTAAGGTGGTGGCATATTACTCTTGAGAATGTTGTAAATACGAGGGTGTTTAGTTGGTTTTTTATTAAGACATGTATGGACTAAGATGGTTGTATAGATTAAGTTGTCTGTATGATTAAATATTAGTTATTGTTTGTTTGATTCTGAAATAAATGTCAAAATGATTTAATTGTCATTTTATCCCTCTTGTGAATCAAAAACCAAACCAAAAACCAAAATCAAATCAAAACCAAAAACTAGAATGAATTCAAAAACCAAAATCAAAACAAAATCAAAAACCAAAATCAAATCAAAAATCCCCACTATCTTCTCTTGCCACTGTATTGCCTCCGTGAGCCGGATCGCGAACCAACCTCCATTCAAAATTGAAATTGCTGCCAGATGAAACTGAACCAGATCAGAAATCTAAGTCTCGCCACCAACTCTCTCCATCATAGTTGTTGTTGGCGACGAGTCCGACTTTGTGTGTGTATGTGTTGTGTGTGTTTTGATTAGAGAAGGAAGGGCAGGGGGCTGGATAGTGGGTGTGTTTATGTGGTTGGGTGTTGGTGTGATGTTTTTTTTCGGAACAGAGAAAAGACGAGAAGGAGAAACGACGATAGACGAAGGGACTGGCTGGAAGAAGAAAGCAAGTGAGAGGGAGAGAGGGGCGAGACTGAGCTGGAGGAGGCTATAATGGGTACGTTTTTCATTGGTTTAATATGGACAAATGGTACTTTTTGACTTATTCGCTAAATCATGGCTCATTCATTAAGCAGTAAACAAACACTCATATATGGATGCGCGAATAAGCCATCCATCACATTCAGCCCATTAAGCCACAAACAAATAGCTCATCTGTCTTATACCCATTTTGTGATTAATATATCCTACCTTTTACCAACAAAAGAAATGTACAAGTCAATTATTGTAATAGTATAAGTAGGACACTAGAAGAAAATTGAGATTATATACATTGATAATGCTAGCACTATTGCATCAAGTGATTTAGATGAATTCCGTATTGTTCAAGAGTTTATGGTTTTGCATGAACCAAATCCAATCATTTTCAAGGTGAATTAATCAGTGTTTTGTAAATGCAACGGGGGCGCGACTCATATCCTCATTGCATATAAGATTATACTTCATATAATGGTCATCTCAAGAAATACCACATATTTAGCCTTTTTTTAAATAATCGACTCGATATAACGAAAACAAGAGCGGGGGAGCCGAAAACCAAACAAATCAAACCAAACCAAACATACCCAGTATATCCCGCTCAGAGCAGGGTCTGGGGAGGGTAAGATGTACGCAGACCATGCCCCTACTTATTACGGTAGGGAGGTCAAGCTTCCGTGAAGACTTCAGAACAGTGCAACAGAGAATCTTGTGTGATAAATACAAAGGAAAACATATGATTCAAAAAAGCTCGAGACCATACCTGAGCCCATTACTTGATCCACATGGGACTTACCTAAGCGGAATTTGGCTACTTCACTCCCGATGAACGCTGCTCTAACAAAAGAGAGGTTGGCTCAACGCACAGCTCCCTATCAAATATACACCACACGCAAAGACAATAGGATAAAATATACAATAAAAGTAAAATGCAATGCTCTAGGTCAAAACTAACCGAGACAACCCAACCCTGAGACTCTCAACTACAGCACCGCTCCCAACAAAAGAATCCACAACTCTGATCTGGCGCCTCCAAGCGCACCTATCAACAGTCATGGTCTCGGAAAGGTTTAAGGCCTTCAAATCTAATCTCGCTTGCTCCTCCCACGTCCTCCTGGCCCGCCTCCTCCTCTCCCCGACAACCATTAAACTCTCGACCTCCTCACCGGAGCAGATGCCTCGCCTCCTACGGACGTGGTCAAACCATCTCAATCTCCTTCCTAACTTTCAATAAATGGGTGCCACTTCCAGCTGCTCGAAAACCCCGTTCGCAATTCTATCTAACATTGTGCGACCACACGACCAACGTAACATTCTCATTTCAGCCACTTCCAACTTGATCTCAAGCGACTTCTTCATCGCCCAACATTCGGAGCCATACAACATTGCAGGTCGGATTGCCGCTCTATAAAATTTACCCTTCAACTTTAGAGGGACTTTCTTGTCGCACAGGACCCCTGTTGCTGCTCTCCACCTTAGCCACCCCGCCTTGATGCGATGTGTGACATCATCTTCACACTCACCTTCCTTTTGAATGATCGAACCCAAATACTTGAACTTATCCGTACGGGGTACGATCTGATCCGCAATCATTACCTCAACATCTTCCTCGTTGGCCTCACCACTAAAGTTACACCAGAGATACTCGGTCTTAGACCGGATCACACGCAAGCCCTGGGATTCTAACTTAGCCCTCCAAAGCTCCAATTTCGAGTTCACCTCCCTCCTCGACTCCGCCACTAACACAATGTCGTCAGCAAAAAGCATGCACCATGGGATGCCATCTTGAATCCCTCGCGAAATGACGTCAAGGATTAGAGCGAAGAGAAGAGGACTTAGCGCCGACCCCTAGTGTAGCCCTATCTCAACCGGAAAATACTGGGTGTCACCAACTGGGGTCCTAACACACGTCCTAGCTTGGGAGTACATGTCTTGGATCGCCCTAACGAACGGCAACGACACCCTCCTCTCTACTAGGCTCCTCCAAATAACATCGCGCGGAATGCTATCATAAGCCTTCTCTAGATCTATGAACACCATATGGAGGTCCTTACGCCACTCTCTAAACTTCTCCATAAGGCGTCTGACGAGATGAATGGCCTCAGTCGTGGACCTCCCCGGCATGAAGCCAAATTGGTTCTCTGAGATCTCCACTTCTCTTCTAACCCTGCATTCCACCACTCTTTCCCAAAGTTTCAGAGTATGACTGAGGAGTTTAATACCCCTATAGTTACTACAACTCTGAGCATCGCCTTTGTTCTTGAAAAAAGGCACGACAATACTATGCTGCCACTCTGTCGGCATCTTAGAGCCTTTGAGGAGGATGTTGAACAGCTCTGCTAGCCAATGAACTCCGACTTCCCCCAGACAAAGCCACACCTCAATAGGGATCTGATCTGGGCCTACAGACTTAGCTCTACCCATTTTCATTAGGGCACCCTTTACTTCCTCTTTGCTGATGCTCTCACAGGAACTAAACGAACGAGCAGAAGATAGACTAACTCCTTGCACCACCGAGTCACTACCTCTAGCCTCATTGAAAAGTTCGAAAAAATATCTATTCCACCGAGCGGGGGAGCCGAACTCGGGTGTAATTTCTAGTAGAGAAAACTTGTGGCACCATAGACATAAAGAGGGGAGTATTGGCGAGGAAACTTCCACCTACAATGTTTCGACCGACATACTTGTGTGTACTTGGGGACATGTTTGTGGGATGTATTTTCTTATACTAGACTGAACTAAGTTTTGCTAAACTGAATTAGATTGAAAACTACTGAACTGATAGTAATATTATTAAAATAATATTAATAACAATAATCAAACTAATAATAATTATGTATAATATTTTTTAGCTAAAAGTATTTACAATAATAATATTAATATAATAATAAGTATTGTGTATAGTATTTCTTAATTAAAATCATTTAAAAATAATACTGATATAATTATTATTATTATTATGTATAATATTTCTTATATAATATTTTTAAATTAATATAATAATAGTCATAATGATTTATAAATATTGTTTATTAAAATCATTTAAACTGAATAATATTGGATACCAATATATACAATAATAATATAATAACAATAATAATAAATATTAATAATAACTAAAATTAAATAGAATTTTTAATAATATTACAAATAATCAATAATATTAAATAGCAATATCTAACAACAAAAATACTAATAATAACATTACTACAAATAATAATAAAAAAGTAATAATAAAAAATTATATATAGTAGTACTATTGATAATATTAATATAAATAATGATAATAACAATTAATATTAGATAACAACAGATACAACAATACTATTAATTATGTACATAATATTATTTTTATTAATATCAATACTAATAAAAGAGGAGGGTTGCGGTAGGTTAGTGGCAGCCAGCGTAAAACTAGTCACATTCCATGGACATGAATCAAACATTGAAAATCGTTGGGGCGTCTCTCGTTACGCACGCATTTCATAAGCCCGGGTGCAAGTGATAAGTATGCGAGGGTTGCTAGGTCGTCGCTTGAGCGCGCGCCACCTTTACATCTGAGGGTGGTGTCAAATGAGCAAGGATGCGCTACACTTCATAGGCCCGGGTATAGTGGAAAATATGCAAGGGTTGCTAGGTCGTCGCCCGGAAGCGGCGCGCCACCTCGAAGTATGGGTGTGGTGTCAAATGTGCAAGAATCCTTGCAGCGTGGACGGGGACAGACAGAGAAGTTAGTTCTTGCGGCTAGTAAGGGTAGTAAGGTGCGGTTTGGAACTTGGAACGTTGGCTCTTTGACGGGGAGATCAGCAGAAGTGGGGGAGGTTATGAAAAAGAGGAGAATTCACATAATGTGTCTGCAAGAGACTGAGTGGGTTGGCAAGAAGGCAAGAGTGTTAGCTCCTTGGGGTTACAAGCTTTGGTACTCTGGAAAGGATAGAAGTAGAAATGGAGTGGGTATCGTCGTTGGTAAAGAATTCATTGATGATGTGGTGGAAGTGTCAAGAAAGAGCAATAGAATAATGAATATTAAGCTTGTGATAGGGGATGAGTTTCTAACTATCATAAGTGCTTATGCACCACAAGTAGGATTGGATGCATCGATCAAACAAGAATTTTGAGAAGATTTGGAAGAGGTTGTCGAACGAATTCCTATGGGTGAGAAATTGATCATTGGTGGTGACCTCAATGGGCATGTCGGTGTTAGCAGAGATGGCTTTGAGAGCATTCATGGTGGCTTTGGTTCTGGGGACATGAATGAAGCAGGAAATGGTATATTGGATTTCGCATTAGCTCATGACTTGGGTATTATGAACACTTGGTTCGAGAAAAGTAACTCTCATTTGGTGACATATAGAAACGGAGGTAATGGAAGTCAGATTGATTTCTTTTTAGTTAGGAATGTTTGGAGGAAAAGTTTTACTAATTGCAAGGTAATACCCGGTGAGAGTGTTGCAACACAGCATAGGGTTGTGGTGCTTGACTTTCGAGGTAAGAGACACTTAAGAAAGAGAAGACCACAAGTTGACCCTCGAATTAAGTGGTAGAAGCTCCAAGGGGAGAGTCGACATACTTTTGCGGCTAAGATTGCTGATAGTGGTATTTGGTCTGATTGCACGGAGATGGATATAGATTCGATGTGGAACTTGTTGGAGCATAACATAATGGAAGTTGCAAAAGAAGTCCTCGGAGAATCTAAAGGAAACAGACCATCAAGTAAGGACACATCTTGGTGGAATGATAAAGTTAAGCAAGCGATAAAGACCAAACGTGAATGTTATAAGGTACTGGGTAAATGCTCGAGCGATGAGAATTATGAGAAGTACAAAAAAGCTCGAACAGAAGCTAAAAAGGCAGTGCGAAATGCCCGATCAAAGGTCAATCAAGAATTATATGCAAGATTAGATAGTAAAGAAGGGGAAAAAGATATCTATAAACTTGCTCGAATGAGAGAGAAGAAGACGCGAGATATTGTGTAAAAGATACTGACCAAAAAGTTTTGGTTCAAGATAAAGAGATAAAAGAGAGATGGAGGTCATACTTTGATACCCTATCCAATGGCCATCAAGGACAAGATATTGGGAATTTAAACATCCCCTCAAGTATGGTTAACCGAGAGTTTAAGAGAAGAATCCAAAAGGGTGAAGTGACAATTGCATTGAAGAAGATGGGGTCAAAGAAAGCAGAAGGACCAGATGGTATACCTATTGAAGTTTGGAGGTGTTTGGGGGAGAGAGGGATCGAATGAGTAACTATGCTTTTCAATAAGATTTGGAGAAGCAATAAGATGCCATCAGCATGGAGGAAAAGTATTCTCGTCCCTTTGTATAAGAACAAAGGTGATTTCAAGATTGTTCTAATTATCGCGGAATTAAACTAATGAGTCATACCATGAAGTTGTGGGAACGAGTGATTGAACAAAGGATCAGGAAATGTGTGAACATAACAGAAAATCAATTTGGATTTATGCCTGGAAGATCGACCATGGAAGCAATTTATCTTATCCGACAGTTGATGGAACATTATTCTCGTCCCATGTAAAAAGAAAGATCTGCACGCCACAACATTTCTTCAAGTGCATTTTAATATCTTAAAATCGCAAATCCTTGCTTACTCATATTCCATCATTTTAGGTGTCCTCTTTTGAAAGGATATAATTCCCTGAATCTGCTTACAAATTCCCAAACATGCAACTAAGTTAAATTTTGCTTGGTCCATAATTAGGCCAGAGTTCATTTATTGAGGTCAAAAAATCCAAGCTATGGATTTTTTAGCTCCGTTATGGTAAATTCATTGTATACCACCAAAAAAATACCCAATCACCCTAACCTCTAATGAGAAACTAGCTGAAAGTGTAGATAGAAGAAAAGAAAACACAATGTAATCACTATTTTCACAAATAGAACTGTTCAGGAGACCTCATGATCTTTTCTCCGGTTGGGATACTATTCGCCTAATGGTTCCTTTCATGTCTCATTACCATTTAATTACGCATATTATTCTCCTAATCTCCTTCTATCGAACAAGCAAGATAAGGGATAACCTTCCGCCCCTCAAAGAAAGAGATGGGTATTAAATTATGCTTTTCATACCTACATGATCTGAATTAAACACATGGAAAACTATATATCTTCACAGGAAAACAGAAGCAACCGACTACAAAATCTAGCACGTAAGCAAACATTGCACCACATGGACATGGATAACCACAAAGTACTAATGATAACAAGCCATTCATATCAAAAATGTAGTACTAGATGCCCAAAATCAGTATCCCATCGCACTGACAAATCTCAGAATACCCAACACACAATAATGATTAAACATAAAATAAAACATAAAAAAGTTCAAAACCTTTCCGCAAGGCGAGCACTCACCGCTCTCAGCTTTGAATAAACTTTCGCAGCAGGCGAACCCAAGATTAAACTACAGAGCGAGTCCCTCGCGACCTTAATATTCGCAAAAGATCCGAGCATATGAATCTTGGTATCTGCAATCACAATCCTAGTCCTAGTTGAGTTCTCAATCGTGAATTTTGTTTTCCCTCCCTTACCACTCAATCGCCCAATTGCCCTCGATAAGTGCTCCCCTCTCAACGTCTTCACATCCTTAATCTCAAAAGACTCCACATAAAGCTCGTCCATTCGGAGCAACGACACAGCGTCCATCACGTCGAAGCCAAGCATGAAGGCATGCGCAAAATCCGCACATTTCTGGAGATTACTGACATCGGGAGTGTCAGGCCGGGTCTTAAGCTCGATCCGACGGGCCTTGAGGTTCATTCGGATGTCAATTTTCATTTCTTCGTAGATCGGCGTGTAGATTTCGAGCCAAGCTTTCTTCAACGGAGTGTAGCGGTGTGGGGGGACGGGGACTTTTCGGAACTGGACTTGTCCGTCGGCAATTTCATGCGCTTTTAGGGGCCGGAAATTGGGTTTTTGGGCGAACGGAACGGACGGTTTGCGCGGCGGAGGTAATGTTGCGTCGACGTCCATGGAAGCGGGAGTGGAGTTGGCCACAGCGGCGTTGTTTGTGGAGGGAATTTCCATTGTTCCTCGCAGCGTTGAAATTCTCGCTGCACAAAGAAACAGAAAACCCTAGCCTGAATGTGCGAGTCTGGTGAGGGGGTGAAGGTATTCAAAACATGATCTATTGGGCCTCGTCTGGAGGCCTGACCCAAATGAATGTGCGAGTCTGGTGAGGGTGTGAAGGTATTCAAAACATGATCTATTGGGCCTCGTCTGGAGGCCTGACCCAAAGAGTATATGCTCCCTACGTCCCACAGTTGGACTTCTTTGGACTTCTTTGGAATGCAAATTACACTATTTAATAGTATATTTATTAAAAATATTAAAATAATTACAAGCGACTTGAACTGATACACAAATATAATATAATATACCTAATAACGAGACTTGCAAATATTTAAATACAATATATTTTATTGGAAGATGAAGTATAAGATGTTGAATAACTAGTAATCAACGATATTATTCAGTTTACCAAATTATTAACTATAATATTAAATATACTAGATGTCCTCCCGTGCGATGCACGGCGTAAAATATTAAATGTTTTATTATATTAATAATATATGATCGAATTTCAATAATGTAATAAAATTATTATAAAATATACATGAGTCAGTATACACACACATGTACATATACTATTATTTGATTTAATTTTATTTATAAACTCTTATCATGTGATCTAAGCGATATGAACCGAATCGAATCGAATGGACTGACCGAATCGAACTAAAAATCAAAATAAGTCCAAAAGAACAAAGAGGCTCGATATTTGTTGTTGTTGTATTATCAACTTTTATTAAAAGTATACAACTGATATTCTTACTAATATATTTTTTTATATGATTTGACATTAATGTAATATTTTACTATTTTATGATCGTAACAAAATAATTCTTAAAAATCAAATAATTGTTAAAAAGCTATGAAAATAAACTAAACATATATTTTTCTTCAATATTCTTATATTTTTATATTGAAATATTTTAATCATCTAAATACATTATAATTATATTTATATTACTTTATATATACTATATGGATGTCAAATTAAAGAGCACGAAGTAATAAATAATTTGATATATTTTTTCAAAAATAAAATTGATGCATAAAAATTATAATTGTTGAAACTATTAGCTTAAAAATAAAAGGAATAAAATGAGAGAAATTTTTTAATTGGTAGATAGCATATAATGGAATAACCCTCTAACCCCCTCCCATATTAAACGTCCATTTTTTTAAGATTTTTAAAAAGATGATTAACGTGGAGATGACACATACTTTCTTAGACTTTTTTGCGACTCTTTTAATATTAAGTATAGATGTGTAAAAGTTCGATATAAAATATATAAACATGACAGTAATTTATATGATCATTATATATTTATTTATATTAATATACTAATATAATTTCTTATCAGTATACAGACGAAATAACGTCATATATTTTTTATAAATATTTAGATTAAAGTCACACATTTTATACTTAATAATATATAAGGAGATCCACAATGATATTAATTTATTAGGTATAGGGTAATAAAGTATATTATTGATCTTGTAAAAGATAGATTTACTTCAAGGAAATTATTTAAAAATTATCTGATTTTTGTATTTTATATACAAATAATTTAAAATCAAGATATAATGTAATAATTATTCAAAAACAACTTATATACAAAAAGGAATATTTTAATTATATATGCCTAATGAATGTTAAATCAAATATTATAAAAAGAAGATTAATTTAAAATATTAATAATAAAAAATAGAGTTCAGACGATAAAACTATTAACTTTTAAATATTGAGAGAAAAATAAAAAGAAAAAAGAAAAAAAATGATTCCCATTAAGTCTCATTCAAATGTGTAGGAGTTAGTGTATTTTTAAAAAGAAAAAAAAAATGACTAATCCAAAAAAATCCACATAAAGACACATGTCATGTACAACTCTCTTTTAATAATAAAGTAGATTAGTTTTGTAATTGTTTTTTATATTATATTTATATAATTAATTATAAATATTATATAGATTTGTGAAGGACCCTTAATACTGCCAAATATAACTTCGTTGGAGTATATAATATCTTAATATATATACTACCTTCATCCCTCTTTCGTATAATGAAAAAAATACTTATACTTATATCGAACGTCAGACATGGCAATAGGATCTCACTTTTATGTGGGACAATACATATATATCCGAATCTATTAGTATTCTTCTTTTGACTTAGGCCGAACAAGCTTTATAAAGTTAAATTTATTGAAATATTATTTATGATCAACCATATTGCGAGGTAGACTGAGTCTCTGTTCTTTTATACTTAATTCAGCACATTTTATTTCAGTTGTTTAGTTTAATTCAGCAATATTCTGTACAGTTCAGTTAAGTTCAGCTTAGCTTTAAAATCAATATTATTAATTATTATTATCAACAATATTATATATAATTATTATAATTGTTTATTTTATTATTATTACTATTATTGTTTTATTGTTGTAATAAAACATATAGTAATTATTGTATATATTATTTTTTAATATAATTAATTACTAGAATTATTATTGATATTAATTAATTTTATCAATAATAGCATATATTATTATTATTGTCTTTGTTGTCATTGTTGTAATATAAATAATAATTATTATTATTGTATATATTATTATCTAATTCTTTTTATCAGTATTATGAATAGTATTATATATAATTTTTAGTATTATTAATAATTTTATACTGTTATTATTATTATTGATATCAAAATTATTAATAGTATTACATCTCATTTATAGTATTATCAATTATGAATATTATATTATTATTATTGTATATAAATATTTTTTTGTTGTTTTTGTATTTTCTTTCTATGTAGGTGATGTTATATTATATTTATATTTATATTATATATAATTTTTATTATTATTATTGTTAGTATTTGTTATTATTATTATTATTTATTATTATGATTATTATTATTGTTGTTAATATATATATTTGTTATCTAAAATAATTAATTATTATTAATAATTGCTCTCATTATTATTCAAGAATCTTGATTCGGGTCAAAGACAATTTAGTTACCATCAAGAAAATTCGGCTCAAAAGAATATAGTCTAAATGTATAACTTATTTACAATCGATGATGAAATCTTGGAATAAATTGATGTCAACCGTTTGATAGATGATTTTTCGACTACATATACAATATGGATGTCATATCTATCTATACTATATAATACTTATCCCCCTTAATTTAATGTGGAAGGGGGCTTTAATTGTAACTTTTAATTGTAAATATATGAAGAGGCTATTTTAATTGTAACTTTTAATGTAAATAAACTAATTTAAATACA
Organism: Orobanche coerulescens; assembly: GCA_033398695.1. Classification (NCBI taxonomy): domain Eukaryota; kingdom Viridiplantae; phylum Streptophyta; class Magnoliopsida; order Lamiales; family Orobanchaceae; genus Orobanche; species Orobanche coerulescens. Next base: position 121,774,382 of record CM065816.1, read on the forward strand.
AAAGTTATGATATACATCACAATGCAAATGCACCTTCTAATACACAAGGTGATTAAAATGAACTTTTAAATGATAGTATAAATTACAAGATGGTTAAATTTTAGCTATGAAATCTTAGATACAACTGGTGCATCGCACGGGTTAAATAAACCAAAAACAACCCCGGAGCAACATACGGGTTAGTAAAGCCTCATTTCATATAACTAATACACAGACTAAAATAAAAGGACAATAACAATAAAAAAACATATAAACTTCTCTAAAAGGTATTTAAATTCTGCCATCTGCTCCTTCAACCGTCTGCCCCAACATTACCTACAAAACACGTGCACCTTCTAATACACAAGGTGGTTAAAATGAACTTTTAAATGATAGTATAAATTACAAGATGGTTAAATTTTAGCTATGAAATCTTAGATACAATCGGTGCATCGCACGGGTTGAATAAACCAAAAACAACCCCGAAGCAACATACGAGTTAGTAAAGCCTCATTTCATATAACTAATTATATAGACTAAAATAAAAAGGACAATAACAATAAAAAAAACATATAAACTTCTCTAAAAGGCTTTTAAATTCTGCCATCTGCTCATTCAACCGTCTGCCCCAATATTACGTACAAAATACGTAGATATTTCAACCAAAGACCGTGCATCGCACGGGTTGGATAATACCTCGTTTCATGTAACTTTAGGTCACCTCTTTAACTAGTTATAAACTTTTATATTCTGAAAAAAGCAAGATATTATGGGACTAAATACAGTAAAACCTCTCAAAAAGAATACATTATTAAGGAATAAAAATTTATGGTCTCAACTTGAAACTAGTTATAATTTGGAATAAACTCCATATTGTCATAATTCATATATTTTCAAATCCCAACATAAGGAAATACACCTCTATTTAGGAATAAATCATAATAAAATACACACACACACACACACATATATATATATATATATATAATTTTTAAAATAGATTTAAGTTGATCTAAAATACTTGTTCAAGGTTGATTGTGACAAAGATTTAATCTTTTGTGTTGTAACCATATCCTTCAACTTGCGTGTGCCCATTAGCTCGTCCAAATGACCACCTTCTTGTTGAACCCAAAAAATTTCCAACTTGTCGAGTAAGCTTAAAGCTTCTTCACATTAAATTTTTTGTACTTCTATGCTATCATCCTCCGGATTATTTTCCTCATTTTCTTGCCTAATTCCTTCAATGATTTCTTCATCGGTTAAAGCATAAATAATTTTTTTGCCTAATTCCTAAGTTTACAACATATTACGTACATGTATCTACTAATTATAATATTTATATATTATACATCACTACTACAAAATACCCATTTAACAGCGGACAATTAACAGCGGTTATCGTAAAACCGCTGTTAAATTTGTGCGGTGGCACGGTTCGTAAATACTATGAAAAATTAACAACGGTTATTACAGAAACCGCTGTTAATTTAAGACAGTTAACGGCGGTTACTGGCAAACCGCTGTTAAAACCCGCCAATTAACGGCGGTTTCCTAATAACCGCCGTTAATTTTTCATATTTTACGGCGGTTACTTTAAAACCGCCGTTAATTGGCGGGTTCTAACAGCGGTTACTTGAAAACCGCTGTTAATCTTCCATTTAATTACACCCGTTTCTTTCTTTCTTTCTTTCTTTCTTTCTTTCTTTTTTCTTTTTTCCTTTCTTTCTTCCTACGCTTGACTCCGCGACTTTTCACAGGCGACCCGCGACCTCCGGCGACCTCGTGACCCCCGCGACCTCCGGCGACCTCGTGACCCCCGCGAACTCCGGCGACCTCGCGACCCCCGCAACCTCCTCGGCGTTTCGCAATTGACCACCGCGAATTATTTGGTAATTATTCCGAACTCTCTTCTTTGTTCCTATTTGGTAATTTTATCTAGTCTTTTAAGGATTGTTGTGTGATGTTTAATGTGTGTGTTGTGTGTGTATGTGCATGTATAGGTGTGGCACTGTGTGTGCGTGCAATGTGTGTGTGTATTGTGTGTGGCAGTGTGTGTGTGTGTGTATTGTGTGTGTGTGTGTGGCAGTGTGTGTATTGTGTGTGGCAGTGTGTGTGTGTGTGTATCGTGTTTGTTTGTGTTGTGTGTATTGTTTGTGTGTAATGTAGTTTTACATGTTATTTTTGTAACATCCCAATTCACAAAAGGGACATTACACGCCGTAGAACCCCCGTGAGGTCTACCAGGCTAACTCATGACACATGAACCACAATGATAACCCAAAAGGTGCATCCAAACAGTAAATAAGGCCGTGGCCTCGGCCAAAACATTTTAACGGAGTACATGAGACATAAGTTAAATACCAAATCGTTGCCCACGCAGGGGACTTAAACCATGTTTAAAAATAAACAATCTATCTCCAGTACTCAACACATGCAATGACAAAACAAAAAAATGCAGACTCGAGCCACATCATCATGCCAACCCATCCTTCGCATGCGCATCCCGTGCCAGCTCCTCAGCTCGACCAGGACCTGAAATGCATAAGACGCATTTCCCCCATTTAAGGGGTTAGCATTCGAATAGCTAGTGCAAGTACATAATTACACAACATTATATACATACACGATTCAACGCAAATAATTCGTTAGGAAAATCATTTTGAAAACCAATATTCCGGAATATCACATTAACACCAAAACAGTATAATAACAGGTTTCCCACATCACATTTATCCACGCTTGGTAACTCGCGACCGTACCCATTAGTATCGGTCCCCAGAGGTCCCGTCGGACCGTCCCCAGGTGAGAAACCACTTCCGCGGCCGTACCCATTAGTATCGGCCCCCAGAGGTCCCGTCGAACCGTCCCCAGGTGGAAGAACATCAACACACGCACCCAAGTCCACTTCCGTGGCCGTACCCACAAGATCGGCCCCCGCAGGCCACACGCCATCCCCAGGTGGAAGAGAAACAATCACATTCGTTCAATCAAACCATTTACATCATTCGCATCAAAATCATATGCACATAACGGAATGTAATACATGTACTTGCCTTGGATAATACGACGCGAAGGAAACGACGAAGGAACGGTTACGGTCCGAACAATCCTCTCAAATCCGACCCTAACACAATAATGATATAAAACCAATCTCAACACCATGAATACGAAGAAATTCATCCTAGTTCTACCCGTTGGGACAATTCATCGGACACCACGCGTGCATAAGGAAAAGAAATCGGTCAACGGTGGAATAACGGGATTTCATCCCAACCAATAACAAGAAAACCAAGGGTCACGAGTATACTATCAAAATCTAACAACAACATCGGTAAATTCGGATTAAAACACAAGATCACCACCAAACCCTCCCCAAAATCATACTAGGGTCAAAGGAGTTCTTACCTCTTGAAGAATCAGCACTCAAATCCGAAAACCACGTGTTAGATCCGCAATCCGAGCCACCCGATCGAAAAGAGATGAAGAAATTTACACCAATAAGTGATAGATGGAGGAAAACCCCCTCTCAAGTCTCTCTCTCTCTCTCTCTCTCTCGCACGGTTGAAGAAGGGAAGGGAAAGAATGAGCTGCAGCCGCTGAAAAGACGCTGATATACATTGACCGCATTGTGTGCCGCGGCTCATCTGAACTGTGCCGCGGCACAGGGCCAAAAATCGCGCCCAGTGATCGGCTGACCGCTGCAGCCGCGCTCATTCGGGCAAAGCCGCGGCGCAGATTCGGCGTGTGCCGCTCGCTGACCGTGCCGCGCACGCGCAGATCGGTTTTGGCCGGCAAGTGCTACAGTGTGCTGCGGCCGGATAAGTGTGCCGCAGACCGACTACTGTGCCGCGGCGCAAGACAATCCTTGTGCCGCGGCACACGCAGCTTTGTTCGGACAACAACTGGTGATGTGTGTGCCGCGGCGCACAATTCTTGTGCCGCGCCCACACCCCCTCGGATCCCAAAATGACGAAAAATGATCCTAAAGAGAATAAAAGCAATAGGGATCGATATTTGGGCAAAAATAACACGATAAGGAAGTACGGAAACCAAAAATTATCTGAGTTACACAACAAAATTCGAACAATGGACAAATTCAATAAACTTCTAGGAAATTACAAAAACGGCCCAAACATCCGAAAAATCACGACACAACGTCGGATTAACAATCCAAAACTCACAACATGCTCTACTCAAGCATACGAACTCATGGAAGTAAGAAAACGACGAAATCGAACGAGTTTAACGAGAATCGAATACACATGAGACAGAATATAACACAAGATGAAATTACGTAAAAACATTATCGAGACCCGTCTAAACGGAAAAACTCCAAGAACAAAATAGATTCAGAATTCCAAAACAGTGCTAAGCGAGTTGTCCGAAACGAACATACATCAAAAATAGAAATTACCGAAAATAGAAAACGCGGATATTACATTATCTCCCCCTAAAAATAAGTTTCGTCCCGAAACTTACAACGCGAACAACTCGGGGTATCTCGACTGCATACTCTCCTCCGTCTCCCATGTGGCTTCTTCGGACCCATGTCTCGACCATTGAACTTTAACCAGAGGGATGGTTTTATGACGAAGTTGCTTCACCCGACGCTCTAAAATCTGAATCGGCCTCTCCTCGATGGTAAGGTCGGGTCCCACCCGATCTCTCCAAAATCGATAATATGGCTAGGGTCCGATATGTACCTCCTAAGTCGGGAAACATGAAATACGTTATGAACGTGGCTCGTGACGGCAGTAAGCTAGCCGATAGGCAAGCTCTCCCACTCTCTCTAAAATCTCAAACGGCCCAATAAACCTCGGACTAAGTTTACCCTTCCGCCAAAGCGGTAAACTCCCGTGTCGGCGACACCTTAAGCAAAACATGATCTCCCACCTCAAACTCCAACGGACGGCGACGCGTGTCGGCATAAGATTTCGCCGACTCGGGCCGTTAACAATCTATCCCGAATCGAGTAATCTTCTCTCTTGTCTCAACTACCATATCGGTACCAATCGCCGGACGCATCGTCCCAACACAACGGCGATCTACACCTCCTCCCATACAACGCCTCAAATGGCGCCATTTTGATCGAGGCGTGCCAACTATTGTTGTACGTGAACTCGATCAACGGCAAGTGCGACTCCCAATCATCCTTCCATTCTAGGGCATGACTCTCAACATATCCTCTAACGTCTGACCGTCCGCCCGACCGCCTCGCCACCGAGGGTGATAAGATGTACCGAGTCTCAACTCGCCTCCCAAAGCTCGATGAACACTGCTGTAAATGTGACACGAACCGGCCATCACGATCCGAAACAATACTCTTAGGAGTCCCATGCAATCTCACGACCTGCAATAAATACTGTGCTAGTCTCTCCGGCCCCAAGTGTCCTTAATACCTGAGAAGTGAGCTGATTTGGTCACCGATCGACAATAACCCAAATCATGTTCATTCCATTCCGAGTCCTAGGCATATTAGTAATGAAATCCATAGAAATATCCTCCCATTTCCACTCCGGGATGGGAAGTGGTCGCAAAAACCCAGCGGGTCGCTGATGCTCGATGTTAACCTACTGACAGGTCAAACACCTCGACACAAACTCGCTAACGTCTGTCTTCAAATTACTCCACCAGTAGTTGCTCCTCACATCCTTGTACATTTTATTCGTACCAAGATGTATGGAGTAAGGCGTGGTATGAGCTTCACTCAAGATCTTCTGTCTCAGCTCAATATCATTCGGTACACATAGTCTGCCGCGAAATCTCAGAACGCCATCATCCTGAACCACAAATCCAGGGGCTTTCCCCTGCCTCACATCCTCCCTCAACTGGACCAAACACGGATCATCATACTGTTTCGCCTTGATATCATCAGTCAAGGACGAAGTGATCTCCAATGCACACAACTGGCCCTGAACTCTCTGAACCCAAACCTCAATATTCTGACAAATAAGATCTCGCTGGATCCTACTCTGCGGTGTAAGTACTTCTAGCATCTGCAACGCCATCGGCTTACGGCTCAACGCATCCGCCACTACGTTAGCCTTACCCGGATGGTAAAGTATCTCGAGGTCGTAATCTTTGATTAACTCCAACCACCTACGCTGTCTCATATTTAACTCTTTCTGACTGAAGATATACTTCAAACTCTTGTGATCTGTAAAAATCTTACACGACGAACCATAGAGATAATGCCTCCAGATCTTTAAGGCGAAAACGACCGCAGCTAACTCCAAATCATGCGTGGGGTAATTCACCTCATAAGGTTTCAACTGGCGGGACGCATACGCAATCACTCTGTCTCTCTGCATCAAAACACATCCTAGACCAAGGCCCGAAGCATCACTATACACTACGAAATCCTCGTTCCCCTGAGGCAACGCTAACACGGGTGTGGTAGTCAAACGTCTCTTTAACTCGTCAAAACTGTCCTGCCTGTCTGCCGTCCACTCGAACTTCTGAGTTTTCTGGAGCAGCTGAGTGAGTGGTCTAGCGATCTTAGAAAATCCCTCAACAAATCTACGGTAATAACCGGCAAGACCCAGAAAACTCCTTACCTCCTTCACATTCTTAGACGGCTCCCAAGCCATCACTGCCTCTATCTTCTGCGGATCTACCCGAACTCCCTCTGCTGAAATCACATGCCCGAGGAACGTCACTTCCTCAAGCCAAAACTCACACTTAGAGAACTTCGCGTACAACCGCTCAGCCCTCAAGGTGTCTAACACAATCCGGAGATGTAGGGCATGCTCCTCCCGACTCCGAGAATAGACAAGAATATCGTCGATGAAAACAACCACGAATTTGTCCAAATACTCAATAAAAACTTTGTTCATTAACTGCATGAACACTGCTGGGGCGTTAGTTAGCCCGAAAGGCATAACCACAAACTCGTAATGGCCATATCTCGTCCGAAAGGCAGCTTTCGGAATATCGACGTCCCGAATCCTCAACTGGTAGTAGCCCGATCGCAAGTCAATCTTCGAAAAGACTGTCGCCCCCTGAAGCTGATCAAACAAATCGTCAATCCTGGGCAAAGGGTATTTATTTTTGATGGTTAGCTTGTTTAATTCTCGATAGTCGATGCATAAACGAAGCGATCCATCCTTTTTCTTGACAAAAAGTACAGGCGCACCCCAAGGCGATGCGCTCGGTCGAATGTACCCTTTATCTAATAACTCTGCCAACTGATTCTTCAACTCTAGCATCTCCGACGGTGCCATACGGTACGGTGCTCGAGAAATAGGGGCTGCATTCGGTTCAAGATCAATAGGAAACTCCACCTCTACGTGGTGGTAATCCCGCAAGTCGTCTGGGAAAACATCGGATACTCACAAACAACTGGAATTGACGACATGTCAATTCCACCATCCTCCGCTGCAGAGCGAAACACCGAGCCGACACAACCTTGGTTCAAAGTTTCATCGCCTTCAAGGCGCTAATCACACCCCGATCTACCCGCTTACATGACGAGAGTATGCTCGGTGCCGCCCTCGGCAACTATCGAGATGGTACGAGTCCGATAGTTCATGATAGCACCATGACGATCCAACCAATCGTCCCCGAGGATCAAATCCTCACCCTTAAGGTCTATAACAATGAGATCCGAGGGCCAATCCCGCCCCGATCCTCACCGGGCAATCCCTAACTTCCCGGTCCCCAACCATACGATCCGCTAGGCGGACCCACCACAAACGGTTCACACTCAAACAAGCGCTAAAGCCAATACGATTCACACAATCCGATGCAATAAAGGAATGGGTAGCACCCGAATCAAAAAGCACTAAACCTGGATGAGTAAGGATCTCGAGTGGTACTGACGCCACCGGAATGTCTCGCTCCTCTGTGCGCCTCATCCGATACAACCGGGGTGAATCAACTCGAACTCGAGGCCGCACGGCGATCCGGCCGACTCCCGACCCCTACCACGACCCGAACCTGCGAACATGAGTGGCCGGGAAAACCGTGATCCTTCCGACGGTAGTGGTAGTCGGAACTCTAGCGGCCCCGGTGGCCCTCTCACAATGAGCCGCCTGATGTCCGCCTGTCCACAAGTAAAGCAAGTAACTAACGGAAATGGGCAATCCCTCATAACGTGCTCGGGCTGACTGCAATTAAAACAAACTCTCCCTCCAGGTGCCACAGACTGGACCGAACGGTTACCCTGAGATCCACCGGCCTCATGAAACAGTCTCTTCCCAGGTGTAGGAGCAGAACGAGACCTCGAAAACTGACCACCTTTACTGGCCGAGAACCCGCCAGTAGTCTTCTGCTTCTTAGCTTCTGAAACCGACTCTGATTCCGGGACAGCCATCTCGATCGCGCAGCGTGATCCTCGGTATTCCTTCAAAGTGGCACACATGAGCGGCGCCATACTGCCTAATATGCGGCTTCATGCGCATATTGAAGTAACGGATTTTGTCACCTCTGTTCTCACTTGATCTCTCACGAAACCCAATCACTGATTGTAAGAAATGATGGCACGAGAAATAGGCACATCCCGAGGTGTAGCGGTGAAGAATTCCACAATTCGCGTTCCTTGATCCGGCGGACAATACTGCCTTCCATAGCAGCCTTGAATTCCTCCCAAGTAGCTCGACGGTCTCTGGGCACAACGGCCTCCCACCATTCCGCAGCTTCCTTATCCAGGAGGTACTGGGCGATGTGTACCCTCCTGTCTTCAGGGCAAGCTACGGCATCAAAGGTCCTGGACAACTGAAAGAGCCAATTCTCCCAACCGAGGGAGTCAGAAGCTCCGGAGAAACGAGGAGGGTGCATCTTACTCACCGTCTGAAGCCACTTACTAGCCTCCTCCTCCGGTGTCGGGGGCGGATTCTGGCGTCCACCCTGAGCTATCTGAGTAAGTTGGGTTACCAACTGCTGAAGTACGGCAGTAGCCCCGGCGTCGGCATTGTTACCCGACGGCACTGAGTGAGAGGCTGAGTCCGTAGAGGACTGAGAAAGTGAGCCCTCCTCATTATCACCACCACGGCCACGGCCTCGGCCGCGTCCCCTAGCCGGTCTACCACGACCTCTCAACATACTGAAGGAAAATAAGAAAAGAACAAGATCAGAAAGATTCCCAATTCACAAGGTTGGTAACACAAGTCACGATTCCGAACAGCGCAAGAAAACGAATTACAGAAATATAAGAGTTCGAGGAGACTTACAGCCAGGGGTCGCACGAAAAGACGGTAGCATGATGATATTTGGCTCAACAACTGACTCTAATGACGCAACTGACAGACCCAAATTTCACCGACAGCCTAGGTATTCAAAACCTAAGCTCCGATACCATAATTGTAACATCCCAATTCACAAAATGGACATTACACGCCGTAGAACCCCCGTGAGGTCTACCAGGCTAACTCATGACACATGAACCACAATGATAACCCAAAAGGTGCATCCAAACAGTAAATAAGGCCGTGGCCTCGGCCAAAACATTTTAACGGAGTACATGAGACATAAGTTAAATACCAAATCGTTGCCCACGCAGGGGACTTAAACCATGTTTAAAAATAAACAATCTATCTCCAGTACTCAACACATGCAATGACAAAACAAAAAAATGCAGACTCGAGCCACATCATCATGCCAACCCATCCTTCGCATGCGCATCCCGTGCCAGCTCCTCAGCTCGACCAGGACCTGAAATGCATAAGACGTATTTCCCCCATTTAAGGGGTTAGCATTCGAATAGCTAGTGCAAGTACATAATTACACAACATTATATACATACACGATTCAACGCAAATAATTCGTTAGGAAAATCATTTTGAAAACCAATATTCCGGAATATCACATTAACACCAAAACAGTATAATAACAGGTTTCCCACATCACATTTATCCACGCTTGGTAACTCGCGACCGTACCCATTAGTATCGGTCCCCGCAGGTCCCGTCGGACCGTCCCTGTGTGAGAAACCACTTCCGCAGCTGCACCCATTAGTATCGGCCCCCGCAGATCCACGAACCGTCCCCAGGTGGAAGAACATCAACACACGCACCCAAGTCCACTTCTGTGGCCGTACCCATTAGTATCGGCCCCCAGAGGCCACACGCCATCCCCAGGTGGAAGAGAAACAATCACATTCGTTCAATCAAACCATTTACATCATTCGCATCAAAATCATATGCACATAACGGAATGTAATACATGTACTTGCCTTGGATAATACGACGCGAAGGAAACGACGAAGGAACGGTTACGGTCCGAACAATCCTCTCAAATCCGACCCTAACACAATAATGATATAAAACCAATCTCAACACCATGAATACGAAGAAATTCATCCTAGTTCTACCCGTTGGGACAATTCATCGGACACCACGCGTGCATAAGGAAAAGAAATCGGTCAACGGTGGAATAACGGGATTTCATCCCAACCAATAACAAGAAAACCAAGGGTCACGAGTATACTATCAAAATATAACAACAACATCGGTAAATTCGGATTAAAACACAAGATCACCACCAAACCCTCCCCAAAATCATACTAGGGTCAAAGGAGTTCTTACCTCTTGAAGAATCAGCACTCAAATCCGAAAACCACGTGTTAGATCCGCAATCCGAGCCACCCGATCGAAAAGAGATGAAGAAATTTACACCAATAAGTGATAGATGGAGGAAAACCCCTCTCAAGTCTCTCTCTCTCGCACGGTTGAAGAAGGGAAGGGAAAGAATGAGCCGCAATTTGAAAAAAGACGCGATATACATTGACCGCATTGTGTGCCGCGGCTCATCCGAACTGTCAGGCGGCATAGGGCCAAAAATCGCGCCTGGTGATCGGTGACCGCTCGTTGTGCCGCGGCTCATTCGAAGTGTGCCGCGCGCAGATTGGCGCGTGTGCCGCGGCCTGCCGGGATCAGGCGCAAAGACGCTGATCGGTTTTGGCCGGCAAGTGCTACAGTGTGTGCCGCCGGATAAGTGTGCCGCGCATCGACTTCTACTGTGCCAAGACAATCCTTGTGCCGCGGCACACGCAGACAGCTTTGTTCGGACAAACAGGTGATGTGTGTGCGGCGCACAATTCTTGTGCCGCGCCCACACCCCCTGATCCCAAAATGACGAAAAATGATCAGAAAGAGAATAAAAGCAATAGGATCGATATTTGGGCAACAATAACACGAAATGGAAGTACGGAACCCAAATATGATCTGAGGTACACAACCAAAGTCGAACAAGGGACAAATTCCCTAAACTTCTAGGAAATTACAAAAACGGCCCAAACATCCGAAAAATCACGACACAACGTCGGATTAACAATCCGAAACTCACAACATGCTCTACTCAAGCATACGAACTCATGGAAGTAAGAAAACGACGAAATCGAACGAGTTTAACGAGAATCGAATACACATGAGACAGAATATAACACAAGATGAAATTACGTAAAAACATTATCGAGACCCGTCTAAACGGAAAAACTCCAAGAACAAAATAGATTCAGAATTCCTAAACAGTGCTAAGCGAGTTGTCCGAAACGAACATACATCAAAAATAGAAATTACCGAAAATAGAAAACGCGGATATTACAATTTTCTTCTTGTTTGTCGTATAATTTAATCGATTTAGTTGAGTGTGCGTGTTTAATTATGTGTGTTGCTTTTGACAACACTATTTTGTGGAACACGAATTATTTTGGGATAGCTTTGGTTAACTTCTTAAGGATCTTCTTCCTTTGGGATAGATGTTAACTTTCGTCTTAAGGATCTTCTCCCAACAGTTCGTGCAGATAGAGTTAGCAATCTTGACAAAGCCATAAGTTGACGTAGTATACAGTTAATTCTATTTTGACAACCGTCGTTCATGTTTCTATTGTAAACAACAATTATAGGACTACCATATCTTTGTCATTCTCTCTCACAAACAATTTTCAAAAAGTTAGTAATCATATAGAAATGAAATTCTTCCCTTTATACAAAACAATAGAAAATTGATGAACATAGTATGTGTAACATAAAAGAAGAAATGGATCAAGTTGGATGAATGCAAGTTGTGCGAAAAGCGGAGTATGACAATGGAATTGAGCAATTTCTTAAATTTGCTCGACAACATCGCTTGGAACCCGATGAACGATACTTTTGCCCTTGTGTGAAGTGTATGAATAGGATACGACATGAGGCTGACACAATTCGTGAACATCTTTTTTGTGAGGGGATAAACACCAACAAAACGTTGTGGATATGGAATTGCGAAAAAGTAGATGTTCCAACTGGAAACACTCATCTAGATATAGATGGTGATCAATTTGAAGAAATGATTCGTGATGTCAGACAAGAATCATTTCAAAGAGCTCATGTTTATGATGCGTTGAAAAGTGATTCAGAGACTCCATTGTATCTGGGGTGTGAAAATTTCACACGTCTATCTGCCGTGTTGAAGCTGGTTAATTTGAAGGCAATAAATGGGTGGAGTGACAAAAGTTTCACCGAATTGCTCCAGTTGATGAATGAGATGCTACCAACAGGCAATACATTGCCTAAGCGTACCTATGAGGCGAAGAAGGTTTTGTGTCTGATGGGTATGGAGTATAAAAAATACACGCTTGTCCCAATGATTGCATACTGTACAGAAAAGAGTTTGAAGAATTGCATAAGTGTCCTAGGTGTGGGGTATCACGATACAAAGTGAAGAATGATGGAGAGAACACACAACAAGGACCTCCCACGAAGGTGTTATGGTATCTTCCAATTGTTCCAATGTTCAAGCGATTGTTTGCTAATAGAGATGATGCAAAGAATCTCACATGGCACGCAAATGAGAGAAAATGCGACGGGCTAATTCGTCATCCAGCTGATGCTGCACAATGGAAGAAAATAGATCATTTATTTCCAGATTTCGGGAGTGACGCAAGAAACCTTAGGCTTGGACTTTCCACAGATGGAATGAATCCGTTCGGTAACTTAAGCACCAAGCATAGCTCTTGGCCTGTTTTACTTGTGATATATAATCTACCTCATTGGTTATGTATGAAACGGAAGTACGTTATGTTGTCAATGATGATTTCAGGACCAAAACAACCAGGAAATTGTAACACCCCCAATCCGCTCAGGGATATTACACGCCGTAGACCCTCTCCTCGAGGATCTACCAGGCTGGTAACAACATTTAACATCTCGACAATGCCTTCAAGGCTAAAATGACTCAGTAGACCGATTTGGTCTTTCCACAAATACATACAACTCAAATACAACTCATGCCCACGCAGGGGACAAAATACAACCACACCCGTACAACGGGAACAATATAGCAGCGGAAAATAAAGTACAACTGATCCAACACACGATGTACGGTTCCTCATGTGATTAGTATCGATCATCTTTCATCATCCTTCGTGCCGACCCTTATGCTCCAAAACCTGAATGCAAAAACAGACATCCACCCCCCGAATACTCGGGGGTTAGCAAAACTCCGCTGTTTTGCTAGTGCAAGAACAAAGTGCAAATACGAGCCATACAATTCACATTCCACGAATAACAATAACCAAGGATCCTCAAAGATCCAAACGAAACGAAAAGTACTTCCCGAGGCAAGGGTTTGAGAAAACATTTCAAAATCGAAACATCATAAATCAATGGAAGTAATTTATAAAACGGTTTAGAATGCCATCGAGAGTTTCAATAGAAAACAATTTAGGATTATCAAATCCTACTTTTCAAAATCCAAAAGGCAAAAAGGGGTCACCGCCCCAAAGGTTTACTTTCTGAAAAATGATATTAACCAAACCGTTGGGATTTTAGCCCCAAATCCGTAAAACGACTTTTACAAAACCATTGGGATTTTAGCCCCAAATCTCATCAACTCACAGTACACAAGAACGACCACAAGGTTCGTCTCCCAACATCAAAATCCACAAATAAAGGATTTAAAACAAACAACAAAATACTCTTGTGCCATCCTAGCCAAGTAAGCCAAACGAGCAACTTACCTCTTACACACTTAGTCGATGCATGCAATCATGAAAACCGTTCAAAAGGGCTCATTTCCGGAAATGCCAATATCAAATCACATTTGTAAAATTCACCACAATTAACCGTCGATCCACACCTCCGTGGACCCCTACCGAGACCCCGTCGGATCTAACCCGTAGTGGTTAAAAGCAAAGCTCGTCGATCCACACCTCCGTGGACCCCTACCGAGACCCCGTCGGATCTAACCCGTAGTGAGCATACACACACACACCATTACTCATGCAAAACTAACATGCTAAGAATGTAAGTTCATTAAGAATACTCACTAGAGATGGCCATTAACTCGACACCATTATCAAACTCTTCAAAACACAATAACAAGATTAAATACGGAATACACGATTCCATAACTTTAAACAATAGGAGTATCATCATCAAATATTTCAACGTTCAAAATAATCAAATCATAATCAATTCCCAAAACACGCCGTTCACAAAACACACACGCATTTTGAAAGAAAGCCTTTAACGAGGCCGAACCGAAATCTTTTGAAACTTCATTTCAAATAACCAAACAAACACATCAAGACGGCCACCGATCATCATATCCATAAAACGAGAAAAGTATGGGCAAGGTACTTGCCTCGATACCACGAGCACGGAACCACGAACGGATACGGCTCAACTAGGAAGCTTCGGAACGCCCGATGCTAACGAAGAGGGAGACGACAACGAACGGAACGGAAGAATCAAGCACGACCGCGAGGAACCGACGAAAATGAACCTAACGATTCGAATAGCACAATCACAACCACTTCTAAACGATTATGGAAATGGAATACACCCGGAAACCCGCCTACGATTCATGTATATTCGTACCAAAAATAACAACGAGGGCGGACCACAACCAAACCCTCTCGATTCCGTAAAAATCCACAAAATATCCATGAATCCGTAGGAAAACTAAAGATACTAACAATATTAATCGTATATACCATGAATCCACCAACAAAACGGAACGAATCGGAAGAAAATCCCAAAACCCCCAATTTAGTCGAAAATAGGGTTCTAGAGATATTACCTTTGGAGATTCAAGTACTAAGATCCGTAGAACACGCATTGGATTGATTGTCCAAGCTTCACAACCGAAGAAGAATGATGAAAATCAACTCCCCAATCGATAATAATGAGGAACTCTCCACCTCTCTCTCACTCTCGCGCAGAAGAAGAAGGAGGAAATGAGCATTACGCTCAAAACAACGCAATTATAGGGGTTGACCGCATTGTGTGCCGCGACACACCTGAGGTGTGCCGCGCACAAAGCCAAAAATTACTCCTGTGGTTCGGCGGTGGTGGCACGGCTCGCAGCCGCAAAGACCCGACAGCGGGTTTTGGTCGCAGATGTCACACGGGTGTGCCGCGGCACCGACGGGTGTGCCGCGGCACTGACTCGGCACCGTGCCGCGGCACGATGGGTGTGCCGCGCACACCTGCATACTTCGCTCGACCAACAACTGAAGAAATTTGTGTGCCGCGGCACACACATCTTGTGCCGCGGCCCACACCCCCTTTCGGGCCCCAAAATGATGAAAATGATCTGGAAAGAGAATAAAACGATAGGGATCAATATTTGGGAACCAATAACACGAAATGGATCCGCGACAACCCCGAAACGGCGGTTTCGCACAACAATAACGAGAATACAGTTCAACAGTTGACAGGAAGGACACACTGAAAGGTACACGGGGGTCACTATGATCGAGAAATACACCAAAAAAAGAAAATTACCGAAATTCGAAATTGCGGATATTACATTCTACCCTCCTTAAAAGAAGTTTCGTCCCGAAACTTAAAACAAGTAGGGAGAAGCAATATCCCCGCCAGGAAAACTCAACGAGATACACAAGAAATGCGTAACTTACGCCCATCGGCGAAACGTTACAAGCAACGCAAAGGAATAAACGGCGTGAAAACACGCTCCAGGACGACCAACACAATGCCACCGGTAGAGACATAATAAAATCAACAAGTGACAAGTGTCATCAAACAGATAATACAATCAAGTCGATTATCCGAACAATCACAAAACACAACCAACGAAAATCAATACGATTGACCAACTCAACGGTATATCAATCAAAACATGAGCCACACGCTGAACAAATACGAATTCCAACGCCTGTGGGGTTGGAAGATCGAAACGAGACTAATTTCCCGAACTTAAGGAAATTTGGAAGGAGTCCGAATGTTCAACAATCACGAAACGGATCAACAAAAACCGAACAATCAAACGATCGAACCAAAAAGATCGAGACAACAAAAATCGAACGATCATGTTCGGATCACGAAGAACAATAAGGTTCAACCGACAACTCCGAGGTTCACACCTCGACTCGAGACAAAACATGATCCGGTGAAAACAACAAGATGCACACTCGCATAAGATCCACAGGAAAGGGAATAATGATTGAAAGGTCACAACGACGAACGAGTAATTCCGAAATACCACCCTCGTTCGATCAACAAAAGCAAGGGGCAGGACAAGCTCAGAAAATGTCAATGAACATGATGAGTCGACAAAGTCGAAAACACAAGAGTTCCAAATCCGATCCACTTCGAATAAAAGAACTAATAGAACCAGATGATGTCACTCCCGAACAAGGTTCACAAGAGTCGAACCGAACCCGAAAAAGTCACAGCGATAACCAGATCGACCCACAACAAGATCACAACTCGTTCGGACGATGGAACCGAAATACAGAACAAGTTCATAAAGTACCAACGAACATGAGCGAATCGATAGACTGGAGAAAGAGAAAATACAGAAGTCAAAATAGTACGGGCATTACCTCCGACCTCGTCCACGAAATTCACAAAAACGGGAGCAAGGTAACAAGACATTAAACAACCGACACATAACGGAACGATCACCGATGCACACGACCATACCAACCCAAGCTCTAACAGATCGCACATGCGCGACAACGCAGAAATCACCACGAGGCGACAACATTCAACACCAACATCCCACCTCTCACAAGGGGCTAACACAACAAATGTGTGGAAAACGACTCAACGCTCACACCGCCAATTCGGTCATACTCGGGAGCAAACATCAAAATGACAACGCGAACATCATTACCCAGCCCTCAAACGGGAATGGATAGGTTTTAAAAACGAAAACCTCATTTTGAGAATAATTTAGAAGAACACCGATTGATCTTGAGTATCACCTTTCAAAAAGTACAAACGTGAAACATCGTTATCGAGACTTTGAAGAACCATTTCGCATTTGATAAAAATGAGGACACTTTCTCTTAGTGAAAACTTTCAGAATATTCGACCCTTGGGTCTAAATAAAAGTGTTTCTAAAACATTGAAAATATCTCAAAACATTTTGGTCCTCGAGGCGTAAAATTTTTGGAATATATTGTGGCACTGGATGTACCACAAGGAAATAACTCATTTGAAAAAATATGTCTCAAAATTATTTCTAAGATACTCAAGTTTTCGAAAATAATTCAATGCCAAAAAGGACGATGCCAAAAAGGCTAGAATGCCCAAAAATTTCGTGTAATCACACGAAACATCATAGCGCTGTGGGTCCCGGCCGAACCCTGTGCTAAAAACCATTTACAAAAATGCCAAAAAGGTCGATGACGGTAATATTTCAAAACTCACGAAATCCATTTACAAAATACTAAATACCGTCATAAGAATTTCACAAAGCGGTCAAGGCCATAATGCCAAAAACTCGGATAAGGGAAGCGGTTATCGAAATAAAACTCGGTCGGTAAAATACCGAAAGTCATTATAAAAGAACTCACGCAATGGATAAAAGAAATACAATTCAACATGCACAATCCAAAGAACACTACTCCTCATATGAACAAAATATTAGAGTCAAATAACCACATTCGTAACAAAACCACTGCCCCATTCGAGGCCTCTAAAGACCCTACCGTGATCAAGCTAGTGAACAAGTCTAACGTGTATAAGCACAAAGCTTCCACAAGGGAACTTGTAAACGTGCAAATCGATTCAAAATCATCAACAACGACAAAAACAACAATAAAAAGACATCACAAGCGATTTACACTCCTCGTATAAATCAAATACGAGAGTCGATTAAATACAAATCGTGAAATCAAAAACCACATAAGGATTCCATCACTTAACAAATAATCATAAAAATAGCTCGTGTCACACGAGGCACAACAAAAAAAAGGGAAACTTACTACCAAACGTCGCACGAAGATTATGATCGCCCCTCGATACTAATCACGACCAACAAACTCCAACGACTCGTCGCGACACGACTCAGATAAAATCCGACGAAACATGACTCATACAACACGACTTGACCCGACAGCCAAGGTTTCCTCAAACTAAGCTCCGATACCATTTATGTAACACACCCAATCCGCTCAGGGATATTACACGCCGTAGACCCTCTCCTCGAGGATCTAACAGGCCGGTAACAACATTTAACATCTCGACAATGCCTTCAAGGCTAAAATGACTCGATGAACCGATTTGGTCTTTCCACAAATACATACAACTCAAATACAACTCATGCCCACGCAGGGACAAAATACAACCACACCCGCATAACGGAACAATATAGCAATGAAAATAAAGTACAACCGATCCAACTCACGATGTACGGTTCCTCATGTGATTAGTATCGATCATATTTCATCATCCTTCGTGCCGACCACGTGTTATGCTCCAAAACCCGAATGCAAAAACAGACATCCACCCCGAATACTGGGGTTAGCAAACTCCCTGTTTTGCTAGTGCAAGAACAAAGTGCAAATACGAGCCATACAATTCACATTCCACGAATAACAATAACCGAGGATCCTCAAAGATCCAAAGCGAAAAGTACTTCCCGAGGCAAGGGTTTGAGAAAACATTTCAAAATCGAAACATCATAAATCAATGAAAGTAATTTATAAAACGGTTTAGAATGCCATCGAGAGTTTCAATAGAAAACAATTTAGGATTATCAAATCCTACTTTTCAAAATCCAAAAGGCAAAAAGGGGTCACCGCCCCAAAGGTTTACTTTCTGAAAAATGATATTAACCAAACCGTTGGGATTTTAGCCCCAAATCCGTAAAACGACTTTTACAAAACCATTGGGATTTTAGCCCCAAATCTCATCAACTCACAGTACACAAGAACGACCACAAGGTTCGTCTCCCAACATCAAAATCCACAAATAAAGGATTTAAAACAAACAACAAAATACTCTTGTGCCATCCTAGCCAAGTAAGCCAAACGAGCAACTTACCTCTTACACACTTAGTCGATGCACGCAATCATGAAAACCGTTCAAAAGCGCTCATTTCCGGAAATGCCAATATCAAATCACATTTGTAAAATTCACTACAATTAACCGTCGATCCACACCTCCGTGGACCCCTACTGAGACCCCGTCGGATCTAACCCGTAGTGGTTAAAAGCAAAGCTCGTCGATCCACACCTCCGTGGACCCCTACCGAGACCCCGTCGGATCTAACCCGTAGTGAGCATACACACACACACCATTACTCATGCAAAACTAACATGCTAAGAATGTAAGTTCATTAAGAATACTCACTAGAGATGGCCATTAACTCGACACCATTATCAAACTCTTCAAAACACAATAACAAGATTAAATACGGAATACACGATTCCATAACTTTAAACAATAGGAGTATCATCATCAAATATTTCAACGTTCAAAATAATCAAATCATAATCAATTCCCAAAACACGCCGTTCACAAAACACACACACATTTTGAAAGAAAGCCTTTAACGAGGCCGAACCGAAATCTTTTGAAACTTCATTTCAAATAACAAAACAAACACATCAAGACGGCCACCGATCATCATATCCATAAAACGAGAAAAGTATGGGCAAGGTACTTGCCTCGATACCACGAGCACAGAACCACGAACGGATACGGCTCAACTGGGAAGCTTCGGAACGCCCGATGCTAACGAAAAGGGAGACGACAACGAACGGAACGGAAGAATCAAGCACGACCGCGAGGAACCGACGAAAATGAACCTAACGATTCGAATAGAACAATCACAACCACTTCTAAACGATTATGGAAATGGAATACACCCGGAAACCCGCCTACGATTCATGTATATTCGTACCAAAAATAACAACGAGGGCGGACCACAACCAAACCCTCTCGATTCCGTAAAAATCCACAAAATATCCATGAATCCGTAGGAAAACTAAAGATACTAACAATATTAATCGTATATACCATGAATCCACCAACAAAACGGAACGAATCGGAAGAAAATCCCAAAACCCCCAATTTAGTCGAAAATAGGGTTCTAGAGATATTACCTTTGGAGATTCAAGTACTAAGATCCGTAGAACACGCATTGGATTGATTGTCCGGGCTTCACAACCGAAGAAGAATGATGAAAATCAACTCCCCAATCGATAATAATGAGGAACTCTCCCCCTCTCTCTCACTCTCTCGCGTCGCAGGAAGAAGGAGGAAATGAGCGGTACGCTCAAAACAACGCAATTATAGGGGTTGACCGCATTGTGTGCCGCGACACGGTGAGTGTGCCGCGGCACGTGCCAAAAATTACTCCTGTGGTTCGGCGGTGTCGCGGCGCATGGCTCAGCGTGTCGCGGCACCAGTCAGCGGGTTTTGGTCGCAGATGTCACACGGGTGTGCCGCGGCACCGACGGGTGTGCCGCGGCTTGACTCGGCTTGTGCCGCGGCACGGATGGGTGTGCCGCGGCACAGTCTGGTCGCTCGACCAAAATCAAGAAATTTGTGTGCGCGGCACACACATCTTGTCCGCGCCCACACCCCCTTCGGGCCCCAAAATGATGAAAATGATCCGGAAGAGAATAAAACGATAGGGATCAATATTTGGGAACCAATAACACGAAATGGATCGCGACAACCCGGCGGCGGTTCCGCACAACAATAACGAGAATACGATTCAACGGTTGACAGAAGGACACCGAAAGGTACACGAGGGTCACTACGATCGAGAAATACACCAAAAAGAAAATTACCGAAATTGAAATTGCGGATATTACATTCTACCCTCCTTAAAAGAAGTTTCGTCCCGAAACTTAAAACAAGTAGGGAGAAGCAATATCCCCGCCAGGGAAAACTCAACGAGATACACAAGAAATGCGTAACTTACGCCCATCGGCGAAACGTTACAAGCAACGCAAAGGAATAAACGGCGTGAAAACACGCTCCAGGGCGACCAACACAATGCCACCGGTAGAGACATAATAAAATCAACAAGTGACAAGTGTCATCAAACAGATAATACAATCAAGTCGATTATCCGAACAATCACAAAACACAACCAACGAAAATCAATACGATTGACCAACTCAACGGTATATCAATCAAAACATGAGCCACACGCTGAACAAATACGGAATTCCAACGCCCAGGGGTTGGAAGATCGAAAACGAGACTAATTTCCCGAACTTAAGGAAATTTGGAAGGAGTCTGAATGTTCAACAATCACGAAACGGGATCAACAAAAACCGAACAATCAAACGATCGAACCAAAAAGATCGAGACAACAAAAATCGAACGATCATGTTCGGATCACGAAGAACAATAAGGTTCAACCGACAACTCCGAGGTTCACACCTCGACTCGAGACAAAACATGATCCGGTGAAAACAACAAGATGCACACTCGCATAAGATCCACAGGAAAGGGAATAATGATTGAAAGGTCACAACGACGAACGAGTAATTCCGAAATACCACCCTCGTTCGATCAACAAAAGCAAGGGGCAGGACAAGCTCAGAAAATGTCAATGAACATGATGAGTCGACAAAGTCGAAAACACAAGAGTTCCAAATCCGATCCACTTCGAATAAAAGAACTAATAGAACCAGATGATGTCACTCCCGAACAAGGTTCACAAGAGTCGAACCGAACCCGAAAAAGTCACAGCGATAACCAGATCGACCCACAACAAGATCACAACTCGTTCGGACGATGGAACCGAAATACAGAACAAGTTCATAAAGTACCAACGAACATGAGCGAATCGATAGACTGGAGAAAGAGAAAATACAGAAGTCAAAATAGTACGGGCATTACCTCCGACCTCGTCCACGAAATTCACAAAAACGGGAGCAAGGTAACAAGACATTAAACAACCGACACATAACGGAACGATCACCGATGCACACGACCATACCAACCCAAGCTCTAACAGATCGCACATGCGCGACAACGCAGAAATCACCACGAGGCGACAACATTCAACACCAACATCCCACCTCTCACAAGGGGCTAACACAACAAATGTGTGGAAAACGACTCAACGCTCACACCGCCAATTCGGTCATACTCGGGAGCAAACATCAAAATGACAACGCGAACATCATTACCCAGCCCTCAAACGGGAATGGATAGGTTTTAAAAACGAAAACCTCATTTTGAGAATAATTTAGAAGAACACCGATTGATCTTGAGTATCACCTTTCAAAAAGTACAAACGTGAAACATCGTTATCGAGACTTTGAAGAACCATTTCGCATTTGATAAAAATGAGGACACTTTCTCTTAGTGAAAACTTTCAGAATATTCGACCCTTGGGTCTAAATAAAAGTGTTTCTAAAACATTGAAAATATCTCAAAACATTTTGGTCCTCGAGGCAGAAAATTTTTTGGAATATATTGTGGCACCTGGATGTACCACAAGGAAATAACTCATTTGAAAAAAAATATGTCTCGAAAATTATTTCTAAGATACTCAAGTTTTCGAAAATAATTCAATGCCAAAAAGGACGATGCCAAAAAGGCTAGAATGCCCAAAAATTTCAGGTAATCACACGAAACATCATAGCGCTGTGGGTCCCGCGTCGGAACCCCAGGCTAAAAACCATTTACAAAAATGCCAAAAAGGCTGATGACGGTAATATTTCAAAAACTCACGAAATCCATTTACAAAATACTAAATACCGTCATAAGAATTTCGTCAAAGCGGTCAAGGCCATAATGCCAAAAACTCGGATAAGGGAAGCGGTTATCGAAATAAAACTCGGTCGGTAAAATACTGAAAGTCATTATAAAAGAACTCACGCAGCGGATAAAAGAAATACAGTTCAACATGCACAATCCAGCAACACTACTCCTCATATGAACAAAATATTAGAGTCAAATAACCACATTCAGAACAAAACCACTGGCCCCATTCGAGGCCTCTAAAGACCCTACCGCACTGGCTAGTGAACAAGTCTAACGTGTATAAGCACAAAGCTTCCACAAGGGAACTTGTAAAACGTGCAAATCGATTCGAAAATCATCAACAACGGACAAAAACAACAATAAAAAGACATCACAAGCGACGACACTCCTCGTATAAATCAAATACGAGAGTCGATTAAATACATATCGTGAAATCAAAATCCACATAAGGATTCCATCACTCGTGTCACACGAGGCACAACACAAAGAAGGGAGACTTACTTCCACAGGTCGCACGAAGATGATGATCGCCCCACGATACTAATCACGACCAACAAACTCAAACGACGCGTCGCGACACGACTCAGTCAGATAAAATCCGACGAAACAAGACTCAAACAACACGACTTGACCCGACAGCCTAGGTTTCCTCAACCTAAGCTCTGATACCATTTATGTAACACCCCCAATCCACTCAGGGATATTACACGCCGTAGACCCTCTCCTCGAGGATCTACCAGGCTGGTAACAACATTTAACATCTCGACAATGCCTTCAAGGCTAAAATGACTCAGTAGACCGATTTGGTCTTTCCACAAATACATACAACTCAAATACAACTCATGCCCACGCAGGGGACAAAATACAACCACACCCGTACAACGGAACAATATAGCAATGAAAATAAAGTACAACTGATCCAACACACGATGTACGGTTCCTCATGTGATTAGTATCGATCATCTTTCATCATCCTTCGTGCCTACCCTGTGTTATGCTCCAAAACCTGAATGCAAAAACAGACATCCACCCCCCGAATACTCGGGGGTTAGCAAAACTCCACTGTTTTGCTAGTGCAAGAACAAAGTGCAAATACGAGCCATACAATTCACATTCCACGAATAACAATAACCGAGGATCCTCAAAGATCCAAACGAAACGAAAAGTACTTCCCGAGGCAAGGGTTTGAGAAAACATTTCAAAATCGAAACATCATAAATCAATGGAAGTAATTTATAAAACGGTTTAGAATGCCATCGAGAGTTTCAATAGAAAACAATTTAGGATTATCAAATCCTACTTTTCAAAATCCAAAAGGCAAAAAGGGGTCACCGCCCCAAAGGTTTACTTTCTGAAAAATGATATTAACCAAACCGTTGGGATTTTCGCCCCAAATCCGTAAAACGACTTTTACAAAACCATTGGGATTTTAGCCCCAAATCTCATCAACTCACAGTACACAAGAACGACCACAAGGTTCGTCTCCCAACATCAAAATCCACAAATAAAGGATTTAAAACAAACAACAAAATACTCTTGTGCCATCCTAGCCAAGTAAGCCAAACGAGCAACTTACCTCTTACACACTTAGTCGATGCATGCAATCATGAAAACCGTTCAAAAGCGCTCATTTCCGGAAATGCCAATATCAAATCACATTTGTAAAATTCTCCACAATTAACCGTCGATCCACACCTCCGTGGACCCCTACCGAGACCCCGTCGGATCTAACCCGTAGTGGTTAAAAGCAAAGCTCGTCGATCCACACCTCCGTGGACCCCTACTGAGACCCCGTCGGATCTAACCCGTAGTGAGCATACACACACACACCATTACTCATGCAAAACTAACATGCTAAGAATGTAAGTTCATTAAGAATACTCACTAGAGATGGCCATTAACTCGACACCATTATCAAACTCTTCAAAACACAATAACAAGATTAAATACGGAATACACGATTCCATAACTTTAAACAATAGGAGTATCATCATCAAATATTTCAACGTTCAAAATAATCAAATCATAATCAATTCCCAAAACACGCCGTTCACAAAACACACACGCATTTTGAAAGAAAGCCTTTAACGAGGCCGAACCGAAATCTTTTGAAACTTCATTTCAAATAACCAAACAAACACATCAAGACGGCCACCGATCATCATATCCATAAAACGAGAAAAGTATGGGCAAGGTACTTGCCTCGATACCACGAGCACGGAACCACGAACGGATACGGCTCAACTGGGAAGCTTCGGAACGCCCGATGCTAACGAAAAGGGAGACGACAACGAACGGAACGGAAGAATCAAGCACGACCGCGAGGAACCGACGAAAATGAACCTAACGATTCGAATAGCACAATCACAACCACTTCTAAACGATTATGGAAATGGAATACACCCGGAAACCCGCCTACGATTCATGTATATTCGTACCAAAAATAACAACGACGGCGGACCACAACCAAACCCTCTCGATTCCGTAAAAATCCACAAAATATCCATGAATCCGTAGGAAAACTAAAGATACTAACAATATTAATCGTATATACCATGAATCTACCAACAAAACGGAACGAATCGGAAGAAAATCCCAAAACCCCCAATTTAGTCGAAAATAGGGTTCTAGAGATATTACCTTTGGAGATTCAAGTACTAAGATCCGTAGAACACGCATTGGATTGATTGTCCGGGCTTCACAACCGAAGAAGAATGATGAAAATCAACTCCCCAATCGATAATAATGAGGAACTCTCCCCCTCTCTCTCACTCTCTCGCCGCAGAAGAAGAAGGAGGAAATGAGCGATTACGCTCAAAACAACGCAATTATAGGGGTTGACCGCATTGTGTGCCGCGGCACTGAGGTGTGCCGCGCACGTGCCAAAAATTACTCCTGTGGTTCGGCAAGGCCACAAGACGGCTGCGTGTGCCGCGGCACCCAGACAGCGGGTTTTGGTCGCAGATGTCACACGGGTGTGCCGCGGCACGGACGGTGTGCCGCGCACTCGACGGCACTGCGGCCGCTGCACGGATGGGTGTGCCGTGGCACACGGTACAGTTCGCTCGACCAACAACTGAAGAAATTTGTGTGCCGCGGCACACACATCTTGTGCCGCGGCCCACACCCCCTTTCGGGCCCCAAAATGATGAAAATGATCCGGAAAGAGAATAAAACGATAGGGATCAATATTTGGGAACTAATAACACGAAATGGATCCGCGGCAACCCCGAAACGGCAGTTCCGCACAACAATAACGAGAATACAGTTCAACAGTTGACAGGAAGGACACACTGAAAGGTACACGAGGGTCACTACGATCGAGAAATACACCAAAAAAGAAAATTACCGAAATTCGAAATTGCGGATATTACAGAAATGACATAGATGTTTATCTAAGTCCGTTGATTGATGACTTGAGAATGATGTGGGATGAAGGGATTTACGTGTTTGATGGTTACCACCAGCAAAGTTTCAAGTTGCGTGCAATGTTATTTTGTACGATTAATGACTTTCCTGCATATGGAAACTTGAGTAGATATAGTGTGAAGGGACATCATGCATGTCCTATATGTGAAGAAAACACAAGCTACATCCAGTTGAAACATGGAAATAAAACAGTTTACACTCAACATCGGAGGTTTCTCAGTCGCCATCACCCGTATCGTAGATTGCGAAAAGCTTTTAATGGATTCCCAGAAAATGGACTTGCGCCGATGCCCTTAACAGGTGAGCAAGTGTACGATCGTGTGAAGAACATAAATACTATATTTGGAAAAACTAAAAGAAGGTCACTACGACAAACATTTGGAAGAAGAGGTCAATATTTTTGATCTTCCTTCTGGAGACATCTAGATGTTAGACATTGCATAGATGTTATGCATGTCGAAAAAATGTTTGCGATAGTGTGATCGGCACACTTCTCAATGTTAAACACAAAACAAAGGATGGTGTCCAGGCTCGTCAAGACTTAGAGGAAATGGGTATACGTCCTCAGTTGCATCCGCAAGTAGTCGGTAAACGAACTTATCTTCCCCTGGCATGTTATACTTTATTCGAAGAGAGAAAATCAGCTTTTGTAATTATTTACAAGGCATTAAAGTGCCACAAGGTTATTCGTCGAATATTAAGAGTCTTGTATCGATGCAAAATCTGACATTGGCCGGCTTAAAGTCTCATGACTGTCATGTCTTGATGCAACAACTTCTAGCTGTGGCTATACGTGACGTCTTGCCTAAAAAAGTGAGAAATGCCATAACTCGCTTGTGTTTTTTCTTCAATTCTATATGTAGCAAAGTGATTGATCCTTTGGTTTTGGATGAGTGGAAAAACGAGGTTGTTGTTATCTTGTGCCAATTGGAGATGTATTTTCCTCCTTTTTTTGATATTATGGTTCACTTACTTGTCCATGTAGTTAGAGAGATTGAAGAGTGTGGCCCCGTTTATTTGCGATGGATGTTTCCGATTGAGCGATACATGAAGATTTTTAAAGGGTATAGTAAAAACCCATTTCGTCCAGAAGCATCTATTGTTGAGAGGTATATTGCAGAAGAAGCAATCGAGTTTTGCACAGATTACATGTCACAAACACCATCTGTAGGGCTTCCGAAGTCTCGACATGATGGGAAACTTAATGGAAAGGGTACACGGGGTGTTAAAATATTAACCAAGAATCGCGATGAGGTTCTTCAAGCACATTTGTACGTTTTGAATAACACTGATGAGGTTCTTCCGTACTTGTCTGCTCACAAGAATCTTTTGAAGACAAAGAATCCCCGAATGAGCGAGAAATGGTTGTTGATTGAACATAATAAGACTTTTTTGAGGTGGTTTAAGGTACAAATCTCTGAAAGTGATAGCGCATCTGAAATGTTAAAATAGCTAGCTTACGGGCCGAAGTCCGATGTCGTAACTTGGAATGGATATGATATCAATAAGTACTCATTCTATACAAAGTCACAAGATGACAAAAGTTCGGTTCAAAAATAGCGGAGTTACTCTTCAAGCCGAGTCCATGCACTTTTCAAGCTCGAAAGATAAAAATCCAGTTATGGCATCGACAAGTTACTATGGAGTTATTGAAGATATATGGGAACTTGATTATGTTAAGTTTAGAGTGCCTATTTTTAAGTGTAAGTGGGTTGATAATAACACGGGTGTGGTAATCGATGAACTGGGCTTTACATTGGTAGATCTTCATAAGATAGCTTACACTGACGAGCCTTTTATCATGGCATATCAAGCTAAACAGGTGTTTTATGTCAAGGATCCATGCAATGAAATATTGTCGTGGTCATTCCGGTAGAAGTGTGGATATTAATGAAACTGAAGAGTCAAGTTTTGACATTTGTGAGTTTATTCCTTTATCAACACGGATGCCGACTATCGTTGAAGAAAATGTAGCAGACGACATACATGCCATTCGAGATGATCATGATGAAGGTATATGGGAAAACGTTGTTATCTAGAGTCAAGTTAGATAGTTGATGATGAAGGCATAGTCGATTATGTTGAATTGTAGTATTAATGTTCAATTTTGTGACATTGTTAATGATAAAGTTGTTTTTGTTGAATTTTAGTATTAATGTTGAACGTTCTGTTATGAAGAATCAAGTATTTATATTTTAGTAATTAAGATTATTTCATTATTTGTTATTTAAAAAAATGTGTGTGTGCGTGTGTATATGCACTCTGTGTAGTGTGTATAGCAATGTTTTAAAAACGATCACTAAATGCAGTCGACTCGCGAGTCGTACAATAAAACTTACATATTAATAACACAATAAAAGCTCATAAGATAACTAATGACAATCGAGAAATGGTCCAAAATAAAATTTTATTAATAAAATTTTACATATTAATTCAATTGTACCTTCCATGACTAGACTTTCAACTTCCTTCTCGTTTCAACTTGACGTACTCGTAAGATGAAAGTAATGGGGACACACTGTCATAATACACAGAGTGTTCTTGTGTCGGTTGAACGCATGTTATCTATACTTATTGAGAACTATAAGGAAATAGCCTCTGTGGCTTAGTCCACGTCAAGCTATTGTTTGCTCGATGTCCGATAAATCACAAGCATATCCGTACAGTTGTGTTCATCTTACCGTGTTTTTCTGTTCTATTGTTCTCGCAACTTCTCTATATTTGTATTGTCTAATTTGGGAGTTGCAATAATGCCAATACGGAGGAAGCCTGATTGAATGTGTTTCCCTACTTAACTAAGGTCAAAATGAAAAGTTAAGATTTAACCAAGAGATTTCATCCGAGTTTTCCTGCCAAAATTGTGACAGAATATATAACTTATTTAACGACTTATATTATATCATTGTTAGAAAAATATGTTTTTTTTTCTGTTCGATTATATCGAGATATTACCGATCTCTCCTATGTAACTTTTGATAGGTAAAGGAGCAGATTCATGAAGTCGGATATTATGTAGATGTTGATATAAGTGATAAGACCGTGAACAAGAAGGTGATACAAATTTTGCTCCGGTGCTTAATACCATGTTGTAGTTCTTCATATAACTACGTACATAGATATTACTCTTGTTCCACAAAAAGGAGTCCCATTTGAAATCGTGTTTGTTACATAAGAATGAGTTGACTATTTATTAACGGTATTAAAATGTGATACATCATCGTCAAGTTTATTAGTCATGTCTTCTGTCGATCTATATATTACAAGTACCTATACTTGGGTTGGAGTAATCATGGAATAAAGGTACATCTTTAAGAAGTTTAAGTTGGAAAGATGACTGCTTTACATGAAATTATGGGGCAATATCTACTCGCTTTAACAAAAGCGTTGCGATTTGGCTTTCGTTATATTTAAACGGAAAACCAAATGCTTACAAGCAGTGACTATCAAGAATATCTTGTGGTTAACTTGTGTATGTGGTCGTTGATATATATTTGGCTGCAGGTCTGGGAAGCTCAAGATAAACTCTCATTTGTGGTTGGCAAGGAGGAGATTGAAAACGGAAAGGTTGTTTCTCTGCAATTTTTTTCTGTTTTGCAAAATCACACACCTTAAGGATAACTCTCATTCCAATAAGGTCATTGTTATAGTACTCGCCCTCATCTAGAACTGGTCTATCTTGATCTGTCACCAATATCGTCGACCCAACAAGTTTTCGTTATTTATTTATTTGCAACATGTTTCTCTTCTTTTTTCCCTTTTTTTATTTATGTAGTCGGTCGATGATGGTTTCAAAGGACGATTCATTGGTTACTAGTCTTCAGTTTTTTCGTATGTGGGGCATTCTGTGATATTAAACATTATTACTTTATACAAGGTGTGTCTGTTGATGCTTTTTTAACCAACGTTGTAGATCACTTATAGTGTACCGTTTTCTGTTACTGCTGAGCTGACTGCTGATTCAGGAGGTGGTCAAGGTGTGTAAACTGTACTTTTCTTTTCTGTGCTACTTCAATTTTTTTTTTCTCTTTTTTATTTTTATTTTTTGGTTTCATCCTAAATGCTTTGTTTTTGTTCAGGACTGGCGATCGGAGTCCTAAATCTTGCCATTGTAATACCTCAGGTAGTTAGAGTCATGCTTCTCTATTGTTATCCTTGCTTAATTGTAATGACTGATTACAGAACTACCCCTTAAGGTTAATATATTTATAGAAAACTCCATTTATCTTTTAAAATTACAAGTACCTTCGTAAAGTGTTACAAGCACCACCTTGAGTGAATTTCCACAACAGCTATCACCTGAGATGCAATTTGTAAAAAGAGAAAAACAATTATTAAGGGGTATTGCAATTTTTAAAGAAAACTTGTGGTTTGTTTTCCTAATTAAGCCCTTCAAACTGGTTGTATTGCTGAATGTTTCTCCTGATAATAACACATGGCCATCCTTAAATATTTTAGGCTGTTACATTTCTTCAAATATGATTCAAGTTTGGTGAAGCTTTATTTTTACTTATTTTAGGCTGATGTGTCATACACTTCCTGTGTTCAACTATTTTACACTATCCATATACTAACCCTCGATTGTACGTCTTTTTACTAATATAAAAATAAATGTTAGCTGGTTGACTTTAAGGACTATAATATAAAAGAGGATAAAAAATATTTGGTGATAGCCAAACCATCTATGTGCAGCCATCTTCCTTATCTGTCACCGACTACTGGAATGGACATAAGAATCGAACTTTCACAGATTCTTTGGAGACATCAATTATGCTGAACTTCAACCCCCCCGCCCCACCCCACCCATCAGAATTGGTTGCTTTCAGAAATATGAAACAAAATTTGATAATTTTCATATTCAAGCTGGAGTACTCCCTTTATCATTTATCCCTGTTTTCTCGTTATTGATGACTGATGTTAGGTTTGCTACTTGTTTATGAGTCCCAGTTATCTTATGGTTGCTTTCTTATGTCGGCATTCTGTGTTTTATTAATGCAGGCACATGGCGTCTCCTTCTCGTTCCCCTCACACTCCTCCCGCTCGTTCTCCTCATTCCTCCCGGTCTCCCGATGCTCATACACGTAGTACTTCTACATCGAGAAATCCCACGCGATGTAGAAGTATGTCGAAACGCCATGTTGACGAAAAAAAATTACCTCTTCACATTGATATAGTACGGGGAAAGATCAAATACGAACACAAATTGAAGTTAAGTACGTACTTGGGAAAACTTGCCAAAGATCATGTCTCGATACTGTACAAGAGTTGGAAGCAAGTACCTGGCAAGCCGGATAAAGAAATGTTGTGGCAAGATATATTGGTACATGACTCTCTTTTTGCAACCATGCTTCAAATTGAATTAATATACTTTAATTTACTGAAAATCACAAATTATTTTATTGAAAATCACAATTTCTTTCTCTATTTCACAATTATTATACTAGTATTTAATATAATATAATGATGAAATTGTGATTTTCAGTAAAATAATTTTCAGTAAAATAAATCATATTAAATGCTTCGTATCATGTTCCAAAGCACATTAACTACTTCTTATTATGTGTCAATGCGCACACAATAAAAAATTCGATAAACTATACTATCCTTAATGAAGAAAATTGAGAATGAAGAAAAACACTAGGAGATTTTCAAACAACTGCATTGGCATAAACTATACTATCCTTAATGAGCAGCACAGGCCAATACGAACAGTTTTCAAGTCTGATAACACATTGTAGATGAATCTCCCTATCCCGTTCTCAAACCAAAATGACAGATTCAGCCGCCATTAAAAGGAATACCTTACATTGACGGTTTAAGAATCAAGAAAAAAAATCTCATTTATACAATGGCTAAACTCAAGCTCAAAGAAACTGTGGTATAAGTACTCATCCTACTCATTTATGTTCATCAGCTAAGGCACTTAACCAAATAAATAATATTACCTTCCCAGTTCTTGCTAGTTCTTTGATACCAAACTTTTTGAGATTTCTCAAGACAGCTGCCATCTTCCCAGGCAGTCTGATGTAGGCCAACTCATCAGACATTCCTTTGTCTGATGTAGGCCAACTCATTATGGCAGCATTCGTTTTTTTACATCACTCATTGTGTGGCTTACTCTAGTTTTAATTGTCAATATGTAGGCCAATTTTGATGTTAGCCAGATTAGCAATCTTGGTCATTTTCAAAAGACGTGTTTACAGTCCATTGGCGTAAAATGGAGGCAGTTTAAGTCTGATTTGACCGGTGAGTACATATATGGTCCAAGCAAAGAAAAATCTCCTTGTGACAAGTATGATATCTCCAAGGAGGACTGGAGAGATTTCAAAAGGATTCGTGAGGACTCCGCTTGGGAGGTAAAACCAAATACAATGTTTTAAGTTTTTTTTTTTAAAGTTCAATGCTGAAAATAATGAACGCACAATCAAATAAAATAATTTCTAATTAATAACATAAAATCTAAAATAAAAATGTTTTAAGTTTTTTTAAAGTTCAATCTTGAAAATAATGAACGCACAATCAAATAAAATAATTTCTAATTAATAACATAAAATCTGAAATAAAAAAATGTTTTAAGTTTTTTTTTAAAGTTCAATGCTGAAAATAATGAACGCACAATCAAATAAAATAATTTCTAATTAATAACATAAAATCTGAAATAAAAAAATGTTTTAATTTTTTTTAAGTTCAATGCTGAAAATAATGAACGCACAATCAAATAAAACAATTTCTAATTAATAATATAAAATCTGAATAATTTTACAAGAATCAAATAAAACAATTTCTAATTAAGAACCTATTTCTAATTAAGAACATAAAATATGAAAAAATGTTTTGAATTTGAAAATATTTATAAAATTGTTTATGGATTATTTGATACTTGTATCAGGAACAAAGAAGTAAGAAACAAGAATTAGCCAAAATGAACATTCCGCATTATATGGCTCGAGGAGGGTACGACTTGGTGGATATACGGGAGATGGAGAGGAAGATGAAGGAGCGTCGAGAAGTATCCAAATCTGAAGAAGATATTGTTATTGATCCTCCGTCTCCACCTACGCGTCATCAAAGGTGGAAGCTTGGTCATACAAAAAGACGGGAGGGTACGTCATCCGATGCTGCACAGATTGTCGAGAGGATTGTAAGTTCTTTTTAAGAATTATTTTTCTTGCAAGAAAAAGAAAAAGCTCCCCTTTTTTGTTGCTAAGTGTTAGCAAACATTAAAAATTTGAGGTAAATTATTTGCTTTATTAAATGTAAATAACCACTTTTCTACCCAATTATTTTTATCTACATTCTTGTATTGTTTTTTCTCCTTCATCAACTTGTATCGCTTGTTTGCAAATTTCAAAATTTTGTAATATGGTGCCAAATTAAATTTTTGTAGGATGATTTGGAGAAGCGGTATACACAAGGTACCTTCATTTCGAGGGACGACAAGATATATTGGCGGCCGCCATTGGGAGACCCGAGCACCACTGGTCGTGTTCGTGGCATTGGTTTTGGTGTGGGTATTCGCGATTACTTTGGACGATCATGTGGATTGACGTCTTAGTAAGTAAAGATGTGTTGGAGCAGTTAAGGAAAGAGATCACCCTTTATGTCACAAAGAATTTGAGGAAAGAGTTCGGCCAGACAATGGGTGCTAGTTCCCAGCGGCCTGTTGATATTCATACACCGGATGAGGTTACTCGTGTTAGCACGAAGGGGAGTTGTGCTGATGCTATTTCTGGCCCTTCCGGAGAGAGGCCTGTGACTAGAGACACTCATCGAGTTGGATTTTATGTGGATGAGCATCCTCCCCGTCTAGTTGCTATCGGTAGGGTTATTCAGGGAGATTCGACCCTACATTGTGCTCCTTTACCAGCTCATTTGGTTAAGGTAGTGGTTGAGGAGGCCGTAGATGCCAGCGCTGAAGTCCCTGTGGCGACTGATGAGGTGAGAGTCGTGGGGGAAGTTTTAGGTGGATTTATTGCATGGCCACGAGATTTTATTTTCTCCGATTTTTCAAAGGTAAAAATTTTCTTTTTCTTTTTAGTAACTACCAAACATTATTGCAAAATCAATTCAATATAAATTGATTATGATTTCTAATATGGAAAAGATTAAATGCAACCAAAATGCGTAGTAACATCCCAAAGGAATGGAAACATGTAGGAATAATAATAAATAAAAATAATAAGCCCTATTCTTTTTTTGTTTTATTGACTTTATTGGAGTATATATTTAGATAGTATATATATAAAAATATTTTAACCCCGACATGTATTGACATGTAGAATGGGACTCTCTTTATTTTCGTGTGATTAATCACCTTTAAAAGATTTATCGACTATGGAGTGAATGATTTGATGAATGAATATTCTTTATTCAATATACAAGAAATTCGCACCAATTCTACTCTTTTAATATTCAAAAATAGATATAGGTTCGGTCATTATTAATGAGTTTATATAGTATTCAATAGATACGTTTATCCTTCATCCTTTCTCGAAGTTACAATGGAAAGAAAACAAAATAAATTATTTCAAATTTACTTGTATTTTACACTATACTATATGAAATAGGATATTCAAATGACCAAAGAAGCAGGCTCGTCAGAATGACGGGTCGAGGACCAAAGATGACATCATGAGAGACTTACTTATGGCTGCGTCGAGTATGTACAATAGTCCGATATCAGTGCCGTGGGATACAACTATCTTTGGCTGTGGTGGTGATGATGCTCCATTGTACATCGCTCACACTGATATTTTAGAGATCGTTCAAGGAAAGGAGTGGCTTAGTTTATCAGTTTTACAGCTTTGGACTATGTGAGTAATTTTTTTTATGGAATCTTTCTACATTCGTAGTATGTGTGTGTGTACAGTGTGTGTGTGTGTGTGTTTGTATGTGTTGTGTGTGTGCAGTGTTTGTGTGTGCAGTGTGTGTGCGTATGTGCAGTGTGTGTGTGTTTTTATTGTGTGGAAGTGTGTGTGTGAAAAGTGTGTTTGTGTGTGTTTGTGTGCAGTGTGTGGAGTGTTTTTTTTATATTAATATTTTGCTTAACAAATTAGGTATTTGTCTACTATGAATGTGGGCACGATGGACGAGGTTTTGTATGGATATTTTGATCCTCAATCCATACAAAATATGGGACAGAGGGGAGAGGAGATCTCGAGATATATATCGACGTGTATGCTTGAGTCGAAGAAGCAAATATACATGGGAGCTTACCATCATAAGTAAGATAAAAGATTGTAAATTTCAAAATATTTTCTTTCTAACAAAACTATTTCCTTTTTTTACAACATACTGTAGTAATATGTTCTTTCTTTCAAATGCATTTATCTATGTAGGCATCATTGGCAACTTCTGGTCATTGTGCCAAAGAAGAGGAACTATTATATGGTTTTGCTCACTACATAGTAGGCACATTGTCGCATTAAGGCCATACTCCAAAAGTAAGATTTTATTTATAATATTTTTTATTTAAAATTTTATATCAACGACTCAATATATTATTGTTACTTTTAAGCAGTGCCGTGACCGCATTCAAGACCATGGATGGTATGCATACAAGTAAATCAAAGCAGGCGGTTAGTTGGATATATCCCAAGGTAATACATTTAATTACATGAGTGTAAATATGTGTGTTTGTGTGTATGAATATTTGAGTGTGTACGACAATATTATTTTTGGAAACACGAATTATTTTGGGATAGACGTGGTTAACGTCGTAAGGATCTTCTCCCTTTAGGATAGATGTTAACTTTCGTCTTAAGGATCTTCTCCCAACATATCGTGTATGAAGTGTCCGTTTGTTTGTGTTGGTTTTTTTTTCTATGCAGTGTGTGTGTGTGTGTGTGTGTGTGTGTGTGTGTGTGTGTGTGTGTGTGTGCAGTGTTGGTCAATTCACCTGCATCTCTATTTCTTTTCTTTTGGGGTCTACCAGGTTGTCTTTTAAATGGAGGAGGCTGCAAGTCACAAGCAGGAGAGTTAGGCCATTAATTTGGCCAATTGGCTGGGTAGATGACTAGAGCATAACATGCTTGATAAATCTCCTTTCTGTAATATGGAGGAATATGATCTTCTGGGTTGATATCAGATCTTCTCATGGAACAAATGGCATGACAGCAAGGGATGTCTGTCAATGACCATATTCTGCATGTGCAATCCATATCTTTAAGATTAACCACAAATTTGTCACGAGTATTGGTAATATGCTACACCTCATACATGTTCATCAGCTATCCTGAAAAACAACAATACAAGGTATAAGTTAAGAGTAATTATTTTAACCTTGCAAATATTGGAACCAAATGAGTTATACCTCGCAATCCACTTGCTAGTGTATTCAGCTTCTCTTTCAAGCCTTTTCATAATCCTTGGTAGAATACTTCCCTCATAGTTGGGTATCTTAAATCTGTTGGATTCCCACATTTACATAATGTAGATTCTTATGTCCTCCAACATAACTATAGGTTTTTCCCTTGCATCAACAACCACATATTTAAATGCCTCTGACATATTATTTAGGAGTGAGTCACATTTAGGTCCTGATTTGAATATAGATTTGCTCCTAAATATGGGTGGGATTTGCATTATGTACTTAAATGCCTCCTCATTCACTCCTCTTAACTCCCTCATGATCCTCTCCGAAGCACGTGGATATGTTGCCTTGGCAGCTCTCCACATCAGATTTTCCAGGATGCTTTTTCCTAAAATTATTGTAAAGGTGCCTGACACAGAAACGTTGATCGACATTTTGTAGCAACTCTTGAATGGCTGGCAACAATCCCTAATCCATAATAACAGTGTAAGTTAATATAATATAAGGAGTGTGAAGAAGAATTTGAGTCAACATGTTAAGGTTCTTCACTTTCACGCTATTGTTTTTCCGAATGATGGCACTGAAAAAGGGGTTTTTTCAAGTTGCCCAGTGCTTGAAGATTTGGTGCTATATGGATGTGTTTTCAGTAGGGTTTGTGTCAAGTTCGATGTTTTTAATCAGAACCTCAAACGACTCACATTGATGTGTATCAGTCCAGGAGAGCAAAAACGGCCTGTTGTGCAGTGTGTGTTTGTTTGGGTTGTTTTTTTTTTCTTTTTTCTGTTTGTGCAGTGTGTGTGTTGTGTGTGTTTATGTTTGTGTTTTTTTTTATGTTTGTGTGTGTATTGTGTTTATGCTGTGTGCAGTGTGTGTGTGTGTGTGTGTTTGTGTTGTTGTTTTTCTTTTTTTTTTCTGTTTGTGCAGTGTGTGTGCTGTCTGTGTTTTTTTTTGTGCATTATGTGTTTATGTCAGTGTGTGTTTTTTAACTGTGTATGTTGTGTACGTGTTGATTTTATTTACTGAAAGCGACTCATATAATTGTGTCTTATTTTGTTTTAGTGTAATAAACAAAATGGAGGTTGGGAGTGTGGTTATTATGTTATGCACTGGATGTCGACTATCGCCCGAGCGCGTATTTTGGATGGTTGGATGGAGGTAGTATATTTTTTACTTGAAGTGGTGATAAAACTGTTTACTCTTTTACATTTAAAGTCTGTTTATTATACGTTTATATGTGCAGATGTTTGATGATGTTGGAGCAATCGTCAAGATGTTTTTGATAAAATTCGAGTTGATTGGGGACTTTATTTCTTGGAGGTGCGAAATCGTCTC
The DNA here is from genome assembly GCA_033398695.1 of Orobanche coerulescens. Lineage (NCBI taxonomy): Eukaryota > Viridiplantae > Streptophyta > Magnoliopsida > Lamiales > Orobanchaceae > Orobanche > Orobanche coerulescens. Next base: position 121,812,341 of record CM065816.1, read on the forward strand.
GCGACATGATTTTGGTGTTTTTGTGTGAATACATTGGATATTTGTATGAATTATTTTGGATGAATTGGGATTTTTGTATTATCTTTTTCAATGTATTGGTGGTTCAATGAATTTGGTGTTGGTTATTGGATATTTGTATGAATTATTTTTGGATGAATTGGGATTTTTGTATTATCTTTTTCAATGTATTGGTGGTTCAATGAATTTGGTGTTGGTTAGTTCTTTTCGGTGTGTTTGGATTCGATGAATTGGTGGTTTATTGATTAGTTTGATCCTATTCAGGTACTAGATTGTGCAAAATAGGGGAAAAACGGGATAAAATGATTAATATTTCAACAGCGGTCCCTCGAAACCGCTGTTAAACTTGATCTTAAAGGCGGTTCGATAACCGCTGTGGACTATCAGATTTAACAGCGGTTACCGTAACCGCTGTTAAATTTCACATTTAACAGCGGTTTCATGAAACCGCCGTAACATATGGTAAAATTCAATGGCGGTTCTAGAACCGCCGTTAATATCAAGTTTAACAGCGGGTTAAAGAACCGCCGTTATTTGGCAAATCCAACGGCGGTTTTCAAAACCGCCGTTGATATTAACAGCGGTACATATAACGGCGGTTCCTGAACCGCCGTTATATGGGCATTTTAACCGCTGTTAAAAGCCAGTTTTGTAGTAGTGCATGCACTTTAAAATTTAAAAAAAAAAATTCTTCTTAAAACTCTATTTAGGAATAACCTCCATTTAGGAATATTTTGTTATGTTTCCAAGGATATGACTTTATAGAGGTTTTACGGTATATAAAAACGAACCTCATTTCAAAATTCAATTCTTATTTAGCTAGCTATTTCTAGATTTTGAAGATTATTTTTCATAAGTATTATAAATATTTTTACGGTATAATATAAAGGGATCTCTCTTTTTTAGTACCAAAGCATAAAAGTAACAAGTTATATATCTCCATTCATAAAACTATAAGTTTTTTATACCAAAATGTGTTAAAAGACTTTATTACCCTTAAAGTCTACCACTAAAAGATAAAAAAACATAAAAAAAATAGAAGATTATTAAAAGCAAACAACAATAAAAAATAGAAAATTATTAAAAGCAAACAACAATAATCTAAACGGTCCCACAAGTCAATATTTTCCTCTACAAAAAAAACTCTCCTTATCTCTCTGCAAAAAAACTCTCCCGTCGTTAAACCCTTCGTCGGCCAGAAAATGTCGAGCTCCGACTACCATAGAGAATCTGAAGACGCCAGAAGTTCCGCTAGTGACACTCCATCTGAAGAGGAATTCGTCAATGAGCCGCCGGTTAGTGTATTTTCATTCACACACGATCGTGTCACGACGGTTGTTCATCGTCCCACGATGGTGCTGAAGAAGATGACACCATCGTGTACACGATGGTCTTTTGTGGGCACGATGGTTTACACACGACGGTCGTCGATCATGTGTGCCGTAGTGTGCTAGAAGACCAAAGGCTCCTGCCCTACACACGATGGCATGCACACGATTGACGCCCGTCGTGTGAACCGTCGTGTGGCACACGATGGTCTTCACATGACGGGCATCGATCGTGTGCCTGCCATCGTGTGCAAAGCAGAATTTTTTTTCGTTCTCTTAAGCATTCTATCATATTCTTATGAGTTGTATGTCTATATTGCAGACTGGTTGCGTATGGAAGAGATCTACATTGCGTTTTGTTACACGTCAAGTGAATCTTTACATACGGGAGGCGGTATTTAAAGAGATCATTGAGACACTAAGAAGTATGGGCCGCAATTCCGAAGTTGCTGATCGAGCTATCGAGAGCTTGACCGAGGGGGTCCTGGGGCGCTTGATTAAAGTTAGGAAAAATGGGAGTTCAAATACTGCCCTACATCACTTGATTGCCCGTCAATTGGAGGGTGATCAAATCCCCCCTGATGAGTCGTGGTTCCATGTTTGCGGGAGGACCATTCGTTTTACGGCCCGTGATTTTGCCATGATCACTGGACTCCATTTTGGAAACTCTACCTTCCATCCACAGGACGACCATCTCCTTCCGTCTGACGGTATTTTCCACAGAATACTCAATGGCAAAAATATTAAGGTTAGTGTTATGCGGAAGAGGTTCAATGCTCGAGATTTTGGTAGAGACATAAGAGATTATGTGAAGGTTGCCAATTTGCTTATATACTACTACTTTATCCTATGCCATGACGATATGATGGTCGAGACATGGGCATGGGCATTAGTTGAGGATTTCGAGCAGTGGGATATGTTTCCTTGGGGTTCTTATGCCTTTGGGGTTTTATCTTACTATATAGGCAACGTTGCCATGAAAGAGGGACAAGAGCACAAGGACTATCACTTCTATGGTCCTGTTTGGGCTTTACAGATATAGCCGTATGAGATGATTCCTTCATTGGGAGCATTGTGTGGTATTCGAGATAAATCTGTCCAAGTCCCCCTGTGTTTGATGTGGACTACGAGGAAGATGTTTTGTGATTTCACTCATTTCTTCGACGATAAGGTATATAAATTTGTAAACGTATTTTCTCCCGACTTCATCTATTCAACGTTATGTGATTGCCCATCTAATGGTATGCTTTAATGACTAATTTTGCAGCACAGAGTACTTCCCTCTTTACCGCATCTGGAGGAGGATGAGGCTGAGTCCTACTACCTGAGCTTTGAGAATGGCTCGCCATATGACGTTAAGTTCATTAAGCCTGTAAGAATAGCTGTGAAGAACAAGGAGGATGAGCCTGCGCCGATCCCGAGAAAGAAAGTTATGGATATGTTGAAGATGTAACACCCCAATAAGGCGGCCATTACAGTGACGTGGACCCCACACTGGGACCCACCAGGCGATACCCAAAGTACAGATTAAATACAAAATACATGTGATACCGAACCACAAAACATAGTACTTACTCTGATTTGGAGTTTACAGCAGTATGGCCTACGGCCTTATTACACACAGGATCCAAAACATAAGTATAATCCATATGGAGATGAAATATACCTTAAATAACAATACATTTGTTCATACTTAAAATAAAGCGGAAAGATAACATTAGACGGTACGAACATGACCGGACACAAAAGACTTGGGGCCCCCGAACTAGTATCCTTCGAACCCTTCGTCATCACCTTGATCTTCCCGTGCTTTGCCTTTTCCTCGACCTAAAATACAACACAAGTATTTCGTCCAACACAGGGTCAGATATACATGATAAATGATTCTCAAGATATTATACAATTCACATATATAAGACTTCAAGGATAACAACCCGACTAACGAACATACCCCTCGGGCGTATGAACGCTTAGTCACAAAACATCGAACACATCCAACTATAAGAATGGACTATGAACGAGTAAGATAGTACGGGTCAAGAGGGACATCACAGTACGCCCGATCCGAATATGTGTCAGTGCACATGTCCACCCCGTATATGGAATCCAGGATATACGTGGGACAATGTACCTAATTAGCCTCAATGAACTACGTCTCGTGTGCACAACCTTTCACGGAAAATATTCACGCATGACTATATATGTGCCCGGCTAAAAATCCTACACAATATCCAATCGGAACGTAGATATGACTCCGGATATGTCACGATGCAACATGACAACGAATTCAATAATTCACAAATCCGATTAAAGATCGAGGACTCACCGAAATGACAATAATATCAACGATTTCAAGGGTTCGAAAGTGACGAACTTGGGAATACAATCCCACGATGAAAATGGAACATCGTTAAGAACAACTTCAAATCACAAGACACAAGTTTATAAGTGTTTCATATACACGAAATGCATAACCATCATAAGAATCCACACATCATTATAACCAAGCAAGGTAACTTGCCTCAATACGGAGGTGAGAATAGTCCTTCCTTCTCAAACGAACGAACGGCCCTCGATTCAAAATCGGTTACTCGGACAATCAACCATGAATGAAGTATATTTTACTCAATGATACGTTCATATGATCATCTATACCAAATTCTAACGAAACAACACCCTAATTCCCATTTGAGTAGTTCAACTTTAAGATATTGAAGTGTTACTCCAAGAACCTTATTAATACCATTCTCTTCTTACAATTGATTACAAGATGTTACCAAATGTTTCTTGGATTAAAAATCGTTCCATAATGTGTTAAACAATAATCTCCTATCCTTTAAACTTATCAAGAACATCTCAAAGTAAAATCTGCACTTCAATCAATTACTTATGTTGAGTTAACTAGTTACAAATCCATATTATGATCATGAAGACTACCTCAAGTTTAACACCATCCTAATAATCTTCTAATTAGCTCGGAGATTCGAATGTTATTCCTCTGAATTCACTTATCTTAGGTTCAAGAAGGTCATTGTATTCTTCTAATGATCAACAAGGGTTTCTTAAAACTTTTTATGGTAATAATCCCAACAAGTTATTTGCATTATAATGAAACAAGGACTATTATTATTCCAATGGTGTTATTAGTCTAGCAAGGAGAGTGTGGTTTTAACTAAATATGATCATCACCATTTAAAATACTAAGAACACATCTTTACAAAACGCTTAATCATCATATTCATCATTAGGTTTGTTGAAAGCTTAACTACAAACATGTTTAGCTTGATTAATTCGTCACTAGGTGGAGTATACTTAATCACTATCATTATAATTACGAGATTATAGGGTTAAATCGTATAACATACCTTCAGAATTGAAGAACAATACACCAAAAACACAAGAACACAAGCTAAGCTCCAAGAATGACTCCAACTCCCAATCAACAAGCTCCAAAATCAAAATGTAAAGCTCAAACACAAGTTAGAAGAAGGTAATTTTGATCTAGGGATGAAGGGGGATGATTATATGGGTGAAAAATTAGGGGTTGGACGTGCAAAATGAAAGACACAAGCTGTCTTTTTATAACAGCACAGTTCGTTACGTATGTTATCACAAGAGGATAACGTACGTTAACAGCTTTACGTACGCTACGCAAAAGTGTTACGTACGTAAGCTAAGTCCAGAGGCTGCTGGACTGAAATACGAACATCATTACGTACGTTACCGCTTGAAGCATTACATACGTAATGTAGGTCAACTAGGTTGCCTCTAAAAGATCAGATATTTGAATCTCGTCCGGCCCCACACGCCGAAAGTTGAGATCGGATACGATTACACTGGTTACGTACGTAACAGGTGCCTCTTTACGTATGTAAGGGCCTCAAAATAGCGTACGCTATGCCTAAGGATTAGCGTACGTTAGGCTCAGGTTAATAGCTCAAAAATGCACTTATCTGTACAACGTTGAGAATTCAATCGTAGTGCGAGTGATCGTTTTTATTATGTCTATTTATGATATATTCCAACATCAATAAACATTACATAAATACAACAAGACTACAACATTATTGAATTATCCGAATAATACAATAGTAAGTAGGAATTTCCGTCGGATATTACATCCTCCCCCCCTTAAAAGGGGTTTCGTCCTCGAAACTAAGGGGGGAACAATTCAGGATACCTCTCTCAAATGCTGCTCTCCGTCTCCCACGTGGCCTCCTCGATCCCATGTCGTGACCACCGAATCTTCAGTAGGGGAATCGTCTTGTTCCGCAATTGTTTGATCCTCCTCTCAAGTATCCGTACGGGGTGCTCCTCATACGAATGATCCTCCGCTAAATCGATCTCATCGAACTGAAGTACATGACTCGGATCAGCAACGTATTTCCTTAACTAGGATACATGGAACACGTTATGAATCCGGCTCAGGGCTGGTGGTAAAGCCAGGCGATAGGCTAAATCGCCTACTCGTTCCAAAACTTCAAACGGCCCGATATACCTTGGACTCAACTTGCCTCTCTTCCCAAAACGAAAGACTCCTCGAGTAGGGGATACCTTCATTAGTACATGGTCTCCGACCTCGAACTCAAGCGGTCGTCGGCGGTTGTCTGCGTAAGACTTCTGTCGGCTTTGAGCCGTCAACAAACGACTCCTAATCATAGTGACCTTATCACGGGCTGCTAACAACATATCGGGTTCCGTACCCAAGGTTTCAGATGGATCGTCCCAACACAGAGGGGATCTACAACGACGACCATACAACGCTTCATAAGGTGCCATCTGGATCGAAGTGTGCCTGCTGTTATTATAAGTGAATTCCACCAAAGGTAGTTGGGCCTCCCAATCATCCTTCCAATCGAGAACGCACGCCCTCAGCATATCGTCTAAGGTTTGGATAGTTCTCTCAGTCTGACCATCTGTCTGCGGGTGAAATGCTGTGCTGAAGTTCAATTGCGTACCCATCGCACGATGAACTGCTTTCCAAAAATGTGACACGAATCGCCCGTCACGATCTGATATAATACTCTTAGGGGTACCATGTAACCTTACAATCTCTTTGATAAATAGCTGGGCCAATCTCTCGGGTCCCCAAGTATCTTTAATCTCCAGAAAGTGGGCTGAGTTGGTCATACGATCGACAATCACCCAAATCACATTCATCCCTCGACGACTCGTCGGCAAGCTGGTGATAAAATTCATCGATATGTCCTCCCATTTCCACTCGGGAATCGGAAGCGGTTTCAGCATTCCTGCGGGTCATTGGTGCTCAATCTTAACTTGTTGACAGGTTAGACACCTCGAAATGAACTCCGCAACTTCACGTTTCATACTTCCCCACCAATAATATTGTTTCAAATCCTTATACATTTTGCTAGACCCCGGGTGGATAGAGTACGGGGTAGCATGAGCTTCTCTCAGGATAGAATTCCTTAATTCGTCGTCTTCGGGTACACAAACTCGGTTCCTGAAGCGTATCAATCGATCCTCGTGTATCACAAAGCCAAGAGCTTTCTCTTGAGTTATTTCATCGCGAACTCGAGATAAGAATGGGTCCGTAACTTGCTTCGATCTAATTATATCCTCAAGGGACAATGAAATCTCGAGTGTACAAAGTTGTCCTTGAATAAGCTGTAACTGCACTTCAATTTCCGGCCTCTACAATTCTAACTGCAATTCCCTCTGAGTTGTTAGGCGGGCAAGCATCTGCTCCTGTACTGTTTTACGACTCAAAGCGTCAGCAACTACATTTGCTTTGCCCGGATGATAAAAGATCTCGATATCATAGTCTTTGATGAGTTCTAGCCACCTTCTCTGCCTCATGTTTAACTCCTTCGAGTAAAAATGTACTTCGTGCTCTTGTGATCGCAGAAAATCCGGGTAACTCCATACAGATAATGACGCCAGATTTTTAAAGCAAACACCACGGCTGCGAGCTCTAAATCATGGGTGGGGTAGTTGACCTCGTAAGGTCGTAGCTGTCTCGATGCATAAGAGATCACCTTTCCATTCTGCATTAGTACACTGTAATACCCGAGATTTCTGATATGTATTTGGAACTTGTGATATTGAAATTGGTTGCATTTTAATCTGAGTATTATTCTCTGTATTTCATAATCCGGTGTTGTTGAGCGTATGATTTCATGAATGTGATCTAAATTGTGATTCTGCGCATGTAGCGCACGCTATCGACTAAGTGTAGCGTACGCTAACTTGGATCCATAGCGCACGCTGTGAAGGAACCTTAGCGCACGCTATACGTGGTCAATATGATTGAGACGTGTTGGTAGGTGAGATCAGGCCGGGGATCTTGGTCGGATTATGTCAGGATGAACCTGGACGGCTTTCGGGAAAAAGCCAAGTCAACGCGTTAGCGCACGCTACTCATATGAGGATAGCGCACGTTAAAGGCTGAGTACAGTGAAATCAGTAAGTTTCAAATAGCCGTTAGCGCACGCTATGAATATGGACTAGCGCACGCTAATAACCATTTTCTATATATAGGACAACATCCTTTTTCATACTTTCAGACTTTTCACTTCCCACATCCGAATTCTTGAACTTAGAGAGTCACTCTCTTCATCCTAAACACTTCATATCAGCATCCTAGCTCGAGTTGGAGATTGTAGATCATTGGGAATTGGTGTTCAAGCCTTCGGCGTTGGATTGCTTCGAATTCCTCCTTGTTAAGTACTAATATGAAGGACGTTTTGATCATGATTATCTAGTCAGTTAAATTCGTTAGTAGTCGAACATCATGTGTTAGAAGGATATTTTTGACGTTTCGGCACTTATTCATCGTATAATCCATTGAACCTTTTTAGTATATGGACTCCTAAGCATATTCATGTATCTTCAAAACCGATTATGACCAGTATATGGAGATTACCAAGTTCTTATGCCCTTACATAAAGGAATCATACGTTTTGGGACATGAAATGGATTGGACTTAGGATATTTCTTAAAGATCAAAGATGAATTATGGTGTTATGATGATTATACGTATCCTTGTATCTCATAGTCAATTAATACGTAAAGATATTTCATAACCGTATGAGCATGATATGCCCGGAGTTGGCATGTATTAACACTGAAGATTTCATGAGTTTCATCACATTTAGCTCAAGTTTTCTGCCAGCAGTAAACTGCCATGCACAGTTAGCGCACGCTAAGATAGGCATATTAATGTGCGCTATCGGGAATGAATAACGTGCGCTACGTTTGGTACGTAACGTACGTTATGACATCGTGCGGGACAATCGGTGATCGAGAGGGTCGTCAGCATACGGCTAGCGACGCTAGACTTTATTATTGCATACGTTAACGGGCAGGCTTAGCGCACGTTACGTAGAGTACGTAGCGAGCGCTACGTAGTTCAGGCAGAATTCATTTTTTAGAGCTTGTGGCCGTAAACCGGATTGTTAGACGTTCGTACAACTTGAGAGGAATTCTTTATTATTTCTTAGGTCCGAGCCTTGCATAGGGGACGATCGAGGGGCGGTGGCATACGGACGCGTGTCATTTGTTGGAGTATTTCATTCTTGCCATTTTCGAGGCAAGTATCATATGTTGAGTTTGATTTATATTGGAACTTTGATCATGCATATGATTTTGTTCATGTTGTCGAATATGAGATTTATTTCTTTAATTTCTCGTGGTATTCGTTGTTAATTGTTCGTATTGATGAACATATTGAAATGCGTATATGTATGCATAATTGATTGGTTTATGATATAAATGATCTGAGGGGGTAATGAGGATCTATGCTGAGGAGGCTGGATCGAATGTCCACCATGCGTTGGTCCGACGGGATCATCATGGGGATCTATACTGAGGGCGCTGGATCGCTGGATGGGTTTTCCACCATGCGTTGGTCCGACGGGATCATCATGGGGATCTATACCAAGGGCACTGGATCGCTGGATTACCCCGTATTGTGTTGATGGAATCGTGAGGATTCACATCGTTGGATTCCAATGACGGAAGTCCGTTTTGCATGTTGTATGATGCACTGATGATTTATGTATTATGATACTTGTACTAGCATTATTTTGCTAACCCCTTCGGGGGTGGACATTGTTTTGATGTTCAGGTAGCCGAGGAGCGGGGAAGCAACCACAGTACCGACAGGACGATGAAATGGCTCAGTGATCTGGTCGATGTTTATTGTTATTATGATTTGTCTTCTTGGTTCACTTTAGTACTCGAGTACGTGTGTTTTAATAATGTCATTTTCGATATGGTTGTATAAGTTAACTCTTTGGACCAGTTGAACCAGTTCTGTATTTTGAACTTCAGTTGTAAGGTTGAATTATATTTGTATTTCTTTTATTTAGCCTTGTAAATCCTTACTTAAAGGGTTTACGGCACTGTAATTATTCCGAATATCTCGGGGTGTTACAGAATATGGTATTGGAGCTAAGATTCATGGATATCTTGGCAATGGGTCATTGGGTCTATTTACGTTATTTGATTATTGGTCGCTTGTAACATCACCGTTGAGCCAAAGATCGTCGTGTGGACCGTAATCTCAAATACTATCGCTTTATTTAAATCATGTTTTATGAACATTGATGGACTTTCTTTTAGAAAGTTTGTCCTGGATATTGAGTATTTATGTTTACAGTATGTTGAGAGGAGGTCGTGGACGCGGACGTGGTCGTGGACGCGGACGTGGAAATGCGAGACAGGAAGATTCGGTGTCTACCCCGGAGATAACCGCTAGTCGAACGGATTCCCATTCCGGAGGACAACAGGATCGGTAAATAATAATGCAGATCCTAATGTGCCGGAGTTCTTCACAGTGGTTGCTCGGATAAACCAGCTTGCTCAAGTTGTGGATCGCATGCGAGATGGCGATGGGACAAGAAGATAACATAGATAATCGGGTAGATAAATGGCTTACCGAGGTGATCAAATTGCATCCTCCGAAATTTGACGGTTCTGTGAGACGCTTTCTTGGGATCAGGTCAAGGAGTTAGAGAAGATTTTTGCGGGGATTAACCGTCCCAACGATGAAGGTTCCGGTCGCCCAATATCTTCTGACGGGGGAGGCTTTCGACTGGTGGGAGGCCATTCGACCTGAGGAGCATAATGTCGATTGGACGGAGTTCAAATTAATGATGGAAGCGCAGTATTGTCCTCGCCCAGTTAGAGGCCCGAGTCCGGGAGTTTTTCTCACCACAAAATTCAGAGGCATCTGTGACAGACGTGATTAAGACCTTTAATCACCAGCTGACTTATGTGCGCCACTTGGTCAGGACCGAGGCAGAGAGGATTTTCCATTTTAACATGCGAATGAAGCTAGAAATTCAGCAATATATGTCCGGATTTGAATGTACCACCTTGCGACAATATCAGGACAAAGCACTGGCCTATGATATGAAAGAGGCGGCAGTAGAAAAGTCAACGGAAGCAAAGAAACAAAATGTGTCGGGCAACTTCACGGAGAATAAGCGTAGTGGGCCTCGCAGGGGCCAGTCCTCTTTTCATTCATCCAGGAGGCCTCCGCATCCTTCTCGAGGTGGAAAGAAGTTCCAGGCAGCACCAACCGTTTCGGACGCGGGGAAGAAATGTTATAACTGTGGCAAAGCGGGGAATTCGACGTGACTGTTTTGCGCCTGTTGTGACCTGTTTCGAGTGTGGATAGGAGGGACATCGCGCAAGATTTTGTGGGAATGCGACTAGATCTTTTGGCACTCGCACTCCTGTACCGGTTACGAAGGACACTAGTGTAAACCAGACGCAGCAGAGCGGTTTCATTGATGACATCTTGATATATTCGAAGGACGCAGAGGAGCATGCCGAACATTTGCGTGTGGTTTTGAGCACCTTGAGGAAGGAACAGCTGTATGCAAAGATTTCCAAATGCGAGTTCTGGCTTAGGGAAGTAACTTTCCTTGGGCATGTGATATCACCGACGGAGTTCAGTGGACCCGAAGAAAGTCGAAGCAATCTTGGAATGGGAAGCTCCTAATAACGTGAAAGAAGTCCGGAGTTTCTTAGGACTTGCTGGATATTATCGCCGTTTTATAGAGGGATTTTCCAAAATTGCTCGTCTGCTCACTCAGCTGTTACAGAAAACTCAAAAGTTCACGTGGGATGAGAAGTGCCAGGCTGGTTTTGATGAACTTAAGAAGATACTGACGACAGCACCTATATTAGCGTTACCAGATGGAACTGATGGATTCATGGTATATAGCGACGCTTGAAATCAAGGTCTGGGATGTGTGTTGATGCAAAAGGATAAGGTGATTGCCTATGCTTCTCGGCAGTTGAAACCGTACGAGGTTAATTACCCGACTCATGATCTGGAGCTAGAAGCTGTAGTCTTTGCATTGAAAATTTGGAGGCATTATTTGTACGGCACTCACTGTCAGATCTTTACAGATCATAAGAGCCTCAAGTACATTTTCAACCAGAAAGAATTAAACATGAGGCAGAGAAGGTGGCTGGAATTGATCAAGGATTACGACTTGGAGATTCTCGATCATACGGGTATAGCAAACGTAGTAGCCGATGCATTGAGCCGTAAACCGATTTCTCTTCGAGTGTTGGAAGCACTTACATCCCAAACCAGCATTCAACGGGAACTGATCCGCGAAGGGATTGAAGTATGGGCACCAGGAATCCAAGGGCAACTATATATGATGGAACTGACTTCATCACTAATCGAGGAAATCAAATCGAAGCAGTTGAATGATTCTCTGATCCTTCGGTTATGTGACGAAGTAAAGAAAGGAAAGGCCCCAGGATTCGTGATACAAGATGATGGAGTTCTGAGATTTCAGAGTCGACTTTACGTTCCCGATGCTGATGATTTGAAACGGACAATTCTGAAGGAAGCTCATAGTGCGCCTTATTCTATTCACCCGGGCAGCAGTAAGATGTATAAGGATCTAATACAAAACTTCTGGTGGGGAAATATGAAGAATGACGTAGCAGAATACGTTTCAAAGTGTTTGACTTGTCAGGAGGTTAAGATTGAACATCAGCGACCTGCCAGAATGTTAAAGCCGCTTCCGATCCCTGAGTGGAAGTGGGAGGACATCTCGATGGATTTCATCACCAGTATGCCAAGGACCAAGACGGGAATGAACATGATTTGGGTTATAGTTGATCGACTAACCAAGTCGGCTCATTTCCTAGGAATTAAAGATACTTGGGGACCCGAGAGATTGGCGCGAGTATTTATTGCAGAGATAGTCAAATTACATGGGACACCGAAGACCATTATTTCAGATAGAGATAGTCGTTTCATGTCACACTTCTGGAAGGCAGTCCACAGGGCTTTGGGGACCGAACTGAACTTTAGCACGGCTTATCATCCTCAGACAGATGGTCAGTCCGAAAGGACTATACAAACAGTAGAAGACATGCTTAGAGCTTGTGCTTTGGATTGGTCAACTGATTGGGAAGTTCATTTGCCATTGATTGAATTCACCTACAACAATAGTTGGCATGCTTCTATTAAGATGGCACCATTTGAAGCTTTGTACGGGAGGAGATGTCGATCACCCCTGTGCTGGGATGATTCTTCGGACTTGATCGGGACGGAACCAGAATTGATAGTTCAGACTCAAGAGAAGATAGCTTTGATTCGAGAAAGACTGTTGACTGCCCAGAGTCGACAGAAGTCTTATGCATACGTACGTCGTCGCCCTATAGAGTTCGACATTGGGGACCACGTACTATTGAAGGTGTCTCCTACACGAGGAATTTTCCGTTTTGGGAGGAAGGGCAAGCTAAGTCCGAGATATATCGGACCATTCGAGATCCTCGAGAGAGTTGGAGATTTAGCATACAAGTTGGCCTTACCGCCATCGCTGAGTCACGTTCACAATGTATTTCACGTATCCCAACTGCGGAGGTATGTACCAGATCCCAGCCACATCATTGAGTTCGATGAGATCGAGATAGCTAATGACGGCACTTTCGAGGAGAGACCAATCAAGATACTTGAGAGTCGGATCAAACAATTAAGGAATAAACCAATACACTTGGTTAAAGTACAATGGTCACGACATGGGGCTGAAGAGGCCACTTGGGAAACGGAGGACAGTATGAAGACTAGATATCCAGAGTTGTTTTCATCTTAAGTTTCAGGACGAAACTTCTTTTTAGGGAGGAAGGATGTAATACCCGAGATTTCTGATATGTATTTGGAACTTGTGATATTGAAATTGGTTGCATTTTAATCTGAGTATTATTCTCCGTATTTCATAATCCGGTGTGGTTGAGCGTATGATTTCATGAATGTGATCTAAATTGTGATTCTGCGCATGTAGCGCACGCTATCGACTAAGTGTAGCGTACGCTAACTTGGATCCATAGCGCACGCTGTGAAGGAACCTTAGCGCACGCTATACGTGGTCAATATGATTGAGACATGTTGGTAGGTGAGATCAGGCCGGGGATCTTGGTCGGATTATGTCAGGATGAACCTGGACAGCTTTCGGGAAAAAGCCAAGTTAACGCGTTAGCGCACGCTACTCATATGAGGATAGCGCACGCAAAAGGCTGAGTATAGTGAAATCAGTAAGTTTCAAATAGCCGTTAGCGCACGCTATGAATATGGACTAGCGCGCGCTAATAACCATTTTCTATATATAGGACATCATCCTTTTTCATATTTTCAGACTTTTCACTTCCCACATCCGAATTCTTGAACTTAGAGAGTCACTCTCTTCATCCTAAACACTTCATATCAGCATCCTAGCTCGAGTTGGAGATTTTAGATCATTGGGGATTGGTGTTCAAGCCTTCGGCGTTGGATTGCTTCGAATTCCTCCTTGTTCTTCACTACTTTGAGGTAGATGATTCTTCACCAATATTAAGTACTAATATGAAGGACGTTTTGATCGTGATTATCTAGTCGATTAAATTCGTTAGTAGTCAAACATCATGTGTTAGAAGGATATTTTTGACGTTTCAGCACTTATTCATCGTATAATCCATTGAACCTTTTTAGTATATGGACTCCTAAGCATATTCATGTATCTTCAAAACCGATTATGACCAGTATATAGAGATTACCAAGTTCTTATGCCCTTACATAAAGGAATCATACGTTTTGGGACATGAAATGGATTGGACTTAGGATATTTCTTAAAGATCGAAGATGAATTATGGTGTAGTGATGATTATACGTATCCTTGTATCTCATAGTCATTTAATACGTAAAGATCTTTCATAACAGTATGAGCATGATATGCCCGGAGTTGGCATGTATTAACACTGAAGATTTCATGAGTTTCATCACATTTAGCTCAAGTTTTCTGCCAGCAGTAAACTGCCATGCACAGTTAGCGCATGCTAAGATAGGCATATTAACGTGCGCTATCGGGAATGAATAACGTGCGCTACGTTTGGTATGTAACGTACGTTATGACATCAGGCAGGACAATTAGCTGATCAGAGAGGGCTGTCTATACACAGCTAGCGTACGCTAGACTTTATTATTGCGTATGTTAATGGGCAGGCTTAGCGCACGTTACGTAGAGTACATAGCGCGCGCTAAGTAGTTCAGGCAGAATTCATTTTTTTAGAGCTTGCGGCCGTAAACTGCATTGTTAGACGTTCGTACGACTTGAGAGGAATTCTTTTTTATTTCTTAGGTCCGATCCTTGCATAGGGGACGATCGAGGGGCGGTGGCATACGGATGCGTGTTATTTGTTGGAGTATTTCATTCTTGCCATTTTCGAGGCAAGTATCATATGTTGAGTTTGATTTATATTGGAACTTTGATCATGCATATGATTTTGTTCATGTTGTCGAATATGAGATTTATTTCTTTAATTTCTTGTGGTATTCGTTGTTAATTGTTCGTATTGATGAATATATTGAAATGCATATATGTATGCATAATTGATTGGTTTATGATATAAATGATCCGAGGGGGTCATGAGGATCTATGCTGAGGGTGCTGGATCGAATGTCCACCATGCGTTGGTCCGACGGGATCATCATGGGGATCTATGTTGAGGGCGCTGGATCGCTGGACGGGTTTTCCACCATGCGTTGGTCCGATGGGATCATCATGGAGATCTATACCAAGGGCGCTGGATCGCTGGATTACCCCATATTGTGTTGATGGAATTGTGAGGATTCACATCGTTGGATTCTGATGACGGAAGTCTGTTTTGCATGTTGTATGATGCACTGATGATTTATGTATTATGATACTTGTACTAGCATTGTTTTGCTAACCCCTTCCGGGGTGGACATTGTTTTGATGTTCAGGTAGCTGAGGAGCGGGGAAGCAACCACAGTACCGACAGGACGATGAAATGGCTCAGTGATGTGGTCGATGTTTATTGTTATTATGATTTGTCTTCTTGGTTCACTTTAGTACTCGAGTACGTGTGTTTTAATAATGTCATTTTCGATATTGTTGTATAAGTTAACTCTTTGGACCAGTTGAACCAGTTCTGTATTTTGAACTTCAGTTGTAAGGTTGAATTATATTTGCATTTCTTTTATTTAGCCTTGTAAATCCTTACTTAAAGGGTTTACGGCGCTGTAATTATTCCGAATATCTCGGGGTGTTACATACACACCCAAGGCCCTGTTTAGATGTGTCACTATACACTACAAACCCTTTCGTTCCTTTCGGTAGGACTAAAATAGGTGCCAAAATCAACCGACTCTTAAGTTCATCAAAACTCCGCTGACATGCCTCTGACCATAAATACTTCTTATCCTTCCTCAGCAAATTAGTCATTGGTTGGGAAATTTTGGAAAAAGCTTCCACGAACCGTCGGTAATAACCTGCTAGTCCCAAGAAGCTGCGTACTTCCTTAAAATTCTTTGGTGGTAGCCAGTCTCGGATAGCTTCTGTCTTCTATGGGTCTATTCGCACCCCATCAGCTGATATCACGTGTCCGAGAAAGATAACTTCATTCATCCAGAACTCACATTTAGAAAACTTTCCATAAAGCTGCTCCCACCTCAACGCCTCGAGAACCAGATGGAGATGACGCTCGTGTTCTTCGTGGTCACAAGAATAGATCAGAATGTCGTCAATAAAAATGACTACAAAGCGATCCAAATAATTAATAAAGACTCGGTTCATCAGCTCCATGAATACTGCCGGTGCATTCGTCAGTCCAAAAGGCATCACCACGAACTCATAATGCCCATAGCGAGTACAGAAAGCGGTCTTTGAAATATCAAACTCACGAATCCTCAACTGATGGTAACCAGACCTCAAGTCGATCTTAGAAAACACAGCAGCCCCTTGAAGCTGATCCAATAAATCATCAATACGCAGCAATGGATATTTGTTCTTAATGGTTACCCTTTTTAGCTCACGATAATCAATACAGAGACGTAGGGATCCGTCCTTCTTCCGTACAAATAGTACTGGTGCTCCCCAAGGGGACGCGCTAGGTCTAATGTAGCCCTTCTCGGTCAAATCCTCAAGTTGGCTCTTCAGCTCCTGCATCTCAGTCGGAGCCATATGATACGGTGCTTTTGAAAGCGGGGACGTACTAGGCTCTAACTCAATATTGAACTCTACATCACGATGTGGAGGTAAGCCTGGCAACTCATCTGGAAATACGTCTGGGTAGTCTCGGACTACCGGAATATCGATCAATTCAACTGGTCGATTCGTTGTCTTGGTCATGTAACACCAATAGCCAATACATCCTTGATTAAGTAGTTTCACTGTTTTCATAGCGCTGATGATTCTCCCAGAACGGCTGAGATTGTCACCCTGGAAGGTACACTCAACACCATCGTCAGATGTGACGGTCACTGTTCGCTTGCGGACACTAATTATGGCATCATGATGGTCCATCCAATCGATACCCAAGATCACATCATCTTTAGGTAAATCGACCACAATTAAATTTGACAACCACTCACGGTCGTTCATACGAATCGAGCAGTCCTGAACTTCACGATTCCCAACAATTCTTCTTCCATCAGGTAGTTCAATTATATAAGGTTCACAATTGATAACATGCTCTATTTGAAAACGATTCAAACAGGAAGTAGATAAAAAAGAGTGTGAAGCACCAGTATCAAAAAGAACACAGACAGGCTGAGATTGGATCTCGAGAGTACCTACAATTATGCTGGCTTCGGGATCTTCAGCCTTCTTCATCTCATAGACTCTGGGTTTTGCAGCCCCGGCACCAGATGTTCCAGCTTGATTTCCACGCCCCATCCCTTTGTTTTCCCTGGTAGTCTGATAAGAAGCGGACGGAGGTACACGGTCCTGAACTGATGACTGTATTGGAGCATGAGATGCTGCGAGAGTACGTCCTGGTCCACTCCTACAATAACGAGCACGATGTCCGTTCTTTCCACAAGTATGGCATGACACGGCTGGCCTTGGGCATTTTGAATTGATGTGCCCCTGGTCCCCACAGTTATAGCACAGAACAGATAAGCTGACCGCTCGAGGTTACAATCCGATTGGCTTCGACGCTGTAGGTTGTCGTTCAGAAGGATTTGGCACTGGTTGGGGTCTCTTGAATGTTCCCGATTCCGCCTCGTCTGCCTGCAGTTTCGAATTTCTTGTTGTTAAACTGCGGTTGCTTCTGGAAATTTATTTCACGGTCAATTCGTACTCGAGCTTTCTCAATGAACTCCGTAGGGTCGCACAATGATGGTTCAACAAATGCATTCTCATTCGGGGTTTAAGCCTTTGAGAAAGTATTTGATCTTATCACCTCTGTTTGGACAATCGTCGGCAAAAGGAAAAAGTGCCTCGAATTTCTACGATAGATAGTACGTCATCATCTTCTGACGGTTCCGGATTCAGCAATTCGATAGTTTGGCCTCATGAGAGGACCTAGATAGTAACGATCTATCATGAGTTTTTAAATTCTTCCCAATTACATACGCCATCACCGGCCTCAACGAAAGCCACCAAGTGTGGGCGCCCTTGCCCAAGTAGTAAGTCACACGGAGACGTAATTCTCATCGGACAAGATACCATATCAAACAATTTCTCGAAGTGTTCAACCCAATGCACGATATCAACCGCTCGAGGAACCTTCAAAATCGGGATCGTGGCGAGAGATGTCGCCGATGATCCGACTCACCGTCCGCCATGTAAAGGGGGTGGCCTCGATCCGGGCTCAGTAGCGCCTCTGCATAGTTTCCATTAACTGACCCATTTTGGTCATCTGAGCCATTATGCCCTGCATCACAGTGTAAGGATCGACACGAGCATCTTCGCGTCCATTGTGGTGCGATTGGTCCCTAGAAGGCGAACCACTGCCTGCGGAACTATGCTCTGCATTCGCACGTCTGTTGGCTCGTGGTATCGGGATTCGGCCTCTTCCGCGGCCTCGTCCCCCTCTGCCACGGCCTCTCAAATTTCTTTCCATACTCAATGAATCAATTAGTAAAGATAACCATAAGTACAGTTCATGATACCAATCAGAATTCATGCTAAGTTAATGGCAGTAAGAAATTACATATTCAAGAAAACAGTTCGTAATGAGTTATCGGCACTACGAGGGTCACACAGAATATCATATCGACGTTTGATTCGAACAATTTTAACCATATAATCAATCCAGAATTTTATTCGTATCATCAATCAGGTAATTCCTGCCACAAACCCTTAAAACACCAGGATCAACAAAGAGATCCATTCAGATATCAATATCATGTCAGTAATTTAATCAAGGTTCATAAAGTATGTACCGCATTCGGCTCGTAGGATCAGGCGCTCGCACGGGTCACACGTGACACGAAGGTCTCTTGATACTAGTTCAATTCACAAAGACTCAAAAGGAAGAAAATGACATTTAGCACTCTCCGATACCATCTTCTGTAACACCCCAATAAGGCCGCCATTACAGTGCCGTGGGCCCCACACTAGGACCCACCAGGCGATACCCAAAGTACAGATTAAATACACGATACATGTGATACCGAACCACAAAACATAGTACTTACTCTGATTTGGAGTTTACAGCAGTATGGCCTACGACCTTATTACACAAAGGATCCAAAACATAAGTATAATCCATATGGAGATTAAATATACCTTAAATAACAATACATTTGTTCATACTTAAAATAAAGCGTAAAGTTAACATTACACGGTACGAACATGACCGGACACAAAAGACTTGGGGGCCCCGAACTAGTATCCTTCGAACCCTTCGTCATCACCTTGATCTTCCCGTGCCTTGCCTTTTCCTCGACCTAAAATACAACACAAGTATTTCGCCCAACACAGGGTCAGATATACATGATAAATGATTCTCAAGATATTATACAATTCACATATATAAGATTTCAAGGATAACAACCCGACTAACGAACATACCCCTCGGGCGTATGAACGCTTAGTCACAAAACATCGAACACATCCAACTATAAGAATGGACTATGAACGACTAAGATAGTACGGCTCAAGAGGGACATCACAGTACGCCCGATCCGAATATGTGTCAGTGCACATGTCCACCCCGTATACGAAATCCAGGATATACGTGGGACAATGTACCTAATTAGCCTCAACGAACTACGTCTCGTGTGCACAGCCTTTCATGGAAAATATTCACGCATGACTATATATGTGCCCGGCTAAAAATCCTACACAATATCCAATCGGAACGTAGATATGACTCCGGATATGTCATGATGCAACATGACAACGAATTCAATAATTCACAAATCCGATTAAAGATCGAGGACTCACCGAAATGACAATAAGATTAACGATATCAAGGGTTCGAAAGTGACGAACATGGAAATACAATCCCACGATGAAAATGGAACATCGTTAAGAACAACTTCAAATCACAAGACACAAGTTTATAAGTGTTTTGTATACACGAAATGCATAACCATCATAAGAATCCACACATCATTATAACCAAGCAAGGTAACTTGCCTCAGTACGGAGGTGAGAATAGTCCTTCCTTCTCACACGAACGAACGGCCCTCGATTCAAAATCGGTTACTCGGACAATCAACCTTGAATGAAGTATATTTTACTCAATGATACGTTCATATGATTATCTATACCAAATTCTAACGAAACAACACCCTAATTCCCATTTGAGTAGTTCAACTTTAAGATATTGAAGTGTTACTCCAAGAACCTTATTAATACCATTCTCTTCTTACAATTGATTACAAGATGTTACCAAATGTTTGTTGGATTAAGAATCGTTCCATAATGTGTTAAACAATAATCTCCTATTTTTTAAACTTATCAAGAACATCTCAAAGTACAATCTGCACTTCAATCAATTACTTATGTTGAGTTAACTAGTTACAAATCCATATTATGATCATGAAGACTACCTCAAGTTTAACACCATCCTAATAATCTTCTAATTAGCTCGGAGATTCGAATGTTATTCCTCTGAATTCACTTATCTTAGGTTCAAGAAGGTCATTGTATTCTTCTAATGATCAACAAGGGTTTCTTAAAACTTTTTATGGTAATAATCCCAACAAGTTATTTGCATTATAATGAAACAAGGACTATTATTATTCCAATGGTGTTATTAGTCTAGCAAGGAGAGTGTGGTTTTAACTAAATATGATCATCACCATTTAAAATACTAAGAACACATCTTTACAAAACGCTTAATCATCATATTCATCATTAGGTTTGTTGAAAGCTTAACTACAAACATGTTTAGCTTGATTAATTCGTCACTAGGTGGAGTATACTTAATCACTATCATTATAATTACGAGATTATAGGGTTAAATCGTATAACATACCTTCAGAATTGAAGAACAATACACCAAAAACACAAGAACACAAGCTAAGCTCCAAGAATGACTCCAACTCCCAATCAACAAGCTCCAAAATCAAAATGTAAAGCTCAAACACAAGTTAGAAGAAGGTAATTTTGATCTAGGGATGAAGGGGGATGATTATATGGGTGAAAAATTAGGGGTTGGACGTGCAAAATGAAAGACACAAGCTGTCTTTTTATAACAAAGATGCTACGTATGTTATCACAAGAGGATAACGACGTTAAGCCTTTACGTACGCTACGCAAAAGTGTTACGTACGTAAGCTAAGTCCAGAGGCCGCCGGTGAAATACGAACATCATTACGTACGTTACCGCTTGAAGCATTACATACGTAATGTAGGTCAACTAGGTTGCCTCTAAAAGATCAGATATTTGAATCTCGTCCGGCCCCACACGCCGAAAGTTGAGATCGGATACGATTACACTGGTTACGTACGTAACAGGTGCCTCTTTACGTATGTAAGGGCCTCAAAATAGCGTACGCTATGCCTAAGGATTAGCGTACGTTAGGCTCAGGTTAATAGCTCAAAAATGCACTTATCTGTACAACGTTGAGAATTCAATCGTAGTGCGAGTGATCGTTTTTATTATGTCTATTTATGATATATTCCAACATCAATAAACATTACATAAATACAACAAGACTACAACATTATTGAATTATCCGAATAATACAATAGTAAGTAGGAATTTCCGTCGGATATTACATCCTCCCCCCCTTAAAAGGGGTTTCGTCCTCGAAACTAAGGGGGGAACAATTCAGGATACCTCTCTCAAATGCTGCTCTCCGTCTCCCACGTGGCCTCCTCGATCCCATGTCGTGACCACCGAATCTTCAGTAGGGGAATCGTCTTGTTCCGCAATTGTTTGATCCTCCTCTCAAGTATCCGTACGGGGTGCTCCTCATACGAATGATCCTCCGCTAAATCGATCTCATCGAACTGAAGTACATGACTCGGATCAGCAACGTATTTCCTTAACTGGGACGCATGGAACACGTTATGAATCCGGCTCAGGGCTGGTGGTAAAGCCAGGCGATAGGCTAAATTGCCTACTCGTTCCAAAACTTCAAACGGCCCGATATACCTTGGACTCAACTTGCCTCTCTTCCCAAAACGAAAGACTCCTCGAGTAGGGGATACCTTCATTAGTACATGGTCTCCGACCTCGAACTCAAGCGGTCGTCGGCGGTTGTCTGCGTAAGACTTCTGTCGGCTTTGAGCCGTCAACAAACGACTCCTAATCATAGTGACCTTATCACGGGCTGCTAACAACATATCGGGTTCCGTACCCAAGGTTTCAGATGGATCGTCCCAACACGGAGGATCTACAACGACGACCATACAACGCTTCATAAGGTGCCATCTGGATCGAAGTGTGCCTGCCGTTATTATAAGTGAATTCCACCAAAGGTAGTTGGGCCTCCCAATCATCCTTCCAATCGAGAACGCACGCCTCGGATATCGTCTAAGGTTTGGATAGTTCTCTCAGTCTGACCATCTGTCTGCGGGTGAAATGCTGTGCTGAAGTTCAATTGCGTACCCATCGCACGATGAACTGCTTTCCAAAAATGTGACACGAATCGCCCGTCACGATCTGATATAATACTCTTAGGGGTACCATGTAACCTTACAATCTCTTTGATAAATAGTCCAATCTCTCGGGTCCCCAAGTATCTTTAATCTCCAGAAAGTGGGCTGAGTTGGTCATACGATCGACAATCACCCAAATCACATTCATCCCTCGACGACTCGTCGGCAAGCTGGTGATAAAATTCATCGATATGTCCTCCCATTTCCACTCGGGAATCGGAAGCGGTTTCAGCATTCCTGCGGGTCATTGGTGCTCAATCTTAACTTGTTGACAGGTTAGACACCTCGAAATGAACTCCGCAACTTCACGTTTCATACTTCCCCACCAATAATATTGTTTCAAATCCTTATACATTTTGCTAGACCCCGGGTGGATAGAGTACGGGGTAGCATGAGCTTCTCTCAGGATAGAATTCCTTAATTCGTCGTCTGCGGGTACACAAACTCGGTTCCTGAAGCGTATCAATCCATCCTCGTGTATCACAAAGCCAAGAGCTTTCTCTTGAGTTATTTCATCGCGAACTCGAGATAAGAATGGGTCCGTAACTTGCTTCGATCTAATTATATCCTCAAGGGACAATGAAATCTCGAGTGTACAAAGTTGTCCTTGAATAAGCTGTAACCAGACTTCAATTTCCGGCCTCTACAATTCTAACTGCAATTCCCTCTGAGTTGTTAGGCGGGCAAGCATCTGCTCCTGTACTGTTTTACGACTCAAAGCGTCAGCAACTACATTTGCTTTGCCCGGATGATAAAAGATCTCGATATCATAGTCTTTGATGAGTTCTAGCCACCTTCTCTGCCTCATGTTTAACTCCTTCTGAGTAAAAATGTACTTCAGGCTCTTGTGATCAGTAAAAATCTGACAGGTAACTCCATACAGATAATGACGCCAGATTTTTAAAGCAAACACCACGGCTGCGAGCTCTAAATCATGGGTGGGGTAGTTGACCTCGTAAGGTCGTAGCTGTCTCGATGCATAAGAGATCACCTTTCCGTTCTGCATTAGTACACTGTAATACCCGAGATTTCTGATATGTATTTGGAACTTGTGATATTGAAATTGGTTGCATTTTAATCTGAGTATTATTCTCTGTATTTCATAATCCGGTGTTGTTGAGCGTATGATTTCATGAATGTGATCTAAATTGTGATTCTGCGCATGTAGCGCACGCTATCGACTAAGTGTAGCGTACGCTAACTTGGATCCATAGCGCACGCTGTGAAGGAACCTTAGCGCACGCTATACGTGGTCAATATGATTGAGACGTGTTGGTAGGTGAGATCAGGCCGGGGATCTTGGTCGGATTATGTCAGGATGAACCTGGACGGCTTTCGGGAAAAAGCCAAGTCAACGCGTTAGCGCACGCTACTCATATGAGGATAGCGCACGTTAAAGGCTGAGTACAGTGAAATCAGTAAGTTTCAAATAGCCGTTAGCGCACGCTATGAATATGGACTAGCGCACGCTAATAACCATTTTCTATATATAGGACAACATCCTTTTTCATACTTTCAGACTTTTCACTTCCCACATCCGAATTCTTGAACTTAGAGAGTCACTCTCTTCATCCTAAACACTTCATATCAGCATCCTAGCTCGAGTTGGAGATTGTAGATCATTGGGAATTGGTGTTCAAGCCTTCGGCGTTGGATTGCTTCGAATTCCTCCTTGTTAAGTACTAATATGAAGGACGTTTTGATCATGATTATCTAGTCAGTTAAATTCGTTAGTAGTCGAACATCATGTGTTAGAAGGATATTTTTGACGTTTCGGCACTTATTCATCGTATAATCCATTGAACCTTTTTAGTATATGGACTCCTAAGCATATTCATGTATCTTCAAAACCGATTATGACCAGTATATGGAGATTACCAAGTTCTTATGCCCTTACATAAAGGAATCATACGTTTTGGGACATGAAATGGATTGGACTTAGGATATTTCTTAAAGATCAAAGATGAATTATGGTGTTATGATGATTATACGTATCCTTGTATCTCATAGTCATTTAATACGTAAAGATATTTCATAACCGTATGAGCATGATATGCCCGGAGTTGGCATGTATTAACACTGAAGATTTCATGAGTTTCATCACATTTAGCTCAAGTTTTCTGCCAGCAGTAAACTGCCATGCACAGTTAGCGCACGCTAAGATAGGCATATTAATGTGCGCTATCGGGAATGAATAACGTGCGCTACGTTTGGTACGTAACGTACGTTATGACATCAGGCAGGACAGTCAGCTGATCAGAGAGGGCTGTCTGTACACAGCTAGCGTACGCTAGACTTTATTATTGCATACGTTAACGGGCAGGCTTAGCGCACGTTACGTAGAGTACGTAGCGAGCGCTACGTAGTTCAGGCAGAATTCATTTTTTAGAGCTTGTGGCCGTAAACCGGATTGTTAGACGTTCGTACAACTTGAGAGGAATTCTTTATTATTTCTTAGGTCCGAGCCTTGCATAGGGGACGATCGAGGGGCGGTGGCATACGGACGCGTGTCATTTGTTGGAGTATTTCATTCTTGCCATTTTCGAGGCAAGTATCATATGTTGAGTTTGATTTATATTGGAACTTTGATCATGCATATGATTTTGTTCATGTTGTCGAATATGAGATTTATTTCTTTAATTTCTCGTGGTATTCGTTGTTAATTGTTCGTATTGATGAACATATTGAAATGCGTATATGTATGCATAATTGATTGGTTTATGATATAAATGATCTGAGGGGGTAATGAGGATCTATGCTGAGGGCGCTGGATCGAATGTCCACCATGCGTTGGTCCGACGGGATCATCATGGGGATCTATACTGAGGGCGCTGGATCGCTGGATGGGTTTTCCACCATGCGTTGGTCCGACGGGATCATCATGGGGATCTATACCAAGGGCACTGGATCGCTGGATTACCCCGTATTGTGTTGATGGAATCGTGAGGATTCACATCGTTGGATTCCAATGACGGAAGTCCGTTTTGCATGTTGTATGATGCACTGATGATTTATGTATTATGATACTTGTACTTGCATTATTTTGCTAACCCCTTCGGGGGTGGACATTGTTTTGATGTTCAGGTAGCCGAGGAGCGGGGAAGCAACCACAGTACCGACAGGACGATGAAATGGCTCAGTGATCTGGTCGATGTTTATTGTTATTATGATTTGTCTTCTTGGTTCACTTTAGTACTCGAGTACGTGTGTTTTAATAATGTCATTTTCGATATGGTTGTATAAGTTAACTCTTTGGACCAGTTGAACCAGTTCTGTATTTTGAACTTCAGTTGTAAGGTTGAATTATATTTGTATTTCTTTTATTTAGCCTTGTAAATCCTTACTTAAAGGGTTTACGGCACTGTAATTATTCCGAATATCTCGGGGTGTTACAGAATATGGTATTGGAGCTAAGATTCATGGATATCTTGGCAGTCGGGTCAGTTGGGTCTATTTACGTTATTTGATTATTGGTCGTTTGTAACATCACTGTTGAGCCAGCATCGTCGTGTGGACCGTAATCTCAAATACTATCGTTTTATTTAAATCATGTTTTATGAACATTGATGGACTTTCTTTTAGAAAGTTTGTCCTGGATATTGAGTATTTATGTTTACAGTATGTTGAGAGGAGGTCGTGGACGCGGACGTGGTCGTGGACGCGGACGTGGAAATGCGAGACAGGAAGATTCGGTGTCTACCCCAGAGATAACCGCTAGTCGAACGGATTCCCATTCCGGAGGACAACAGGGATCAGTAAATAATAATGCAGATCCTAATGTGCCGGGAGTTCTTCAGCAGGTGGTTGCTCAGATAAACCAGGTTGCTCAAGTTGTGGATCGCATGCAGACGGCGATGGGATAGCAGCATAACATAGATAATCGGGTAGATAAATGGCTTACTGAGGTGATCAAATTGCATCCTCCGAAATTTGACGGTTCTGCTGAGACGCTTTCTTGGGATCACTGGCTGAAGGAGTTAGAGAAGATTTTTGCGGGGATTAACTGTCCCAACAACAGAAAGGTTCCGGTCGCCCAATATCTTCTGACGGGGGAGGCTTTCGACTGGTGGGAGGCCATTCGACCTGAGGAGCATAATGTCGATTGGACGGAGTTCAAATTAATGATGGAAGCGCAGTATTGTCCTCGCCCAGTTAGAGAGGCCCGAGTCCGGGAGTTTTTCTCACCACAAAATTCAGAGGCATCTGTGACAGACGTGATTAAGACCTTTAATCACCAGCTGACTTATGTGCGCCACTTGGTCAGGACCGAGGCAGAGAGGATTTTCCATTTTAACATGCGAATGAAGCTAGAAATTCAGCAATATATGTCCGGATTTGAATGTACCACCTTGCGACAATATCAGGACAAAGCACTGGCCTATGATATGAAAGAGGCGGCAGTAGAAAAGTCAACGGAAGCAAAGAAACAAAATGTGTCGGGCAACTTCACGGAGAATAAGCGTAGTGGGCCTCGCAGGGGCCAGTCCTCTTTTCATTCATCCAGGAGGCCTCCGCATCCTTCTCGAGGTGGAAAGAAGTTCCAGGCAGCACCAACCGTTTCAGATGCGGGGAAGAAATGTTATAACTGTGGCAAAGCGGGGAATTCGACGTGACTGTTTTGCGCCTGTTGTGACCTGTTTCGAGTGTGGATAGGAGGGACATCGCGCAAGATTTTGTGGGAATGCGACTAGATCTTTTGGCACTCGCACTCCTGTACCGGTTACGAAGGACACTAGTGTAAACCAGACGCAGCAGAGCGGTTTCATTGATGACATCTTGATATATTCGAAGGACGCAGAGGAGCATGCCGAACATTTGCGTGTGGTTTTGAGCACCTTGAGGAAGGAACAGCTGTATGCAAAGATTTCCAAATGCGAGTTCTGGCTTAGGGAAGTAACTTTCCTTGGGCATGTGATATCAGCTGACGGAGTTCAGGTGGACCCGAAGAAAGTCGAAGCAATCTTGGAATGGGAAGCTCCTAATAACGTGAAAGAAGTCCGGAGTTTCTTAGGACTTGCTGGATATTATCGCCGTTTTATAGAGGGATTTTCCAAAATTGCTCGTCTGCTCACTCAGCTGTTACAGAAAACTCAAAAGTTCACGTGGGATGAGAAGTGCCAGGCTGGTTTTGATGAACTTAAGAAGAGACTCACGACAGCACCTATATTAGCGTTACCAGATGGAACTGATGGATTCATGGTATATAGCGACGCTTGAAATCAAGGTCTGGGATGTGTGTTGATGCAAAAGGATAAGGTGATTGCCTATGCTTCTCGGCAGTTGAAACCGTACGAGGTTAATTACCCGACTCATGATCTGGAGCTAGAAGCTGTAGTCTTTGCATTGAAAATTTGGAGGCATTATTTGTACGACACTCACTGTCAGATCTTTACAGATCATAAGAGCCTCAAGTACATTTTCAACCAGAAAGAATTAAACATGAGGCAGAGAAGGTGGCTGGAATTGATCAAGGATTACGACTTGGAGATTCTCGATCATACGGGTATAGCAAACGTAGTAGCCGATGCATTGAGCCGTAAACCGATTTCTCTTCGAGTGTTGGAAGCACTTACATCCCAAACCAGCATTCAACGGGAACTGATCCGCGAAGGGATTGAAGTATGGGCACCAGGAATCCAAGGGCAACTATATATGATGGAACTGACTTCATCACTAATCGAGGAAATCAAATCGAAGCAGTTGAATGATTCTCTGATCCTTCGGTTATGTGACGAAGTAAAGAAAGGAAAGGCCCCAGGATTCGTGATACAAGATGATGGAGTTCTGAGATTTCAGAGTCGACTTTACGTTCCCGATGCTGATGATTTGAAACGGACAATTCTGAAGGAAGCTCATAGTGCGCCTTATTCTATTCACCCGGCGCAGTAAGATGTATAAGGATCTAATACAAAACTTCGGTGGGGAAATATGAAGAATGACGTAGCGAGAATACGTTTCAAAGTGTTTGACTTGTCGAGGTTAAGATTGAACATCGGCGACCTGCCGAATGTTAAAGCCGCTTAGATCCCTGAGTGGAAGTGGGAGGACATCTCGATGGATTTCATCACCAGTATGCCAAGGACCAAGACGGGAATGAACATGATTTGGGTTATAGTTGATCGACTAACCAAGTCGGCTCATTTCCTAGGAATTAAAGATACTTGGGGACCCGAGAGATTGGCGCGAGTATTTATTGCAGAGATAGTCAAATTACATGGGACACCGAAGACCATTATTTCAGATAGAGATAGTCGTTTCATGTCACACTTCTGGAAGGCAGTCCACAGGGCTTTGGGGACCGAACTGAACTTTAGCACGGCTTATCATCCTCAGACAGATGGTCAGTCCGAAAGGACTATACAAACAGTAGAAGACATGCTTAGAGCTTGTGCTTTGGATTGGTCAACTGATTGGGAAGTTCATTTGCCATTGATTGAATTCACCTACAACAATAGTTGGCATGCTTCTATTAAGATGGCACCATTTGAAGCTTTGTACGGGAGGAGATGTCGATCACCCCTGTGCTGGGATGATTCTTCGGACTTGATCGGGACGGAACCAGAATTGATAGTTCAGACTCAAGAGAAGATAGCTTTGATTCGAGAAAGACTGTTGACTGCCCAGAGTCGACAGAAGTATTATGCATACGTACGTCGTCGCCCTATAGAGTTCGACATTGGGGACCACGTACTATTGAAGGTGTCTCCTACACGAGGAATTTTCCGTTTTGGGAGGAAGGGCAAGCTAAGTCCGAGATATATCGGACCATTCGAGATCCTCGAGAGAGTTGGAGATTTAGCATACAAGTTGGCCTTACCGCCATCGCTGAGTCACGTTCACAATGTATTTCACGTATCCCAACTGCGGAGGTATGTACCAGATCCCAGCCACATCATTGAGTTCGATGAGATCGAGATAGCTAATGACGGCACTTTCGAGGAGAGACCAATCAAGATACTTGAGAGTCGGATCAAACAATTAAGGAATAAACCAATACACTTGGTTAAAGTATAATGGTCACGACATGGGGCTGAAGAGGCCACTTGGGAAACGGAGGACAGTATGAAGACTAGATATCCAGAGTT
The DNA here is from genome assembly GCA_033398695.1 of Orobanche coerulescens. Classification (NCBI taxonomy): domain Eukaryota; kingdom Viridiplantae; phylum Streptophyta; class Magnoliopsida; order Lamiales; family Orobanchaceae; genus Orobanche; species Orobanche coerulescens. The sequence goes on from CM065816.1 coordinate 121,842,113, forward strand.
GTTTTCATCTTAAGTTTCAGGACGAAACTTCTTTTTAGGGAGGAAGGATGTAATACCCGAGATTTCTGATATGTATTTGGAACTTGTGATATTGAAATTGGTTGCATTTTAATCTGAGTATTATTCTCCGTATTTCATAATCCGGTGTGGTTGAGCGTATGATTTCATGAATGTGATCTAAATTGTGATTCTGCGCATGTAGTGCACGCTATCGACTAAGTGTAGCGTACGCTAACTTGGATCCATAGCGCACGCTGTGAAGGAACCTTAGCGCACGCTATACGTGGTCAATATGATTGAGACATGTTGGTAGGTGAGATCAGGCCGGGGATCTTGGTCGGATTATGTCGATGAACCCGACAGACTTTCGGAAAAAGCCAAGTTAACGCGTTAGCGCACGCTACTCATATGAGGATAGCGCACGCAAAAGGCTGAGTATAGTGAAATCAGTAAGTTTCAAATAGCCGTTAGCGCACGCTATGAATATGGACTAGCGCGCGCTAATAACCATTTTCTATATATAGGACATCATCCTTTTTCATATTTTCAGACTTTTCACTTCCCACATCCGAATTCTTGAACTTAGAGAGTCACTCTCTTCATCCTAAACACTTCATATCAGCATCCTAGCTCGAGTTGGAGATTTTAGATCATTGGGGATTGGTGTTCAAGCCTTCGGCGTTGGATTGCTTCGAATTCCTCCTTGTTCTTCACTACTTTGAGGTAGATGATTCTTCACCAATATTAAGTACTAATATGAAGGACGTTTTGATCGTGATTATCTAGTCAGTTAAATTCGTTAGTAGTCAAACATCATGTGTTAGAAGGATATTTTTGACGTTTCAGCACTTATTCATCGTATAATCCATTGAACCTTTTTAGTATATGGACTCCTAAGCATATTCATGTATCTTCAAAACCGATTATGACCAGTATATAGAGATTACCAAGTTCTTATGCCCTTACATAAAGGAATCATACGTTTTGGGACATGAAATGGATTGGACTTAGGATATTTCTTAAAGATCGAAGATGAATTATGGTGTAGTGATGATTATACGTATCCTTGTATCTCATAGTCATTTAATACGTAAAGATCTTTCATAACAGTATGAGCATGATATGCCCGGAGTTGGCATGTATTAACACTGAAGATTTCATGAGTTTCATCACATTTAGCTCAAGTTTTCTGCCAGCAGTAAACTGCCATGCACAGTTAGCGCATGCTAAGATAGGCATATTAACGTGCGCTATCGGGAATGAATAACGTGCGCTACGTTTGGTATGTAACGTACGTTATGACATCAGGCAGGACAATCAGCTGATCAGAGAGGGCTGTCTATACACAGCTAGCGTACGCTAGACTTTATTATTGCGTATGTTAATGGGCAGGCTTAGCGCACGTTACGTAGAGTACATAGCGCGCGCTAAGTAGTTCAGGCAGAATTCATTTTTTTAGAGCTTGCGGCCGTAAACTGCATTGTTAGACGTTCGTACGACTTGAGAGGAATTCTTTTTTATTTCTTAGGTCCGATCCTTGCATAGGGGACGATCGAGGGGCGGTGGCATACGGATGCGTGTTATTTGTTGGAGTATTTCATTCTTGCCATTTTCGAGGCAAGTATCATATGTTGAGTTTGATTTATATTGGAACTTTGATCATGCATATGATTTTGTTCATGTTGTCGAATATGAGATTTATTTCTTTAATTTCTTGTGGTATTCGTTGTTAATTGTTCGTATTGATGAATATATTGAAATGCATATATGTATGCATAATTGATTGGTTTATGATATAAATGATCCGAGGGGGTCATGAGGATCTATGCTGAGGGTGCTGGATCGAATGTCCACCATGCGTTGGTCCGACGGGATCATCATGGGGATCTATGTTGAGGGCGCTGGATCGCTGGACGGGTTTTCCACCATGCGTTGGTCCGATGGGATCATCATGGAGATCTATACCAAGGGCGCTGGATCGCTGGATTACCCCGTATTGTGTTGATGGAATTGTGAGGATTCACATCGTTGGATTCTGATGACGGAAGTCTGTTTTGCATGTTGTATGATGCACTGATGATTTATGTATTATGATACTTGTACTAGCATTGTTTTGCTAACCCCTTCCGGGGTGGACATTGTTTTGATGTTCAGGTAGCTGAGGAGCGGGGAAGCAACCACAGTACCGACAGGACGATGAAATGGCTCAGTGATGTGGTCGATGTTTATTGTTATTATGATTTGTCTTCTTGGTTCACTTTAGTACTCGAGTACGTGTGTTTTAATAATGTCATTTTCAATATTGTTGTATAAGTTAACTCTTTGGACCAGTTGAACCAGTTCTGTATTTTGAACTTCAGTTGTAAGGTTGAATTATATTTGCATTTCTTTTATTTAGCCTTGTAAATCCTTACTTAAAGGGTTTACGGCGCTGTAATTATTCCGAATATCTCGGGGTGTTACATACACACCCAAGGCCCTGTTTAGATGTGTCACTATACACTACAAACCCTTTCGTTCCTTTCGGTAGGACTAAAATAGGTGCCAAAATCAACCGACTCTTAAGTTCATCAAAACTCCGCTGACATGCCTCTGACCATAAATACTTCTTATCCTTCCTCAGCAAATTAGTCATTGGTTGGGAAATTTTGGAAAAAGCTTCCACGAACCGTCGGTAATAACCTGCTAGTCCCAAGAAGCTGCGTACTTCCTTAAAATTCTTTGGTGGTAGCCAGTCTCGGATAGCTTCTGTCTTCTATGGGTCTATTCGCACCCCATCAGCTGATATCACGTGTCCGAGAAAGATAACTTCATTCATCCAGAACTCACATTTAGAAAACTTTCCATAAAGCTGCTCCCACCTCAACGCCTCGAGAACCAGATGGAGATGACGCTCGTGTTCTTCGTGGTCACAAGAATAGATCAGAATGTCGTCAATAAAAATGACTACAAAGCGATCCAAATAATTAATAAAGACTCGGTTCATCAGCTCCATGAATACTGCCGGTGCATTCGTCAGTCCAAAAGGCATCACCACGAACTCATAATGCCCATAGCGAGTACAGAAAGCGGTCTTTGAAATATCAAACTCACGAATCCTCAACTGATGGTAACCAGACCTCAAGTCGATCTTAGAAAACACAGCAGCCCCTTGAAGCTGATCCAATAAATCATCAATACGCAGCAATGGATATTTGTTCTTAATGGTTACCCTTTTTAGCTCACGATAATCAATACAGAGACGTAGGGATCCGTCCTTCTTCCGTACAAATAGTACTGGTGCTCCCCAAGGGGACGCGCTAGGTCTAATGTAGCCCTTCTCGGTCAAATCCTCAAGTTGGCTCTTCAGCTCCTGCATCTCAGTCGGAGCCATATGATACGGTGCTTTTGAAAGCGGGGACGTACTAGGCTCTAACTCAATATTGAACTCTACATCACGATGTGGAGGTAAGCCTGGAAACTCATCTGGAAATACGTCTGGGTAGTCTCGGACTACCGGAATATCGATCAATTCAACTGGTCGATTCGTTGTCTTGGTCATGTAACACCAATAGCCAATACATCCTTGATTAAGTAGTTTCACTGTTTTCATAGCGCTGATGATTCTCCCAGAACGGCTGAGATTGTCACCCTGGAAGGTACACTCAACACCATCGTCAGATGTGACGGTCACTGTTCGCTTGCGGACACTAATTATGGCATCATGATGGTCCATCCAATCGATACCCAAGATCACATCATCTTTAGGTAAATCGACCACAATTAAATTTGACAACCACTCACGGTCGTTCATACGAATCGAGCAGTCCTGAACTTCACGATTCCCAACAATTCTTCTTCCATCAGGTAGTTCAATTATATAAGGTTCACAATTGATAACATGCTCTATTTGAAAACGATTCAAACAGGAAGTAGATAAAAAGGAGTGTGAAGCACCAGTATCAAAAAGAACACAGACAGGCTGAGATTGGATCTCGAGAGTACCTACAATTATGCTGGCTTCGGGATCTTCAGCCTTCTTCATCTCATAGACTCTGGGTTTTGCAGCCCCGGCACCAGATGTTCCAGCTTGATTTCCACGCCCCATCCCTTTGTTTTCCCTGGTAGTCTGATAAGAAGCGGACGGAGGTACACGGTCCTGAACTGATGACTGTATTGGAGCATGAGATGCTGCGAGAGTACGTCCTGGTCCACTCCTACAATAACGAGCACGATGTCCGTTCTTTCCACAAGTATGGCATGACACGGCTGGCCTTGGGCATTTTGAATTGATGTGCCCCTGGTCCCCACAGTTATAGCACAGAACAGATAAGCTGACCGCTCGAGGTTACAATCCGATTGGCTTCGACGCTGTAGGTTGTCGTTCAGAAGGATTTGGCACTGGTTGGGGTCTCTTGAATGTTCCCCGGTTGCTGTCTGTCTGGTTCTGGTTTCTGAATTTCTTGTTGTTAAACTGCGGTTGCTTCTTGGAAATTTATTTCACGGTCAATTCGTACTCCAGAGCTTTCTCAATGAACTCCGGTAGGGTCGCACAATGATGGTTCAACAGCTGCATTCTCATTCGGGGTTTAAGCCTTTTGAGAAAGTATTTGATCTTATCAGCCTCTGTTTGGACAATCGTCGCGGCAAAAGGAAAAAGTGCCTGGAATTTCTCGGCGATAGATAGTACGTCATCATCTTCGGACGGTTCCGGATTCAGCAATTCTGATAGTTTGGCCTCGCGGAGAGGACCTAGATAGTAACGATCTATCATGAGTTTTTTAAATTCTTCCCAATTACATACGCCATCAGCTGGCCTCAACGAAAGCCACCAAGTGTGGGCGCCCTTGCCCAAGTAGTAAGCTGCTACGGAGACGTAATTCTCTACTGGACAGTATACCATATCAAACAATTTCTCGAAGTGTTCAACCCAATGCACGATATCAACCGGCTCAGAGGAACCTTCAAAAATCGGGGATCGCTGGCGAGAGATGTCGCTGATGATCCGACTCACCGGTCCGCCATGTAAAGGGGGTGGCCCCTGATGCTGGTCGGTAGCAGCTCTCTGCATAGTTTCCATTAACTGACCCATTTTGGTCATCTGAGCCATTATGCCCTGCATCACAGTGTAAGGATCGACACGAGCATCTTCGCGTCCATTGTGGTGCGATTGGTCCCTAGAAGGCGAACCACTGCCTGCGGAACTATGCTCTGCATTCGCACGTCTGTTGGCTCGTGGTATCGGGATTCGGCCTCTTCCGCGGCCTCGTCCCCCTCTGCCACGGCCTCTCAAATTTCTTTCCATACTCAATGAATCAATTAGTAAAGATAACCATAAGTACAGTTCATGATACCAATCAGAATTCATGCTAAGTTAATGGCAGTAAGAAATTACATATTCAAGAAAACAGTTCGTAATGAGTTATCGGCACTACGAGGGTCACACAGAATATCATATCGACGTTTGATTCGAACAATTTTAACCATATAATCAATCCAGAATTTTATTCGTATCATCAATCAGGTAATTCCTGCCACAAACCCTTAAAACACCAGGATCAACAAAGAGATCCATTCAGATATCAATATCATGTCAGTAATTTAATCAAGGTTCATAAAGTATGTACCGCATTCGGCTCGTAGGATCAGGCGCTCGCACGGGTCACACGTGACACGAAGGTCTCTTGATACTAGTTCAATTCACAAAGACTCAAAAGGAAGAAAATGACCTTTAGCACTCTCCGATACCATCTTCTGTAACACCCCAATAAGGCCGCCATTACAGTGCCGTGGGCCCCACACTAGGACCCACCAGGCGATACCCAAAGTACAGATTAAATACACGATACATGTGATACCGAACCACAAAACATAGTACTTACTCTGATTTGGAGTTTACAGCAGTATGGCCTACGACCTTATTACACACAGGATCCAAAACATAAGTATAATCCATATGGAGATTAAATATACCTTAAATAACAATACATTTGTTCATACTTAAAATAAAGCGTAAAGTTAACATTACACGGTACGAACATGACCGGACACAAAAGACTTGGGGGCCCCGAACTAGTATCCTTCGAACCCTTCGTCATCACCTTGATCTTCCCGTGCCTTGCCTTTTCCTCGACCTAAAATACAACACAAGTATTTCGCCCAACACAGGGTCAGATATACATGATAAATGATTCTCAAGATATTATACAATTCACATATATAAGATTTCAAGGATAACAACCCGACTAACGAACATACCCCTCGGGCGTATGAACGCTTAGTCACAAAACATCGAACACATCCAACTATAAGAATGGACTATGAACGACTAAGATAGTACGGCTCAAGAGGGACATCACAGTACGCCCGATCCGAATATGTGTCAGTGCACATGTCCACCCCGTATACGAAATCCAGGATATACGTGGGACAATGTACCTAATTAGCCTCAACGAACTACGTCTCGTGTGCACAGCCTTTCATGGAAAATATTCACACATGACTATATATGTGCCCGGCTAAAAATCCTACACAATATCCAATCGGAACGTAGATATGACTCCGGATATGTCATGATGCAACATGACAACGAATTCAATAATTCACAAATCCGATTAAAGATCGAGGACTCACCGAAATGACAATAAGATTAACGATATCAAGGGTTCGAAAGTGACGAACATGGAAATACAATCCCACGATGAAAATGGAACATCGTTAAGAACAACTTCAAATCACAAGACACAAGTTTATAAGTGTTTTGTATACACGAAATGCATAACCATCATAAGAATCCACACATCATTATAACCAAGCAAGGTAACTTGCCTCAGTACGGAGGTGAGAATAGTCCTTCCTTCTCACACGAACGAACGGCCCTCGATTCAAAATCGGTTACTCGGACAATCAACCTTGAATGAAGTATATTTTACTCAATGATACGTTCATATGATTATCTATACCAAATTCTAACGAAACAACACCCTAATTCCCATTTGAGTAGTTCAACTTTAAGATATTGAAGTGTTACTCCAAGAACCTTATTAATACCATTCTCTTCTTACAATTGATTACAAGATGTTACCAAATGTTTGTTGGATTAAGAATCGTTCCATAATGTGTTAAACAGTAATCTCCTATTTTTTAAACTTATCAAGAACATCTCAAAGTACAATCTGCACTTCAATCAATTACTTATGTTGAGTTAACTAGTTACAAATCCATATTATGATCATGAAGACTACCTCAAGTTTAACACCATCCTAATAATCTTCTAATTAGCTCGGAGATTCGAATGTTATTCCTCTGAATTCACTTATCTTAGGTTCAAGAAGGTCATTTCATTCTTCTAATGATCAACAAGGGTTTCTTAAAACTTTTTATGGTAATAATCCCAACAAGTTATTTGCATTATAATGAAACAAGGACTATTATTATTCCAATGGTGTTATTAGTCTAGCAAGGAGAGTGTGGTTTTAACTAAATATGATCATCACCATTTAAAACACTAAGAACACATCTTTACAAAATGCTTAATCATCATATTCATCATTAAGTTTGTTGAAAGCTTAACTACAAACATGTTTAGCTTGATTAATTCATCACTAGGTGGAGTATACTTAATCACTATCATTATAATTATGAGATTATAGGGTTAAATCGTATAACATACCTTCAGAATTGAAGAACAATACACCAAAAACACAAGAACACAAGCTAAGCTCCAAGAATGACTCCAACTCCCAATCAACAAGCTCCAAAATCAAAATGTAAAGCTCAAACACAAGTTAGAAGAAGGTAATTTTGATCTAGGGATGAAGGGGGATGATTATATGGGTGAAAAATTAGGGGTTGGACGTGCAAAAAGAAAGACACAAGCTGTCTTTTTTATAACAGCACAGTTCGTTACGTACGTTATCACAAGAGGATAACGTACGTTAACAGCTTTACGTACGCTACGCAAAAGTGTTACGTACGTAAGCTAAGTCCAGAGGCTGCTGGACTGAAATACGAACATCATTACGTACGTTACCGCTTGAAGCATTACATACGTAATGTAGGTCAACTAGGTTGCCTCTAAAAGATCAGATATTCGAATCCCGTCCAGCCCCACACGCCGAAAGTTGAGATCGGATACGATTACACTGGTTACGTACGTAATAGGTGCCTCTTTACGTACGTAAGGCCTCAAAATAGCGTACGCTATGCCTAAGGATTAGCGTACGTTAGGCTCAGGTTAATAGCTCAAAAATGCACTTATCTGTACAACGTTGAGAATTCAATCGTAGTGCGAGCGATCGTTTTTATTATGTCTATTTATAATATATTCCAACATCAATAAACATTACACAAATGCAACAAGACTACAACAGTATTGAATTATCCGAATAATACAATAGTAAGTAGGAATTTCCGTCGGATATTACAGAAGAAGGCTGCTGGGAAATTGATTACATATGAGTCGGCACATAAAGTGTCGAAGCGACGCCGACAGAGTACCCCACCAGTAGATGGTGCAGAGACATTGGACCGGGAGAGGCAGCCAGAGAGGGTGTGTTGTGTCCACGGACTTCCTTGTCCAGACCACACCCAGGGCACGAGCAGGGATGTGTACTTTGATCACCGTTTGAAGGCGATCTTGTACGACGAGTCCGAGACAGGATTTATTGCTCGAGTTTCTCACCGGGTGCTTTCTGGGATCGTGGATTTCTTCGGACCTACGCATAGATGTTCTAGGAGCCCGGTGCACTACTCAGCTGGGAGCCATGATAGGTTTCCCGATAGGCCTCGTCATTCTGCATCTGTTAGCAGCGCCCAACGGAGGATTCCTGACCCTCCAGGTCACTCAGTCTCTGGTGCATCCCACAGTCACCATTCTCAGCATCAGCCTAGTCACCATTCTCAGCATCCGCCTACCCACCATTCTCAGCGTCTGCCTACCCACCATTCTTAGGTCCAGCACAGTCATCATTCTGAGATCCAGCATAGTCATCATTCTCATATTCATCATTCTTTTGAGCGGACTCAGCAGCCCCTTGATTACGAGGATCAATATGAGCCATTTGACGCGCCGTTTCAGCAGTATGGGACGATGTTCGACTGGTTTCAGAACGAGCATCATTATAGTGCGATGTTTCAATGTGAAGGTGGTGGTCCTCAGCAGCAGCCTTCATTTCAGATCGAGCAGCCATTTTTTGAGATCGAGCAGCCGGCTGTACAGCTCTCTGATCGTTATAGTTGTGAGAGGGATGCTGAGGGTGATGAAGATGGTGAGAGTGCCGGAACGCAGAATTTGGGTAAGCGTAGTCTTCCACCGCGAGTGAGTCGACCATCTGCTGCTCTTCGGGAGCCTTTTATGGTTGCGCCTCCAAGAGATAGCGAGGCTCTGAAGAAGTTGTACCCACATTTTAGGAGGGAGCAGCCACGTGATGCTATTGTCCGGTGTTTGGAGACTGGGCATGCTCTCACCCAGGCATTATTTGACCGGATAGACTCTAGCCGTGAAGACTTTGATGCCGAGGTGATAGACTGTTATGTGCTTGCGACTCGAGCAAGGCTTCGGAGGGGAGTCCGTAGTGTTGGTGTCGGTAGAGTTGGCACTGTACTTGCCGGCTCCCAATTTTACGTAAGTTCTATAACCTACTCGCTTGTATATCATTGGTGTGATGTGATGTGGATTTTTTTTAATTTTGTGTTTTGGCTTTTTGTAGTTAGTTTTGGCCAACGAGTTTGCAAGACTCCATCCGGATGATCCACTTGGTATCAAGGTGACATGGAAGCCGGTTTACAAAGATTGAAAAATTCCTAAATGCATCGAGGACTACATGACAGGTCTTGATACACCACATGCGGTTCCATAGTTAAATTGCAATGAAGTATGTTTGAAATTTATATTTATAAATGATTCGCTATGTTTGATGTAATGATCTTATATGATTACATATTTTGTTTCAATAGATCATTGTCATTTGTTGCCTCAATCAGAGCCACTGGGTGACTATCAAGATTGACATCATAACATGGACCGTGGAGTCGTACGATTCCTTGTCACACCACCACGAAGATGGTCGATACCGATTCAACCAACTGCGACCGATTATGTGTCTGATGCCTGGTATGCTAGCTCAATCCGGGTATTGGCTGAACAACCAATCAAAGAAGAAGTATGACACGGAGATGAGTTTCAAAATTATGCCACGAGAGTTACAGTTCATACAAAACGACAATCACAGTTGTGGCCCCTTCGCGTGCATGTACTTGGATCGACTCGTCTCTGCAAACTTAGGAGCAAGGCACCAAATCAAGGAACTTAATGAGAAATATATTAAGAAATATCGATATGGTTTAGCTGCTAAAATCTTTATGTTGTCTTTAGACATGTAAAATGGTTTATGGTGTGTTGTGTTGTGGCAAGATTAATGTGTCGTGTTGTTAAATATTTATGTTGAATTTAGACAGTTTTGGCAATATGAATGTGTCTTGTTGTTAAATCTTTATGTTTTGGCTCTGTGGTACACATGATGGATGAACACGATCGTGGCCATCGTGGATTACGATCGTGTTGTGTTGTTAAATCTTTATGTTTTGGCTCTGTGTTACACATGATGGATGCACACGATCGTGGCCATCGTGGGTCACGAACGTGTTGTGTTGTTAAATCTTTATGTTTTGGCTCTGTGTTACACACGATGGATGCACATGATCGTGGCCATCGTGGGTCACAATCGTGTGCAACCTGCCCACGGTCATGGGTTGATGTTGTCGTGTGCGCACGATGGCTGCCGTGACCGTGTGCACACGATCGTGGGTCCCATCGTGGGCACGGCCGTGCACACGATCGTGTGTCCCATCGTGGGCACGACCGTGTGTCCCATCGTGTGCATATAATCTTTTGGTATTTTTGCCAATTTGATTTATTGTGTTATCTAAAAGGATGTTTTGTGATTCAAAAATTGCTTGTTCAAACATTAATTACTATATAACTTCTTATACAAACTAGTATTTGTCATTTCGATGTAATTCATTAGTATATGAGATATTTCATCGAGATGATGAACTTATCCATACGAACTAATACACTGAGAACAGATAGACTACACATGATATGCAATATATTATGTTAATTCAATCAATAACTTTTTAAATAAGTGTATCGAAATAATTGTTAATATATTAGTAACAACACCTAAATTGACGAGTAATTGGTGAAAATTTTTGATGTTCTTGTGCACACGATCGTGTGTCCCATCGTGGGCACGATCGTTTGTCCCATCGTGTGCATATAAACTTTTGGTATTTTTGCCAATTTGATTTATTGTGTTATCTAGAAGGATGTTTTTTGATTCAAAAATTACTTGTTCAAACATTAATTACTATATAGCTTCTTATACAAACTCGTATTTGTCATTTCGTTGTAATTCATTAGTATATGAGATATTTCATCCAGATGATGAACTTATCCGTACGAACTAATACACTGAGAACAGATAGACTACACATGATATGCAATATATTATGTTAATTCAATCAATAACTTTTTAAATAAGTGTATCGTTAACAAATAATTGTTAATATATTAGTAACAACACCTAAATTGACGAGTAATTGGTGAAAATTTTTGATGTTCTTGTGCACACAATCATGTGTCCCATCGTGGGCACGACCGTGTGTCCCATCGTGTGCATATAAACTTTTGCTATTTTTGCCACTTTGATTTATTGTGTTATCTAGAAGGATGTTTTGTGATTCAAAAATTGCTTGTTCAAACATTAATTACTATATAGCTTCTTATACAAACTCGTATTTGTCATTTCGTTGTAATTCATTAGTATATGAGATCTTTCATCCAGATGATGAACTTATCCGTACGAACTAATACACTGAGAACGGATAGACTACACATGATATGCAATATATTATGTTAATTCAATCAATAACTTTTTAAATAAGTGTATCGTTAACAAATAATTATTAATATATTAGTAACAACACCTAAATTAACGAGTAATTTGAGAAATTGGTGAAAATTTTTGATGTTCTTGTGCACACGATCGTGTGTCCCATCGTGTGCATATAAACTTTTGGTATTTTTGCCAATTTGATTTATTGTGTTATCTAGAAGGATGTTTTGTGATTCAAAAATTGCTTGTTCAAACATTAATTACTATATAGATTCTTATACAAACTCGTATTTGTCATTTCGTTGTAATTCATTAGTATATGAGATATTTCATCGAGATGATGAACTTATCCGTACGAACTAATACACTGAGAACAGATAGACTGCACATGATATGCAATATATTATGTTAATTCAATCAATAACTTTTTAAAGAAGTGTATCGAAATAATTGTTAATATATTAGTAACAACACCTAAATTGACGAGTAATTGGTGAAAGTTTTTGATGTTCTTGTGCACACGATCGTGTGTCCCATCGTGGGCATGACCGTGTGTCCCATCGTGTGCATATAAACTTTTGGTATTTTTGCCAATTTGATTTATTGTGTTATCTAGAAGGATGTTTTGTGATTCAAAAATTGCTTGTTCAAATATTAATTACTATATAGCTTCTTATACAAACTCGTATTTGTCATTTCGTTGTAATTCATTAGTATATGAGATATTTCATCCAGATGATGAACTTATCCGTACGAACTAATACACTGAGAACAGATAGACTACAAATGATATGCAATATATTATGTTAATTCAATCAATAACTTTTTAAATAAGTGTATCGTTAAAAAATAATTGTTAATATATTAGTAACAACACCTAAATTGACGAGTAATTGGTGAAAATTATTGATGTTCTTGTGCACACGATCGTGTGTCCCATCGTGGGCACGACCGTGTGTCCCGTCGTGTGCATATAAACTTTTGGTATTTTTGCCAATTTGATTTATTGTGTTATCTAGAAGGATGTTTTGTGATTAAAAAATTGCTTGTTCAAACATTAATTACTATATAGCTTCTTATACAAACTCGTATTTGTCATTTCGTCGTAATTCATTAGTATATGAGATATTTCATCCAGATGATGAACTTATCCTTACGAACTAATACACTGAGAACAGATAGACTACACATGATATGCAATATATTATGTTAATTCAATCAATAACTTTTTAAATAAGTGTATCGTTAACAAATAATTGTTAATATATGTAACACCCCCAGATCCGACCGGGAATATTACAGCGCCGTGGGCCCCGAGATGGAACCCACAAGGCTGAAGGAAATTTTCGAAAACATTTACAAACGCCCAAGAGGCTAACGACGGTATTATCTATTTAAAACATTCGAAGATTTATAAAACTCGTTTATCAAACCATCGTAAAAACTCATTTGAAACCACAAGGCCCAAAATGCCAAAACTCAACAGTTTAAAAACACACGTTAAGCTATCGCTTACACGTACCGACAGAATAGATTTAGAAAATGATTTCCAAAGTAACCTAAGTTACCGGATACCAAAAAAGGCCATTTAAAAATACTCACGCAACGGATAAAGACAAACAATTAAAATACTCTAGCAGCGGAATACAACAACTGATCAGAAACTCAAAACACAAATACATGCCCTTGCCAGTATCCTCCAGGAAGTTCATCTCTCCACGACCGCTACAAGCTTGATAATCCAAGAACCTAAAAAGAAAGCCCACGACGGGGTCAGCCATAATATCCAATAATGATAACCATCACATCTCGTCAATAATTACATATCAATGGAAATACTAAGTAAGAATACGACCAATGTAATCTTACCGTCGTAATTTTACGAGAATCCACGATTCGTATCCTTAACAACACATTAAAATAATACCGAAATATCTGTACGGTATCTCAACAATACTCAAGGTTCTCAAAACATTATCATAACTCGCGATACGGAAATTATACCAACTCTGACCAATTCAATCCATCGGATAACATCGACAATTCCAATACGATAATCGATTGTCCATCAGAGACAAGTACCAAGGAAATACGGAACATACCTCAAGATACGAAATACCATGACAATCACGCTACCTAATCCGAGATCAGATCAACATAACATACGGACATGGTCCTAACACAAGACCTACAAATGCATACTCATATGACAACGTCAATATGATCACAACAATAACGACAATGTATACTTATGGCAAACCCATAATGTACATATGTACAACAACAATACATGGCAATCCGATGATCCAGCGTTCACTGCCTAGATCCCCCGATGATCCCGTCAGACCAACCCGAGGTGGAAAACCTGTCCGTTGATCCAGCGCACGCTAGCATAGATCCCCCGATGATCCCGTCGGACCAACCCGAGGTAGACATACAACAACAATGCACAAATGCATATAACAATGATACACGATGCATGACAACAATGATACACGCATGTATCACAACATGATCAACATGAAATGACAAAAATGATTAGAGTACTTGCCCCGAGTCCTTCTGTGATATCCGTAATTTTTCCATTTTTAGCAGTTTCCATTTTTGGTGTATGTCTATTTTTATCGACTCGCTTGTAACCGTCTCGACATTTCGAATCTACTTTGTTCTTAGAGTTTTTCCATTTGGACGAGTTTTGATGATGTTTTCACGTAATCTCATTTTATGATATGTTTTGCCGTATGAACGTTCGATTCTCGTAAAACTCGTTCGTTTCCGTTGTTTCTTGGTTTGTACAAGTCCTTATGGTTGAGTTGGTCATGTTGAGACTTCCGGTTTGTAAATCCGACGTCGTATCGTGATTTTCGGACGCTTGGGTCATTTTCGTAATTTCCTATAAATTTAGGGAAATTTATCTCCTCGTCGTATTTTGGATTCCTCGGTAGTTGGGAGTGCATTTACTTTCGAGCACTCAACTTCCTTGTTATGAATACCGAGAATTTACACGTTTGATTCTATCCGCGTGTTGTAGTTCTACGTCGAATCGATGCGCATTGGTGTTCGTAATCGGGTGCATTCGTGCATAACGTCGTTATGCATGATCCATAACGTGCGTTATGACCCTTCACAATTCGATGAGACATTTGGTTACGTCGTTAACGGACGTGGGTTACTTACGTAACCATTATAACGTACGTTAAGTGCTTGTGTTAACGTACGTAACGCTATTTCAGCGTTTTTAAACCCGACTTAACCTCGGTCGATTTCTTTTCATTCTTATTCAACCCTTCTCGCGACGTGAGTGTTCTTGAGTGCATTTGGAGCGATTTGTCCGTAACAATCCGTGGATTTCCTTTAGAGATTGATTATTGTGTACCAAGGAGATTAATCTACAACATTCACATCTTCCATCACGAATCCAAGGTAATTCCTCAGAACCCTAATTTTGACGTTTTTGGGGGCTTTCGGGATTTTAGGGTTTTATTCCGAATTGTTCATATATATTACGATATTCTTCACCGATTGTGATTATTGAATGACTCCAAATCCAGTTTCCTTGATTTTAATCCGTGAATTATCATTACGGGGAGATTTTGCGTGAACCCTCACCCGTATTGATTGAACGTCTTTTGTCGTTAATTGTAATCGGGGTTTTGGGAGTATTCCTTTCGATTATTGATGTCCGTTGGGACTGAGTTATGCTAATTCTTCGTTTAGGAACCGTCGCTTTCCATTCGGATCATCCGTAGTCATTTTTCACTTCCGATTCTTCGAAGAATGTCTCAAAGGCAAGTACTTTACATTTGTTTACATGTTCTAGTATTTGAATTATGGCTGTATCGTGGTTGTTGTGGATGGTTATGTGTATGTTCACCTAGGGACGGTCCGACGGGGCCTCTAGGGATACGTATTGCCGTGAGTGTGCGTATCGTGAACTGTGGTTAGCCACCCAGGGATGTCCGACGGGACTCTGCGGGGTACGGTGGCCGTGAGTCTCGTACCAACGGTTAAATTTGAATTGTGATTTGTTGGAGATAATGTGTTTTGTGATTGTAAATATTCCGGAATATAAAATGTTTTCTAAAATGACTTTGGCGCATATATTCATCTGATTAGAATGTAGTTCAAATGGATTGTACTTGCACTAGCAGTTGTCGCTAACCCCTTAAATGGGGGAAATACTTTTTGTATTTCAGGTATTGATCGTGGGGATAAACGAGCACTCGGGACGTATGAGGATGATGGGCAAGCATGATATTGTCCAGTATTTGATTTTCGATGTTATGTCTGTCGGTTACTATTGATGTCTGATTTTGGGATTTATGTATTATAAAATTGGTTTAAGTACTCGAGTACTTCCTGTTTGAAATTGTTAATGTTGTGTTCCCGTTTTGGGAAATGGATTTGATGTCAGAATTTAATGGTCGGTTTGTAGTCTTTTATTTGAATTGTCGTTTTATTAATGATAGTTTTTCGTTGTCGAATGTCTTGTTGTTATGATAGCCTGGTGGATTCCACAGTGTGGGGTCCACGGCGCTGTAATATGCCCTGAACGTCTTGGGGGTGTTACAGAAAATGGTATCAGAGCTTAGGTTTATGGATACCTAGGCTGTCGGTCATTTGGGTCTAGTTAAGTGTCGTTTTGGGACAAGATTACCGCTATGCCATCATCTCAAGACGCGGTGCTCGTAAGTTTTCCTAACTTGACTCGTTTCACCGCTCGTTTCTATTCCTGTCTTAGTATCTTTTGCGTTTTGCGTTTGAATTGTACTTACCCGTTGCTTCTTCGTAATTCCTCTTGGTAGAGGACGCGACGCGGCCGCGACGCGGTAGGGGACGTGGCGCAGCCGTGGGGCGGCCATGTCCGATCACTCGAACCGATTCGGCGATGCCCTCTTTGTCGAATGCTGTTCCCCTAGTTCTCGAGGTCACAGGACTACCGCTAGCTCCGGTAATGCTCATGAGAATGTTGGAGTGGCCAACATATTACGCAAGTAGCGAACTGATGACGCCATCGACTCAGCCGCTCGTCGGCCATGCTAATGCCAACCCGGTTCCGCCTACCGGATCTCGGCAATGATAAGCTACTGGGACGTGATTCGTATGCGTCCTCCGCAGCTTGATGGTGCTTCCGACCCTTCCGGTTGGGAGAATTGGCTATTCGAGATAGAGAAAGTGTTTGAGGTCGCTAATTGCCCCGAGGAGAGGAAAGTACCCATTGCTCAAGATTTCTCGCCAAGGAGGCGACGTGGTGGCAAGCGGTGAAACCGCGTGACCAGGCAGCTACGTGGGCGAGTTTCGAGATCCGATGGAAGACGAATACCGCCCTCGCTGAAAGAGGGGAGGATCCGAGCCTTCTTTGAGGCTAAGCCCCAAGATGTTCCTATTTCTCAAGCTATCAAGGACTACAATCAACAGCTACATTATGTGAGAAACCAAGTCCGCGATGAGCTTGATAAGATCCGCCACTTTGACATGCGGATGAAACCGAGAGTGCGCCACTACATGTCCGGGTCCAGGGTGCACGACTTTGAAAGAATATCGAGAATAAGGCGATGGCTTATGAGATGTCGTCATGCGGCAGACGGCAACCGAAGGAAAGAAACAAAAACCGCCGGGGCGGGAGGCAAGTCAGAGGGTATCCGAAGACTCGGGCCTGTTCGCGAGTCTCGGGGCCGGGCCGCCATCGTTGGTCGAGGAAACGGTTCTAGGTCTGCTCCCGCTGGTTCCGTTCGTGGTCCTACGTGCTTCAACCGCAGCTGCCGGGTCACATGATGAGTGAGTGTGATAGGCCTCCGATCCAGTGCCTTGCTTGTGGTCGTATGGGTCACCGTGCTAAGTTTTGTACGGATACAGCTCGGACTCCAGTTACTCAGATATCTGCTCTAGCTGCAGGAGAGCCGAGTGTGAATCAGGCACCGACAGTTCCTCAGCCGCAGCAGAGTTTTGGTAGAGGTCGAGGTCGTGGTCAGCCTTCTAGAGGGGGAGCTTCTAGTGCGGGGTCTGTTCCGCCCCGGGTGTATGAGATGAGGCGAGCCGGAGAGCCCGACGCGACGGTGGCTACAGGTCCCGTCCACATCCTTGACCATCCTGTTTCCGTATTGTTCGATTCTCGTGCTACTCATTCTTTTATATCTATGGACTGTGCGCGCCGCATGTTGATTGCCTTGTTGCTTGTGAGCCTTTTGTTGTTAAACTTCCTAGCGGGGATAGCATCGTGGGGACCGTGAGATTAGAGATTTTTCTCGTGAGTATCGTGGGGAGGGATGGCTTAACTGATCATTCGGTAGATATTAGAGATGAGGATTTGATTCGGGTGAGGATTGGCTGGACCGTCATGGGGCGATCATGAATTATAGAACGAGGATCTGCTTCGATGTTAGCCTCGATGGTACCGAGCATTCTTTTGTGGGGCGTAAGCGGGGTAGCCAGAGATTTCGATCAGCGCTTTGAGGCGGTGAGACTCCTTCGGGAGGTTGCACGGGCTATTGGTGTTACGCTTTGAGATCGGAAGAAGGGGAGTCGAGCTCGTCTATTCCGGTAGTATGTGAGTATCCCGACGTCTTTCCGGATGAGTTGCCGGGTTTGCCGCCGGCCGAGAGGTTGAGTTTACCGTCGATCTAGAGCCGGGTGCAGACCTATCTCTAAGACGCCATACCGTATGGCGCCCGCCGAGATGCTTGAGTTGAAGAAACAATTGGGAGAGTTGCTAGACATGGGGTATATTCGACCGAGTGCTTCGCCTTGGGGCGCACCGGTCCTATTTGTAAAGAAGAAGGATGGGTCACTTCGTTTGTGCATCGACTACCGAGAGTTGAACAAAGTGACCATCAAAAACAAATATCCACTCCCGAGGATTGATGACTTGTTTGATCGGTTGCAAGGAGCGACCGTGTTTTCAAGATTGATTTGAGATCGGGTATTATCACTCCGAGTGAAGGATACCGATATTCAAGACGGCCTTTCGGACGAGATACGGTCACTACGAGTTTGTGGTTATGCCTTTTGGGCTAACCAACGCACCCGGCCGTGTTCATGCGACTTATGAACAAAGTCTTTATCGAGTACCTCGATAAGTGTGTAGTCGCTTTTATCGATGACATCTGATTTACTCGAGGAGCGAGGAGGAGCACGCCGTCATTTGCATATTGTGTTAGATATTTTGAGAACTCGGCATCTTTTGCGAAGTTCTCAAAGTGCGAGTTTTGGTTACGGAAGTTATGTTTCTCGGTCATGTGATCTCGGCCGAGGGTGTTCGTGTGGACCCACATAAGGTAGAGGCGGTGTTGGATTGGGCGCCGCCCAAGAACGTGAAAGAGGTCCGTAGTTTTCGGGATTAGCCGGTATTATCGTAGATTCGTCGAGGGGTTCTCTAAACTCGCTCGACCGCCGACTCGATTGTTACGTAAGTCGAGAAGTTTGTGTGGACCGATGAGAGGCGTAATAGTTTTGAGGAGTTGAAGAAGCGGTTGACGACCGCTCCGCTTTGGCCTTACCGAGTGGTAATGATGGTTTCTCGCCTTATAGTGATGCTTCGGCCAAGGGCTCGGATGCGTACTTATGCGGACGGAGGACGATTGCTTATGCTTCCCGTCGCTTGAAACCCTATGAATTGAATTACCCTACGCACGATCTTGAGTTGGCCGCAGCTTGTTTTTGCGTTGAAGATTTGGCGTCATTACTTGTATGGCTCGCCGTGTCGATTTTCACCGATCACAAGAGCACAAGTACATTTTCACGCAGAAAGAGCTTAATATGAGGCGAGGAGGTGGTTGGAATTGATTAAGGATTACGATCTCGAGATCCTTTATCATCCGGGCAAGGCTAATGTGGTAGCAGACGCCTTGAGCCGGAAATCAGTGTCGCTTCGAGCGCTTGAGTTGCTTACGGCCCAGTCAGGACTTCAGCGTGATTTTATGAAGCTGAGCATTGAGATTGTACTGCCAGAGAGTTCCGGGCAGTTGCGTACTCTTGAGATTTCTTCGTCTCTCAGTGAGGACATTAAATCGACAGTTGGAGGACCCGATGTTTATTCAGCTTCGGGAGAGTGTAGAGAAGGGGAAAGCCCCGGGATTTGTTATTCATGAGGACGGAGTGTTGAGATTCCGAGGTCGGTTGTGTGTTCCGAACGACTCGGAATTGAGACAGAATATCATGCGAGAGGCTCATGCGTCACCTTACTCAGTCCATCCGGGCTCGAGTAAAATGTATAAAGATCTGAGGAAAAATTTCTGGTGGAACGATATGAAGAAAGAGGTAGTTCAGTTTGTAGCTAAGTGTTTGACTTGTCAGCAAGTCAAGATTGAGCATCAGCGGCCAGCCGGATTATTGAAACCACTTCCCGTTCCGGAATGGAAGTGGGAGGACATCTCCATGGATTTTGTCACGAGTTTACCGAGGACGAAGACTGGCATGAATATGGTATGGGTGATTGTAGACCGACTGACTAAGTCGGCACATTTTCTGGGCATCAAGGATACTTGGGGTCCGGAAAAGCTGGCTCGTATTTTTATCACTCAGATAGTGAGGCTTCATGGTACGCCGAGGACCATTATTTCAGACAGAGATGGCCGATTTGTATCGCATTTTTGGCAGGCAGTGCATAAGGCATTGGGGACTCAGCTACGTTTGAGCACTTCGTTCCATCCCTGCATCGATGGCGGTCCAACGTACCATTCGGACGCTCGAGGATTTGTTGCGCACGTGTGCGTTAGGATGAGTGGTAATTGGGAGGAGAATTTGTCCTTAATTGATTTTACTTATAATAATAGCTGGCACGCGTCGATTAAGATGGCACCATATGAGGCACTTTATGGCCGACGTTGCCGATCACCGATATGTTGGGTTGAGCCGTCCGATTTGGTTGGCACCGAGCCGGATCTCGTGTTGGAGACGAGGGAGAAAATCGAATTGATTAGAAAGAGGATGTCACGCCAGAGTCGACAAAAGTCTTACGCGGATGTTAGGCGTAGACCTTTGGAGTTTGAGGTGGGGATCATGTTCTGTTGAGAGTGTCTCCGACGAAGGGAGTCTTCCGTTTTGGGAAGAAGGGGAAACTCAGCCCGAGATATATTGGACCTTTCGAAGTATTGGAGAGAGTCGGTGAGTTAGCGTACCGTTTGGCTTTACCTCCGTCGCTGAGTCATGTACATAGCGTATTTCACGTTTCCCAGTTGAGGAAGTACGTTACGGACCCGTACCACATTATTGACTTTGGGGACGTGGAGATTGAGAAGGATATTACGTTTGAAGAGAGGCCCGTCAGAATTTTGGAGCGTCGTGACAAGCAGTTAAGGCACAAAACCATTCCTTTGGTTAAGGTGCAATGGTCGAGGCACGGAGTAGAAGAAGCGACGTGGGAGCTAGAGGAGGATATGCGTTCGAGATACCCCGAGCTTTTTGATTCTTAAGTTTCGCGAAACTTTATTTTAGAGGGGAGAATGTGATATCCGTAATTTTTCCATTTTTAGCGTTTCCATTTTTGGTGTATGTCTATTTTTATCGACTCGCTTGTAACCGTTTCGACATTTCGAATCTACTTTGTTCTTAGAGTTTTTCCATTTGGACGAGTTTTGATGATGTTTTCACGTAATCTCATTTTATGATATGTTTTGCCGTATGAACGTTCGATTCTCGTAAAACTCGTTCGTTTCCGTTGTTTCTTGGTTTGTACAAGTCCTTATGGTTGAGTTGGTCATGTTGAGACTTCCGGTTTGTAAATCCGACGTCGTATCGTGATTTTCGGACGCTTGGGTCATTTTCGTAATTTCCTATAAATTTAGGGAAATTTATCTCCTCGTCGTATTTTGGATTCCTCGGTAGTTGGGAGTGCATTTACTTTCGAGCACTCAACTTCCTTGTTATGAATACCTCGTATTTACACTTTTGATTCTATCCTCGTGTTGTAGTTCGTCGTCAATCGATCGTGCGTAATTGGTGTTCAATCGGGTTCTACGTGCATAACGACGTTATGCATGATCCATAACGACGTTATGACCCTTCACAATTCAAGATGACATTTGGTTACGTCGTTAACCAAGATGGGTTACGACGTAACCATCATAACGCACGTTAACGGCTTGTGTTAACGCATTTAACGCTACCGTCGGCGTTTTAAACCCGACTTAACCTCGCCGATTTCTTTTCATTCTTATTCAACCCTTCTCGCGACGTGAGTGTTCTTGAGTGCATTTGGAGCGATTTGTCCGTAACAATCCGTGGATTTCCTTTAGAGATTGATTATTGTGTACCAAGGAGATTAATCTACAACATTCACATCTTCCATCGGTCGAATCCAAGGTAATTCCTCAGAACCCTAATTTTGACGTTTTGGGGATTTCGGATTTTAGGTTTAATTCAATTGTTCATATATATTACGATATTCTTCACCGATTGTGATTATTGAATGACTCCAAATCCAGCTTCCTTGATTTTAATCCGTGAATTATCAATACGGGAGATTTTGCGTAAACCCTCACCCGTATTGATTGAACGCCTTTTGTCGTTAATTGTAATCGGGTTTTGGGAGTATTCCTTTCGATTATTGATGTCCGTTGGGATCGAGTTATGCTAATTCTTCGTTTAGGAACCGCTGCTTTCCATTCGGATCATCCGTAGTCATTTTTCACTTCCGATTCTTCAAGAATGTCTCAAAGGCAAGTACTTTACATTTGTTTACATGTTCTAGTATTTGAATTATGGTCAGTATCGTGGTTGTTGTGGATGGTTATGTGTATGTTCACCTAGGGACGGTCCGACGGGGCCTCTAGGGATACGTATTGCCGTGAGTGTGCGTATCGTGAACCGTGGTTAGCCACCGTGGATGTCCGACGGGACTCTGCGGGTACGGTGGCCGTGAGTCTCGTACCAACGGTTAACTTTGAATTGTGATTTGTTGGAGATAATGTGTTTTGTGATTGTAAATATTCCGGAATATAAAATGTTTTCTAAAATGACTTTTTGGCGCATATATTCATCTGATTAGAATGTAGTTCAAATGGATTGTACTTGCACTAGCAGTTGTCGCTAACCCCTTAAATGGGGGAAATACTTTTTGTATTTCAGGTATTGATCGTGGGGATAAACGAGCACTCGGGACGTATGAAGATGATGGGCAAGCATGATATTGTCCAGTATTTGATTTTCGATGTTATGTCTGTCGGTTACTATTGATGTCTGATTTTGGGATTTATGTATTATAAAATTGGTTTAAGTACTCGAGTACTTCCTGTTTGAAATTGTTAATGTTGTGTTCCCGTTTTGGGAAATGGATTTGATGTCAGAATTTAATGGTCGGTTTGTAGTCTTTTATTTGAATTGTCGTTTTATTAATGATAGTTTTTCGTTGTCGAATGTCTTGTTGTTATGATAGCCTGGTGGATTCCACAGTGTGGGGTCCACGGCGCTGTAATATGCCCTGAACGTCTTGGGGGTGTTACACCTTCGAGAGCAATCTCGATGTCCAGACCATCACGAACCATTATTCTGAATATTCGACGATCCGAAATGTCACGGGTAAATAATTCACGCCTTTGTATATACCATGATGTATCCTCGATTCCAAGTATGCCAACAAGAATGTAAATCATATACATTATGATTTAATTTCCCAAAACTCAAATACAACATATAATCTCAAATCTCCTGTGATTACGATTTATAAACATTGTTATACGAATTATAAACGAATGAAACTGAAACCATTCATTAAATATTATAAACTGAGCAAGTAATAACTTGCCTCGATACCAATGAAGCCGTTACCAATTCCTTGCCGTCGTCTACATGTCCCTCGGCCCTGATCAAAGCAATCTACGAACATTTTTGAATACGACCGCAAAGCATGGTTCTAAACATCGATCAATAATCTCAACCTATTACAATAATCGATTTAACATACATTCGATAACAATCAACAATCGATATAACTAATCCACAAACCCAACGATTCCAAAATATCTCGATTAAACACAAGTCCGAACAATCTAACTCAAACAATTACGAATTCATTCCCATGATTCCACAAAGCCCACATATCGATTCGATAAGGCGAGTATATTCCAATCAAACACCTTGAAGGCGGAATTCAAAGGTATATTCGAATCATCAATCAACAAACACCAACCACATCAAGAACACGAAGAACATAATCACAACATGTATATCCTTCAACATTACATGATTCTAGCCATCGATACGAACTAAACCACCAAAATATATCAAGAATCTCAAACATCCCAAAATATTAGAGTTCAAGCCAATTACTTTCAATCCGGCGAAAGAATCAATAATGATGTTATAATCCTTGTTCCAAGCTTTCCTAGATGTTATCACTTGATAAACCAACTCAAAAGCTGAGGTTTAGGGGTTAAAAACCGAGTTTGGGTGATTTGGGATGAAAGGGGATTGTGTAGGATGGGTTGGGAAATGAAATTCCCGACTGCTTTACGTTTTTATACGCCCAGGCATGTTAGCGTACGCTAACTTCATCAATAGCGCGCGCTACCTGTTCCCAGAATACAAACAGTATAGTTTTTGCCATTTTGAGCATAACTCACTCATCCGGACTCCAATTAACTCACCTTTTGAACCATTAGAAAGCAAACTCGATGCTCTATTATACTGTTATGTTTCAGAATTTTTGGAGTTTTCAAGAATCAGTGGTGATTTTCTAAAGTCGAACCTTATACACATTACTTTCCAAACAAGTGTCCAAATCTTATTTCCACTAACATTTCAACATATAGTCTTCTTAATCATATCATATACACCAAGAATCATAATCACTTGCATGTTCATCATCATACGAAGTAAACAATAACAACAACATTAAAAACCCGAAATGAAGGGAGATATTAACCAACATATCTCTTGAAGAAAAACAACACCGTTCAAAACCACACGAATCATATCAATATCCGCATATCAACCATATTATCAACATAACTCAGTAATCCATCTCATAACCATACTCATCAACTCATAAACATGATGATCATCAACTCAAGAACATCATATACAATCCAAAATGAAATCCCAAAGCGGAGAGTAATTACCTCTTTGAAGGAATGGATTGAATCCCAAGGTTGAATCCGTTTTCAATCACTTCCAAGCTTCAAATGTTGTTAGGAATGATCAACTCAAGTGTTTGGAACCTCAACTTCTCTCTAAGACCTCTCTCTATCGGTTCACATGAAGAAGTGGACGGAAATGACGAATAATGGCCAACTGCACTTATATATATATTGTACATTACTAACGTACGCTAACATTTTCAGTTAACGTACGTTACACACTTAGCGTGCGCTAACTGTCTTTGTTAGCGTGCGCTATCAAAGTTCATAGGCAACTGTCTTACTGCATGAAGTGATTTACGTACGCAATGCCCATGCAATAGCGTACGTAAATGCCTCTATTTAGCATACGCAAGTGTCCTAGCTTAGCATGCGCTACTCATAGTTGACTCGTTTGTCTGTATGCTTCCGAAGACAGGTCCACACGCCGAAAGTGCTGACGAGGATAAGATTCCTTTTTGTCCGATATACAGTTAGTGTGCGCTAATCAACATGCATTAGCGTGCGCTATCACTACATTACAACATCCGTTGACTTGTCAGAACGTGCGTCGAAAGTGGCCTGGTCCACACGCAGATTCCTTCCGATCTGACTGCATTAGCGTGCGTTATCTTATATCCGTAGCGTGCGCTAAACCTGCACGATAGCGTGCGCTACTCATGATTATTAGCGTGCGCTAATAATGTTACACTTAGCCATTTTCAGCTATTCTTGTCCAACGTCTCAACATACAGAATACGAACATACGGCATACTGAATACATATACTTCTTACATCCAATTGTCGACCAAGTACGACAATTATACAAATACAGATGTCTCGGTCCTTCAATTATTTTACCCATACTGTACAGATTCCACGCTGTACAACATGACTCGGATAACATTAAACAATAGTAATATAAATTCCGGATATTACATACCACACCACTTAAAATAAGTTTCATCCTCGAAACTTGCAATCCGTCATAAAAACAAATAAACCGTTCAACCAAAATATCCCGAAATAATCACGACAACGATGAATCATCATTATTACCGAATAACCAAAATAGCATACTTACATATGCGCCAAGTCGACGATCTCCTGAAATACTAGCAAGTGACTTTACTGAAAAGCCTCAACACGCTTACAATAACAATTCCATAAGTCCCAACCAGATATATTATCGTCAGATGAAATAATCTATCCGTGTCAGATCTTGTCTGCCTGATCGCACAATCAAATCCCAATCCGGATACAATTCAATAATACACGATACAACTATGAAACAACTGTCCAAAACAATGACAACAGACCCCGAAATATCGACATAACGTCCGAACGCTCATACGATCGTTAACGATGACCAATCAACAAATTAGCCAAGAATATCATCGACATGATAAACTCTAATTCGACCATCCAAAGGTCAAAACACACTTCGAGAATACTTTCACACGGTAAGCTCCAACATGGTCAACACAGAACCACGGAAACAAATATACGAAAGAATAACATTCTCAAAATGACACACCAATCACGTATAGTAGATCTCAATAAACATACCCGACTGGCAAACATATCCAATCCTATATGGAGTGGGAACGACCACTCAATATTCAAAGCAACCAGCATGGGGTCACCATCTCCAATGTCTCAGTTTCACAAAACCCACGCCCAAAATTACATCCTGTGCATGAATTCTACATCCTGTAGCATATTCTTCTTATCCGATCAATCAACCGATCATCCCTAGATAACCAACTACCATACTGAAGTTCGAATCTTTATTCATCGTACCGTACTGATGCCTTATCCAGTTTGTAAGTCACACTCATAACTCCATCATGATATGCATTATGCACTAAATGCGTATTTATATCGATCATATTTTCAAAACCAGTTTGAAATCATATAGTCTCGTCAAAAGACAAATTTCCGAAAGTTTTTTCAAAAATTTCAAAACTCAAAACATAAATTTTCGTAAGTCCACGAAATCAATTTCCGAAAAATTAAATCGGCTCTCTGGTGCCCAGTATTCGATAATAATTCTTTTCGAATACGCATGATTAAATAAACTGAAATTATGCAGATGATTAACCACATCCATACTCCTGTAAACCAATTCGGCTCGTCACCAATATCCACTGATATTCTATCGGAAGACCATACGATCGAGTTCCGAAATTTTCAATATATAAACTCCGACTAAAAACTCTTTTTCCACATATGACTCGCAACGTCAATCATTTTCCATCCTGGATCACCTCAATTATGCTATGACAATGCATTTGTAATACCCGGTTGTAATTCAGTCATTATCATTCAGTAATTTCATTCGGTGATTGTCACTCAGTGGATTTTCACTCATTTATAATCATTCATCAATCATGTTTATTCACCGTGTTCACCGTTCGGAAAAACTTCGAGTTGTGTATCGTTATTGTCCATTGTTTCAACTTTCCGCATATGAGTTCGACTTTGTTAGATCACCATTAATTTTTGGTAACTCCAAAAATTCTGAATATTCGCAATATTATAGAGCATCGAGTTAGCTTTCCAATGGTTCAAATGGTGAGTCAATCGGAGTCCGGAGGAGAGAGTTATGGTCGTTTTAGCTCACCCGCTCATTTTTCAGCTTTTGGCCGATCACTGCCGACCGAACTCGGTCGTGTCGTCCGACACGGCCCGCGTCTGCCGTCCCGGTAATGCCGGGTCTCTGCCACGTAACTCGACTGTCGTCGCACGGCCGAGTCGAACTCTTCCGGATAAGCCGTAACCAATCGCTTGACGCCCGACCGTGTTCCGTGACACGGCCGAGTCATGCCGAAGCCGCCGGACAAAGTCACTATCGGAAGGCCCTCGCGCCGCGACCGTGTCAAGCAGACACGGCCGAGTCCTCGCTGCCGGGCTATGCGCCACGACCGTGCCGATCGGCACGGGCCGTGTCCGGCAGGGAAGTCAACCCCTATAAATTCGTTTTTTGAGCATTTCAGCCCATTCCTTCCATTTTTTTCCACCTTCATACGAGAGAGAGAGAGGCTTGAGGGAGAAAATTCTCTTCACATATCACTTGAGTGTGAAATTTTCATCATCTTCATTCATTTGGGAAGCTTGGATACTCGTTTAAACTCGTGTTCTTCGGATCGAAGTGATTGGATCTTCAAGAGGTAATTTCTTCGACACCTTGGATTTCGATTCTATGTTGAGATATGATGTTTTGGACATTATAATCATGTTATATGAAGGGATATGTATATGATTATGAGTTTGTATAAGGATTCATTGGATTATCGAAGGATTATTCAAGAACACTTTGATTATCGAGTTGAAATTGGGGGTTTTCGATTAATTGTCGTTATAATCACGTTTTCGGATATTCATTTTGGATTATTGATCATTCGGAAGATGTTTGTTGGTTTGAAACACTTCTTGGGGGAATTGATAGTGGCTTATTGAGATTTGATTGTAAACAACCGGAGTTTGGCCACAACGTATTCGATTTAATGCCCCAATGAACTTAGTTTAATCGTATCGACGTTTTGAGTTCGTTATATTCGTGTTTGATTCGTATATTGAACGAGTTGTTGGATATTGTATAATTCAAGGTTGTTCGAGCGACCGATATCTCAATTAGGACGTTGTTCGTGGAAGGATAATTGTCACCGATATTGAGTAAGATGATTCTTACACATTAATAAGGATATTAAAATCCTGTTTTTGATGTTCAGTCATAATCGTAACTCAATCATCATTGTGTTAACCTTATTAAAACTATTCATTGTCAATTAATCACTTCACCACAAGGAACGCATTTGTTCCAATCATTTTGTTGAGCTATCATTCATTTCACTATCATTTTATCTCGGTGAGTCTTTATTCGCTTCGATGTCACTTTTGTTATATCGTGATATTCCGGTCATCTTGGCGTGCGTTGGTATGTGTAGGATTTTCATGTCGGGCACATTTATGTCGTGTGTTGGTTGTTGGCCTCACATTGGATCGCACACGAGTCGATTGCTTCGTGAGATCGACAGGTACAAGACCACGCGGGTATTCGATCGATACTCGTTGGTGGCTTGTGCACGGACACATTTCCATCCCGGGCGTAGTGTGGCGCCACCCTTTGAGCCGTACTGTTAGTTGATTCATACAGCATGTTTGATTGCGTATGTTTTCAACAAGATTGGGTTATAATCTAACCGCTTCGTTTTAATCGAACTTGTGGTTTATAAAACACATTTATATGATTGTGTTTATTCAACTCTGGAGGATTGTTGTTCTCAGATAATCGACCCGTTTGGGGATATTTGTTTCTCAGGTCATGGCAAGGCAAAGGCACAGGGAGAGCACGTTGACGGCGAGGAGTCCTAATGATACTAGAAGGGGCCCCCAGTCTGTCCAGTCATTTATTCAGTCATTTATGTTTCCTTTATTTATTCCGCTGCAGACATTCCGTTTGAATACTCATTTCATTCAGTGTTGTGTATTTTATCGTCACATAAAATACACATGTATTCTATTTTATCCTGGGTGTGTTGTATGAAACTCCTAATCGGAGTAATTGATGTTGTAATGTGGTTCGGTACTACATTTACACTGTGTAATTCATCCGTTTTCATTCGCTGGTGGGTCCCAGTCGGGGGTCCACGGCACTGTAATATCCGCCTAGTTTGGGGTGTTACAGAGTTGGTATCGGAGCGTGGTTTTGAATACTACCTTCCGAGTCATGTCTCATTTGAAATCATCGTCATCGGGCTAGTATCATTGGACTTTCGCGTCACGTGTGACCTGTGCAGATGCCGAGCCAATCAGACCGAAAGAACTGTAAGACTTCTAACGCCATGGTATAATTTCTGGCAATTATCATTCATTCATAATTTATCAGTTAACAATCCTCAAACATCATTTTCATTTTGACCAGGACGGTCATTTTAACTCATTAATCACTCAATTCATTTCATTACTCGGTTGTTGATCTGGAAGATCATATAATTAATCTTGTTAATTTGTTCAAGATAATCATTTCAATAATTTCATCAGAAATCATGTCACCTCGGTTAATCGTTCATGTAATCACTGTGTTAGAGCGTATGCTCATTTTCATCACCTCATGTCATAGTCATAATGTGATATTCATGCGAGAGATATAATCATCATGTAACTTTCCACTTCAGTATGGAAAGAGCTGGCAGAGGACGAGGAGGAAGAGGCCGTGGTGTGGGCCGAATCCCGAGAGCTCGTGTGAATACACGTGCGAATGCGAGAAACAATGCCAATTCATCGAGCAGCGACGCTGCCACTCATTCACCTGGGCGTGATCATTCACTATCGGGGAGTCGTACCCGGGACACGGCTCAGTCAGAAGGTGTTCGGGTGGACCCACTTGCTTTTATGCAGGGCATGATGGCCCAAATGACGCAGATGGCACAACTTATGGAGACGATGCACAATTCAGTCAATCAAAATCAACAGGCTCCTCCGCCGCCGCCTCAGAGGCAAGAGAGGGGTGTAAGCAATATCATTAGCGATATCTCTCGCCAGCGACCACCTACCTTTGAAGGCTCATCTGAGCCGGCGGATATTGTTCATTGGCTCGAACACTTCGAGAAGTTATTTGCTATGGTGGATTGCCCAGAAGGGCATAAAGTTTCAGTTGCGGCTTACTATCTGGGTAAGAGCGCTCATTCATGGTGGTTATCGTTGAAGCCCACAGACGGATCATGTGCTTGGGATCAGTTTAAAACTCTCATGATGGAGAGGTACTATCCGGCCCCACTCAGAGAGGCCAAGCTGTCAGAGTTACTCACTCCCAACCCCTCGTCGGACGCGGATGTTCTCGCCATTGCCGAGAAATTTCAGGAACTTCTTCCGTTCGCCTCATCTATCATTCACTCTGAGGCGGATAAGATCAAGTATTTCAAAGAAGAGGTCAAACCTCGTATGCGGCTACAGTTGCTTAATCATAATTGCACCACGTTGGCCGAATTCATTGAGAAAGCTCTTACTTACGAGCTCACTGCCAATGTGATTGAAAGGCAACAACCTTCATCTCATGGCAAGAAATCTAAGAACCGTAATCGGTCTGACGAGTCGTGCCACTTTCAAGAAACCACGTGCGGGCTCTACTTTTTCTCGAGCAACCTCCCACGACGCCTAAACCGCGAATCTCGATCCACGAGCGGCCTCGCCATCACTGTTTAACCGTGAGGAACAGGTCATTTCAGCACCAAATGTCCGGCAGTCTATCACGTGCCACAATCAGGATTGCTGGGCATAGGGCCCGTTTTGCCGAAGGGACTCTAAACCTACTCGGCGTCATCTCAGCCCTGTGTCATTCGGCGGTGCGTAATCAAAGCCACTCGGGCTGCTCAAGACGACAGAGCTAAAGGCGAGCCAAGAGCTATCGACAGAGCGTCCGGCCTGGGGCCGGAAAGCCCCGAATTTATGAGATGAAGAAGACCGACGATCCAGAGGCCCGGATGATCTCGTGTACACTCGATATTCTATCTCAACCTCGTGTACCCTTTTGGCACCGTGCATCGCATTCATTCATTTCCGAGTCATGTTTGCGTAGACTACGCCTCAGGTAGTGCTACTAGTTGTGAGCCTTATGTCATTGGTCTACCCGACGGTAGACGAATTATCGTAATCGTGAGATTCGTAATTGTCCGATCTGATTTCATGGTCGTATGGCGGCCGACCTAATCGTAGTAGATTTGCCGAGGGACGACGTCATCTTGGGTATTGACTGGATGGATCGTCATGATGCCATCATTAGTGTCCGTAAGCGTATGGTCACTATCATTTCAGACGATGGGGTTGAATGTGTTTTTCAGGGAGGTAATCCCGGCTGTTCTGGTAAAGTCATTAATTTGATGAAAGCAGTGAGATTACTCAGTCAGGGGTGTGTTGGTTATTGGTGCTATATGACCAAAACCGAGAAATCATCAGTAATGTTGACGGATATTCCGGTTGTGAGAGAATATGCCGATGTATTTCCAGACGAGTTACCTGGTTTGCCTCCACAGAGGGATGTGGAATTCACGATCGAGTTGGAGCCTGGTACGTCTCCGATATCGAAGGCACCGTACCGGATGGCCCCGACCGAAATGCAGGAGTTGAAGAATCAACTTGAGGAATTGTTCGAGAAAGGTTATATCCGACCGAATGCGTCCCCGTGGGGAGCACCAGTGCTTTTTGTCAAGAAGAAGGATGGTTCGTTCCGTTTGTGTATTGATTACCGGGAATTGAACCAGGTGACGATCAAGAATAAGTATCCTTTACCTCGTATTGATGATCTTTTAGATCAACTTCAGGGAGCTTCAGTATTTTCCAAGATCGACTTAAGATCTGGATATCACCAGTTGCGGATTCGAGAGTCGGATATCGCGAGGACGGCGTTTCGAACACGCTATGGTCATTATGAGTTCGTAGTTATGCCGTTCGGGCTAACAAATGCACCTGCAGTATTCATGGAGTTAATGAATCGGGTTTTCATCGACTTTTTAGATCAGTTTGTTGTTGTCTTCATCGATGACATTTTGATTTATTCTCGTAGCCAAGAGGAACACGAGGTTCATCTTCATCAGGTTCTCGACGTGTTGAGACGAGAGCAACTTTATGGAAAGTTTTCCAAATGTGAGTTCTGGATGTCCGAAGTGACTTTTCTCGGACATGTAATTTCATCAGACGGAGTTCGTGTCGACCCTCAGAAGACGGAGGCTATCCGAGATTGGTTACCTCCGAAGAATGTTAAGGAAATCCGAAGTTTTCTCGGATTAGCGGGCTATTATCGGCGATTTGTGGAAGGATTTTCTAAAATCGCTCAACCCTTGACGAGCCTTTTGCGAAAGGATAAGAAATACACGTGGTCCGACGCATGTCAACGGAGTTTCGAGGAACTCAAGAGCCGGTTAATGTCAGCACCTGTACTTTCCTTGCCACAGGGGACGGAGGGATTTGTGGTTTATAGTGATGCATCCGGACAGGGTCTCGGGTGTGTACTCATGCAGAATGGAAAGGTTATTGCCTATGCTTCACGGCAATTGAGACCTTACGAGGTTAATTATCCGACCCATGATCTGGAGCTAGCAGCCGTGGTGTTCGCTTTGAAAATTTGGCGTCATTATCTTTATGGCGTTACCTGTCAGATATTCACCGATCATAAGAGTTGAAAGTATATATTTACTCAGAAGGAGTTAAATATGCGACAGAGACGGTGGTTGGAATTAATCAAAGATTATGATATCGAGATCCTTTACCACCCGGGCAAGGCAAACGTTGTCGCCGACGCCTTGAGTCGTAAGTCCGTGCAGGAGCAGATGCTTACTCGTTTAACAGTTCAGAAGGAGCTTCAACAGGA
Source organism: Orobanche coerulescens (assembly GCA_033398695.1). Lineage (NCBI taxonomy): Eukaryota > Viridiplantae > Streptophyta > Magnoliopsida > Lamiales > Orobanchaceae > Orobanche > Orobanche coerulescens. The sequence goes on from CM065816.1 coordinate 121,875,412, forward strand.
ATTCCTTAGACCCGAGATCGAGGTCTGGCTCCAGTGAGTTCAGGGACAGCTTTGTATGTTGGAGATTTCATCGTCACTCGAGGAGGTAATCAGAGAGAATTAGAGTTCAGACCCTTCATTGTTGCGCATCCGTGAGGATGTGGCTCAGGGGAAAGCCCCTGGATTCGTGGTCCACGAGGATAGACTTTTGAGATTTAAGAATCGGTTGTGCGTACCGGCGAATGACGAGTTGAAAAACTCTATTTTGAGAGAAGCTCATACTACCCCTTATTCTGTTCATCCGGGGTCCAGCAAGATGTACAAGGACTTGAAACAAAATTACTGGTGGAGTAATATGAAGCGAGAAGTCGCAGAATTTGTTTCGAGATGCTTAACCTGTCAACAAGTTAAGATTGAACATCGGCCGTGGGTATGTCAAACCTCATCCTATTCCCGAATGGAAGTGGGAAGACATTTCTATGGATTTCATCACGAGCTTGCCGACGAGTCGTCGTGGCATGAATACGATCTGGGTGATTGTGGACCGCTTAACTAAATCAGCTCATTTTCTTGAGATTAAGGATACTTGGGGTCCCGAGAGACTTGCCCAGTTATTCATCAAAGAGATAGTGAGACTGCACGGTACTCCTAAAAGTATCGTTTCCGATCGTGACGGACGGTTTGTGCCACATTTTGGAAATCGATCATCGTGCTATGGGAACTCGGCTTAATCTCGATCGCCTTTCATCCTCGGTCAGACGGACAATCGAGAGGACTATTCAGACATTAGAGGACATGTTGAGAGCTTGCGTCCTCGATTGGAAGGACGATTGGGAAGCCCAACTACCGTTGATCGAGTTCACGTATAATAATAGTTGGCATGCTTCCATTAAGATGGCACCTTACGAGGCCTTGTACGGTCGTCGTTGTCGATCTCCTTTGTGTTGGGATGACTTGTCAGAATCAATCGGCACCGAGCCCGATATGCTTATAGCCGCCGGAGAAGGTAGCTTTGATCAAGAGTCGTATGTTGACGGCAGAGTCGGCAAATCATATGCAGATAATCGTCGTCGACCACTAGAGTTCGAGACGGGTGACCACGTTTTGGTCAAGGTATCCCCGAGTCGAGGTATTTTCCGTTTCGGAAAACGGGGGAAGTTGAGTCCGAGATTCATTGGACCGTTTGAAATTTTGGATCGAGTAGGCGAGTTAACTTATCGATTGGCTTTACCTCCGGCTTTGAGCCGAATTCATAATGTGTTTCATGTCTCTCAGTTGCGAAAGTATGTTGCCGACCCGAGTCACATACTTCAGTTCGACGAAATCGAGATCGCCGACGACCATTCATATGAGGAGCGTCCTATACGAGTCTTAGAGCGGCGAATCAAACAGTTGAGAAATAAGTTGATTCCTTTGGTCAAGATTCAGTGGTCCAGACATGGAGTCGAAGAGGCTACTTGGGAAACTGAGGATAGTATGCGGGAGAGTTATCCCGAGTTGTTTGACCCTTAGTTTCGGGGACGAAACTCTTTTAAGGGGGGGTGTATGTAATACCCGGTTGTAATTCAGTCATTATCATTCAGTAATTTCATTCGGTGATTGTCACTCAGTGGATTTTCACTCATTTATAATCATTCATCAATCATGTTTATTCACCGTGTTCACCGTTCGGAAAAACTTCGAGTTGTGTATCGTTATTGTCCATTGTTTCAACTTTCCGCATATGAGTTCGACTTTGTTAGATCACCATTAATTTTTGGTAACTCCAAAAATTCTGAATCTTTGCAATATTATAGAGCATCGAGTTAGCTTTCCAATGGTTCAAACGGTGAGTCAATCGGAGTCCGTACGAGAGAGTTATGGTCGTTTTAGCTCACCCGCTCATTTTTCAGCTTTTGGCCGATCACTGCCGACCGAACTTGGTCGTGTCGTCCGACACGGCCCGTGCTGTACTCATCCGGAAATGCCGAAGTCTCTGCCCACAGGACTCGACCGTGTCGTCTGGCACGGCCGAGTTGAACTCTTCCGGATAAGCCAGAACCGACTGCCCAGACGCCCGACCATGTTCCAGGACACGGTCGAGTCATGCCGAGTCGCTGTCGGACAGGTCACTATCGGAAGGCCCTCCGCGCCGCGACCGTGTCAAGCAGGACACGATCGAGTCCCTGCCAGCCAGTTGCGTGCCACGACCGTGCCGATCGGCACGGGCCGTGTCCGGCAGGGAAGTCAACCCCTATAAATTCGTTTTTTGAGCATTTCAGCCAATTCCTTCCATTTTTTTCCACCTTCATACGAGAGAGAGAGGCTTGAGGGAGAAAATTCTCTTCACATATCACTTGAGTGTGAAATTTTCATCATCTTCATTCATTTGGGAAGCTTGGATACTCGTTTAAACTCGTGTTCTTCGGATCGAAGTGATTGGATCTTCAAGAGGTAATTTCTTCGACACCTTGGATTTCGATTCTATGTTGAGATATGATGTTTTGGACATTATAATCATGTTATATGAAGGGATATGTATATGATTATGAGTTTGTATAAGGATTCATTGGATTATCGAAGGATTATTCAAGAACACTTTGATTATCGAGTTGAAATTGGGGGTTTTCGATTAATTGTCGTTATAATCACGTTTTTGGATATTCATTTTGGATTATTGATCATTCGGAAGATGTTTGTTGGTTTGAAACACTTCTTGGGGGAATTGATAGTGGCTTATTGAGATTTGATTGTAAACAACCGGAGTTTGGCCACAACGTATTCGATTTAATGCCCCAATGAACTTAGTTTAATCGTATCGACGTTTTGAGTTCGTTATATTCGTGTTTGATTCGTATATTGAACGAGTTGTTGGATATTGTATAATTCAAGGTTGTTCGAGCGACCGATATCTCAATTAGGACGTTGTTCGTGGAAGGATAATTGTCACCGGTATTGAGTAAGTTGATTCTTACTCAGTTATAAGGATATTCATTTCCTTTTGTTGTTGTTCATTCATAATCGTAACTCATTCATCATTGTGTTAACCGTATTAAAACTTGTCATTGTCAATTAATCACTTCAGTCACAAGGAACGACGGTTCCAATCATTTTGTTGAGCTATCATTCATTTCACTATCATTTTATCTCGGTGAGTCATTATTCGTTTCCGATGTCACTTTTGTTATATCGTGATATTCCGGGTCATACTGGCGTGCCGGTTGGTATGTGTAGGATTTTCATGTCGGGCACATTTATGTCGTGTGTTGGTTGTTGGCCTCACATTGGACTGTGCACACGAGTCGATTGCTTCGTGAGACTGATTAGGTACAAGACCACGCGGGTATTCGATCGATACTCGTTGGTGGCTTGTGCACGGACACATTTCCATCCCGGGCGTAGTGTGGCGCCACCCTTTGAGCCGTACTGTTAGTTGATTCATACAGCATGTTTGATTGCGTATGTTTTCAACAAGATTGGGTTATAATCTAACCGCTTTGTTTTAATCGAACTTGTGGTTTATACTACACATTTATATGATTATGTTTATTCAACTCTGGAGGATTGTTGTTCTGTATAACTGACCCCGTTTGGGGATATTTGTTTCTCAGGTCATGGCAAGGCAAAGGCACGGGAGAGCACGTTGACGGCGAGGAGTCCCAATGATACTAGAAGGGGTCCCCAGTCTGTTCAGTCATTTATTCAGTCATTTATGTTTCCTTTATTTATTCCGCTGCAGACATTCCGTTTGAATACTCATTTCATTCAGTGTTGTGTATTTTATCGTCACATAAAATACACATGTATTCTATTTTATCCTGGGTGTGTTGTATGAAACTCCTAATCGGAGTAATTGATGTTGTAATGTGGTTCGGTACTACATTTACCTTGTGTAATTCATCCGTTTTCATTCGCCTGGTGGGTCCCAGTCGGGACTGTAATATCCGCCTAGTTTGGGGTGTTACAGCATTGAAACAAATCAACACAGCGAAAGACTTCCCGATAAGTTTCTTTTGAACAAGTAATCTAGAACCCCGAAAGGCAGGAACGACATAGATAAACGATTGATAAAGTGTTTTACAAGTCTCGGGAGTTTTTAAGAAAATAGAAAAGTCTTTTGAAATATTAGGGTCTCAGCCCGTATCTCGTTCCGCATTACAAAAAGTTTAAAAAGTAGGAAACTCTTTTTTTCGGACCCCAAGTCCTGAGTTATAAAACAATTTCAAAAAATCTATTGGGTCTCGGCCCAAAAATTATTTACGGTAAAACATCCGTAAAACATTCATTTTGAAAAGTATCATTTTCAAATGCTCAAAAACAGTTCATATATCTCAAAATGAACTAACATGACTACATGTTCTCCTGAACAATCCACAATATTTCTCCCAAATGCACAAATTGTTCCAAAACTTAATCGACATATTGATTTCCAAAATCATAACTTCTCAAGATCATCAATCCTGTCCCAACTCTGTCATCTTATACTGTAACGCATAATATCTTTCTGAACCTTAGAACATATCAACTTAGAACGACAATAAATCTCAATGCAATTCAAAAATCCAATACTTACAGATCGTGAAGCCGACGATTCCCCGTGATACTGGCACATGTCTCGACTCAAGAAAATACTCGACACATATATTTTCAAAACACACATTTTGCAAACTCAGTTCAACTCGAGAAAACAACACAGCTCTATCTGAAGAAACACGTTAACACCATTTGAAAAAGTTACAACAATCCCAGTACCACACTGGTAAATCACATAACGCACAAGCCCGAGTGAACAAAAAAAATCCAGAGCTCAAACACTTGTCAACCGACAACTCGAATGACACGACAAAAGCACGACCCAACTCGACCCGACTGCCTAGGTTTTCACAACCTAAGCTCTGATACCATATTCTGTAACACACCCAGATCCGACCGGGAATATTACAGCGCCGTGGGCCCCGAGATGGAACCCACAAGGCTGAAGGAAATTTTCGAAAACATTTACAAACGCCCAAGAGGCTAACGACGGTATTATCTATTAAAAACATTCGAAGATTTATAAAACTCGTCTATCAAACCATCGTAAAAACTCATTTGAAACCACAAGGCCCAAAATGCCAAAACTCAACAGTTTAAAAACATACGTTAAGCTATCGCTTACACGTACCGACAGAATAGATTTAGAAAATGATTTCCAAAGTAACCTAAGTTACCGGATACCAAAAAAGGCCATTTAAAAATACTCACGCAGCGGATAAAGACAAACAATTAAAATACTCTAGCAGCGGAATACAACAACTGATCAGAAACTCAAAACAGAAATACATGCCCTTGCCAGTATGCTCCAGGAAGTTCATCTCTCCACGACCGCTACAAGCTTGATAATCCAAGAACCTAAAAAGAAAGCCCACGACGAGGTCAGCCATAATATCCAATAATGATAACCATCACATCTCGTCAATAATTACATATCAATGGAAATACTAAGTAAGAATACGACCAATGTAATCTTACCGTCGTAATTTTACGAGAATCCACGATTCGTATCCTTAACAACACATTAAAATAATACCGAAATATCTGTACGGTATCTCAACAATACTCAAGGTTCTCAAAACATTATCATAACTCGCGATACGAAAATTATACCAACTCTGGTCAATTCAATCCATCGGATAACATCGACAATTCCAATACGATAATCGATTGTCCATCAAAGACAAGTACCAAGGAAATACGGAACATACCTCAAGATACGAAATACCATGACAATCACATCAGTCTAATCCGAGATCAGATCAACATAACATACGGACATGGTCCTAACACAAGACCTACAAATGCATACTCATATGACAACGTCAATATGATCACAACAATAACGACAATGTATACTTATGGCAAACCCATAATGTACATATGTACAACAACAATACATGGCAATCCGATGATCCAGCGTTCACTGCCTAGATCCCCCGATGATCCCGTCAGATCAACCCGAGGTGGAAAACCTGTCCGTTGATCCAGCGCACGCTAGCATAGATCCCCCGATGATCCCGTCGGACCAACCTGAGGTGGACATACAACAACAATGCACAAATGCATATAACAATGATACACAATGCATGACAACAACGATACACGCATGTATCACAACATGATCAACATGAAATGACAAAAATGATTAGAGTACTTGCCCCGAGTCCTTCGAGAGCAATCTCGATGTCCAGACCATCACGAACCATTATTCTGAATATTCAACGATCCGAAATGTCACGGGTGGTAAATAATTCACGCCTTTGTCTATACCATGATGTATCCTCGATTCCAAGTATGCCAACAAGAATGTAAATCATATACATTATGATTTAATTTCCCAAAACTCAAATACAACCTATAATCTCAAATCTCATGTGATTACGATTTATAAACATTGTTATACGAATTATAAACGAATGAAACTGAAACCATTCATTAAATATTATAAACTGAGCAAGTAATAACTTGCCTCGATACCAATGAAGCCGTTACCAATTCCTTGCCGTCGTCTACATGTCCCTCGGCCCTGATCAAAGCAATCTACGAACATTTTTGAATACGACCGCAAAGCATGGTTCTAAACATCGATCAATAATCTCAACCTATTACAATAATCGATTTAACATACATTCGATAACAATCAACAATCGATATAACTAATCTATAAACCCAACGATTCCAAAATATCTCGATTAAACACAAGTCCGAACAATCTAACTCAAACAATTACGAATTCATTCCCATGATTCCACAAAGCCCACATATCGATTCGATAAGGCGAGTATACAAACTTAACCGAAATATTCCAATCAATTTCTCTTTCAAAACTTCAATCAAACACCTTGAAGGCGGAATTCAAAGGTATATTCGAATCATCAATCAACAAACACCAACCACATCAAGAACACGAAGAACATAATCACAACATGTATATCCTTCAACATTACATGATTCTAGCCATCGATACGAACTAAACCACCAAAATATATCAAGAATCTCAAACATCCCAAAATATTAGAGTTCAAGCCAATTACCTTCAATCCGGCGAAAGAATCAATAATGATGTTATAATCCTTGTTCCAAGCTTTCCTAGATGTTATCACTTGATAAACCAACTCAAAAGCTGAGGTTTAGGGGTTAAAAACCGAGTTTGGGTGATTTGGGACGAAAGGGGATCGTGTAGGATGGGTTGGGAAATGAAATTCCCGACTGCTTTACGTTTTTATACGCCCAGGCATGTTAGCGTACGCTAACTTCATCAATAGCGTGCGCTACCTGTTCCCAGAATACAAACAGTATAGTTTTTGCCATTTTGAGCATAACTCACTCATCCGGACTCCAATTAACTCACCGTTTGAACCATTAGAAAGCTAACTCGATGCTCTATTATACTGTTATGTTTCAGAATTTTTGGAGTTTTCGAGAATCAGTGGTGATTTTCCAAAGTCGAACCTTATACACATTACTTTCCAAACAAGTGTCCAAATCTTATTTCCACTAACATTTCAACATATAGTCTTCTTAATCATATCATATACACCAAGAATCATAATCACTTGCATGTTCATCATCATACAAAGTAAACAATAACAACAACATTAAAAACCCAAAATGAAGGGAGATATTAACCAACATATCTCTTGAAGAAAAACAACACCGTTCAAAACCACACGAATCATATCAATATCCGCATATCAACCATATTATCAACATAACTCAGTAATCCATCTCATAACCATACTCATCAACTCATAAACATGACGATCATCAACTCAAGAACATCATATACAATCCAAAATGAAATCCCAAAGTGGAGAGTAATTACCTCTTTGAAGGAATGGATTGAATCCCAAGGTTGAATCCGTTTTCAATCACTTCCAAGCTTAAAATGTTGTTAGGAATGATCAACTCAAGTGTTTGGAACCTCAACTTCTCTCTAAGACCTCTCTCTATTGGTTCACATGAAGAAATGGACGGAAATGACGAATAATGGCCAACTGCACTTATATATATATATTGTACATTACTAACGTACGCTAACATTTTCAGTTAACGTACGTTACACACTTAGCGTGCGCTAACTGTCTTTGTTAGCGTGCGCTATCGAAGTCCAGAAGCAACTGTCTTACTGTATGAAGTGATTTACGTACGCAATGCCCATGCAATAGCGTACGTAAATGCCTCTATTTAGCGTACGCAAGTGTCCTACCTTAGCATGCGCTACTCATAGTTGACTCGTTTGTCTGTATGCTTCCGAAGACAGGTCCACACGCCGAAAGTGCTGACGAGGATAAGATTCCTTTTTGTCCGATATACAGTTAGTGTGCGCTAATCAACATGCATTAGCGTGCGCTATCACTACATTACAACATCCGTTGACTTGTCAAAACGTGCGTCGAAAGTGGCCTGGTCCACACGCAGATTCCTTCCGATCTGACTGCATTAGCGTGCGTTATCTTATATCCGTAGCGTGCGCTAAACCTGCACGATAGCGTGCGCTACTCATGATTATTAGCGTGCGCTAATAATGTTACACTTAGCCATTTTCAGCTATTCTTGTCCAACGTCTCAACATACAGAATACGAACATACGGCATACTGAATACATATACTTCTTACATCCAATTGTCGACCAAGTACGACAATTATACAAATACAGATGTCTCGGTCCTTCAATTATTTTACCCATACTGTACAGATTCCACGCTGTACAACATAACTTGGATAACATTAAACAATAGTAATATAAATTCCGGATATTACAATATATTAGTAACAACATTTAAATTGACGAGTAATTTGAGAAATTGGTGAAAATTTTTGATGTTCTTGTGCACACGATCGTGTGTCCCATCGTGTGCATATAAACTTTTGGTATTTTTGCCAATTTGATTTATTGTGTTATCTAGAAGGATGCTTTTTGATTCAAAAATTGCTTGTTCAAACATTAATTACTATATAGCTTCTTATACAAATTCGTATTTGTCATTTCGTTGTAATTCATTAGTATATGAGATATTTCATCCAGATGATGAACTTATCCGTACGAACTAATACACTGAGAACAGATAGACTACACATGATATGCAATATATTATGTTAATTCAATCAATAACTTTTTAAATAAGTGTATCGTTAACAAATAATTGTTAATAAATTAGTAACAATACCTAAATTGACGAGTAATTGGTGAAAATTTTTGATGTTCTTGTGCACACGATCGTGTGTCCCATCGTGGGCACGACCGTGTGTCCCATCGTGTGCATATAAACTTTTGGTATTTTTGCCATTTTGATTTATTGTGTTATCTAGAAGGATGTTTTGTGATTCAAAAATTGCTTGTTCAAACATTAATTACTATATAGCTTCTTATACAAACTCGTATTTGTCATTTCGTTGTAATTCATTAGTATATGAGATATTTCATCCAGATGATGAACTTATCCGCATTTAACTAATACACTGAGAACAGATAGACTACACATGATATGCAATATATTATGTTAATTCAATCAATAACTTTTTAAATAAGTGTATCGTTAACAAATAATTGTTAATATATTAGTAACAACACCTAAATTGACGAGTAATTTGAGAAATTGGTGAAAATTTTTGATGTTCTTGTGCACACGATCGTGTGTCCCATCGTGTGCATATAAACTTTTGGTATTTTTGCCAATTTGATTTATTGTGTTATCTAGAAGGATGTTTTTTGATTCAAAAATATCTTGTTCAAACATTAATTACTATATAGCTTCTTATACAAGCTCGTATTTGTCATTTCGTTGTAATTCATTAGTATATGAGATATTTCATCCAGATGATTAACTTATCCGTACGAACTAATACACTGAGAACAGATAGACTACACATGATATGCAATATATTATGTTAATTCAATCAATAACTTTTTAAATAAGTGTATCGTTAACAAATAATTGTTAATATATTAGTAACAACACCTAAATTGACGAGTAATTGGTGAAAATTTTTGATGTTCTTGTGCACACGATCGTGTGTCCCATCGTGGTCACGACCGTGTGCATATAAACTTTTGGTATTTTTGCCAATTTGATTTATTGTGTTATCTAGAAGGATGTTTTTTGATTCAAAAATTGCATATTCAAACATTAATTACTATATAGCTTCTTATACAAACTCGTATTTGTCATTTCGTTGTAATTCATTAGTATATGAGATATTTCATCCAGATGATGAACTTATCCGTACGAACTAATACACTGAGAACAGATAGACTACACATGATATGCAATATATTATGTTAATTCAATCCATAACTTTTTAAATAAGTGTATCGTTAACAAATAATTGTTAATATATTAGTAACAACACCTAAATTGACGAGTAATTTGAGAAATTGGTGAAAATTTTTGATGTTCTTGTGCACACGATCGTGTGTCCCATCGTGTGCATATAAACTTTTGGTATTTTTGCCAATTTGATTTATTGTGTTATCTAGAAGGATGTTTTGTGATTCAAAAATTGCTTGTTCAAACATTAATTACTATATAGCTTCTTATACAAACTCGTATTTGTCATTTCGTTGTAATTCATTAGTATATGAGATATTTCATCGAGATGATGAACTTATCCATACGAACTAATACACTGAGAACAGATAGACTACACATGATATGCAATATATTATGTTAATTCAATCAATAACTTTTTAAATAAGTGTATCGTTAACAAATAATTGTTAATATATTAGTAACAACACATAAATTGACGAGTAATTGGTGAAAATTTTTGATGTTCTTGTGCACACGATCGTGTGTCCCATCGTGGGCACGACCGTGTGTCCCATCGTGTGCATATAAACTTTTGGTATTATTGCCAATTTGATTTATTGTGTTATCTAGAAGGATGTTTTGTGATTCAAAAATTGCTTGTTCAAATATTAATTACTATATAGCTTCTTATACAAACTCGTATTTGTCATTTCGTTGTAATTCATTAGTATATGAGATATTTCATCCAGATGATGAACTTATCCGTACGAACTAATACACTGAGAACAGATAGACTACACATGATATGCAATATATTATGTTAATTCAATCAATAACTTTTTAAATAAGTGTATCGAAATAATTGTTAATATATTAGTAACAACACCTAAATTGACGAGTAATTGGTGAAAATTTTTGATGTTCTTGTGCACACGATCGTGTGTCCCATCGTGGGCACGACCGTGTGTCCCATCGTGTGCATATAAACTTTTGGTATTTTTGCCAATTTGATTTATTGTGTTATCTAGAAGGATGTTTTGTGATTCAAAAATTGCTTGTTCAAATATTAATTACTATATAGCTTCTTATACAAACTCGTATTTGTCATTTCGTTGTAATTCATTAGTATATGAGATATTTCATCCAGATGATGAACTTATCCGTACGAACTAATACACTGAGAACAGATAGACTACACATGATATGCAATATATTATGTTAATTCAATCAATAACTTTTTAAATAAGTGTATTGTTAACAAATAATTGTTAATATATTAGTAACAACACCTAAATTGACGAGTAATTGGTGAAAATTTTTGATGTTCTTGTGCACACGATCGTGTGTCCCATCGTGGGCACGACCGTGTGTCCCGTCGTGTGCATATAAACTTTTGGTATTTTTGCCAATTTGATTTATTGTGTTATCTAGAAGGATGTTTTGTGATTCAAAAATTGCTTGTTCAAACATTAATTACTATATAGCTTCTTATACAAACTCGTATTTGTCATTTCGTTGTAATTCATTAGTATATGAGATATTTCATCCAGATGATGAACTTATCCGTACGAACTAATACACTGAGAACAGATAGACTACACATGATATGCAATATATTATGTTAATTCAATCAATAACTTTTTACATAAGTGTATCATTAACAAATAATTGTTAATATATTAGTAACAACACCTAAATTGACGAGTAATTTGAGAAATTGGTGAAAATTTTTGATGTTCTTGTGCACACGATCGTGTGTCCCATCGTGTGCATATAAACTTTTGGTATTTTTGCCAATTTTATTTATTGTGTTATCTAGAAGGATGTTCTTTGATTCAAAAATTGCTTGTTCAAACATTAATTACTATATAGCTTCTTATACAAACACGTATTTGTCATTTCGTTGTAATTCATTAGTATATGAGATATTTCATCCAGATGATGAACTTATCCGTACGAACTAATTCACTGAGAACAGATAGACTACACATGATATGCAATATATTATGTTAATTCAATCAATAACTTTTTAAATAAGTGTATCATTAACAAATAATTGTTAATATATTAGTAACAACACCTAAATTGACGAGTAATTTGAGAAAATTTTTGATGTTCTTGTGCACACGATCGTGTGTCCCATCGTGTGCATATAAACTTTTGGTATTTTTGCCATTTTGATTTATTGTGTTATCTAGAAGGATGTTTTGTGATTCAAAAATTGCTTGTTCAAACATTAATTACTATATAGCTTCTTATACAAACTCGTATTTGTCATTTCGTTGTAATTCATTAGTATATGAGATATTTTTCATCCAGATGATGAAGTTATCCGTACGAACTAATACACTGAGAACAGATAGACTACACATGATATGCAATATATTATGTTAATTCAATCAATAACTTTTTAAATAAGTGTATCGTTAACAAACAATTGTTAATATATTAGTAACAACACCTAAATTGACGAGTAATTTGAGAAATTGGTGAAAATTTTTGATGTTCTTGTGCACACGATTGTGTGTCCCATCGTGTGCATATAAACTTTTGGTATTTTTGTCAATTTGATTTATTGTGTTATCTAGAAGGATGTTTTGTGATTCAAAAATTGCTTGTTCAAACATTAATTACTATATAGCTTCTTATACAAACTCGTATTTTTCATTTCGTTGTAATTCATTAGTATATGAGATATTTCATCGAGATGATGAACTTATCCGTACGAACTAATACACTGATAACAGATAGACTACACATGATATGCAATATATTATGTTAATTCAATCAATAACTTTTTAAATAAGTGTATCGTTAACAAATAATTGTTAATATATTAGTAACAACACATAAATTGATGAGTAATTGGTGAAATTTTTTATGTTCTTGTGCACACGATCATGTGTCCCATCGTGGGTGTAATATCCGGATTTATTACGGTGTGTTTCATCTGTATTCAAACCCTGTATTATTCGGATTTGTGGTTTTGATTATTGGAGTATGATATTTATTGCATTGATATCATTGTACATAAGTATAGAAACATGCAAAATTTCTCATGCAAACTCGTGATATCGCATGCTAAGAATGTAGCTTAACGCGCGCTATCAGGCTACTACTAGCGCACGCTATGCATATAGGAGTTGCGTGCGCTAAGAACTCAATTATTGAGCGGTACGGCTAGCACATGCGCCAGCCGGGACATGGGTCCGGATAAGATTCCCGCGGATGAACCTGGACAGTTCTGAAGTCAACTCTTATTAGCGCGCGCTAAGGAGAGCTTAGTAGCGTGCGCTAACTTGTTAAAATGCAGAATATTATAAATGGGACAACAACCCGTTTTGGCTTTCATTTCTTTCGCGCATTCTTCTCCTTGAGAGGCCAGAGAGCTTTAATCACCCCTCTAACACACTTAGAACATATATTAGTGATCCTTGTGTAACACCCCCAATCCGCTCAGGGATATTACACGCCGTAGAACCCTTCCTCAAGGATCTACCAGGCTGGTAACGACATATAACAACTCAACCATGCCTTTAAGGCTAAAATGACTCAGTAGACCGATTTGGTCTTTCAACAAATACATACAACTCAAATACAATTCATGCCCACGCAGGGGTCAAAATACAATAAACTCCCGTACAACGGGGAAAAGATACTGCAGCGGAAAAGAAAATACAACTAGACCAATACGACATCAACGGATCCTCGTGTGATTAGTATCGTTCATCTTTCATCATCCTTCGTGCCGACCCTGTGTTATGCTCCAAAACCTGAATGCAAAATAGACATCCACCCCGAATACTCGGGGGTTAGCAAAACTCCACCGTTTTGCTAGTGCAAATACAAAGTGCAAATACGAGCCATACAATTCACATTCCACGAATAACAATAACCAGGAATCCTCAAAGATCCCAACGAAACGAAAAGTACTTCTCGAGGCAAGGGTTTGAGAAAACCTTTAAAAATCGAAATACCATAAATCAATGGAAATAATTTATAAGACGGTTTAGAATGCCATCGAGAGTTTTAATAGAAAACCATTTAGGATTATCAAATCCTACTTTTCAAAATCCACAAGACAAAAGGGGTCACCGCCCAAATCTTTACTTTCCGAAAATGACATTTACCAACCCGTTGGGATTTTAGCCCCAAATCCATAAAACGACTTTTACAAAACCATTGGGATTTTAGCCCCAAATCTCATCAACTCACAGTACACAAGAACGACCACAAGGCTCGTCTCCCAACATCAAAATCCACAAATAAAGGATTTAAAACAAACAACAAAATACTCTAGTGCCATCCTAGCCAAGTAAGCCAAACGAACACTTACCTCTTACACACTTAGTCGATGCATGCAATCATGAAAACACAGTTCCAAAACACTCATTTCCGGAAATGCCAATGATCAAACCACATTTGTAAAAATTCACCACAATTAACCGCGGACCCACAGCTTCATGGATCCCTGCCGAGACCCCGTCGGATCTAACCCACAGTGGTTAAAAGCAAGCTCGCGGTCCCACAGCTTCGTGGAGCCCTACCGAGACCCCGTCGGATCTAACCCGCAGTGAGCATACACACACACACACGTTACTCATGCAATACTAACATGCTAAGAATGTAAGTTCATTAAGAATACTCACTAGAGATGGCCATTAACTCGACATCATTATCAAACTCTTCAAAACACAATAACAAGATTAAATACGGAATACACGATTCCATAAATTTAAACAATAGGAGTATCATCATCAAATCCTTCAACGTTCAAAATAATCAAATCATAATAAATTCCCAAAACACACCGTTCACAAAACACACACGCATTTGAAAGAAAGCCTTTAACGAGGCCAAACTGAAATCTTTTGAAACTTCGTTTCAAACAACCAAACAAACACACTAATACGATCACCGATCATCATATCCACAAAATAAGAAAAGTATGGGCAAGGTACTTGCCTCGATATCACGAGCAATGGAAAAGTGAACGGATACGGCCGGGTAGCCCTCAAATCCCCGAACACTATCTAGAACGCGATAACACCGAAATTACTACGGGAAAACACCACATGAATCATCAATCACCAACGGAATTCAACATCGGAATCATAGAGCACCTATAATCCTCCGTAAGGAATAATAAAACATGATTACGACGAGAATCAAGGCCGAAAACAACGGAAATCCCAACAAACTATCAAAGGGAACTCATTCGAACATTTAATCGAACATTAAATATTCAAGACCCTTCAAGAACAAAGAAATCACCTCTCGGGTCGAACGAACCAAAGATACCGAGATCCAACCGTAGAACAAGTTCAAAACAACGTTTATACAACAACTAATTGATCAAAAACGGATTGGAATCGAAATCAAAAAGGAAAATCCCCAAATCTACAAAAACAAGGGTTCAAGCCACAATACCTTGATTTGGATGAAGGATTCAAGTAGAGGTCGAAAATCTTCAACAAGACTTGAGGAGGATGATCTCTACAAGTTTTGGAGCACTCAAATCGCCCAAAATCGCCATCAAATCGCCTAAGATGAAGGAGGAAGAAGAGAGGAGAAAAAATGAAGTTTTTCTCCTCGCAAATCTGCTAAAAAACGCAAAAAAGCCCGTGTGCCGCGGCACAGGATGAGTGTGCCGCGGCCCAGGGCCACCAAAAATGCCCAGGAATTAGCTTAGTGCCGCGGCACAACCTGAGTGTGCCGCGGCTGCATGACCTCCTTCAACACCAAAAAGGCACACCGTGCAGTCTTCGCTATTTCGACCATAACTCCTTCGTCTGGACTCCGATTGACTCATCGTTTGAACCATTGGAAAGCTAACTTGATTCTATATAACGTTGCAAAGATTCAGAATTTCTGGAGTTTCCAAGAATTAATGGTGACTTTACAAAGTCGAACTCCCACGTGAAAAAGTCGATTAAGGACACGGAACTCAACCAAACGACACTGAAACGAACTCGGATGACAAAAAGTGCAGAATTAATCATTCTCGGAATGACGAAACGGTCATGATAGAGTTGTCAAAACGAACTTCCTCCGAAAAAAGAAAATTACCGAAATTCGAAATTGCGGATATTACACCTTGAATATTGGTTATCACTTGTGAGTGATCATTGAAGAGAAGTAACATCTTGGAGTGGTACATAACCAACTGGAGTCGGATTCTACCTTGTGGTTCAGAGATTTCATCATATTAAGGTATGTTGATTCCATCTTCAACTCTAGATTCGTATTATGGAGAAAAAGATGATCATGTTATCGAGATATTGAATTTCATTAGTGAATTATTCAACAACATCATGTTTAGAAGATTGGAATATCTACAATTACGATATTATTGTTGGAACCTTGAAGTCGGAATCCTAGTACTTCAAATGATGAGAGAAACATTCTGATGTTAACAATCCTTATGATTTATGTTATCTTTGTGATCATGAATTGGAGGTGATATTATTAGAACTTAAAGGAAGAATCATCTTAGGAAATATTCTTTCGTATAAGTTGGAATTGTTAGTTCACCTCAAGATGAAGTCTGAATATGTATAATGATAGTAGAATCTAATACATCAACCGGAGATCACCAACTTCGCATGAGAATTGTAATCAAGATGGATTATGGTGTTATGACGATTATACGTATACTTGCATCTCGAAGTTGTTATTATCCTTGAGATCATTCATAAGGGTTATGAACATAACATGAAGTCGGATAACAAACATCAAATCACTGAGGAATTCGTTTACTTCATCACCATTTGTATAATCTGCTGCCCTCAGTGAACTGCCATGCACTCTTAGCGTGCGCTAAGCTACGTTAATTAACGTGCGCTATCGTGTATGTTTAGCGTACGCCACATTTGCAACTTAGCGTGCGCTAAGTCATCAGGCGAGTCAGTCAGCTGATCAGTGAGGTACTGACCGTGCATGGTTAGCGTACGCTAGGCTGTGTGTATTGCGTGCGCTAACGAGTAACATTAACGTACGCTACATAGGATGCGTAGCGTGCGTTAAGCTATCCAGACAGATTGCATATTTAGGACTTCCTACTGTAATTGTTGAATTGTTAGACGTTCATACGACATGAAATGAATCCCGTGCTATTTCTTTTGTTAAGGTTCGAGCTTAACACGTGATTGATCGAAGGGGACGACCTTCGAGTATTTTGATATTCGTGGAAGTTTATTCTTGTCAACGAACCGAGGCAAGTACTCTAATTAGAATTGTTTATATTATGACAATTATGATGT
Source organism: Orobanche coerulescens (assembly GCA_033398695.1). Lineage (NCBI taxonomy): Eukaryota > Viridiplantae > Streptophyta > Magnoliopsida > Lamiales > Orobanchaceae > Orobanche > Orobanche coerulescens. Next base: position 121,892,921 of record CM065816.1, read on the forward strand.
GATTGTATCGTGTAAATATGTTATGAATATATGTCCACCATGCGTTGATCCGACGGGAATCATCATGGGAATCTATAGTTGTGTGCGCTGGATCGTTGGACAGGTAGTTCCACCATGTATTGGTCCGACGGGATCATCATGGGAATCTATAGCTGTGTGCGCTGGATCGTTGGAATACCATCAATATGTTGAAACTGTTATGATATGATATGTGTTGTGGATATTCTCGTTGGAGAAACTTGTTATAATATAATTGTTGATTATATCACTGTTGTATGATTATTGTACTTGTACTAGCATCGTTGTGCTAACCCATTCGGGGGTGAACATTTGTGTATGTTCAGGATCCAGAAGAGCGGGGAAACAACCACTGGAGATGCATGACGACGAGGGTGCAGAGTGATGTTCCGGATGGGTTTACTGTCTGTTATTTGTTGGTTATTTTAATAAGTACTCGAGTACGTTGTCGATTTATAATGTTTGGATTTTAGTGATGTAATAATAACTCTTCATGGAATATTTGTAATTTCGATTTTGAACCAGTCGGTTAAATTTTATTTCAGAAATTTCATAACTGGTATCTGTTATTGTCATTTCCTTTATTCAGCCTTGTAAATTCTTATGTAAAGGATTTACGGCGCTGTAATATTCCTGAATATATCGGGGGTGTTACAGAATATGGTATCGGAGCTAAGATTTTGGATATCTTGGCCATTGGGTTAAAATAGGGGTCATTTACGTCTTTTGAGGTAACCGGCCGTGAATGACATCACTGTACTGCCTACGTCTTCATGCGAACGGTGGTTGTAAGTTCCTAAACTCTATCTCGTTCTTTACATGTTGTACTTTTTATACTTGAACATTAGAACAATGTTGTTTCCTGTATATTAAGTACTTGTGCTTACAGTATGTTGAGAGGCGGACGTGGACGTGGTCGCGGTCGTGGACGCGGACGAAGGAATGCTGAAAGGGAGGCGTCGCTAATCAGGCTAGTCATAGCTCAGGCGAGCCGCAACAATCCATCAATAACAAACCGGAACCTGGTGTACCAGAAATCCTTCGTCAAGTCGTGAACCAGATGACTCAGTTCGCTCAGGTCATGGACCGAATGCAAGTGGCGGCAGGAATTCAGCAGGGAGATGGACAACAAAGGATTCCAGAAATGGGAAATCGAGGTGACCGATGGTTACAAGAGGTGGCAAAGATGCAACCACCCAAATTTGACGGCTTTTCCGAGACTCCCACTTGGGACCATTGGTTGAAGGAACTGGAGAAAATCTTTGCCGGAATTAATTGCCCGGACGACAGGAGAGCTCCTATTGCCCAGTACTTTCTGATAGGGGAAGCATCCGAGTGGTGGGAAGCTATCCGACCTGTAGATCATGATGCCGATTGGACGGAATTTAAAATGATGATGGAAGCTCAGTATTTCCCTCGTCCTGTGAGGGAAGCCAAAATTCGGGAGTTTTTCTCCGCTCAGCCATCAGACGAACCCGTATCCCAGACGATTAAGACGTTTAATCAGCAATTAGCATTTGTTCGACATCTGGTCAGAACAGATGCGGAGATGATGATTCATTTTGAAATGAGAATGAAACCAGAAATCCAGAGGTACATGTCCGGTTTTGAATGTACCACTCTCTGCCAATACCAGGATAAGGCGTTGGCGTACGAAATAAAAGAAGCGGCAATGGAGAAGTTTATGGAGTTGAAGAAACAGAAAGTCTCTGGTACTTTTACAGAGCACAAGAGCAGTGGGCCCCGCAAGTCCCAGTCTTCTTTTTCTTTCAAGAAACCTCCGCACCCATCTAAGAGCGGAAAGAATTACGGAACAGTGTCAGCCACGACGGATACAGCTAGGAAGTGCTTTAATTGTGGTCGCCCAGGCCACCTTTGGCGTGATTGTTTGCGCACCCCAGTTACATGTTTTGACTGCGGACAGGAAGGGCACCGTGAGACGTTTTGCAAGTACACCACCAAATACAATGGAACCCGTTCATCACAGCCAGTTCTGAAGGAAGCTAGTATCCAACAGATGCAACAAAGTGTTCAGATGCCTCAGAATTTTGGCCGTGGACGAGGCAGAGGACAATGGGACCGAAAGGGGACATCGAGTGCCGGATCTGTTCCCCCACGTCTGTATGAGATGAGGAGGACAGATGATCAGGATGCTGCTGTCGCATCAGGTACCGTCCAAATCCTTTCCCAGCCAGTTAGCATTTTATTCGATACAGGAGGTACACATTATTTTATATCTTTGTCTTGTGTAAATCGTTTGAATATTTCCGGTTTTCATACTTGTGAACCTTATGTGGTTGGTTTACCGAGTGGAGAGAGGATTGTTGGGAACTTAGAGACTAGAGATTTTCCTGTATTATTTGGGGGTAGGGAGTGGCTCTCAAATCTGATTGTGATAGAAATGCAAGGAGATGACCTGATACTCGGAGACAATTGGCTTAATCGATATGGAGCTATTGTAAACTACCGAAGGAAGAATATTTTGCTGATCACTGACGATGGATCCGAAGTACTGTTTGAAGGATGGAAACCAGGGAGCTCAGAAAAGTTGATCAAAGCAATGAAAGCTGTCAAATTGTTGAAGCAGGGCTGTATCGGGTATTGGTGCTATGCAATGAAGAAAGAAAATGAAATTATGAAACTTTCATCCATTCCTGTTGTGAATGAATTTCCAGAGGTATTTCATGATGAATTACCTGGACTACCTCCACGACGGGATGTAGAATTCATTATTGAGCTGGAACCTGGAGCTACACCAATTTCTAAGGCGCCGTATCGTATGGCACCTACTGAAATGTATGAACTGAAGAAGCAACTGGAGGAGTTACTGGACAAAGGCTATATTCAGCCAAGCGTTTCGCCCTGGGGAGCGCCAGTTCTTTTTGTCCGAAAGAAGGATGGATCGCTTCGACTGTGTATTGACTATCGAGAGCTGAACAAGATGACGATTAAGAACAAGTATCCGTTGCCACGGATTGATGATATGTCTGACCAGTTGCAAGGGGCAACAGTATTTTCTAAAATCGATCTGTGATCAGGGTATCATCAGCTGAGGATTAAGGAATCTGATGTTCCGAAGTCAGCATTCAGAACTCGCTACGAACACTATGAGTTTGTAGTGATGCCATTCGGTCTCACTAATGCACCTGCTGTATTCATGCAGTTGATGAACCGAGTGTTCATCGAATATTTGGATAAATTTGTGGTCGTGTTCATTGATGACATTCTGGTGTATTCTAAGAACCCGGAAGAGCATGCACATCATTTGCGGATTGTATTAGAACTTTTGAGAAGCGAGCAATTGTACGCCAAACTTTCTAAGTGTGAATTCTGGCTAAAGGAACTAATGTTCCTCGGTCATGTGGTATCAGCGGAAGGAGTCCGAGTAGATCCGCAGAAAATCGAAGCAATTATGGATTGGAAACCTTCGAAGAGCATGAAAGAAGTCCGAAGTTTCTTAGGACTTGCTGGGTATTATCGTCGGTTCGTGGAAGGGTTTTCCAAAATCTCCCGCCCACTTACTCGACTCCTGCAGAAAACTCAAAAGTTTGAGTGGAACGAGTCGTGTCAGACTAGTTTTGACGAATTGAAGAAGAGATTGACGACGGCACCGATTCTATCACTTCCACAGGGGACTGGAGGATTCATAGTTTACAGTGATGCTTCGAACCAAGGACTCGGGTGCGTATTGATGCAAAATGATAAGGTGATCGCTTATGCGTCGCGACAGCTGAAACCTTATGAAGTGAATTACCCAACACATGATTTGGAGCTAGCCGCAGTAGTTTTTGCTTTGAAGATCTGGAGGCATTACCTGTACAGGACTCACTGTCAGATCTTTATAGAACATAAGAGTCTCAAGTACATATTCAGTCAGAAAGAGTTGAACATGCGGCAAAGAAGATGGTTAGAGCTGATCAAGGACTATGAATTGGAGATTTTGTATCATCCATGCAAAGCAAATGTAGTGGCCGATGCACTTAGCCGCAAGCCTGTTTCTATTCAGATGCTGGAGACGCTGACCTCCCAACTTGGCCTTCAACGAGAGATGATTCGTGAAGGAATTGAAGTGTGGTTACAAAGAGTCCAAGGACAACTGTGCGTGATGGAGATAACTTCATCATTAACCGAAGAAATCAAATCTAGACAGGCAGATGATCCTCTGATGATTCGGTTACGTGATGAAGTGATCAAAGGAAAGGCCCCTGGATTCATAATTCATGATGATGGAGTATTGAGATTTCAGAACCGACTCTGCGTTCCCGATGATGATGTTCTGAAACAGACGATTATGAAGGAAGCTCACAGTTCGCCCTATTCTATCCACCCGGGCACCAGTAAAATGTATAAGGACTTGAAGCAGAATTTCTGGTGGGGCAACATGAAGAAAGATGTAGCGGACTATGTTTCGAAATGCTTGACTTGTCAGCATGTTAAGATCGAGCATCAACGGCCTGCCGGAATGTTGAAGCCGCTCCCAATTCCTGAATGGAAGTGGGAGGACATATCGATGGACTTTATCACTAGTATGCCGAGGACCAAGACGGGAATGAACATGATTTGGGTGATAGTTGATCGTTTAACCAAATCAGCTCATTTCCTAAGCATTAAGGACACATGGGGACCAGAGAAATTGGCGCGAGTATTTATTTCGGAGATAGTTCGATTGCATGGTACGCCGAAAACCATTGTTTCTGATCGAGATGTCCGTTTTGTGTCTCACTTTTGGAAAGCAGTTCATAAGGCCTTAGGGACCGAATTGAACTTCAGCACAGCTTGTCACCCAAAGACTGATGGACAGTCAGAGAGGACTATTCAAACAGTGGAAGATATGCTGAGGGCTTGTGCCTTAGATTGGTCAACTGATTGGGAAGTTCACCTACCGTTGATTGAATTTACCTACAATAATAGTTGGCATGCTTCCATTAAGATGGCACCATTCGAGGCATTATACGGGAGGAGATGCAGATCGCCCCTATGCTGGGACGATTCATCAGACTTGATCGGAACAGAACTAGAGTTGATCGTGCAGACTCGAGAGAAGATAGCCTTGATTCGTGAAAGGCTGTTAACCGCCCAAAGTCGCCAGAAATCTTACGCAGACGTACGTCGTCGCCCATTAGAGTTCAGTACTGGAGACCACGTACTGTTGAAGGTTTCTCCTACTCGAGGAATCTTTCGTTTCGGAAGGAAAGGAAAACTGAGTCCGAGATATATCGGACCATTTGAGATCCTTGAGAGAGTTGGAGAGTGAGCATACAGATTGGCATTGCCGCCGTCATTGTGCCATGTTCATAACGTGTTCCACGTATCCCAGTTACAGAGGTATATACTAGATCCTAGTCATGTCATTGATTTCGGCGAGATCGAAGTTGCTCAAGATGGGACGTTTGAAGAAAGACCGGTCAAGATACTCGAGAGTCGAGTTAAGCAGTTGAGGAACAAACCAATCGTTTTGGTCAAAGTTTAATGGTCACGCCATGGAGTGGAAGAAGCCACATGGGAAACGGAAGATGGCATGAAATCCAAATATCCCGAGTTATTTTCGTCTTGAGTTTCGGGACGAAACTCCTTTTTAGTAGGAGAGTATGTATTATCCGGATTTATTACGGTGTATTTCATCTGTATTCAAACCCTGTATTATTCGGATTTGTGGTTTTGATTATTGGAGTATGATATTTATTGCATTGATATCATTGTACATAAGTATAGAAACATGCAAAATTTCTCATGCAAACTCGTGATAGCGCACTCTAAGAATGTAGCTTAACGCGCGCTATCAGGCTACTACTAGCGCACGCTATGCATATAGGAGTTGCGTGCGCTAAGAACTCAATTATTGAGCGGGACGGCTAGCACATGCGCCAGCCGGGACATGGGTCCGGATAAGATTCCCGCGGATGAACCTGGACAGTTCTGAAGTCAACTCTTATTAGCGCGCGCTAAGGAGAGCTTAGTAGCGTGCGCTAACTTGTTAAAATGCAGAATATTATAAATGGGACAACAACCCGTTTTGGCTTTCATTTCTTTCGCCCATTCTTCATTCTTGAGAGGCCAGAGAGCTTTAATCACCCCTCTAACACACTTAGAACATATATTAGTGATCCTTGAATATTGGTTATCACTTGTGAGTGATCATTGAAGAGAAGTAACATCTTGGAGTGGAACATAACCAACCGGAGTCGGATTCTACCTTGTGGTTCAGAGATTTCGTCATATTAAGGTATGCTGATTCCATCTTCAACTCTAGATTCGTATTATGGAGAATAAGATGATCATGTTATCGAAATATTGAATTTCATTAGTGAATTATTCAACAACATCATGTTTAGAAGATTGGAATGTCTACAATTACGATATTATTGTTGGAACCTTGAAGTCGGAATCCTAGTACTTCAAATGATGAGAGAAACATTCTGAAGTTAACAATCCTTATGATTTATGTTATCTTTGTGATCATGAATTGGAGGTGATATTATTAGAACTTAAAGGAAGAATCATCTTAGGAAATATTCTTTCGTATAAGTTGGAACTGTTAGTTCACCTCAAGATGAAGTCTGAATATGTATAATGATAGTAGAATCTAATACATCAACCGAAGATCACCAACTTCGCATGAGAATTGTAATCAAGATGGATTATGGTGTTATGACGATTATACGTATACTTGCATCTCGAAGTTGTTATTATCCTTGAGATCATTCATAAGGGTTATGAACATAACATGAAGTCGGATAACAAACATCAAATCACTGAGGAATTCGTTTACTTCATCACCATTTGTATAATCTGCTGCCCTCCAGTGAACTGCCATGCACTCTTAGCGTGCGCTAAGCTACGTTAATTAACGTGCGCTATCGTGTATGTTTAGCGTACGCCACATTTGCAACTTAGTGTGCGCTAAGTCATCAGGCGAGTCAGTCAGCTGATCAGTGAGGTACTGACCGTGCATGGTTAGCGTATGTTAGGCTGTGTGTATTGCGTGCGCTAACGAGTAGCATTAACGTACGCTACATGGGATGTGTAGCGTGCGTTAAGCTATCCAGATAGATTGCATATTTAGGACTTCCTACCGTAATTATTGAATTGACGTTCGTACGGCATGAAATGAATCCCGTGCTATTTCTTTTGTTAAGGTTCGAGCTTAACACGTGATTGATCGAAGGGGACGACCTTCGAGTATTTTGATATTCGTGGAAGTTTATTCTTGTCAACGAACCGAGGCAAGTACTCTAATTAGAATTGTTTATATTATGACAATTATGATGTGATTGTATCGTGTAAATATGTTATGAATATATGTCCACCATGCGTTGATCCAACGGGAATCATCATGGGAATCTATAGCTGTGTGCGCTGGATCGTTGGACAGGTAGTTCCACCATGTGTTGGTCCGACGGGATCATCATGGGAATCTATAGCTGTGTGCGCTGGATCGTTGGAATACCATCAATATGTTGAAACTGTTATGATATGATATGTGTTGGGGATATTCTCGTTGGAGAAACTTGTTATGATATAATTGTTGATTATATCACTGTTGTATGATTATTGTACTTGTACTAGCATCGTTGTGCTAACCCCTTCGGGGGTGAACATTTGTGTATGTTCAGGATCCAGAAGAGCGGGGAAACAACCACTGGAGATGCATGACGACGAGGGTGCAGAGTGATGTTCCGGACGGGTTTACTGTCTGTTATTTGTTGGTTATTTTAATAAGTACTCGAGTACGTTGTCGATTTATAATGTTTGGATTTTAGTGATGTAATAATAACTCTTCATGGAATATTTGTAATTTCGATTTTGAACCAGTCGGTTGAATTTTATTTCAGAAATTTCATAACTGGTATCTGTTATTGTCATTTCCTTTATTCAGCCTTGTAAATTCTTATGTAAAGGATTTACGGCGCTGTAATATTCCTGAATATATCGGGGGTGTTACAGTGGGCACGACCGTGTGTCCCATCGTGTGCATATAAACTTTTGGTATTTTTGCCAATTTGATTTATTGTGTTATCTAGAAGGGTGTTTTGTGATTCAAAAATTGCTTGTTCAAACATTAATTACTATATAGCTTATTATACAAACTCGTATTTGTCATTTCGTTGTAATTCATTAGTATATGAGATATTTCATCCAGATGATTAACTTATCCATACGAACTAATACACTAAGAACAGATAGACTACACATGATATGCAATATATTATGTTAATTCAATCAATAACTTTTTAATAAGTGTATCATTAACAAATAATTGTTAATATATTAGTAACAACACCTAAATTGACGAGTAATTGGTGAAAATTTTTGATGTTCTTGTGCACACGATCGTGTGTCCCATCGTGTGCATATAAACTTTTGGTATTTTTGCCAATTTGATTTATTGTGTTATCTAGAAGGATGTTTTTTTATTCAAAAATTGCTTGTTCAAACATTAATTACTATATAGCTTCTTATACAGACACGTATTTGTCATTTCGTTGTAATTCATTAGTATATGAGATATTTCATCCAGATGATGAACTTATCCGTACGAACTAATACATTGAGAACAGATAGACTATACATGATATGCAATATATTATGTTAATTCAATCAATAACTTTTTAAATAAGTGTATCGTTAACAAATAATTGTTAATATATTAGTAACAACACCTAAATTGACGAGTAAATTGGTGAAAATTTTTGATGTTCTTGTGCACACGATCGTGTGTCCCATCGTGGGCACGACCGTGTGTCCCATCGTGTGCATACGTGGAGACAGTGCCAATTTGACACCATAGACACCGTGACACCTGGTTGCCAACGTGTCACACGATCGGAGCACACGATCGTGACCATCGTGTGCACCATCGTGTGTACTGCAAAGGGCAACATCAAATTATTTTATTATAAAATCCCATCGTGGGTCTCCCCCTTTTTCAATATAAGCCTATCTTCATTGACTGAGAGTGAAATACATGAACCGTAGCCCCCCTTTTCACTACAAACCCTAATCAATTAACATCAGTTAAAATCCATTAAAATCAAATACGTGAAATGAGCGGCCAATTACGAGAAAGCGATTTAGAAGGAATCGAAGCACTACCACCAAAAAAAGGAGGATACCTCCTCCCAATCCACCATACAGAACTAGGCCGAGAGGAAGATACTCAATGCTCAGAGTAAGTTTTTTGATTTTGTTGTATGTGTAGTGTGTACTGTGAATTAATGTGTTTCATGAAACAGGACCTATTTAAAAACACTGCGAGCACTCCAGTCATACTAGATGGTGATGATGATAATGATTTGGAGATTTCTGAGAAGACAAGTAAAGAAGTTATTTTAGAAGAGGAAGTTCATGAAGATGGTGATACAAGACTAAAGATACAGCAGCAGATGGGGGAAAAGGGATCCAAGTGATTGTGGTTTTTAAGTTATTATTAGATATTTTGGTGTGATGGTGATGAGCTTTTGTTTTGTAAAGTTATATGCTTTGGATATGCTTTTGCTGTAAACTATTGCTCTTTAAAGTGAGCTACTTTGTTATGGTTAATGTTTGGCTCCATAATCACCTTTATTTGCTTTACATCACTCAACACTTAAATTTAAATTCAAAGAAAAAGAAAATAGAAACAAAATTATGCATTTCAACTAATAATCAGAATACTGAATCAATACATTGTCCATCGAGGATCAAAATATCAGCACATGATTGTTGCTAGTAAGTCACAAAATATAATAATACATAAGCAATTTAAGTTTCATGGTATGGACATCCCCTTATGTCATGGTCATCATTACGGCAAATGTTACACCTCTTCTTCTGTCGGTGCCTTTGCCTCGTTTGTTCATCCATTCCTTGAGTTTCTTCAGGGATATTCAAATCCACACCACCTACGGGAATGAATGCTTTGCAAGATTTTCTATTGTGGCCGGTTCCTTTACACCTACCGCACACCTGAGGCCGTCCACCTGCGGGCAAATTTTCAACAGCAGACCGTGCGCGACTCATCTTTGGTCGGCTGGCTTGTTGTACCCCCTCTGGAGGTACGCAAACGATGGATGAGATCTCCAGTGGGATATTCCACTCATCAGGATGTAGGATGGGACTAATATGCTCCTTATAAGTCTCCCAAGGCCTTGTTGCTTGAAATAATGACTAACAAAATCATACACGGACAAACCATTGCTGGCGCGCCTGTGACAATAAGCAATTATGTCAAGGATGTTGTATAGGATAATGTATTTTTGATATTGATGAGGTGTAGGATAAATCCAGACCAGCCCTGTTTTGCACACGATGGCAGAACACGATCGTGCCGATCGTGGGTTACGATCGTGCCCATCATGGGTTACGATCGTACCGATCGTTGGTTATGATCATGCCGATCGTGGGTTATGATCGTGTGCATTCTGCCATGACCGTGGGCACGACCGTGAGCGTCTGACAGAACCCGCATGCCCACGGCCATGACCGTGTGCACACGACAGCATAGACAAAAACATTGAATGGCCATGACCATGTGCACACGACAGCATAGACAATTACCTTATAGCGGCAAAGGCATGACGACATGGAATCTGATCCAAATCAAACTCACGACAACAACATATCCATGTTCGAAGGTCGACCTCATAAGAAACTTTGTTTTCTTCGACTTTATAAACAAGTGGCGTGGTAGCTCGAACGGTAAGAGTCAGACTGGCTTGCACAGAGTTAGAAAGCTTTTCAAAAGTGTGCATTGTCAACTCATGGTCTCTTGATGTAGCTTCTCCCCGCTTCTCATCAAACCAATTCTCTAAAATTAGGCGAAATATCTCAAGTAACGAGCAAACAAGTAAACGCCTCGCCCACAACATACGATTATTAAAGCATTCAACAGTGTTGTGTCGAGAATTATACTCTCCGACCGGCGATCGCCTCAGAGATCGGGCGACCTAGCCATTGCCGAACAGTCGAGACAGAACTGCCGACCAGCGACCAGGCGACCTAGTCTTAGCCCCGCAGACAAGATGGATCGGCCGACCGAAGGTCCCAGGACAAGTCCCGGTGCCAAGCGATCGACATCTAAGACGATCGTCTCTCGGTACTTGGCGATCGACTCCTGGCGACCGACTAGCAAACGATCATCTCTCGGCACTCGCCGACCGACCCTTGGTGACCGAGCGATGCCAACCCCTGGCGATCGACCTCTGACGATCGCTTCATGCCGCTCGAAGCCGACGATCACCCAGTCGGCAAAGGCCGAAGCTCAGGACAGAGCCCACGTGCAGTGCCAAGACAAGATCCGCATATCACGGATCGTTGACCACAGCCTGTCAGCATCTTCCCACCAACCGACAGGCCCGGCGAAAGGTGTCCGTGGGACCGCCTGTGACAGTGACTCCGGACGCATGCTGGCTCCTTATTGGACGGCACAGCTGGCTGCCAGCAGCTGCCTTGGACTTTAGGCAGACTGCCCATGTGACTTGAAGATGATCGCCCCATTATTTTATTAGCCGAAAGGCGATCGCCCGCCAGAAGACAAGGCTCCTCAGCCCCTATAAATAGAGGGCAGCCTGCACTTGTCCAAGGACCGAACTTTTGATTCTCTAAAGTCCATCTCTCCAAGTAATACACACAACTTGGCTTTCTCCTACTCTTGGCAACAGCTATCTTTCGGTTCCTTCTTCTCTCTCCACCTCTCTCATACAGAAGATGATCGGCCGAGAGCAAGAACACCAAGGCTTCGCTTAAGAGCTGGATTATAGGATCTCTTTACACTCATTGTACTTAGATTCTCACATTAATACTTGTATCCACGAATATTTGTATTAATAAAATCTCGCGAGAGCATTCAAGCCCGGGCCTAACAAACCCGGAAAATCTTGTGTTATTTACACCCTCTCGGAAGTGCTCCCGCAACCTTGTTTGTTGTCCGTCCATTCCAATAGTATTTAATCTTCGGATAAATATTTCGGGCAACAACAAACAGGATTGGATGTCAAGAAGTTATAGCGTCATACCGGACACTTCGACCTAGCCCACCTCTCTGGCCCAATTTCAGAAAGGCATCTGTGAGCCCCATTAGGGCTTTCGATATGTAGTTTCGAAAAGTAGTTTTCAAAAACTTCTTCACGATGCGTGTAGGCAGCAGTTCTAAAGAGTCCTATAGCATGCGCACCGTAGGAGGTTAGATTTTTTGCAAGATGGTGATAGCACAACCTGTGGAATGCATTCGGATAGACGGCTCGAACAGCATTCTGAATGCTCTTATGTTGGTCACTCACAATCAGTAAATCTTCCATCGGATTGTAACATCTGCACAGGTTACACTACGCCATATATGGGCTTCAGTCACACCTAAAAAAGTGTGTTCACAGCCCAAAAAGTGTTGGTAAAAGAAAAAAAACAAGCTACGGCTACACTTTGACCAAATTTGAGGGTGTTACAAAAATGGCCGCTACCATAGGGGTCTACGCTAACACTTTTATAGTTTCTCGTAACACTGCGAAAATGTGTAGCTATAGACCCCTATCCCAACACTTTTTGATTCTGTTCCTACACCTTAAGAGGTGTTGTTGTAGACCTATGCCAACGCCGTTATCTATGTGGTGACACCATTAAAAGTATAGCTGTAGACCTATGGCTACACCTGTTTAGTACTACTGTAACATAAAATTGTGAAACACTTCGATATTGTTGGCAACACCCTTTATCATTATGGCTACACTTGTTTCTTAAACAATTTAATATCTTTGGCTACACTATGTTATTCTTTTACCAACACGTAAAGAGTATATTTTTAGGGTCAATGGCTACATTTTCGCAGGTCTTTTACCAACACTCTAAATGCTAAAAATCAACATATGGTATTTAAAAATAGAGTTACCCATTAAAAATAAATTCAAACATCCCAATACATAAAAGGTTATCAAACAACCATCCAAATACATAAACCATCTGAAATAAATCCAAAATGAATATAAGGATGTTAAGGATCCTCGCAATGATTCGAATCACCAAAGGGCCGAGTATATCCACCCGTTACATAAAATGGTGATACTCATCACAGTTTGCATCCATGCTAATCTCAACAACACATTCAAAACCTGTAGTAGAAAAAAATTGCCGCTTAGGGTCTGTTTATCAAACGGAATCTGAATGCCAATTCCGAAATCTTGAATTTTGAAAACTAAAATGATAAATACAGATATTTTTAGCATGAGCAAATATTAGTTTATAAGATTATGGACTAATTATAAAATTAACCCTCAGGTTTTGCCTAACTACACAACAATTGTAGGCTTCGGGCAACCGAACAAAAATTTGATGTCCGAACAATTGTGGGGTTTGTTCAATTGAGTACTCCTGCACAGATTGACATGAATATAAACAACATATTTAAACTTATAAGACAGGATATAAAATTTAGTATTGGGAGACATATACCTTATGAAATATGGTATACGCAGCAGAAAGATAAATCTCGATGAATTTGGGTGCACGCCGACATCCCGGACAATGAAGAGGAGATAATCAACTGCGTATAGGCAATCAGGGAATGTTTATCGTATCCAACCATATACACAAATTTTATTTCGTAGAGAGTGAGAGATACTCGTTCCATAATTGTTCACGCCTACAATGGGGCTCTCTTAAAGGAATTGCAAATACCCCCTTGACATTTGTTTCTATCTTACAATGTGTAATCTTGATGGGTGAATTTGTGTTAAGAAAAGGGGAAATTGCAGAAACTATACCCGGGATTTGGCCTAATTGCAAAGAAAAACACCAGTTATATTTTATAATTACAGATAACCCCCTGACACTCATTGTTTTCTTACATAAGTGCACCATCGAGAGGGGAAAATTTGTTAAGTAAATAAATATCTCAAAAGATTATTTGTAATTTCAAAAGATAGGTGTCTTTTTTTTTGGTAATTATACTAAATCTGGGAGGTAGTTTTTGAAATTAACCCTGAAGAAAAATGCAAAACTACCTTAAGGGGGTACTGTCAACATATGATTTCCTTTTTTTAATAATCTGATCAAATCACAAGGGTAGTTTATGTAATTAAGCCAAAGTATATAGTGTTTACTTTCATGCTCTCCCCATTTCCCATCCGATGGCGCTTTGTACACCATACGGCCCAACGGAGTGAACTGATCAACTGGGACATCTTCAGCAGGGATACCAAGTTCATCCAACAACTTCCTCTGAGCAGCATTCCTCACCCCTACAAACGTACAAAATTGAGTAAGAGGAGATAATTCGTGTGAGAGGCAAAAGTCTCAACGTTCGAAAAAGAAACATGAAGACGATGAATTACCAAGAGCATTTTCTTCGACAAATTATAAGAGCCTGAATCCAACGTACTTTTATACATTAATCATGAACATGAAGGCATAAAATGGTAGATGGGGAGAATTAGTATGATATCTGCTGCAAGGACAGTGAAACTTGCACTTGATGTGTATATATCTCTTTGTACTAATTACTGCTATCACACAAGATATTGCCTTCCAAAATTGGGTTGCTTCAGGTAAAGGTACATCTTTCACCCTAATTATCTCCCCCCACCCCCACCCCCACCACCACCACCACCACCACTCACACACACACACACACACACAGAGAGAGACTGAGAAAAGTGCAGAATTAGTATTATGTTGGACAATATGATATATCATGTATATAACATTTCTACCAGGAGAGAATATAAGGACTAAGAGCAATTATTAATGCAGTCAAGTAACTTTAGAACTTCATTAATGGCTAGGTTAAATACATACCTATAGGGCAAAAATAAGGTGCAATAGCTTTTCCAGAGAATCTATGCAGAAAATAATCTAATTAAGGATTTGCAGAGCAGTGAAATATGACTTACTTTGATCAAAGTAACATTGATAGTTTTCCAACTACCAGAGCATCTCCATTGAGGTTGTGAATGTATTGTGTAAAATCTTATATGTCCAAATATTACACAGTGGAATATTACGCCGATAAAATTTTGACCTGTTTTGAGTCGTTTGACTAAGCTCCGCCATGTCGCCTTCTATAAAAATGAAGCCTTTTGTGACTGAAGCTTATGAATCTGAAAGTGACCGAGTGGAATAGAGAATCTCATACCACACACACATATAAGTACCTTGTCCAATCCTAAGACAACCACATTTTTATAAGATGTGGAAAAGTACCTGAACATAAACTAATATAGAAGAATATTAGAGATAAATCAATGGCTAGTTACAAAAAGTACCCCTGAGATTCGACCTAAGTACCCAAAAAAAAACTATCTAACCAACTTTCAAAGCTACAAAACATAGTCTTGAGATTTTATTCTGGCTCATATATTGTCCCCTTCATAGGCAGAGGAATTTCATAACCCCTTTCATGTTTATAAAAATAATGCAGTTAAACCCCTAATTATAACACTAATTCAAACCTGATAGGTATTTTTTTTTTTTGATAATTGGGAAGGTTAGTTGGGGTTTTTCTAAAGCAGCTGATAAACTATTTTTGAATATTTTGCCTAACTTCAAAAAAAGCACTTCGAGAAAACAACAAATATTATTTGTTCCATTAATCGTTTGATGCATCGTTGATTTAACAATTTTGAGGACATAATACTCCTCGGATATTTATTTTCCTTTTAGCATAACTTTATGCTTTAAGCAATTCTTTCTGTAGGGAAGCAAAAGGAGAAGATGCATTTACAAATTCCCAAAACCTTCAACGATTTATCAAAAAAGTTCATTAACGATTAAAATTTTTTTTACAGACACTCCTAAATTAGGGTATTGAAATCAAAGACGGAAGAAAAGTGAGAGAGAAATAACTCGAAAGGAAAAAAAAAAAAGGAAAAATACCCTAGCAGCTTTGACGAAGCCTTCAACGGAGTCCTCGATTGAAGGCGAGCCACGTCCCATACGAGAAGACATCACCTCAGCCATTGCAACGGGTCTGGACCCTCACGAACTCCGTCCAAAACATTTTGATCGTTGAAGGCCACCCTCGCAGCCCATGAAGCACCGGCCTAAGAATGAAAATATTTGTGATGAAGAAGAACGAAATGGGAAGAGAGCGATAAGAGTAGACGGGCGGTGAATAAAACAAGGAAATGAAAAAGGTTTTGGTGGCAGAAGGAGAGTTTGAGACGCCTGTTTGTGGAAGAGAGACGAAAGCGTGAAACTACCTCCACAAAAAAAGGAAGCGCAAAATTGAGAGGAAACGTTTTCGACCAAAGGGCCATTGCTATATATATATATATATATATATATATATATATATATAACTTATATATATTCTACTTATATTTATTTTTCCTACTTATATATATATATATATATATATATATATAGAGAGAGAGAGAGAGAGAGAGAAGATATACGGTACGAAATGTATTTACCGGTTGGCTCGTCAATGGTTGAGCTGTGAGAAAGTTGAGAGAAAGTGTTGGGAGTGAATAATTGAAATTTGACCCGCTTAATTGAAATATTTGGATAAAGATGAAGCCCGCCTATTTAATTGACTAACATTCGAACAATCATTGAGCTCGCCTATTTTTTATTGATTTTAAAGATCAACGGCTACACATTTTTAAAGACCAACGGCTACACCAACTTCAACGTTACCGTAGATACTGAATAACGTCTACCGTAACAGTGATTTATAGCAATGCTAACACCGAAAAAAAGTGTAGGCCTAGATCACTTTTAAGGAATATATGGTTACACTTTTACTTGTAACATTGAAAAAAGCGTTGTTAAAGCCCATATATGGCGTAGTGTTATACAGAAAATAAGTCCATGACTCGTCGTTCTCTATCGGACCGAGACCAACTGCAAGAGGAAATACATGCTCGTTCCCGTCAAATGAGATGGCTGCAAATAGAGTTCCTTTATTCCTTCCCTTCAGGTGGGTCCCATAAACTATCATCACCGGTCGAAGGCACATATCAAATGCCCTAATACTCTGTCCGAGTGCAACAAACATGTGGCAAAACACTCCCTCACGAGTCATCTGCAAATCATAAATTGTCCCTGGATTACGCTGTTTTAACAAATACAAATAAGATGGGAGCCTCTGATACGACTCATCAAAGCCGCCATATGTATTCTCTATCACTACATTCCTCGTCCGGAGAGCAAAACTGTATAGCATGTCAATGCCATACTCCCTACACATCTCTGCAATCATCTCCTTTGGCCTCAAAGTGACCCCCTCACCGGTCAATCTTTTAGCAAAATAATGGGCGGCAACCTCAGAAGTGACCGACTGTGCGGCAGCACGGTTCAAATAAGGGTGACAGTTGTGCTCCAATGTCAACTTAGTAATTCTCAAAATAGTTGCACCCTCAATAGCACACAACCGAAACTGACAATTTTTTCGCCCACTCTTACAGACAAACACTATACGTTTATCGGCGGAACAATCAGTGATACACTGTAGCATGTTTTCCATATGATACATTCCTACAGTTATCCTCAAATCTATCTTGGAACGAAATGTGGACCCCACCTCTAGCTGACCGGTAACCGGTGGAGGCTGCTCGACCCAATCCAAAGTCCCGGCACTACCGGGGTCTGGAAATGGAATGATCCAGTTACGCATTGATGGTAGATGCTCATCCTCGCTCGTAGATTGATGGTCGGATGAGAAGTTCCGACGACTCATAATCCTATCCATTTGGGCCGGTTGGCGAACCCAAGCAAGAAATTCCGCAGATAGTGACTCAAGCAAGTCTTTACAACAATCTTCATCTTCGGATGTATGCACCTCCTCATCTTCCTCATCTTCATCGTATTGATACTCTTTGGAAGGCATGTCATAATTTATGTTGCCGGGCTCTAATCTCGAGCTGCTACATCCCATATTAACCTCGGGAGTGGAAGAGTTTCTGTTCTCAACATAGACCTCAGGATCCTTCTTGTATTCTACTAGTAATCGAAGTATCTCGGTATCGCCCCGTAATAGGACTTTTACTTTGTTTCCCTTGGCCATGTGTGTCAAGTATCGGACTCATTTGGACCACCCAAACCCTCTCTGATAACCCCCACGAGGTTTGCACAACTAACTTTGCTCGTGTCGATATAGACAAAAAAGGAGTCCCCGTCTACATATGTCGATCGCTCCCAATGACCACCGTGATGTATCAAAATACGCTGCCACGACATCTGATTACAAAAAGATGAATAACTATTCAGAAAACTGAGCGAACAATATTATAAAACGGT
The DNA here is from genome assembly GCA_033398695.1 of Orobanche coerulescens. Taxonomy (NCBI): domain Eukaryota; kingdom Viridiplantae; phylum Streptophyta; class Magnoliopsida; order Lamiales; family Orobanchaceae; genus Orobanche; species Orobanche coerulescens. Next base: position 121,911,146 of record CM065816.1, read on the forward strand.
CTGCCTTGGACACGACTGATGCACACGGTCGTATACTACCGTGTGCAGTGATCGTGTGCAAGTTTCTGGCCTTGAACACGATCGCTGCACATGATTGTAGACGATCGTGTTAAACGATCGTGAACACGTTAGTGGTGCGCACGATGTCAAGGTCTTTGGACACGACCGTTGCACACGATCGTTGCACACGGTGGCTTCCCATCGTGTGCAGCGATCGTGTCCGTAAGAACAGATCGGGAATTTTTTTTCCATCGGTCAAATACTGATGCATACCTTCTTTATGAACCTAGAAGCACGACAAATGAAGTCCTATTTCAACGTCAACTTTTCTTTTCGAATAATCTTGTGATTTCTATAAGATTTTTGAGAGACCATTTGTCAAAAATGGTTGTGTTGTTTTGATGTATATGTTTGTAGTTAAATTTTGGTTGTTGGACATTAATATCGATCGGAGCAGATGAGGAAAGTAAAAAGGAAAAAAGAGAAGAAAAGTAGTTTAAATTAAATAAAATAAAAAAAAGTGAGAAGTCAACATTACAACAAAAGAGAGGTCATTTTAGTCTTTTTAATCAAAATGGTACTAAAAACTTATAGTTTTATGAATGAGGATATAGAACTTATCAATTTTATGATTTGGTATTAAAAATTGATTGGATGTAATATAAAGTACTAATTTTTTAGTAGGTTACATGGCCTTTATTTCGACGAGAACAACCTTGCTCCTTCCCAACGTTTAAATTAGGGATTTTCATATATTTATACAATGTTGAAAAAATTACAAAATTAGCGCTTTCGATACTTATAATTAATAGTTTGGTTACCTAAAATAATACATTCTGATATCAAATATTATTCGGTATCTAACATCTCAGCCCCTAATGAAGTATATTGCATTTAGATACTTGCAAGTAGCAGTTTGGTTACTCAATGCACGGTATTTGCAGCTGAAATCGTAATTCTTGTAATTATTTTAGTGTTAGTATTATTTTTATAATATTTTTATAAAATATACTCGATAGTGTAATTTTCTCTTTAAATTACTTAGTCAATCATTACTACTTATATCATAGGCATATCCGCAAAAGACAATAGGTAGTAATTAACAAAATTGTGAGTTATTCCAGTAATTTATGTATGTTCAAGCTTATTTGATATGTATGTTCAAATTTATTCGATATTTTATTGAGTTTTAATTTATATGCGGAAACTTGATTTGATTAATAATTGAGTTGTGATTGAACGAGTTTTAATCGAATCGAACACGAATCGAATTCGAGTAGTTTGATTTTTATGTTTGTTTTATAATTTTTATTCAAATCGAGTCGAATTCAAACAGAGCTTAAAAAAATCATACCAAATCAAACATACCCAGTATATCCCGCTCAGAGCAGGGTCTGGGGAGGGTAAGATGTACGCAGGCCATGCCGCTACATTTTATGGTAGGGAGGCTATTTCCGTGAAGACCCCCAGCTTCGTGCACAGCAAAATATTGAGTGATATATACAAAGAATCATAAGATTCTAAAAAGCTCAAGAGCTCAAAACCATACCTGAGCCCATGGCTTAATTCACATGAGACTTACCTAAGGGGACTTTGGCTACTACACTCTCGATGAACGCTGCTCTAACAGAAGAGAGGTTGACTCTACGCACAGCTCCCTCTAAAAAAATGCACAGCTCTAGGTCAAAGCTAACCGAGACAACCCAACCCTGAGGCTCTCTACTACTACTACACCGCTCCCTAAAAAGGAATCTGCAACTCTGATTTGGCGCCTCCAAGAGCACCTATCAACAGTCATGATCTCGGATAAGTTTAAGGCCTTCAAATCTAATCTCAGCTGCTCCTCCCACGTCCTCCTCGGTCTGCCTCTTCTCCTACCCCCTGCAACCAATAAACTCTCGACCCTCCTCACCGGAGCAGAAGCCTGCCTCCTGCGGACATGGCCAAACCATCTCAATCTCCCTTCCCTAACTTTCGCTGAAATGGGTGCCACTTCTAGCGCGTTCCTGAAAACCCCTTTCCGGATTCTATCCAACATTGTGCGACCAAACGACCAACGTAACATTCTCATTTCAGCAGCTTCCAACTTGCTCTCGGGCGACTTCTCAATCACCCAACATTCAGAGTCATACAACATTGCAGGTCTGATTGCCGCTCTATAGAATTTACCCTTCAACTTTAGAGGGACTTTCTTGTCGTGCAGGACCCCTGTCGCTGCTCTCCACCTTAGCCACTCCACCTTGATACGATGAGTGACATCATCTTCACACTCACCTTCCGTTTGAATGATCGAACCCAAATACTTGAACTTATCTGTACGGGGTACGATATGATCAGCAATCATTACCTCTACTTCTTCCTCATTGGTCTCACCACTAAAGTTACACCATAGATACTCGGTCTTGGACCGGCTCACATGCAAGCCCTGTGATTCTAACTTAGACCTCCATAACTCCAACTTTGAGTTCACCTTCCCCCTCGACTCTGCCACTAACACAATGTCGTCAACAAAAAGCATGCACCACGGGATGTCTTCTTGTATCCCCCGCGAAATGACGTCAAGGATTAGAACGAAGAGAAGGGGGCTTAGTGCCGACCCCTGGTGTAGCCCTATCTCAATCGGAAAATATTGGGTGTCACCAATTGGGATCCTAACGCAAGTCCTACCTTGGGAGTATATGTCTTGGATCACCCTAACGTGCGGCAACGACACCCTCCTCTCTGCTAGGCTCCTCCAAATAACATCACGTGGAATGCTATCATAAGCCTTCTCTAGATCAATGAACACCATATGGAGGTCCTTACGCCGCTCTCTAAACTTCTTCATAAGGCGTCTGGCGAGATGAATGGCCTCAGTCGTGGACCTCCCCGGCATGAAGCCAAATTGGTTCTCTGATATCTAAACTTCTCCTCTAACCCTGCATTCCACCACTCTTTCCCAAAGTTTCATAGTATGACTGGGGAACTTAATACCCCGATAGTTACTACAATTCTAAGCATCACCTTTGTTCTTGAAAAATGGCACCACAATACTATGCCTCCACTCCGTCAGCATCTTAGAATCTCTGAGGACGATGTTGAACAGCTCTGCTAGCCACAGAACTCCAACTTTTCCCAGACAATGGCACACCTCAATAGGGATCTGATCCGTGCCTATAGCCTTAGCTCTACCCATCTTCATTAGGGCACTCTTTACTTTCTCCTTGCTGATGCTCTCACAGGAACTTAAAGAACGAGCAGAAAGTTCAAAAAAATACCTATTCCACCTCTCCTTAATAGCAACATCGTTCACTAACACTTGGCCCAAATCATCCTTAATAAACTTAAAGGAACCGAGGTCGCGCCGCCCTCTATCCCTAGCTTTTGCTAGTTTAAAAATAGCATTCGCTTCTTCTTTGGTGTCTAGGCGCTTGTACATCTCCTCGTATGCCTCACCTTTGGCCTTTGTCACTGCCTTCTTAGCCTCTCTTTTCGCCACCTTGTAAGCTACAATCTTCAAGATTCTCTCCTCCCCAGCAATAACCACCAAAAGCTCCTTAAATAGCGCTTGTTTAGCCTTAACTTTCTTTTGAACCTCCTCATTCCACCACCATGCCTCCCTATGACCACTAGACCTGCCCGAAGAAACCCCTACGACCTTCTCGCCCACACTCCTAATAGCATTGGCCATGCTGGTCCACATAAGGTTAGCATCACCCCCTCGCAAAAAACCTCCTTTGCGGGTCAGAGACTCCCTGAATTCTGCCGCCTTCTCACCCTTCAGATCCTTCCAGAGAATCCTAGGTCTAGATTCTCTAGCCCTGCTAGCAATACGACCTCCCATGGATAAATATATAGCTAGCAGCCGGTGTTGATAAGCACAAGCCTCGCTCCAGAACATCTTGCAGTCCACGCACGCCCTAGCATCATGACTGCGTAAAAGAAGGTAGTTAATTTGTGTGTTGTGCCCCACACTACCGAAGGTGATGAGGTGCTCAGCTCTCTTCTGAAAAACAGAGTTAGTAATTACCAACTCATGTGCAGTGGAAAACTCCAACAGTGCGGAACCTCCTGCATTTCTAATTCCGAAGCCAAAAACCCCCATGAGCACTATAGTAACCATTCACCCCCCTCACCAATGTGCCCATTGAAATCGCGCGCCAAAACAAAAATTGATCGTCCGGAATACTCCCGACCAACTCATCTAAATAGACCGAAAAAGCTTCCTTAACAAGCACACCCAAACCAACATGATCCTTAGATAAAAGAATACCCACACCACTCTAACGGACATAATCCTATCGTTACACTTCTTCACTTCTACGACGTTATCCTTTAGATCCTTAGATAAAAGAATACCCACACGCACAAACCACGTTAACCACCTTCTCCCCAACCACCACTCTAACGGACATAATCCTATCGTTACACTTCTTCACTTCTACGACGTTATCCTTTAGATCCTTAGATAAAAGAATACCCACACCATTACTCGAGTTAACAAGTCCTGAATACCATAATTTATACCCGTTCGCATCCCTGGACTGGGCCCCCTTCCGCCTAGTCTCCTGAATACAAGCCACATAAACCCTTCTCTTACCCAAAACATCCATGAGCTCCAAGAGCTTACCCGTCAAGGTACCCAAATTCCAACTACCGACCCGCAAATAGTGCATCATCGACCAACACAAAACACAAACGCACAACGAAAAATAAAATGTGGTAGTGTCGAAAAAATAAAATATGATGAGAATGTGAAAGACAATTATAAGCAGGCAAACTGCAGAGAAATCACAGGAAATAATAGATATATGGCCGACAAAAATGAAATTAAACCCAAAAGTACAATGATACCAGCTTTTGAGAGGACTTGGAAAAGAGGAAGTCTTAGAGAGGATTCAGAGCAGCTTGAAAAACCGGCAAGAGAACCTGCAAAACAGACAGCTATTGCTATATACTATACTATTGTTAGATTGAAGGGGAGGGACTGAATGCAGTGTTGAATTATTATTATTCCGGCGGTACTCCGACCAAAAAATGGGCAATAGCGGCGCTAAAGGAATTAGGGGTCGCGGTTCACAGGTTCGCAGGCAGGGTGCTTTCCGTCGACCCTAATCCAAGTTTAAGTCGCCGGCCAGAGAGAATACAAGGTAAGAAGCAAAAATATGTAAAATGAAACAGAATAGACTAGCGGATCTGTAGAAACAGATCCAAAATAGAACTGACGGGCAAGATCTGCAGAAGCAGATCTGAGGCGGCGCGACCCCGGTACAGAAATGGCGTGCGAAATCTGGAGGTTCAGATCTGAGGCGGCGCAACAGGTTTTTCGGGAAATATGTAGCTAATCAAGCGATTAAAGAAAACGCTTTCAGTAGATAACTTAAGACGACGCATAAAAAAAGGAGGTAAGTAAAAACAAAATGAAATCTGAACAATCCACTGGAGAAAAAAGAAAAAAAAACTTTCTGTGGTGTAGGCGCTGTGTATCAGATATGGAGGCAGAAATAATAAAAATCTGAAAAAGCAAGAGATCTCTTTTGTGCGTTGTCAAACAGAGCTTAATATTTAATCAAATAAAAAATTATGCGCAAGCTTTGTTTGTGATATTAACGAACTCGAACTAACTTTTTGCCAATTAAATTTGAATTGAGTACCGAGTGGTTCGACTTGATTTTCGGCCCTAATCGAATTTTTGAATGATATCAAAAAGCTATTTCATCTCCGCTGTTATCTTATCACTACTAGAAAAAACACATTCAACATCGCTCGTTTAACATCGGTTTTGTGAAAACCGATGTTAAAAAAGACGTGGTGGCATAATTGAAAATTTTAAACCAAATTTACATCGATTTTTATAAAAACCGATGTGAATTATACTCAATTTACATCGGTTATTTAGAAACCGATGTGAATATACTACTTTAACATCGGTTTCTAAATAAACCGATGTGAATTGAGTATAATTCACATCGGTTTTTATAAAAACCGATGTGAACCTATTTTTTTTTTTCTAAAAATAGTCTGAGTTTCTCGATAAAAACCCTAGCACTTTCTCTTTTCTTCTCTCCGTAAAAACCCCAATCGTCCCGCGCCATGGCTTCTAGGAGGCTCATTGCCTCGTTGCTCCGATCATCGGCCGCTCGCCGCCCCAGATCTCCATTTCCATCCGCCCCAAAGCCCAGCTCTCGCCCATCCCCCGCGAGCAATTTTCTCCATAGATTCGCCGCCCATTATGCTATGTTTGCCGCCGTTGCCGCTCCTCCCCAATCCAAATCCCCCAGCAGTGGAGCCGGTGGAAGGCATGCTTTTTCCTTATTATCAATCTTCAGTAGCGATGTGAATAAATTTCGTGTTCGTGGTCAAAGGCGTGCAGTGAAGGTTCTAAATACCACGATGATTTGGATCTGCGTTAATTAATTTTTGGTATATTCTTGTTCGACTTGTCCTTCGAATCTGACATTCACTGATTTTCCTATAATCGGATTTTCTGACCTGCTTTGTTAGTTGTTTTAGTTTGGTTCGATTGTTGTTACCAGCGGATGATTTTATATGAGGAACTCATATTGTTGGTTCTCTCGTCTACTTCCAAGTGATGGAACACAACTTACTGCAAATATTCACAAAGGAGAAAGATTAACAGTGCGATTAGATATACTTTTGAAAAAAATTTGATTTCACTAACTAGAGAATAGTGATGAAAAAATTGTGTGAGGAATGCTGTATTAATAAAGTGATTGGATACGATGAAAACATGATTGGTAATTAGAGATATGAACTGGAATTAAAATGTTTTTTTTGATATCTAATCGCACTCTCAATGGCCGAGCCCTTCAATATTAGGAGATCATGATGCTACTGCTTAATCGCACTCTAAAATGTTTGAACTTGTGGATTGTTTGTATATCAATGATGCTACTGCTTATTACTGGGAAGAAGAGAAATACACTCACCTGAGCTTTATTGCTGGGAGCAAGGATCCTTCTCCCAAAATTAAACTTTTCTTTGCTGAAGTTTGTTCCGATCAAGTTGTGAAGGCTTGTACTCCTGTGGAGCCAGGTGTGTTGTCCCCAAATATCAACTAATGAAAGATAATTTGGTTCAGTTTCATTATATATCGTCATTTTCTTTGTTTAAAAAGACATACAAATTTTCCTCTCTCACCACTAGTTGTAGGGCTACATATTTTAATCAATTGTTTTTTTTTTTGGTTTTTGTTTTTGTTTTTTTGCATTGTAGATAATCCTTGTGGTTGTTCGTGGGCTAGATATATTTGGAGCAGAGGTTAGAATTCCGATCCCATGACTGAATTGACACATCAAGTAAATATTTTGCTTTTCGCAGGCGCTACTATCTTCAGATTGAAAGAGCAGAAACCTTAACTACTTGTGTCGGTTGCTGGAGATATGAAGGTTAATTTTCGATTATGACAAATGTTCGGAACAAACCATCTATTGAATTATGCACATAATTGTTTTTGTTAGAAAGTGGATCATAATGAAGTCCACCGTACATATACAACGATCTCGTAATGTGTTTCATTCACTATCCCAGAATGATCAGCTGTTGTCTTGGTAAGTGCTCTAGGAATGAGATTAGTATAGTATTATTAGCCTTCTGCATCCCCTGGCATTTTCTACAATGGCTCGTGAACCTTGATATTTCCTTGGTACTTGGTGCAACACACTACCTCCGTTTTTATATACTTACGCCGTTCGTTGTGTAACTTTGACCATTAATACTTTTAAATATATGTTAGTGAAAAATATATTTTGAATATCTACATCGAAACAGTTCTAACATCATCTTATGCGTTAAATATAATTTGATATCTTGGAATTTTATGATTGTTGATTGTGTGAAGTTACTTTGTGAGGGAGGTTAACACTAACATGGGCTATATATTGTGGGGGAAAAGGGAGGCCACATTATCAACTCTTGCATATTGTTACAGACAGCTGATCTAGGACATGCCAAGCGCCACATTTTGTTAGTTTTCTTGTTTTTGTTTTACTCACACTCGGCCTAATGGTGTTGGTGGGGTTTGAACTTGTGACATTTGAGATTCGAGCAACACTACTCTACCATTAGGCCATTCCCACTAGGACATGTCATTTTGTTAGTTGGCAATGCTATTTTCGAAATATTTTGATTTTCTTTAATTATAATTGTTTAGTTATAATATTAATTACAAAAGGGCTATTTACTTGCTTATGTAAATTGAACAGGCCGATTATCCATCTATGTTTTTAAAAATAGGCTGATATCCCCCTTTAAAAATTGAATAGCCACATTACCCCTGTATTTTAAAAAAGTTACAGACTAACTTCATGTGTTTTATCTGAACGTTGCAAATCACCCATTTTGCACAAGGTGGTTGGGGGTGGAGGGCATGATGCACTTTTTTGAAAACGCGTGATAATATGCCTAATTAATTTACACAGCCATTTAATTTACACAAGGTTAATTTGCCAAAAACGGTCCATTTTCCTGTCTTCAAGTACATAATATAAAATAAATTTACACAAGGTTAATTTACACGGAACACGAAAGTACACAAGGTTAATTTACACAAGGTTAATTTACACAAGGTTTTTTTTCGTCTTGGTTGTGGAAAATGTCATCCCGAAGGTGTCATTTATCATCCAGTTGGAAATTATGAAGAGGGGTCTCGTCGGTTTTTTAATTGTACGTGACACCCCTTCTCATTTTGTTATAATTAGGGAATTACCTTTATATCTTGTAAATATGCTATTCTTTGTTTTTGTTTCGTCTCTAATGGTTCTTGTATGGATTGAGCGGCCCCTCTGTAGGGAAGATGGATTCACTTGAAAAATCTGCAAAAAATGGCTTAAGTATGCCTTATCCCATCATTCGTTAATATGTGTTTTGAATTAAATGTGGTTAATTCTCTTTTTGAATGTTCATGTAATGTCATTATGGATGGGGTTGGGATTTTTCACATGTTTACCCCGCCAGTGCACTCCTGTGTACTCTACTTCTTTGTTTCCCCTTCTACTTCCTCATCCATGCTAGGAATGATGTCAACAAGATACTTTCTAGTCTCTTCACTCCTATATTTATAGTTGAGCAAGATTACTAATGGCTATGCATTGAAAACATTACGTTATTATTGTGGACTTGAGGTATGCTAATTTATGTTATTATTCTTCCACCCATTTTATACTATATCATCACACATATTGTTCCTATTTTATACTACGTACTATATTATCACATTCTACCATCTATCCTTTTGTCATTATGTTTGTTTTCTAGGAGCGTGATTCTATCCTTTTGTTGTTATATTTGTTTTTAGGAGCGTGAATACGAGCTTTCGGAGATTTTGGCTAGTGTTCGTTTTGGTGATCGACGTGCCGGGGAAGCTATACGTGTGCTGGATGCTACACTTTATGTGCATGTCACCTTCATGACGAAGAATAAGGATCCTCATTGCCTTAATGACACTTCAGAACATTTTTTTGCGGAACTTAATATTGATGAAGAATAAGGATCCTCATTGCTTGGTCAATACCTGTGTAAACATGATTTAATTCCATGAGAACCATGTAATATATTATCGATCTTGTAATTTTCTTTTTAGATTTTCATGTAATTTTATGTTTACTTTATGTTTTAATTTCGTGTTTGTTTGATAATGCAATTTTGTTTTTAATTGATCTTGTAATTTTTGTAACATTAATATTTTTCACTCAATATTGAAAAACAGAACAGGTGGATTTTGGCTAATTTGGTAGTGCTGGGTTGAGAACATATATATAGTTCACATCGGTTATTTAAGAAATTGATGTTAAATTTTTTGCTTCAATTTACATCGGTTATAACTCAAAACCGATGTGAATGGCACATTTTACATCGGTTATAACTCAAAACCGATGTGAATTAGACATTTTACATCGGTTATCTCAAGAAACCGATGTGAATTTTTTTTTTGCCTCAATTCTACATCGGTTGTGGCATAACCGATGTGAATTACTCATTTTCACATCGGTTTTTAAAAACCGATGTGAATTTTAACATCGGTGGATACAACATCGGTTTTAAAACCGATGTGAATAGTACTTAAAAACCGATGTGAAATCCTATTTTCGTAGTAGTGTATTTGGAGAAAAATAGCACAAATATATACATTTTTCCTCACTGTTATCTTTTATTGGAAAAACTCTGGACAAGTTTTATATACATTATTTCGTTATCGTTTTTCACATTTTAGAGAGAAAAAAAAATATTTTTAACAAGGAGAAAAATATTTTTCTAATACCAATTTTCAGAAAAAGCTTCGAATGAATCGTTGTTGCTACTTAAAACGCTTTGAATAGTGAGAAAAAAATTATGGTTTCTTCTTCTTTTTAACTTCTCTTTGAGTAAAAAATGTTCAATAATGAAAATAAATATTTGTTTTTGTTTGAGGAGAAAGTAAAAGACAGCAAATCAATTGTATTGATAACAATGAATAGAGGGGCCTTTATATAGGCATTACAATCAGAGTCCTTCCATACATAGGATTCCTAGTTAAGGTAAGACATCTAACAGGATCCTACTACCTCTGGAAGAGTCTAGAACCTTCCATAACTCTATCCCCCTACAACCAGTATTAGGTAAGACACCATTAAGGAAAAGATTTCCCAGAATACTCCCCCTATGTCGAACACTAATACTAACATGGTGCATAAGGTGTTGCCTCGGTAAAAACCCTTTCCAAGTCAAATAAAACTCCGTGGGAAAAACAAAGACTTGGTGAGGAAAAAGAGCACAACGCACCAACTACAAATGACATAATCATGTGAAGTATACTCCCCCTGAGGTATACATGACAGCTCATTTCGTCGAGCTATCATTAGCTGAGCTCGGATAATCGACACATGCTGATGCTTCTCACATGTTTCTCAAATGTATATTTTGGCAGAGACTTAGTGAACAAGTCTCCGATATTCTCATCGGCACTCACTTGTTTCACTTCGATATTCAGCAATTTCTGCTGCTGCTGATTATAAAAGAACTTCGGCGCAATATGCTTGGTATTGTCACCCTTTATGAAACCTAACTTCATCTGCTCAATGCATGCCGCATTGTCCTCAAAGATGCAAGTAGGGGTTGCTGTAGTGGGATCTAATCCACACGTTCCTCGTATATGGTCTATGACTGATCGGAGCCAAATGCACTCCCTTGCGGATTCGTGCAATGCAATTATCTCTGCATGGTTCGAGGAAGTAGCAACTAGGGTCTGCTTGGTAGATCGCGAAGATATTGCTGTATTCCCAATGGTGAACACAACTAGTTTGGGAACGTCCTTTATGCGGGTCAAAGAGATAACCGGCATCAGCAAATCCAACTAACATGTCATTAGGATTCTTTGCATAAGGGGTAAGCTTGCTTGCATTAGCACTTCTGGTAGTCAAGCTACCATGCTCAGCTGCAATATCAGAGGAAGATCGACGGTCGGTATGCATCGTCTTAACCTCAACAATTCCTTTCGGAATATCGCTCTCTCTTGCGTAGGGAAAGAACAATCCAAGATCACTGGTGTAACACCCCCAGATTTAACCGGAAATATTACAGCGCCGTGGGCCCCGAGATGGAACCCACAAGGCTAAAAAGAAATTTTCACAAACATTTACAAATGCCCAAGAGGTCAACGACGGTACTAACTTTAAAAATTCACAAAGACTTATAAAATCCATTTATCAAAAACCGTCGTAAAACTCATTTGAAATCGCAAGGCCAAACAGCCGATACTCAAAAGTTTAGAAAACGATTTCCAAAGTAACCTCAGTTACCAGATACCAAAAGAGCGTCTCAAAATACTCACGCAGCGGAAAAAGACCAACCAAAACGATACTCTAGCAGCGGAAAAGAAGAACCAATCAAGAAACTCAATGTACAGAACATGTCCTAGTCAGTATCCTCCGGGAAGCTCATCTCTTCACGACCGCTACAAGCTCGATACTCCGAGAACCTAAAAGAAATCCCGCGACGGGGTCAGCCATAATATCCAACAATGATAACTGTCACATCACATTAATAATAACATACCAATGAGAATACAACATAAGAATACGACCAATGTAATCTTACCGCCATAACTTTGCTTACTCAAGTGATTCTCATCAGAGTAACCATTATCACATTTCACATCATGTACTCGATTTACCAATAAACTCGAACATAATATAAATACTGTACCTCAAACAATACTCAAGGTTCTCAAATTGTCATAACCAACTCACGATACGGAAATATACCATTTCTGACCAATACGATCCATCGAATAACATCATCAAATCCCAAGAGGATAACCGATCGTCCATCAAGACAAATACCAAAGGAAAATACGGAACATACCTCGAGATATGAAGTGCTACGACAATCATACCAGTCTAATCCGAGATCAGATCAATGCAATACGGACAAGGTCCTAACACAAGACCTACAAATGCATACTCATATGACCACGTCAATATGATCACAACAATAACAATCATGTATACTCAATGGAAATCCGACGATCCAGCGCCCTCAGCATAGATCCCTTTGTTGATCCTATCGATCAACATAAGGTGGATAACTAACAATACACATGTGAACAACAACACATGATAAAATCAATGATGCGAATTCACCAGATTCCATCAACACAATACTGTAATCCAACGATCCAGCGCTCAAGATAGATCCCCATGATGATCCCGTCGAACCAACGCATGGTGGAAAACTCCGTCCAACGATCCGGCGCCTCAAAGATAGATCCCCATGATGATCCCGTCGAACCAACGCATGGTGGACATTCAATCCAGCCAAAGATAGATCCTCATAATCCCATCGGATTATTTACACAACAAAAACAACACAATATGCATACACATATGCAAATCAACACGTTCATCCACATGAACAACATAACATGCACGACAACATGACAATATACTAGGACTACTTCATGTTCAACAACATGAAAGAAAATGTACGAGACCAAAATAAATAACACTAAACCATAATCAATATGGAATACTTGCCCCGAGTCCTTCGGGAGCAACCTCGATGTCCAATCATCACCGACGATTATCGTCAATGCTCGGCGATCCAAACGTACAATGAACTATAGATACTCATATCTTCGTCTTTATTATAATGTAACCTCGATACTCGAAGTTACCAATAACTGAGATAAAGCATATACATTATGATTTACCTCCCAGAATCGAAAGAACGATATGCGATCCGAATATCCAGAGTTCACAATAATAATCATCGCTATATGCATTATAAACGAAATGAAACTGAAACCATTCATTAAATATTATAACTGAGCAAGTAATAACTTGCCTCGATACCGATACCACGAAGCTGCTGCCGAACACATTGCCTTTGTCTACGAGCTCCTCAGCCTCGATCAAAAGCAATACAATGGACATACTCGAACACGACCGCAATATCCGGTTATACTCACCGACCAAAAATCTCAACCTATCGAAGAAATCAAATAACACATATCCGATAACAATCAACAACTGGCAAAACTAACCAATCGAACTCAACGGTTCAACACAACCTCGAATAAACACAGTCGGAACCAACCAAGTCAAACCATCACGAATTCCTAATCAAAACACAAAATACCGCCTGTCGCCTACTTAGCGCACGTTAATCACCTAACGTAGCGTGCGCTAAGTTGCTCCCGTTAGCGCGCGCTAGGCAGTAAACGTAGCGTGCGCTAATGCTGTGCAGTGGCATGCATTTCAAGCATCGTCTAACACTTCCATCATGACAATGATCAACTCATCTCAAGTTTAAGGATTTCATAACAATCATGACATATAATTTAATAGCTCTTCAAGAACACGAATTATCCAAATTCACGTTCATGATCCATAAAATGATAAAATCCGATGTGTTCTAACATCTAAAAATCCTTATTCATCATGTTCTTCGACATACAATTCATATAACTTCAAGAATCACAGTAGCATCACCATAATCGTTACCATACGAAGTAACCAACGACAAAACATCAAACATCCGAATTGAAGAAGGGAATTACATCAACATATATCTTGAATTCCATCCAAAACCATACGAAACATATCAATACTCATATATTGATAACAACACTAACTTAGTACGGTAATCCAACCCGTTGTCATGCTCATCAACTTGTTTATATGATAATCATCAACTCAAGAACATTATATACAATCCAAAACGAAATCTCAAAGTGAAGAGTAATTACCTTTTTTGAAGGAAAGGATTGATTTCCAAGAATCACCAATGATTTCAAGAACAAAGCTTTACTCCATGATTTCCATCTTTAATCTTGTTAAAGAGGATCATCCCTCAGTGTTTAGGAACTCCAAATGTTCTCACAAGGTTGTCTCTATCGGGTGAAAGGAAAGAAATGGACGAAATGTTTCATGACACCCGTTTGTCCCTTTATATAGAATGCACCACTAGCGTGCGCTAAACCCTTATGTTTAGCGTGCGCTAGCCTTAGCGTGCGCTAACTGACTTTGTTAGCGTGCGCTATCGCAGTCCAGAGGCTACTGTCTTGCTTCGTAAACTACCTTACGTACGTAATGCCCATGCATTAACGTACGTAAATCATCATGTCTAGCGTACGCAAGTCCTTACTCTTAGCGTGCGCTAACCGGAGTTGACTTACTACAGTGTTCACCTACCACTCGCCCCCACATTCCGACAGCATCTGGCAAGGATAAGATTCCTTGTTGACTGATACATAGTTAGCATGCGCTAACCCTAATATTTTAGCGTGCGCTAATACTTCAGGACAACAACCGTTGACTTACCAGAACGTGCGCCGAAAGTAGCCGGGTCCACACGCAGATTCCTTCCGATCTGTCTGCACTAGCGTACGCTAACCTATAAACGTAGCGTGCGCTAATCCTGCACGATAGCGTGCGTTATGCATTAATATCAGCGTGCGCTAATAAGGCTATACTTAGCCATTTTCCGCAGTTCTTGTCCAATGTCTCGACATACCAAAAGCGAACATAAGACACACTGAACACAAACACTGAATCCAATAATATCATCATACGATATACCCAATATCAAAAGTACGACAACCTGATACACAATATCCTCAAATGTAATTGTCGACCAAATACGACAATTATACCGATACTGATATCTCAGTCCTTTATTTATTTTATCTCTACTGTACAGATTCCACGCTGTACAATATAACTTGGATAACATAATATTAAACATCAGTAGTAGAAATTCCGGATATTACATTCTACACCCCTTAAAATAAGTTTCGTCCTCGAAACTTGCGATCCATCATAAAACGAACAAACATACCGTTCAACTCAAAATATCCCAAAACCATCACGACAACGATTAATCATCATCATTACCGAATATCCAAAAGAGCATACTTCCAAATACGCAGTCGACGATCTCCGGAGATACTAGCCGCTCTCACCAGATGCCTCAATACGCTTACGATCACAATTCCCTGATTCTCAACAAAATATATCATCTTCGGATCAAACAATCTGCCCGAATCAAATCCTGTCTGCCTGATTACATAATCAAGTCTCAATTATGATAAAACGAATAATATCCGATGTATCTGTGAAACAACTGCTCAATACAATGGCAACGAATTCCGAAACATCGATAGACAATCTGAACGCTCAGATGATCACCAACAATGATCAATAATCAACCGAATTTGTCATCGACATGATAAATTCCAATCTGACCAACCAGAGGACAATACACAATCGAGAATATCATCAACGTGATAAACTCCAATACAACCAACGAACGATCAACGGAAATCGAGAATACCTTCACACGGTAAACTCCAACACTATCAACACAGAACCACAGAAACAGATATACGAAAAAGCAAAATTCTCAAAACGACACACCGATCACATACAGTGGATCTCAATAAACATATCCGACTGGCGAACATACCCCTCGGCATATGAACAACCAATCACAAACTGACGAACATACCCAATCATACACGGAGTGGAAACGACCACTCACTATCTAAAACAACCAGTATGGGGTCACCATACGCTTACAAGGAAATCATTCCAGAATCAGTAAGGTAAAATCGCGCTACTACCATACCAATGGAATCACATAGCACATATGTTCCGGTTTCACAAAATCCCAAGTTTCCAAAATAATATTATGTGCATGAATCTACAACACGCAACATATTTCTCTTATCTGATAACTCAACCGATCATCACCGGATAATCAAACTAACATACTGAAGTTCGAATTCCTTTTCCATCGTACCATCAATATGATATGCACTATGCACTAAATGCGTATGTATATCAATCACATTTTCAAAACCAGTTTGAAATCATATATTCTTGTCAAAAGACAAATTTTCGAAAATTCTTTCAAGAGTTTGAAAACTCAAAACATAAATTTTGGTAAGACCACAAAATCAATTTTCGAAAAATTAACTTGGCTCGATGGTACCAAGTATTTGATAACAGTTTCCTTCGAATCCACACGATTTGAAGTTTTAAAATGAAAAGTATGCAAATGCTCGACTATATCCATACTCCCGTATACCACCCGGTTCGTCACCAATATCCACCGATATTCCATCGGAAAACCACACGATCGAGTTCCAAAATCTCAATATATAAATTCGACTAAACTCCTTTTCCACACATGACTTGCAACGTCTCATTAACCCATCCTGGATCACCTTAAATATGATATGACAAAATATTGAAACAAATCCACACAAATAAAGACTTCCCGAGAGGTTCAATTTGAACAAGTAAACCAAAGCCTCGAAAGGCGGAAATAACATAGGTAAACGATTGGTAAAGTGTTTTACAAGTCTCGGGAGTTTTAAGAAAAGAAAAGCCGTTTGAAACATTAGGGTCTTAGCCCGTAACTCGCTCCGCATTACAAAAAGTTTAAAAAGTAGAAAACCCTTTTCGGACATCAAGTCCTGAGTTATAAAACCATATCAAAATCTATAGGGTCTCACACCAAAAACATATTCCGAAAAACATCCGTAAAAAATTCAATTTGAAAAGTATCATTTTCAAATGCTCAAAATAGTTCATGTATCTCAAATGAATTAACATGCTACATGTTCTTCTCAACAATCCATAGTCCTTCTCCCGATTACACAATTCCGTTCCAAAATCTAGGTGATATACCGATTTCCAAAATCATAACTTCTCAAGATCATCAATCCTATCCCAACTCGTCACCTTATATTGAAATGCATAATATCTCACTGAATCTCAAAACATATCAACTTAGAACGGCGGTAAATCTCAATGAAATTCAAAATCCGAATACTTACAGATCGTGAAGCCGACGATTCCCCGTGATACTGGCACATGTCTAGACTCAAGAAAATACTCGACAGGTATTTTCAAAACTCACGCTTTGCAAACTCGGCAACTCAAGAACACAATATATCACGTAAACACCATTTGGAAAAGTTATAACAAGCCCAAGACGATCTTGGCAAATCCGATAACGCACAAGCCCGAGTGAACAACAAAGACTCACGGTTCTAGTATTTGTCAATCGACAACTCGAATGACGCAACAAAAACACGACCCAACTCGACCCAAATGCCTAGGTTTTCTCAACCTAAGCTCCGATACCATATTCGTAACACCCTGCATTTAACCGGAATATTATAGCCGTGGGCCCCGAGATGGAACCACAAGGCTAAAAAGAAATTTTCACAAACATTTACAAATGCCCAAGAGGTCAACGACAGTACTAACTTTAAAAATTCACAAAGACTTATAAAATCCATTTATCAAAAACCGTCAGAAACTCATTTGAAATCGCAAGGCCAAACAAATTGATACTCAAAAGTTTAGAAAACGATTTCCAAAGTAACCTCGGTTACCACGATACCAAAAGAGCGTCTCAAAATACTCACGCAATGGAAAAGACCAACCAAAACGATACTCTAGCAATGAAAACAAGAACCAATCAAGAAACTCAATGTATGTAACATGTCCTAGCCAAGATCCTCCGGAAGCTCATCTCTTCACGACCGCTACAAGCTCGATACTCCGAGAACCTAAAAGAAATCCCACGACGGGTCACCATAATATCCAACAATGATAATCACACATCACATTAATAATAACATACCAATGAGAATACAACATAAGAATACGACCAATGTAATCTTACCGCCATAACTTTGCTTACTCAAGTGATTCTCATCAGAGTAGCCATTATCACATTTCACATCATGTACTCGATTTACCAATAAACTCGAACATAATATAAGTACTGTACCTCAAACAATACTCAAGGTTCTCAAACTGTCATAACCAACTCACGATACGGAAATATACCATTTCTGACCAATACGATCCATCGAATAACATCATCAAATCCCAAGAGGATAACCGATTGTCCATCAAGACAAATACCAAAGGAAAATACGGAACATACCTCGAGATATGAAGTGCCATGACAATCATACCAGTCTAATCCGAGATCAGATCAATGCAATACGGACAAGGTCCTAACACAAGACCTACAAATGCATACTCATATGACCACGTCAATATGATCACAACAATAACAATCATGTATACTCAATGGAAATCCGACGATCCAAATACCTCAAGATAGATCCCTTTGTTGATCCTATCGAGATCAACATAAGGTGGATAACTAACAATACACATGTGAACAACAACACATGATAAAATCAATGATGCGAATTCACCAGATTCCATCAACACAATCTGTAATCCAACGATCCAGCTTCTCAAAGATAGATCCCCATGATGATCCCGTCGAACCAACGCATGGTGGAAAACCTGTCCAACGATCCAGCGCCCTCAGCATAGATCCCCATGATGATCCCGTCGAACCAACGCATGGTGGACATTCGATCCAGCGCCCTCAGCATAGATCCTCATAATCCCATCGGATTATTTACACAACAAAAACAACACAATATGCATACACATATGCAAATCAACACGTTCATCCACATGAACAACATAACATGCACGACAACATGACAATATACTAGGACTACTTCATGTTCAACAACATGAAAGAAAATGTACGAGACCAAAATAAATAACACTAAACCATAACCAATATGGAATACTTGCCCCGAGTCCTTCGGGAGAAACCTCGATGTCCAATCATCACCGACGATTATCCTCAATGCTCGGCGATCCAAACGTACAATGAACTATAGATACTCATATCTTCGTCTTTATTATAATGTAACCTCGATACTGGTTACCAATAACTGAGATAAAGCATATACATTATGATTTACCTCCCAGAATCGAAAGAACGATATGCGATCCGAATATCCAGAGTTCACAATAATAATCATCGCTATATGCATTATAAACGAAATGAAACTGAAACCATTCATTAAATATTATAACTGAGCAAGTAATAACTTGCCTTGATACCGATACCACGAAGCTGCTGCCGAACACATTGCCTTTGTCTATGAGCTCCTCAGCCTCGATCAAAAGCAATACAATGGACATACTCGAACACGACCGCAATATCCGGTTATACTCACCGACCAACAATCTCAACCTATCGAAGAAATCAAATAACACATATCCGATAACAATCAACAACTGACAAAACTAACCAATCGAACTCAGCGGTTCAACACAACCTCGAATAAACACAGTCGGAACCAACCAAGTCAAACCATCACGAATTCCTAATCAAAACACAAAAATATGACCGTCGCCTACTTAGCGCACGTTAATCACCTAACGTAGCGTGCCCTAAGTTGCTCCCGTTAGCGCGCTAGCAAACGTAGCGTGCGCTAATCTTTGTGCAGTGGCATGCATTTCAAGCATCGTCTAACACTTCCATCATGACAATGATCAACTCATCTCGAGTTTAAGGATTTCATAACAATCATGACATATAATTTAATAGCTCTTCAAGAACACGAATTATCCAAATTCACGTTCATGATCCATAAAATGATAAAATCCGATGTGTTCTAACATCTAAAAATCCTTATTCATCATGTTCTTCGACATACAATTCATATAACTTCAAGAATCACAGTAGCATCACCATAATCGTTACCATACGAAGTAACCAACGACAAAACATCAAACATCCGAATTGAAGAAGGGAATTACATCAACATATATCTTGAATTCCATCCAAAACCATACGAAACATATCAATACTCATATATTGATAACAACACTAACTTAGTATGGTAATCCAACCCGTTGTCATGCTCATCAACTTGTTTATATGATAATCATCAACTCAAGAACATCATATACAATCCAAAACGAAATCTCAAAGTGAAGAGTAATTACCTTTTTTGAAGGAAAGGATTGATTTCCAAGAATCACCAATGATTTCAAGAACAAAGCTTTACTCCATGATTTCCATCTTTAATCTTGTTAAAGAGGATCATCCTCGTGTTTAGGAACTCCAAATGTTCTCACAAGGTTGTCTCTATCGGGTGAAAGGAAAGAAATGGACGAAATGTTTCATGACACCCGTTTGTCCCTTTATATAGAATGCACCACTAGCGTGCGCTAAACCCTTATGTTTAGCGTGCGCTAGCCTTAGCGTGCGCTAACTGACTTTGTTAGCGTGCGCTATCGCAGTCCAGAGGCTACTGTCTTGCTTCAGAACTACCTTACGACGTAATGCCCATGCATTAACGTACGTAAATCATCATGTCTAGCGTCGCAAGTCCTTACTCTTAGGGTGCGCTAACCGGTGTTGACTTACTACGGTGTTCACCTACCACTCGCCCCCACATTCCGACAAAGATCGCAAGGATAAGATTCCTTGTTGATCGATACATAGTTAGCGTCGCTAACCCTAATATTTTAGCGTGCGCTAATACTTCAGGACAACAACCGTTGACTTACGAGCGTAACGCGGCGCCAAAGCGGGTCCACACGCAGATTCCTTCCGACCATGCGCACTAGCGTACGCTAACCTATAAACGTAGCGTGCGCTAATCCTGCACGATAGCGTGCGTTATGCATTAATATCAGCGTGCGCTAATAAGGCTATACTTAGCCATTTTCCGCAGTTCTTGTCCAACGTCTCGACATACCAAAAGCGAACATAAGACACACTGAACACAAACATCGAATCGATAATATCATCATACGATATACCCAATATCAAAAGTACGACAACCTGATACACAATATCCTCAAATGTAATTGTCGACCAAATACGACAATTATATCGATACTGATATCTCAGTCCTTTATTTATTTTATCTCTACTGTACAGATTCCACGCTGTACAATATAACTTGGATAAAATAATATTAAACATCAGTAGTAGAAATTCCGGATATTACAACTGGAGCCTTTCAAGTATCGAAAGATGTGTTTTACTCCATTCCAATGCCTTATCGTGGGAGCGGAGCTAAATCTCGCTAATAGATTCACAGAGAATGCGATGTCTGGACGAGTACATTGAGCCAGATACAGCAACACACCGATTGCGCTAAGGTACGGTGTTTATTCTCCAAGGACCTCTTCATCCTCATCTTTGGGAGGAAACGGATCCTTGTTAATTTCCAGACTTCAACCAATCATGGGGGTAGCAAGAGGATGTGCCTTGTCCATACTAAATCGCCTGAGCATTTTGTGGACATAGGCAGACTGATGAATGAGTATGCCATCATCTCGATGTTCTAGCTCTAAGCCCAAGCATAATCGAGTCCTCCCCAGATCTTTCATCTCGAATTCGGATTTAAGGTAGCGGGCATTGACCTCATCTATAGTACCGATAACATTCATGTCATCTACATAGACGGCTACAATCACGAATCCTGTATCTGTTCTTTTCTCGAAAATGCATGGACAGATGTCACTGTTCTCGTATCCCTTCCCAACCAAGTATTCACGTAGGCGGTTGTACCATATCCTTCCGGATTGTTTCAACCCATACAGTGAACGATGCAATTTCACAGCGTAAGCACTCCGTGGTTTAGAGATACTTGATTTGGGTAATGAAATCCCTTCGGGGACTTTCATATAAATATCCGTATCTAGATCCCCATAAAGATACGCTGTAACCATATCCATAAGCTGCATGTTCAGTTTTTCAGACACTACCAAACTGACTAAGTAGCGGAAAGTGATGATGTCCATAACGGGAGAATACGTCTCCTCGTAGTCAATGCCAGGGCGCTGCGAGAAGCCTTGGGCAACTAGTCTCACTTTGTAACACATGACCTCATCCTTATCATTGCGTTTACGAGCAAAGACCCACTTATGTCCAACTGGTTTAACGCCCACGGGTACTGGCTCGATACGGCCAAGTACCTCACGTTTAGCCATTGAGTCTAGTTCAGCCTGCAATGCATCTTTCCATTTCGGCCAATCGGCTCGTTGTTGACAATCAGTAACCGAGCGCAGCTCAGCGTCGCCGTCTTCAATAATTTCTTGAGCGACGGAGTAGGCAAAAGCATCATCGACTAGCGCAGACGACCTGTCCGATAGTACGTATTCACTCATACATTGCATCGAGGTTTCTTTATTTTTTGACATCAACAAAGTTTCTGACGCGTCCGTCGATTATTCCATTGTTGATTCTAGGACATATCCGTAGTCAGAGATAATCTCATGTGACGGAGTCATTGTGTCGATGATGAGAGGATTTTGTGCCTCCGTTCCTCTTCTCTTTCGAGGTTTGGTATTCTTTCTACCCACTGGCCTCCCCCTCTTGCGAAAGGTGGATAAGAGCAATGGCACGGCCCCACCACTAAGGTTGACGTCGGGGGCATCATTCCTTTGGGCGGCTGAACCTTGCCCTATAACTGGGACTTCTAACCTTGCAGGAACATTCGCAGCGGGAATGGTAGATCTTGTCACTTTCATAGTATCAGTAAAGCTGTCGGGCATCGAATCCGCAAGTTTCTGAAGACTGATAATATGTTGCACTTCTAGCTCGAATTGAGATGTGCGGGAATCTTAATGAGGCAAGGAGGGAGCACACCAGACAATTTCCTGGCATTCAACTGGAATCGTTCGATTCCTCTCTCCCCCTAACGATGGGAAGTTTGTCTCATCAAAGTGACAATCTGCAAATATTGCAGTAAACGGATCTCCTGTCAAAGGTTCCAAATAGCGGACAATTTTAGGCGATTCATAGCCAACATATATACCTAATCGTCTTTGCGGACCTATTTGAGCACGCTATGGAGGCGTAATTGGCACATAGACTGCACAACCAAAAATGCGTAAGTGTGAAATATCAGGCTCATATCCAGTTACCAACTGGTACACACTAAACGGTTGATTGGCAGTGGGTCGAAAGCGAATAATTATAGCCGCATGCAAAATTGCATAACCCCAAGCAGAAATCGGCAAGTTGGTGCGCAATACCAATGCTCGGGCGATAAGCTGTAACCGCTTAATCATAGCCTCGGCAAGGCCATTCTGCGAATGAACATGGGGGACGGGATGTTCAACTTCAATCCTTATCGACATGCAATAGTCGTCAAAAGACTTTGACATAAACTCACCAGCATTGTCCAATCTTAATGACGAGATTGGAAAGTCGGGATGGTTAGCCCGTAACTTGATGATTTGTGCTAGGAGTTTAGCAAATGCAGCGTTTCTCGTGGATAGCAGAGTGACGTGTGACCGTCGCGTCGATGCATCAACCAGAACCATAAAATATCTGAATGGTCCACACTCTGGCTGAATAGGTCCACATATGTCCCCTTGAATTCTTTGTAAGAAGCGAATATTTTGTGTTGAGTCTTTAGCAAAGGACGGAGAGGGTATGTTTTGTGTTGAGTCTTTAGCAAAGGACGGAGAGGGTATCAACTTTGCTAGTGAACAGGCTTTGCAAAATGATTTATGGGCATTAGAAATTGCCACGGAAGCCTTGGGATTTACAAGAGATGCACCGTCAACCTTCTCAGGGCGTGCGATCTTTAGTCCCGGTGATACGGTATCAAGCTCACTCACATCAATGCCGATATCGAGTGGTGCTTCCAATCGTTTTCTGGACTTGAAAAACGGATGACCATGTGAGTTTTTCAAAATGCGAATCATCATGTCGCGTCCAGGGTGACCGAGTCGGTCATGCCATAGTTGGTATGCTTTGGAATCACACATTTCGTGACTCACAACATAGGATTCAATAACCCATATTGTAGTCTGGTATAAACCACTACTTAGACTCATAAGTTTCTCGAGAACGTGGCGTCTTCCGCATTCTGCCAGAGTAACACACAAAAATTCTGTTCCATTCTCACAATGTGTATCAAGGTGATAACCGTTGGCACGGATGTCCCTAAAACTTAGCAAGGTTCGGTTTGCTCTTGGGGCATAGAGAGCATTTGTGACATTAATATGCGTACCATTAGGTAGTAAGAAATGAGCAGGTCCCCTCCCTTGAATTACTTGGGAGGAACCAATCATTGTTGTCACTGAGGATATATATGGCACAATATCCTTAAATAATTGCCTATTCCGAAGAATAGTGTGGATTGTTCCACTATCAGCAAGGTACTCAATTTCACCACGAGACATCTACAATGAGACATGAAACCCGATTAGTCTTATGATGAAAGACATAGAGAAAACTCATTAACTTCGAGTTTGGGGAAATTCGACCAAGTTGGTTAGGATCAAAGTTAGCATAATCGCTGGAAATAATTTCCGTGCAGCTTGACCTTTGTTCACTAAAACAGCAATAACTTCTTTGTTAAGAAGGCTATGGATGAAAAGTTAGTTGTTATGGAAACTAGACTTCCGTATCTTTCTGTCTATAAGTCGTGCACTTTCTGGATAATTAAACACAGATCTCAGTGCTCGTTTCAAGTTGCTATTTTGGTATTTCCCTATTGTTGAGTGATAGAGCAAGGTTGAAGCCTTTTTCAAGGGCATTATTGTTGATACAATACTATGGTAATATGGCCATAGGAGCGTTTAAATACTTCAAAATGCATCTTGGTGTTCGATTTATATCTCGACTAATGATCCTTTCGGTAACTCCAACTTGGTAGACTTGCAGAGAAAGTAGGAATGTCGGTACAGCTAAGGCTGTTTAAAAACCACTGATTCCGTTTGAACTTTCAAAGCATAAACAAATACCAAGGAGGATGCGCCTAGTCTTGATCATAAGTTTTGATGAAATCAACTAATGTATCAAATTAACCAAGCAATTCATTACTGAGCAATTGTTCTGTGATAAACTAAACATGCTTTCGAAGGGAAAAATAAAATTCGTTTTTGCACAATCACAGCAATTAAAAGAATTTTATTCATCATGGCCAACTTTATTACATTCATAGAAAATCCAAAGTAGTTCTCGAAAACTAGAAACAAGACAAGACATAACCAAAGCGTAAAACTAGTCAAAATATAATGATCTAGTCAAAGTCGGCAACATCCATATGTTGGTCTTTATCCGCAATGGTGAGAGGAGGGATCTCAGTCGGGATCTCAGTATGGTTCACCTCCGTATTCTCATTATCTTCTTCCATATAATGTGACTCTTGAGTCAAGTACTGTTTATAGTGCTTGTAGTAAGCTTGGATGTTCTTTGGCGCCTTGAAATTGCGGTAAGTATGCTTCTTCGATCCGCAAGTATAGCAATTCTGGCCTTCCTTTGGAGTGGTTCCATTCCCGGCGGCAGGAGGCGGTCCACGTGGTTGGGTTCCACTAGGTCCCGTGGCCGAGCCACCTTGCCTCTTCCACACATTGGAACGACGACCTCGTCTTTTCCCTCACTTGCTCGAGTCATGCACCCGTGGTGCTTGCAAAAACTGAGTAGCGTTGCCTTTTCTATTTTGTCATGGTGCCTTCCTGTGGGTAGCCTGATTCACTTCCGGAATCGGCTTCGTACCAGCTGGGCGCGCATTGCTATTGAGAATAATCTCATGGTGCCTTTCTTTTTTCGCGAGGTGGGAGATAAGGTCACTAAAATTTTTAATTCTCCCTTCCCCATAGGCAACGCGCAGCTGATGATCAATCACACTTGCTCCCACGGGAAACGTGTTAAGAGTCTTCTCAATCAATCCTTGATCAGACTTCTTGACACCACAAAAACCAAGATCAGCGCGAAGATCGAGGATGGCTTGGTTATAGGCCTCCACATTCGCATAATCCAAAAAACGGATTTGCTCCCACTGAAGTTGTAATTCGGGGAAGCGCTGATCATGCACATTATTAAATCGTTGTTCGAGTGTATCCCATAGTTCTCTGGGGGTTTGCAAATTCATGTAACACTTTTTCAACAACGGATGTATATGTCTACGCAAGTACATCAGTACATTAGCCTTGGTTTCCTCGCTCGGTTCTTGAGCGGTAGGCTTGTTAGAGGGAAAGATAGTGGTGGTAAATCTCTTACCGACGAACGCCAAGCGAACGTCTGA
Source organism: Orobanche coerulescens (assembly GCA_033398695.1). Classification (NCBI taxonomy): domain Eukaryota; kingdom Viridiplantae; phylum Streptophyta; class Magnoliopsida; order Lamiales; family Orobanchaceae; genus Orobanche; species Orobanche coerulescens. The sequence goes on from CM065816.1 coordinate 121,937,526, forward strand.
GACCTATCTATGGTACTCCTTACCAGCATGGTCAAGGATGTCGAACTCCAGATGAACATTGGAGCTTTGTGCCATCTACAAGATATAAACAAGAGGAAGTTAGTCTTGTTGGATTTTCAGTGACAATGTAAACGGTCACAATCAATGCTTTTAAAAGCGTGTAAAATAACCGTTACTCGATGTACTTCCCTTAATTGTTGTTTAGTAAAGTCGACAAAAAAAAACGGCGATATCAGATCGCACCCAGATACGTGGTGTATGCAACAACCACAAGTATCGACTTTCAACAATCTCGTGACTCCCCCAGGACCGTCACACAGTTTTCTTCGACACGCAGAGATACCGACTTCTCTCGCGGTCTCATTCACCGCAAAGTAGCGTGGGAGATAAAGAACCCAAGAACCCATGTCCCCAAAAAATAAATTCCCAAAAGGAGAGAATTGAATAGGGACAAGTCAGATAATTACCTCGATTATAAAATTAGGCACGTGCTGAATTTGTGGTGTGCTTCGATCTACCGGTTGGTACTCGATGCGACGACGTGAAACCAGAGGCACAATTTTGGCTCAAGATAAGTTGATGTTCGGGTTTTGGTCCGAGAGTCGAACCGGATGGACTTGGGTAATTTGGGTAGCGGCCGGCGGTGGTGGTGGCGGCGGAGGTCCAGCGGCGATGGTGGCTTTCTGGGATGGATCGGCGACAGGTGGAGTGGGCGGCGGGCAAGGGCCCAGGCGGGTGGCTGTAATGGCAGCACAGCGCGGTGGGCTGTGGGCACTGGGCGGCGGTCAGTGGTGGCGGCGTGATGGCGGTTAGTAGCGGCGTTAAGTGGCGGCGGCGGCCGGGCGGCGGCGTTAGCGGCAGCGGGCGCGGCGGCGTGGCGCTAGCCGGCGGCGGGCGCTGGCCGGGCGCAGATGGCGGCGGCTGTGGCGATTTTTCTTCTTTTTTTTCGTTCGAGCTACGTGCGATAACGTGTTTGAGGAGAAAGTAAAGGCAAAGAAATCAATCAGATTGATAACAATGAATAGAGCGCTTTATAGGCATTCTGATTACAATGAGAGTCTCCATACATAGGATTCCTAGTTAAGGTAAGACATCTAACATGATCCTACTACCTCTGGAAGAGTCTAGAACCTTCCATAACTCTATCTCCCTACAACCAGTATTAGGTAAGACACCATTAAGGAAAGGATTTTCCGGAACAGTCTTCACAATTTTATCACTTTTTTTGTTTTTTTTTTATCTCATTTTACAGAAAATAAGCTTTGAAAAAAATATATTGTTTATTACAATTTCTTAGGATTGGGGAGCAGTTTGATTTTTAGCAAATTCTGAGGAATCAAAACTATTACTGAATAATCGATTTGGGTTTTCTTATGACTCTTTTTGTGGAGCCAAAGTGGAACCGAACCTAGTGGAACAGGTTTGGTTCTTTCGATTATCCAAAGAGCAGGATAAATGGAAGAGAGAATAAATGGAAGAGAGAAAATCATATGATAAATGGCACGAAGAAAACAGGAGAGAGAATAATTTAAAATATATTCTATTTATTTGTGTTTAATATATAAATATATATACTATTCTAGAATTTTATATGTCCAAGAACCGAATCAAGTTCTTTTTTCCAAGCCTTATAATATTTTAGGAGAAAGTTTTGGATGGTATCATTTCTGTTACTGAAAAAACCTTATTTTTTTTTTTTTTTGTATGAATGTTAAATTTTATTCAACAAAAAAACCTGGGTACAAAATTGCAACCTTTTACAGAGTAAACAAAAGATTAGCTAATTGTTTTTAAATAAACATGACCATTTAAGAATGGGATCCTATCCATTCACAATAAGCATCCCGTAGCTTATTTGGGTAGAGACGACGGTAGGACATGATCCGATTACGAACCAATCGGTCAATACTTTTGATGTGATGATCTAATGGAAGAGGAGCTGCACCATGTCGCCGATTGTTTCTTTCTTGCCATAGTGTATAAACAGATGCCTGTAACACATATCGCAATAGGAATTTTTTAGTTGTTGTGAAATTGCCATCGTTGAGGAGGTCTAGGATTGTGGAGAAAGAAGTGGTGAAAAGATGACCAAGGAGCTTCCGAGTAAGAGTAACCCAGACATGAGAACCGAAGCTACAACTGAAGAATAGGTGGTCGCGAGATTCTAGTGGTACCTGACAGAAAGCACAAGAGGCTGCGACTCCTGAGTTCCAGTTTAACATACGATCACCTGTTGAGAGGCGATTGTGAATCGATAACCACAGAATGAAGGAGTACTTCGGAGTTGAGCCTGAGAACCAGACTGCCTTGTGCCAGTTGTTCAAATTCCCCTGTTGCCGGACTTGTGCCCATGTTGCAGGGGTGGAGAAATTTGGTTTGTACCGGCCATCCGCATTTCGCCATAGAGCCACATCTTCATTTAAAGGGCTGGGAATACTGAGAGTATTCAGCTCCGTCTCGACCTGGTTTAGAATTGTAACTCGGTGACGTCGCCGACGACGCGTTGTTTGAGCAGTAGCAACCGATGCTTCAGCACTTATCCCTAGATCGATGAAGCCTCTATCTCCGAGAATGTCATGCAATGGGCCCATGAAGCTCCAATTGTCATACCAAAAAGATGTTTCCTGTCCGCTGCGAATTTCCATCTTATGATAGGTCTTTGCTTCCTGGCGATACTTTAGGAGCTTCTGCCACATCCATGAACCTGAGGTGCGATTTTCTTTTCCTGACCCGTACGAAGCAGAGCGAATTAGTTCTCGATGGATCCAGTTAACCCATAGAGAATTCTTCCTGGACACAATCCTCCAAATCAGTTTATAGCAACAAACTTTATTAACCTCTACAATGGATTTCAATCCCAATCCACCCTCCTGCTTTGGCTTACACACGTCTGACCATCTGATTTTTGCTTTACGTGGGTTTAAGTCCGGTCCTGACCACAAGAAAGCCGAATGATCTTTTCTATTTCTCATACACAAGCGAGGAAGCCTAAATGCGGAATCCAAAAATTAGTGAGGTGGCAATTACAGATTGAAGAAGTTGTAGTCTACCTCCATACGACAAGAAGCGGTGTTTCCAGGAACTGATCCGCATTCGTATCTTCTCGATTAGTGGCATACAATCTGATAGGGACATGCGCTTGGTCAGGAGAGGTAACCCGAGATAGCGAACAGGAAGAGATCCATACTCAAAAGGGAAACGGGCAGTTATAGCTCGCAAGGTGGCGAATTGACCCGCCAAGAAAATAGTTGTTTTTTCGAGATGATCCAAGCCCGAGATAGCAATAACTCGTGAAGATATTAAATATTCACTCAATTGATCATAGTGTGCCGTCAGAGAAGACAATTATGTCGTCCGCAAAACATAGATGTGTAATCTTGAGATTTTTACACCCCGGATGATAAGGAATAACTCTATTCTCTGCAGATTTGTCCAACATAGTAGATAGCACATTCATACAAGTGACGAACAAGTATGGAGATAGTGAGCAACCTTGGCGTAAACCTCTTGATCGTTGAAATAACCGGATAGTTCACCATTGACTGTGTCGAAAAAGAAGTTGTGACACACAATTTAATCCAGTGAATAAACTGTCAGGGAGATGCAAAGCCGAGAGAAGATTTTGCAAGAAAGGCCATTGAACCGAATCAAAAGCTTTGGAGATATCAATCTTCATTGCGCAATGAGGTGAGATTGCTTCTTTATGATAATCCTTAACCAACTCTGTAGCAAGAAGCAAATTCTCCATTAGTAGTCGGTCTTTGATAAAAGCCGACTGGTTTGGTGCAATAAAGTCCGGGAGAATTTTCTTGAAACGGTTTGCGACGATCTTTGATATAGTCTTGTATAGCACATTGCAACAAGATATTGGCGGTAGTCTTTCATTTCTTTTGCATCGATTCTTTTCGGATAAGCGTTAATATCGTAGAGTTAATGCCCTTCGACAAGAAACCATATTGAAAGAATGACCGTATCGCACATGTGAAATCCGCTCAGACAATAGACCACGAAGACTTGAAAAATTCAACCGTGAAACCGTCCGGACAGGCGATTTATTTGAAGGCATAGCGAAGAGAGTCGATTTGACCTCTCAGATCTGAGACAGTGGGCGTGAGGAGTTCTTGCTTCTGGATCGAGCATCGAAAAGGCAAGCGGCTCTTGCAACCTTTCAACCGAGCAACCGAGAAAATCATCCGGTTGGTGATTGAGCAATTCAGAAAAAACGTGTGGCCTCACCTTTGATGTCACCAGATTTGTGAGAGAGATCCCTTGCGGATTGAGGATCTCGTATATTGCATTATTTGTTTGCCTCTCCTTAACACCGTTATGAAAGTATTTATTGTTCCTATCTCCCACTTGCAAAGTGTAATTTCGACTTTTGCTTCAAAACCGCTCCTCTAGATCGAAACTTTCTCCCAACGGTTGAATGCTAATGATTCTGCTGCTAAAGCTTCGTTGATGTATTCGAGAAAGAGAGAAGTTGTTTTGCACGAGGTCTTCATATGCCTCGGCTTCTCTACGAGAGATGTTTGCTAGTTTCTCACGGCTTAGTTCTCTAAGCATAGGTTTGAGGAGCTTTAGTTTCTTGGAGAGGCGGAAGAGAGCAGACGTAGAATGATATAGAGGCGTTGTTTCACGCGGTAGGCCTCTAGTTTTGGCGAAACTCTGGTTGTAAAGCAATAGCATTCGTGAACTTGAAGGGGCCCTTTAGCTTTTGCAAATCGGATCGTAAATAGAAGCGTCCTCGTAGGTGATCGTAATGACCACCGACTCCATTAGACAATAAGAAGTGGGGAAAGATGAAGCCATGATGGATTCTGCAGTACTCGATCTAAACGCTTATAGATGAGGCCCTCTTCCCGCTTATTACACCAAGTAAAATGCGGGCCATGGGTTTGCATGTTTGTGAGGGAGCAAAGTGACGCACCACATTCGGAAATCCCGCATTCCCGACGTCAAAGATGGAGAAGTATCAATGTTTGAATGCTCGCTAAAGCCGAGTCTCGTTAAAGTCTCCTAAGATTATCCATGCCTTACCATTGAAGGAAGCATTATCTTGATGGTTATTAATATCTCGCCAAAGTTCCCATCTTTCCTCAAAGAAATTAGAAGCATAAATGAAGGAACAACATATTTGTTCATCTATTCCCGGAATCTTGAGCAGACAGTAATCATCTGCGCACTTTTGAAAACCACTATCGGGTTTCTGCTTTTTTCCAAACAATCCAAATTCGCCTCGGCGATTAAACTCATAATTTGTTAAAAGATTCCAACTGAGAAAACCTTCTTCGCCACATGAATAGCTTTTGTATCCTTAACTCTCGTCTCCAAGATGCACCCAAAGAAATCCATGTTTTGAAACCCATTCCTTTATAACTTGCTTATTTGATTTATTGAGACCTCTAATATTCCAAAAAACCTGACATCAACGTTTTTTGGGGATACCTTCTATTTGAATGTGTTGGGAGCATTATCTTTGGCTTTTTGTGATGTGTCAGATAAGAATTTGTGAGTGTTCTTTGATTGTCTGGGGGGTGGAATCCTCACTGCATCTTCCGTATCCGGCTTTGTGTTGTGAAGCTTACTCTGTTCAGATTCTAAGGTGCTGAGTGGTGCATTTAGAATGTTTTCATCCTCTGTATCATTGTCCCTAAGGACATCATACTGATATGGCGACGCAATGCGAACTTGCCCAAATGAAGGTTTTTGTTGCTGCTTCGAGTTTTTACCTCCGGATTTGGGAACTGTTGACCACTCACCCTCCACATCAACTGCTGCAGTAGGTGTACTTGGGATCTCTCCCTCCTCTTTTCCAACTTCTTTTCCAACTTCTTTTTCAACAACATCTATTACTGCCTCGACAGTCGTAGTGTTAGAAGCCTCTGATACAACTTGGTTGATTTCTGAGTCAATACCCAAGCCGAGAAGAGGAGAAGATTCTTTGCTGTTTGGGATTGAAACGGTTTGCAAAACAGGTTGATCAGATGGTTTCTTGGGAGATCCTCTGCCCAAACTTGCCAAGCAATTATCCTTGCAGTGGCCCCATTTCCTACAAGTATCACATCTAGGAGGCAGCCATGGGTACTCATAGGTAACACAGACTTCATCTCCTCTGACCTGAAAGAAATAAGTTCTTGGTAGCTCTTTAGATAAGTCCACTTCAACGAATATTTTGGCTTCCTCAAAGTTAGTTACCAACTCTGTCTCTTTGTGCAACCGTTTCGGATGTCCCACTGGGCTCGCGAGATAGCTGAGTCCCGGCCAAGTGAACATAGAGTGTGGGACGTTTTTGATCACAACCCACATTGGCATAGTCTTGATCTCTGGTTGGGCTTCTTCTGGAAAGGGAGTCCACTTAGAAACTATCATAGGGAGATTACAGATATTCCACATGCCCCGGCGTAGAGCGCGCAATCTGGCTGCTTCATTGCGAAACCGGAATTTGACAGTCAACTCATTGATAACAAAAACATCGATCTTGATGTTTTTGTCTCCTAAATTCCAAATCTTGTTAACAATTACATGGATTTTCGCGACGTGAGGCGCCTCGGAAGGGAATCGGCCCACCAGGAAATCATCCCATAGCGGTTTTGAGTCGATGATAATCTCGTCCGGCACTGCTACGATAGATTTTCCGTCGACCTCAGAAACAGGAACATCGAATTTTGAGAGTGTTGAGTGGCAGCTGACAGCAAATGCATAGGATCGTTGAGCGGGAACTTCACAAGGCTGAAGAGGAGAGGATGCCGTGAGGGCAACTGAAAAAACCTTAAACAATGAAAAAATCGTTTTTCTTTACTTTTTTATCTTACTTTTGAAAGAAAAAAACGTTCAATGATGAAAATACATATTTTTTTCTCACATTATCATCTTTTATCTAAAAAAACTCCAAAACAAAGTTCTATATGATGGGGGAAAAAAAACAAACTATGTCCTCGATGTTTTTCCTCATTCTAAACAAAATAAGCCTTGAACGAGGAAAGTTTATTTTTTTTCAATACTGTTTTTCACAAAAAAAAATAATGAGTGATGCCATTTTTGTTACTAAAACAGCTTTGAACGTTGAGGAGAATCACTTTTTATCTCCCTTTTTTCTTATTTAACAGAAAAGAAAAAAAGTTCGATATTTCTATCTTCACTGTCCGTTTATGCAAATAAAAACTTTAAGAAGTGAGAATAATTAGTTTTTTTTTTTCACCCTTACCATTTCTTTCTCACCATAAAAATGTTGTTTTCATTGGCGAATTCCTTTTGTCCATTATGCAGAAATTTGATTTTTTTTTCGTTCATAGGTTTCATGAATCATAAATTGAAGATAATGGAAAGACGATTCATTTCATATATTTTCTTTGTGTATAAAATGGATAATAACGAGCAAATCATAATATTGTGAAGATGAGGAAAATGACTTTGCTTCTTGGGATAAAACCATAAGGAGCTTCCTTAGGAGAAGATCACCTACAAGATTAGATTTTTATGATGATCAACGGATGACATTAATATTGAATTAAAAGGGCAGATTAGAAAATGGATTAAAATAATTAAATGATTTAAAAAAAGTTTAATTATTAGAAATTGATTTTTTTTTTTAACTTGAAGTAAGCCATGAAGAAAGCCATAATCATACGCCAAGGGGATATGATATGACACATCAAGTAAGCCATTTCGGGTCATAAAGAGCTTATTCTCAGTGAAGTAAGAGAGTTGGCCACAGATTGTACTTCATGTTATAGAGACCCTCCCTACCAAAACCCTCTCTATCTAGCTTGTACTTCATGTTTTTTTTGCTTTCCTTGTATTGTACTACATGTTATGAAAACAAGAATAAATAAACCACACAAGAATTTACGTGGTTCGATCAAATGATCTACGTCCACGATCGGAGGGATCCGAAACATCACTAATATATTTGGAGGATATTTACGATGGTTATAACCCTCAAACTTTGTAGCAAAAACTACCAAGGGTTTTCTATATTAAAAGAGGAGAGAAAATGAGGGAGAATTCTATAGCTCAAGAATGCTTAGAATTGGTGTGTATTCCATCTCCCAAAAACATCTAATTATAGTAAACTTTGGGGTATGAAATGACAAAATTGTCAACCTTCAAAGTCATCAATATATGGCTATGAATGTAGCTCAAAAATGAAGACTTGATAATTTCTCATTTTCACATTTAGATGAAGGCTTTCTTCCTTTCACATGAGCATTTCACATTTTATTCATAACACTCCCCCTGGAATGCTCATTTCAATAGAATACACAACTTAGATCCAATCCTTGTTCATAAGCTGCCTCGTTAAAAACCTTAAGCTGGAAAAACCCAATGGGATAAAAATCAGTCATAAGGAAAAAAGAGTACATCGCACATATTGATTTGCTCCCCCTGAAATATATGCCGTCAAACTGATTTATCAATCTTGGTTAAGATTAGCTCTTCTCATGCCTATAACGTATACCATCTTCTCGAATGTAGATGTCGGCAATGATTTTGTAAATAAATCAGCGAGATTATGACAGGAGCGAATTTTTTGAACATTTATTTCTCCATTCTTTTGTAGTTCATGTGTGTAGAAAAACTTCGGTGAAATATGTTTGGTCCGATCACCTTTTATATATCCATCCTTGACTTGTGCTATGCATGCTGCATTGTCTTCATAAATGATTGTGAGAGTGTATGTCATAAGCTTCAATCGACATTTATTTAATATATGAGCTATAACTGATCTTAGCCAAACACATTCTCTGCGAGCTTCATAGAGAGCAATTATCTCAGAATGATTGGAAGATGTAGCTACTAATGTTTGTTTGGTCGATCTCCATGATATAGCCGTACCATTATAGCAGAATAAATAACCGGTCTGTGAGCGAGCCTTATGTGGATCGGATTTATATCTCGCATCAGCATAACCAACTAATCCAGAGTTAGTAGCCTCCTTTGAATAGGATAAACCCAGGTCAATGGTACCATTGGGATAACGAAAAATGTGTTTGATACTATTCCAATGTCTTCGAGTTGGTTTAGAACTGTATCTTGCAAGTAAATTTACTGCAAAAGAAATATCGGGTCTGGTGCATTGTGCTAAATACATCAGTGCTCCAATAGCATTGAGATAAGACACTTCAGGACCCAAAATTTCCTCATTTGGTTCCTTAGGTTGGAAAGGATATTTCTTAGGATCTAAATTCCGTACGACCATAGGAGTACTCAGAGGATGAGCCTTGTCCATATTAAATCGTTTGAGCAATCTCTTGGTATAAGCAGATTGGTGGACAAGTATTCCATTATCTTTATGTTCGAGCTCAAGACCAAGACAGTGTTCTGTTATTCCAAGGTCTTTAACCTCTAATTCTTTCTTCAGATATTCAGCAGCATGAGATAACTCTTTAGGAGTTCCGATTAAATTCATGTCATCCACATAGACAGCAATTATAGCAAATCCAGTATTGAATCTTTTAATAAAAACACATGTGCATTTAAGATCATTTTTATAACCTTTCTTAGAAAGGTATTCATTCAATCTATGATACCACATGCGGCCGGATTACTTTAATCCATACAGTGATTTCTGTAGTTTGATCGAGTATAGCTCACGAGGAGTAGCAGATTTTGGCATTTTATATCCATCAGAAATTTTCATATAGATATCAGAATCTAATGAACCATATAGATATGCAGTGACTACATCCATTAGTCGCATGTCCAAACACTCATGGACAGCTATACTAATAAGAAAATGGAAAGTGATTATATCCATTACTGGTGAATATATTTCGTCATAGTCAATCCCAGGCCGTTGGGAGAATCCTTGGGCTACGAGTCGGGCTTTATATCTCGCAATCTCATATTTTTCATTTCTTTTTCGAACAAACACCCATTTGTAACCAATTGGTTTTATATTATTCGGTGTTCGAGTAATTTGCCCAAATACCATCCGTTTTTCTAGGGAAGCTAATTCAGACTCTATTGCTTCCTCCCATTTAGGCCAATCTAACCTTTGATGGCATTCAATTATTGAACGTGGTTCATTATCGTAATCATCGTTCATAATTTCTTGTGCAACCGAGAAAGCAAATAAATTGTCGATTATCATGTTTTTCCGATCCCATATCTCATTGTAATGATTTATGGCATTCTCGGTGTTTTCAAAAACCATGATCCCTTCATTATTTGCAGTATTATGCTCTACAAATTCATCTGCAGCATGCTCACTAGGATGATCTTGGTTTGTGAACAGTGTCCTTCGAACCAACAGGTCTACCATGCTTTTGTCGTGGGGAATCATCATCCATTTTCGTATTTTGATGAGGAACAATGATCCTAGCTAGAGCATTCACAGCTGGAATATAAGACTTTGTCACTTTACTTGCATCGTTAAATGCATCAGGAAGTTTATTAGCAATATTTTGTAAATGGATGATTCTCTTCACCACATTTTCACACATTCTGTAGTACGTGGATCTAGGTGGGATAAGCTTTGTACATTCCAGGAGTTATCCTCAACTGGTTTTTGTTCATATTTGTTAAGAACAGTCTTATCCCTGCCAATTGATGGAAACACCGTCTCATCAAAATGACAATCGACAAACCGAGCGGTAAATAAATCACCCGTTGTTGGTTCTAAATACTGAATTATTGATGGGGAATCAAATCCAATGTATATGCCAAGCCGGCGTTGAGGACCCATTTTTGTCCTTTGAGGAGGTGGAATTGGCACATGAACAGCACATCCGAATGTGCGCAAGTGCAAAATATTCGGCTCAAAGCCTAGAGTTAATTGCATTGGGGAGTGCATATGATAAGCAGTGGGGCGTAATCTGATGAGTGTTGATGAATGTAATACAGCATGACCCCATACTGCACTAGTGAGCTTTGACCTCATTAATAATGTACGAGCAATGATTTGGACTCGTTTAATAGATTCCGCCAATCCATTCTGAGTGTGGACATGTGCTACTGGGTGTTCAACATTAATTCCCAATGCTTCACAATAATCATCAAAAGTCCTTGATGTGAATTCTCCGGCATTATCCATTCTTATATTTTTTTATAGGATATTCAGGAATGTGCTCGGAGTTTAATAATTTGGGACAAGAGTCGTGCAAAAGCAACATTTCTGGTAGATAATAAATGTATGTGGGACCATCTGGATGATGCATCTATTAAGACCATAAAATATCAGAATGCTCTTCTTGCTGGATGTATTGGTCCACAAATATCACCATGAATGCGTTGTAAAAATGATGGTGATTCATAACCAACTTTTTCCATAGAAGGTTTAGTAATAAGTTTTCCACGTGAGCATGATTCACAGAAATAATCTTTGAACATTAGCATTTTTGTGCCCTTTAATGGATGTCCATGAGTATTTTCAATAATCCTACGTAACATAGAAGTTCCTGGGTGCCCAAGGCGATCATGCCATAACCCAAATATATCAGGATTCACCAGCTTCAAAGCCATGGTAGCGTAGGTTTCAAAAGCTCGAATAGGGACACAATACAGTCCAGAAGTTGTTGCTTCAATTTTCTCGTGGACAAGTCGAGTTTCCATTTTATAGGATGTGATACATAGATATTCTTTATTATTCTCAATCACTATTTCCAAGTGATAGCCATTTAGGCGTACATCCTTAAAACTCAGTAGATTTCGTTTTGATCTACCAGATAATAACGCATTTTCAATGTGTAAAATTGTTCCATTAGGCAACATCATAGTTACATTCCCGGAGCCATCAATAATCTCTACGGGACCAGATATAGTTGTAACGTGTGTCTTGCATAATTTCATGCTCGAGAAATATGCTTTATTTGTAAATATTGAGTGCGTTGTTGCACTATCAACAAGACAATTGTGCATCTGTTCGATACTTTCCATTTGTATTCCTGTTCAATCAAATCATCATATAATAAATATTTAAGACATGAATTATTATTTATTTTATTGATAATGGAAATGTAAACATACGAATTTTTTTTTCAATAATACATTTTTGTATGTATCATTTGTAATATCCGGATTTATTACAGTGTATTTCATTTGTATTTCAAACCCTGTATTATTCGGATTTGTGGTTTTGATTATTGGAGTATGATGTTTCTTGCATTGATATCTTTGTACATAAGTATAGAAACATGCAAAATTTCTCATGCAAACTCGTGATAGCGCACGCTAAGAATGTAACTTAACGCGCGCTATCGGGCTATTACTAGCGCACGCTATGTAGGAAGGAGTTGCGTGCGCTAAGAACTCAATTATTGAGCGGGACGGCTAGCACATGCGCCAGCCGGGACATGGGTCCGGATAAGATTCCCGTGGATGAACCTGGACGGTTCTGAAGTCAACTATTATTAGCGCACGCTAAGGAAAGCTTAGTAGCATGCGCTAACTTGTTAAAATGCAGAATATTATAAATGGGACAACAACCCGTTTTGGCTTACATTTTACTCGTCTATTCTGCATTCTTGAGAGGCCATAGAGCTGAAATAATCCTCCTACACATTTAGAACACATCTTGTTGGTGTTTATATATTGGTTATCACTTGGGAGTAATCATTGAAGTGGAATAGCACCTTGGAGTGGTATATAACCAACCGGAGTCGGATTCTACCTTAGGTTCAGTTATTTCATCATATTGAGGTATGTTCAATCTATCTCCAGACTTAGAGTTGGATTCTAACGAATTGGATGATCATGTTAACGAGATATTGATTTTCATAGATGAATTATCCAAAGTATATCATGTTTGGAATATTGAGATGATTAAGCCTTAAGTACCTTGATTATAATCATCATGATTCGAATCTTATTACATTGAACAAGTAAAGGAAGCTTCTATCATTGGTAATCCGAATCTAATAGATGACCTCATAATAATCATGGACTTGACTTTAACAATCATTATTGTTAGATAAATCTAAAGGATTGATCGTGGAAGGATTTATCTAGTATAGATGGAACGTTTAACAACTTCAGCATGATAATATTGATTGATATAGAGGTGTTGATATCAACCGTTAAGCTTTTCGAATCGTCATATGAAGAATTGTAGTTGAAATGGAATATGGTTTATATGGTATGCATATCCTTGAATCCGAAGTTGTTGATATCCGTAAGATCATTCATAATCGTATGAACATGATATTCATGGAGGTAACATGAATTATCACGGAAGATTTCATTGTTTTGATCATGGTGAGAACAGTTTACTGCCCAGCAGTAAACTGCCATGCTTAGATAGCGCACGAGTTAGCGTACGCTACGTTTGGTACGTAACATACGCTAAGACATCAGACGAGTCAGTCGACTGATCAGTGAAGTACTGACCATGCATAGTTAGCGTACGCTAGGCTTTGTTGTTTGTGTGCGCTATCGAGCAGACTTAACGCACGCTACATAGAGTACTTAGCGTGCGCTAAGCAGTTCAGGCAGATTTCATTTTATGAACTTTTGGCCGTAAATCGAATTGTTAAACATTCGTATGACGTGAGATAAATCCTATATCGTTTCTTTTGTTAAGGTTTGATCTTGTTGCGTGATTGATTGAGGAGGACGAGCTCCGAGTGTTCGTTTTCATGGAAGTATTATTCTTGTCTTCAAATCGAGGCAAGTACCTTAATTGTTTTATGTATTGTTGTTATACATATTGTCGTGCATGTATGTCGTTATTGTATGTCCACCTCGTGTTGGTCCGACGGGATCATCGGGGGATCTATGCTAGCGTGCGCTGGATCATCGGACGGGTTTTTCCACCACGGGTTGGTCTGACGGGATCATCGTGGGTTCTAGGCAGTGAACGCTGGATCGACGGAATTACCATGTGTATGTTATGATATCATGTTGTGATTATCAATTGTGTATGTCATTTATGAGTTTCTCGTAGGAGAAGACTCGTTGGTATTTTGTCGTTTACGTTATTATTCTTCGTGAGATATGAATAATATGTTGTGGTACTTGTACTAGCATCGTTGTGCTAACCCCTTCGGGGGTGAACATTTTGTTTATGTTCAGGATCCAGGAGAGCGGGAAAACAACCACTGGAGCTGCATGACGACGAGGGTGCAGAGTGATGTTTTGGCCGGGTTCATTTGTCTGTTGTTTATTGGTTATTTCAATAAGTACTCGAGTCCGAAGTCATTTATGCTGAATTTGAATTCGGTGATGTATTATTAAGTTCCTGCTGAACAACTGTACTTTCAGTATTTGGTCAGAACCATTGTATCTTAATTCCGTTATTTCCATTCGTTAGTACCTTTTAATGTCTGTTCAATTCTTCAGCCTTGTAAATCCTTATGTAAAGGATTTACGGCGCTGTAATATTCCTGAATATATCGGGGGTGTTACATCATTAGTGCCGATACAAGGCCAACAATATAAATGATAAATGGAACACCAATCCAGAATAATTCTGGAGGGAAGTCTTTGCTAAACATTAGTATTATGATAATGTTGATCATTGTGAAATAAAGACGAGAGATCCGTTAATCATTTTCGAAGAAAGTCGGATGAAGATGCTTAAGAATTTCTATAAGAGGGTAGAGGATATGAGTGAGTTGTTGAATAAAATGTGTGCATATATATAGAATAAAAAATCACTATTACTAGCCGTTTATAGCCGTTGGAAGTGGGAGAATTTTAATATAAAAATATAGATGATTTTATTGATGTTTATATTATACATAAAGAAATACACACAAAAAAAACTGGGGTATTACAAGCCAGAAAGTAAATATACGACATATAATTGCATAAATATTTTATTTCAGCCATTCATCGTCATGTCCCACTGAACCAGGATCTTCAAGGAAATCTGCTAGCTCAAGTGATTTCTAGTCCTGGTTAGGATTTTCATCAAATATGTTCTCAGATGTGTTGGCCTCAATAGCTTTGGATGGCTCTAATGTTTCGGTGGTATGAGCCTGGGCATCTTTGCCTTTATTTTTTATTGATGCCTGATATGAATCCACATGGTTTTGGGAAGTATGACTATATTTAGTCCAATGTCCAGTTATACCACATCTACGACATGGCTCATCACCAGAATTTTCCATAGGCATTTTTCCCTTATCACGATGCCCGTGAATTGACTGCCTTGGTCTGTCGGAATATTTATTTTGACAGGAATAATGATAATTATCATGATTATTATAGTTACGTCTGCCGCGGTCATTTCTATAATTATTTTGACGGTACCCGCCACGTCCACCACTTTTATGGGTTCCACGCCCGAGTTTATTTTCACAACTCTTGAACCGGCCGGCAGCTCTACCAGAGCTGGTATGTGCTTCAGGTTCGACACGGGACCCAGAGGGTCGTAGTTCATGATTTTTTTAATAATAACTCATTTGTCTTCTCAGCCGTGAGAAGAACTGAAATTAGCATCGTGGTGAATGTTTTTACTAGCTTATCAGTCTCAGATAGCTGTGTACCGCACAAGGCCAGTCGAGACTCAATTTTGAATAAGGATGAATTATAATCAGCAACAGATTTAAAATCTTGCAATCTTAGTAGTTGTCATTCATATTGAGCCTGTGGCAATATTACAGTTCTGGTGTGATCAAATATGTCTTTGAGCTTCTTCCATAGCTCAGAAGGCCTTTCAATTTGTATATATTCATTCTTCAGATCCTCGGATAAATGATGGTGCATGAATATCATTGTATTTGCCTCGTTTTTAATATCGACATTAGCAAGTTCCACAGATTCCAAGGTAGTAGTCAGTCCCATACCTTGGAGGTGCAATTTAACATCAAGGAACCATGATATATAGTTATTTCCAGTGACATCGAGGATCTGGAATTTTTTGTTTTCAATTCCGGCCATTTTCTCTACAAGGATAAAAATGAGTTAGTATAAATAAATTCAAACTCGAATAATACTAACCTTTTTTTTCTAGCAATAACTCGTGCTGATAACGTGTTATGAAAACAAGAATAAATAAACCACACAAGAATTTACGTGGTTCGATCAAATGATCTACGTCCATGATCGGAGGGATCCGAAACTTCACTAATATATTTGGAGGATATTTACAATGATTATAACCCTTAAACTTTGTAGCAAAAACTACCAAGGGTTTTCTATATTAAAAGAGGAGAGAAAATGAGGGAGAATTCTACAGCACAAGAATTCTTAGAATTGGTGTGTATTCCATCTCCCAAAACACATCTATTTATAGTAAACTTTGGGGTATGAAATGACAAAATTGTCAATCTTCAAAGTCATCAATATATGGCTATGAATGTAGCAAAAAATGAAGACTTGATAATTTCTCATTTTCACATTTAGATGAAGGCTTTCTTCCTTTCACATGAGCATTTCACATTTTATTCATAACACTACAATCCTTTTTATCTCAGTTTTGGGTTTTTGTTTGGTTGGGTTTATTAGGAGTATCAAAATAGTTAAATCATTTTTGGGTATTTGTACTCTAATTATCTCCGACAAAAAAGTGTTCAAAGATTCTTTTTGATAGTAGTCTTTTTTGGTACAAAATCACGGGTTTTCTCTTCCACATTTCTGTCTCGATTTTGTATTTGTAAAACATTAAATATTCTTTTTTATAGTTATAAACTTAAATTTCACAAACACATTTCAATACACATTTCACAAACAAATTAAGCAGATATACTTCGACAAATATATTTCGCAAACACTACAAGCAGAGATTTTTGGTTTCAAAATATGGCGAATGCATCACCATTTTACACGGAAGAGGTACTAAACTTGTTTAAATCTTTATTTTTTTCAAAGCCACGATCTATACTCGTTATCTTTTTTCACAGCCCCGATCTATACTCGATCTAAACAATACTAAACTTGTTTTTTCACAGCCACGATCTATACTCGATCTATTTTAAATCGTTATTTTTTTGACGGGGGAGGGTTGTACACAGTTTTTTTGACGGGGAAGGGTTGTTTTTCACCACGATCTATAATGAATAGTGATGTGAGTTGTCGGGTTATATAGAAAACAAAGAGTGATGTGAGGGTGGTGGCGGCGTGGCTGTGAGGGTGGTCGGTGGTGAGTTGGTGAGGCGGTGTAGAGTTATTAGTGTGAGAGAGAAAGAGTGTGCAGAGGAGTTATTAGTGTGAGGGAGACAAATGAGATGGGTGGGGTGGGATAAGGGGATAAAACTGTGGGTTTGTGTGGTATTGTAACTCGGTTTCAAATATATATATATATATATTTCAAAGACAAAAAAAAAGTTGTAAAAAAAAATTTGTAACAAAAAGTTATTTTAAAAAAAGTTGTAACAAATAAAAATATTTTTTTTTGTTTTACAAATGAAAATAAAAGTTGTAATTTTTTTTACAAATGAAAGTAAAAGTTGTAAATTTTTTGTAAAAAAATAGTCGTTAGTAGTTATATTTAGTACGGGTGGTCACAGTTTGGTTCGATTAAATTTTTGTAAAAGTTGTAATATATTTTCAGGTGTTCAGTTCTCCCGAGCAACTAACTGATTGGGTACAAAATATAGCTCAAGGGATCGGTTTTGTTATTGTTAAAAGAAGAACCAAATCAGAGAAGGAGTATTTGTACGAAATCAATTATGGGTGTTCAAAAGGTAGGAAGTATGAACGTGAAGGTTTAGAAGATGAAATTCAATGGCAAACCAGTACCTCTAAAACCAATTGTCCATTCAAATTAGTGGCAAAATATTCTAAAACACAAAAATTTTTGGAGGTTGAGGGTGAAGTGTGATAGGCATAATCATGATTTTGCAGAGTCGTTGCATGGTTTCCCATATGCAATGCGATTAAAGGATGATGAGTTCAGTTTGGTGCAACAATTGACAGAGTATCACATACCACCATGTCATATACTTTCGTCAATAAATGAGCATAATTCAGATAATGTGTCTAGCGTTAGAACTATATATAATGCAAAAAATAAGATCCATGGAGCCATAATAGGTGATAGAACTCCAATCCAAGTCCTTTCGTCACATTTGATGCGTTTAGGTTATACATATTACCCGAGGGTAAATGAGGTCACTGATGAGCTCGAGGAACTATTTTTTGTTCACCCCACGTCATATGCGTTATGGTGTACATTCACAGAAATCATGCTAATGGACTCCACACACAACACCACGTTGTTTAAATTGACGTTTTTTGAAATTGTTGGAGTTACTTCAACAAACAAAACATTTTCAATGGTGTTTTGCTTTTTAGACAAAGAAAAAGGACCTAATTTTAAATGGGTATTGCAATGCGTGAAGGAGACGGAGAATATTACCCGCGTGTTATCATCACTGACATAGATTTAGTGTTGGTTGGGGCATGCAGAGAAGAATTCCTGAACGCTAACAAATTAATTTGTCGATGGGATATTTCACAAAATGTGCTTCAGTATTGCAGAAATAGATGCAGTACGCTAAAGGAGTATGAGTCCATTAAAGGAACATGGGATTGGATGGTTAAAGCTCTAACACGCGCCATATTCATGCATTATTATGAACACCTACAACAGTCATTGGTCGAACATGCAGGTACTTACTTATTAATTCATTGTTTTTATTATTTAATAAATAAGTACCCGAATGACTTTTTATTAATTCATTGTTTTTTCAGATATTTCTTCGTATCTGAATAACTAGCTGCAAGGTTATTCAGACATGTTTCTCTCATTTATTACCGATCAATATCGCAACTACGGCGAGTCAACAACATGCAGAGTTGAGAGTCAACACGCGTTGTTGAAATTATACTTGGGCACCACACAGTCCAACTTAGACACGTTGTTGCGTTTGATCGATAAGATTATCATTGCGCAAGAAACTGCGATAAAAGAAACTTTTAAGAGAAGCAAAAACGAGAAAATGCATAAATGTAATATACCACTATTTGCAGAATTGTGGTATAAAGTTTCCAATTATGCTTTGGAACTTATTTTCGAAGAACTCCAACGGTCGATCACCCCAGAAGAATGTGGTCATCAGTTGCGGTCAATTTATGGGCTACCATGCTTTCACGAACTGCTTTACTATCGAATTCATAGTAAGTATATTAAATTTATATCTATCCAGTTATTTTCCCCATTAATATCAGTAATTTATATGAGTCACTTTTAATGAATGCAGAAATGGCCATTCCACTGGAGAGAATTGATATTTTTTGGAGAACCCTAGCTGTTCCGTGGCCTAGTATCAGTACTCCTACACCTGAAGATGGTCCTTCTTGTGAAACTGACATACGACAATTCAAGAATGTTTTTGGCAAAATGTCATCGTTTGTCAAGAAAAATATGTTAAAGAAGGTGAGAGGGATATACGATCCTGAATCTGTTGATATACGTGAACCTGCTGTTTACAAAAGTACTCCTGGACGTCCGAGCACAAAGGACAAGAAGTCCCAGGCTACAAAAGTCCCAAACTTGAATAAATAACCAATCATAAATCACCGAAGAAGCACAAATTCAAGATCTACAAAAGTCCCGAACTTGAACAAAGAACCTACGAGACATAGTTCATACATGGGTCCCAGAGTTGAACAAAGTAGAAGACATAAGTTATACGTTCGAGATAAAGTTAGCAAATATTTGATGGAGAAAATTCCAGAGCTTTTCTATCGATACATCATAAGTATTTATAATGTTCTAGGTGATGGAAATTGTGGGTTTCGGTGCGTTACCACATGTATTGGTTACCAGGAAGATAGGTGGTCCGAAATTCGAGCTCTTTTAATCCAAGAGTTAGACACTCACAGGGACTATTACACAAGAATGTGGTGGTATGATGGCTTTAACCAAATTCGGAGCTCGGTAGAATGGTTCCATCCTGGATTTGCACCTAGGGCCTACTAGATAAGTATGCCAAACACGGGGTTGGTTATTGCTTCAGTGATTAACCGGTCAGTTGTATCTATATCCCCACAACAAAGTTTTACATGTTTTCCGCTTTTGTCTGGTTCAGACTTATCAGAAGAAAGTGGCCCCCTTGTGATTGCCCGTGTGGGGCACGACGACTGTGCTCACTATATTTATGTGACGCTGGATGAAAATTCACCACTCCCCAATATTCACCCACAATGGGGGGGCGTACAGACTTCCCAATGCATCTGCATGGGAAACTTTATATTCCAATCGACAACGCATTTATACTGAAATTATTGAGAATATAAGAGCACAAACATAGTAAATGATTACTGATTTATGTTGTAAATAATTATACCGACAAAACATTGTAAATGATTACTAATTATACCGACAAAACATCTCGTACACACAAGACTTATGGTGAACCGTATTATATAATACCCACGATTTTCATTCTGGTTATTTTGGATTTTTTTCGGATATTTCCCGGTTGTCTAGTCCCGGTATTATTTTCTCGACAACTGATTTTGGCGTTTATGACCGTAGGTGATGATTTGTTATCCGTTGTTTTCATTTCGGACCGATGATGTTGTCCCCGAGTATTTTGTCGTGTTCGTTCCGTGTGATTTCGGAAAATCGAGTCGTCGGATCATGGTGGTCGGACACTAGCCGGACGGTTGCTGGCACTGGCCGGACGAGTGGAGGCACTGGTCGGATGGGTGCAGGTACTGGCCGGGCGGGTGCGGCAAGAACCGGCGTAGCGCACGCTACGGACAGAAGCTAGCGAACGCTACGGCCGGAAGCTAGCGCACGCTACGGCCAGGAGGCAGCGCACGCTACGGCCGGTTGGCTGCACGCCACTAGGGTGGATCGGCAGGTAGCGCACGCTACTATCGGGCACTGTGCACGCTATGACCGGCAGGTAGCGCGCGCTACGGGCGGAAGGCTGCGCACGCTACCTGGCCGAGTCAGTAGGGCAGTGAGGATTCTGGATTGCGGCCCAGGCCAATAGCGCACGCTAGCTCGGCAGTCTAGCACACGCTAGGCTGCACCAGTATAAATATGACTGAGCAGTCCAGTTTCAGTCATTTTTCCCATTTCTCTCCTTCTCTTCCGCGGTTGGATCCTTGGAGATCATGAAGGCATGTTGTTCTGCAATGAATCCATGAAGTTTGGGAGCTCATATCATCGATTAATCATTCCATAACATCCTTCAATCCAGCGAATCAAGGTTAGTTTTTCTAAAATCCTAGTTTTGGGAAAAATTGGGGATTTTGTTGATTTCGTCCGTTTGATTCGTTATAACTTAGAATAGTGATGGATTGATGATTATTAAGTTGTTTTACATCGAATTCCTTGTTTTTCCATGGTTGGATTGCCGAGGATTCTTTGTTTTATTGAGTTTCTAATCGACACCTTGAAAGTATTCAATAAAATGTCACAAAGGGGATTCAGGCGTTCTACGATTATTCTTCCTCGTTCGATCGTCAATTTATTCATGGTATGATGTTGGGGTCAGGTTCCTTGTGAAGAACTCGAGTCAGAACCCTTCCGTTCGCCGTTTTCCGATCGGTGGTGTTACCGTCATTTCCACCGGAGAGTTGTGGGCATTCGAGGTTTTCCGGTTAAGCCATGTTCGTCGGAGTGTCCGGTATCAACTATTGAGGCAAGTATCTTGCCCATACATTACATGTTTTGTGAATATAGTGGTTGAAAATTGAGGATATGTGCTAAATGAATACAACATTTTCTCAAAAGAATCGGTATATATATTTACAATCATGGTTTTCTTAAAGGACGAATCTTGTGTTCGAGACTTAAGGTGCTTATTTGACTATGTGTGTTAGTGTTGAGTATAGGAACTCCCTACCTTCGGATGATGTCATTATGTGTGAATATGTCGTCGGTAATTTGTAGTTAAATCCTTTTGTTATAAATTGTGCGTGGATTCATGTGGTTATCGGTGGATATATGAGTTGTGTGATATTGGTTGTGTCGTTCGGTGTTGTTGAGATAAGTGTGTTTCTTTGTGGACAGTATTAATTTTGGGTTGTGAGTATGTGTTGGATAATATGGCCATTTTAGCAAAATACCTCGACTATATATATTGTGATTGACTCTTGAGGATTGCGGTTTTGGAAATGAGAATTGATGAGAGTTGTAAGTTTTTCTCGGGTACTCTCACTCGGGGATTGACTCGACGGGGTCACACGGGGACCTGGTGGCTTAGCGGCTGGACCGGGTCGCGAGGGTTACTTCGAGTGGGCATTCTCACCTGGGGATTGCTCGACGGGGCACACAGGGACTTGGTGGCTTGAGGGCCGGACCGGGTCGCGAGAATTGCCAGAATGTTTGTAACGATGATTAATTGTGATATGTCTGGAGTATCACAATGCTTGTTGCTCAGATTCGAGAGACATTATATATCGAGTCTTGGTGTTTGGCTAAAATGGCATAAAAATAATGTGTTATGTGTAATGTATTTTTGGAAGTGAATTGAAGTGAATGAACGGGTCGTGGACCCTGTGTTGGTGATCGAAATGGTTGGGTCGTGGACCCTGTGTTTTGTGACTGGAACGAATTGGGTTGTGAACCCCGTGTTTTGTTAATCGGTTTTGCATTTTTGGAAAATGAACTTTGGGGCGGTGACCCTAAGTGGCTTTGGTAGAATTAAGAACTTTTCAATCACAAATGTTTTCAAAATTCCCGAGATTTGGAAGTGTTTGCAAAGTGCTTACTTGTTTCGTTTTACTTTCAAAACTTGAACTATTTTTAATTATCAAACTATCTCGGGAAGTCTTTTGTTGTATTCTCGGAATGTGTTATGTATGGCTCGTATTTTCACTTTATACTTGTACTAGCAAAACAGTGGAGTTTTGCTAACCCCCGAGTATTCGGGGGGTGGATGTCTGTTTTTGCATCCAGGTACATGCAGGTTTGGGAGCAAAACACAGGATCGGCGCGAAGGATGATGGAAGGCGGATGATACTAATCACACGAAGGCCAGTATTGGATGCAGTGAGTCGGAGTTTGTGTATGGTCTTTCTTCTGTCGTACTTTTGGTTCGTGAGTGTATTTTACCCTTGCATGGGTATGAGTCGAGATAGAAATGTGCATTTTGACTTGTATGTTTGTGATGAAAGACCAAGTTAGTATGTTGATTTGGTATTTTATCATGTCGGTATGTAATGAGTTGTGTTGTTTGGATGTCTAGCCTGGTGGATCCTCACGGAGAGGGTATGCGGCATGTAATATTCCCGGTTTGAAATTGGGGGTGTTACATTTATGGTATCGGAGATTAGGTTGCGGAAACTCAGGCTGTCGGGTCCAGTCGGGTGTTGTCGTGTCTTGTCCTGTCAGATTGTGTCTGTCTAAGTCGTGTCGCGACGCGTCGTCTGTGATGTCGGTCATGATTAGTATCGAGGTGCAGCCATCATCTTCGTGCGACCTGTGGATGTAAGTCTCCCTACTATATTGTGCCTTGTGATATACGAGCTTATATGATTTTGTGTTATGATGTGGAGTTTAAAGGTGATTTGTGACTATGTGGCCTATGTTGTTTGATCTTCGTATGATGCTAGGATAAAAGTGGTGCCAATGTATATGTATATATACACACATCCTGATATAAGTTGTTTTTACAAGAGTAATAGCCTTGGTGTGGTTACGCAAAGAAAAATTAACCAATGTGATATTTTATAACTTTACATGTTTTTGGGGAGACACGTATATTTTTGTTTTAAAACATCCTCCAAAGGGAGGAAAAAGTTTGATTTTCGTATGATGACCTCAAGGTCGAATTTTTTTTTTTTTGAGAATTCAAACTACCGATATTTTATTTTCATCTTGTATTATATGTTTTCAAAACACCATTTTTAAACTCAAGTGAAGTCTACAAAATGTAGACAAGACGTGACTCTCGTTTTCAACTTATCGATTTTATGATTGTTAGTCGAGAAATACGTGATGATGTTCTTGTTGTTCGGGCAGTGTTGCCAGTTTTAAATTAAAACTATGATGTGAATGCTGAGTCGTTCGATTTATGTACATTGAGATAGCTCTCTTTAATAAGAGGTGAGATTACGGTTTTTGAATGACAATTGTCTTTTGATGGTTGCTCATGAAGTGTTAAATCGATGGCTTTGAGATTTGAACGTGTTGTTGATTATTTGTGACCATCGATTCTAGTAATGTCGTATATATGTTCGCGATCATGTTGCTGGGTTGGAGCAGCTAGCGCACGCTGAGTGCGAGGCTAGCGCGCGCTAATACGGCATGGATAGCGCACGCTAAATAATTGTTGTAGCGCGCGTTAGTTAGCCGGGACAATGGCTAGAGAACCGCATTTCTTTTAACTATTAGGCCTAACCTTGGCAGTCGATCACCCGTTACTGTATTCTATGTGTGTTGTCTAGTGATGACAACCGTTTTGTGTGAATGTGTGTTGTGACCTTTCATTCGCACTAAGTGATAATTGATTTTGTTCGGTAAATTGATAAATTATGTCTGCTGTGTGTGTGTTTGAAAATGTTTTCCTAAAACTTTCATAAGTTTCTGCAAGTTGTGGAAAATCAAATTTTGGAACTAATTTGACGTTGCGATTAAATCGGCGGCTTCGTATGAACTTTAGAAATTGTTTGAAATTTGCGAGCCGATCTAGGATTCTCAAATAAAACCTCGACGGTATTGAAAGAGTGGTTTTAAAGTACCTTGAACATTTTGTAAAATGTTACCGGCGTTTATTCTTGTGTAGTGTTGGGAGAATTTTCGGAAATGACTTTTAACGTACTATTGTATTTTCGAATAATTCGAGTACATGATTTTTAAAAATCTTTCACACAATTTTTTTTTCAAAAACCAATACGATTTCTTTTTCAAAAATATATAGTGAAAGATGAAAAAAAAAATATCACTCGATGTAAAGTTCAAACTCGGATTTGGAAATGTTAGAGTATGTAAGAATGGTTTGATGATCTTGCATGGTTAACTTGTTGGTTGTTAACGGTGATGATGATGCGTAGAGGCATGATGATTTTGATAACGCCGGTTTTAAGGAATTATTATTTTGGCAAATGATTTCAAATGAGACGGTTAAAGTATGTTGTTACAAGTTTTGATGAAACAACCCGAGGTACCAAAAGTACTTATTAAAGTTTATTTTGAATAGCATACAAATCCGAGGATTTTCAAAAGATTTCCTTTAAAAGGATACCTTGTGGATTTTCTTATCGAGTTATTATTAGTTACCTTATGTGAGATGTCATGCTAAGTTGGTACTTTAGTATAATATTTTGCGAAGTGGTGAAATCATATTGAGTGAGAATCCGCTTAGTATGCCGAGGGACAGAGGACGCGGCCGTGACCGCGGTACAGTTGGTTATGGAGATTAGATGCGGGACCAAGAGGATATGGCTGGGAAGGTTGCTATTCAAGCATTTCGTTTTTGTTATTTAGGTTTCGGGGACGAAACCTCTTTTAAAGGTGATATGATGTAATAACCACATTTTTTTTCTTCTCGTTTTCATTTCGTTCGACCGTATTGAGGCGACTGTGTTCGTTAATGCTTCTGACCTTGTGTTGTTTCTCACATTTGTCATTCGAGCGAGTTCTGATATTGTTCCAAATTGATGTGTATATCATTGTGATCTTTCCAAGTTCGGATCGATTTCTTGTGAACCGTGTTCGAAATTAACACCTCGTGATTCCTACAAGTTTATTGATGTCTTGAATTGAGGTGTGAACTTCATAGTTGATCGTTGTTGTTCGATCAGTGCTATTTGTTCGTCGTTGTACAATCATTATTGTTTGATCTCGTAGTCGTGATTATTGAACATCTGGCCATTTTGTGATTTCCATAAGTGTTGGGAAATTGTCTTCGTATTTGGTCTTCCAAACCTTTGAGTTACTGGAATTTCATACCTTTCAGCGTTGGAATCGTGATTTGATTTTTGTATTGCTCGGTTTTATCAACCGCAGCGATTCATGCTCGTTGCTTTTCGTAAGCATTCTTGCGTATTGAATCGGATCGTAGTGGCTTTATACTGCATGGAGTTCTGGTGTGTTGTCGAGAGTCGCCTTGCTATTGTTTTAAGTTTCGAAACGAAACTTATTATTAGGGGGGTAGAATGTAATACCCACGATTTTCATTCCGGTTATTTTGGATTTTTTTCGGATATTTCCTGTTGTCGAGTCCCGGTATTATTTTCTCGACAACTGATTTTGGCGTTTATGATCGTAGGTGATGATTTGTTATCCGTTGTTTTCATTTCGGACCGATGATGTTTTCCCTGAGTATTTTGTCGTGTTCGTTCCATGCGATTTCAAAAAATCGAGTCGTCGAATCATGGTGGTCGGACACTGGTCGGACGGTTGCGGGCACTGGCCGGACGAGTGGAGGCACTGGCCGTGCGGGTGCGGCAAGAACCGGCGTAGCGCACGCTACGGCCGGAAGCTAGCGCACGCTACGGCCAGGAGGCAGCGCACGCTACGGCCGGTTGGCTGCACGCGCTAGTCGGCCAAGGCAGTAGGGCAGTGGGGTTCTGGACTAGGGTGGATTGGCAGGTAGCGCGCGCTACGGCCGAAAGGCTGCGCAAGCTACCTGCCGAGTCAGTAGGGCAGTGAGGATTCTGGATTGCGGCCCGGGCTGATAGCGCACGCTAGCTCGGCAGTCTAGCACACGCTAGGCTGCACCAGTATAAATGTGACCGAGCAGTCCAGTTTCAGTCATTTTTCCCATTTCTCTCCTTCTCTTCCGCGGCTGGATCCTTGGAGATCATGAAGGCATGTTGTTATGCAATGAATCCACGAAGTTTGGGAGCTCATATCATCAATTAATCACTCCATAACATCCTTCAATCCAGCGAATCAAGGTTAGTTTTCCTAAAATCCTAGTTTTGGGAAAAATTGGTGATTTTGTTGATTTCGTCCGTTTGATTCGTTATAACTTAGAATAGTGATGGATTGATGATTATTAAGTTGTTTTACATCGAATTCCTTGTTTTTCCATGGTTAGATTGCCGAGGATTCGTCGTTTTATTGAGTTTCTAATCGACACCTTGAAAGTGTTCGATAAAATGTCACAAAGGGGATTCGGGCATTCTACGATTATTCTTCCTCGTTCGATCATCAATTTATTCATGGTATGATGTTGGGGTCAGGTTCCTTGTGAAGAACTCGAGTCGGAACCCTTCCGTTCGCCGTTTTCCGATCGGTGGTGTTACCAAGCTCACGTGAGAGTTGTGGTCATTCGAGGTTTTCCGGTTAAGCCACGTTCGTCGGAGTGTCCGGTATCAACTATTGAGGCAAGTATCTTGCCCATACATTACGTGTTTTGTGAATATAGTGGTTGAAAATTGACGATATGTGCTAAATGAATATTTACAACCTTTTCTCAAAAGAATCGGTATATATATTTACAATCATGGTTTTCTTAAAGGACGAATCTTGTGTTCGAGACTTAAGGTGCTTATTTGACTATGTGTGTTAGTGTTGAGTATAGGAACTCCCTACCTTCGGATGATGTCATTATGTGTGAATATGTCGTCGGTAATTTGTAGTTAAATCCTTTTGTTATAAATTGTGCGTGGATTCATGTGGTTATCGGTGGATATATGAGTTGTGTGATATTGGTTGTGTCGTTCGGTGTTATTGAGATAAGTGTGTTTCTTTGTGGACAGTATTAATTTTGGGTCGTGAGTATGTGTTGGATAATATGGCCATTTTAGCAAAATACCTCGACTATATATATTGTGATTGACTCTTGAGGATTGCGGTTTTGGAAATGAGAATTGATGAGAGTTGTAAGTTTTTCTCGGGTACTCTCACTCGGGGATTGACTCGACGGGGTCACACGGGACCTGGTGGCTTAGCGGCTGGATCGGGTCGCGAGGGTTACTTCGAGTGGGCATTCTCACCTGGGGATTGCTCGACGGGGCATACAGGGACTTGGTGGGTTGAGGGCCGGACCGGGTCGCGAGAATTGCCAGAATGTTTGTAACGATGATTAATTGTGATATGTCCGGAGTATCACAATGCTTGTTGCTTAGATTCGAGAGACATTATATATCGAGTCTTGGTGTTTGGCTAAAATGGCATAAAAATAATGTGTTATGTGTAATGTATTTTTGGAAGTGAATTGAAGTGAATGAACGGGTCGTGGACCCTGTGTTGGTGATCGAAATGGTTGGGTCGTGGACCCTGTGTTTTGTGAGTGGAACGAATTGTGTTGTGAACCCCGTGTTTTGTTAATCGGTTTTGCATTTTTGGAAAATGAACTTTGGAGCGGTGACCCTAAGTGGCTTTGGTAGAATTAATAACTTTTCAATCACAAATGTTTTCAAAACTCCCGAGATTTGGAAGTGTTTGCAAAGTGCTTACTTGTTTCGTTTTACTTTCAAGACTTGAACTATTTTTAATTATCAAATATCTCGAGAAGTCTTTTATTGTATTATCGGAATGTGTTTTGTATGGCTCGTATTTGCACTTTATACTTGTACTAGCAAAATAGTGGAGTTTTGCTAACCCCTGAGTATTCAGGGGGTGGATGTCTGTTTTTGCATCCAGGTACATGCAGGTTTGGGAGCAAAACACAGGATCGGCGCGAAGGATGATGGAAGGCGAATGATACTAATCACACGAAGGCCAGTATTGGATGCAGTCAGTCGGAGTTTGTGTATGGTCTTTCTTCTGTCGTACTTTTGGTTCGTGAGTGTATTTTACCCTTGCATGGGTATGAGTCGAGATAGAAATGTGCATTTTGACTTGTATGTTTGTGATGAAAGACCAAGTTAGTATGTTGATTTGGTATTTTATCATGTCGGTATGTAATGAGTTGTGTTGTTTGGATGTCTAGCCTGGTGGATCCTCACAGAGAGGGTATGCAGCGTGAAATATTTCCGGTTTGAAATTGGGGGTGTTACATATTACGCATGTCCTTTTTCAGTGGTAAATAATCATACGTTTGCTTATTTACGTAAATATATAAATAATTTGTTTGATAATAGTACATTTCTTATAATTTTCTTAACATGTAACAACCAGGAACAGAGGATTATGGGTGTGGATACTTTATGTGTAAGGATGCTTTTGAAGACAAGTACTTTAGTCAAGCCTCTTCTTCAACGCAGTGCTCAAACTGCGAAGCTAAAGATAATAAGATTGACATGCTTGAAACAAGAAACAAGATATTATTGTCTCAAAACACGATGTTGAAGATAAGAATAAAGACGCTGGAGGCATCACTGGAAATGGCAAGCAATCCCGTGGATCACGCATGTCAGTCGGGTGCAATACCCCATGAGCTTATAGATGACATAAATAATCTTGATGTGTAGCAGGTGTTGTTGTTTTTAAATAATGTGTTAATGTTGTTGTTGTTGTTGTTGTTGTTTAATTGAATAATAACAGTTGTTGTAGTTGTTTAATGTGTTAATGTTTAACGTATTATTGTTGTTGTTTTTTAATTAAATAGAAATACATTGGACGAATACAAAAAATATAACACAAAAAACATAACAAATAAACACTACAAAAAACATTACACAAAAAATACATAACAAATAAACACTAAAAAAACATAACACACACAAAAAAAGACAACAAAAGGACGAAAAAAATAACAACAAAAGGACAAACCCTCTGTAATATCCGGATTTATTACGGTGTATTTCATCTATATTCAAACCATGTATTATTCGGATTGGTGGTTTTGATTATTGGAGTATGATATTTCGTGCATTGATATCATTGTACATAAGTATAGAAACATGCAAAATTGCTCAAAGAACCTCGTGATAGCGCACGCTAAGAATGTATCTTAACGCGCGCTATCGGGCTATTATTAGCGCACGCTATGCAGGTAGGAGTTGCGTGCGCTAAGGACTCAATTATTGAGCGGGACAGCTAGCACATGCGCCAGCCGGGACATGGGTCCGGATAAGATTCTCGCGGACGAGCCCGAACAATTCTGAAGTCAACCATTATTAGCGCACGCTAAGTAATGCTTAGTAGCGTGCGCTAACTTGTTAAAATGCAGAATATTATAAATAGGACAACAACTCGTTTTGGCTTGCATTTTACTCGTTCCTTCTGCATTCTTGAGAGGCCAGAGAGCTGTGATATCCTCCTACACACTTAGAACACATTTTGTTGGTGTTTATATATTGTTTATCATTTGGGAATAATCATTGAAGTGGAATAGCACCTTGGAGTGGCATACAACCAACCGGAGTCGGATTCTACCTTACGGTTCAGTGATTTTCATCATATTAAGGTATGTTCAATCTATCTCCAGACTTAGAGTTGGATTCTAACGATTTGGATGATCATGTTAACAAGATATGGATTTTCATAGATGAATTATCCAAGTATATCATGTTTGGAATATTGAGATGATTAAGCCTTAAGTACCTTGATTATGATCATCATGATTCGAATCTTATTACATTGAACAAGTAAAGGAAGCTTCTATCATTGGTAATTCGAATCTAGTAGATGACTTCATAATAATCATGGACTTGACTTTAACAAATCATTATTGTTGGATAAATCTAAAGGATTGATCATGGAAAGATTTATCTAGTATAGATGGAATGTTTAAACCACTTCAGCATGATAATATTGATTGATGTAAAGGTGTTGATATCAACCGTTAAGCCTTTCGAATTGTCGTGTGTAGATTTGTAGTCGGAATGGAATATGATTTTATAATGGTATGCATATCCTCGAATCCGAAGTTGTTGTTATCCGTAAGATCATTCATAATCGTATGTACATGGTATTCATGGAAGTAACATGAAGTATCACGGAAGATTTCATTGTTTCGATCATGGCGAGAACAGTTTACTGCTCAGCAGTAAACTGCCATGCATAGATAGCGCACGCTATGCTATGAATATTAACGTGCGCTATCGAGCACGAGTTAGCGTGCGCTACGTTTGGTACGTAACGTACGCTAGACCATCAGACGAGTCAGTCGGCTGGTCAGTGAAGTACTGACCATGCATAGTTAGCGTACGCTAGGCTTTGTTGTTTGTATGCGCTATCGGGCAGACTTAACGCACGCTACACAGAGTACTTAGCGTGCGCTAAGCAGTTCAGGCAGATTGCATTTTATGAACTTTTGGCCGTAAATCGAATTGTTAAACATTCGTACGACGTGAGATAAATCCTATATCATTTCTTTTGTTAAGGTTTGGTCTCGTTACGTGATTGATTGAGGAGGACGACCTTCGATTTTTCATTTTCGTGGAAGTGTTGTTCTTGTCTTCAAATCGAGGCAAGTACTTTAATTGTTTTATGTATTGTTGTTATACATATTGTCGTGCATGTATGTCGTTGTTGTATGTCCACCTCGTGTTGGTCCGACGGGATCATCGGGGGATCTATGCTAGCGTGCGCTGGATCATCGGACGGGTTTTTCCACCACGGGTTGGTCTGACGAGATCATCGTGGGTTCTAGGCAGTGAAAGCTGGATCGACGGAATTACCATGTGTATATTATGATATCATGTTGTGATTATCAGTTGTGTATGTCATTTATAAGTTTCTCATAGGAGAAGACTCGTTGGTATTTTTTCATTTACGTTATTATTCTTCGTGAGATATGAATAATATGTTGTGGTACTTGTACTAGCATCGTTGTGCTAACCCCTTCGGGGGTGAACATTTTGTTTGTGTTCAGGATCCAGGAGAGCGGGGAAACAACCACTGGAACTGTATGATGACGAGGGTGCAGAGTGATGTCCCAACCGGGTTTATTTATCTGTTGTTTATTCGTTATTTCAATAAGTACTCGAGTACGAAGTCAATTGTGATGGATTTGAATTTGGTGATGTATTATTGAGTTCTGTTGAACAATTGTACTATTTCTGTATTTGGTCAGAAGCTCATGTACCGTAATTCCGTTATTTCCATTCGTTAGTACCTTTTAATGCTGTTCAATTCTTGACCTTGTAAATCCTTAAGTAAAGGATTTACGGCGCTGTAATATTCCTGAATATATCGGGGGTGTTACAGAATATGGTATCAGAGCTAAGATTATGGATATCTTGGTCGTTGGGTTAAAATAGGGGTCATTTATGTCTTTTGAGGTAACCGGCCGTGAATGACATCACTGCACTGCCTACGTCTTCATGCGAACGGTGGTTGTAAGTTCCTAAACTCTATCTCGTTCCTTACATATTGTGTCTCCTTATACTCGAATATTAGAACGATGTTGCTTCCTGTATATTGAGTATTTATGCTTACAATATGTTGAGAGGCGGACGTGGACGTGGTCTCGGTCGTGGATGCGGACGAAGAAATGCTGAAAGGGAAGCGTCGCCTTCTAACCAGGCCAGTCATAGCTCAGGCGAGCCGCAACGATCTATTAATAACGAACCAGATCCTGCTGTACCAGAGATCCTTCGTCAAGTGGTGAACCAGATGACTCAGTTCGCCCAGGTCGTGGATCGAATGCAAGTGGCGGTGGGACTACAGCAGGGAGAAAGACAGCAAGGGATCCCAGACATGGGAAATCGAGGTGACCGGTGGCTGCAAGAGGTGGCGAAGATGCAACCACCCAAATTCGATGGTATTTCTGAGACTCCCACCTGGGACCATTGGTTGAAAGAACTGGAGAAAATCTTTGCCGGAATTAAGCGCCTGCAATAGGAGAGTCTCTATTGCTCAATATTTTCGATAGGGAAGCGTCCGAATGGTGGGAAGCCATCCGGCCTGTAGACCACGATGCCAATTGGACAGAGTTTAGATTGATGATGGAAGCTCGATTGCCCTCGTCCCGTGAGGGAAGCCAAAGTTCGGGAGTTTTTCTCCGCTCGGCCTTTCCGACGTGCCGCATCCCGGGCGATTAAGACGTTTAACCAACGGTGGCATTTGTTCGACATCCGGTCGTAAGGATGCGTAAATGATGATCCATTTCGATATGAGAATGAAACCAAATCCAGAGGTACATGTCCGGATTTGAATGTACCACACTCCGTCAATACCAGGATAAGGCGTTGGCGTATGAGATCAAGGAAGCGGCTATGGAAAAATTTTCTAATCCAAGAAACAGAAAGTCTGGTACTTTTACAGAGCACAAGAACAATGGGCCCCGTAAGGCCCAGTCATCCTTTCACTCTTTCAAGAAACCTCCACACCCGATTAGGAGCGGAAAGAACTTGAGCGACATCAACTATTACCGATGTTACCAGAAATGCTTTAAGCTGCGCCCGAGACAGGCACTATCGACGGAATTGCCCCCTTCTGCCGTGACTTGTTTTGATTGTGGACGAGAGGACATCGGGCGGTTTTGTGAAGAGGCTGCAAAGTCTTTTAGAGCCCGTACACCACGGCCACGAGAAGGAAGCCGGTATCACAGACGCAGCAAAGTGTTCGAGATGCCTCGAGAATTTTGGGCGCGGACGAGGCGAGGACAATGGGACCGAAAGGGGACATCGAGCGCGGATCTGCTCCCACGTGCATGCGAGATGAGGAGGATAGACGATCGGGATCTTCTTGTCACATCGTGTCTTGTCGAGATCCTTTCCCGGCCGATTAGCGTTTTATTCGATACAGAGCTACGCATTCTTTTATATCTTTGTCTTGTGTAAATCGTTTGAATATTTCGGTTTTCATAATTGTGAACCTTATGTTGTTGGTTTACCGAGTGGAGAGAGGATTATCCAAATTTAGAAACTAGAAATTTCCTGTATCATTTGGAGACAGAGTGGCTCTCAAATCGATCGTGATAGAAATGCAAGGAGACGACTGATACTCGGAGGCGATTGGCTTAATCGATATGGAGCAATTGTGAACTACCGAAGGAGGAATATCTCACCGATCACGACGATGGTTCCGAAATATTGTTCAAGGGTGGAAACCGGAAGCTCGGGAAAATTGATCAAGGCGATGAAAGTCAGATTGTTGAAACAGGATGTACCGGATATTGGTGTTATGCAATGAAGAAAGAAGACGAAATTGTGGAACTTTCATCCATTCTGTTGTGAGCGAATTTCCAGATGTATTTCTGACGAGTTACGGACTACCTCCACGAAGGGATGTGGAATTTACCATTGGTGGAACCCGGAGCTACACCAATTTCTAAGGCGCCGTATCGTATGGAACCTCCGAGATGTACGAATCAAGAAGCGGTGGAGGAGTTACTGGACAAGGGCTATATTCAGCCAAGCGTTTCACCCTGGGGAGCGCCAGTTCTTTTTGTCCGAAAGAAGGATGGGTCGCTCCGACTGTGTATTGACTATCGAGAGCTGAACAAGATGACGATTAAGAACAAGTATCCGTTGCCACAGATTGATGATCTGTTTGACCAGTTGCAGGGGGCAACAGTATTTTCTAAAATCGATCTAAGATCAGGATATCATCAGCTGAGGATTAAGGAATCTGATGTTCCGAAATCAGCATTCAGAACTCGCTACGGACATTACGAGTTTGTAGTGATGCCGTTTGGTCTCACTACTTTTTCTTGTATTTATGCAATTGATGAACAGAGTGTTCATTGAATTTTTGGACAAATTTGTGGTCGTGTTCATTGATAACATTCTGGTGTATTCTAAGAGCCCGGAAGAACATGCGCAACATTTGCGGATTGTATTGGAACTTTTGAGAAACGAACAATTGTACGCCAAACTTTCTAAGTGTGAATTGTGGCTAAAGGAAGTAATGTTCCTCGGCCATGTGGTGTCAGCTAAAGTAGTCCGAGTAGATCCTCAGATGATCGAAGCAATTATGGATTGGAAGCCTCCAAAGAACGTGAAAGAGGTCCGAAGCTTCTTGGGACTTGCTGGATACTATCGTCGATTCGTGGAAGGGTTTTCTAAAATCTCCCGCCCACTTACCCGACTCCTGCAGAAAACTCAAAAGTTTGAGTGGAATGAGTTGTGTCAGATTAGCTTTGATGAATTGAAGAAGAGATTGACGACGGCACCGATTCTATCACTTCCACAGGGAACTGGAGGATTTATAGTTTACAGTGATGCTTCGAACCAAGGACTTGGGTGCGTACTGATGCAGAATGATAAGGTGATCGCTTATGCGTCACGACAGCTAAAATATTATGAAGTGAATTACCCGACACATGATTTGGAGCTAGCAGCAGTAGTTTTTGCTTTGAAGATCTGGAGGCATTATCTGTACGGGACTCACTGTCAGATCTTTACGGATCATAAGAGTCTCAAGTACATATTCAGTCAGAAAGAGTTGAACATGCGGCAAAGAAGATGGTTAGAACTGATTAAGGACTATGAGTTGGAGATTTTATATCATCCAGGCAAAGCGAATGTAGTGGCCGATGCACTTAGCCGCAAGCCTGTCTCTATTCGAGATCTTTGGAGGCCGACATCCCAACTTAGCCTTCAACGAGAGATGATTCGTTAAGGGATTGAAGTATGGTTACAAAGAGTCCAAGGAGAACTGTGCGTGATGGAGATAACTTCATCATTAACCGAAGGAATCAAATCTAGACAGGCAGATGATCCTCTGATGATTCAGTTACGTGATGAAGTGATCAAAGGAAAGGCCCCCGGATTCATAATTCATGATGATGGGGTTTTGAGATTTCAGAACCGTCTCTGCGTTCCCGATGATGATGTTCTGAAACAGACGATTATGAAGGAAGCTCACAGTTCGCCCTATTCTATCCACCCGGGCACCAGTAAAATGTATAAGGATTTGAAGCAGAATTTCTGGTGGGGCAACATGAAGAAAGTTGTAGCGGACTATGTTTCGAAATGCTTGACTTGTCAGCAGGTTAAGATCGAGCATCAACGGCCTGCCGGAATGTTGAAGCCACTCTCGATTCCTGAATGGAAGTGGGAGGACATATCGATGGACTTTATGACTAATATGCCGAAAACCAGGACAGGAATGAACATGATTTGGGTGATAGTTGATCGTTTAACCAAATCAGCTCATTTTCTAGGCATTAAGGATACGTGGGGACCAGAGAGGTTGGTACGAGTATTTATTTCGGAGATAGTTCGATCGCATGGTACGTCGAAGACCATTGTTTCTGATCGAGACGGCCGTTTTGTGTCTCACTTTTGGAAAGCAGTTCATAAGGCCTTGGGTACCGAATTGAACTTGATCTGACTTATCACCCGCAGATGACGGACAATGAGAGAACTATACAAACGGTGGAAGACATGCTAAGGGCCTGTGCCTTAGATTGGTCAAACGATTGGGAAGTTCATCTACCGTTGATTGAATTTACCTACAACAATAGTTGGCATGCTTCCATTAAGATGGCACCGTTTGAGGCATTATACGGAAGGAGATGCAGATCGCCCCTATGCTGGGATGATTCGTCAGACTTGATCGGAACAGAACCAGAGTTGATCGTGCAGACTCGAGAGAAGATAGCCTTGATTCGTGAAAGGCTGTTGACCGCCCAGAATCGCCAGAAATCTTACGCAGACGTACGCCGTCGCCCATTGGAGTTCAGTACTGGAGATCACGTACTTTTGAAGGTTTCTCCTACTCGGGGAATCTTTCGTTTCGGAAGGAAAGGAAAGCTGAGTCCGAGATATATCGAACCATTTGAGATCCTCGAGAGAGTTGGGGAGTTGGCATACAGATTGGCATTGCCGCCGTCGTTGTGCCATGTTCATAACGTGTTCCACGTATCCCAGTTACGGAGATATATACCAGATCCCAGTCATATCATTGATTTCGGCGAGATCGAAGTCGCGCAGGATGGGACGTTTGAAGAAAGACCGGTCAAGATACTCGAGAGTCGAGTTAAGCAGCTGAGGAACAAACCAATCATTTTGGTCAAAGTTCAGTGGTCGCGTCACGGAATGGAAGAAGCCACCTGGGAAACGGAAGCTGATATGAAGTCTAGATATCTCGAGTTATTTTCGTCTTGAGTTTCGGGACGAAACTCCTTTTTAGTAGAAGAGTATGTAATATCCGGATTTATTACGGTGTATTTCATCTGTATTCAAACCATGTATTATTCGGATTGGTGGTTTTGATTATTGGAGTATGATATTTCGTGCATTGATATCATTGTACATAAGTATAGAAACATGCAAAATTGCTCAAACAACCTCGTGATAGCGCACGCTAAGAATGTATCTTAACGCACGCTATCGGGCTATTATTAGCGCACGCTATGCAGGTAGGAGTTGCATGCGCTAAGGACTCAATTATTGAGCGGGACAGCTAGCACATGCGCCAGCCGGGACATGGGTCCGGATAAGATTCTCGCGGACGAGCCCGGACAATTCTGAAGTCAACCATTATTAGCGCACGCTAAGGAATGCTTAGTAGCGTGCGCTAACTTGTTAAAATGCAGAATATTATAAATAGGACAATAACTCGTTTTGGCTTGCGTTTTACTCGTTCCTTCTGCATTCTTGAGAGGACAGAGAGCTGTGATATCCTCCTACACACTTAGAACACATTTTGTTAGTATTTATATATTGGTTATCATTTAGGAATAATCATTGAAGTGGAATAGCACCTTGGAGTGGCATACAACCAACCGGAGTTGGATTCTACCTTACGGTTCAGTGATTTTCATCATATTAAGGTATGTTCAATCTATCTCCAGACTTAGAGTTGGATTCTAACGATTTGGATGATCATGTTAACAAGATATGGATTTTCATAGATGAATTATCCAAGTATATCATGTTTGGAATATTGAGATGATTAAGCCTTAAGTACCTTGATTATGATCATCATGATTCGAATCTTATTACATTGAACAAGTAAAGGAAGCTTCTATCATTGGTAATTCGAATCTAGTAGATGACCTCATAATAATCATGGACTTGACTTTAACAAATCATTATTGTTGGATAAATCTAAAGGATTGATCATGGAAAGATTTATCTAGTATAGATGGAACGTTTAAACCACTTCAGCATGATAATATTGATTGATATAAAGGTGTTGATATCAACCGTTAAGCCTTTCGAATTGTCGTGTGTAGATTTGTAGTCGGAATGGAATATGATTTTATAATGGTATACATATCCTCGAATCCGAAGTTGTTGTTATCCGTAAGATCATTCATAATCGTATGTACATGGTATTCATGGAAGTAACATGAAGTATCACGGAAGATTTCATTGTTTCGATCATGGCGAGAATAAGCGATCGCTCAAGAAGAAGCGCCATGCATAGATAGCGCACGCTATGCTATGAATATTAACGGCGCTTATCGAGCATGAGTTAGCGTGCGCTACGTTTGGTACGTAACGACGCTAGACCATCGACGAAGTCACTACCGGGTCGCTGAAGTAATCGACCATGCATAGTTAGCGACGCTAGGCTTTGTTGTTTGCGTGCGCTATCGGGCGACTTAACGCACGCTACGCAGTACTTAGCGCGCTAAGCGCTCAGCAGATTGCATTTTATGAACTTTTGGCCGTAAATCGAATTGTTAAACATTCGTCCGACGTGAGATAAATCCTATATCATTTCTTTTGTTAAGGTTTGGTCTCGTTACGTGATTGATTGAGGAGGACGACCTTCGAGTGTTCATTTTCGTGGAAGTGTTGTTCTTGTCTTCAAATCGAGGCAAGTACTTTAATTGTTTTATGTATTGTTGTTATACATATTGTCGTGCATGTATGTCGTTGTTGTATGTCCACCTCGTGTTGGTCCGACGGGATCATCGGGGGATCTATGCTAGCGTCTTACCGGATCATCGGACGGGTTTTTCCACCACGGGTTGGTCTGACGGGATCATCGTAGGTTCTAGGCAGTGAACGCTGGATCGACGGAATTACCATGTGTATGTTATGATATCATGTTGTGATTATCAGTTGTGTATGTCATTTATAAGTTTCTCGTAGGAGAAGACTCGTTGGTATTTTGTCATTTACGTTATTATTCTTCGTGAGATATGAATAATATGTTGTGGTACTTGTACTAGCATCGTTGTGCTAACCCCTTCGGGGGTGAACATTTTGTTTGTGTTCAGGATCCAGGAGAGCGGGGAAACAACCACTGGAACTGTATGACGACGAGGGTGCAGAGTGATGTCCCGACCGGGTTTATTTATCTGTTGTTTATTCGTTATTTCAATAAGTACTCGAGTACGAAGTCAATTGTGATGGGTTTGAATTTGGTGATGTATTATTGAGTTCTGTTGAACAATTGTACTATTTCTGTATTTGCTCAGAACTGTTGTACCGTAATTCCGTTATTTCCATTCGTTAGTACCTTTTAATGCCTGTTCAATTCTTCAGCCTTGTAAATCCTTATGTAAAGGATTTACGGCGCTGTAATATTCCTGAATATATCGGGGGTGTTACACCCTCTCTACTAGGGAGGGTCTTCTTTGTAATATAGGGAGGGTCTTAATAACCCACCCCGTCATTTAAATCCAAAATCAGGGGTTGAGTAGCAGATTGACTTCTCGGGTCTAGGCCAGCGATATTGTTTCCAAATTCTTGCATAATTTGAGTGATATTGTTAAAAGTGTTTTCATTACGATGCGTGAATATGGTGACATATATTATGTTTTAATGTATTCATGTGCATTATATTTGTTCCCACATGTGAGCATAGAGATGGTGACATTTTTAAGCAAGTGTTTCCCTACTTCTATTGAATGTGATGACATATTTCATTTTTAGATTTATTTAGTTACAATATTTTTTTTCCACATAACATTCCATAGATGATAACATTTAGAGTTATTTGTCACCAGAGTGTTAGTATACAATAGTGACAAAAAATTTTCTCATTTCCTCATTTTAGTGTTTTCAAAAGTTTTCATTATAATATTTGCATGTGATTACATTTTATGCAAATGTTTTCATACTTCTATGTGCATGTGGTGACACTTATTATTTGTAGATTTATTGAGTTGTTGTATTTTTGTTTCCACATGTTATTCCTTAGATGGTAACACTTAGAGTTGTTTGTTACCATATTGTTAGTGTATAATAATGACAATAATATGTCTCATTTATGTACTGGGTTGATGATATTTTCTGCAACTCGGACTTTGTTGCAAAAGTTATTGTCATAATTCGAGTTGATTTTGTTCAATTTTTTACAAGAGTTCGAGAACAATTCGAATTTTGTGACAAAGAATGGAATGAAGATATGAAGAAATGAAATAAACAAGGAATTAATATGGGATGACAACTATTTTTTGAGATATTGAGTGTGTCCATGATTTAAGGGATTCAAATAATTAATGTGGTCAAACCTTAATTTTTTGCTTCTAATTATTATAGCAGCTTTTTTGTGAATTGTAATGATTGTACTACCATTCTTAAGATTTATTTTAGGGACAACTTCAACTTCTAATCTGAACTAGGTAAATAGTTATTGAGGGTGGATTCATTATATGATAAGAAAGAATTGTATTTTTATTATAATATCGAAATATCATAGAGAGAGAATTTAGAGAGAGAATAGAGAATGATTATCAGGTGCGATTTTCATTAATAACTGAAGTCCTATTTATAGGAAAACTTTAGATGGCACAATCGTAATTACATAATTACATCAGGGACATAATAGTCATTCATATACAATAAATTAAGTACCATGTCATTGTCACAGTGATTCACTATTACTCTTGTGACTATATCATAACACTCCCTCCTGAATGACTATTTACATAAATATTATGTTGCATCATAATGTTGCTAGGAAATCTCTGTGGGATAAAACTTCAGCAATCTGTAATCTCGTAAATTTGCTCCCCCTTATCTCGGTAGTTCTTGTAGAGTATTCTTGTGCCATCTCAGTAAAATCTCGTGGGATAAAAACTGAGTGAATAATATGATTCTCTTCTATATGCATCATTGATTGTAAGAGTATTCATTTGCTGCCTTAGTAAAATCTCTTGGGACAAAAACTGAGTGAATATGTCATATATATCATTTGGAGTATTCATGTGTTGCCTCATTAAAACCTTGTCAAGAAAATTCAGTGGGAAAAAACTTGATCGAAGGAAAAAGAGTACAACTACTCCTTCTGTTTTCACATATTGGAGGAATAATTTTGAGCTTTGTAGTGTTCTTCATTATGCCATGACTATGCCTCGTTTAAAACCTTACTAGGAAAAACCCAATGGAAAAAATCTTAATGAAGGGGAAAGAGTACACTATTCATACTAATACGCCATTCCAGTTGCCTCATTAAAAACATTGCTAGGAAAACCCAATAGGACAAAACCTCAGTCAAGTAAGAGTGCAACGCGTATACACAAATATGCCCCAAGCATTTTAATAATCCTCTAAGGATTAGTACGAGTATCATATTCAGTGCAGTTTGTAATACCGAACTCATATTCTTTGCAATATATTCCAAATCTCTTTCGGAGATTCCATATTAGTTGTGATTAAACTGCCTCGTTAAAAACCTTGTTAGGAAAACCCAGTGGGATAAAACCTCAGTCAAGGGAAGAAGAGTACAATATATAATTTTCTTTCACAACACCTTATTTTGAGTGACTGCACATACTGATAATATGTTTAAAATCTCCTGAGGAGTCACTTCCAGTAAGCCCATATGTTATAATTTTATTATAAGGGCAATATATTTCAATTTCGATGGATTTCAATATCCTCAATCTCACAAATCATGTATTGCAATATCCTTATTTCCAATATCCATATTTTACAATCATGGATATCCACATTTTCAATATCCATATTTCATAATCATGGATTTTCAGTATCCACATTTCATGGATTTCAATATTCTCATTTGTTTCATGGATATCCTTATTTCATTCATGGATATCTGCATTTCATTATTAGCCTCATTTCATGAATATCCTCATATCATATTTTGATATCCTCTTTAGAATCACTGATATCCTCATTTCATTCATAGCGCTATGTGTCGATACATTTCAACATTTATTTCCTTGTAGCAACATAACTTGCCGAAATATCTCATTATCAATCATCCATTGGGATTACATTATAGTTATATCTATATACTTCTCAAAAGTATATTCCCCCTTTTATCATTTGCTTTGATTTATATTCGCGGAATTATTATATATTTATCAAAGTAGTTGTAGTTGGTACCAAAGATTAATAATCTATCATGCATCTTTGAACTTCAAGTTCATATTTCAGTTGTGAGGATATAGTGTGATGCATTTCACATATTTCCAACTAGTAATACTCTCCCTCATTCTAAGATATTCCTTGAGCACCAAACCCGGAGGACAGTATCTGAGCATTCACCTTCAGTCATGGGGCTTTATATATTATGTTCTCGATATTGGCTGGAGGACTTAGAATAGTATGCCAATTGATATCCCACTTTTATGTGCATATGATCCTTTCTAGGATCTATTCAAGTTTATTTGGAATATATTACTAGCT
Source organism: Orobanche coerulescens (assembly GCA_033398695.1). Taxonomy (NCBI): domain Eukaryota; kingdom Viridiplantae; phylum Streptophyta; class Magnoliopsida; order Lamiales; family Orobanchaceae; genus Orobanche; species Orobanche coerulescens. The sequence continues at coordinate 121,979,661 of CM065816.1, forward strand.
TTATATGATCTGGAATATATGCTCAAACCGTGAGCAAATCATGCCGTAAATTTCCGATTACGGGTCATATACACATGTGACTATCTAGTGGATCCATAATATCTAGTAGTTCACATGTAGAGGAAGTGGGACCATACTCCCATTAATATATTTCAAATTTATTAGGGATTCATTCTCAATATTGGCTAGTAGTGATATTAATCAAGAATAAATATTTGAAGATGATGTGTCTATATCACCATATTGATCTTTTACCGACATATCGCATCATCTTTCGGTGCCATTATTGCACATCATTATCAACATGGAGTCGACGCTCCCACATGTCATATTATGTTTATTATTCAAATAGAACTGTAGCTTATACGCTTCAGGATATGAACTATTAGAACACGGAGTCAAATCTCATACGCGTAATTCCAATTTATAAATAGATTATCATTGTATTCACAATCACCCATACCGAGGGTTTGAATATCATAAGAAGAATTTACTGAGCTCGACTCGAAAGATAAACAGTACTAATGAGAAATGACATACCAGAAGATATTTAATGGTTGATTCGAAGCATAAGTTCGATTATCTGGCGAATTTTCAAATTTATTTAAGTACATGCCATCTACAGGTAGGAGTAGTTTTGCAAAGAAATGGAGAGCAAAAAGATTAGGTGGGTACTATAAATGTGCTCACTGGACATGTGACACACGATGCAAAACTGTGGGGTTTGTATCTGTAACACCCCAATTCACAAATGGGACATTACACGCCGTAGAACCCTCGTGAGGTCTACCAGGCTAACACATGACACATAAACCACAATGTAATCGCAAATGATGCACTCAAAAACTAAGTAAGGCCGTGGCCTCGGCCAAAACATTTTAACGGAGTACATGAGACATAGGTTAAATACCAATTCATTGCCCACGCAGGGGACTTAAACCAAGTTTAAAAGAAAACAGTCTAGCTCCAGTACTCGACAAATGCAATGACAAAACATAAAAATACAGACTCGAGCCACATCATCAAGCCAGCCCACCATGCTTGCTCCTCAGCTCTCCCGGTACCTGAAATGCATAAGACGCATTTCCCCCATTTAAGGGGTTAACATTCGAATAGCTAGTGCAAGTACACAATTACACAACATTATATACAAATACAATTTTTACACAATCATCTCAATGAGATATCATTTGCCATAAATATTCCGGAATACTACGTTGGCAATCAAACCAGTTTCCAATCATCACGATATCACAAAATCACAACTGGTATCCCGTGGCCGTACCCCTTAGTATCGACCCCCAGACATCCCGTCGAACGCTCCGGGTGGGATACCACTTCCACGGCCGTACCCCTTAGTATCGACCCCCAGACATCCCGTCGGACACTCCGGGTGGAAGTTCAACCACACACGCACCCAAGTCCACTTCCGCGGCCGTACCCCTTAGTATCGACCCCCAAACATCCCGTCGGACACTTCGGGTGGAAGGAACACAACTCACGCACCCGAAAACCACAATTCATCATTCACTTTGAAAACGTAACATACATAACGGAATATAATACATGTACTTGCCTTGAATAAGACGAAACGAAGGAAACGACGAAGGAATAGGTTTTGGTCCGAATAATCCTCCCAACTCCATTCCTAATCATAATAATGGTATAAAACAAGTCTCATTAATGCGGAAAGGTAAGAATTAATCCTAATTCTACCCGCTGGAACAATTTGTCGGTCATGACTTGGGTATCGTCGACTATAAGTGACGAACAATGGAAAACTTGGAGTTCAAAATCACAAATAATCTTCAATACAAACAATAATCCAATATGAATACTCAAATTCATGATTACAACAACGATTAATCGAAAATCCCCAAATCCAATTGAATATTCAAAGTGTTATTGAATAATCCTTCAATAATCCAATGAATAATCAAACATATCCATAATCATGTGTATATCACTTCATACAACATGATCTTAACATCCGAAACATCATAACTCAATACAAAATCGAAATCCAAGATGTTGAAGAAATTACCTCTTGAAGATCCAAGCCCTTTGATCCGAAGAACACGTGTTAGATCCACAATCCGAGCTTCACGATCGAGGAAATGAAGAAAATCAAACACCCAAGTGAAAGATGATGGGAAGTCTCCCCCCTCAAGCCCTCTCTCTCGTATGGTTGAAGTAAAGGAAGAAAATGAGTGAATCTCGCTGAAAAAAACGCAGTTATAGCGCTGACTGCACAGTGTGCCGCGGCCCAGCCAAAGTGTGCCGCGGCACAGGTTCAAAACTACGCCCAGTGATCGGCAGTGTGCCGCGGCCCGGATGAATGTGCCACGGCAGTGACTCGGCAGTGTGCCGCGGCCCCGTCGTCATGTGCCGCGGCACACGGTACAGAAGGTTTGGCCGATAAGTGCAACACGAGTGTGCCGCGGCCCGGACGAGTGTGCCGCGGAAGTGACTCGGCAGTGCGCCGCGGCCCTCCCGGCATGTGCCGCGGGCCACGGTACAGACTGCTCGGCCAGAAACTGGACAATGTGTGTGCCGCGGCGCACATTCCTTGTGCCGCGGCCCACACCCCCCCTTGGGTCCCAAAATGATGAAAAATGATCCGGGAAGAGAATAAAAGCAATAGGAATCGATATTTGGGAAAAAATAACACGAAATGGAAGTACGGAAACCCCAAAATGGTTCGAGGTACACAATCAAAATCGAACAAGGAACAAATTTCCTTAAACTTATAGGAAATTACAAAAAAGGCCCAAACATCCGAAAATCACGATACAACGTCGGATTAACAATCCGAAACTCACAACATGCTCTACTCAACCATACGAACTCATGGAAATAGGAAAATGACGAAATCGAACGAGTTCAACGAGAATCGAATACACATGCGATAAAATATAACTCAAGATGAAATTACGTAAAAACATCATCGAGACTCATCCCAACGGAGAAACCCCAAGAACAAAATAGATTCAGAATTCCAAAACAGTGCCAAGCGACTTGTCCGAAACGAATATACACCGAAAATAGAAATTACCAAAAATAGAAAACACGGATATTACATTATCTCCCCCTAAAAATAAGTTTCGTCCCGAAACTTACAACACGAATAACTCGGGGTATCCCGATCTCATACTCTCTTCCATCTCCCACGTGGCTTCCTCGGACCCATGCCTCGACCATTGCACTTTAACCAAAGGAATGGTTTTGTGCCTGAGTTGCTTCACCCGACGCTCTAAGATCTGAATCGGCCTCTCCTCGAAGGTAATGTCGGGCCCCAACTCGATCTCTCCAAAATCAATAATATGGCTAGGGTCCGGTACGTACTTCCTAAGCTAGGAAACATGAAATACGTTATGCACGTGGCTCAGGGACAGCGGCAAACCTAACCGATATGCAAGCTCTCCAACTCTCTCTAGAATCTCGAACGGCCCAATAAATCTCGGAATAAGTTTACCCTTCCGACCGAAGGATCAGACAAGGAATAATGAAAGTTGCATGCCTAAAGTGTGTGCCATGTGAGAAAAAACTTAGGAGCTCAAAGATATTATCTGTAAGGGGTAAGGATAAATGAGTCCACGCGCCAAAATACTCCCACACGTCACGAGCCATGTCACTCTCCAAGAAAAGGTGGGCAAGGGTGTCAGTATGGTAGGTATGGGTAGGGGTAAGGGTACAACATGAGCATCTGGAGGCTAAGGAAATGCCCCTCCTCTGTAAGAGATAATCAATTGGGATCCATCGTAGTTGAAGTTGCCACGAACACCGATATTGTAACACCCCGAGATATTCGGAATAATTACAGCGCCGTAAACCCTTTAAGTAAGGATTTACAAGGCTAATTTAAAAGAAATGTAAATATAATCCAATCGTACAATTGAAGTTCAAAATACAGATATGATTCAACCGATCAAATGAGTTAACTTATACAACCATATCGAAATGACATTATTAAAACAGACGTACTCGAGTACTAAATGAACCAAGAAGACAAATCACAATAACAATAAACATCAACCACATCACTGAGCCATTTCATCGTCCTGTCGGTACTGTGGTTGCTTCCCCGCTCCTCGGCTACCTGAACATCAAAACAATGTCCACCCCCGAAGGGGTTAGCAAAACAATGCTAGTACAAGTATCATAATACATAAATCATCAGTGCATCATAAAACATGCAAAACGGACTTCCGTCACCGGAATCTAACGATGCGAATCCTCACGATTCCATCAACACAGTACAGGGTAATCCAGCGATCCAGCGCCCTTGGTATAGATCCCCATGATGATCCCGTCGGACCAACGCATGGTGGAAAACCCGTCCAGCGATCCAGCGCCCTCAACATAGATCCCCATGATGATCCCGTCGGACCAACGCATGGTGGACATTCGATCCAGCGCCCTCGGATAGATCCTCATGATCCCCTCGGATCATTTATACCATTAATCAATGAATTATGCATACATTTATGCATTTCATTATGTTCATCAAGACGAACAATTAACACCGAATACCCCGAGAATTTACCGACATACTTCTCATATTCGACAACATGACCAAAACCATAAGCCTGATCAAAGTTTTAATATAAATCGAACTCGACATATGATACTTGCCTCGAAAATGGCAAGAATGGAAATACTCCAACAAATGACACGCGTCCGTATGCCACCGCCTCGATCGTCCCTTATGCAAGGCTCGGACCTAAGAAATAATAAAGAATTCCTCTCAAGTCGCATTTAACGTCTAATAATCCGGTTTACGACCGCAAGCTCTAAAAATGAATTCTGCCGAACTACTTAGCGCGCTACGTACTATACGTAACGTGCGCTAAGCCTGCCCGTTAACGTACGCAAATGACTGTGTTTAGTGTGCGCTAGTGTGTACTAACAAATTTCTTCTCGAATGTACTACTACCGCTCGATGATATAACATACGTTATGTATCCAACGTAGCGCAAGTTACTCGTTCCCGATAGCGCACGTTAATATATACATCTTAGCGTGCGCTAATCGTGCATGGCAGTCACTATTGGGTAAAATTTGAGCTAAAGGTGATGAAAACTCATGAAATCCTTAGTGTTAATACATGCCAACTCCGTGCATATCATGCTCATACGGTTTCTGAAAGAGCTTTATGGATTAAATGACTACGAGACACAAGGATACGTATCATCATTACTACACCATAATTCATCTTGATCTTCAAGAAAATATTCTAAGTTCCGTTCATTCCAAGTCCCAAAACATATGATTCCTTACGTAAAACATACGAACTAGGTAATCTTCATATACTGGTCATGATCGGTTTTGAAGATACATAATATGCTTAGGAGTCCACATACTAAAAAAGGTTCAATGGATCATACGATGAATAAGTGCCGAAACGTCGAAAATATCCTCCTAACACATGATGATTGACTATTAACGAATCTAACTGACTAGATAACATCATCAAACATCCTTTAGAACACTACTAATATTGGTGAAGAATCACCTACCTCAAAGTAGTGAAGAACAAGGAGGAAATCGAAGCAATCCAACGTCGAAGGATTGAACACCAATCCTCAATGATCTACAATCTTCAACACGAGCTAGGATGCTGATATGAAGTGTTTAGGATGTAGAGAGTAATACTCTAAGTATAAGGATTCGGATGTGGGAAGAGAAAAGACTGAAAATACGAAAAGGATGCTGTCCTATTTATAGAAAATGGTTATTAGCGTGCGCTAGTCCATACTCGTAGCGTGCGCTAACGGCCATCGACTTCATCAGACTCAGCACTTAGCGTGTGCTATTCTCATATCAGTAGCGTGCGCTAAGGCGTTGACTTGGATTTTCCCGAAAGCCGTCCAGGTTCATCCCGACACAATCCGACCAAGATCCCCGGCCTGATCTCACCTACCACACATCTCAATCATATTGACCACGTATAGCGTGCGCTAAGGTTCCTTTGTAGCGTGCGCTATGGATCCATGTTAGCGTACGCTACACATAGACGATAGCGTGCGCTACATGCGCAGAATCACAATTTGTAAATCACATTCATGAAATCATACGCTCAACAACACCGGACTATGAGATACGGAGAATAATACTGAGATTAAAGTGCAACAATTACAATATCACAAGTTCCAAATACATATCAGAAATCTCGGGTATTACATCATTCCTCCCTAAAAAGAAGTTTCGTCCCGAAACTTAAGATGAAAACAACTCTGGATATCTAGCCTTCATACTGTCCTCTGTTTCCCAAGTGGCCTCTTCATCTCCATGTCGTGACCATTGTACTTTAACCAAGTGTATTGGTTTATTCCTCAATTGTTTGATCCGACTCTCAAGTATCTTGATTTGTCTCTCTTCGAAGGTGCCATCATTAGCTATCTCGATCTCGTCGAAATCAATGACGTGACTGGGGTCCGGTACATACTTCCGCAATTGGGATACATGAAACACATTGTGAACGTGACTCAGTGATGGTGGTAAAGCCAACCTGTATGCTAAATCCCCAACTCTCTCTAGGACCTCAAATGGCCCGATATATCTCGGACTTAGCTTACCTCTCCTCCCAAAACGGAAAATCCCTCGTGTAGGAGACACCTTCAATAGTACATGGTCCCCAACTTCGAACTCTAGAGGGCGACGACGTACGTCTGCATAAGACTTCTGTCGACTCTGGGCAGTCAACAGTCTTTCCCGAGTCAAAGCTATCTTCTCTTGAGTCTGAATTATCAATTCCGGTTCTGTCCCGATCAAGTCCGAAGAATCATCCCAGCACAGGGATGATCGACATCTTCTCCCGTACAAAGCTTCAAATGGTGCCATCTTAATAGAAGCATGCCAACGATTATTGTAGGTGAATTGAATCAATGGCAAATGAACTTCCCAATCAGTTGATCAATCCAAAGCATAGGCTCTAAGCATGTCTTCTACTATTTGTATAGTCCTTTCGGACTGACCGTCCGTTTGGGGATGATAAGCCGTGCTAAAATTGAGATCAGTCCCCAAAGCCCTATGAACTGCCTTCCAGAAGTGCGACACGAAGCGACCATCTCGATCCGAAATAATGGTCTTCGGCGTCCCATGCAATCTGACTATCTCCGCAATAAATACTAGCACCAATCTCTCGGGTCCCCATGTATCTTTAATTCCTAGGAAATGAGCCGACTTGGTTAGTCGATCAACTATAACCCAAATCATGTTCATTCCCGTTCTAGTCCTTCGCATACTGGTGATGAAATCCATCGAGATATCCTCCCACTTCCACTAAGGGATCGGAAGCGGCTTTAACATTCCGGCAGGTCGCTGATGTTCAATCTTAACCTGCTGACAAGTCAAACACTTCGAAACGTATCACTACGCCCTTCTTCATATTCCCCCACCAAGTTTTGTTTAAGATCTTTACACATTTTATCACGCCCGGTGAATATAATAGGGCGCGCTGTGAGCTGCATTAATATTTGTCCGTCTAAAATCATCATCATCGGGAACGCAAAATCGACTCTGAAATCTCAGAACTCCATCATCTTGTATCACGAATCCTGGGGCCTTTCCTTTCTTTACTTCGTCACATAACCGAAGGATCAGAGAATCGTTCAACTACTTAGATTTGATCTCCTCGACTAGTGATGAAGTCAGTTCCATCACATATAGTTGCCCTTGGATTCCTGGTGCCCATACTTCAATCCCTTCGCGGATCAGTTCCCGCTGAATGCTGGTTTGGGATGTAAGTGCTTCTAACACTCGAAGAGAAATGGGTTTACGGCTCAAAGCATCGGCTACTACGTTTGCTTTCCCCGGATGATAGAGAATCTCCAAGTCGTAATCCTTGATCAATTCCAGCCACCTTCTCTGCCTCATGTTTAATTCTTTCTGACTGAAAATGTACTTGAGGCTCTTATGATCTCAGAAGATCTCTGCAACGAGTGCCGTACAAATAATGTCGCCAAATTTTCAAGGCAAAGACCACAGCTGCTAGCTCCAGATCTTGAGTCGGGTAATTAACCTCATACAGTTTCAATTGCCGAGAAGCATAGGCAATCACCTTATCCTTTTGCATCAACACACATCCTGCACTCGATTTGAAGCGTCAGAAACCATGAATCCATGGCCCATCTGGTAACGCTAATATAGGTGCTGTTGTCAGTCTCTTCTTAAGTTCATCAAAACCAGTCTGGCATTTCTCATCCCACGTAAACTTTTGAGTTTTCTGCAACAGCTGAGTGAGCAGACGAGCAATTTTGGAAAATCCCTCTACAAAGTGGCGATAATATCCAGCAAGTCCTAGGAAACTTCGGACTTCTTTCACGTTACTAGGAACTTCCCATTCCAAGATTGCTTCGACTTTCTTCAGGTCCACCTGAACTCCGTCAGCTGATATCACATGCCCAAGGAAAGTTACTTCCCTAAGCCAGAACTCGCATTTGGAAAGCTTTGCATACAGCTGTTCCTTCCTCAAGGTGCTCAAAACCACACGCAAATGTTCGGCATGCTCCTCTGCGTCCTTCGAATATATCAAGATGTCATCAATGAAGACGACCACAAATTTATCCAAGTATTCTAAGAATACCCGATTCATCAATTGCATGAATACCTCAGGAGCATTGGTAAGTCCAAATGGCATCACTACAAATTCATAATGCCCGCACGACTCAAAGCGCATTTCCACATCTGATTCCTTAATTCTCAACTGATGGTATACGCAAGTCAATCTTCGAGAATACCCTTGCCCCTTGCAGTTGATCAAACAAGTCGTCGATCCGAGGTATAGGATACTTATTCTTGATCATCATCTTGTTGAGTTCCCTGTAATCAATACACAGTCGGAGGGATCCGTCTTTCTTCCGGACAAAGAGAACGGGCGCTCCCCAAGGAGAAACGCTAGGTTGAATATAACCCTTCTGTGACAATTCCTCCATTTGCTTCTTGAGTTCATACATCTCGGTTGGCGCCATGCGGTATGGTGCTCTGGAACTAGGAGCGGCTCCAGGCTCTAATTCGATAGTGAATTCCACCTCTCTCTGCGGAGGTAACCCAGGTAGTTCGTCAGGAAATACATCGGAGAATTCATTCACAACTGGAATCGATGAGAGCTCTATTCCTTCCTCTTTCCTCATGGCATAGCACCAAAGTCCATGACATTCCTGCTTTAGTAATTTCACGGCTTTCATTGCTTTGATCAATTTTCCCGAGCTTCCCGGTCTCCATCCTCAGAATAAGTGTTCAGATCCGTCATCAACAATGATAGAAATAACTCTCTTTCGGTAATTCAGAATAGCTCCATAACGGTTGAGCCAATCGTCTCCGAGAATTAAATCGTCACCGTAGATGTCAACTACAATAAGATTCGATAGCCAATCTCTCCCTCCTGTAGACACTGGAAAATCCCTAGCTTCTAGGGTTCCCACAATTTTCTCTCCGCTCGGTAAACCCACAACATAAGGTTCACAATTATACAAGCACGAGATTTTCAAATGATTAACACAGTTCAAAGATATAAAAGAATGCGTAGCTCCCGAATCGAACAAGACACTAACTGGTTGCAAAAGGTTCTGAATCATACCTGATGCAACATCTGTGTTTTGATCATCCTTCTTCATCTCGTAAATACGCGGAGGAATGGACCCAGCGCTGGATGCCTCTCTTTTCCCAACATTCTGCTGCGGGAAACCGCTCACAAGGCTCTGTTTACACTAGTGTCCTTCGGAACCAGTACAGGAGTGCGAGTGCCAAAAGATCTAGTCGCATTCCCACAAAATGTTGCGCGATGTCCCTCCTGTCCACACTCGAAACAGGTCACAGCAGGCGCGAAACATTCACGTCGAATATGCCCCGCTTTGCCACAGTTATAACATTTCTTCCCTGCGTCTGAAACGGTTGGTGCTGCCCGGAACTTCTTTCCTCCTCGAGAAGGATGCGAAGGCCTCCTGGATGAATGAAAAGAGGACTGACCCCTGCGAGGCCCACTACTCTTAGTCTCCGTGAAGTTGCCAGCCACTTTCTGCTTCTTTGCTTCCGTCGATTTCTCTACTGCTTCCTCCTTCATATCATAGGCCAACGCCTTGTCCTGATACTATCGCAAAGTGGTACATTCAAATTCGGACATATATTGCTGAATTTCCGGATTCATTCGCATGTCAAAATGGAAAATCCTCTCCGCCTCGGTCCTGACCAAGTGGCGCACATAAGTCAGCTGGTGATTAAAAGTCTTAATCACGTCCGTCACAGATGCTTCTGAATTTTGTGGTGAGGAAAACTCCCGAACTCGGGCCTCTCTAACTGGGCAAGGACAATACTGCGCTTCCATCATTAATTTGAATTCCGTCCAGTCAACATTATGCTCCTCCGGTGGAATGGCCTCCCACCAGTCGAAAGCCTCCCCTGTCAGAAGGTACTGGGCGACCGGAACCTTTCTGTCGTTGGGACAGTTAATCCCCACAAAAATCTTTTCTAATTCCTTCAGCCAGTGATCCCAAGAAAGCGTCTCAGCAGAACCGTCAAATTTCGGAGGATGCAATTTGATCACCTCAGTAAGCCATTTATCTCCTCGATTATCCATGTTATGCTGTTGTCCCATCGCCGTCTGCATGCGATCCACAACTTGAGCAAACTGGTTTATCTGGGCAACCACCTGCTGAAGCACTCCCGGCACGTTAGGATCTGCATTATTATTTGCTGATCCCTATTGTCCCCCGGAATGGGAATCCGTTCGGCTAGCGGTTATTTCTGGGGTAGACACCGAATCTTCTTGTCTCGCATTTCCACGTTCGCGTCCACGACCGCGTCCGCATCCACGACCTCCTCTCAACATACTGTAAACACAAATACTCAATATCCAGGGCAAACTTTTTTAAAAGTACATCCATCAATGTTCACAAAACATGAATTAAATAAAACGGTAGTATTTGAGATTTAGGAAACTTACAACCACGGTCCACACGAAGATGCTGGCTCAGCAGTGATGTTAAGAACGACCAATAATCAAATAACATAAACAGACCCAACTAACCCGACTGCCAAGATATCCATGAATCTTAGCTCCGATACCATATTCTGTAACACCCCGAGATATTCGGAATAATTACAGCGCCGTAAACCCTTTAAGTAAGGATTTACAAGGCTAATTTAAAAGAAATGTAAATATAATCCAATCGTACAACTGAAGTTCAAAATACAGATTTGATTCAACCGATCAAATGAGTTAACTTATACAACCATATCGAAATGACATTATTAAAACAGACGTACTCGAGTACTAAATGAACCAAGAAGACAAATCACAATAACAATAAACATCAACCACATCACTGAGCCATTTCATCGTCCTGTCGGTACTGTGGTTGCTTCCCCGCTCCTCGGCTACCTGAACATCAAAACAATGTCCACCCCCGAAGGGGTTAGCAAAACAATGCTAGTACAAGTATCATAATACATAAATCATCAGTGCATCATAAAACATGCAAAACGGACTTCCGTCACCGGAATCCAACGATGCGAATCCTCACGATTCCATCAACACAGTACAGGGTAATCCAGCGATCCAGCGCCCTTGGTATAGATCCCCATGATGATCCCGTCGGACCAACGCATGGTGGAAAACCCGTCCAGCGATCTAGCGCCCTCAGCATAGATCCCCATGATGATCCCGTCGGACCAACGCATGGTGGACATTCGATCCAGCGCCCTCAGCATAGATCCTCATGATCCCCTCGGATCATTTATACCATAAATCAATCAATTATGCATACATATATGCATTTCAATATGTTCATCAATACGAACAATTAACAACGAATACCACGAGAAATTACAGAAATACATCTCATATTCGACAACATGAACAAAACCATAAGCATGATCAAAGTTTTAATATAAATCGAACTCGACATATGATACTTGCCTCGAAAATGGCAAGAATGGAAATACTCCAACAAATGACACGCGTCCGTATGCCACCGCCCCTCGATCGTCCCTTATGCAAGGCTCGGACCTAAGAAATAATAAAGAATTCCTCTCAAGTCGCATTTAACGTCTAATAATCCGGTTTACGACCGCAAGCTCTAAAAATGAATTCTGCCTGAACTACTTAGCGCGCGCTACGTACTATACGTAACGTGCGCTAAGCCTGCCCGTTAACGTACGCAAATGACCAGGTTTAGCGTGCGCTAGCTATGTACTGACAGTCTTCTCTGAACAGCCGACTACCCTGCCTGATGATATAACGTACGTTACGTATCCATCGTAGCGCACGTTACTCGTTCCCGATAGCGCACGTTAATATATACAACTTAGAGTGCGCTAATCGTGCATGGCAGTCACTACTGGGTAAAATTTGAGCTAAAGGTGATGAAAACTCATGAAATCCTCAGTGTTAATACATGCCAACTCCATGCATATCATGCTCATACAGTTTCTGAAAGATCTTTATGGATTAAATGACTACGAGACACAAGGATACGTATCATCATTACTACACCATAATTCATCTTGATCTTCAAGAAAATATTCTAAGTTCCGTTCATTCCAAGTCCCAAAATATATGATTCCTTACGTAAAACATACGAACTAGGTAATCTTCATATACTGGTCATGATCGGTTTTGAAGATACATAATTTGCTTAGGAGTCCACATACTAAAAAGGTTCAATGGATCATACGATGAATAAGTGCCGAAACGTCGAAAATATCCTTCTAACACATGATGATTGACTATTAACGAATCTAACTGACTAGATAAACATGATCAAACGTCCTTTAGAACACTACTAATATTGGTGAAGAATCACCTACCTCAAAGTAGTGAAGAACAAGGAGGAAATCGAAGCAATCCAACGTCGAAGGCTTGAACACCAATCCTCAATGATCTACAATCTTCAACACGAGCTAGTATGCTGATATGAAGTGTTTAGGATGCAGAGAGTAATACTCTAAGTATAAAGATTCGGATGTGGGAAGAGAAAAGACTGAAAATACGAAAAGGATGCTGTCCTATTTATAGAAAATGGTTATTAGCGCGCGCTAGTCCATACTCGTAGCGTGCGCTAACGGCTTACTGACTTCACTGTACTCAGCACTTAGCGTGCGCTATTCTCATATCAGTAGCGTGCGCTAAGGCGTTGACTTGGCTTTTCCCGAAGCCGTCCAGGTTCATCCCGACACAATCCGACCAAGATCCCCGACCTGATCTCACGTACCACACGTCTCAATCATATTGACCACGTATAGCGTGCGCTAAGGTTCCTTTGTAGCGTGCGCTATGGATCCATGTTAGCGTACGCTACACATAGACGATAGCGTGCGCTACATGCGCAGAATCACAATTTGTAAATCACATTCATGAAATCATACGCTCAACAACACCGGACTATGAGATACGGAGAATAATACTCAGATTAAAGTGCAACAATTACAATATCACAAGTTCCAAATACATATCAGAAATCTCGGGTATTACAGATATCGTAGGTGTGAGTAAGGTAGTCCAAATGGCCCCGAAAATGAGATTAGTCTGATCCCTCACCTTGATGTGAGACCAAGCTGACGAAAATGAGAAGGCACCCGAAGATGTAAGATTCCAGCACATGCTATCCGAATCCTCCTCGGTAATGGGAGTCGCTGTTAGAGTTGTATACATCAAAGCATACTTTATGCTTGTATTACCTAATTTCCCGGTCTTTATCTATGAGAATATTTAATTCATTTATCACATGTTTTGCATATTTATTCACGCTATGGTTATGCAAATGTAGTCTAAATTACTTTATATTGTAGATAATATGGTGTGTCGTGTCACACAGAAGATCACATTATCAGTTCCTTAAAGAGTAATATTTAGTTCACAACCTATATAACATTAGACCGTTATGTGAGAGGTTGTAGTATATGCTTGAGATTGGTTGGTCTTGACCATTAGCATATATTAGTGTATTCGGTATACGTTGAACAGGATCGAAGTGAGATAGATTCTTCTGTACTGACTATAAGAAGAACGTACATCTCGTACAATTATTATTTCTTAATTCTAGTGATTAATATTTAATTATATATATTTAATATTTATTACTTTGATTTATCATGGGTGAGAGCCACAATGATTGACTCAATATGCTCGGTATTTTGGGCAATATTATTATTTATATGATAATTAATATTATAGCTAGAAATCGTGTCCCGATCAGTCGAGTTGATCATGTCCCTTGAGGCACTCGAAAGAATTATTATATTAAACCCTGCAGGTGGAATTAAGTTTTCGATATAATAATAAAGGTCGAGTGGTATACTCATGTATAACACATTAATTAATTAAAAGCTGTCAGTAGCTTAAATTAATTAATGGACATAGAATATCTTACACGGAAAATAATTAATTCAAAAAGGAGCCCAATTTCGTAATTTGGGATTTTGGTAGGAAGTGCAATATTAACCTTTTAGTGGACTAAGTTGATATTAATAGAGTCTTAATATTAGGAAGAGTCCTAATATTGGAAAGAAGATATCTATTGGGAGTTGTTACCATATCCTCCTTAAGGTCCCTAGAGTAGTTCAAAACACCTATAATAGGATATGAGTGTTGGTCGATTTTTATACCTTCATTGTCCAAGAAAAATCGATTTTTTTGTGTATGTGTTTAATTGTGGATCTTGACTTGTGTCTTGAATTCCATAATTTAGTTAACACAATATTTTTTCTAAAAATATCAAAATATTCAAGAAAAATAGAGAGGACAAAAATTGTGAGTTTCTTGATAAGAAAATTCGACTGACCCCATTGCAGTCCAAGTTTAGTCCGAAAGATTGTTGCCCACACGACATCCGGACATAGGCGGGATATACTCTAGAAGAGCTTGAGGTAGAAATACAAGAAGATCGGAGAGGAGTACAAAGAGGAGATAAATCGACCAAAAGGGATCTTCTACCACTTCACTTCAAAGGTATAAATTACCGACTCCCATGCGTAAATATGTGTATTTAATTATTTATTAATCAGTTTAGTTAATTAATTGACAAGCCTAAATAGATCCGCCTTTTATGTTGGTTAGTTTATAAAACCGTTTATAAAATATTTTCACCAACTAGCTTCCGCGGCGTTTTATATTCCACCATTTGGTATCGGAGCCGGTCTTTAGGTTCTGTTCAATTTAATTAATTTGGTGAATAATATGCTAGCAATTAAATATTCATATAGTATGATTTTTGGAATATTTTGCTAGAATTTGTCTTGCAGGAGAATATGATCCAATTATCATAGCTATGTGATGCTTTTTATTTATTTACGCGTTTTTGGTAATTTGGCCCGTTTTTTAGGCATGTATAAGTTTTTCCCGTGAGAAAATCCACGGGTAGAATAGGATTTATTTTTCTTGTAATTTGCTGTAAATTCGATGTATTTTATTTCAAATAAAATTGTAATCGAATTGGAACACACAAAGTACGAAAGAGAAAGAAGTCCAGCGCGAAGAGGAGTCCCGATCGAACGAACAGGTTGCCGATCGGGACTCGCCAAGAAATTGCTCGGCCGATCGATCGTTGTGCTCGACCAGCACTGGCCTGGCAGCTGGCTCGGCAAATGGTCGGGCGGTCGGCAATGGCAAGGTCGGGCAATGCCGGGTCAACTTGTCCGGATTCGGGTCGTTGGATTCGTTTTTCCGCGGGATGCTTGAAGCAGTGGGAGCAAATGAGTCGAAGATTTTCTCGTTATTCAAAGCGAGGAATAAAAGCCATGATAATTGGATTTAATTATTCATTTTTTTATTTTGTTGGTTTTTATTGTTTTGATGTATGACATGTATGGATGTATGCGTGATATGTTTCCTTGCATGTTAGGACAAGAAAATTAAAAATCTTAATTCTTCAAAAATAACTAAGTGATTTTAAATTGATTTTTCAAAATCAAATTGGCCTCCATAATTGGTTTAAATTGTGACACAATTAACATGCGCATTGACATTAGAGTCTTCCTCCACATCAGATGTGCTAATTATTGGCTCACTAGTTTTAAACTTGAAATTTGATAACAAAAAGGTGAATATTATTTTTTATGATAGGACCTCTCCATCTGTAGGACCATTATCATTAAACGATATTCTAAGGTTTGTTAAATTATGGTGTTCACTTGGGTGTATTGATTAATAAGCTCCCTATCAGAGTCTATATTAATTAAATATATGGCCAAGAGGAACCAACTATTAATTTTATCTGTCAAAACGTATCTTGGCTAGATAGTAAAATTAAAGATGTTAAAATCTACTTGAAAATGTATGTGTAAACGTCCACACTATCGTGGCTTGCATGTACGGTTTTTCAAGGTGTTGGTTGATTGCATATGTATTGTGTTTTAAGGTTTCTCAATATATTTTGCGTCGAATTATGTGATGAATGGTGTTTTTAATTTTATTCTTGGATGTCTTTCAATTCACTAGCTGTTATTCTCAAAGAAAACAAACTTGACGGCCGAAATAAGGTATCACTTCACAAATCCTTTTCTTCTTCCGCGCGGGGCAAGGTTACCTTCTCCGAAGTTCTTCTTCTCATCTTCTTCAATCCAATACAAGGTAATCCTTATTCCTTAATCTTAATTGCAGCATGGATTGAGAAGTGAGGTAATGTTCTTCATTCATTGATGAATTGATTTTTTTTTCCTAAAGTTCTATCAAGGTTTTTATCGGAATATGTTGAGATTATCGATTAATTGATTGTGTTTCGTTCATTTGTCATGAATTATTGCGATTTTGTTTATTGTTGGGATTGAATTCACCAAGGATTATTCTTATTCTTCATTTAAGTTTACGCACGCAAAGTGTTTGAAGAAATACCCCAATGAAATTTTTTGATCTAAACATCCCCAATTTGTCTGCAACAGTTCGATTATCTGAATAATATACCCCCTACCTTAATGCTTAGCTAAAGTTAAAATTTTCGCATCATACGGAAGTGCGAGTCTTTGACGCTATATTCGTTCCCGCACATTACATGTGTTGGTTGGTGTTTTATTATTAAAGTCGTCTGATTGTCCTGTTTTTATCTTTCAGGAATACATAATGGCACACAAGAGAAAGTTGAGCACAAGGATGAGGACTCGATCATCCCCTGCGAGAGGGGAAACCTCGCAAAACTGACTGGAAGGGAAATCCCAACAATTTTCCGATCCCGAGATACATAGATTTTTTAATGAGAGAATCCGTCCTCGTCTTATATTCCTGAGTGGGGATTCACTCCCGCCCCCCACGACGATGAGCTTTTAACGATGATTACAGAAATGGGATGGACTCGATTCGCTGCACAACTCGAGCCGGCGGTAATTTCTATCGTCCAAGAATTCTACGCCAGTGCGTTATTACTACATATCCAGGCAGAGCAGATGATGGGACGACCGGATACACGTACTGAGGTCGTCGTCCGTGGCCAGAAAGTGGACTTCTCGGCAACTGCGATACGGAGCTTATACGAGCTTCCCGAGGTTGACGAATCAGCATACACGCAGACAGTGAGTAGCCTCTCGAGGGAAGCTTTGCTAGAGACACTTGCCCAGCTGGATTCCATTTAGGAAATGCGCGTCTCGGGGTCCACAACCTTCTTCTTCAAGAGTTCCCGTCTCAGTCGGCTCGGGCGAGCTTGGCTTTATTTTCTCTGCTCGCGAGTCGACCCGACTTCGTAGATCCGCTCGGTCCTGTTTCCTCGTGCCACACTGTTATATGCTATCACGGCCGGACTTAGATTTGATGTGGCCCCACGGCTGGTCCGGTCTATTCTACAATGCATCCAAGGATGGGCCAAGACGGGGCTGAAGCATCCTTCTCTCATTTGTGCCTTATGCCGCCAGTCTGGCGTGACTTGGTCGGATGACGAGCCGACACTACCACCCCAGGGTCCGATCGATCATCACATTATCTCTCACTTCGACCAGTGGGGTGGCGCGCGGGCACATCCGCAGGGATGAGGATTCCTTCTAGACGAGCCACATGAGCACTCCCCTGAGCCACTTCTTCTGACGCATGAGCCGGCGGCTGATACTGAGGATCAGACCGAGTCCACCCCACCGCCAGCGAGAGATCACCTTCTTCAGGCGATGTTTGACGGCTTGAGGGAGGAGATGCGAGCAGAGAGAGACAACATCCTCGCAGCCGTTCGAGAGGATATGTACGAGCAGGTCCGCCGGGCCAATCGGCGTGCGGAGAGACGCTTAGCTGCGAGATACGCCTGCCACCGGGACTATTTAGCTATTTGGACGGACCACATCCTTCGCCCGGACGGACCTTTCATTCCTCCGGTCAAGCCACCTACACCAGCCACTTCACCGGACGAGGCCGATGCCAGCGCCTGAGCTTACCTTAGGGGAGTACTTGAGCTTTCTCTTACTGCATATTGTTATTATTTGTTGTCCATTGAGGCCAATGTACATCTCAAGTTTGGGGGGGGGGGGGTACTTTTTAGTTGTTATTTATTTTTAGTTGTTATTGATTCTAGCCTTGCTTGTCTTCTATGATATTCTGGACGTTGTTTGCATTCGTGAATAGTTGGTGCAGCCTTGTGTAAGGCTGATTTTATGATACTGATTTCTTTTTGAAGAAACGGATGAGTATTTGTCGAGTTCGCATTATGCGATTTTTGTTTCCCTCGAGTATTCATTTCGGTCTGATTTTTTCGCATCATTGTGGTAATCTTGGCATATAAGAAATGAGACATACGTGTTTGTAGTGTCCACATTACACGAGCCATCGTCTATACGTTTGGTTACGCTTTTCACTTAGTTAGTCGTCGAGTAACATTAGTCTTGTTGGCATTAAATTAAGTACCTAAGTTTAAGCATTGAGTCGGACAGTTTTTCCCAAAAATTTGAGAAATTGTACATGTTCTATGATGCTAGTAATCGGGGGTATTCACGTGACCCGTTGTTTACTCTCACGTAAAACGACAACCACGAATAGACTAATAGTTCAGAAAAATCGCATCCCCGATGATAGGAAGCCAAGTAACCGGATGTATTCGCGTGACCCATCGTTTACATTCGCGTAAAACAGCAACCTTGAATTGGAAGTGCGGGAATAACTATTCGAGTTTTTTCTCTGCTGTAGAGGGAGACTTAGTAACTAGAAGCATTCATGAGCCCCATGAGTGTCTTTTACGTCAAACGGTTCCCCAATACATGAGAATGGAAATCCACTCTAGGGTTCTTCCGACGAAACATCCCGGGAGTCAAAACCTAGTGGTTAACTCGAATCATTATAATGATTATATATAAAGGAGTACTGTCCGGGTAATATTATTTGTGATGAAATTCTTTTTTGCCACGAGACTGTGGGACTGGGCGAGTTGACTTGTTATAATCTCAACATTCATATTGGCGGTCGGCTCAATTCACTGTTAATCTTTGAGCCTTGATTTTCTTCATGAACGATTGATTAGCACTAAAAATGGTTACCTTGTGGAATCATTGTCCGTAATGTGACTCACTAGTACTACACTCGTATTATTCTTTGAGATTTTCAGGGTAATATTAATTAGTTGAGTACTATGGATTTGCACGATTGCCCACGATACTTGTCATCTTATTTGAAATTGATTTTTGCTTGAGGACAAGCAAAGGTTTAAGTTTGGGGGTATTTGTTAGATGTATTTTTGTGCACTTGATTGTCATTATTTTATCTCCATTTTGGGTTTAAATCTGCATAAATAAGCTTTCAATGCATTATGTTTATATGTTTTGAAGGAAATTAGAGTCTGGGAGCTTAAACGAAGAAAAACGGGCCAAAACGACATTTTTTGGTCAAGAGCCGCATCGCATCGAGCCGGAGCCGCAGCACAGGCACACCCAGAAGTAACCGGTACAAACTGTACCGGGGGGCGCGGCACGCTCATCTTGAGCCGCGGCCCGTAAGGAAAAAAAGCGCCCAGGTCTGGCAGCACACGGACAAGGGCCGCGGCACACTAAAGCCGAGCCGCGGCCCACAGTGGGGGTTCTTTGAGTTCAGCCCACGTTTTCGGCTGTTCTGAAGGCCGTTTTCGACCTAATTGTCGGACGCGTTTTGGAGGCGGAAGGAAAGTTATAAAAAGGCATTGAAGGTCAGAAAATATCATTATTGAAGAGGAGGAGAAGATACCTAGCAGCAGAAAGCAAAAGCCAGAGCCAGTCTTCAATTGTGTTTGATTTTATTTCTCATGTTTAATATGAATATTTGTATATTGTTTTCTAGCATGTCGAGCTAGACCCATTTTTCTAGGATTGTGATGAAACCGAGATTTGACGGATTAACTCTTGATTTTACATTATTAATATATTTCCCTTTTCTATTGAGTTTTTTCCCAATTATTCTTAATGCTTTCAATTATGTGGCCTATGATTGAATTGTTTTAATTGCGTAATTTGACTCGGGAGAGGAGAGTTAGTAGGAAAAATTGATGAAAACCGTTTTGTCTTGTGAGATAGGAATATACTCACAAGAATTACGCAGCTCGTTTGAAGATTCTAGACTTTTTGGCTATTGTTGAATTAACTCACCTAGGAATAGAGTGATTTATTCACCTTAGAAAATTCTACTGTCCTCGGGAGAGACATTAGATTATCTTAGAATCTTCACTGTCAATAAATTGGGAAATTACATAATTTATATTAATCAAGATTAATCCGTATTAATCGAGGCGGATTCTCAATCCTAGATTCTTCTCTTATTTGATCTCCTTTCATCAGGCTATTGATTTTATTAGTTGTTTTTAGCTTTATTTGGTTTCTAATAATTCTTCAACCACAAAATTCGATCGTTCAAATAAAACTAGAATACAAATAAATTGGTAATTAGTACGTCAGTCCTCGAGGGAACGATATCTTTCGCATCACTTTATTACTTGATTACGACAACGTGCACTTGCGTTCACTAAAATACGTAACAACTACAGGTCAAACTCAGTATTTGTCCACTAAAACAAGAACATCTTATTTTTTACAACTACATACTTTTCTATAAGTGATTACTACAAAATCAATGTCTCCCTTTTTATGACTATTTTGCCCTCATGTTATAACCCAACCTATCTTTTTCCTTCATTTTACTGTGTAGATCTTCAAATTGAGTGAAGATAAATGTCATCACGCTATCCCAGCTAGACCTGGCAAAATAGGTCTAGGTCCGCGTTCCAGACCAGTCCGCCCATCTTTGGTGGGACTTGGACTCCACTTTTGGGCCCCCCCCCCCCCCCCCCCCCCCCAAAAAAAGGCCTTTTTGGCCCGGCCCAATTTTTTTCTGCCCGTGGAGGCCCAACTCTTGAGCTGCCCGCACGGCCCAGCTTTTTTTTTAAAGTTATGTGTAATTATAATATTTAAATATTTTTCCTTGTATATTTTATTAGATTATATTACATCTATGTTCATTATTGATGTAAATTTATTTTTTATGAGAATTTGTGGTTACTTTGTATGATCTCATATGAATATATAATATTATTTTATGATTTTTTTAGATAGTGGCATTGATAGATGATCTAATGATCAAATAAAAATATTTATATATTTATTTTTTTATTGTGGTAATGTAATAAATGATATAATGATTAAATAAAAATATTTGTATATTTATTTTTTTAATTGTTGTAGTATAGTAAATAATATAATAATTAATCGAAATATTTATACAGTTATTCAGTATTTTTATATTATATTTTAGATTTTTAAAAATAAAAAAATAAAAAAGATATAAGAAATGGTTCGTGGACCGGGCCTAGCCCGCCCGGACAGGCCACGAGCCTCAGTTTTAAGCCCATAAAAAGGGACCTTTTTCGCCGGGCCCAGAAAATGCCAGCTGTTTTTTGCCCGGCCCAACGTTTGCCAGGTCCCAGCTCACGCAGAGTTTTTGACCAAACTAGTGTTATTGAAAAAAGTATTTACCATAATAGTATAGTTCCAAAAATATTTACCATAATAGTGTATTTTTCATTTTTTTTTTCAATTGTTAGCATTTCATCATTTTTTATGTATATGTTTGAGTAAAATTTTTTTTTTAAGAAAATTCAGAAATTTTATTGGAACTTCTAAAAAATCAAAAAAAAAATCGAAACTTTTATTTTTTAAGAAAAAATTATCTGGAATAATAATATTAAAAGGCAGAATTTTTATTTAAAATTCAAAAATAAAAGGTAAAAAATAAAAAAAATCTGGAAAATTTAAAAAATATGCAAAAAAATCAAAACTTTTGTTTTTTTAAGAAAAAAATATATGGAATAATATTAAAAAGTAGAATTTTTTATTTAAAATACTTTTTAATGGAAATTTTAATTTCGTGTCGGAACTACACTATTATGGTAAATACTTTTTTCATCCGACACCAAAACCTTTCAAAAATTCTGAAATCACACAAATTGTGTGGACGGCGTTAAGAATTTTCATTAGAAAAATCAAAAGTTCCGATTTTTTCAGATTTTTTAAATTTTTCAGAATTTGCAGAATTTTTTATTTTTTACTTTCTATTTTCGAACTTTAAATAAAAAATTCTGCTTTTTAATATTATTCCATATATTTTTTTCTTAGAAAATAAAAGTTTTGATTTTTTTGCATATTTTTTAAATTTCCAGATTTTTTTTTATTTTTTACTTTTTACTTTTGAATTTTTAATAAAAAAATCTGCTTTTTAATAACATATATTTTTTTCTTAAAACAATAAAAGTTTCGATTTTTTGCATATTTTTTAAATTTTCCAGATTTTTTTTTATTTTTTACTTAATTTTAAATAAAAAATTCTGCTTTTTAATATTTTTCCATATATTTTTTTCTTAAAAAAAATAAAAGTTTCGATTTTTTGCATATTTTTTAAATTTTTCATATTTTCTTTTATTTTTTACTTTTTATATTTGAATTTTAAATAATTCTGCTTTTTAATATTATTATTCCAGATAATTTTTTCTTAAAAAATAAAAGTTCTGATTTTTTTCTGATTTTTTAGAAGTTTCAATAAAAGTTCTGAATTTTCTTAAAAATTGTTTTTTACTCAACATAAACATAAAAAATGATGAAATGCTAAAAATTGAAAAAAATTTGAAAAATACACTATTATGGTAAATATTTTTGGAACTACACTATTATTGTAAATATTTTTTTCAATAACACTAGTTTGATCAAAAACTCGCTCACGCATGCCTTCTTGTTTCAAAACCCAATGCAGCCATATTCAACTTTCTGCTGTATTTTTTAAAGACCACTCATAATAGCACAAAAACAAGGACTCTTCGCTCCACTCTCGAGTCCTGTCAGCCGCAATGTGGTAGTTTTATCCTTTCAATATGGGGGATAGCTCCTTGTGGGCACCAGACACTGTTCCTCCCACCTAGTGGCCGAAATACCACGATTTAATTCCTCCACCAATCTCTCGGCCGGATGGGCCTGCAAGGATTTCGCCTTTACAAGTACAGGAGAGCATTTTCTTTCTTATATCAAGATTTTTGTAAGTTCTTTCTTGCTCTACATTTTATTTATGTGTGTGTGTGTGTTTAAGAAGAAGAATAATGATAATAATAATGATGACGGGTGTTTATGCACATACGGCGAAGGTAAGAGTTCCTAACTTGGATTGTAAGGGATGTGTTGGAAAGCTTAGGAAAGTTCTATTCAAGCTCAAAGGTTTTCGTTTATTTCTGTTGACTTTTTTCCCTACATAATCAGAATGGCTCAAAAGGTCATCCGAACTTTTGAAATAACATATACAACATATTGTATTTTTATTTATTGAGGTTGATAACATTATTATCGACATTACTTGCTTAAGTAATATTATTACCGGTGTCGATACTATGATGATAGTAGATTGTGTGAGTTTTTTGGGAGTGGGTTTGGGTGAAGAATTAATACATAATTTTTTATGGTTGTATTCTTGTTTGTTTGTAATGATTTTTTAGTTTGATAATGTTTGTGGGTGCTTGTTAACATGGTTGATCATGTCTCGGGTTTATGTTTGAACTAATAGTTTGAGTTTCACAAATTTAATTAGATGGATACGTGATTGTAGCTTGTACGTTACACTATGATTATCGCGATAAGTAATATAAACTAGAGGCACATAATGATAATATTGAAATAAGTAACGATATTATCTAAATAGATAATTTTTTCAAAGATTATTGTGGAGTTGCGGTAGAGATTAATTACTTGGACGGTAACTGTTGGCCACTAAGTATACAGTATACAGCTTGGAAAAGTGTTAGTACAACAAGCTGTACGATTTTCGAATGTGAGTGCGTAGCGGAAGTTCGTTTAAGTGAGTTGCTGTAAATATAGCAACTAGGCTTTCTCCTGTTAGCTTAGTGCGTACAGGGTTTTGCAATGTATACTTATATAAATCACAGTTATAAAAACAATAAAGGCAGAAGGTAAGAACACGCAATATAAAGTGGTTCGAGATAAATCCCTATACGTCCACTGGTCCTCCACACAGGAGTAAAATATTTATTAAAATCACTACGTACACAACTATGTGATTTTAATCAAACCTATTCTTGTATCGTTCACACAGATTGATACAAAGACTGTAGCTTTCAACCGTTCACACAGATTGGTTGTAGGCTTCTTTGGCTTGCTTCTTCTCACACAGATTGAAGTTTTGTCCTATTCGTCCCACACAGGTCAGAATATCTTTTCCAGTCCACACAGGGCTAAGTTTACTCAAAGGTAACAATGGTGAAATCACTAGTTTGAACAACTTGAACACTTGATGATCTTAGGCTGATGATGTGATGTTCACGTTGACTGTGTATATTTCTTCTCTCAGATATTGTTATATGCTTGAAGAAATATATTTGTTCTTGTAAGCTTGATTGACAGAATAATCTCTATTATCATTGTTGTTGCTTTTCGTTCGTATTCGTGTCTTGCAATGTCCTCTTGCATGGACTATTTATAACTTTGAAATAGATCCGTTATAAATATATCCCTTGGCTGGTTGGTGAACAAAACTCCATTCTGATTGGTTGATTAGCTTTCAAGATACTAGATCCGGATTTTGCTTCTTGTCTGAAGGTCATTGTCGGTTGGTATTTAAATACTTTATCCGATCAATATTTAAAAACTTCTTTCAAACGGTGTTTTGACTTTAGTGAATAAAGTAGATTCCGTCGCAACGATCTTCAGTCCTGTTGGATAAGTGTTTGTTTTCCCAATACTTTAAGCCTGTATACTATATCCAACATGTTACATCTTTAATGCTGTAGCTGTAGACTCCAACGCAATAGAGTATCTCCAGTGCTGTATGGAAGGGTGCTGTATGGAGATTCCAGACAGCTTCCATACTTAGTGACATTTCGACTCTTCCGATTTCTTGAGACAATTTGCTGTATATTCGGCAATTATCAAAACAAGATAGAGGATTGTTTATCCCAATAATTTCTCCCTTTTTGATAATACCAAAACCTCTTAAAGATAACATCTTGATCCAGAGAGGCTGACTTCTTGGTATTCTGTCGAATGATCTGATCTTCATCATGAGCTCTATGATGAGCGTATTGTCGAGGAAATCTATCTCGACACCTCTGTTCGGTTCTTCTCTCCGAAAAGAGAAGGAGATGTGTCCGACATTTCAGCTACCGTCCGCGGATTTCAGTGTAGGAGTTATTTCCGAAATAATAGACCCGGAACAGGCCGCGCCGCGGCACAGGAGGGAGTATGCCGCGGCACACTTCTCTTGCTACGAAAGGGGGAGATCTCACTGGACTCCATGCCGCGGCACACGTCCTCTGTGCCGCGCCCCCTGGAAGTTTTCGTTCGGTTGTTTTCTGAGTGTGCCACGGCACACATTTTCTGGGCCGCGACACACGAGTCAACGCATCCTTGGGTTTTCCTTTTTAGCAGCATTTTGTGGTGCTGTTTCTTTAGAACACTTCACACCTTTGAGAGGAGGATATACACGAGAGAGAGAGAGAGAGAGAGAGAGAGAGAGAGAGAGAAGAGAAAGAGAGATTACACTTCTTCGATTTCCCAGAGTTGTATCGATCAGATCGTCGTGATATTTTGTAGCTTGGTAGTAATTGGGCAAATCTTTTCACCAGAGTAAATAGATCTTTAGTGTTCGGGAGTTCGGGTATTTTGTAAGCTTTTTGTGTAAGCTATCTTTAGTATTTTTCTTTCCCGATCTTGTTGTTGTGTATTTCAAATACTTGAAGATTGTTTACTACCAAGTATTTGAAGATTTTTGTATACCTCTATTTGTACTAGGGACGAATCGTGTATTGTGAATTGGTGATAATGGAAGTTTAAGCGTCCGGAGGTCCCGTGGTTTTTACTCTTGATTTGAGAGGTTTTTCACGCTAAATATTGTGTCTCGTTGTTTATTGTTTTGATATTATTTGTATTATTTATCGAGTTGTATTTGATTTACTCTACTTGTTGGTAACCTCAAAGTTACAATTGAGATTGGGAAAGTTGTCAAACGAGGGTATTCCGCATTTCCGTTGTGACGTTATTGTGTGTTTTTCCCAACAAAGTGGTATCGGAGCCACGTTGTTTCGTGGTTGTATTATCTCAATTGTAAGATGGAAGCCAATACAAGTTGAATGGTGAATTTGAATGGTTCGAACTACCATGCATGGAAGGCAAGATGGAAGACCTTTTATATGTGAAGGATTATTATCTACCAGTGTCTAGCAAGGACAAACCGGACGGGAAGTCAGAGTCGGAACGGACTATTTTGCATCGTCAAGTTTGTGGCTATATTAGACAATGGGTTGATGACAATGTTTTGAATCATATTAGTGGAGAAAAAACGTCCGAGAGTTGTGGCACAAGCTCGAGCAATTATATGCTCGGAAGATGGGGAATAATAAGCTATTCCTCATTAAACAAATGATGAGTCTAAAATATCAAGATGGGACTCCTCTATTGGATCACTTGAATGCATTCCAGAGCATCATTAATGAACTTGCAGGAATGGGCATTAAATTCGAAGAGGAGATTCAAGCTTTGTGGTTGTTGGGCACTTTGCCGGATACTTGGGAGACGTTTCGTACGTCGTTGTCTAAATCTTCCCCTGATGGTGTCATTTCGATGGAACTTGCAAAGGGGAACATGCTGAACGAGGAGGTCCGATGAAATTCACAGGATCTTCGTCACAGTCGGATGTTCTTATTACCAGCGGCGGGGAAGAGGTCAAAGCAGAGGTCCGAGTAATAGAAGGCCACAAAGAAGTAATTCTAGAGGGAATTATGCCAACATTGAATGCTATCATTGTGGTAAGAAAGGGCATATGAAGAAATTTTTCCGACAACTAAAGAAGCAAAATCGCCAAGGCAGAGAGAACACTCAGAAGAAGGAGAGCGGGAGTAGTGAAAAAGCCGAAGTAAATACTACTACCGAGGAGTTCTTTGTATGTTGCAATTATGACATGGTGAACCTTGCCAGAGATGAGTCGAGCTGGGTGGTTGACAGTGGAGCTACATGTCATGTTACGTCACGTAGGGATTTCTATTCCTCTTATACTCCGGGTGACTATGGGATAGTCAAGATAGGTAACGATGGGTTATCCAAGATTGTTGGAGTAGGAGACGTACATTTGAGGTTCGACACTGGTGTGGAGCTAGTTTTACGTAATGTGAAACATGTTCCGAATATGAGGCTGAATGTGATTTCAGTAGGCCTACTCGATGATGACGGCTATTGTAGCGGTTTTGACAAGGGAGTGTGGAAACTCACTCGAGGTTCCTTGATTGTCGGAAGAGGAAATAAGGCAGAGTAACTTTACATGACATATCCAAAGGTCACGATTAATGCCGTGAACACAGTGGACAATAATGACATGACCGAGCTATGGCATAAGAGGCTCGGTCACATGAGCGAGAAAGGGATGATGCTATTCTCAAATAAGGAGGTGTTATCCGGGGTTCATGATGTACATCTTGAAAGGTGCTCTCACTGTCTAGCTGGGAAGCAAAGGAGAGTCACTTTCAAGAGCCATACCTCTTCCCGGAAGGGAAATATTCTTGATCTTATACATTCCGATGTTTGTGGTCCTATGAAGACTAAGACGCTTCGTGGTTTCCAATATTTCATCACATTCATCAACGATCGTTCGAGGAAGGTGTGGGCATATACCTTAAAAACCAAAGATTAAGTTTTAGATGTTTTTAAATTATTTCATGCCTCGATGGAGAGAGACCGGGAAGAAGTTGAAGTGTATTCGGACGGATAATGGTGGAGAATACACTGGACCTTTTGATGAATATTGTCGAGAGCAATGGATCCGACATCTAAAGATGCCACCAAAGACTCCACAACCTAATGGCTTGGCGGAGAGGATGAATCGGACTTTGGTTGAGAGAGATCGATGTTTTCTCTCACAAACCGGATTAACAAAGTCATCTTGGGGAGAAGCTTTGAACATGGTAGTTCACGTGATTAATTTGACGCCATGTGTTCCTTTGAAGTTTGATGTCCCAGACAAAGTGTGGAGCGGTAAAGACATTTCATATCGCCACTTACGGGTTTTCGGATGTAAAGTATTTGTGCACATCCCGAAATATGATAGGTCGAAGCTTGATTCTAAGATGAAGCCCATGCATTTTTATTGGTTACAGGATTCATGAGTTCAGGTATAGGTTGTATGACCCGGTGACTAAGAAACTTGTTCGTTCGAGAGATGTTGTTTTTGTAGAAGATCAAATTATGAAGGATGTTGAAAATGGAGAGTTGGCTCCACAACATGATGATGATCTTATTGATTGGGACCCGATTCCTCCACAACATGTTGAGACACCTGGTGGAGATGACGTCCAAAATGATGAACAACATGATACCGGTGATGGTGATGAGTTGAGACAAGATGATACCGATGGAGTTCATCCCGAGCTACCCGTAACGACCATGCCTTCATTTGTTCCACTTAGACCGTTGACGAGAGACCGTCATCATTCCACTCGTTATTCGGCCGATGAGTACGTTTTACTCACTGACGAGGGACAGCCCGAATATTTTGAGGAGGCTATGAAGGATGAGAACAAGGAGTGGATGGATGCCATGCAAGACGAGATGAGTTCGTTGCATGAGAACAATACATACGAGTTGGTGAAGTTGCCGAAGGGCAAGAGAGCTTTGAGAAATACATGGTTGTATAAGGTAAAGTCGGATGAGCATAATTCACTGCCCCGATACAAAGCTAGACTCGTAGTCAAGGGCTTTAGTCAAAAGAAAGGCATTGATTTTGACGATATTTTTTCTCCAGTTGTGAAGATAGGATCGATTCGATTGGTCCTTGGTATAGCGGGTAATCTTGATCTTGAGATTGAGTAAATGGATGTCAAGATGGCATTTCTTCATGGAGACCTCGATAAATAGATATATATGAAGCAACCTGAAGGGTTTCAGGTTGAGGAAAAAGAGGATTATGTTTGTAGACTCCGAAAGAGTCTATACGGTCTGAAGCAAGCACCACGACAATGGTATAAAAAGTTCGAGTCGGTTATGGAGGAGCAGGGCTACCGGAAGACGACCCACCATTGCGTGTTTTTCAAGAAATTCGGAGGTGATGATTTTATCATCCTATTACTTTATGTGGATGACATGTTGATCGTTGGCAAGAATGCCGAAAGGATTGCCAATTTGAACAGAGAGTTGAATAAGTCTTTTGCCATGAAAGACTTGAGGCCCGCTAAGCAGATTCTAGGGATAAGAATCACTCAAGATAGAGCGGCCCGGAAATTGCACATGTCACAGGAGAGATACATTGAGAAGGTAATTAGACGGTTTAACATGGATAAAACTAAAGTTGTTAGTTGGCCTCTTACTAACAATTTTAAATTGACAAGAAAAGATTGCCCTACGACGAAGGAAGAGATTGAGGAAATGGACAGAGTTCCTTATGCCTCTGCGGTCGGGAGTTTGATGTATGCCATGGTATGTACGAGGCCCGACATTGCTCATACCATGGGAGTGGTGATCCATTTTCTATCGAATTCGGAAAAGAAGCATTGGGAAGCCGTAAATTGGATATTTCCATATTTACGGGGTACTTCCAAATTGGGATCACATTTGGAAATGGGAAAGCTATGCTTGTTGGGTATACCGATTCTGATATGGCAGGAAATGAGGATAATAGAAAATCCATTTTTAGATATTTTATGACCTTCGCAGGGGGAGCCGTGTCATGGCAATCGAGATTGCAAAAGTGTGTTGCCTTGTCAACAACGGAGGCCGAGTATATTGCGGAAGTGGAAGCGTGTAAAGAGCTCTTATGGTTGAAATGCTTTTACAAGACTGGGCTTCCGATAACGGTGTTATGTGGTTCTTTGTGATAGTCAGAGTGCGATTCATTTGGCGAAGAATACGACCTTTCACAAACGAACAAAATATATTGATGTTAGATATCATTAGATTCGAGATGCGCTAGAAGACGGTTTGTTTGAACTTGATAAAGTTCACACCGATGATAATGGTTCCGATCTGTTAACTAAGGCATTGAGTAGAGAGAAGGTTAAGGTATGTTGCTCAATCGTCGGGATGGCGAACTCTTCCTATATACTAGAAAGGTAGAGATTTCTACGAGTTATTTTCGGAATATAGGCCCAGAACAGGCCGTGCCGCGGCACAGGAGGGACACTACTCTTGCTACGAAAGGGGGAGATCTCACTGGACTCCACGCCTCGGCACACATCCTATGTGCCGCGGCCACCTGGAAGTTTCTTTCGGTTGTTTTCTGAGTGTGTCGCGGCACACATTACCTGGGCCGCGACACACGAGTCAACGCAGCCTTGGATGATCCTTTTTAGCAGCATTTTGTGCTGTTGTTTCTTCAGAACACTTCACACCTTTGAGAGTAGGATATGTATGAGAGAGAGAGAGAGAGAGAGATACAGAGAGAGAGAGAGCAAGAGAGAAAAGAGAAAGAGAGATCACACTTCTTCGATTTCCCGGAGTTGTATCGATTGGATCGTCATGATATTTTGACAATAGCTTGGTAGCAATTGGGTAAATCTTTTTATCGGAGTAGATAGAGCTTTAGTGTCCGGCAGTTCGTGTATTTTGTAAGCTTCTTGTGTATGTGATACCTCGTAGCAAATAAACCGTGTGATTTTATATTTTGTGAACCGTCGGATAAATTCGGTCATCGTGTCGGAGTGGAGAATTATGCCACCCCGTGTTGTTTAGAGTGATGAACTTGAGTTTTGTAATTTGCGGAGTGTTAATATATATTTTATACATAATGTTTTGTATGTCACCGCCGTGTCAACATTCATCGTGATGAGATAGAGATAATGATTAGGATAATTACGATGATATATATATGAGATACACACTCTCTAATATATATATATATATATATATATATATATATATATATATATATGTGTGTGTGTGTGTGTGTATGTGTAACCGCCCTATACAAAAAGAGAGAAAGAGGTGATAAGAAGGGAAGAAGGGTCGCGAACGACCCTGGAAAACAGAGAAAGAAGAGAGAAGAAGAAAGAAAAAAAACGAAATGAAGAAACAGGAAAAGAAAGAAAAAAAGAGAGAGAGAAGGAGCAGGAGAGAGATACCCAAAAAGGGTTCCGCCGCCACGGAGATTTCTCCGGTTGAAGGTATAGCTAATCGCTCAGTCTATTTTTCTTGTCAATCGAACCTTTTCCATTCGCTGAAATGCCAGGCAAGTACTTTGATTTCGTTTGATGTACTTCGTGTGAATGAATATGTGAAAAACGTGTTTTCTGTGAAATGTGGGAATATAAAAAAATGTGATTTTAGAAAGTGGTGATTTCTGTGGTTTGTGACATGTGTAATCAGCGGAAGTGTGAATTTGCGGATATTTAGTATCATTGCGCATTGCCATGAAATAATATGTCATAAACATACGTTGCGGAGCGGAAAATAATGAATATGTGAAAAATATGGTTGCTGTGAAAGGTGGTAATTTCATAAAATGTGGTTTCAGGAGTGATAATTTCACGAAATGTGATTTATGTGGTTTGTGACATGTGTGATCAGCGGAAACGTGAATTTGCTGATATTCAGTATCATGGCGCATTGACATGAAATAATATGTCATAAACATGCATTGCTGAAAGCGGAAAAATTCAAGTAAGCGACTTGGGTTGGCCAAAAGAGCCGAGCGGAATGGGCCCATGTGCGTGAGTCATGGCATGCATGGGAATTGCATTGCATTGCATATACAATAATGATAATTGTGGTGTTGTATTCCAGAATATATGTGATGGCACTGTGATGTGGTTGTTTATTCATTTGTGGTACATATTTATGAATCGTTGTACTTGCACCGGCTGTTTGCTAACCCCTTCTGGGGTGAATATACTTGTTGTGTATTCAGGTGCAGGTCTTAGTGGCGAACCAGCGCAGGAAGGATACGAGAATGGCGAGCAACATTGATATCATGTACTATTTTGATATTGGGGTCATCCTGTTGTGAACCGAGTCGTGTTTTGCCTTGTGCTCGCGCGAGTACTGTTGGGTAATATGGTTGTTTGTGGTTCAGTCATTTTGATGATGTTATTGTGGCAGTTGGAGTCTCACAGAACAATGTATTGTTGAGTGTCATAATGTTAATGGTTTGAAGTTGAGTATTGTCAATGTATGTGTGGATTTGTGTTTGTCTCAACCTGGTAGGTTCTCCAAAAAGGATCTACGGGCACTGTAATATCTCTGTAAATCACGGGGGCGTTACAGATTGTGGTATCGGAGCCTAGGTTTATGGATACCTAGGCTGTTGGTGTTTTGGATCGGTCAAAGTTGAGTCGGTCGTCTGTTTATGATATCACTGGGTTGTTGCTACCTTGTGCGACCTGCGCTGTAAGTTCCTCTGATCCCTAAAATTTTCTTTTAAATTATTTTAGTCCTGAACATATGGATTTTAAGTCCTTTGTGTGAGCCGTATTCTGTTTGGGCTGTGTTCATTGGCTTATGATCTTATCAGAACCCTGCGGGAAACCAGAGTAATCGATTTATATTTCTTCGAACTGTGTCCATTATTTTTCCTTCATGTATATGTTTGTGTAACTTGAGCCTACGGGCATATGGAGATGGTAAGTCTCTCGATTATAAGTCCCTCTTAGTTGTGCGGTGATTGTGTGGTGCTGATTCGATCAACCTTGGCCGAGGGGCTAGAACTTGGTGGTGGTATTAGGGTTTTGAGATGTACAGTGCGTATACGGTCCGGGTGAAAATAGTTATACAGCGTATTTCGGAAAATTGGGAATGTGATCAATTCCTATATTCTTTTAAGAATGAGATTTTTATGTATCAATTTTAACCGATGTGGGAGTATATTTAAAGTGGGGTTTGAAACTCTTTCAAATGGATAAAACCTACGATGTAATATCGTTATATCAAACGAGTATGTATTCGGTGGAAAATCTTTTCTTTTCGAGTAAAAAAGTAGTAGAAGAAGAAGGATCTTCATTTAATCTATGTTCCAAGTAATTTCGGATTATAGATGCCTTCGAAAATCTTAAAAGTATAAATTGTTTTGTGCATTAGTTAAAAATGATTTCAAGATCGACGTGTAAAATAAAGCCTCCTCTTCCAATAAGAGTAATGTAACTACAAGTTTTGTCGAAACATAGCTCGCCCTGTTATTTTGCTGGTACCACAGTCGTAAGTTGCTAGATCGTGTGTCATATTTGGACACGCGCTTTTTTTCGATTCAGATTGTTGCGTGTTTGTTGTCTTAGTGGGGGTATGATTGTGATGGTGAATTTTGGTTGGTATAGGTATGGCACGCGCTATTATACAGAATTGGCGCACGCTACCTTGTGGATAGCGCACGCTAATCTGTCCTGCATATAAACCGGACAGCAATCGTGATTTATCATTTCCCCTCTTTTCTTTTCTCCGCGGGTGACACCACAGTGTGAATCAAAGGCGACTAGGATTAGTGATCTTGGCCGATTTTGTTCCGTTTAAAGGTGTTTTGGAGTATAACATTATATAATCTATTGCTCCTCGTCGGATCGAGGCAATTCCTTGATCTCTCTTGAGCTAACCATTTTGAAGATTTTGTTCTTGATTTCATTTTCAACTGGATTCTGATGAATCAATTGATGTTAAATGTTGTTGTTGGTCATGTCATATGAATGGTATATCCACAACTCCGACTTGTTCAACTCAGTTGACGATTCTAAGGATCCTGAGGAACCATGAACAATTAACGTTCGATCAAATGTCCATAAACTATCGGTGGACAAAGCAAACGATCAAGGGGTGTACCGTACCCCAGATGATGGCATGTTATGCTTTCATAATACACCGGAATTGTTGATACTTCAGACAATTGTGGTTTTGATTCTCTTTATCTTCTTATTTTTCATCTCTAACTTGGTAGTTCTACGTCTCGAGGACAAAAACTCCATTTGAGGGGGGAAGAGTATAATAATCGGGATTCTTGCGCTTGTACAATGTAGGGCCTTGGACCCTTATGTTTGACTCTATTGTCGCACTGCAGAATTGCAAGTTCGGTGGTACTGCAATGATGGGCTTAATGTATGAGCCTATCGTAATTTTGGGTTTTGTCATGTATTGGTTTCAAGATCTCGTTGTATAACCCCATTTTCGTTGAATATTGAACCATATTTCCTTGGTAACTTATGATCCCACCCGAGCAAACTATATCTAATTGTGTTTTGATTTACTTTGATTTCAACTTGTGCCGTTAACTGAATTGCGTCACTACCGAGAAATTCTTGCGATGTTAGTGGTCATTCCGCATTTGTCATGCTTAAAGATTTGGTCATTCGACCTTATGAAGTTGTTTGTTATATTATTACCTTATTTTCATTGTTCTACATTTCGGGGACAAACTTCTTTCAATTAAGGTGGATCGTAATACCCGAATTTTGACTTCTGTATGTTTCCATCCTATCGACTCACTTATGTTCATCGATACCTGCTGAATGTGTTCTGTTCTTCGGTCCTTGCCATTCGAACGAGTTGTGACATTGTTTCGGATTAGTCCATTTACAGTTGTGACTTTTCTCAAATTTGGTACAACCCTTGTGAGTCTTATGCAAAGTGAATATCTTGTAATTCTTACCAGCCCACCCGATGTCCTGAGTTGAGGCGTGAACTGTGGAGTTGTCGTCCAATCGTTCAATCGTTGTGGTTCGACTGTTGTTGCTCGATCTCGCATCGTGATTCTCGAGCGTCTGATTTCCTTAAGATTCGGGTACTCGTCCCAGCAAGTTATCTTCCAAACCTCTGAGGTGTCAGAACTATATATTTTGTTCAGCATTAAGCCCGCATTTTGAGTGTTGTACTATTTGGATTATCAACCATAATGGTTCATGATCATTGCACTTCGTAAATATTCTTGCGTATTGAATCGGACTGCAGCAGCCTTGTATGACATGGAGTTTGGTGTCCACTGTTGACAGTAGATAGCGTGTGTCATCTAATGTTTGCTTTGCTTTGATTGTTTCATGTCATAAGTTTTGGGATGAAACTTATTTCAAAAGAAGTGGGGTGTAATAATTTTATTTTCCCGTTACTCCCTTCTATTTTGATTTATTTATTTCCTTCGGTTCGCTTGTCTTGATGATCAACATATGATAGTCATTGTGTCTTGACATCAAGTGGGAGTACCGAGAGTCCATGAGTGCATCTTTTGGCTTGACCAATATTTTGGTCGTATTCGTAGCATGGATTAACTCGATCCTTATCAGGTATCCTTACGAGTGTATCGCTAAGATTTTTTTTTTCTATTATCTTTGTTGTGGCGGCAAGAGGAAAATTGATACTGAATGACGGCGCCGCCATAGTAGCGGCTGCTAAGAAACAACTGTAGCACCGCTAGGATCACCAACTTAATATCGGTTTGATATGTATATAAGGCCCCGAGAGGTATTCCCCTAGTAAACTTAAGGCGCTAACCGAGAGGAAGCAGTTGAATGATCGTATATGTACGGATCCTACTAAGCATAGCCGTTGTTTAGAGCATATCAACTATCTAGAGGCCGTAGCTCAATTTCATCGAGATGCAAGTCAGATTGCGCAGGAAGCAGCTACACGACAACGTGAGCATGTTGTGCAATTAGAAGCTCAGTTGGCTACAGTACGGCGCACTCTTCGAGAAAGGGAGGCCCAGTACACTCAAGCGAGAGAGGCCCTCCAGGATCAGATCCAGCAAGAAAGGGAAATGATACGAGCCAACGCTGAGGAAATCCTTGCTATCTTCCCAGCGGCCCCAATTCCGGTCGCAGAAGCTGAAGAGGATCCCGAGGAAGATCCCGAAGAGGACCCGGAAGAAGAGGTCGAAGACAACTCTGTTTTCGTTAACCCATGAGCTATGCTTAATGGGGCATGCTGTGTACCGATGTTTTCGTATAAATATGTACTGGTGTAATGTTTGTGATTTAAGGAATAAAATTTTGTATGGATATGATTGGTCACTCCGACATATATATCAACAACCCTCGTCCGTTTCAAGTTTCGAGGACGAAACTTCTTGTTAGGGGGAAGGACGTGATACCCCGTAGCAAATAAACCAGGTGATTTTATATTTTGTGAACCGTCGGATAAATTCGGTCATCGTGTCGGAGTTGAGAATTATGTCACCCCGTGTTGTTTAGAGCAATGAACTTGAATTTTGTAATTTGCGGAGTGTTAATATATATTTTAAACATAATGTTTTGTACGTCACCTCCATGTCATAATGATCCGGATAATTACGATGATATATATGAGATACACACCCTCTAATATATATATATATATATATAAATGTGTGTAACCGCCCTATACAAAAAGAGAGAAAGAGGAGATAAGAAGGAAAGAAGGGTCGCGAGCAACCCTGGAAAACAGAGAAAGAAGAGAGAGGAAGAAAGAAAAAAAAACGAAATGAAGAAATAGGAAAAGAAAGAAAAAAAGAGAGAGAGAAGGAGCAGGAGAGAGATACCCAAAAAGGGTTCCGCCGCCATGGAGATTTCTCTGGTTGAAGGTATAGCTAATCGCTCAGTCTATTTTTCTTGTCAATCGAACCTTTTCCATTCGCTGAAATGCCAGGCAAGTACTTTGATTACGTTTGATGTACTTCGTGTGAATGAATATGTGAAAAATGTGTTTTTTGTGAAATGTGGGAATATCAAAAGATGTGATTTTAGAAAGTGGTGATTTCTGTGGTTTGTGACATGTGTAATCAACGGAAGTGTGAATTTGCAGATATTCAGTATCATTGCGCATTGACATGAAATAATATGTCATAAACATGCATTGCGGAGCGGAAAATAATGAATATGTAAAAAATATGGTTGCTGTGAAAGGTGGTAATTTCATAAAATGTGGTTTCAGGAGTGATAATTTCATGAAATGTGATTTATTTGGGTTGTGACATGTGTGATTAGCGGAAATGTGAATTTGCGGATATTCAGTATCATGGCGCATTGACATGAAATAATATGTCATAAACATGCATTGGTGAAAGCGAAAAAATCCAAGTAAGCGACTTAGGTTGGCCAAAAGAGCCGAACGGAATTGCATGCATGGGAATTGCATTGCATTGCATATATAATAATGATGATTGTGGTGTTGTATTTCAGAATATATGTGATGGCACTGTGATGTGGTTGTTTATTCACTTGTGGTACATATTCATGAATCGTTGTACTTGCACCGGCTGTTTGCTGACCCCTTCTGGGGTGAATATATTTGTTGTGTATTCAGGTGCAGGTCTTAGTGGCGAACCGGCGCAGGAAGGACACGAGAATGGCGAGCAACATTGATATCATGTACTATTTTGATTATGGGGTCATCCTGTTGTGAACCGAGTCGTGTTTTGCCTTGTGCTCGCACGAGTACTGTCGGGTAATATGGTTGTTTGTGGTTCAGTCATTTTGATGATGTTATTGTGGCAGTTGGAGTCTCACAGAACAATGTATTGTTGAGTGTCGTAATGTTAATGGTTTGTAGTTGAGTATTGTCAATGTATGTGTGGATTTATGTTGGTCTTAACCTGGTAGGTTCTCCAAAAAGAATCTAGAGGCACTGTAATATCTCTGTAAATCACGGGGGCGTTATAGTGTAAGCTATCTTTAGTGTTTTTCTTTCTCGATCTTATTGTTGTTGTGTATTCCAAATACTTGAAGATTGTTTATTACCACGTATTTGAAGATTGTTGTATACCTATATTTGCATTAAGGAAGAGTCGTGTATTGTGAATTGGTGATAGTAGAAGTTTAAGCGGTCGGAGGTCTCGTGGTTTTTACTCTTGATTTGAGAGGTTTTCCACGCAAAATATTATGTCTCGTTGTTTATTGTTTTGATATCATTTGTATTGTTTATTGAGTTGTATTTGATTTACTCTACTCGTCGGTAACATCAAACCTACAATGAAGATTGGGAAAGTTGTCAAACGAGGGTATTCCGCATTTCCGTTGTGATGTTATTGTGTGTGTTTTCCAACATTCAGATCTGCGTCGACCGGGAGCTTCTGGAAAACATTTACAAGCTGCCGTCTGATGGCCTGACAATGGAAGAGCTTGAGACCTTTGGGTAACAAGAACTCCTCACTGCTTAATGGGGATTATTCATTGGCGATGCTTCGGACAAGAACGTATATCCATCTTGCCATAAGAAAAGATTTTGTCTTCCTTTTGTCTATTTACACGATTTATGTTGTCGTGTTGTTGAGAACAGAACTGGCGCATTTGAAATGTGCACAAACCTGCGTTTCAGAATGATGGTCGCCATCATATCTGGTGAACGAGTAAACTGGTGCCAGATTGTTCTGAAGAGGTTACAGGAAGAGGCCTCCAAGCCTGGTACTCAGAAGAAGTCTTTTGGACTTATCCTCAACAACATTCTCACCACGTGCGATGTCCCTCAATCTGAAGGAGCCAAGAAGTTTGGTCCTGGCAAGTTCATTGGCGGAAGAAATCCTTCTGCCTACAACAGAGACGGGCTAATTTCGACAATACCCTTTGCCAGAAATTTGCCTATCTCTGATGATCCAAGGGATGTCACTCTCAAGTCCGTGAGTGAAGAGAAATCGAAGAAGAAGAGGAAAAGAAGTGCATCTCATAGCAAATAACCGCTTGCTGTTGAGAAGCCGAAGAAGAAGCTGAAGAAGGCTTCTAAAGCTAAGGCTACAGAGATTACAGCGATCTATGTAGATGTCCCAACTACGGCGCAACCCGCTGTATAACACCCCGAGGGCGCAACCCCTCTGGAAGAAATAATTGCTGCAAAATCTGCAGATCCCGAGCTAGTGGCGGTTATGAAGGATGACCAATTATTTGCCAAATTGGAAGGAAATGGCGAATCGGCTACCCTTCGGAGCCGAGAGATGCCTCTCCTGTAAGGAAACTAACACCTATACAGGATCCCTCTCCCATGAGGGTACCAACCCCTATTCGGGATCCCTCTCCAATACAGGCTCCCACACCTGTTGCAGATCCCATTCCTACAGTAGACCCGAATAATGTACAAAGTCCCTCCCCCACTACTATTATTGGGATTCGGTGCCTAAAACGAAGGCCCAGCGGAAGCGGTAAAACGAAAATTAATTCGATCCGAATCCCTACGAGGATCGATTGAGCTACATATATACGAATATAAAACGAAACACAAAGAATACGAGAAAACATACCCTTGTAGTCATTGATTAAACGGTGTCTTTCTCTTGAGCTATTCCCCAAGCTTTAGATTGATCTCTATGAATCCAATTCGCTCCAAGCCCTTGGATGATCCAACGCCGAAAGTACCGCGTCTCTACTTGTCACGCGTCGGAGAAATGACCAGAACAACGATCACCTTGCTATCCTCCGAGGATACGGCTAGAGCTAAGTGATGAAGCTTCCAATATGAAATTATAACACTCTAA
This sequence comes from Orobanche coerulescens, assembly GCA_033398695.1. Classification (NCBI taxonomy): domain Eukaryota; kingdom Viridiplantae; phylum Streptophyta; class Magnoliopsida; order Lamiales; family Orobanchaceae; genus Orobanche; species Orobanche coerulescens. Next base: position 122,019,454 of record CM065816.1, read on the forward strand.
GTGTATAACTCACAATCTCTCTTTGAATTCTTGATTTTTCTCTAAGAAAAACTCTCAAGAAATGAGATGAAGAAGAAGACTTTGAGAAAGAACTTTTCTCTCTCTTGAACTTACTCCAATAATCCGTATGAAATGAATGGGGAATTCATTTAGATAGAAGTCTTCCCTTCTTATTATAATTCCACCCATATGTTGAACAACTCATGCCACATGAGTGATCCCCACTAAAGTCCTTGTCTTCCATTAAGAAATGGAAACAAA